>OX465095.1:38172605-39530425 GCA_949987625.1 Chalcis sispes | reverse complement strand
TTCCTACTCGAACTGGTTATTCGTTCTCAGAAGAACAGTTTGAAAATCAATATATTTATATACTCTGTCGCTCTATGTAGTTAAAATATTCATAACGCCGGATGCAGGGAAAAATTTTGTAATTGAAAAACCTTGTTACATTAAAATTGGTGAATTCGTTATTATTTAATTAACAATAGATTAACAGCCAATCAGATTTCTTCGCGATTAAGTAGGCGGGCTTTGAAAAGAAATAAAGAGCGATAATGGGCGGGGCTTGCGATTTTTAACTACACATCGATATGCGGCGATGTGCGCGTCGCACTGCTACGCGTTTTTCCCCACTCGGCCGCGAATTTCAGTTCTGCTCGTCTTTTGTCCTTTCATTTGTAACATCTTCGGATTCGTTCAAATGATAAATTATTTTATTAATGTAAAGACATTGATTTAATATTAAATGTCATATTATAACGTAAAAAGTGGTAATCATTATTACCGTAAAAAATGTTTATAGAAAATCCATTATTTTAATTTTTCTAAAAATAATAACTTCAATGAAAGTGCTTAATGAGTGAGTTATAAAAATATTTAAAATTAATTAAGGAAAAACAGATAAGCGAATAAATGTTTTAAGTTTGGCATCGTAAATTTTAATATTTCTCATGATTCTAAAACTATAAATAAATTAGTATGAAAATTCTTGCAATCTATTAAACGTTTTTGAAAATTTTTTATTTTCATAATGTCTTTAACCACAATTTAAAAAAAAAAATAACATTGATGGTATTCTCGAGTATTTTAGATAAAATTGTTTTAAACTCATATTTTATGTTATCATTTTTTAAAGTATTTTTCATTCCTTAAGGAAGTATTATAAAGTCAACTTGATATACTTTTTAAAATCATTATCCAATTCGCGTGACGTACCAGGAAATTATAAGCGTAAATGAGTTTGCGTTTTTTCAGTTTTCTATTTTCCACGTCATAATACAGGGTTATCCATTTCGTGGTAGGAAAAGTATAACCCTGCCATTTGACATCTGTCAGAGTTAAATGTCATCCAAAGCGTGTTTTTTTTAGTTGAAGGTTTGCCATTTAGAAATATGGATCGTTTAACAGTCGAAGAACGCGTTAAAATTATTAAATTTTATTATAAAAATGGTGATTCTGCTGTATCAATATTTAGGGCTTTACGAGCCGATTACGGTCGACATAATCGACCTACACAGCAAACAATTTCGAACACAGTAAGAAAATTTGAAGAGACTGGATCGGTTATTGATATTTCAAGGCCTGTGCATCATCGCAACATTCGTTCTGCTGAAAATATCGCTGTCGTTGCTCAAAGTGTAGAGGAAGACCCGAATTTGTCGATTCCTCGACGTGCTCAACATTTGGGCTTGTCTTACGGCTCATTGTGGCGGATTTTGCATTTGGATTTGCATCTCCATCCGTACAAAATCCAACTCACTCAAGAACTTAAGCCTCAAGACCATACACAACGCAGAATGTATGCGAATTGGGTAATTGAACAACAAGCCATTGATAACGATTTTTCGAACAGAATTTTCTTTAGTGATGAGGCTCATTTTTCGCTCTGTGGTTACGTAAATAAACAGAATTGCCGCATATGGGGCTCTCAAAATCCTCAGGTGATCGCAGAAAGGCCTTTGCATCCGGAAAAAGTGACCGTTTGGTGTGCATTATGGTCTGGTGGTGTTAATGGCCCGTATTTTTTTAAAACGATCAAGGAAGAGCCATTACAGTCAATTCTGACCGCAATGGACGGATGTTAACCGATTATTTTTGAAGAGAAATTGAAGATTATGATCTGGAGAACATGTGGTTCCAACAGGACGGAGCCACAAGCCACACAACACAGGCTAATTGAGCACTTTTGCAAGAGAAATTTCCAGGACGCGTAATTTCGAGATTGAGTGATGTCAATTGGCCCGCAAGATCCTGCGACCTAACACCTTTGGATTTCTTTTTATGGGGCTATGTGAAAGATCGTGTTTACGCGAACAATCCTCAAAATCTTAAGCAATTGCAAACCAATATTCGTGAAGTTATGGCCGAGATATTGCCGGAAATGTGCCGAAAAGTCATTGAAAATTACCTTAAAAGGATTGAGGCCTGTAAGAGGTCCCGTGGAGGACATTTGAATGATGTTGTGTTTCACGTATAATGGCAAGGTTCGATCTTTATATTGAATCAAAAATTTCGTTTCCATCTGAATATTTTATGTGTTTTCTTTAGCTTTACTTTCCCAAGCGTAAAATGGATAACCCTATATGATATTTGAGTTTTAATAAATGTTTGTACAGAAATCAATCATTTATCATATGAATAAATTCGAAGATGTTACGAATAATAGAACATAAGAAGAGCAGAATTAAAATTCGCGGCGGAGTGGAGAAACAAGCGTAGCAGTGCGACGTACAGATCGCTGCATACCGATGCATAATTAAAAACCGAAAGCCCCGCCCATTTTCGTTTTTTTTTCTCAAGGCCCGCTTACTTGTTCGCGAAGAAATCTGATTGGCTGTTAATCTATTGTTAATTAAATAGTAACTAATAGTAACTAATTCACCGATTTTCATGTAACAAGGTTTTTTATTTATAAAATTTCTCTCTGCATCTGGCGTATCTTAATTACATAGAGAGACAGAATGAATTTATATATATATGTGTATGTGTATATATGTGCGGCCGCTGGAACTAGTGCTGGTCGACTGGCAAATTACTGTGGCTCTGGATGTTCTGCGAAGTGATTCCCTCGAGTGCTGCCTGAATCCTGCTAGTCGTACTTGTTCCTTCAAGTGCTGCCTGAGGTCTGCTGCTTGTCGAAAATTTTGTGCTGTATTATAAATATATATATATACGAGGGTAGTCCCAAAAGTACCCGACCTGACTTATGAATACAGGTGGTTTTAAAAAAACAATTACTGCGATTGACAAGACCACCTTTCAACAACTTAATGTGGAAAATTCATAACGGTACGTTTATTATTATTTTTTTTACAGACATCGAAAGTGAAGGCTTCCAGTGAATTTGTAAATATGGAAAAAATCGGGCATCGTTATGTGATACAATACTTTCATTTGAAAGGTCTAAGTCCAACCGATATCAAAGCCGAGTTGGATTCTACTCTGGGGAAGTCTGCTCCTTCGTTTACAACGGTCAAATATTGGGTAGCTGAGTTTAAGCAAGGTCGTACGAGCTGCCAAGATAAACACCGCAGTGGTTGACCAAGTGAGGTCACTACGTCAGAAAATGTGAAGAAAATCCACAAAATGGTATTAGATGACCATCGACTAAAAGTGCGCGAGATAGCAGACATGGCAGGCATTTCAAAAAGTGCTGTGCATCGCATTTTGACCAAAAATTTGGACTTGAGAAAGCTGTGCGCAAGATGGGTGCCGCGTTTGCTCACAATGGAGCACAAACAGCAACGTGAGGATGTTTCCATCGAGTGTTTGACAATGTTTCGCAGCAATAAAGCCGAGTTTTTGCGTCGATTCATAACCATGGACGAAACATGGGTCCATCATTTTACACCTGAGACCAAGGAGCAGTCAAAGAAGTGGACTAAAAAGGGAGAACCGGCTCCAAAGAAAGCAAAGACAGTTCAGTCAGCTGGCAAGGTCATGGCATCCGTTTTCTGCGATGCACGTGGAATAATATTTATTAATTATCTCATAAAAGGAAAAACAATTAACGGCGCATATTATGCAGCCTTATTGCAGCGTTTGAGTGATGAAATCAAGAAAAAACGGCCCCATCTGACGAAAAAAAAAGTGTTGTTTTATCACGACAACACACCAGTCCACACGTGCGTCATTGCGATGGCTAAAATCAACGAGTTGAAGTTCGAATTGCTTCCTCACGCACCCTATTCGCCAGATCTGGCTCCCTCGGATTACTTTCTTTTTCCGAATTTGAAAAAATGGCTCGGCGGCAAAAGATTTGCCAACAATGAAGAGGTGGAGTCTGCGGTTAATAGGTATTTTGATGAGCTTGACGGTTCCTACTATAAAGCGGGTATCGAAGCTATTAAACATCGTTGGGAAAAATCTATCGAACTGAAAGGAAAATATGTTGAGAAATAAAAAACATTTTCGCAATTTTTTTACTGTTTTCTTTGTCGGGTCAGGTACTTTTGGGACTGCCCTCGTATATATATATATATATATATATATATATATATATATATATATATATAAATAGAAACAATTTTTTTTTGCGCACATAGAATCAAACCAGTGATTCAATTTATTATTAAATAAATTAAATTAGCTTCCATGTCATAAATGGTGATCGTAAAAGGGTCCGCTGTGTGAGTTTCCGCTTTTTGGTAATTGGTAATCGGTTTTGTGACGTAAGAAGCGAGAGTGAGTGACTGCAAGTAAATTAAAGGAAATATCGAAAGAAATTTTGGAAGTCAAATTGTGAAAATTTCGATAGTTGAAATTTTTTATTTTATTGAGATAGTTTTATTTGTACCAAAAATTTCGAAAATAAAATTTTTTTAAAATTTTCCGACTTTTGAAATCTATTGAGTTTCTGGAATTTGACTTGTTTAACTTTTGAAGTGAATTTTTTTTTAAGAGGAGGTTTACCTTTTTCTAAACCAAAAAATCGATTTTTCTTTTTTTACATTTTTTTGTAGTTAATTACGTATAGAATATATTCCCAAAACCGTTTGGTCGTATACATATTTTTTTTAAAGCTATGGAACAAAAACGAGACCGATCTTTTTTCTTGAAAATTGAAATCGAGCGATAATTCAAGCGTAGCGTATTTTCCATAAATATTTTCGAATTGGCCGCCCATATACCATAGTAAATAGAGGTACCATATGGGCCACCAGGTGTCGACACATGGACCATGACTCCGAAAAATTAGAAATTGCGTCTCTATATAGAGTATAATTTATGCCAACGGTTATAGCGTCGGCAGTTACTTTATAACGTGCTGCGAGTAGAAATAATTGGATAATTGAGCGTTTGAGTTGTTTTTTGCGTTTGTTTTTTTAAAAAATGCCTACTCTAGGGAAGAAAAGGAGTAATTATGCCATGGGGCATCCTAATCGAAAAAAAAGAGACAGTTTAGTGGAAATCGATTTACTAATGAGTGTGATACTGATCAAGTGAGCACTTCAGCAAAAAAACTGAAGAGTACTGACTATGATAGTGTGCCTGTCGATGTTTCCGCAAATTTGTGCTCCTGCACTTTTTACACGTTTTTGCAATGGTCAGTACCTTCGTAAAGTGTCAATTGTGCGATGGTGAAATAAAGTTCACGAAGACAAATGGTGCTGGTGTTGCCTTCAAAATTGTGGCTTCGTGCCCGTGCTCAACGCGTTACTGTGATTCCAGTCCAAAAAATCATATGTGTTACAAAGTTAATCGCAGACTAATGTTAGCTATACGAATGCTGGGTGATGGATTACAAAACCTCCGACTATTTTGTGCATTGTTGGATATAACATCATCTCTTAGTACAACAATGTATTACACATTTTTAGATAATTTGCACACTGAGTCGTATGCTGTTTTCCAACACTTTCAAAGTAAAGCAGTGAAAGAAGAAATAAAGGGAAATGTCGCTGCCGGTAAAGATCCTAGTCTCGTGACCGTGTCAGGTGACGGGTCATGGAAGAAACGAAGCTTCTTGTCTTTGTTTGGTTTTGCTACTCTTATTGGCAAAAACGCGAGCGAAGTTCTCGACGCCAGCGTAAAATCATCTTTCTGCCAAGCATGTTCCAATTGGAAAAGTAAAATTGGCACGTTTGAATATAATCTATGGAAAGAGAGCCACGCCGAGATACGTTCCGCGAACCACCATGGTAGTTCCGGGAAAATGGAAGTGGACGCGATAAAAGAAATTTTCTCTCGTTCTGTAGAACTGCTTGGCATTAAGTATAAGTCATATATCGGCGACGGGGACACAAAAACTTTCAAGGCCATTATAGACATGAATCCCTACGACGATCTAATTGTGAAAAAAAAGAGTGTGTAGGACACGTGCAAAAACGTATGGGCACACGTCTCAGGGCTGTTAAAAAGCAAACGAAGGGTCTTGAAGGTAAAGGCTCCGGCAAACTCACTGATAAAGTCATAGCAAATTCGACAATATACTACGGATTGGCTATCTGAAGGCATCCAGAGTCTGCCAAAGATATGAAGAACGCCGTGTGGGCAGTTTTTTATCATAATATCTCCACCGATAAAAAACCACAGCACGAACATTGTCTGGCTGGAAAGGACAGTTGGTGCAAGTGGCGTGTTGCTGAAGCGAACGGTACATTGAAGACGTTCAAGCATAAGTCGCCTCTTGCAGATAACGTGCAAGCAGCGATTAAGCCAGTATTCGAGGCTCTGTCGACAGACGATTTAATGGAACGCTGTACTGGACAAAACACTTAAAATTCCAACGAGTCTGTGAACGCTTGCGTCTGGAAGCTTGCTCCGAAACATCTCCACTGCGGTGCCAAGACTGTTGAAATTGCTACGTACACGGCTATTGCTTGATTCAATGAAGGCTACATAGTATTATTAAAAATTATGGACGTTTCGAGGATCTCCGTTGGACTTGAAACCAATAAGTTTGCCCGCGAAGCTGACGCGAAACGCGTTACTGCAGCTGAGAGCTTGATGTCCGAAACCGCCAAAGCAGCTGCACTTTCAAAAAACTCAGACAAAACAAGCCTACAGGAGCAGTATGAGCATGAGGAAGAACTAATTTATGGCCCGGGAATTGCTGATTAACCGTAAGGTATGTTATTTTGACGTTAACACAGATTAATCGTTAATCAAATTTTTAAACGCGTTTTTCTCGAAACCACGTTTTTCGAACTGTTGGCCACGATTACTAAAAAACTACTCGATGGATCGCCTTTTTTTTTTTTTTTAATTGTTAAAGTATTTGTCGGAAAGTGGACTACAATCAAGATGATATATACATTATTTTTATTTTTAGAGTACTTTAAAGAGTGAAAAAAAAACTCAATAATGAAAAACAAAATTCAAATGCCCGCCATTTTGTTAATTTTTGATTTTTAGCGATGATTGTAGTTCAGATGCCGACTACACTCATATATTTTATAAAACTTTTTGAATTTTTAATTTCCGTTCATTTTTGCAGGTGCTAGAGTGGCCAACAGCAGGCCACCTTTTTTGGAGATGGTCACTTTAAGGGGCATGCCATTAATTACCGTCACGATATTTTGTCATAAAAAAAATTTTTTTCGTACTTTTTATTGTATTAAACAAGTAGCAAATAATTTAAGTTGTTTATTAATTTTCTTCTATGAAAATAGAAAATTCCAAAAAAAACTGTTGTTTTGGTCAATAAAAAGGTAAACCTTCTCTTAAGTTTTTTTAAGCCTGAGAGATAGAGAGTCAGACTTAATAGAAGGAGTCGGAAAAATTGATACTCGTGTTGCAAGAGTTTAAAATAAAAGAAAGAGGAAAGAAAGAAAGATATCGCTGCATACATTGGTGGAAGATGAGAGAGTGAGACAAAAGTAAGGCGGGTTGCTTACTAGCACACATTAAACAGATCGATTTAAACGAAGATAAAATGAACACAGTTTATTTGCTCTTAATATTACATACAATAATTTGATTCGCGATTTTACGCGAGCCCAGGGGGCCAGCTACACACGTGTAGCGCGGTTTCGTGTACGACAATTCCGTTTGCATGGCTAGCTCACGATTAGAGTGGTCGCGGGCATACAAAACGGAAAACGGCAAAAATGGCGCGTAGCACGCGTCGCAGTCGCACACACACAGCCAAGTAGGTAACGGAGACGATTCGTGGACGGAATGCCTCCTGGTAACGGCCACTGCACCTAGGGCACTTACCAGATATTCTACGCGCACAAGTACTAAAACTTTCTAAATCTTACTCGCGACCACTCTCCAAGATGGAACCGGACGGAGTGTACAGGTGCTCTCTTATCGTGACTTCTCGCGGAAACGGACCCTGACGGAGTGAACGAGAAATCTCGGACCGGCACGTTCGCGAGCACGGATTTTAGATAAGCGTTCTGCACCGGCGAAACGTGCGTGTAAAATACGTTACACGACGCGGCCGCCGCGTGCGCTCAGCGCTGTTGGCAGTTGACACCACCACGCGTCAGCAGCACGCGTTTGAGGTTATTCGCTTGCGAGTGCTCGCGTTGGGTGTACTTTCCCTGGAGCGGCGAGAATCTTTATCCGATCCCAGATAGTCCAGGTAAGTCGGCGCGTTCCATGGCTGGTAGACGTCGACTAATTTTTCCTCTTCTCTCATCTTTACATGTGCGGGCAACTGAGAAGGCGAGGCGGCGGTGCCAGGGACAGCGATGGCATGCTAGCAGAGGCAGCGAGGAACCGCTCCTAGACACTCCCGGGTACATAATCAATAGCACAGAGAGGCTGTGCTTATGTGTTTTGTTGCTTCCTAACCTCCCCTTGTCAATTTTTCCATGATGTTATGTGGTAGCATGTACTTGCCTTCCAAGGTGCAGCTGCTGCTAATATTTCCTTCTGCTTTTAATTACTGTCTGGGTGGTTGCAGGTAAAGAACAATGACAAGGACAGAAAGGAGCTTGGAGAAGGGACCCTGGTGCAGTGTGTGCGAGCCTAGCCATAGGCTCCTGTGACTGGCTCCTTGCTAGAGCCTATACTTAAGCTCCGAGCCCCTGTATCTGGAAGAGGTATAGTGTGCACAGCTTTGCGTGGCTGTTATTTAGGGCTACGCGTGGCAGTCCTGTGAGACTGCCTAGATTGTAAGGGGTAATGCAGGCTGCGAGGAGGCTTACAAGCCATGCTTAAGCCTCCTCATGTAACTAGTGCAAAACACCACGTCACAACACATACATACATACAAAGATATAAATATATACTGTCTGTCAAAAAAGTACCGAGAATATTAAAATAAAACAACATTTTTACGATTAATAATCAACATTTATTGGGGCGCCTTCAAAATAGGCTTCATTTGCTCCGATACATCTATGCCAACGGCACTTCCAATCATCGAAACATTTTTCATAGGCGCTTTCCGGGATGGCCTTCAGCTCGCGCGCCGAACTTTCTTTTATGGCTTCAATCAACTGAAAACAGGTGCCACGGAGCAGCAATTTAAGTTTTGGGAAGAGGAAGAAGTCACAGGGAGCCAAATCTGGCGAATACGGTGGTTGTTCAAGCATGTTCGTTGAGTTTTTGGCGAGAAAGTCAGTCAAAATCGTAGCTCGGTGAGACGGCGCGTTATCGTCGTGCGAAATCCACGAGTTGTTCGCCCACGAATTTGGCCGCTTCTTACGGATACGCTTACGCAAACGTTTCATAACGCCTAGGTAATACTTTTTGTTTACCGTCTGACCCTCTGGAACGAATTCGTAGTGCACCATGCCACGTATATCGAAGAAAACAATGAGTATCACCTTCACTTTTGAGCGGCTTTGGCGTGGCTTTCTCGGTTTCGGCTCGTTTTTTCCCACCCATTTCGATGCTTGCTGGCTTGTTTGCATATCGTACTCGTTCACCCACATTTCGTCACCAGTTATGATGCATTCCATGAATGAGGGATCGGAATTGGCGCGATCGAGCATGTCCGAAGCGACCTGTTCGCGATAGCGTTTTTGAAAAAAATTAAGCTCTTTTGAAACGAGTCTTGCGAACACCTTTCTCATGCCCAAAATATCAATTGAAATCGTACGTGTAGACTCGTAGGATATCTCAAGTTCATGTGCTATCTCTCTTAAGCTGGTATGACGGTTTTCAAGCACCATTTCCTAAATTTTATCGAAGTTATCTGCGGTCGTAGCCGTCGATGGGCGTCCGGAACGAGGCAAGTCTTCGACGACTTCACGACCATCTTTGAAGGCTTTGTACCACTCATACGCACGGGTTCTCGATAGTGCTTTATCACCAAAAGCCTTTTGCAATATTTTTAATGCGTCGGCACACGAAATTTCATTCGCAACACAAAATTTTAGACAAATTCTTGGTTCAATGTAATCACCCATTGTGAAAAATCGGCACGCACTATTAACATCGACTGACTTAACCAGCTACTGTAAACACACTTGTTGACAGATTCCGCTCAAACTTGGCATAGTCATTAAGGACAGTTGTACCAACCTAGAAAAAAAATTTTACCTGCCTAAATTGCCCCGCCAGATTTAAATCGATAATTCCCGGCACTTTTTTGACAGAACGTGTATGTATATATATATATATATATATATATATATATATACACATACAATATGTCAGAAAAGTTCGCGAACTTCTGAAATAAAAAATCGAAAATTACATTCAAAGAAATTTATTCCAGTTAACTTTCAACATAGTCCCCTTTCCTAGATATACACTCATTTGAGAGCTCCATGAGTGATTCGAAGGCTCTCTGGTACTCCTCTGAAGTTATCGCTGTGAGACGCTCGGTGCAAGCTGCTTGAATGCTTGGTACATCTTCAAAAAATCGTCCTTTCAAGGTCATTTTTAGCTTGGAAAATAGGAAAAAGTTGGCTGGAGCCAGATCTGGCAAGTATAAGGCGTGATTGATGCGCGGGATCCGATTTTCGGCGAGATAACGCTTTACAATGTTCGAAGAATGAGCAGGCGCCACGATGTTAGAATTTCTCATCCATCGTAGAGCTTGCACCGGGGTACTAAACACACGTTCACTCAAGCACGTCTATCTCGGCAACTAATGAACGGATACTGGTGAAAAAATTCTCAGACACTCCAGAGGGATGTAGCAACATAGTACTGGTGTCGTCCAAGAGGTGGCGCCACTCGTGCAAGCGCTACAAAATAAGTTCGGGAACTTTTCCGACATACTGTGTATATATATATATATATATATTGTGACGTGGTGTTTTTGCACCAGTCACATGAGGAGGCCAAGGCATAGCTTCTAAGCCTTCTCGTAGCTGCAATACACCCTTTTACAATCTTGGCAGTCTCACAGGATTGCCACGCTTGACCTAACTAACAGCCACGCAGGACTGTGCATACTTTACCTTCCCCAGGTACATGGGCGTCGAGCTCAAGTAAAGGCTCCAGCGAGGAGCCAGTCTCAGGAGCCCATCGCTAGGCGATGGCAGTGCTCGCACACACTGCAGCAGGATTTCTTTCCAAGCTCCTTCCTGTTCTGGTAGTGGTTCCCGTATCTGCAGCCTCCCAGACAGTAGTTAAAAGAAGAAGGAAGCAATAATAGCAGCTGCACCTTGGAAGGAAAGTACAAGCTGCCACACAACATCATAGGAAAGTGGAAGAGCAGGTTAGGAGGCAAGCAAAGACACATCAGCACCGCATTTAGGTGCAAGTAGTTACGTACCTGGAATTGTATAATAGCGTTGCTTCGCTGCCGCTGCGAGCAGGCTATCGCTGTCACCGATACCGCTGCTTCGGTTTCTCCACCGCTCATCATTCGATTCGCTAGCTGTTGATCCACCGCACTGCCGATCCTGGAAAAGAAAGAGAGGAGACAAATGAGTCGACGCCTACCAGCTATGAAACGCGTCGACTTACCTGGACTCTCTGGACATCGGGGGTAGATTCTCGTTGCTCCAAGGGAAAACACAACAACACTGGCACTCGCGAGCAAATAACCTAAACGCGCGCTGCTGGCGCGCAGTAATGTCAACTGCCGACAGCGCTGAGCGCGCGCGGCGGCTGCGTCGCGTAACGTACTTTACACGTACGTTGCGCCGGCGCAGAACGATTATCTAAAATCCGCGCTCGCGAAAGTGCCACGCAAGAGCTTCTCGTTCACTCCGTTCGGATCCGTTTTAACGAGAAGTAGCGATATTAGCAAGCAGTCGACACTTCGTCCGTTGCCATAATCGCGATTGTTAGCCTCCGTCATCCAACTCAGCATTTTTCTGCGTTTTGATAAAGTGAAGACGAGCGTGTACGAGCAGGCGGATCGTTCAGTTGTAATCATGTGTGTCAGAATATCTGGTAAGTGCACCCAGGTGCAGCAGCTGTTACCAGGAGGCATCCCTGCAACGAATCGTCCCCGTATCCCGCCCGGCTGTGTGTGTGTGTGACCACGACGCGTGCTACGCGCCATTTTTTCTTTTCGCGTCTTGTATGCCCACGACCGCTCTAATCGTAAGCTAGCCGTGCACGAAACCGCGCTACACGAGTGTAGCTGGCACCCTAAGCTCGCGTAAAAACGCTATCATGTTTGTATTTAGTAAGTTTTAATTCAAATAAACGTGTTCGTTTTTGTGTTCATTTTAATCGGATGCTTTAACTTACTCATAATAGTAAGAAACCTGCCCGCTCCTTCCCCCCCCCCCCCCCCTCCCCCTACACACACACACACACGCACGCACGCACTCATGCACGCACGCACGCACGCACGCACGCATACACACACACACCCACTACGTAAATTGTTGGTTCAAAATGACTTCGCGTCCAGGAAAATTTCGTTTTACGTTTTGTTTGCTTCGGTGCCACTTTTATACTATCATCTTCCGATTCTGATGATGATAGAAGGCGACATTTCTTAAGTTCCTGCTTGTAAAAAGGAACAGGCATTTTAATATCACTCGCCTATGAATCAGAATTATATGGTGCACCATGTTTGTACGTTATTTTGTTCATTTTCGTATTTGAATTTTTCGTACTAGGGATAAAACAAGAAAATAATTGTAAAATTTAAATTTAAATTGTAGGATGAGGCGGTATGGAATAATTTCTTGAGCAAAACATAGTTACCAGAGTACGAAGTGATATCTTTACAACTCGCTTATTGTTCGCTCCTGAGGATATGAATAACAAAGCGCGTGTTTCCACTCTGTCTAATTTACCTTTTTTTATTTTTCGTTAATATTTAAATATTTAGGTAGCAGATAGTAGAAGATGAAATTAGTGTTAATTCTCTTTTAACTAAGATATATGGGAATAAATATCGATATAATTTTCGCGGCGCCTATAAGCGCTCTCCGTATCAGAAAGCCGAACTGCGTCAAGCGCCTATAGGCGCTCTACGTGTCATAAAGCCAAACTGCGCCGAGCGCCTAAAGGCGCTCTCATTATAACAAACGCAAAATTTCTAAGCGCCTATAGGCGCCCACAGTAGCCAAGGGGTTAAATATCATTACGGACGTTAGGTTTTGCCGCTCTTTAAGAATCCAATGTCAAAAATAGGAGTTCCAATTTTAAGAATTCACTTTGACCTTCAAATAACCTTAAAAATGTGATCAAGATCAAAATCGATATTACAAGAAGATGGCCCCTATAGTCCTAAGCAACTTTTGTCTGAACTATTTTTTTGTATACTGCTTACTTTTTGAAGATTTCGGGGTGAATAGATTAAAATGGCTTCTCCTATATATATATATTGTACCGGGGTTATTGGTGAGGCACGTGCGGGACTCTTCCATGCACGTGATCGCTGCTGAGGACGCAGCTATCCCGCGATGCGGCCTTGAGTGCTGACGGACGTTAGCCATCGTGCAATGGTACTCGCGTGCAGTGCCGATACTATCACAACGCAGGATCCGCCTCAGATCCTGCTTTCTATAACATGAGAGGCCTTACCATTAGGCCCCGTTGCCGGCGAGGCTCTCCGCTGAGTTCGGCTAGTTAAGCTGCGTGTCAACGGTGAGTTTACACGCCCGCGAAGGCGGTAGTATTCGTAAAAGGGATGCTGCAAAGAAGAAAAATAAACTAAACGCGCACCCGTTATGCGCAGTCAACGTTTATTGAGTCAAATTGGGTAGAATACGTACAAAATAAATTATAAACGAACTCGAGACTTTTGCCGAAGATTGCAAACACAAAATATAGCAACGCACAATTATTTCTCGAGGGACACGCACTGCGCATCCGTATCTGTCAGTCGCCTTGCTATGTTCACCCGGCCAATCGGGAGACCACGCACGTGCGCCAATACTTAATCCATTTCTAAAAAGCAAATATCAAGTCAGAGCGTATTCTTCTTAGTTCATTTCTAAGTGCATATACCGATCATGCTTTACATACGAGGTCTGGCTATTAAATAACGAGACTGGTTAAGAAAAAGGGTTTTATTATAAAAATTATTCTACATTCATATGCTCCCCTTCAATATACTCCCCTTCCCTCGCCACACACCTTTCCATAAGTTTTTTCCATTGATCGAAGCAGTGCTGAAAGTCTTCTTTGGTGAGGGCCTTTAGAAGCTCTGCCGTTTTTTGCTTTACCGCTTCCATCGACTCAAATCGGGTCCCTTTCAGAGCAGATTTTATCTTCGGAAACAAAAAAAAGTCGCACGGTGCTAAATCTGGCGACTACGGCGCGTGTTCGAGCACTGGAGTGCGCTTACCGGCGAAATACTGCTTCACAGATAGCGCGTTATGGGCAGGTGCGTTGTCCTGGTGCAAAATCCACGAGTTGTTCTTCCACAACTCGGTCCGTTTCTTACGAACTCGTTCTCGCAGTGTTGCCAAAACTGACAATTAGTAAGTCTGGTTAACAGTCTGACCCTCTAGAACCCATTCAGTCATCACGATACCGTTAATGTCGAAAAAAACGATCAACATTGCCTTGAATTTTGATTTGGACATCCTTGCTTTTTTGATTCTGGGCGATTCAGGCGTCTTACAATGCATCAATTGCCGCTTTGTTTCAACATCGTATTGAAAAACCCACGTTTCGTCGCAAGTAATAACGTTTTTCATTAGTCCGGAATCTTTTTTTAACCTTTCAAGGAAATCTGAGCAGACCTGTTGACGCAAGAGCTTTTGGTCAGGAGTCAGGTTTTTTGGCACCAACTTCGCACAGACTTTTGTCATGTGTAATTCCTTATGTAAAATTTGTCTAACCGTTTCTTTATCGGCGTTTACAGCCTCGGCAATCATCCGGATGCTCATTTGACGATCTGCAAGCACAATTTGGTTGATTTTGGTCACTGTTTCCGGAGTTGAAACAGTGACAGGGCGACCTGAGCGCTGGTCATCTTCAGTGCTCACTCGGCCCTTACTGAAGCGCTTACACCACTTAAAAACACGCGCACGAGATAGAGAATTGTCCCCATAGGCCTCTTGCAACAATTTACAGCACTCAGTCGAAGTTTTGTTCAATTTAACGAGAAATTTGAGATTGATACGTTGCTCCTGTTTTTCGTCACACATGGTTTTCGGCACGAGAAAAAAACACGTTCGTTTCAAACCGCTACTGCACAAATACAATAATAGTGACGAGAACGTGTTTTGGTACGTGCATAGACAAGATATCTAGATACCCAACGCACTACTCGTTTTTTTCCCCACCCCTCTACGGCGCCCTCTAGGCGCGTAGTCTCGTTATTTAATAGCCAGACCTCGTATTACTTACAAGTATCTGCCTAACGCGATATTTCAAAGATTATGCACTTGAAAAGTTAAATTTTAAGTAGATTTATATCTTTATACACATTTTTACTTATCTACCAATCGCAATCTGTATCCTTTAGTTATATGACTAAACTAAAATTTGTATATAGTACGCTTAACTTAACATTGATGTA
Source organism: Chalcis sispes (assembly GCA_949987625.1). Lineage (NCBI taxonomy): Eukaryota > Metazoa > Arthropoda > Insecta > Hymenoptera > Chalcididae > Chalcis > Chalcis sispes. The sequence goes on along the minus strand of OX465095.1, from coordinate 39,514,938 downwards.
AAGCAAACCAAAATTTTACTTCATACAAATTGTTATAACTGTAAGCATAATCTAATCTAACAATAAAAACGAAAATAAATATCATACTACTAGGTGGTTCAACATGAAGCCGGGCTAACTAAGAAAATACGGTTTTTTTAGTAAAATTCTGATCTAGTCTTAAACATTTTTGTCTTTTACCTTGATACACTTACCCCAGTGGTTTCTTAACATTTTGGTACCTTTTTTAAAATAAGATTGATCGAGACCCTCAAAATACGCTATTGTCTCCTGCTTTATCTCCTCATTTGACAAAAATATTTTAAGCTGAAGCTATCTTTTCAGGTTTGGGAAGAGGTAATAATAACTGGAGGCCAGATTAGGAGAATAAGGCGGATGGGAAAGCAATTTGAAGTGCAGTTCATCGATTTTTGCCATTGTTTTCAACGATTTGTCAGCTGGTACATTGTCTTGCAAAAACAGAATTTTTTTTCTAACCAAATGAGGCCGTTTTCGCTTGATTTCCTCACTTTATCGGTCCAATAATAAACAATAATACTTCTTTGTTATTGTCTTTTCTTTTTTAAAAAAATCTATAGCAATTATTCCGCGTGCGTCCCAAAATATGGAAGCCATAATCTTTCTGGCCGATTTTTGGATCTTAGGTTGTTTGGGAGCGCTCCTACCAGCTTCTATTCTTATAATTGTTGTTTGGACTCTGGTGTGAAGTGTGGATTCAGGTTTTATCAATAGTTATTAACGGGCAAATAATTTCTTTTGGATTACACTCGAATAGCTCCAAACAATGCTTTGAATCACGAGCACGTTGTCGTTTTTGGTCATGGGTGAGCAAACGCGGCACCCATCTTGCGGTTAGCTTTTTCATTTCCAAATTTTTATGTAAAATAGAAATAATCGATCCAGTTGATATGCCTGTGATCTTGGCTAATTCACGCACTTTAACTTTAAGATTATCAAGAACAATGTCATGAACTTCTTCAATCATTTTTTCAGTAGTACCCGTCTTTACTGGTCCGCAACCATGTTCACTTTTTGTGCTTAAACGATCCCCTTCTACATTCAGCAAACCAATAATAAACAGTTGTTTTAGAGGGAGCCGATTCGCCAAAATATTTATCTAGCTTTTTTTTCATTTCTTTTGCAGTTTTTCTACGTAAAAAATAATGTTTGATAAGTACACGAAATTCCATGCTATCCATGTTTTAAGAAAATTTTAAAGTAGACTGCTTTCAATAATTGCAACTGTATGAATAATTGACAGATCAATCTAAAACTTTCAATTTAATTGAGACAGAAAACAACTTGTTGAACGTACATATTTCGATCGAGCTCAGTGCTGTAATCTGTTAGAGTCAGGCTGTATGTTGAACCACCTAGTATATTTGTTCGTTCCTCAATATTATAATCTTAACTGACCATCCCATTTCCTAGACAGCAGCATGCAATATTTACATTATTTGAACAATGAAATGCAAAAGAAAAGAAATTATATCGAACATAATACTTACACAACCTTGGATTTCTGCAAAAACAGTAGCACCTGTTTTATCAATAATAGCATCTACTTCTTCAATAATATCAAAATATGCTTCATTATTAGTATATTTAACTCCGGTTCTTCTCCAAGGAACATTAGATAATTGACCACTTGGTAAAATTGAGCTAACACTTGAATGATAATTAATTATAATAATTATAATAATTTAAAATTAGAGCTAATCATTCATCAAAGAAGTTTAGACAAAAAGTTCATGTAAATCTTTAGTAAATTTGGAACATTGTAAAATTACAATGATGTATTATTGACATAAATGCAAAATTAAAATAAGAGCATTGTTTCTGATTTATATTTGCAATCAGAACACCATTTAAGTACTAACTTTAATAGATTGTTAACATTTCATTTACTCAAGCCCCTCAAGATATTTCTTTAACCCCTAAATATCGTGCCAAAGGTAAAGCAAGACCAAGAAGATCAAGTCAAAGTCGTTTAACAGTCGGTCATGTTGACAATTTTCTTTGATTATCGTGGTGTTGTGCATTTAGAATTTCTTTTGGGCCTAATTGTTAACAAGGAATATTATTTGAGTATTATACGACGATTACGTGAAACTATTCGCAAAATGAGGTCGGAATCGTGGCAAGACAACTCATGATTTTTGCATCACGATAATGCACCGTCTCACACTGCATTAATTATTCGCGGCTTTTTGGCCAAAAATTCAACTCATACCGTTCTACAACCACCGTATTCGCCTGATATAGCGTCGTGTGACTTCAGGCTGTTCAATAAACTTAAAAGACAACTCCGGTGGTAAAAAATTGGTCTTGTTTTTTGATCATAGTAGTAGAATAAAAAAATAAATATTCATCAGAAAAAATCTTAAAATTGAGGTTAAGGTTAAGAAGGCATATAAGATACGGATAAGAGGAAATAAAGAAGGCAATATAGTAATAGAAAACTGGCCAACTGGAAATAGAAAACGCAATGTGGAAATGAATTGAGAAAAATTTAGGAAAAGCCTAAAATTACACAATAATAAAAGAATGAAATTCTGGGCCCAAATTTTAGGAAAGGAGAGAAAAGAGTACTAGGTAATTACAGAGGAGTAGCATTAATGTGTGTATTAATTATATAGAAGTATATTAAACGAGGTGTTGAAAAAATAAATAGAAGGAAAACTCAGTGAAGGTCGAATTGGATTTGGAGAAGGAAAAGAGGTAATAGACGCTAAATATACGTTAAACTACATAGTTAAAGCACCGGAGAAGAAGAAAATTAAAGTTTTTGCGTATTTTATAGATTTAAAACAGGCTTTTGATATTTTAGACGAAAGAGCGTTTAAATATAGATTAGTAATGGGAGTAAAAAAGAAATTATAAGAAATAATAATAAAAAACTTACACGAAAACCGTGAAGGTTGAAGACAAAATCTCAAAATGAATTCTGTGCAAGTAAAAGTATAAGACTAGGATGTCGGATGAGCCCGACATTATTCAACGTATAACAGATCGGTTGAAAAGTTTGTAGGCTGATACATAGCCGGCATTACTAGAATTAAATCTATATGATTTTTAGTTAGTATCAACCTTCAAACGATACGTGCATAAATTTGACAGCTTTCGAACAATTGGTTGTATATAGCATTGTGAGTGAAGCAACTTCGGTCATTGTGAAAAAAATAGATAAAAAAGAATTTCGCGTGTGTAATGAAGCATTTCTTTTTGTTGAAGAATACTATTAAAGTCAAGGCTTGGCTTGATGCGCATTATTAGGATTCTGCACCAGGGAAACCAACCGTTGATAAGTGGTTTGCTAAATTTAAACAAGGCGAAATGAGTGTCAAAGACAATGCACGCTGTAGACGTCCTAAAGAGGCTGTTACCGAGGAAACTATCAAAAAAGTTGACAAATAACTTTTGAATGATCATAAAGTCAAGTTGATTGAGTCAATGATCATAAAGTAAGACTCTAAAGACATCAAAGGAACTTGTTGGACATATCGTGCATGAATATTTGTACATGCGAAAGCTATGTGCAAAGTGGATGCCACGCGAGCTCACAATCAATCAAAAGGAACAACGTGTTGATGTACGGAGCAACGTTTAGCGACATTCAACCGTAATAAAGACGAATTTTTCAGACATTATGTGACAATGGATGAAATATGGCTTCATCACTACACTCCAAAATCCAATCGACAGTCAGCGGAGTGGACTGCACTCGATGAACCGAATCCAAAGCGTGAAAAGATGCAACAGTCGGCTGGTAAGGTTATGGCATCAGTATTCTGGGATGCACATCGTATAATATTCATCGATTACCTCGAGAAGGGGCAGACTATCAACAGTGATTATCACATAGCATTTTTGGAGCATTTAAAGGAAGAAATCACGAAAAAAAGGCCCCATTTAAAAAAGAAAAAAGTGATGTTTCATCAAGACAAAGCACCGTGTCACAAATCAATAAAAACGTTGGCAAAATTGCATCGATTAGGCTACGAATTGCTTTCTCATCCACCGTCTTCTACAGATCTTGCCCCCAGTGGCTTTGTCCTGTTTACAGACCTCAAAAGAATTCTCAATCGAAAAAAATTCAGAGCTAATGAAGAGGTGATCGCCGAAACTGCAGCCTACTTTGAGGCTAAAGAGTAATCGTACTATAAAAATGGTATCAGAAAATTATATGACCGCTATAATCAGTGTATCGCACTTGAAGGTAACTACAATATATTCAATAATAAAATCGAATTTTACTCAAAAAATGTATTTCTCTATGTTAGCCTCCGTACTTTTTAGCCGAACTGTTATGTAGCGGATCTAGAAAAGGAAATAAAAAGAAAGAAAGGACAAGAGGGACAAGAAAGCGGAGTGAAAATCGGGAATAAAAAAATATAGAGCCTGTTTTATGCGGATAACGTAGTTTTGATTGTAGACAGATAAGAAGAGTTAAAAAAAATGTAATAAAGATTAGAAAAATATTTAGATAAAAATATTTACTTAAAGATGAATGCAAATTAGGAAAGTTGAGAATAAAAGCACTTATACTCGTAAATGATAATATCCAACTGTTACTCACTGATTTAAACAAAACTTTGTACATCAATAAAAGACTAATAAATATTGAACCCGTTTTCTCTATTTCGATGGAGCCCGCTTTGTAGGGGTAGAAACCACCTCTAACAAACTAAGTAGGTTTATGATATCGGGTTAACCAACCTTACCCAGAGTATACCGAGTTTAATCGTTTAGTTTTTTAAAGATAATTAATACACTTCCAAGCTATTCCTACCAAACTACAGGCAAGATAACCCACCTCACCATGAAATCAACGAGTTTTCTCGTTTAATGTTCTTTGGAAAATTAAACTCAATACTACAAACCGGCTTATTTACCAAACCACTTAATCTTTAACCCGACCTACCCCTACAAACTACTAAACCTCACGCAGGCGAATCCAGCTTACTCTGAGAACAGCAAGTTTGAGTTTTGTTCAAATCGGTAAGTGGCAGTCGGCTAGTGTTTCTTGTAAGTAAAAAAAATATTAAAGAAACACGATGCATGCAAGAAATGAAATTTAAAGAAAAGATAAAAGACAATATAATAAAAAAATTGATGAAATGAAACAAAGAAGACAAGATGCGATAGAAAAATAAAACTATAAAAGGATATATGCATATATTAAACCAGAAGAAAAGACGAATTATTTATAAAAAAGAATAAAACAAAATACAATAAAAGGAGAATCATGACAACGTTTAGGTGTGATAATGACTTGCAAGGAAAAGAAAACTGGAAAAATAAGAGAAGAAGAAATATAAAATTCGCAATAAAAATGAAGAGTGTATAACATATATTAAAGGAATATGAAAAAACAAAGACTGAGCAAGATATATAAGAGATGTTACAACTAGATACCAAAGAGTTATTCTAAAATATTTTATAGAACGAAAAAGCAAGAATAAAAAGGGAAAATAGTACAGTCTGTCAAGTAAGAGCGTGGTCGACTTCATCGACAGGTAATGAAAGATTTTGCTCTAACTCCTTCGCAAGCCAATAGAAGAAAGCTTGTCCTTGATGCATTGTTAACAAAGATTCAGTTGTCGTTGATCTTTTGAAAGAGAATCACGTTAAACGCCATGAGTGCTAAGTACGCGTCGCGCTACGAGGCTGTGTTCCTTTGCATCCACCCGAAAGGTCCCAAAATGTCGCAATCAGCGGCTGCTAAATATATGAGAAAGTCAAAGGCATTTGTACAGAAGTGGATACAGCGATATTAAGTGGCTAAAAATGTCGATGATTTACCAGAACGTGGCTCGATAGAAAAAGTGAACAAAAAAGATGAAAAAAGAATAGTTAATCTGTTTTCGCGGAATCCCGCTTTAACACTGCGGCAAGGACAAGTAAAATAAATGGCAAAAGGTTGAGATATATCCTACGAGACTATCCGAACCCATCTTCGTACTCGTCATCTGAAATGGCGCAACACAATGAAGAAGCCTCTGTTGACTGAAAAACATGTGACAAAGCGACTCGCTTGGGCGCATGAGAATATTGATAGAGATTTTGAAAATGTCATTTTTACTGATGAATGTTCTATATGGGAACGTTCTGTCCTCACGCGAGCCTGGTCAACTTCCACCAATAGGCTTGTTCAGCGGACCGTAAAACATGGAATAAAGGTGCATCTTTGGGGTTGCTTCTCAAAGCAGGGATTCGGCACTTTGCACCTCTTTACTGACAACCTAAATGCCGAGAAAATGATAAAAATCTACAAAAAGGCTTTACTGCCATCTGCCAAACGATGGTTCATTACAAAAAATAAAGATTGGATTCTGCAGGAGGACAACGATCCTAAACACCGCAGCAAGCTCTGTACTCAGTGAAAGACTCAATCTGGCATCGTTACATTGGATTGGCCGTCGCAGTCGCCCAATGCAAACCCTATTGAAAATGTGTGGGCATATATTAAACGGAAGCTTCGTAGAAGACGCACATACACTTTGAAGCAGTTGTCTTACGAAATTCGTCGGATCTGGAGATCCTTGCCACTAGAATACGCCGTCAAATTAGTAGAAAGCATGCCTCGGAGATGCCAGGCAATTATCGACGCCGGTGGTGACTGGACACATTATTGACCGAATTGCATCATTGTTTGTAATGTGTACAATGTATATATGAATATGAAAGTTTCATCAAATGAATTTTTTTATAAATTAACACGACCACGCTCTTACTTGACAGACTGTAAAAGAAAAGAGAAAGAAAAATGTTAGGAAATGAAATAAAGATTCACCAGATATTATTAGGTGCGTTACTAAGTTCAAACTGTTTTTGTCGATGAAAATGCAACTTTATTGTAAAAAAATGGTTGCAACTGAATTATTTAAAGTATTGCCCATCGTTAGCCACAACTTTTTCCCATTTTTTTGGCAGAGCTCGAATACCGTTACGGTAGAAGTGTTTGTCTTTTAAAGCTATCCACATATCAAGCCGATTTTTGATATATGCATATGAGCGGAATTGCTGATCAGCCAGACCATATGCCATCGAACTGAACAAGTGATAATCGGACGGCGCAATATCTGGGGAATATGGCAGGTCGGGTGACACTTCCGATTTGAGCATTTCCAAGGAGGTTCTAACAGGTCTGGCAATGCGAAGCCGAGCGTTGTAATGCAGTAGAATCACTATTTCGTGATTTTTTTTATTGATGATACAAGGTTTTTATACAAGAGGAAAAAAAATCGATTTCAAAAAATATTATTTGTTTTTAAGAAACTTGTGTAAAACGAATTTACACACCTTTTAAGTAGCTCTTATGAATGAAAATTTTTAGATTGCTACAGTCTTTATTTAATAGTTACGGGTATAAAAAGTGATGTTAATAGCTCACTGTTTATTTTGATCATTTTGGACTAAAAGATAGAAGTCAATCCTTTAAATGTTATAAACATTTTATTAGAAAATTTTCAAGCGTTGCTGAAAATACCAGATATCGTAACAAATTATCGTGAAATGCAGCTGGCAGTGAAAATAAAATATATTAAGGGTAAAAATTAATTCGGTACGTTTTTTTGCGGTAAAAAATGCATTTATTTCAAAATAAAAAAAAATTAAAAGATTAATCAAAGTATCGTCCATCGCTAGTTACTACTTTTTCCCACCTCTCAGGCAATTTTCGAATTCCGTCCCAAAAAAATTTCTCGTTTTTTAAAGTGATCCAAGTTAGCAGCCAATTTCTGATTTCTGCGAATGAAGTGAACCAATGACCTGTCAGATCGTGTTGCAACCCTAGGAACAACCAGTATTTAGAAGGAGCAATGGCCGGAGAATACGGCGGGTGCGACAAAATATCCCACTTGAGCGTTAACATATATTTTTTCACGACTTTTGAGACATGAAGCCGAGCGCTGTCATGAAGAAAAATAACTTTGTCATGTCTTTCCTTGTATTCTCGCGGTTTTTCTCGTAATGCACGGCTCAAACGAATCAATTGCAGCCTATACCGATCGGCCGTTATGGTATCGTCAGGTTGTAGCAGCTCATAGTACACAACACCCTTTTGCTCCCAGCAGATACACAACATGAGCTTCGAACCATGAATTCGAACCACGGCTTTGGTATTGATGTTAAGGTCGATGGCAACGATTGACCGGGCATAGCGTAGTATTTTTTCTTCTCGGGGTTATCATAGAATACCCATTTTTCATCTCCAGTAACAATTCTATGTAAAAAACCCTTTTTTTGTTGCCTTTGAATTAGCTGCTCGCAACAGAAAAATCGCCTGTTAATATCTCTCGGTTTCAGTTCATAAGGCACCCAATTGCCTTGCTTTTGAATCATTCCCATGGATATTAATCGTACAGAAACTGCTTTTTGAGTTACTTCCAATGATTCTGCAAGCTCCTCTTGCGTTTGACTCGGATCATCGAGTAATGCCTCCAACTTCTTGTCTTTGAATTTTTTTGGCTGTTCAGAGCGAGGCTTGTCTTCAACACTGAAATCAACATTCTTGAAACGTCGAAACCATTCCCTACAAGATTTATCAGTTGAAACATTGTTACCATAAACTTTCACAAGCATTTGATGCGCTTCAGCTGCACTACTCGTCCAATTGAAACAGAAAATTAGAACCTCCCGCAAATGCTGCTTTGTTAACGCAAAATTCGACATATTAAATGCAGTTGAAAACAAGATTTTTTTATAAAACTCGAAGCGACATAAACTGAATATTATTGACAGATGTCTAACCTCTCTGAAACTACCTACTTCAGCTGTTACTATTAAATATTCATAATAGCTAAAGCCATCTTTTGAAAACGGTCCGAACTAATTTGTACTGCCAATATTTTATTAAATACAAAAAGTGAATTTAATGATGTAAAAATGATAACTAATGAAACTTTGGATTTTTCAAGAAGAATATCAAGACCATAATGCAAAAATAATAAAGAATAAAGTGCTTGATAATTTTCCTGAAAAACATGAAGCACCAACAAATTAGTGTAAAAATATAGTAAAGAAGTAGATTTTCAATATTTAACAAGAGCCGTAGAATTTTGGAGAAGTGGTTAAAAAAAAAGCAAAATTTAAGTCTCAAAACTGTTCAGAACAGATTTTGAAAAGTTACATCTATAAGTCAGGCGCGACGTTAGGCTCATACAATAATAAAGGTGGTACATACTGAGAAAAAGTCGCAAGAATTTGTCAGCATACGCTAGATAATTTCAAAGCGGCTTTCAACAGCGCTACAATTACTCACGGCCGCGATATAATACGGTGGGCCTTACAAGCTAAAAAAGAACTTGGATTTGATGATATTATTTACAAAGCTTCTAAAAATTGGTTACTGAAGTTTAAACACGCACACAAAATAGTGTCTAGAAAAATAAATAACTTTAAAACAAGAAAAACACCAGAAAATGCAGCAGAACTATCAAGCGCAGCAGACGCTTTCCTGACTGACATTTGATCGTATATATTAAGTATTGAGCTTAAAATATTGTACAATTTAGATCAGAGTGGACTTCAGCTAGAAATGCATTCTGGCGGAATATTATCAGTGAAAGGAGATAAACAAGTACAATGTCTTGTACAATCTGTTTCAGCTACAACGCACACTTAGACGATACACTCATATCAGCTACTGGACAATTACTATATCTGCTTTTTCTTGTTTTAAAGGAACCTAGTGCTAAATTTGGCCATGTTGTAGAACAAAACTTATTCAGACCAGATAATGTATACTTGGAAGCTTCAAAATCTGAAAAATTAACAACAAGTAAGTACGTGAGCAACAATTGAAGAATAAATAAAAAATTCAATTATTTTATATATTTTTAAATATTTCATTTACATCTAATCAATTTATATTGTGTAGCGAATGCTGTATTCATTTTATATAATATATAAGTCAGCATGATAAGTATAAATTTCTTATCAGGGTTTATAAAATGATTATTTATGATAATCAAAAAAAAATGTTTCGAACATAACGTCTTTTCACACTAAGCACATTATTTATTATAATTGCAACATTAAAACATACCTCTAATTCACAGCAAGCACTAGATTTTGACTCAAAAGCAAAATCAACTCGATTTTCAAACTTACCGGGGTTTATACCTGTGTAACCACTTCTAAACTAAGCATATTTGAATAAATTTTTATACCTCTGTGACGACAGTCAATTATGTTCTAAAGATTTAAGAATGATTATATTATTACGTTTATGGAGATTTGATTTTCATTCATTAATATGACACTGTCAGAAATGTCTGATATTATTTTTCCATATTCTAAATCCTAATACATTGAGTGGCTGAATTTTACTTGTTGTACCTTTTGGTATTAACTCTAAGATAACTTCTTGATTATGAGGTTGAATTACTTGCACTGCTAAAGGGCAGTGGCCACTCCATGAATCAATCAACAAAACACTTGACGAACCAACATTTGAATAGTACACTTCTTTTAGCCAAGCCATCTAAAATTGAATAAATATTAAAAAAATTATAAATATGCAATTATGCATTGAATATGCATAAGAACTATAATTTATTAATATCTAATTATAATTATTATTAATATATGGGGTTTTTGAAAAGTCCCCGACTGGCTGAATAACTTGAAACGTAGGCGTTGCTCCAAAAAATCGTTAAGACAAATTTCCCTGGCTATCCAACCGCGACCTCGGCCGTGATCTTGTTCTTAACCTTCAACGTCATTTAAAGGTCAAGTATATTTTTTTATATGGGAACCTTCGTTTTCGACATCGGAAATAAAAAGGGTGGACAATTTTACGTTCAGATACGATCTTCACCATTATAAAAATTTGACCTCGGAAGGTCAAGTCAAGGTCAAGCAGTGACTAGCTGGATATCTTGAAAAGAAGGAGTCGCTCAAAAAAATGATTGAGACATAAGTCATAGATTTCTCTGGTTATCCAACGACGATCTTAGTCGTAAACTTGACCGTGACCTTCATCCCTTCCATCCGCCATGTTGTATCTGCTACCTTGAAATTTAAAATTCTAAAAATTGACTTCAAAGTCCTAATCAACGAAAAGTAATAATTGCGTGAGCGAAAAAATACAATTTAGAATATCTCTAAATTACTTTCGTTTATTGATTCTAAATGTTAATACTTCATCAATTTTAATATTTATCATTAAGTTCGCCTCTTGCATTTGATTTTTTTTATTACTTTCAAGAACTTCGTGTCATTTTCTTTGATCATTTAGCTGTTTTTTCATTCATACTTCCTTTCGTAATTTTTAGGTCTTACTATCTTATCGCTTTTCATATTGAAATTTTAAATTTAAATTTTTCTATCAGATTATTCCTTCAGCTGAGTGTAACATGGCTCCTCTTACTGAACGAGATCTAATAATTATTCTTATGATGAAAGAATACGGTGGCAGGACGAGATCTAATGAAGATATACGTATCTTAGTCAACGATACTTCTAGGGTAGGTATGGAACCGATATTCAAATCGATAGTATAAAGGACAATTACGCGTTTTAATTTAAGTAGGGGTATAAAGATCTTTCTAGATCAGGTCGTTCAGTTACAGTAACTACTGAAGAAAAACAGCTAGATGTTGATCATTCAATCAATGAAGATTGCCACAGTACAGTTACGAAATTGCACCAACAACATCATATTAGTGTCGGATCAGTGAATAATATTTTGACAAAAAAGTTGAAGTTCCATCCATACAAGGCAAAACTTGTACACGAATTGCTTGATCATGATCTAGTTAGACGCGTAGAGTTTTGTGATTTGATGAATACCCGAATAACTGTTGATAAATATTTTTTTAATAGAATTGTATTTTCAGATAAAACTACCTTTGAGCTTAATGGCAATGTCAATAGATATAACTTTAGGCACTAGATTAGGTACTAGAGTGATATAAACCCATGATGGATATCTGATACTCGCAGTACTTAATACCCTCAGAAAGTGAATGTCTGGGCTGGCGTTATAAACAACAGTATCGTCGCGCCCTTCTTTATTGTAGGAAGTCTTACTGTGATGAAGTATGAGAAGTGCTCCAAAATGAAATTATTTTAGTGATTCATGCAAGTATGGACAATGATTTTGATCAAAGGTTGTTCCAGCAAGCAACGATGCACCACCTCATTGTGGGCGAGGTGTACGTGCTTATTTGAATGGAGTGTTTCGAGAAAGGTGGATAGGCAGAGAAAGTGCAATAGAATGGCCAGCCAGAACTCCTGACCTCAGTCCGCTTGATTATTTCTTGTGCGGTTACTTTGAAGATAAGATATATCAAACGGAACCAGCGAATCTCGATGAACTCTAGCAGAAAATAAGGGATAAAATTATTACTATTGATGAAGGCATAATTCGTCAAGTTGTAGCAGCATTTTACTACCACATAGCACATTACTAATAAGTTGAGGGTGGAACCCTTGAGCATTTGCTAAAATAAAAAATAATTGATATTTGAGTAAAGTGATTTAACATTGCCTTCACCTGATGTTCTTCACTCTGCCGTGCCTTCGCTGGCTGGGCATTATGCCACCTTGCCTTAACTGGCTAGGCGTCATACCACCTTACCTTAGTTGACTAGAATGAACGCAAATCTCAGTTTCTTTACGCTACCTTACCTTTATTAGCTGGTATGAATGCAGGCCTCATTTTATCGAATGCTTTAAAAAAATTATTCCTCAATATGACCATCAAGATCAAGATATTATCATGGAACAGCCAGGGCAATTTCCTGCAACGTTTTCCTGAAAAAATTTTTTTTTTAGCGACGCTTACTTTTCAAGATATCCAGCCGGTCACTGCTTGACCTTGATTTGACCTTCTGAGGTCAAATTTTTCCAATGGTAAAGATCATATGTAGACGTAAAATTGTCCGTCATTATCATTTCCGGTGTCAAAATTGGGGGTCACAACATAAAATGGACTTGACCTTGAAATGGCCTTGAAGATCAAGGTTAAGGTCACGGCTGAGGTCACGGTTGGATAGTCCAACCGTCTTGAGTAACTCCTATGTTTCAAGTGTTTCAACCGGCACGGGACTTTTTAAAGACCCTGTATTATAATAATAATTATATTGGGAGTACAAAAGAGTTCGGTCCATTTTCAAAAGATGGCTCTGGCTATTATGAATATTTAATAGTAACAGCTGAAGTCGGTAGTTTCAGATATTAGACATCTGTTAATAATATTCAGTTTATATCGCTTCGAGTTTCATAAAAAAATCTTGTTTTCAACTGTGTTAAATATGTCCAATTTTGTGTTAACTAAGCAGCATTTGCGGGTGGTTTTAGTTTTCTATTTTAATTGGAAAAAAGTGCAGCTAAAGCGCATCGAATACTTGTGGAAGTTTATAGTGATAATGCTCCAACTGATAAATCTTGTAGAGAATGGTTTCGACGTTCTTAGAATAGAGATTTTAGCGTTGAAGACAAGCTTTGCTCTGAACAGCCAAAAGAATTCGAAGACAAAAAGTTAGAGACATTACTCGATGATGATTCGAGTCAAACGCAAGAGGAGCTTGCAGAATCATTGGAAGTGACTCAACAAGTAGTTTCTGCACGATTAAAATTCATGGGAATGATTCAAAAGCAAAGCAATTGGGTGCCTTATGAACTGAAACTAAGAGACATTGACAGGCGATTTTTCTGTTGCGAGCAGCTAATTCAAAGGCAACAAAGAAAGGGTTTTTTACATAGAATTGTTACTGGAGATGAGAAATGGGTATTCTATGATAACCCCAAGAAGAAAAAATACTACGCTATGCCCGGTCAATCGTTACCATCGACCTCAACATCAGCGCCAAAGTCGAATATTCATGGTTCGAAGATCATGTTGTGTATCTGGTGGGACCAAAAGAGTGTTGTGTACTATGAGTTGCTACAACCTGGCGATACCATAACTTAATTGATATGTAAAGGCTTAAGTGGGATATTTTGCTGCACCCGCCGTATTCTCCGGACATTGCTCCTTCTGATTACTAATTGTTCAGAGAGATGCAGCACGATCTGGCAGGTCATCGGTTCACTTCTTTCGCAAAAATCGGAAATTGGCTCCTAACTTGGAACACCTCAAAAAACGAGACATTTTTTCGAGATGGAATTCGAAAATTGCCTGAGAGGTGGGAAAAAGTAGTAACTAGCGATGGACGATACTTTAATTAATCTTTTAATTTTTTTTATTTTTAAATAAATGCATTTTTGACAACAAAAAAACAAACCGAATTAATTTGTACTTCCAAAAATTTATTAATATAGTTAATTTTTATATATAATTCATTAATATAGTTGATTCCAGATTTTGAAGCCATAACGTAAAGATATTATCAGGTCTAAATAACTTTTTTTGCACAACTGGTCCAAATTCACCCCTTTAATTCTTTAAAAACTAAAAAAAGGGACGATAGAAGTCTTCCATTGCCTGAGATTGTAAGTGAAATCGTATAACCATAGCCTGTAGAAGCTACAGATTGCACCGCGCATTGTATTTAAATTCTTTCTTCAACCGCTAATGTTCTTTCATAATGTATTTCCAGTTGGAATCCACTTTGATTTGAATCATAAATATCTTCTATAGCTTTTTGTTGACTAAATTTTTTAATTTAAATGAAAATTTCATCAGCTTTTCTTTGTTAATAATCTGTTCCTTTAAGAGTTTATTTAGTAACAAACTTATTAATTTTTCTACTAACAATCCTGCAAGCTTTTTTAAAATTATTTGCTCAATGATTCGAAGCTTTAAATCTGGAGTTCTTATGTCCAATACCGTTTTGAGCTTGCAAGGCCTTAGTCTTTTTTAAAAAAATTAAATAATGGTTGTTTCATTAAAAAATTCCGATTCACTCTTGAAATAATAAAAAAAGAATAACTTTTGGGGTTAAACTACAAGAGTGGCTTACGAGTTTTAGATTAATGGATTTGAGGTTTGTGGATTTGGATTTTAAATGTTTATAATAACATAATCGTAAAAAGTAGTTTGCATGTAAATAAAAACAGAACAGAAATTTACTTAAATTTACAATTTTATAACGATCAGGATCTAAGGGTTAGTGAACCCCGTTACATAGGGGTGGTATATTTGTTGAGATTTTTGTTTAATAAAAGTGTTTAAGTTAAATTCAAAAGTAAATTAATGAATAATCATCTATATCACAGTATAATAATAAAATTTCGTTAAAGGTAAAACACCCCCAGAAAAAATTTTTTTTCAAAAATCCCACAACACATCAACTTAATCTTTCTATTTTCTACATGACAGTGCCATATATAGCCTATTCCAGCTGATTTAATAAATGTTACACGAAAAACTGCATAAAAATTGCACATTTACCTCTAAAAGAAATAGGAGTTGCAACTCTTTGGCATAAAAGTCATGCTCATAGAAGCGCTTTTTCATAAACGATAATTTGCCGTTGGTTTTATTAAAAAAACTTGTGAAACCTTTTGAGATATTAAAAAAAGACTGTTTTTGGGGGTGAACTTTAATGGTGATTTTCATCCCTAAAATCGACGAATTAGCACTTGACAAAAAATCGTGTCTGATATTTTTTTGATTACTAAAACATATTACAAAATAAAAGAAATTTGTGAGGTACACTTGCGGTAGTTTCCTTGTTAGTGATCACCATAACTTCAAACTTCAGATCTTAAATTAAAGTTAAATGAAGATCGAACCGTTATTTCTAAATTATTTATTTATTTCATATATTCTATTCTTGATGAAGCTTGTTGAAATGAAAGCATAGAATTTACATGAATCTATAATTTTGCTACTCATCTATGACAAAATAGTTTGTCTTTTGCATTTCTTATATTAAAAATAAGACATTGCTAAAAAAGGACAATTAAACCTTTTTGAGTTTTAAATACATTGATGAAATCTAAGTCAAAAAATAAAAAACGATAAGGCTCTTTAATTTTTTGCAAGCTTTGAGATTTAAGTTTTATTTTAAATGCTAGCTCATTGATTTACACGTATTCAAGAGTATTCTGCTTTTAAGTTACCCTACGTACCCAGACCGACACACGCACGGGCACGCACCAACATATTTAATATACGACTTAAAACAGAAATAGAGGAAAAAAAAGGGAGGAAAAGAATTCTGTATTTGTGACAAATTCCAAATTAATGGCACAATCGTTTTAAATCATTTCCGAGTTTTAAAGTTTTACACATTTATATAGCACTAGTTGTGTTGCAGATTTCACCCGTGAATATTAAAAACCGCTGTGATCTCTATATCGTACACAAAATAAACAGTCCCATTTATTGACTCAGCGGCGAGTTATACCATCGTGTCACTGAGGTAAACTTTTAAAAACTTTTTCTTAAAATCAATAGCACTATCTATTAATTCTTCAGTGAACTATATTATAGTGAATAGATTAAATTTTAAATTAGGGTAACTTTTCTTATGAAAAGAAGATTTTGATAAAACTTGTCTTATATACTGAGCTGGGAAACAAACTAGTAGTGCTCTAAGTTATATCAAAATTCATTTAGTAATTTTTACGTAAAATGTGTTTAATACGTTGGCTGCCAACTACGAAATAACTCGTAGATTGCGTTCTTTTCTAGGACGCCAACTACGAGTTATCTCATAATAATATAATGTGATTAAATCGAATTGTCATTTTAGGCCAGATTTCTGAAAATTGCCGTGGCAGTCAACGTGTTAAATAAAAACAATTCAATTATGTGTATAGAAAGTAATTAAAATTATGTTTGAATACAGTTAGATTTTTACAGGAACTTTTTGTCAAAACTTATCAATATTTTTCGATATTAAAAACATTACTTAGATTTTCCTGTAACCGTATTTGCAATAGTTCTTAAAATATTAGGTGGTTTTATTAATTCTTTAAGTATGTTTGATTCTGTTGTTAATGGAAATCCGTTATCTAACATTTCATCTAGTAATTCGTAAACAACAACATAATTTTCTTTAATAATTGTTTCAGTGCATTCATTAAAATAATCTTCAAAAGTATCGATTACTCGATGCAAAAATTCAATAACAAATAAAGGTGAAACTGCAAAACAATAAGTCAAGTTATTTTAGATAAAAAAATAATCCATTTCATCAAATTATTTTTAAAATTACCTTCGGTTGTACATACTCCTACAAAAAATAAACAGCATCTGTAGACACTAATTAAATAGTGATGAGGAGTTGCTATAACTGGAGGCGTATCTTCAGGAGATGAAACTTTATGTTGTTGATCAAAAAAATAATCACATAGAGATCGTGCAACTGCACTTTTCCAATGCTTTTCCAGAAATACATCTCTATATAAAACATTTTATTATTAGAATTAAGAATATTACAAAGCATAAAAAAATAAGAAAAAATGTATGTAACTTACCCCGTACAATTAATTATAAAAAGACTATGAATCATTATAATAGGCGAAAATCAGTTGAATCAATAAAAATCTAAGTTTAATATACGTACGAAAACTTCCTGTTGGATAAAAAATAAAATATAAGTAAGCTTAATTTATTAAATGTAAGAGTTAATGTATTATTTTTCAAATAAAGATTTTTAAGAAGTTTTAAAATTAAAATGAGTATTTTAATTTTATAAGTCAATTATAAGAGAATATTAGCATTTTCCGTGACGGCTTTGTTTGTGAGAAAGAAAAAAAAAAGAGACAGGAACTGTCAAAATAGATTTATATATTTGTAACATGTCACATTATCATTTAACTTTTATTTTCAAACTCTCATTAAGAAAAAGAAATCTGTAGCCCCTAATGGTTAAGGATGGAATCAAGCTTAAGTAGCAATAATTTTTATTTAGAGACATCTAGAATTTAAAAGACATTAATTTCATACTTCTATACAATATCCTCTCATTGCAAAATTTAAAACAATCTTTCCTTAGAGCTTATCTACTCTGTCTAAAGAATTGCACCGTAAAATTTTAAGTGTTGAAATATCGCATTGTCATGCAGTAGAATCACTTTTTCGTGCCTCTGCTAGTATTGTGGCCATTTTTTCGAGTAGTTCTTGGGTCGATCGCATTAATTTAATTCGATACCGTTCCCCAGTGATGATTTCGTTTAGTTTCAACAGCTCATAATAAGAAATACTGACCTGGTCTTAAGTACACATCATAACCTTCGCAGCGTGAATATTGGGCTGAGCTGATGACGTAAAAGAATGATCGGGCAGTCTCGATGACTTTCTTCTCTTTGGGTTTCTGTAATGAATTCATTTTCCATCACCTGTCACCATGCGATAAAGAAAACCCTTCCTTTTTTGCCGCTGGAACAGTTGTTTACAAGCGAAACAACGATGCTCAACGTTCCTTGGCTTCAAATCATAAGAAACCCAAGTTCTGTGCTTTTAAATCATCCCCAACGCTTGCAATCGCTTGGTCTAAGCTTGCTTCATGAAGTTTTGGATGTCGAAATCAACAAGTACTTACTGCTGGAGTCACCTATTGACAAACAGCGGGAACTGAGTTGTACACCTTATATAAATAATTATATTAACCATTAACATTTACATATTCACTTTTAATTAGATTCTACTTAAAAAAAAATTGCTTTTATAAACTTGAGTTTATTTAAATTAATTTTATGTATGCAACGATATTTTATTTTCAATAATTATTTGCATGATTATTATAAATGAGAGAGACAAACGTGGAGCCATCTCTTCGCTTGTCGCAGAACTCAACAACCCCGCTTCACGGGAAATTTTACCATCCACACTCGAAAAATTGACCACTTAGAGTAGGTCAAGGCCCTCTCGCCAACCCAAGCTCGAGGATGAGATAGGGATGGAAGGATCCTTTCTTCTCTTTCCACTTCACTCCACCGCTCATCTTCCTGCCCCCTTTTTCCACATTTTCTGCTTTCCATTTCTTCGAGAAACTTTGCCTTCTTCCTACTTTCTTCCTCTCACTTCCTTTTTGCTTCGTTAGTAGGACGTTCGATCACCTAATGGTGAGGTTATAAGCTGCATCATCCTAGCAATTCTAACAAGTTTTAAGTTCAATCTTTAAAGAGTTCAAATTCAACCTTCAACGAATTTCTTCGACGAGTATCTCTCTTTCACTATCATCCGAACGTTTGCTAGGTTCAGTCTCGTGGATCGTGAACGTTCAAGCACCATAACTCCGAGTCACTTCTTAGCTTCAGTCTCATGGAATAGAAGTGATTCAGCCCTAGAATCTCCTTACCTCACGACACCAGTACTTAGCCAATTTAAGAAGAGAAAAAATCGAATCAGGCGAGCATACGAACCCGAGCTATTGGACGTAAAAATCTAGGCTTAAAATATCAATATATATATATATATATATATATATATATGTATATATTAGGAGTGTGAATAAGTTCTCGCCGTTTTTTGTGAAAATAAATCCTTTATTTGAAAAAAAAAAAAAAAAATAACAAGTTAATTAAAGTATTGCCTATCGCTGGAGATTACTTTTTTCCATCGTTCTGGCAGCATTTGAATTCCACGTCGAAAAAACGACACTTCTTTCGCGGCTATCTACGAACTGATCCATTTTTTCGTAAATTCATACGAAGTGAAGTGCTGCTCAGCCAGGCCGTTACTCATCGATCAAAATAAATAGTAATCAGAAGGCGCAATGTCTGGAGAGTACGGCGGGTGGGTAAGACTTCCCATTTCAGCGTTTCCAGGTATGTTTTGACCGGTAACGCGACACACGGCCGAGCGTTATCATGCAGCAAAATCACGTTATCGTGTCTTTGCTCATATAGCGGCCGTTTTCCTTTCAATGCTTCGCTCAAACGCATTAATTGTCGTCAATAGAGATCTCCTGTAATGGTTTGGTTGAGTTGGAGCAGCTCGAAATACACTACCCCCAGCTGATCCCACCAAATGCACAACATGAGCTTGGAACCGTGGATATTCCGCTTTGGCGTTAATGCTATTGCTTTGCCGGGCTTGACCCACAATTTTTTACGCTTAGAATTACTGTAGTATATCCACTTCTCATCACCAGTCACAATACGATGTAAGACACCTTTTCTTTTTTGTCGTTGAAGCAGCTTTTCACACGCGACAAGACGTCGTTCAACGTCTCTCGGCTTTAGTTCGTATGGCACCCAAGATCCTTCCTTTTGTATCATTCCTAATGCTGTGAGACGTTTCGAAACTGTTGTTTGATCAACTCCTAATGATTTTGCAACATCAGATTGCGTCTGACATGGATCTACAGCAAGTAATGTTTCGAATTCTTTGTCTTGAAACCTTATTGGTGTACCACTGCGCTCTCTATCTTGAAGATCAAAATCTCTATTTTTAAATCGGTTAAACCAATCTCTGCATGTTCTTTCCAAAAGAGCATGATCACCATAGGTTTCTACAAGAATTCTGTGTGCTTCAGCTGCAGATTTCTTCTGAATAAAATAGTGCAGTAAAATTCCTCGCAAAAACGGTTTATTTGGCACGAAATTTGACATGTTTTACGCTACAAAAAGAAAATATTCTTTATAGGTTAATGGAAAGACACGCACTGATTTTAAACATAGGTTATAGAACTTCAATATAGATGCATCATTATCTTAAATTATACACACAAAATTTTTGTACCGCCATCTGATGGTAAAACGGCGAGAACTTAATCACACTCCCAATATATATATACACATATGTGTGTATATAAGGTGTAGTAAAAAGAAATCGATTATTTTTGCATTAAATTAAAGGTTTTATTTAGCATAGATAGAATAATACGATTTAGGTCAAATATGCACCGTTTGGTTCGATAACTTGTTGCCATTTTGGAGGTAATTTCATAATGCCTCTCTCGTAGAAACCCTTGTCCCTATTGTCAAAAAACTGGGACAGTCAATTTTCACAATCTTCTCTTGAGGCGAATTTTTTACCTGCAAAATCATTCGTTATAGACAGGAACAGGTGGTAATCACTTGGTGCCAGGTCCAGACTATAAGGTGGATGCATAAGAACTTCCCAACCAAGCTCCCAGAGCTTCTGGCGAGTCACTATCGATGTATGCGGCCTGGCGTTGTCCTGATGGAACATAATTCCTCTTCTATTGGCCAAAGCTGGCCGCTTCTGGGCGATTGCTTCTTTTAGACGGTCAAATCGTTGACAGTACAGGTCCGAATTAAGAGTTCGGCTGTAGGGGAGCAGCTCATAGTAAATGATTCCCTGCCAGTCCCACCAAACACACAGCAAGACCTTCCTGACTGTCAATCCTGGCTTGGCCACCGTTTGCGCCGGCTCTCCGCGGTTTGACCACGACTGTTGTCGCTTGACGTTGCCGTAAGTGACCCACTTTTCATCACCAGTAACCATCCATAATTGTTACTTATCTATCCAAAAGTTATTATAATAACTTATTATAATTTAGTATAATAAGAAAACCATATTATATTTACCTGTATAACTTTATTTTTGTAGGATAGTATTTTCATGATATTTCTCAAGATTGGTTTCCAAATGGCAAATTGGTATTTTAATTGTTATTTTATCACTTTATTATTATGAATTATTGTAAATTACTATTTTGATTGGCGGAATCATTATTAACTTGCGTTGCGGAACCATTTACTATCTACTGTTTGCGTAGTATGAATGAGCGTGTGTGTCCAGCGTGCAATCTTACTGTTGAGAGTGGTTTGAAATCAATACGCAAGTGTAAATTGTGCGGCAACGTATTCCATACGGCTTGTCTAAAAGGTTTGTGGTCCTGGAACTTTTTTCTGTATCAATGCGCAGCCTGCTGCAAATCGCGCTCACCACTAGTTTCTGCAGTATCTATCGCGTCTCAAAATTGTGCACAATCTCCGGGTGATTCCGCGACTCTAGTTTCTTCGTCCCACGCATCTACTGTAAACAGTGAACTAAGTAGCAAGCGCTTGATTAGCACACGTTCGCCGCCATCACCCACAATCTCTCGATCGCGTGTTTATCATTCGAATCACCAAATAAATCAGTCAGCATGGAAAACGGTATGTCCGCTTGGTTTGCGCAATGGAATGCAACCCAATTCCAGCCGTTTAGAGAGTCTATGAACTCATAGCTTGCATCCATCTACACAAGACTTGACGCGATCAAATCAACCAACACCGAGCTACGTAAACAGCTTTCTGCCACCCAAGCCACCGTTGCACAAATTGATCGGGACATTTTGCTCACGGACTCTTGCGAGATTCGTATTTCAGGCATTCCGACTGCTCTTGCAAACGACCATTCGCAATCAATCAAGCGCGTATTCGAGGCCACTAATCACGCTAATCATTAGAACTTTGTCTCAAAGACTCGTGTGTGGCCGCGAAACACCTCATCATCAAATACCAATGGGCAAAAGAGCCACGATAGCTTCTCGCTTGTGATCAAGGTCGTCTCAGAAACAGTACGTAATAGTATTATTGCCAAAGCACACCTCTTACGGGGCAAGAAAGCCCAGATCATCTTTGGTACCGGCGGGGACCAGCAGGTGTTTATGACGCCAATCTGGCCCCAACAAGTCTACACAATTTTGCGTGATGCTAATCAAAAACATAAGCAGCTTGGTTACCTCCGCCCGGTTGTTCGAAATTTAGTTGTGTGCATGCGACCCGATGAAAAGTCTGCACTGATTCCGGTCCGTTCCCTCGTGGACCTAGATCCGCTTACCCCGCGCACAAATAATCTATGAGGACCTGTTGCTCAGCCAGCAAACTTAAAGTCTCGCGGATATTTTTTGGTTTATCATGCGAACATTAATCATCTTTCGGCTCATTTCAACGACCTCGAATTTTTTATTAAAAATAAGTGCTAATATGACATTATTGCTCTAACAGAGACATGGCTTACAGCCAATATTTTAGATACACCCTACCAATTGGCTGGTTATAAATTATTACGTCACAATCGTGTTGGCAGAATAGGTGGTGGAGTGGCTCTGTATGTCAAAGAGTGGTATCACTTTACAATTATTACTCAGTCAAATCCTCAATTCAATAATATGCCCGAATATCTTATGGTAGAGGTTAAATCTGAGGCAATGAAAATTCTTGTGGTTGTTGTTTATCGCCGTCCTCACGGTGCTTATCCCACAGCCCTATTCAAAGAGCTTTCAGATATTCGCCAGGACTATTCTGATATCATCATAAATGGCGACTTCAATTTTCCCATGCACCGGAAACATCCAGATTCCGACTTTTTTTGGCATAACCAACTATATTATAATATAACTAATTTTTATTATATTATGTAAGCAGCGTATTGTATAGATTACTAATGAGAGTAATATTATATTATAACCTTTTGTTTTCTATAATACTGCAAAAGTTTATATCTGTATTATTTCTTTTTCACGGCTACCTAGGATAATATCCCGTAGCCTAAATAAATAGTATTCTATTCTATTGTATTCTCTCTCTCCCTCTCTCTCTCACTCTCTCACTCTCTTTAGCTCTCTCTTCCTAACTCTCTAACTCACTCTCACTCTCTCTCTCTCTCTAACTCTCTAACTCACTCTAACTCTTTCACTCTCTCTCTAACTCTCACTTTCACTCTTACTCTCTCTCTAACTCGCTCTCTCTCACTCTCAATCTCACTCTCTCTCTCACCCTCCCTCAGTCTCGGTCTCGGTCTCGGTCTCGGTCTCGGTCTCGGTCTCGGTCTCGGTCTCGGTCTCGGTCTCGGTCTCGGTCTCGGTCTCGGTCTCGGTCTCGGTCTCGGTCTCGGTCTCGGTCTCGGTCTCGGTCTCGGTCTCGGTCTCGGTCTCGGTCTCGGTCTCGGTCTCGGTCTCGGTCTCGGTCTCGGTCTCGGTCTCGGTCTCGGTCTCGGTCTCGGTCTCGGTCTCGGTCTCGGTCTCGGTCTCGGTCTCGGTCTCGGTCTCGGTCTCGGTCTCGGTCTCGGTCTCGGTCTCGGTCTCGGTCTCGGTCTCGGTCTCGGTCTCGGTCTCGGTCTCGGTCTCGGTCTCGGTCTCGGTCTTAGTATCAGTCTCAGTCTCAGTCTCAGTCTCAGTCTTACTTTTACTCTCAGTCTCAGTTTCACTCTCAGTCTCAGTCTAACTTAAAGTCTCAGTCTTGGTCTCGGTCTCGGTCTCAGTCTCCGTCTCCGTCTCAGTCTCCGCCTCAGTCTCAGCCTCACTTCCACTCCCATACCCACGTTAACTCCCGCTTTTAGTCTTACTTCCACTCTCATACCCACATTCACTCCCACTTTTAATCTCACGCCCACTCCTACTCTCACTCCCACTCTTAGTCTTACTCTCACTATCACTCTCATTCCCGCTCCCACTCTCACTCTTAGTCTCAGTCTCAGTGTCAGTCTAAGTTTCACTCACACTCCTACTCCCAGTCTTACCCCTACTTCCACTCTTACTTCCGCTGTTACTCTCAGTCTTGGTCTCACTTCTACTCCCACTCTCACTCCCAGCCTCACTTCCACTTCTACTCTCAGTCTTAGGTTTAGCCTTACTCCCACTCCCACTCTCACTTCCACTCCCACTCTTAGTCCCAGTCCCAGTCTTTGTCTTAGTCTCAGTCTGAGTCTTAGTCACAGTCTCAGTCTTAGTCCTACTCCCACTTCCACTCCCACTCCCAGTCTTACTCTTTGTCTCACTCCCACTCTTGCTCCCACTCTAACCTTTACTCTTACTCTCACTCTCACTCTCACTCTCACTCTCACTCTCACTCTTAGTCTAGTCTCACTCTAACTTTCACTATCACTCCCACTCACACTCTCACGGTCACTCTCACTTTCACTTCTACCCTCACTCTCATTCTCACTCTCACTCTCACTCTCACTCTCACTCTCACTCTCACTCTCACTTTAAGTCTGTCTTACTCTTAGTCTCACTCCTAGTCTCAGTCTCAGTCTAAGTCACAGTCTTAGTGTCACTCTCAGACTCAGTCTCACTCCTACTCCCACTTTCACTCTCAGTCTCAGTCTCAGTCTCAGTCTCGGTCTTCATCTTACTCTTGCTACCACTCCCACTCCCATTCGCACTCCCAGTCTCACTTTGACTCCGACTAACACTTCCACTCCTACTCTCACTCTCACACTCATCCTCACACTCACACGCACACTCACACATACTCTCACTCTACTCTCACTCTCACTCTCACTCTCACTCTTACTCTCACTCTCACTTTTACTCTTACTCTAACTCTAACTCTCACTCTCACTCCCACGCCCACTCACACTCCTAGTCTCACTCCCAGTCTTACTCCTACCCCCACTTCTATACCCACTTTAACTCTCACTCTCACTCTCACTCTCACTTTTACTCTCACTCTCAGTCTCAGTCTCACTCCTACTTACACTCCCAATCCCAGTGTCACTCCCACTTCAACTCTTAGTCTCAATCTCAGTCTCACTCCGACTCTCACTTCCACTCCCAGTGTCACTCCCAGTTTCACTCGTAGTCACAATCTTAGTCTCAGTCCTACTTCTACTTCCACTCTTACTCCCACTTCCACTCTCACTCTTAGTATCAGTCTCACTCCCACTCCCAATCCCACTTCCACTCCTACTATCACTCTCAGTCTCACTCTCAGTCACAGTCAAACTTATAATCTCGGTCTCACTCTCAGTCTCAAACTAACTTTTAGTCTCAGTCTTATTCTCACTCTTAGTCACAGTCTAACTTTTATTCTTAGTCTCACTCTTAGTGTAAGTCTTACTTTAAGTCTCAGTCTCAGCCTTAGTCTCAGTCACAGTCTCAGTCACAGTCTAACTTCCATTCTAAGTCCCAGTTTCACTGTTTGTCTCAGTCTCGCTTTAAGTCTCAGTCTCGGTCTCGGTCTCGTTAACAGTCTTAGTTTCCGTCTTAGTCTCAGTCTCAGTCTAAGTCTTAGTCTTGCACCCATTTCTATTTCCACTTGCACTTTCACTCTTAGTCTCACGCCCACTCCTTCTCCCACTCCTACTCTCAGTCTTACTTTCACTATCACTATCACTCTCACTCTCACTTTTACTTCCGCTCCTACTCTCACTCTTAGTCTAAGTCTCAGTGTCAGTCTAAGTCTCACTCACATTCCAACTTCTAGTCTTACTTGCACTGCCACTCCCACTCCCGCTCTCACTCTCAGTCTTGGTCTTACTCCTGCTCCCACTCCCACTCCTTCTCTCAGTCTCAGTCTCAGTCATAGTTTCAGTCTCACTCCTACTCACACTTTCACTCCCACTCACACTCCTACTCTCACTCTCCGACTCACACTTACACTCATACTTACTGTCACTCTCACTTTCACTCGCACTTTAACTCCCGCTCCCGCTCCCTCTCACACTCCCAGTCTCACCCCCAGTCTAACTCTCACTCCCACTCTTGCTCCTACTCCCACTCTCACTCTCACTCTCACTCTTACTTTCACTCTGACTCTCACTCTCACTCTCACTCTTACTCTCACTCTAACTCTAACTTACTCTTACTTCCACGCCCACTTACACTCCTAGTCTCACTCCCAGTCTCACTCCTACTCCCACTCCTACACCCATACTTACTATCACTCTCACTCTCACTCTCACTTTTACTCTCACTCTTAGTCCCAGTATCACTCCTACCCACACTCTCACTCCCAGTGTCACTCACACTTCAACTCTCAGTCTCAGTCTGTCTCAGTCTCACTCTAACTCTCACTTCCACTCCCAGTGTCACTCCCACTGTCACTCTAAGTCTAAATCTCAGTCTCAGTCTTACTCCCACTCCCACTCCTACTCCTACTCCCACTTTCACTTTTACTCTCAGTATCAGTCTCACTCCTACTTTTAGTCTCAGTCTCAGCCTTAGTCTCAGTCTCAATCTCAGTCTCGGTCTTAGTCTTAGTCTCAGTCTTACTCTTAGTCTTAGTCTCAGTCTTAGTCTGAGTCTCAGTCGCAGTCTCAGTCTCAGTCTCACTCCCACTCCCACTCCCACTCCCACTACTACTCCCACTTTCACTTTCACTCTCAGTATCAGTCTCACTCCTACTTTTAGTCTCAGTCTCAGTCTTAGTCTCAGTCTCAGTCTCAGTCTTAGTCTTAGTCTCAGTCTTAGTCTCAGTCTCAATCTCAGTCTCGGTCTTAGTTTTAGTCTCAGTCTCACTCTTAGTTTGAGTCTCAGTCTTAGTGTGAGTCTCAGTCGCAGTCTCATTCTCAGTCTCAGTCTCACTTTCAGTCTCAATCTCGCTCTTAGTCTGAGTCTAAGTCTCACTCTCACTTTTAGTCTCAGTCTTAGTCTCAGTTTTAGTTTTAGTCTCACTCTTAGTTACAGTCTTACATTTAGCCTTAGTCTCAGTCTCAGTTTTAGTCTCAGTTTCAGTCTTAGTCTCACTCCCAGTCTTGGTCTCGGTCTCAGTCTTAGTTTTAGTCTGAGTCTCAGTCCCACTTCTAGTCTCAGTCTCAATTTCAGTCTCAGTCTGGGTCTCAGTCTCAGTCTCACTTTTACTCTCAGTCTAAGCCTTAGTCTCAGTCTCAGTCTTACTCTCAGTCTCAGCCTCAGTCTCAGTCGCAGTTTCAGTCTCAGTCTTAGTCTCAGTCTGAGTCTCAGTCTCACTTTTACTCTCAGTCTTAGTCTCAGTCTTACTTTTATTCTTACTTTCAGTCTCAGTCTCAGTCTTAGTCTTAGTCTAAGCCTTACTTTCACTCTTAGTCTCAGTTTCACTCTTAGTCTCAGTGTTGCTATAAGTCTCAGTCTAGGTTCAGTTTCCGTCTCAGTCTCAGTCTCAGTCTCAGTCTCAGTCTCAGTCTCAGTCTCACACCTATTCCTATTCGCACTTCCACTCCCACTTTTAGTCTCACGCTCACTCCTACTCCCACTCTCACTCTTAGTCTCGCTCTTACTATCACTTTCACTCTCACTCTCACTCTCACTCTCACTCTTACTCTCACTCTCACTCTCACTTTCACTTTCACTTTTACTCTCACTTTCACTCTCAGTCTAGTCTTATCATCACTTTCACTATCACTCTCACTCACACTCTCACTGTCAGTCTCTCTTTCACTTTCACTCTCACTCTCACTCTCACTCTCACTCTTACTCTCACTCTCACTTTCAGTCTAGTCTTACTCTCACTCTCACTCCCACTCTCACCCTCAGTCTAGTCTTAGTCTTAGTCTTAGTCTCAGTCTTCGTCTCAGTCTCACTTCAACGCTTACTCCCACTCTCACTCTAACTCTCCGTCTCAGTCCCACTTCCACTCCCACTCCTGCTCCCACTTACAGTCTCACTCCTACTTCTGCTTTCAGTCTTAGTCTCAGTCTTAGTCTCACTCTCAGTCTTACTCTCAGTCTCAGTCTTAGTCTAAGTTTCAGTCTAAGCCTTAGTCTCAGTCTCAGTCTTAGTCTCAGTTGCAGTCTCACTCTTAGTCTCAGTCTCACATTTAGTCTCAGTCTCAGTCTTAGTCTCAGTCTCAGTTTCAGTCCCACTCCTTGTCTCAGTCTCAATCTTAGTCTCAGTGTGAGTCTCAGTCTTAGTCTCACCACCACTTTCAGTCTTACTCTCAGTCTCAGTCTCAGTCTTGCTTTAAGTCTCAGTGTCAGTCTCAGTCTTAGTCTCAGTCTCACTTTTACTCTCAGTCTTAGTCTTAGTCTCAGTCTTACTCTCAGTCTTACTCTCAGTCTTACTCTTAGTCTCAGTCACTCTCACTCTCACTCTCACTCTCACTCTCACTCTCACTCTCACTTTCACTCTCACTCCCACTCTCACTCTCACTCTCACTCTCACTCTCACTCTCACTCTCACTCTCACTCTCACTCTAACTCTCACTCTCACTCTCACTCTCACTCTCACTCTCACTCTCACTCTCACTCTCACTCTCACTCTCACTCTCACTCTCACTCTTACTCTCACTCTCACTCTCACCCTCACTCCCACCCTCACTCTTAGTCTCAGTCTCACTCCCACTTCAACTTCCACTTTCACTCTCACTCTCACGCTCACTCTTTCTCTTACTCTCTCACTCTCTCACTCTCGCACTCTCTAACTCTCTCACTCTCTCACTCTCGCACTCTTTTACTCTTTCACTCTCTCTCTCTCTCTCTTTCTCTTTCTCTGTGTACGGCGTATGGGTAAGCAGAGGTTACTGTTATTTTTTGCAATAATTTTTGCAATAAAGTAATTCAAAAATATTTGTTTTGCCTTGCATAACGTTACAGTGTATTGCGAAGAGAAAGTTGGAGTAAGAAAGGATACATTTTAAATAGGAAAACTACGTGTAGAAAAAAGAGTATTCATGAGACATTTTCATTGTTTTGGGCGCCGAGTCGACGTGCGCGTGTTTGGCCTGGCATTCTTCTACTAGATTGAAGCGCATGTACTATTTTTTTTATGTCCTGGGAAAACTCGTAAATTTCTTGGCCCACGCTTAGGCTAGGTTTCACAACGGTCTGGATCGTGGAGCGTACATTGTGCAGGTAATGGTGGGAGGCTTTATAGTGGTGGAGCGCTCGACTATAGAACTATTGTGGACGATCGATATGATTGATGCGCAGTTTATCATTGACAAGCGAAAGCAGGGAAAGCAGGGAGAAAACTTATCGACTGACACAGGAAAAAAAAAACGAAGGTCATGTGCCGACGTTACATTGTCGTCACAGCGGCATCGTTTCTTTTATAGTTGCATTACAGTGCCTACTCCAAGAATCAAGTAATAGTACAGGATGATGACCCACTTTTAAATAAAATACTTTTTGTAACCAAATTTTAAAGAAATCTGTAATTGCAAGATATTTTTAAAAAGTAATTTTATTAATTATTGCTTGAAAATATTTCTGCATGTGCTTACTTGTAGTTAATTTTTTTGATGTAGATGTTTGAACTTGTACATTGTCTGCTTTAAATGAATTTTGTTTTACATTAAGGCCAAATTTACCATTTGCCTCTTTCAACACTAACAAAAAGGGTGTTAAAATTTTTTGCGTAGCAGATATAAGTGGTTGTATGGTATAACTTTGTGTTAAAATAAAATGTCGATGAAACTGATTGTACCACACATTGCACTTGCTTATTTTATTTCGCAGCTAGGGTTCATCTTGAAAAACCTACCTCCACGATATCTCAAAAACAGTTTGGCCGATTGCTTTAAAATTTTAACCCCTTGCCTTACGATTTGATTCCTAACTGTGCGTGCCAAAAGCGACACCAAGGGCGGTCACGCGTAGGGACATAAACAACTTGGCTGAGCGTTCGAAATTGTAAAAATCGCAAACGTCGTATGGTTTGTATACACACGTGCACAGTACAATCAACTTTGCAAGATGTTTGATAAATAATTACTTATCACGTCTCTGAGACGTTTTGTTTATGTTTGGCCCGGTAGACTTACCACGTCTTTGAGATGTCCTGTTCATGTTTAGCTCGGTAGACCTATCACGTCTCTGAGACGTCATTGTAAGCTAAGGGGCTAATTGCAGATTCGGAAAATGTATAGTCGTCGATTAAATTAACGTGAAGTGAAAATTTCGAGCCGTTTTTCTTTTTCGTAACAAAATGATCTACAAAAATCATGAAATTTAAAAATTGATTTTTAAAAGCATGTCAATTATTTAATTTTTAATATTTTTGAATGATCCTAGTTTATACGCTAGCAACAGTTTTACAAATTGAAATGCCGTTGGTTTTTTAATTTCAGACAAGCCGATCAGCCGGAATCATGGAGGTCGTTGACGTACTTTTTTTCGAGATGGGTGCCTTTGGAGTAGTGCAACAAAAATTCTGATAAAGATTTTGGTCTGAAAATTGTCTGACTTACTGTTGAAATATTAATAAATCTAAAGTAAGAAGTTAAAACTTCTATATTTTTATTGTTCCTCAAAAAAAAAAAAATTCCATAAAAAGCTTAAAAAAATTGGCCATCACACGAGGTGACTTCCTTAAATTCATTTGTAGAATCTATTAATATTAGTTTAATTTTTTTAGATAACTCAATTTCTTTATGATTTGTCGCACTATCTTGTATTTGTGAACTTTGAAAGTACGCTAATAATAAATTTATAACATTTAGAAGATTGACCACTATCGTTACATCTGAATAAACAAACGGAGTGATACAATGTTTTTAGAAACTGATTTTATTTATGAATATAAATTTACTTGAGACTATATTAACTCTCTATATTTCTTACTGATGAGATCAGTGTAAGGAAGAACGTACAAAAATAATTTCGCTACATATCTATGTACATTCACGTATAAAAATAATTTCGCTACGTATTTTGATTCATTCACGTACGAAAATAACATTAACCGTGTTAAATTAACTTATAAAACATAAATAATTAATAAAAGACTTTAAAAAAATTATACACATTCATCTTTTATTATAATAATTATATTATTTATGTGTAAAGTTTTATGAGTTAATTTCATAACGTAAATATTATTTTAAAATGTCCTACGCAATATTTCTTTTATATTTCTTGATATTATATATACAGTTTTATAATTTTACGTAATAAGCGTTTACACGCAACTAGCCGAGGCTAGCAGGGACAAAACTGAGTACTACGAGGACGGAAGGTAGCAAACTTTACACGGAACTGTCCGAGGCTAGCAGAGACAAAACTTAATATTACGGAAAGCGAAAAGGTTCTGGCAAACGTTTACACGCCACTAGCCGAAACTAGCAGGGACAAAACTGGATGCTACAGTAGGATAACAAACATTTACACGCAATTACCCGAAGCTAGTAGGGATGAAACTGAATGATATTTAAGGTTGTAATCAGTCAGATACATCAAGGATTTAGAGTTAGAGATTCGTATAATGTTAAACTTAGAACGATTTACATTAAAAATTAAAACGAATTTAGAAAATAGAAAAATTTGGACAAAAAATTTCAACTAGAAAAAGAAAATCGAAAAATTTTGTTTTAAATGTCTTTATTCTTGAATTTAGTAAAAGTCTATATCGAATCCACATAGGTTACTCGGCACGAGAAGAGCGAGTGTCTTGAGCCGAAGCTCGTCAAAACTGCTGCCGATTTACAGAAACTTGCTCTTTTTATACAAAAATCAGCCCATAAGGCCTGTTATTATGACGCATATAGGAGATAGAAGTACGAAGGGGTTAGAAAACGTCCAATAAGAAGTCTAGAAAAACGGTTTTTCTCCCTACTTCTAACCTTGACCTTAAAATTTTAATATTGCGCAAAGCAAGCAGAAAGAAGGTCACACCCTCGCATCCTATGTACAATAAGTAGAAGAGAGAAAGCATGATACAGGATAGAGGGGTAGAGTATGCTCAGGACTTTTCCCACTCATGCATTTTCCCTTCTCTAACTTAACATATAAGATAAAATATTTTTAAAATTTATACGTTAGTATTAGGTGTAGTAAAAAGTAATCCATTATTTTTGCATTAAATTGAAGGTTTTATTTAGCATAGATAGAATGATACGATTTAGGTCAAATATGCACTGTTTTGTTCAATAACTTGTTGCCATTTTGAAGGTGATTTCGTAATGCCTCTATCGTAGAAACCCTTGTCCCTATTGTCAAAAAACTGGGACAGTCGATTTTCACAATCTTCTCTTGAGGCGAATTTTTCACCTGCAAAATCATTCGTCATAGACAGAAACAGGTGGTAATCACTTGGTACCGGGTCCGGACTATAAGGTGGATGCATAAGAACTTCCCAACCAAGCTCCTGGAGCTTCTGGCGAGTCACTATCGATGTATGCGGTCTGGCGTTGTCCTAATAGAACACAATTCCTCTCCTATTGGCCAAAGCTGGCCGCTTCTGGGCGATTGCTTCTTTTAGACGGTCCAATTGTTGACAGTACAGGTCCGAATTAAGAGTTCGGCCGTAGGGGAGCAGCTCATATTAGATCATTCCCTGCCAGTCCCACCAAACACACAGCAAAACCTTCCTGACTGTCAATCCTGGCTTGGCCACCGTATGCGCCGGCTCACCGCAATTTGATCACGACCGTTGTCGCTTGACGTTGTCGTAAGTGACCCACTTTTCATCACCAGTAACCATCCGCTTTAGAAATGGATTGATAATGTTGCGATTCAGCAGCGATTCGCAGATGGAAATTCTGTCCATGAGGTTTCTTTGCGATAACTCGTGTGGCACCCATACATCGAACTTCTTTTTGTATCCAGCCTTATTGAAGTGGTTCCAAACGGTTTTTTGTGCAATGTTTAGCTTCTGGGCAATTGAAACAGTGCTAACGTGATGGTCGGACTCGACGATTTCCATTATTTTATCGACATTTTCGACAATTGGCCTTCCAGATCGTGGTGCATAAACACTATTCACATTTTCAGTTGCCTGGCTTGCGTTTTCGCCTTTATCAAAGAAAAACTGTAAAATATGGCGTATTTTCTCTTTATTGGTGTCCATCTTTGACGCGTGCTGAAAAAATACTGAGTCAAGCAATCACAAAACTGTATCACAAGCTTTTTAAGTGCGAAATCTTATATTTCTAACGCCATCTAGTGTAACCCGATCGCACTTTTACAACGGGAGATACAGACTACTAAAGCCATCTATTCGCAAAATAATGGATTACTTTTTACTATATCTAATATTTTAGAATTATTAATAAAAATATGTAAAATTAGGTTATCGTATAAAAATTATAAAAATCTAAAATTAAAATAATTATAATATTACTTAAAATCGATTAAAAGAAATAAATAAAACTTGATATAATAATAACTTATTTAGGATTGTTATTAATATTAATAATGACTAAATATTAACAAATATATATAATAAAAAAATTGTTCTAAGAGAATTTTTTTTTCAAAAACTGATTTTAATCATAAATGTAAATTCACTTAAGACTCTATATTAACTCTATATATTTTTTACTGATAAGATTCGTGTAAAGAAGAACGTATTAGAATAATTTCTCTACGTATCTACGTACAGTCACGTACAAAAATAATTTCGCTATATATTTTCATACATTTACGTACAACAATAATATAAACAATTTCAACAATATTGTAAAATTAACTTTTCAAACTCTACATGTAAATAATTAATAAAAGATTTAAAAAAAATTATTTACATTGATCTTTTATTAATTATGTTATTTATGTGTAACGTTTTATGAATTAGTTTAATAAGGTTAATATTATTTTAAAATGTTCTACTCAATATTTCTTTTATATTTTTTGACATATACAGTTTTATAATTTTTTTTTAATATATAATTAAATACTTTGTAACAGATGAGTTCGGAAGGTACGTGCGAGATTCTTCCTCGCACGTACGCACTGCTGTCGGCCCCGGTTTTGGGCCTGACAGGCCGCTAAGTCCACCGATGGGGCTTCGAGTGTCGACGGACGTTAGCCGTCGCTACAATGACACTCTCGTGCAGGGCCGGTCCACTTACAACGCAGGATCCTTCTCGGATCCTGCTTTACTTACGTGTGAGGAACCTTGTCCTAAGGCCCCACTGCCGGTGCTGCTCCCACCGGGCTCGGCTGCTTAGTTTGCGTGGTAACCGTCGGTTGGCACGCCCGCGGAGGCAGCGGTATTCGAGACAGGAATGCTAGATAGGGAAATGTGAATAAGTGCGCACTTTATGCGCTACTAACTTATTTATTGCTAAATATCACAAAAAAATATACAGAAGTGGGTTACTTAACGCGTAGAGGCTTATTAACGGTGATTGCAATTAGTATTGCTTGAAGAGCCATGCGAATACGCTATGCGCGCCGTACACTCATCTTGTTGTGTTCACACAGCAAGACGTGTGAACCAGCCCTAATGCTCTCGTGCTGGTTATAGCGTGTGCGCCAGCCTTTACTTCTGGCGCGCTTACTGACGGTTGATCGCGGCCTCTTGCGGCCAACCAGGAGACTACGCGGTTATCGTATTATACCTGTAGTCTTTCGCGCAACTAGACACACATACTTATATACTATGACTGTACAAGTGAGAGCGGTTCTCTCACTTGCCACTCGCACGAACAATAAAATATAATAAATTGTAAGCGCGATCGCGCGCGTATACGATAGATGTGTCGCGGACAACGAGATCTAATTAAGTGGCCACTTACTTTTCTACTAGCCGGAGATACGTCCTCTCTAATGACGCTCAAAATATCCCTTACGAAAATCTGTAGCGGCGAAGAATTATCTTGGCAGCGATGCTTACAGCTTGGCGGTTTGGAAGAGAAGAAAGTTTTCCTCTTCCCCCTCTCGCGTCGCGCCTCTCCACTTTTCCTGCGTAGCAACATCGATGGCTTGATTGATAGCGCCACGTGTCGGCACGCAAATTCTCGCCCCTTTTCCCGCGTCGCGCCATCGATCGCTAGGGTTCACCGCGTACAGTCACGCCGCGAACCCTACCTTGCACCAAATGGCAGGTGGTCTAACCTCGCTTAGCTACTTGTCACAACTTATATTTTAAATTCTCTGCACAATGGTCCTTTTTTAATTTTTATTTACATATACCAGGCTGTTCAATAAGTTTTGCGGTTCGATAAGAGAGGGTATTGCTACTAGACCAAATTTTTTTTTGTTATGTTGATACACTCTTCATATAAACGTATGTGAAGTTTCATTTCAATCTGTCAATACATTCTTTGTTAACAAGCCATTTAGTATCGACGTATCACAGTATTTTTTTACAATGGAAAAAATCAAGTATCGTGCAGTGATTGAATTATTTTTGGAAGGTTTAAAAGCAAAGAAAATTTATTAATGAATGTTGAAAGGGTATAAGGGCTCTTCGCTTTCAATTAGTACAGTAAAAAGATGGGTTGCTGAATTTAAACGTTGTCGTACAAGCCTTGAAGACGATCCACGTCAAGGACGTCCAAAAACAGCAATCGCACTAGAAATCGTAAAAAAATACAGGATATCGTATTGGAAAATCGTCGAGTGACTGAAAGAGATACAGCAGAAGCCCTAGGCATCTCATTGGGCAGTGTAAGCAATATTTTGACTGAAGTATTGGGTTTCAAAAAGCTATGTGCACAATGGGTGCCGCATTCGCTAACAATGGAACAAAAACACATTCGAATGCGACTTTCTCAGCAACATTTAGAGCGTTTTCGAAAGGATAAAGTGAATTTCGTGCATCGATTCATCACTATGGATGAGACTTGGGTCTATCACCGTGATCCTGAATCAAAACAAGAGGTTAAAGAGTAGTGTGAACCTGGTTCTTTGGCTCCGAAACGAGTTCGTGTCCAGAAATCGGCCAAAAAGGTGTTAGCATCAGTTTTTTGGGATGCGAAAGGAATTTCGTTGGTGGATTACTTGCAAACTGATAAAACAATAAATTCTTAATATTATTGTAACCTATTAGACCAGCAAAAGGAAAAAATCCTTTTTCATCAGGACAATGCACCGTGTTACAAGAGCATTATGACAATGGCTAAAATCCATGAATTAAAGTTCAAATTGTAGAAGCATCCACCGTATTCACCAGATTTGGCTCCTAGCAACTTCCATCTGTTTCCAGACCTAAAAAAATTCCTGCGTGGAAAGCGTTTTTCATTAAATGATGAGGTCATAACAGATGTGGAAGCGTATTTTGCAGCCCTTCCAGATTCTCACTTCAGGGATGGAATTCATAAATTGAAATCTCGTTGAAACAAGTGTATTGATGTTCAGAGAGACTATACTGAATAATAAAGTGTATTTCAAACCATAAAATTGTGTTTTTCTTATCGAACCGCAAAACTTATTGAACAACCTGGTAGATAGAACTTTTTATAATTTAATCAGTGTGTAGAGAAATAAAAATATAATCAAATATTTGAAACTAAATTATAAAAATGTAAACATACTTAAATGTTAGAGAATTATTAAGTAAGAAATTTGGAAATATTTTTAATAAATATAATTTATTTATAAAACTCTATATATAAATAGTTATTAAAAAATTAATGTGTTGATTTTTGTTGAACTCTAATAAATCATTTGTGACGAATTTCTTTATATAGATTAAATATATTAACATGCACACACATATAAATATTTATGTATGTAAACTTTGTTTTTTTTTTTAAAAATCTCAAAATATACCTCAAACATAAGTTTTTATTTTATCGATAGCAGTGCAATTTTTAAACCCAGCGAGCTGATTTAATAAATTTTGTATAATAGGGTAAGAGGCTAGATGATTAGTTTTATGTGGATTAGCTCATTTGTGGTGTGGGATTTGAATAATTCAAGACAAAATACGCGATTAAACTCGCTGTTCTCAGAGTAAGGTAGGTTAGCCTCTTTCCTATTTAGGCAGGGGTGTTTCCTAGGTGTTAGGTGGGTTATGGAGTAGGTGGTTAGGTTGGTCAGCTGGCTTGTAGTGTGGGATTCAATTAGTTCAAGAAAAATTAAGCAATTGAAATCGCTTTTCCCAGGATTAGGTGGATTAGCTTACTTGTGGTTTGGCAGGGCTGGTTTCTAGGGATAAAACACACCTAAAAACATTTTTTTTTCAAAAATCCCAAAATACGTCAAATTAATTTTTTTATTTTCTCATTGTCAGTACAATTTTAAACTCACTCGAGCTAGTTTAATAAATTTTGTATCGGAAATAAGTAAAAACATAGCACATTTGCACCTACAAAAAAGGGCGTTGGAACCCTTTAGCGTAAATAATAAGTCAGTAGAAATAAAATAAAATTTTATTCCAAAAGTCCAAATAGTTTTTAAGATATTGAAAATAAACTGTTTTAGGGGGTGAACTTGGAGGGTTGTTTTCACCCCTTAAAAGTGTTTTTCCGCAGATAAAAGAAATACGTGTCTTTTATTTTATTACGCTCTACAACATGTCAAAAAATCATTAAAATCAGTGAGGTTGGGTTGGGGTGGTTTCCTTGTTAGTCTAACCAATATCAAAGCCGAGCTAGGTTTTACTCTAAGGGAGTCTGCTTCTTCGTTTACAAAATAAGGTGACCAAGCCAGAAATGGTGGAAAAAATCCATAAAACAGTATTCGATGATCGTCGATTGACAGTACTGGAGCTAATAAATATGGTAGGGATTTCGAAAAGCGCTGTATATCGCGTATTGACTAAGAACTTTAAAATGAGAAAGCTGTGCGCAAGGTGGATACCGCGTTAGCTCACAATGGAACAAAAACAGCGTCGTGAGGATCTTTTAATCAAGAGTTTTGCACTGTGTTACATCAATAAAGCCAATTTTTTTCGTCAATTCATAGCCATGGATAAATTATGGGTTCATTATTTTACACCTGAGACAAAAGAACAGTCAAAACAATGGACTAAAAAGGAAGATTTGGCTCCAAAGAAGGCGAAGAAAGTTCTGCAGTTCCACCTGCAGGCAAAGTAATGGTGTCAATTTTTTAGAATGCGCGTGGAATGATTTCCATTGATTATCTTCGAAAAGGAAAAACAATCCACAGCGAGTATTATACAAACTTATCATAATGTTTAAGTGATAACTTCGCTCCAGCTACCCCCACACTGTAATCACCCTTAGTCTAACGCAAACCCCACGATCCTTCTTAATCTTAGCCTGAGAGGTATTTCTATTGTATTGTTTTTTTTTTTTTTTTTTTGTATTTCAAGCCCACAAATCCTTGTGACCCTTTTTGACAATAGACAGAGATCTTTTTTTTTCTCGTGCAGTTTTATTGCAGCAGCGTATTAGTTCTGGAACCTTTATCTTGCTTTTTTTTTTCTTTCTGTTTCAGCCATCTAGAAGCGTAAAATTACCGTCTAGCTCAAGGTTTTTATTTTTGTTATTGTCTATTTCTTTTTTGTTTCAGCTTTCTATACATTTTTTACGCTACTCTACCACGGCACGCAGCCGCTCTGCTTGTGTTTTTTTCTTTCCTTGATTTATCTTTCTTCATATTCTGTTCCTCTTCGATAGGTTTTCTCATGGTTTTTTGATTTTGTTTTCTTTATCACTTTGGCTACTCGTTTCGCCGATCTCATTGTGATTTTTTTGTTATTGACCGTTTCGTTTCTTTTCAGCTGTTTAACAAGAAGTTAAAATAAGAGGCAACCTCAGATCGTTCGTCACGGAAGTAGAATCTCTGTTGGTTACCGAACAATTATTTCTTGTTTTAATTTTGTTGTATTATTAAACAACATTATGCAGCTTAGATCCGAAGCTCAACAGTCGGAAAATTCGAGATATTATTCAGCAGTCCACGGATAGAAGAGTTTTTGAGTATTGTCATCGAGCGAGATTAAACATTGATTGCGATGTCACATTCTTACGAAGACGATACGAACGCTACGAAGCTAGGTGTTTTTACAGTAATTACGCTGCGCGATGGAACTCCAAAGTCGATGAAGCTACTGTCGTATCATCGCAACCTCTTACTAATAGAACTCTTAAGCGAACCTATAGCTCTCTCCTAGCTCTAGTACAGCTCGTGTAGCGCCTTCGGCTATCGGTCGCCCTAATCACTCGCATGTCCGCATCTCGAAACCTTCGGCAGATATTCCCGTCTTCTCTAGCGCAAATTATGCCAATTTAATACCCCCAGCCCTCATACCTGATGAAACTTCCGCACATAAAACATTACCGAATTTACGAAATTTCGGCGAACTAATGGAACAACGCCGATATTCACCATTTTCAGCGACGATTAACCTTAACATAGATCATGGGAGACAGGTTTCGGAGATCAGAAAACGTCACATACTTCTTGGACACAGTCCCGGTGAACCAGCTAATCGATATATTGGGAGTACAAATTAGTTCGGTCCGTTTTCAAGAGATGTCCCTGGCTATTATACATATTTAATAGTAACAGCTGAAGTCAATAGTTTCAAAAAGGTTAGACTTTTGTCAATAATCTTCAGTTTACATCGCTTCGAGTTTCATAAAAAAATCTTGTTTTCAACTGTGTTAAATGCCTCCAATTTTGCATTAACTAAGCAGCATTTGCTGGAGGTTTTAGTTTTCTGTTTTAATTGGAAGAGAAGTGCAGCTGAAGCCCATCGAATGCTTGTGGAAGTTTATGCTTACAATGCTCCAACTGATAAATTTTGTAGGGAATGGTTCCGACGTTTCAAGAATGAAGATTTTAGCGTTAAAGACAAGCCTTGCTCTGGACAGCCAAAAAAATTCGAAAACAAGAAGTTGGATGCATTACTCGATAAAGATCCGAGTCAAATGCAAAAGGAGCTTGCAGAATCATTGGAAGTGACTTAACAAGCAGTTTCTGTACGATTGAAATCCATGGGAATGATTCAAAAGCAAGGCAATTGGGTGCCTTATGAACTGAAATCGAGAGACATTGACAAACGATTTTTCTGTTGCGAGCAGCTGATTTAAAGGCAACAAAGAAAGGATTTTTTACATAGAATTCTTACTGGGGATTTAAAATGAATATTCTATAATAACCCAAAGAAGAAAAAATACTACGCTGTACCCGGATATACGAAGCCGAATATTCATGGCTCGAAGATCAAGTTGTGTATCTGGTGGGGCCAAAAAGGTGTTGTGTACTATGAGGTGCTACAACCTAGCAATACCATAATGGCCGGTCAGTATAGGCTGCAGTTGATTTGTTTGAGCCGCGCATTACGAGAAAAACGGCCGGAATGCAAAGAAAGACATGACAAACTTATTTTTCTGCATATGTAAGGGCTTAAGTGGGATATTTTGCCGCACCCACCGTATTCTCCGGATATTGCTTCTTCTCAACACAGATTGTTCCAAGGGAGGCAGCACGATCTGGCAGATCATCAGTCCACTTTTTTTCGCCGAAATCGAAGTTTGGCTCCTAACTTGGATCACCTCAAAGGACGAGACATTTTTTCGAGATGCAATTCAAAAATTGCCTGAGAGGTGGGAAAAAGTAGTAACTAGCGATGGACGATACTTTAATTACTCTTTTAATTCTTTTTATTTTCAAATAAATGCATTTTTGACCGCAAAAAAACGAACCGAATTAATTTCTACTTCCAATAGCTCCGTTCATCATCCCCGAGTGACCGATGGCAAAACCCACTCTACAAGAAATTTTGGAAATTTTCACTATTTTACAGAGCCAAGCGTCAGATTCAGTAGTTAGATGGATCTGTCTTACCTAATTCTGAGCAATCAAAGGATCACAGAATCTAGCCTATCGAATACGGCAGCCACCGACAATTACGCGACTGTGTAATTTTCTACTCTGCCGGTGAAGATGATGAGTCTAGCACCCTCAAACAGTCTAGTCTTGTTTACCAGCGGCTCAACAAATAATCGACGTGTTTCAGCAGCGCACCGTCATCTAGGCTGATATGGCGTCGACAACTTATTCCATAAGCCAGTAAGCCCATAGAGAATCACGCTAGTGTAATGTCGGTATACAGTTTCGACATTCAAACGCACACAATTTTTTTTATTTTTCTCTTTCGCCACCTACACGCATACGTCCGCAAACACTTTAAATTCACAAGCCATGAAAACGTTCGGTAACGCCGCTATACCGATCTTCGTTTTCTATTACCTGCACTTATCCTAAAAGTACGGGTAAAGAAGATCAGTGTGCAACAAAACTTCCTTGCCTGCAAAACCCTAGGGCTCTAATTTTGAACCCTAGGTTAAACTAACAATTTTACAAATAAATATAGATAAAATAAACTTTAAATAATAGCTTATCCTTCTTAGAAAAGGAAAGTTTTGATGCAACGCAAACTGATCTTGACGAACACGTGCGCGAACCTAAGGCACCGGAAAAGTAATAAATTTCCGGGAGACCCTTTTTTTCTGCTGCTCTAGTCCTCTTTCACTTGGGTCGCAGAGTCTCTATATTAAAAAAAGGATATGTACCCGAAATACGGATAACCACCTTACCGCTTTCTTCGAACGGTCAACTGAATTCTCAGATGTGAATTGTATTCTTTTTTCTTTCTCTTAAAATTATTTAAAAATCTACAGCGTTTATATTTTTTTTTACTATTCATAATTTAATTTATACAATTATATAAAAATATTCACAATTCAAAATAGTAACTAAAAATAAGCGACACATTATTTTAAAAAAGGTAATTTATAACGATTAACTTTCCTTTTTACGATAGTTTCAAGTTACAGTCTGTCAAGTAAGAGCGTGGTCGACTTCACCGACAAGTAATAAAAGATTTCGCTCTAATTCCTTTGCGAGCTAATAGAGGGAAGCTTTGCCCTTGATGCATTGTCAACAAAGATTCAGTTGTCGTTAATCTTTTGAAAGAGAATCACGTTAAACGCCATGAGTGCTAAGTACGCGTCGCGCTACGAGGCTGTGTTCCTTTGCATCCACCCGAAAGGTCCCAAAATGTCGCAATCAGCGGCTGCTAAGTATATGAGAAAGTCGAGGGCATTTGTACAGAAGTGGATACAGCGATATAAAGTGGCTAAAAATGTCGATGATTTACCAGAACGTGGCTCGATAGGAATAGTGAACAAAAAGGATGAAAAAAGAATAGTGAATCTGTTTTCGCGGAATCCTGCTTTAACACTGCGGCAAGGACAAGCAAAATTAATTGCAAAAGGTTTAGATATATCCTACGAAACTATCCGAATCCATCTTCGTACTCATCATCTGAAATGGCGCAACACAATGAAGAAGCCTCTGTTGACTGAAAAACATGTGACAAAGCGACTCGCTTGGGCGCATGAGAATATTGATAGAGATTTTGAAAATGTCATTTTTACTGATGAATGTTCTATATGGGCACGTTCTGTCCTCACGCGAGCCTGGTCAACTTCCACCAATAGGCTTGTTCAGCGGACCGTAAAACATAGAATAAAGGTGCATCTTTGGGGCTGCTTCTCAAAGCAGGGATTCGGCACTTTGCACCTCTTTACTGACAACCTAAATGCCGAGAAAATGATAAAAATCTACAAAAAGGCTTTACTGCCATCTGCCAAACGATGGTTCATCACAAAAAATGAAGATTGGATTCTGCAGGAGGACAACGATCCTAAACACCGCAGCAAGCTCTGTACTCAGTGGAAGACTCAATCTGGCATCGTTACATTGGATTGGCCGTCGCAGTCGCCCGATGCAAACCCTATTGAAAATGTGTGGGCATATATTAAACGGAAGCTTCGTGGAAGACGCACATACACTTTGAAGCAGTTGTCTTACGAAATTCGTCGGATCTGGAGATCCTTGCCACTAGAATACGCCGTCAAATTAGTAGAAAGCATACCTCGGAGATGCCAGGCAATTGTCGACTCCGGTGGTGACTGGACACATTATTGACCGAATCGCATCATTGTTTGTAATGTGTACAATGTATATATAAATATAAAAGTTTCATCAAATAAATTTTTTTATAAATTAACACGACCACGCTCTTACTTGACAGACTGTATTAATTATACCAGAGAAATAAATAAATTAAATTAAAAACAATCAACAATTAGATTACAAACTACAAACTAACAGAAATATCAAAACGAATAAAATAAAATAAATAAAAATTTATGCGATTATATTTTTCTAGATTTTGATAAATATATACATTTGCGTTATTGTGAACAAATAACTATGTATATAATTATATAATGCACCACCTTATATTTTAAAAATATGAATTTCTATTGTAGAAAATAGAATAAATATTTTAAAAATTTAGAAAAGAGATATAATAAATGCAATAGAACTCATATTATTATAAAAATACACGATTATGATTTAAATCTGGTTGCACTTTGCTATTTTAAAGATTATTATTGGGTGTACAACTTTGCTTCCGCCGTTTTTTTCCGAAATTCGAGGCTTTATTGTAAAAAACTGGTTATACATTTATGATTCAAAGTATTGTCCATCGCTGGCCACTGGTTTCTCCCATCTTTCGGATAGCATACGAATCTCGCGTTGAAAAAACTGGTCATCTTTTGAATCGATCCACGACTCGATCCAATTTTTTACTT
Source organism: Chalcis sispes (assembly GCA_949987625.1). Lineage (NCBI taxonomy): Eukaryota > Metazoa > Arthropoda > Insecta > Hymenoptera > Chalcididae > Chalcis > Chalcis sispes. Next base: position 39,471,186 of record OX465095.1, on the reverse strand, counting down.
CTTCATAAGACCGGCAGTGCTGGTCAGCCAGGCCGTGTGCCATTGATCAAAACAAGTAAAGAATACGGCGGGTAGAGTAAGACTTCTTATTTCAAAGTTTCCAAGTATGTCTTGACCACTTTCGCAACATGTGGTCGAGCATTGTCATGCTGTAAAATCACTTTATTATGTCTCTCGTTGTATTGCGGCCGTTTGTCTTATTAATGCTCCGCTCAAACGCATTAACTGCGTTCGATAAAGATCGCCTGTGATTATTTCAGTCGGTTCAACAACTCATAATATACTACGCCGAGCTGGTCCCACCAAATACGGAGCATGACCTTGGAACCGTGAATATTCGGTTTGGCCGTCGACGTGGAAGCATGGCCGGGATATCCTCATGATTTTCTGCGCTTGGGATTATCGTAGTGAACCCATTTTTCGTCCCCAGTCACAATGCGATGCAGGAATCCTTTCCGTCTTTGCCTTGCAAGCAGCTGTTCATAAACACACAAACGCCGTTCAACATCTCTCGGCTTTAACTTGTACGGCACCCAATTTCCTTGTTTCCGAATCATTTCCATGACTCTCAGGCGTTTTGAAATGGCTTGTTGCGTCACTCCCAATGATTCTGCCAATTCTTGTTGCGTTTGACACGAGTCTTGATCAAGTAATGCCTCCAATTCTGCATCTTCGAAAACCTTCTTTCTTCCACCGCCATGCTGGTCTTCGACGTTAAAATCGCCGTTCTTGAAGCGTTAAAACCACTTTCGGCACGTTCTTTCACTAATAGCGGCCTCACCATAGGTATTTGAGAGCATTCTATAAGCCTCAGTCGCAGATTTCTTTATATTAAAGTAGAAAATTAAAACCTCCCGCAAATTACGAGAATTTGGCTCGTAAGCTGACATGTTTAATCGAGAATAACTTTATGATGCAGACACAAATCGAATAATATTTCGATGGCGTTATGTTTACAAATACCTAAGCTTATTGTATGACATCTATGATCTATTTATTTTAACTACCACTTACCGCTACAGCCATCTATTGCAAAATGGCGGAAGCAAAGTTGTACACCCAATAAATTAAATGTTACTGATTTAAAATAAAATAAAATAAAAAAAACACTTGGATAATCAAAACTTGTTGATTTTATTTTATTTTGAAGTTGCAAATTCGTATTCTAAATTTATAGAAACAAAATTCAACTCATTAATTACTGTAAAATACACAGCCGTATTTTAACTACAAATTTTATAGTTTTATAACTTTTTATAAAACAACAATGCGTATAAAAATCTTGCGCCGCGTTTGTTTGCTTAAAACCTTTCTATTCTATAGTCCACTACCTGAGACTTACATTTTAACCAAATAAATTTCATAATTGTTAAATAAATAAATAATGACTATAATTAATAATTATTTTCGACACCCAAATAAAAAATTTAATTGTGTAGGACAACTACAAATCAAATATTTTAACAATAAAAAAAAGGGATTATTCATTAACTTTATTGATTAAAGTATAAACGTTATACATAATAAGATTGAAATATGGATTTACCACAATGATATATAATATTTAAGTTCTAGGGTTATATTATAATATTTTTTTGTTTTAATAATAGATATTTGTCTAAATTAAAATATAACGTGTAAAATTCAAAAATTATCGAAATATATCTTTTAAAATACTATTATTATATTATTCTACACAATAATTTATAGGTCTTGTCAATATTACAAATAATTTTAAATTTATTGCTAATAGTCTTAATATTGTAGTTAAAATTTCGTTCTTTTTTTGTATTATAACAAAATTTTTCGCTAAATATGATTAAACTACATACAATACAATGTAAAATAGCGCCAAAAAATTGTTTAAACTAGTTATAAGTAAATTGTAAGAATTTGGAAGAAAACAAGCTTCCTATCTCTCTCTTGCACTCTCGCGACCACAACGAAGGAGGATCTCCAAAAAGGCCCATGCCCTCGGGCCGGGCCCGAATTTTCCGGAAAAGCTATTGGTGCGGACAACTCTCCCCCAATATGCATAAATACCGCCGACGCGCGAAGTTCGTCGGAGTCAACCACCATCAGCCGAAGAGCATTGACACCGCCATTCGACAAGAAGTAAGTTGCTGGATCAAAACGAGCCGACTGCGCTTTGGACCAAAGGACATCGTAAGACCCCAGCAGGCAGAGCCCGATCCGGATCACCACGAGCCCACCGCGCCTCAGCACAGCACCAAGTCAACTCGCCAACTCGTCGAGAAAGAGAGAGAGAGAGAGAGAGAGAGAGAGAGAGAGAGAGAGAGAGAGAGAGAGAGAGAGAGAGAGAGAGAGAGAGAGAGAGAGAGAGAGAGAGTGAAGTGGTCTTTTTCCTCCAAATAAAGAAGTAAGACCAATATTAAATATTTTAATTTCAACCATAAATTCATCTTTTTATTCTTTATCTATTTTCTTCCAAAAAGTCGCTGGACTAAATATAAAGTGCCCTTCGACTTTTACCCTTATTGCATATTGTTAGGTCCTATACCGAGGGTAGACAAGCCTGTAGTGGCTTGTCGCATACTCAATCCCGAACTACACACCTATCATTTATAAAAATCAATTCATTCCCACTCGGTGATTCTTTCGGTCGCCCCAAGTCCATGAGCTTCAGTGCTCAGGCTTAAAATAGGCCAAAAGCTACAGAGAAATTAAATACTTTCGACATTACACTAGCTTTGCTCTCTCCACGTACGGCGTAAGTCCATTGTCGCTACATGCGGCAGCTGTGAGGTAAGCCACACTATAATGCTGACCGGACAGTGTATGGAACTTTACCACTATCAAATCAAATGGATTATCCAGCTTATAAATCGGCGTATACAATCATAACTCCAGCACTTCAGCGTCACCACTCGGGCCAGCCGTTGATTACCATAACCGACAGCAGTGTAATCTGGAGTCGCCGGCTTAGCGTTATACAACGGACAGAGTGACGTTGTACCAGTCGTCATTTTACAGGGATAAGCGGACGGGTGAACTCTTTAGCAAGTAGCACAATAATTTCAGAAAATTAGGCTAGTGAAACCCTGAGAAATTTTTAGCTAATTTACATGAATGCCGCTGTGGGCATAGACTATTGTTGGACGATATTATTAAAGCTCTGCTTGCCGTCTTGGATAACAAAGAGCGTTAATGGTTTTGAAGAGAATACGAAAATTGATAGACTCACGTCGATCTCGTGAGCTTCTTTTGTCTACAATACTGCTTGAACGATATACAGGGTGACAAATGGGAAGTTGCCTAAAGTAATCACATAATTTTGAGATAAGGGCAGGAAAAAAAAAAAATACATATTAAATCAGTAAATTGGTCATTTTTATTTGAAATAGGTTTCAGTTTAATCGAACATTTTCAACCGGCACATATTACGTTTTTATAAAAATGACAAAACCTGGCTAGAGAATAATTATTAATGGTAAATATTTTCGAAGTGATCCCCATCTAAACTTGCACAATAATCAAGCCGTTTTTAGAAACTATGAAAAACTTGTTCGATTTTAGATGAAGAAATACTAGAAATTCCTTTTCTAATAGCTTCTTTCAAATCATCTTTGGTCTTGGGTTTTTCCGCATAACATTAATCTTTCAGGTAGTCTCATAAGAAGAAATCACACGGGTTTAAGCCCGGTGAATAAGGGGGCCATTCTATACCTGCGTGTGCAAACTTGGGACATCTTAAACCGATGACGCGTTCACCATAAACTTCGTAAATAGCTTTAAATACCTCTTGAGCTCTATGCGGCGTAGCACCATCTTGCATAAAATAATAGTTCCTGACTAATCCACGTTTCTTAGCGAAAGGAAAAAATTTTGTAAGGATGTAACTTAATGAAATTTTTTATTATTAAATCGAGATGAGAGAAGCAGGCGCGTTGGCAGAAGATTAAAGCCTACTAACTTCCTCCAGCCTTAGAGGATTTTTATTTCCCCTATACCACGTATATAGCTTCTAATACGGGGCGGCGTCATTAAACTGTCTCCGTTCCAGCCTTCGAGTCTGGAGGAAAAGCTATTGGCTCGTACTGCATTGGCAAGACGGAGTCGGTGATCGTGAGCCCTTTTGACGTTATCTCCGCTGCTTTAGCAGAACTATTTTGTTTTTTTTTTTTATTGACAAACTAATAACTTCAATAATCCAGCCGTGGCTCATCCTAAAGCCGTCAAATTTTCTCCAGTTTCAGCTTCGGTGCAGCGTAATGCGGAATCTAGTTACCGACTGCGATCTCCTACTAATTTTCGCAGAACCGTAGTTCCACCTACACCAAGATGAGTAGATTTGGCTATTCCAATAGATCCTAGGAATTCACCATTTCTAATGACTACCTTTCCAGCAGTGACTCGCGACCAAAACAGACGCCTGAGATGTAAGAGTCGAAGTCATTGAGCAAAAAACTTTGCATCGCCGCCTAGTTGCAGTGGGTTCGGACAACGAAATGTTCAACTGGAGAATTGCGAGCATTGCAGTTATAAGCTGACGGAAAACAATCGAAGGAAAAAGCAACGAGAACCTCTCCGACAGCTTTGATTCTGTACCAACTGAACGCGCTTCGACACATCATCCAGTTATCCAATCTGCAACAACAATCTTACAATCATGAAGCTTGGAACTGTCACTAGGGAAACTCGATTTTTCCTGAATATCTAACTAAACGGGATTAAGCTGCGCGGTCTACTCGCAGCGGCTCGGTTTATTCTTATTTAGGAGGAGCGATAAGCCCACTGCTGTAAGGAAAACTAGTTCCGGATGCAGTAGCCGTTACGGTAGCCAATAGAACTTCTTTGATTATCCAGGGAGCGTTAGATGTTACTCTAACCCCAACCATCGATGGTTATCGGAAGACTATGCCATTTAAGGTTGCAGATAGGCTGCAGTACAATTGTACATCAGGCATAAATTTTAAGCGCGTTTTTAATATAACCGTAGATTATGGCATAAATAGTTAATAGATATCCTGGGGGATAGTTCATCAGTTTTATCCATTTGGAACAAATCTAGCTAATTTCGCAGCAATCGCTAGTATTTGCGGCCTAGCTCCAGCTTACACGTCCCAGTTTCAATAGATCAACAATCTATTGGATGAATTGATTTCTCCAGCTCCTAGCACTTTAGGAGTAACAACACTGGCACAGTACAGCATCGATGTGCAGGAAGCTGAACTGATTTGGCAACATGTCCGCTGGTATACTCCCAAGGTGCTCAAGGTTGCACAGGAAGAAGTAGACTGAATGCTAGCAAAAGGTATAATAGAGCCTTCGGAAAAGCCGTGGTGCAGCTATCCAGTTATAGCACGTCGGTTCAACCAGGACACAAAACGTCTCGCCTATCCATTGCGTAACGAAGACGATATTCTTGACAAATCGCGTTCAGCCCGTTTCATCTCCAAACTCGATTTAAGACAAGCCTACCATCAGGCACCGTTACAGCCGGCAAGTCGAGAAATTACAGCCTTCTGTGTCCCTCGTTAACGACTTATTCAGTTTACTAAGATGCCGTACGGATTCACCAATGCTCCAACAATATCTCAGCAACTAATAGATAAGCTAATTAAATCAGTTTAAGAGCTGTACGTCTTTATATACCTAGATGATATCACCGTCTCACTTGATTTTGAACAGCATTATCACTAACTGACAAAAGTGATAACGGCATTGAAGGAGGCTAACCTCTAGGTTAACCGTGAGACATACGAATTCTGTTATTCTAAGGTAAAGTTCTTAGAATACGATGTAAACTAAGGCAGATTAAGAATGGACAAAGACAAAATCAAGCCCCCACTAAGCTCAAGCAACTTAGACAATTCATTAGAATGATCGGTTGGTATGCCTGATTTATTCCTAATCTAGCCGAATATACTACATGGGCTGAAAAGCCCGGAATTTTTCAATAGGTGACGCCACTAGAAAATGAACATGATTTATTTCAAGAGGTTCATCTGTCACTAGTTTATGTGTGAAGTTTCATGACATTTCATTCATTTGTTAACAAGCTACAGTCGATAAAGTTTCGCTACCTTCGCTTTCATGAAGAAAATGGTAAAACAGAAATATCGCATCTTGATACAACATTCTTTTTTGATGGAAAAAACTCCTGAACAATCAATAAAATGGTTAAAGAAATGTTATCCCACATCTGCTTCTTCGAAAACAACAGTTTATCGGTGGCTTAGTGAATTTAAAATGGGTTATACAAGCATCGAAGAAGCGCGTCGCTCTGGAAGGCCAAAAGAGGCTACGAATGCAGAAATCGTAAAGCAAGTGCATCGAATCGTTTTGAATGATCGTAGAATGAAGTTGCGCGAGATAGCTGAGGCCATTGGCATCTCGAAAGAACGGGTGGGATATATTTTGCACAATCTTTTGGACATGAAAAAGCTATCTGCGCGATGGGTGCCGCGTTTACTGACCGTCGACCAAAAACAGCAGCGCGTTGATGATTCAACGGCCTGTTTGGCGTTGTTGCAGCGTAATCGAGCAGACTTCTTTCGACATTTTGTAATGATGGATAAAACGTGGATCTATTCCCATACGCCTGAGTCCAACATGCAGTCTGCAGAGTGGCTGAAAAGCCACGGAAGCCGACCAAATCGGCCAAAAAAAGGTTTTGGCTTTCGTTTTTTGGGATGTGCATGGCATAATCTTTATCAATTGCCTGCAGAAGGAAAGAGCAGTTACCGGATAGTATTATGCAGCGTTATTAGACAAACTAAACGACGAAATAAAAAAGAACGACCCCATATGGCGAAGAAAAAAGTTCTGTACCATCACGATAACGCACCGTCACACACGTCCTTGAAAGCGAAAGCCAAATTGGACCAATTACGATTCAAATTGGTTGCTCACTCACCGTAGTCTTCAAATTTGGCCCCCAGCGATTATTATCTGTTCCCAAACCTCCAGTGGTGGCTCCAGGGAAAGAAATTCACATCGAATGAGGAAGTCATCGCGGAAACCGAGGCGTATTTCGAAGGCTTGGACGTTTCGTACTACAGAAAGGGCATCGAAATGTCGGAAAATTGCTATACTAAGTGTATCGCCCTTGAAGGCAACTATGTTGAGGAACAAATACAACATTGCCCAAAAAACGCTTGTTTTTATTTAAAATCCCGGGACTTTTCAGCCCATGTAGTAAAGTGCCGCTGAATAATTTAACGAAGAGAGGCATTAAATGGCATCGGCACACCGTGTATCAAGCCGCCTTCAAGCTTCTCACGCTCCTGTTTTTTGGCTCGTATTACCTTAGTTTTGCCTTTCTGCTTACGAGGGTGGTCTGAAAAGTTTCCGACCTCAACGTGAAGATAGCAGCACTCGTCAATAAAAGCTAGCAAATTTCGTTGTTCATCTGTTGACAGTTGCTCACTAAAGTTTCAGCCATTTTGGATGAGCAGTTGTTAGTTGACAGTCGTTTGAGTGAGTCGATGTGAGTGTTGTTGTAAAAATGGACAAATTAAGCATTGAGCTGTCATTAAATTTTTGTTTTTGAAAGGCAATACGCCTACGCAAATCAAAAATCAGTTGAACTTTGTGTATGGGGACTCTGCACCATCATTTACCACAGTGAAATTTTTGGCAGCTGAATTCAAACGCGGCCGTGAGAACTTGGAAGACGATGAACGTTTGGGACGTCCAAAAACTGCAACCACTGACGATAACATCGCCAAAGTTCACCAAATGGTGCTAGACGACCGCCGAATTAAAGTGAGAGAGATAGCAGAGGTTATGAATATGACCAAAGAACGTGTTTGCTACATATTAAATCAAGATTTAGGCATGAGAAAGCTGTCCGCACGTTTGGTGCCGCGTTTGCTCACGTTAGACCAAAAACGTGTTCCAATGAACATTTCTAACGCTCTATTGGCGCAGTTTAGGCGCAACAAATCCAAGTTTTGGCGCCGATCAATTACTGTAGATTAAACTTGGATATACCATTGTACGCCCGAAACAAAAATACAGTCAAAACAGTGGACTGCAAAGGGGGAACCGGCTCCAAGAAAAGCAAAACCTGTTTTTTCGGCTGGGAAAGTGATGGCGACTGTTTTTTGGGATAGTCATGAAGTTATTTTAATCGATTATCTTCAAAAAGGAAAAACCATTACAGGAACATACTACGCATCATTAGTTGACAAGCTGAAGGCAGAACTTGCGGAAAAACGTCCACATTTGCAGAAAAAGAAAATCCTGTTTCACCAAGACAACGCACCGTTTCACACCTCAGCGGTTGCCATGGCGAAAATCCACGAATTACGGTTTCAGCTGCTTGACCATCTGCCTTACTCACCAGACCTAGCCCCAAGCGACTTCTTTTTGTTCCCTCATCTGAAAATTGCACTCGGAGGACAGAGATTTTCGTCAAATGAGGAGGTAATCACCTTCGTGAACAGTCATTTTGCAGAGAAAAACGCCGAGTACTATTTGGATGGGTTAAAGAGATGGGAGCATCGCTGGAAGAAGTGTGTAGAATTGCAAGGAGACTATGTTAAGAAATAAAAAAAATTAAGAAGAAATGTCTTGTACCCGTGTTAGGTCGGAAACTTTTCAGACCACCCTCGTATAAGCGGATGTCAGTAATTATGCTATAGCTAGAGTATTAGTGCAAGAAGTCAATGGAGAGGAGCATCTTATATAATATGTTAGCAGGACACTCGCCAAAACGAACGGCACTTCTTGGTGGCAAAAAAGGAATGCTTGCCGCTGTTGTGGTCCATTGAGAAACTCAGTGGATATCTTCTAAGCGAGAAGATCAACAGCGTTACTAATCACGCCAATTGAATATAGTTAAACAACTTACAGAACCCTTCTAAAAGTCTAGCTAGGTAGAACACCAAACCTTAGGACAACGACACTGAACAGCCGCCTCTTCTGCCTTTCGTTAGACGAGGACAGGCCTTCGCCTGGCAAAGATCCGGAGTCCCTTGTGGGGATCACCGCCTTGCCAGGACCCGTCCTTGCAAAATTGCCTCTTGACGGGGACTACTGCACTGCCACCGGCTTAGTCTCCTGGTTAACCCTCGTTTCTCGGACCTGGATGCATAAAAACTAGTATTGTCTGAAACCGACTGCATTAAGTCCCTTTCCAAGGCTCACAATGCCTCTCAAGCCGATCACTTAGGCACGGATTGAACATTCAACCGTCTTGCAGTTTATTATTACTGCAATCTCAATCGAAGCCGAACGACTAACTTCTCACTCATAACTCGCAACGAATATATTAATTGTATTCGCGATCTTGCGCGTTATAATTATGGCGGTAATAATTAAATCGTATTAGTGGCCACTTACTTATTTGTTCGTATTTTCGTTCTCTGGAAAACTGCTCGCTCGCTTGGAAAATTCGCTTGTTGCTGCACGTGGATACGACTTGCCGGGCAAGAAGAGAATAAGGACCCCCTCTTGCCCGTCTCGCGGTGCAGGAGAAGGAAAAAAACGATCAGTGACACCTAGACATTTAAAAAATACAAAACTTTAAAACACTATCTGTATTTATAATGTGTGGAGGCCCTTACTTCAACTGCTCGGGCTCTTTGTTGGCGGGAGGCCCTGGTTTTTCTTCACCAGAGCTCCTGGATGTTAGGAGGCCATGGCTTTTTATTGCCAAGGCTCCTTGAACTTCCAGTGTTCCTGCAGGCGAGGACAGTGCCGACTCTTTTTTACGCCCACCTCGCCACACATAAAGCACCAAGGTTTGCTTCCTTGCGCGCGACGCGCCTCCTCCTGCCTACGCGCTTTTCCAGCTTGGTGCTCGGCTATCTCTGCCCAAGCCTTTGCCACCCTTACCCGCTCGGTATTGCGGACCACCTCTTTTTACATCTTCTGTTGGAGATGTCGCATCTTTCCTTTGCGGGCCCGCTGTCGCCGCTGCATGTTCTTCCTGGGCCTGGTGAGCGGCCGCCTTGGCCTCTCTTCTCTTCCTTTTCAGGAGCGCGTCCCACCTCTGGCAGCAGCTCTCCCACTCAGAATCCCCCGCCTAAAAGCCCGTCTTCTGGACAAAGAGGGTCAACGTCGCATCGGCGGAGGTCCTCGGTGGCTTCCTCGTGGCCGCGTTCCGCCCACTGGTAGAACGCTCCTAGGTGGACCCGCGCTGCATCGTGGGCGCACGTGGCCTCCTGCACGAGCGCCTCGATTGCTGCCCAGTCTGCTTTTAATCCGACTGGGGGCTGTTGCTCAAAGGCACGCGGTTTAGGGCCACGCGCGTCCTTGGGTTGCTGTTAAGAAGCGCGCGGAGCCTTTCCGTGCGCGCCCACTTCAGCCGGCTCCTTCGGGGCCTTCAGTCCAGAGTGAGGTCAGCGAAGTGGCGCGAAGCCTCTTCGCACGCGTCGTTTTCATACACAATAATATGTTTTATGTCATGTTCTCAATGTTATACGACCGGAACGGTAAAAAGGCTTTGGTGGCTGAAAGTAGACATGCGTCCGAAAAGGGTTAACTTGAATACCTTTTTAAAAAAAAAATTTCATCAAAAAAATAAATAAAAAAACGAAAATATAGCACCCTTACGTAACGGACTTTACTACCCTTGATCTTTGTAAGAATAGTAGTAAATTTTTTTTGTCTTTTTTTCTACATGAAAACTGTTTTTTACTATTATGCTATTATAAAATTTTAAATTCTTAATCCATAAACCTTAAATTGATTAATCCTAAACTCATAAGTCACCCTTGTAGTTCACCCCCAAAAATTATACTTGTTTTATTATCTCAAGAGCGAGTTGAAATTTTTTAATAAAACAAACGTCATTTAATTTAAAGAAAAAAAAAACGTTTCAGTTGACATTGCTTTTGTACTCAGGAGTAGCATCCCCTATTTTTTATAAGAGTAAAACTGGTTTTTTCTTAATTTTTTTGGGCCAAAAACTTTTGTAAATTATTCTATACACTCGTGACGATAATGTTAAATTAAAATTTAGTGCTAAAAAATTTTAATAAACTCAATGAAATCAAAATTTTTTCTACAACGACGAAATTGAATATTGAAGTTTACATGTCTTACAATTTAGTACTCGAACTTTTCTTTTATATGTAAATATTATTGTAGGCGAATTTTAATCAAGACAAGTTCGATATTATTCTCCTCACATGTTTGTGTTGATTCTATTTATATTCGAGAATTTTATTCATTTGAATGAAACAACAGATAAGATTTGGTCTTTATCTCACCGTGCTTGTGTAACATTTATTTTTATTCATGGATAATGCCGTTCGGCTGAAACAATAACAGTTTGAGATTATATTAGTCAGTTATTTCTAACGTGACTTTGAGTTCAAAAGTATACCAAAAGTACTTTTAACTTTTGAATTTTTCAAAATTTAAAATGAAATGAATTGGATGTTCGAAACTTGAAGTGGCAAAGAACGTATTTTTGGACCTTGAAATATTTTTAAAAAACAGGCGAGATGACGTTTAAACATTTGTGTACAATCATAAAATTTTGGTTGTTATTTCACTCAACGTAACAATTATTTTTTAAAAAGTTGTACTAGGAAATACTTAATCTAAAGTTTAAGAAATTAAAAGATAAATATAAAGTTTAATTATTTTATATATTTTAAAATATTTTATTATATTTACATTTTATCAATTTATATTGTTTAACAAATGCTGTTTTAATTTAATTTAATATATAAGTCTGCATAAGAAGTATAAATTTATTATTAGGGTTTGTGAAATAAACATTTATGATAATCATGGAAAAAATGTTTCAAACATAACATCTTCTTACACCACGCACATTTTATAATTGCAGCATTAGAACATCCCTCTACTTCATAGTGAGCACTAGATTTTGACCCGAAAGCAAAATAAACTGTATTTTCAAACTCACCAGGTTTTATATCTGTATGACCACTTTTAAACCAAGCGTATTTGAATAAATTTATATACCTCGGTGATTACAGTTGATTATGTACTAAAGATTGAAGATTGATTATATTATTACGTTCATGAAGATTCAAATTTTCATTCATTTATATGACACTGTCAGAGAAATATCTGACATAATTTTTTCATATTCTAAATCCTAATACATCGAGTGGCTGAATTTTATTTGTTCCTATTAACTCCAAGATAATTTCTTTATTTTAAAGTTGAATTTTTTGCACAGCTGAAGGACAGTGGCCACTCCATGAATCGATCAACAAAATACTTCATGTATGAACATTCGGATAGTACATTTTTTTTAGCCAAGTTTTGAAGTAATCTAAAATTAAATAAATTTTTAAAAAATTATAATAATGCATTAAATATGTATTAATACTATAAATAATTTTTTAATACCTGTAGTTAGTTTTCCAGATTTTGAAGCCATAACGTAGATATCAGGTCTAAATAACTTTTGTTGCACAACTGGTTCACATTTGCTACTTTTTTCTTTAAGAACTAAAAAAAGAGGCTATAGAAGTCTTATATCGCCTGAGATTGTAGGTTGAATCGTCTAACTATGGCTTGTAGAAGTTACAGATTGCACCAGGCATTGTATTTGGCTTTCTCCTTCAACCACCAATGTTCTTCCAGAATGTATTTCCAACTAAAATCCACTATGATCTGAATTGTAAACATTTTCTATACCTTTTTTTTTTAATAAGTTTTTTAATTTTAATAACAAATTTATCAGCTTTTCTTTGTAAATAATCTGTTTTACGAGTTTTTCATCACGAGCCATTTATTACGTTAATGGGATTGAAAATCATTTTAAGAGCCTAAAACATAATTTATATTAAACTAAATAAGACTTTAATAAATAATCTAGCTTTTATTATTAGTGTACATGAATTATTCATGCACTAATCGTGAAACCAAAACTTATATATATAGAATAAATTATTTTATCTAAAACAGTTAATCAAATATTTTCACTACCTATAAATAAATATTAAATTCTTCGAGAGATTTATATATGCTATATAACTCAACCTAAATTATGTGCATAAAAATTTTCAAAGCCCTAGGTTTTTTCAATAAAAAATAACTAAATTTATTCTGTTTTTTTTGATATTTATGATTTAATTATTTATTGCAAATTAAAAATAAGTACATAACACATTGATTTATTTGAGTTTATACAATATACGTATAGTTCGCTCTATAAAGTGAACACATGCAAACAACAGAATAATCTACAATATTAAAGAACTATATACTGAAATCAATTAACTAACTAAGTAAGCTAAACTTTTTTTTTCAAATATATCCATATTATTAGAAAGTTTTGCCTATTTTTAGAAAATTTGTAACAAGTTTTACAATTAGCTCAACTACCTAAAAAATATTTCATAAACGTCCTATGCTGAGAAAAAGTAAATATATTAAACAGGATTGTACTTATACAAAGATTAAATTGATAAAGGATTAAATTGATATGAAAAATTGGATTGTAATGCATATCTAAAAGTGTAAAACTAAAAAAAGTTTTGATTTCCGTACACTTCTGAACTCAAAGTCACGTTAGGTATAACTGACGAAATGCAATCTCAAACTGTTATTGTTTCAGTCAAACGGCATTATCAAATATTAAAATATAAGAATAATCTTTGAGGGTGAACTACAAGGGTGACTTATGAGTTTAGTATTAATGGATTCGAGGTTTGTGGATTGAGAATTCTAAAGTTTATAATAAAATAATCGCCAAAAAACAGTTTGCATGTAAATAAAAAGAAAAAAAAAAAAAAATTTACTGCCCATCTTATAACGATCACAGGTTAGGGGATAGTAAACCTCGTTACATAAGGGTACTATATTTTCGTTTTTATTTATTTTTTAGATGAATTTTTTTTAATAGAAGTATTCAAGTTGAATTCAATAGTTTATAAGTGAATAATCATCTATTTTACATTATAATAATAAAATCACTTTTAAAGTAAAACACCCCCAGAAAAATTTTTTTTCCAAAAATCTCGAAACACATTAACTTAATCTTTATATTTTCTACGTGACAGTGCAATTTATAACCTAATGCAGCTGATTTAATAAATTTTACACGGAAAAGAAGCATAAAAATTGCACATTTACCCCTGAGAAAAATAGGGATTGCAACCCTTTAGCATACAAGTTATGGCTATAGAAGCGCCTCTTCATAAGAAACAATTTGTCGTTGGTTTTATTTGAAAACTCCTAAAACTTTTTGAGATATTTAAAAGAAAAACTGTTTTTGGAGGTGAACATTAAGGGTGATTTTCATCACTTAAATCGACGAATTAGCACTTAAAAAAAAACATGTGTCTAATATTAAGTACTAAAATATATAACAAAATGAAAGAAATCGGTGAGGTACACCTGGGATAGTTTCCTTGTAAGTCACCTTCGTTAATCGAGAGCTCCCTTGGGCGCGCATCGTAGTAGCTCGCCTGCATCTATTGTTTTTTCATCGTCATGTCAGATGCATACGCATGAAGCTCAGGTAGCTTTCACACGCGCTCTGTCAAGTCCCGTACGCCTCGTCCTGCAGTATTTGAGCTGAAGCCTCCTGTAGCCTCCTGGCTTCGCTCTTCGGTGGGGCAGGCTACCCTGTGTTTTCCTATCTACTTTTTCAATTTGACGTTTAATATTTAATTATTCATGTAATAGATTTAGTGATTCAGAATTTCACTCTTTAAATAAGAGCATAATTTTTTTAATTTGGTGATTTCGACGAGTAAAATCGAACATTCTTTTTTTCTAATAGATGATCAATTTAGCTTCTGTCATTGATTCATCATTGCGTTAGCATTTCACTTATCTGCACCTCATTTTTTGGCGTGGTAAATCGTCTTTTCAATTTGACAATTAATTTAACAATCTTTAACTCTAGAAATATTTTGTTAAAGTGCACAACTAAGAGTTTTATAACAAAGTGCTATGGCTGCGTTAACTGTACAAGAGCGAATATGCATTCTTATGATGAGGGGCTGGGGTGACAATCAGCGATCGTTTGATGACGTGCGGTCTTTATTCAATCAGTCGTTTAGAGTAAGACAAACACCAATTTTGAAAATGACCGTTAGCAGAACAATACAACACTTCAACCAACACGGTACGGTAAAGGATCTCCTCAAGTCAGGACGCCCCGTGACAGTGTTAACTGAAGAAAATCAACTGGATGTAGCATTGTCAATTACAGAAGACCCTCATAGTTCTATTAAAAAACTGAAACAAGAACCTTATTTATCTTACGGTTCAACGCAAAGAATATTGACTAAAAATTTAAAATTTCATCTATATACGAGGTCTGGCTATTAAATAACGAGACTGGTTACGAAAAAGGGTTTTATTATAAAAATTATTCTACATTCGAATGCTCCCCTTCAATATACCCCCTTTCCCTCGCCACACACCTCTCCATACGTTTTTTCCATTGATCGAAGCAGTGCTGGAAGTCTTCTTTGGTGAGGGCCTTTAGGAGCTCTGCCGTTTTTTGCTTTACCGCTTCCATCGACTCAAATCGGGTCCCTTTCAAAGCAGATTTTATCTTCGAAAACAAAAAAAAGTCGCACGGTGCCAAATCTGGCAAGTACGGCGCGTGTTTGAGCACTGGAGTGCGCTTACCGGCCAAATACTGCTTCACAGATAGCGCGTTATGGGCAGGTGCGTTGTCATGGTGCAAAATCCACGAGTTGTTCTTCCACAACTCGGGCCGTTTCTTACGAACTCGTTCTCGCAGTGTTGCCAAAACTGACAAATAGTAAGTCTGGTTGACAGTCTGACCCTCTGGAACCCATTTAGTCACCACTATACCGTTAATGTCAAAAAAAAAACGATCAACATTACCTTGAATTTTGATTTGGACATCCTTGCTTTTTTGATTCTGGGCGATTCAGGCGTCTTCCAATGCATCGATTGCTGCTTTGTTTCAACATCGTATTGAAAAATCCACTTTTCGTCGCAAGTAATAATGTTTTTCATCAGTCCGGAATCTTTTTTTAACCTTTCAAGGAAATCTGAGCAGACCTGTTCACGCAAGAGCTTTTGGTCAGGAGTCAGGTTTTTTAGCGACAACTTCGCACAGACTTTTGTCATGTGTAATTCCTCGTGTAAAATTTGTCTAACCGTTTCTTGATCGGCGTTTACAGCCTCGGCAATCATCCGGATGCTCATTCGACGATCTGCACGAACAATTTGGTTGATTTTGGTCACTGTTTTCGGAGTTGAAACAGTGACAGGGCGACCTGGGCGTTGGTCATCTTCAGTGCTCACTCGGCCCTCACTGAAGCGCTTACAACACTCAAAAACACGCGCACAAGATAGAAAATTTTCCCCATAGGCCTCTAGCAACAATTTACAGCACTCAGTCGGAGTTATTTTCAATTTAACAAAAAATTTGAGATTGATACGTTGCTCCTGTTTTTTGTCACACATGGTTTTTGGCACGAGAAAAAAACACGTTCGTTTCAAACCGCTACTGCACAAATACAATAATAGTGACGAGAACGTGTTTTGGTACGTGCATAGACAAGATATCTAGACACCTAACGCACTACTCGTTTTTTTCCCCACCCCTCTACGGCGCCCTCTAGGCGCGCAGTCTCGTTATTTAATAGCCAGACCTCGTATATATGTATATATATATATATATACACAACGTGTTCTTCTAAATATTTATAATGCCGAATGCAGGGAGAAATTTTATAAATAGAAAACCTTGTCATATTATAATCGGTGAATCAGTTACTATTTAATTAATAATAAATTAACAGCGTATTAGATTTCTTCGCGATTGAGCAGGCAAGGCTTGAGAAAAAAAAAACAAAAATGGGCGGGGCTTACGATTTTCAACTATACATCGATATGCAACAATGTGTGCGTTGCACGGCTCCGCTAGTTTCTCTCCATCCCACCGCAAATTTTAATTCTGCTCTTCTTGTGTTCTCTTATTTGTAATATCTACGAATTTATTAAAATGATAAATGATTGTATTAATGTACAAACATTAATTAAAATTTAAATGTCATCTTACGACGTAAAAAGTAGAAATCATTATTTATGTAAGGAATGTTTACAAAAAAACCATTTTTTTTTAACAATATATTGTACTTGTAAAATCGTTTACAAAAAGTAACATTGATAGTATTCTCAAATAGTTCAGGTAAAATTGTTTTAAACTTAGCTTTTATAAGTAATTATTTTATAAAGTATTCTTTTCTCTTTAAGGAAGTGTTAAAATCAGCTTGATATACTTTTTAAAATCATTATCCTTTTAAAGTCATGTATTAGAAAATTATATGCGTAAATTAGTTTCTGTTTTTTTGTGTATAATGTATCTTTAGACAAAAAAAACGAATTTTTATAAACATTTTTTACATAAAAAATGATTTCTATTTTTGATGTCATAAGATGACATTTGAATTTTAATCAATGTTTGTACATCAATACAGGTATTTATTGTTTTAATAAATTTAAAGATGTTTTGAATGAGAGAACATAAGAAGAGCAGAATTAAAATTCACAGCGGGGTAGGGAGAAACAAGTGTAGTCGTACTGCGCACACATCGCTGCGTATCGGTATATAGTTAAAAATAATAAGTCCCACCCGTTTTTGTTATTTTTTTCTTAAGGCTCGCTTACTCGATCGCGAAGAAATCTAATTAGCTGTTAATTTATCATTAATTAAATAGTAAATAACTTACTGCTTTTAACATAACAAGATTTTTATTTCTTAAACTTTTTCTTACATCCGGCGTTATGAATGTTTCAAGCCCTAAAATGGACAACGTGTATAAAGCTAAAACCTCCTTGATCGCCTCCTTCATTTGGTTGATCGGCAATGTCGGTCGATGTACGGCGTTTCTCAGATGACCTTTCTATTTTGAAAGGGTCCGCGACTATACCAACAGCTCCTGTAAATTCCGAATTATAATGAGTCATTAAATTATTTTTTATTGTAAATAACAACAGCTCGAAAATTACTTCAAATTTTTTTAATATATTAATTTTTGGCCAATAGGCGCACTTTCAAAGTCAAACTTGCGAAACTCGTAGTAAAAATCGCCAAAAATTTGTTAATAACAAAAGAACTACGCCACATAAAAAAAAATCCTACGTATTTATTCAGGCAATATATTTTTAAAGATCTTGTGGAAATTTGAAGTGAATTGATTGAAAATTGTTCGAGTTATGGGTGCGGCCAATTTAAAATATGCAATTTTGAGATAAACACGTTTAAAGTTTTAAGTTATAAAAAGTCATGAAAAATTTTGCAATGCCTATAATTCACAATGCCTGCTTCATATAATTGGCCTTCTAAATTAGTGTCCCGCGTTTCTATCTCTTTTCTTTTGGATTTTAAAAGTGATCATCGACTCATTTGCAGCTTTAGATAGCGATCTCTATGCAAGCTTTATGCACTATTATCAATCTTCAAGCACATTTTACAGCTCTTCGGGCCAGTTTCTAAATCCATTGCTTCCATTATGTGCAAAAGTGAAGCAAAGCCGTGATTGTACATGCAAACTGCAATATCAATAGCTATATCCAATACAGTTTTACCATTAGAAGTGGATTTTGGGACCAATGCCCACACAGTTGAATTAAAACTTTTCTTACAAATGTAATAAACTTTTATTATAAATGTAATCGCGGAAGCATTAAGTAAGAAAATCATCTTTGGTCATTTCTTCGTAGACTGGCTTGATAGCTTTATAAACATAAATTGGAAGAGCTGGCTTATATTTATACTCAGCCAAACTATTCGTAGCTATAACTTTTTGCCATAAGCACCATTCGATCCAGTCATTAGAGGCTCCCTACCTACCAGCCAACCTTGCACTATACTTCGAAAAATAAGTACTTAGAGATATTTCTCGACCATAATCTTTAGGTATATCATTCTTAAGGTTCTAAGAAACCATTTAAAACAAAAACAAAACAAAAAAAAAATAAATATTTTTTGATAATCATAGAGTGGCCTGAGGCCTTATAACAATCATAGTTATTTGGTTTACAATCTGTAATAGATCACTCTGAGCAATTAAAAAACATTTATTTTCTAATCAAGAACATCATATACAAAAGTATACAATTACTAAGAATAACTAAATCTATTTGTGATAACAGTAGTTATGTGGTAGCTTTCAAATTATATAATAAATTTCCAATCAATATCAAAGCCTGGATTATTGATAGAAATACTATAACAGGCAAACCGAAAAAGTTTATAAAAAAATTAAACAATTATACATTAAAACAAATATATTCAATTTATTAATTTTATTAACTTGAACGATATATATATATATATATATATATATATATATATATATATATATATATATATATATATATATATATATATATATATATATATATTTATATATATAACTAAACACATCGTTCAATAAGTCCCGAGACTAACAACGGAAACAACATTCTTTTTCAAAAATCATTTTTATTCATCAATATAATCTCCTTTTAGAGTGATACAATCTTTCCAACGCCTTTCCAAAATTTCTATACCATGTTTATAAAAGGATTTATCATTTGCTTCAAAATGGGCTTCAGTTTCGGCAATGACCTCCTCATTCGAGCCAAATTTTTTTCCCTGGAGCATTTTTTTGAGATCAGCAAAGAGCCAGTAGTCGCTGTCTCGTTATTTAATAGCCAGACCTCGTAAAGTCAAACTTGTGCATAAAATAAATGAAGATGATTCCGATAAGCGCCTAGAGTTTACGGAAACGATGATGACCAGAATTGATGCTGACGCTGACTTCTAGCGGCGAATTGTATTTCCCGATAAGGCTAATTTTTTTCCTAAGTGGAAGCGTCAGCATACAGAACACGTTTTATTGGAGTGAGATCAATCTTAACTGGATGATCGATAGTCATTCCACTGAATATCCTTAAAAAGTCAATGTTTGGGCAGGCATTTTGAATGATAGAATAATTGGACTATTTTTTTACGAAGGCAATCATGATGGTAGAAAATATTAAGATATGTTAAGAAACGAAATTATCCCTACTATTCTGGCTATCGTGGGTAACGAATTTGATCAAATTTAGTTCCAGCAGGATGGAGCTGCAGCTCATTTTGCAAGAAGTGTCAGAAATTATTTAAATGAAGTATTTGCGGGAAGATGGATAAGACGACGTGGAGTGATAAAATGACCAGCGAGATCACCAGATCTCACGCCGCTGGATTATTTCCTATGGAGATATCAAAAAGATAGTGTACAGGACTTAGCTGCAGAGTATTGCGGAACTTTAACAACGGTAACGAGACGAGATAGATAGCATTGAACAACAGACGATCCAGAGATCAACGGCAACTTTTTACAACCGCATAGCATATTGCCAAGAAGTGGACGGTAAATACTTTGAACACAAGCTTTAAGAAAACCGTTATGAGTTCAACTCTAAAGCACAATTTTTTCTAACAAGTGTCGTTGCTACACTATACCTCAACCACTTATTCGCCAGTTGGGTTAGTTGGGATGACTGCTTATTACCATAATTATTATCAATATCTTGGCTTCATTGGTCGGGAGTATCCGCTACCTTACCTTAATTGGTCGGGACTATAAACTAACTTGCCTTAATTGGTCGAAAGTACACGCTACCTTGCCTTAATTGGTCGGAAGCATATTTGTACTAGGACTCTTGGCACTCGATCCACATTTGACCTAGATGGTCATGGTCAAGGAGTTGGTCAAGGTCATATTTACACGCAAAATTTCTTGCTTTCCAAATCCGCGATAAAAAAAAAAGGTTCTCATTTATAAAACTTAACTTTCAAATGACCTTAAAGGTCAAAGTAAAGGTCAAATCCAAGGCTACCATCAGATAGCCAGAAAAAAATCCTTATACTTTTGTCTAAAACGTTTTTTCCCAAAATACAGGATGACAAATGGGAAGTTGCCTAAAGTATATGCATCTCTTTCCCCCTCTACTGTATCATATGAGGCTGGGCCCACGTAGGTACATTCTAGAATATTGTCAGTTTCGATTGAGACGCCGTAAAGAGCAATACGTGTACTTTAAAATGAGTGACCTTACAAACGAAGAAAAGGTGTATCTCATCGAGTGCTTTTATTGTAGAAGTAAAAACTATACTGAAGCGTATAAAGGTTTTCGTACTAAGTTGGGAAGTGAAAGAGTAGCCAGTCAAAATACTCTTAGAAGGTAAGAATGAAAAAAATTATATTTGACTTTATCGTATGACCGCCTTTTTTCGTGTGATGTGGTGCCTTGCACCAATCCACAACTCCCCCCCGCCAAACGGTGATTATGGAGGAAGTGAAACGACTCCATGATCACTGTTTGATCCTAACTTGGATCAAACTTATTTTCGTTTACCTAGCGCTTTCACGTAGCCTAGGGTGAGCAGTCTCACCTGTAACGGTGTAGGTGTACGGCGGAACGCCGTTGTGCGGACATCATCTTCAGCGTGGCTCATCTGCGTCATTGTTACAGCGAAAGTGGATGCGGTGTACAGGTGCACGCGGGATTACTAGGCAAACTACGAGACTGAACGAATAAGACTCGACTTCCGGTTATTTGCACGCGACTGGCTCGACCCTCGGGCAAAAGTGAAATACAAAAAAAAAAAAAACAAAAGTAATTAAAATTTTTATCATAGTAACGCAACGTGTCCTAACGACGCGGTCTTTCATAACCCGCTCCAACACCCAATACCACTCGTACCAGGGAGAAGAACAAAATAAAATACTTAAAATTAATATAAGCATTATTTAAATACAATCCTCGCGTATTGCTGCTTATGAAAGAAGAACATGTAGATAAGATTTAAAGGTTCTAGCCAATAGTTTTAATCATACCGTGCTTACCTGGTGCAGTAGAGGCATTATTCAACAGCCGCATTGCTGTTCGATAAATGAAAAAAACAAATTGGTTATCTTTAGTAGCCCACTACCAGTAGGCGGTTATAGTAAACATGCTGAGTTTACTCGTTGCCTCGTCGGAGAGTGGTTTGTAGCAGGATGCGAGTGCGGCATGCAGCTGTGGCTCCGGGGTGGGGCGAGCGATTCGCGCCAACGCGGGTAATAATAATAGCAGCAAAAAAATAAATAAAGGAAAATGGGAGCGAAATACAAGAAACTAAAATAGAAAAAAAAAAATGGAAAAGAAAAGGCAAGGCGCTGGCTTGGGGTGCCTCGCGGTTAAACCAAAACAAAAAAAGGTGGGGCGGGGGAGCAAATCAGACAAAAAAATAAAAAGAAAGCCAAAAACAGAGGGAGCAAGGAAACCCAAAAAAAGCATGCGGTATACTGGCGGGATAAAGCGGTGACGGTAAATGAGCAACACTGATCTTCAGAATCTAAACTTTAATATTTCTACAATATACAAGAAAAAACGAACAAAATTAGCGGCGGCGACATAGCATAAAATAAAAAAAAACATTTCTTGAAGGTAACGCCAGTGGTACGGGGGGAGATAAAACTACAAAACAAAATAAAAAAATACTTCTTTTTGAAATTGAGGCACACTCGCTTAATCTACCTTACACCCTAGCTTACATGCTAAACTAATTTCAAGTAAATTTTGTTACTTACAAAATAGACTTATTTATTAGGCTTACAGCTAGGCTGCAATACTATAACAAAGTATAAAACTAGAACAACTTATAAACTAGACTTATTTATTGGGTTACAGCTAGGATACATAAAACCAGAGCAACTTAACCTAAAACTATCTTAAACTACAAACAAAACAAAAATGGGCTAATTCCCGGTCTCGCGCTCGTGGCGCAGCTAAGCCTCGATGTGCCGTTCAATGCGGCGCTCGTATGGCTGCTGGCAGGCACGGCGCGGGCATTTGGGGAGTGGCACTCCAGGCGTGCCGCAAAAAGTACAAAATACCCCTTCGGGTCGGGGGTACGCATTGAAACGGTGGCCGTCGGTGCAACAGTTCTAGCACCAACGCCGCCAAATGCCATGCTCAGCGGGTGGGCGCATATCTACTGGGGTGCGCGTGGTGTGAGTCGCGACGCGAGGAAGCGGTAAGGTTTGCGTCGCTGTGTTTATCGTTTGGCGTTGAGGAGCAGTCGACAGAGTCACACGGCCGTGATTCTGCCCTTCAGGGCAGTGGTCGCGTCCCGCGCGGGGTAGTGTAGGCAGGGAGGGGGCAACGCGCACGGCCTAGGCGCAAATCTGCGCTAAACGCGCTTCTACTACCGCAAGACATGCGGCGAGGTCCTCGACGGGCTGGAGAGGCGCTGGAGGCTCCACGGACGCAATCACTACAGTGCTGATTGCCTCAGCGAAAGGCGGCGAGGGCGGTAGCGGGAGGTCCAGGTCCTCCGGCTGCGATGTAGCCGGTGCAAGCGGTGGCCATGGCAGTAAATCGTCTTTAAGGCCTGCGGATCAGTCCAGCGGTCCTTTCTCTTGCGGCTTCTGCCCTTTTCACATTGCTATAGCTGTGGACAAAGGAAGGGTGTGATTAGCGTTGCACGGCGGTACATAGCGTTTCAAGTCGCCTGCGTGGATTTTGGTGCGCTTTTTCGAGTTGGCATCTTCGACGAGGTAGACTACCGGTGAGAGTACCTTGACGATGGTTTCCGGCCCTACAAATCGCAGTGCCATTTTTACCACAAATCCTTCTTCGGCGGAGGACAGGTGGTGTTGGCGGCAGTACTCTAAATCGCCTACCTGATATTTAACGTTAAGCGCAAAGGAGAATTCATTAGGATGCAGATCCCATTCGCAGTGGTCTTCGCTGAGATAGCTATTAATCATCGTACGCAAATTCCGATTAACGCGTTCCGTGGAGTTGGTCTGCGCATGGTACGGAGGAATGGTGGACTGCCTCACTCCATACTGCTGCAACCGCTCAGTTACCATTCTGTTTGCAAATTTAGTTCCATTGTCCGTGAGCAGGACCTTGGAACAGCCCCATCGGTTTATTATTAAATCGTCGAACGCTTGCAATACACTCTTGGCGTCGGCTTTTCGTAACGCTCGGATTTCGATATAGCGCGTGAAGAGGTCTTCGAACACGATGGCATATCGGTGCTTTTGTTTTGACGGTGGTTTTGGCCCTATCATGTCCGCGGCAACTACCGTCCACGGTCCATCAACGTATCGCTCTCCCATCAAGCCAGTTGGTGCTTGCTGCGATACTTTGTGCGCTTGGCGCTCTTGGCAAGCGCGTACGTAGCAACACGTATCATAGTAAATACCCCGCCAATAATAGTATGTAGCGAGCCGCGCATAGGTATCGTCGACGCCGAGATGGCCCGCCTGTGGCGTTTCGTGCGCTTCAAACAACGCCTTAGCGCGGTCACCCTGCGGTAATACGGGTTTCCAAGCGTCCAGATCCGGTACTAATGAATCAATCAGCTGGCTCAACCGGTGCACGTATAGTAGCTCATTTTCAATACGCCAATCTGAGAATATGTGCAGGCGAGTACGGACAGCTAGTAAACGTTGTTGATACCATTTATCGTCCGTGTGCGCGGACGGAGCTACAGCAGCGGCTTCTAGATTATTTCCGAGCATACGGGAGTGCGCCCGGCCCTTGCTGCAATGCGCCTTCACGATGCACAAATTTAATAAAATATTGCTGCAGCATTGTATTCCATCACCCTGAGCGGCCCGCGGGGTCTTTCAAATTGTGTAACCACAAAAGGCTGTGGTGATCGGTGATTACCGCCAATTCCTCCCCTTGGAGGTAACCTTTTAGCCGCTCGACTGACCAGAGCACCGTCAAGCCCTTTTTTTCCGTTGCGGAATAGTTGCGCTCGGCTTTGGACAGAACGTGGCTTACAAAATAGATCGGGTGCTCGTGTCCGGCAACCTCTTGGGTTAGGACACCTGCGATGGCATAATAACTTGCGTCCGTTTGCAGCGTAAACGGGCGGGTGAGATCCAGGCGAGTTAGCACGGGCGCTTGTGTAAGCGCTTGTTTTATTTAGGCGTAGGCGAGCTGTTGTTCATCGTTCCAATGCTAACGAATTCCTTTCCGAATAAGTTGCGTTAGCGATGCTTCATACGCCACCAGATTATTGATGAAACGCGAATACCAAGTTACCATGCCTAAAAATCGCCTCAGCTGGCGGACGTTCGTAGGTGCGGGGTACTCGACAATCGGCTTTATCTTATCATCGACCGGCTTCAAACCTTTTTCGTTTACGACATAGCCTAAGTAGCGGACTTCAGCGCAGCAGAACTCAGATTTTTCACGGATTAATTGCAAATTGCCTTCTTTAAACGCCGCAAGCACTCGTTCCAGCCACTGCAAATGTTCTTGGAACGTAGAAGTGACGATAATCACATCGTCCAAGTAGGGGCAAACGTGCAGTTCCCACTGCGGCTGAATGAGGCGGTCCATGAAACGTTGAAAGGTAGCAGGGGCGTTCATCAACCCGTACGACATGCGCGTGAATTAATAAAGTCCGCGTCCAGGGATGCAAAAAGCGGTGATCTCTTTGCTAGCGGGTTTAAGCAGGACTTGGTGATTGCTTGACTGAGGTAGAGTTTGGAAATATAGTAAGCTTATCGAAGCTTGTCTAGGATATCGTCCATGTTGCGGAGGGGATAAGCGGAGCGTTTAATGACGGCATTGACGCGACGGTAGTCAATGCAAAAACGCCACTTTCCATTGGCCTTCGTTGCTATTACCGGACAGCTGCACCATGGGCTGTCGGATAGCTCAATGATCCCTTCGGCAAGCATGCAATCGATCTCCTCGTACGCCACTTGCAGCATTTTCAGAGAATATCGGCGCACATGCTGCCGAATTGGCGCGGCTCCTTGCATATCGATGGTATGCACTGCATAGTTGGTTAGTCCTAGCGACGCGTGAGGTGAAGTCCGAATGCAGAAAAAAATGGCCAACTGATAAGCGAACGTTGCTATTAGTAATGGTACTGACCAGGGATACGGCCAACACTAAAAAACATAGGCAGGATACAACAAAAAAATTATAAAAAAAAGAATATAATGGAAATTCACAGACATGCAACATTATCAATAGTATAACGAAGTGTCCGCCACTACTATTTGCAGCGCGGTGCTGGGGGTCCGCCTGCTCTGAAAAGAACAGAACAAACAGCACAAACAATTTTATTAACGGTGTGAGAGTGAGCGTCGGAAGGTTCGTTGTATTGCGAGACGATGTAGCGACGACGGCGCACCCTACCCGAAGCGAGAAACACACCCGAAAATTCACAGTTTCACGCGCGACCAATCTCCACGAAAGAACAGAATTGAATAAATATTGAAACTTAGAAGAAGCTATTTAAATTAAAAAAGAAAATTGAAAATCTAAAACCGAACTAATTATTAAATTTCTGAAGGAGAAAAAAGGAATAAAAAGAAAGATAGTGTGCTGATACCAGACTGTCTTTCGCGGTCAACTCACTTCGAAGCGCCAGTGAAAAATACGACAAACTCGCGTCGTGTCAAGATTTCTGTAGTTAAGACGCACGTCCGCTGATGCGCATCCCAGCGCGGCGCTACACTCGCAGCGATAGAGCTGACGTCACAGCTCCACTAGAGATACGCACTCACTCTAGCACATGCTAGCAGGGATAATAGCGAGCGGTACGCAAACAATAACACAAAACAATTTTTTTTGTAATTTAAAATCTCAGCATACAAAATAATTTATGATTAAATAACAAGAAAATTTACTGGTGGACCAGCAAGCCAAGCGTCGAAAAAACAACATATCGAAAAATAAATTATTTATCTTAAGAGAAAGAAAAACGGTGATTTTATTACTTGAATTTAATAAAAGCAGCAAAAGGTTATATCTCTTATGAAATAATCACGGCTCGTTAATTTTGTTATCGATATTTACTTCAAAGTTAAATCGAATAATAAATAGAAAAAAACAAAGAATTTTGCAATAGCTGTACGCCGGTAAAATGTAAAAGAAAGAAAAAAATCTATGTATATCTTAAAATTCACTTGAATTTCGAACCCTCATTTCGAAACAATTTGTTTCGAAATTGTCGAGATTAGTCCCGAGCTTACCGCTGAATGCGCACGCTCAAATGTGCTTACTAACCTCCGACGTGGCGTTTGCGAGCGCCAGCGCCACTGTGCGGTTGTCTCGCGTGGTCGGTCAAGATGGCCGCCCACTGGCTCCCTTCCCTCCTCGCCCTCGTCCGGTCGCGTGTGCGTTTACGAAACGTGAAAAATGGCGACGAACGTCGTGTTCGAGAGCGCGGTATTTGCTTGCGGCTGCGACTACCAAACACATACCTCACGCTTCACTGTATCTGCTTTTATTATATATATATTTTTTTCTGTCTCCACTCATACACACAATTGCGCGATTACGAAATTTTATGACAAATCAGCGAGATTTATGTCGGCCCCACATTGTCGGCGTCAATTTATAACGCCACTGGGTATCAGGGTGGCGTACAAATATAGGGAAGGGGTCGGGTAGCTTACAAGCACACTATTGACAAACCGATTAAAACAAAATAGACACCGTTTATTAAATCTTATTATTAATTACAATTACTAAATTTGCAATTTTACGTGAGCCCAGGGCGCCAGCAACACACGTGTAGTGCGGTTTCTTACACAGCACATCCGTTCGCACGGCTAGCTCACGGTTAGAGTGGTCGCGGACATACAAGATGCGAAGACAAAAATGGCACGTAGCACGCGTCGCGGTCGCACACACAGCCGGGGAGAAATGGGGACGGTCCAGTGAAGTGCTTTCTTGTAGCAGCTACTGCACCTGGGTGCACTTACCAGATACCTTACACGCACTCGAATACAAAAAAAAAAAAAAAAGCTTCGCCTGCTTATACACGCTCGTCTTTAAGGCACTACTTTATTCGCGAATGCGGAGTCAAACGGAGTGTGAGCTGCTCGCAAATATGGCACCGAACGGAGTGAACGAGTGCTCTTTGATCGGCACGTTCGCGAGCGCGGATCTTGGATGATCGTTCTGCGCCGGCGCAACGTGCGTGTGTAAAACACGTTGCGCGACGCGGCCACTGCGTACGCTCAGCGCTGTAGGTAGTTGACGCCACCACGCGCCAACAGCGCGTGTTCTAGGTTATCTGCTCGCGAGT
Organism: Chalcis sispes; assembly: GCA_949987625.1. Taxonomy (NCBI): domain Eukaryota; kingdom Metazoa; phylum Arthropoda; class Insecta; order Hymenoptera; family Chalcididae; genus Chalcis; species Chalcis sispes. The sequence continues at coordinate 39,443,198 of OX465095.1, read as the reverse complement.
GCTATTGTGGTTTTGATCTTCCTGGAGCGGCGAGAGTCATCACCCGGTGTCCAGGGAGTTCAGGTAAGTCGACGCGTTTCATGGCGGTTAGGTGTCAATTAATTTTCCTCTTCTTCCTGTTTTTGTTGTCGATCAACGGCAAGGCGGATCGGAACGATAGGCGGTGAAAAAGGCGAAGCGGCGGTACCATAAACAGCTATGGCCTGCTAACAGCAATAACGAGGCAGCGCTTCTAGACAATCCCGGGTATGTAATTATTTGTACAGGGAAGCTGTGCTTGTGTTATTCCTCACTTCCTAACCTACCCTTGTCAACTTTTCTATGATTTTGTGTGGCAGTCTGTACTCCCCTTCCAAAGTGCAGCTCCTGCTGTTACTTTCTCCTCTAATTACTGTTTAGGAGGTTGCAGGTGATAGATAACGACAAATACAGGGAAGGAGCTTGGGAAAGGACCTCTTTTGTTGCTGTGTGTGCGAGCACTGATAAGGCTAGCTATAGGCTTCTGAGATTGACTCTCCGCTGGAGCCTGTACGTGAGCTCTAAGCCCATGCACCTGGAGGAGGTGCAGTCTACACAGCTCTGCGTGGCTGTCATTAAAGTTAACTGACTGAGTTAACTTCAATCAAATCTTGCCCCAAATAAAGCCCAGAAGGTCTCCGAACTGAAATACCGGTTAGCAATAACACTAACAGAGACAATGTATCATGAAATTCAAATCAGATAAGAAAAGAAAAACTTATTACTAACAAGAATCTAATTAACAGCGCTGTATCTAGCTTCTCTTTCTCTTTTTTGATTATGGTCTTTGCTTATTGAAAACTAATTACTAGCTAACCTATGTACTTTAATAAAACCTTAATTTTGTTATAACATATCAAAAAATACATTGAAATAACGCGTAAAAATAACATATTATATAATGAATATGTTATATAATAAATATAAAATAAATAAGATATGCAAAAGCAGCATAATATACGCAAAATAAATTTAAACCGATAAAAAGTAAAGTAAAAGAGGTATATAATAAATATAAACTATAAATGAATATAAGACAATTAGGACGCAGGTTGATTCAGCAAACAAAATTTGTTTAAGTAAATAATGTTGTTTATTACATTTACAATTTAACCACAGTTATTTACAGCCTTACCTATAAATAATGAAACGACAATTAATGTTTGATGTTATCTCTGCGCTTCTTTTTAATATTTCTTTAATATTCATTATTAATTTTTTTATAATGACGATTTTAATACTTCTCTTCTTTAAATGTCATTCACGATTTTTACTACATATATAGTATATTTTTATTTATATTATTTTATTAGATTCATACTCTAGCTAGTCATGGTTAGAATAACCGGTGAGCGAAGCATGAGAAGCGCGGCAAATTCAAATTTAAAGAAAGATACTTTCTTTACATGTATATATATATATATATATATATATATATATATATATATATATATAAAATAGTAGAATATATATTGAAAATATACTACGTAATAAAATATTTAAAACAAAGTAACATAAAAATATCTAACTCCGGTCTAACGGCTAGTCGCGATCCGTTGAATCACGAGAAATTATTACGGCGCATTATATTATATAAATTTTTTATAACTATTTTTTTTACATACATAAATATAAAATTTTTATCAAGAAAAACATAACAGTTTTAATTAACTAGTTTAATTTCATCCAATGTATTTTATCCAAAAAAATGATTTAATAATTTTATTGTCATAGATAAAAGTGTAATTTTAAATAAATTGAAATTTAACCTTTAAAACAAATAGTTAATGTAACAGAAACAATTTAAAGTTAATCTTTATAATTTTAAAAATAACGATTGTGCTGTATAATCGGTACAACTTATACTGACTGTATAAGCAAGACTACTGCCGTCGGACCGCATTAAATTACTTATTTGGGATGCGAAGTTTAGTGCCGCATAAAATAATTATTTAAATTATCAAAATTTTGAAAGTCCACCCAAAAACGTGTTAATTGGATGACCCTGTGCACACAACAAAATCAACCCACAGATTACTAATTAATTTTGAATATAATTATTCAAAAATTCAAGAATTATTATTTTTTTTTTTTTTATCGATCAACCGGAATTCATCAACCCATTCGAGACCGATTACACCGTGTGTGCAATTGATTTACGAGGCTATAAGACGGTCTGCACATCGTGTGTGCAATAACAGTAATGTGCAATATAAAGAAAAAAAAAATTTCGCTCCTGTGGACCATGTTCGAAAAAAATCATCGTCTCGAATGGATTAAAAACATATCTATCAATAAAATAGGCCTATTATAATATAATAAAAAAAATAAGAGTATTAGAAATTATGCTAAATATAATAAATAAATAAAAAAAATAAGGGTATTAGAAATTATGTCTATGCAGGTGTAAGACTCTGCAAAAAATTTTGAGAAAATTTTATTACTATAAAATAAATTCAATCCGTCTGAAACTTGAATCAATGAAATTTTAATCCATCAGACGCACTAATTGAAACACTCGTTAATAAATGTATTAGAAGAGTTATATGTTTTTCCTTTCTCTCTTCATAAATTAGTTTCGCAGAATACTCTTGAGGAAAATTGATTAAAGGTAATTTTCTTTTAAAACAAAAAGTAAAATCATTTCAGCTAGTAAAACAACTTAAAAACTAGATTTATTATTCTAGTTTATATTTTATAAACTAGAATAATGATTTGCATGCTATAAAAATTCTTATTTACTATGAGACCTAGAAGCACATAGAGGAAACTATTAAATAATTATATAATTTTTATTTTATAACCATAATTTAAAATTTAAAAAACTTATTTTTGCCAGCTGAGAAAAAATCTTCGCTTTGTTTCGGTGATAGCAACAGTTCAAATCCCAATTTATCTACTTTAGAATTTTGTTCATTATGATTATACATATAAATTTAAAAATTCGTATTATATTGACCGATCATTCGTATTGTCGCAAATGTTATTTTACACATTTTTTTACGCCACACTTGTATTAATTTTGCGGTAAAAATTTCTTTTATAGTGGAAATCTTTTTTTTGAATTTCAAAAATAAATAAAACAATACGCTTCTGTATTAATTAAAATTATTAATTAATGATTGTAAATTTTCTGTATTTATTTCAAAAGAAATATTATTATTAAGTGGAAATCAGTATAATAGTATTATAATGCAGAAATAAATTTTAAAAATATGAATCTTTTAATCCTATAGAACAACCACACAAATTCTAAAATATTTACTTGCATGTAATAATCAAAATAGATTTAATTGATTTAGTAAAAGTTTAGTTGTTCTAGAGAATTTTTTTCTCCCTCTCAGTGTACATAAATTAACCCTTTGAGTACAAAATTACTTGAAGAGTTTTATGCCCATGGGACGGATTTAATTATTTGCTACATGGATTCTCTTAAATTCAGATGACGAGTCAGACTCGTCCACCGTAACTTCGCCCAAGTAAGCAGATGACGAGTCTCACTCATCGAATGTACTCAAATGGTTAATAAAAACGAAATTCCAAATAAAACTTGGTGAAAAGTATTAGACTTTATGTCTAAGAAAAGTACGAGGTCTGGCTATTAAATAACGAGACTGGTTACGAAAAAGGGTTTTATTATAAAAATTATTCTACATTCCAATGCTCCCCTTCAATATACTCCCCTTCCCTCGCCACACACCTCTCCATACGTTTTTTCCATTGATCGAAGCAGTGCTGGAAGTCTTCTTTGGTGAGGGCCTTTAGGAGCTCTGCCGTTTTTTGCTTTACCGCTTCCATCGACTCAAATCGGGTCCCTTTCAAAGCAGATTTTATCTTCGAAAACAAAAAAAAGTCGCACGGTGCCAAATCTGGCGAGTACGGCGCGTGTTCGAGCACTGGAGTGCGCTTACCGGCGAAATACTGCTTCACAGATAGCGCGTTATGGGCAGGTGCGTTATCCTGGTGCAAAATCCACGAGTTGTTCTTCAACAACTCGGGCCGTTTCTTACGAACTCGTTCTCGCAGTGTTGCCAAAACTGACAAATAGTAAGTCTGGTTGACAGTCTGACCCTCTGGAACCCATTCAGTCACCACGATACCGTTAATGTCAAAAAAAAAACGATCAACATTACCTTGAATTTTGATTTGGACATCCTTGCTTTTTTGATTCTGGGCGATTCAGGCGTCTTCCAATGCATCGATTGCCGCTTTGATTCAACATCGTATTGAAAAATCCACGTTTTGTCGCAAGTAATAATGTTTTTCATCAGTCCGGAATCTTTTTTTAACCTTTCAAGGAAATCTGAGCACACCTGTTGACGCAAGAGCTTTTGGTCAGGAGTCAGGTTTCTTGGCACCAACTTCGCACAGACTTTTGTCATGTGTAATTCCTTATGTAAAATTTGTCTAACCGTTTCTTTATCGGCGTTTACAGCCTCGGCAATCATCCGGATGCTCATTTGACGATCTGCACGCACAATTTGGTTGATTTTGGTCACTCTTTCCGGAGTTGAAACAGTGACAGGGCGACCTGGGCGTTGGTCATCTTTAGTGCTCACTCGGCCCTTACTGAAGCGCTTACACCACTCAAAAACACGCGCACGAGATAGAGAATTGTCCCCATAGGCCTCTTGCAACAATTTACAGCACTCAGTCGGAGTTTTTTTCAATTTAACGAGAAATTTGAGATTGATACGTTGCTCCTGTTTTTCGTCACACATGGTTTTCGGCACGAGAAAAAAACACGTTCGTTTCAAACCGCTACTGCACAAATACAATAATAGTGACGAGAACGTGTTTTGGTACGTGCATAGACAAGATATCTAGATACCCAACGCACTACTTGTTTTCTTCCCCACCCCTCTACGGCGCCCTTTAGGCGCGCAGTCTCGTTATTTAATAGCCAGACCTCGTATATATTAGTATTGTGGCAGGTGTCCCATCGAGGTTAGGCCACCTGTTATGAGATACGAGGTAGAGTTTGCGGCGTGACTACTCGCGGCGCCATCGATCAAGCAATCGATAGCGCTGCGCGGGAAAAACCGAGAGGCGCGACGCGAGACGGGCAAGACAGGATCCTTCTTCTCTTCTTGCCCGCCAAGCAGCAACGAAGTACGCCAAGAGAGACCCGCTAGAGATACCGACGCTAAAATCGAGTTCGTTCGAGCGGACCAGCTGATACAATAGAATTAAGTGGCCACTTTTCGTTAAAGATATATTCGTTCACGATTTATTATACGCACGGTCGCGTTTAATTATTGTATCATTCGTGCGAGCGGTGAGTGAGAGGTTAGCTTTCACTTACACATACATATAGTAGTTGAGTGTGTGTGTAAGTAAGCGTGTGAGAGACTACACGTGCGTGGTCTCACGGTTGGCCGCGAAAGGTCGCGTCCAACCGTTAGCCGCCCCATCAAAAGTAAAGGCCGGCACCCACGCCTGAAACCAGCCCGCGAGTATTAGGGCTGGTACACACGCCTTGCTGCGTGAATACAGCAAGGCAAGTTGACAGCGCGCATGTGCAGTGCGCGCCCTGTAGAAAATTATCGCTCTTCGGACAATACTAATTGCGATCCTCGGCAAGAGGCCTTTACGCAGTAATTAATTGATTTTTATATTGAATTTAACAATTTGTTGCAATAACAAAGTTTTAGCGCTAAACGGGTGCGCATTATTTACCCCGTTTCTCCTCTTAGCGTGCCTGTCCCGAATACCGCCGCCTCCGCAGGCGTGCCAACCTTCTATTGGCACGCAAACTGAGTAGCCCAGCCCGGTGGAAGCAGCACCGGCAACGGGTCCTTAGGGTAAGGCCCTTCACACGTGATAGAAAGCAGGATCCGAGGAAGATCCTGCGTTGTAAGCGGATCGGCACTGCATGGAAGTGCCATTGCACGACGGCTAACGTCCGTCGGCACTCAAAGCCGCATCGAGGGATAGCTGCGGCTACAGCAGTTCGCACGTGCGAGAGTCTCGCACGTGCGAGAGTCTCGCACGTGCCTGCCTCCGATAAGAACCCCGTTACAGTATATATTAGACTGTTATCATTAGAGGAGTCTTATAAATTTTATTTTAATCATAATATGTTATATCATACTAACATAAATTCATTTGCGAGTTTAAATACCATCGAAAATATATTAAGTCACCAGCTACATGCTAGGCTTAAGCGCACTCGTGTTCATCACCGGTGAGGAATGTGCAAGCATGCAACGAACATAACAGTCGTCTGTGAAGAATGATACTTTAATCATTAAAATGATAAATTAATAAATTCAAGTCTTCCTAGAGTACAAAGATTTGCTCCATTCATGCAAATAAAACTATTTTATTGAGCAATTTTTTTTCCTTAAACCACTCCAGAGGGAATAATTATTATGAATAATAATTAATCGAATATTAAGTCTATAATAGTCGATAAATATCGATTCAATTATTAAAATCATTAATCGTGTAATTATAGGAATAATGTTTAGAATACAACATCAAATAACATATGCGTAATGATAGAAACTAATAGAACATTACAATAAGTTTCGTTTTTGTTAACATTTCGTAGATGTGTTGACAATTAAAAAAAAAGAATCATTTAGATGATAGTAAGAACGCAATCTATATCTAATAACGTTAAATACACTTATATTTTACGCTAACTATTGAGATAATAATACAATATTTAATTTTTAAATATTCCATGCTCCACCTCACATACGGAACACAATATTTCAGGTCGACCAATGTTCAGGGTGCATGCGTAGCATGTCAACAGCCGCTACCCATCTGGCGGAATTGTGGTGTATGTTTATTCAACTGGCTAGAATGGAACGCGGAGGATGTTTACCTAAGTGCCTGGGAATGTGGCAATTCCAACCACCAAAAGAAACTGACGCTGTCAACCTCGTGAAGAATATGTCAGAAGTTACGACCTATCGCCATATATCGAAAAGAACCTTGAGATGACGTAGGTAGAAAGTTCTCGTAAACGGGCCAAAGATATTCCACCTCCGCCATACTCGAAGGGACAGTGTGGGAAATGCAAGCGGCCATTGCACCTATGGAGAGATCGCCTCGACTGTATGTCGACCATAGCTAATTGTGCGTTGGACATGGATTTACTGGTGGACCGATGCAAAAACTCGGACCATGGACAAGATTTAGAAAAGCCTATCCACTGTGATAGCTGCAAAGGACTGTTACTGCTAATAGTATTTATCACCCTCGCTCAAGAGTAGGCGCGGTCGCGTCAAGGCAAAAGTAATCTTCTCACTAAAACCACCCACTTCCTACTAACCTCCTACTAACCAGTGTTTGACCTTTCTCCCGTCTGAGACAAATGATGACCAATAATGCCTAAAATAATCCAATTGATATTGGAAATAGGTGTCCAAAATTAATGTCTTTCCGATTCGCCCCCTCCCCTTCCCTCAATACAATAATAGAACAAGGGAAGTTGATAGTAAATTCTTAGAAATAAACGCAAGAAGCGTGAAGCGGGTAATTGTAATTGTAAACGATGCATGTACAATGACAACTAAATATTTGCGACGCCTCGGCCCAGAATTTTTACCATTCAGCATGATTTATTGCATCTAACTTATAATTATTATTATTTAACCATTATAATTTAATAACTAATATTTATGTTAGTAGATTACACTATACATATATTGTATAAAATACATACATTGTATAATATACGTATATTGCATAATATACATATATAGCATAATATACATATATTGCATAATATACATATATTATATATATATATATATATATATATATATATATATATATATATATATATATATATATTGGATAGTCTAAAAAGTATTGAGCCTTTTTTGTCACTAGATGGTGTTCGTTGTCATATATCGGGCAATACTAATCAGATTGAGTCAAACTAACATGCGTTTCAAAGGTGACATTCCAGTCAACAATTTTCATATGGACAAATTTGTATTTCGTCATTCGTGTCAAAAGTTGTATTCATTTAAAAATGAGTGTAATTTCTGAAAAAATGTGTTATATTTTACAATACCACTACGATCAAGGTGAGAATGCATCGCAGGCTCGTGAAAAAATTTGTGGTATCTACGGTCAAAATACTTTATCAAAAGCCACAGCCAAGAGATGATTCGCTCGCTTTCGTTCCGGAAATTTTGATGTCAAAGATGCACCTCGCTCAGGTCGACCAATCACTGAAAAAGTCAATGAAATCTTACAAAAAATAAAAGACCGACACATAAGCAGCCATAATACTGCTAAGGAACTGAATATCCATCACCAAACAGTTTTGAACCATTTGCGTAAGGCTGGATACACAAAGAAGCTCGACGTTTGGGTGCCGCATGAATTAACACAAAAAAATTTGATCGACCGAATTTCCATTTGCGAAATGTTAATAAAACGCAACGAAATCGAGCCATTTTTGAAGCAAATTTTTACGAGCGATGAAAAATGGGTAAAATACGAGAATGTCGTTCGAAAAAGATCATGGTCAAAAAAAGGTGAATCATCACAAACGACTTTAAAGCCAGGATTAACACCAAATAAGGTTATGCTGTGTGTATGGTGGGAATGGAAGGGAATTGTTTATCATGAGGTGCTAAAACCTGGCCAAACATTCAATTCGGCTCTGTACTGTCAGCAATTAATCAGATTGCAATAAGCAATTCAAAAAAACCGGCCAGAATTGATTAATAGAAAGGGCGCTGTCTTTCATCATGACAATGCCAGACCACACACATCTTTGACGACCCAGCAAAAATTGACAGAACTTGGCTGGGAAGTTTTGATGCATCCACCATATAGTCCAGACCTTGCACCATCAGACTACCATTTGTTTCGGTATCTGCAAAACTTCCTTAATGAAAAGAAATTCACTTCAAAAAGGGACTGTGAAAATCACTTGGCCAAGTTTTTCGACGATAAACCACAGAAGTTCTACACAGATCGAATAATGGCTCTACCCAAAAAATGGCAAAAGGTCATAGATAATAATGGACAATATGTACTTAAATAAAATCCATTTTAAATAAAAGAAATATTTAATCGAAAAATGACAAAAAAAGGCTCAATACTTTTTAGACTATCCGATATATATATATATATATATATATATATATATATATATATATATATATATATATATATATAACACATCGTTCAATAAGTCCCGAGACTAACCCAGAGATGGTGCTAGTAGTACCAAACTGGCAACGTTTTCATAGAGTGCGAACCTTTACATGAAACGTGTAAAAATTTCACGTCGATCGGATCACAGACAGCAGAGTTATCGAGGTTAGAGTAAAGTCACTTTGTAATTTGTTTGAAAAATGGAAAAAAGCGAGTTTCGCGTGTCGATAAAACATTGTTTTTTAATGGGTAAAAACACCGTAGAAGCCCAGCAATGGCTTGAAAAACATTACCCGAACTCCTCTCCATCCAAACCAACGATTTGTCGTTGATATGCTGGTCGTACGGACACAAACGATGCGGAACGTTCGGGTAGGCCATTGGAAGCCGTTACACAGGAAAATGTGAGTGAAGAGTTAAGAATTGAAATGAAAAATCGCAAAGTGAAGGTCCGTGAGATGGCAGAAATGACACAGATATCATCTGGAAGCGTATTTACAATCCTTCATGAAAAATTGAGCATGAAAAAGGTTTTTTCCAAGTGGGTGCCACGATTGCTTTCAGTGGAACAAAAACAGCAATGAGTCGACGATTCAGAGAGCTGATTATCGCTATTTACTCGCAATAAAAAGGATTTCCTGCGTCGATACGTGACCATGAATAAAACATGGATACATCATTCCACTCTGGAGTCGAATCGGCAATCATCTGAGTGGCGCATGGCTGGCGAAAGCCGCCCAAAGCGTCCAAAAACGCAGCAGTCTGCTGGCAAAGTCATGGCGTCTGTTTTTTGGGATACACATGGCGTGATTTTCAGTGACTACCTTGAAAAAGGTAAATCGATCAACAGTGATTATTATATTGACTTGTTGGTACGTTCGAAGGAGAAGATCGCAGCAAAACGACCGCACATGAAGAAGAAAAAAATCCTTTTTCACCAAGACAATGCACCATGCCACAAGTCCATGAAAACAATGGCAAAATTGAACAAATTGGGCTTTGATTTGCTTCCCCACCCCCCGTATTCGCCAGATTTAGCCTCCAGCGACTACTGGCTCTTGCTGATCTCAAAAAATGCTCCAGGGAAAAAAATTTGGCTCGAATGCGGAGGTCATTGCCGAAACTGAAGCCTATTTTGAAGCAAAGGATAAATCCTTTTATAAACATGGTATACAAATATTGGAAAGGCGTTGGAAAGATTGTATCACTCTAAAAGGAGATTATATTGATAAATAAAAATGATTTTTGAAAAAAAATGTTGTTTTCGTTGTTAGTCTCGGGACTTATTGAACGATGTGTTATATATCGTTGTTAGTCTCGGGACTTATTGAACGATGTGTTATATATATTTGTTATTTATGTACCTTGGGCGAGCCTTGCGTCATTACAGCTTGAGGCAAAATATGTTGTGGATGGATAGTAGGGCCGCAGTCGCGAGCGCAGCAAGCTTGCTGCAAGCTTGCTGCGCTCGCGACTGCGGCCCTACTATCCATCCACAAAATATGAGCCGAAAGCTTTAATGACGCGAGGTTCACTCATGGTGCTTAAAAAATTTTTCAGCCTTGTAACCCGTACGAAGACTCTTACTTAGTTAACAGAATAATTAATTTTATTTTGTTGCATATCAATAAAATGCAATTTCAAACCCATACTGACAGTTCGTAAACTACAGATATTGTCTGCTAACGCATGCGCATTTTGTACACACACGCGTACATGTACATGTACATGTAGTGTCAAAAAGTGACAGATAACATAATGTAAATAAAAATATAAATTATGAAATTAAAAAAAATAGTAAATGGATTTATATTTAAAAACAAAATTAATTCTTGAACAATTATTATTTATTAAAAAATATAAATTTCTCGAGTATATTTATTAAATATTTATACAAAATAACATTTTTAACAAAAGTTTTTGTATAAGATTTTGAGGCCTATAAATAATATTATTACTATTATAATCAACATAAATACTTTCTTATGTTATTTTTATCATAGCAATACTCTATTTGTTTAACACATTTTTTGTATAATCAATGAATTTTAGTCCCTTATTTAATATGAAAAAACAGTAACTTTTTTAAATATTTTAAATTTAATTTCTTTACACAAGAAACTTTTTAATCATTCATCTAAATCGCAAACAAAGTTATAAACTAAAAAATTATCACTTTAAAATCACTTGTTATTAAATTTTTGAATTTTGCAGGATTATATAAGACTTGGCTTTTTCTATTAGTTTATTTAATTCACGTTTGCATTCTTCATCACTGTCACTATCACTCGTCTTATTTTCATTATTTAATAAATCGTCCATTTTTATTCTTCTTCTCACACATTAAGAACGAGCATTACCGACACAACAATACACTATACTGAAAGAAAACAAAAGAAAAGCAGAGCCCCGTGGTCGCTTGAATGTATGTTGAGCGAAGGAGAGAGCGAGACAGAGATAGGGTGGTTACGTGGGAGCAATGGTGCGCGCGCTCTTATCGCTATCTCGTTTTCTCTCCTTCGCTCAACATACATAAGTCGTATTACGCGTTTCGAAAATGTAAGTCTCGATGAAGACTCACATGCTAGGCTATATGAAGCGACAAATACATAGTAGTGGCGCTGTTAATGTTTTTTTCTCCTGGGACGTATACAGCCTAGGAGGACGTATGGAATGTCTATACAGCCTAGGAGGACGTATATAAAAATGTTAATACGATCAAGGAGGCGCTTGCGCGTATGGAAACCATCTACACGCTGAGGATGCTCCGTAGGTAAGAGTCGCCGTACGGGTTAGTAGGCTGAAAATATATATAAATATATATATATTGTAACGCCACTGGGGATCAGGGTGGCGTAGAAAGGTAGGAAGAAGCGGGCGGGTTGTTTGCTATTGCAAGTTAAAACCATCGATTAAAAATAGACACGAAACAAGCACGTTTATTCAAACTAAAAATTTATATATATTTATATTTTCAGCCTACTATATATATATATGTATATATCTATATATATTTTTAGCCTACTAACCCGTACGGCGACTCTTACCTACGGAGCATCATCAGCGTGTAGATGGTTTCCATACGCGCAAGCGCCTCCTCGATCGTATTAACATTTTTCTATGTGTCCTCCTAGGCTGTATAGAAATTCCATACGTCCTCCTAGGCTGTATACTTCCCAGGAGAAAAAAACATTATCAGCGCCACTGCTATGTATTTGTCGCTTCATATAGCCTAGCATGTGTGTCTTCATCGAGACTTACATTTTCGGAACGCGTAATACGACTTATGTATGTTGAGCGAAAGAGAGAGAACGAGATAGCGATAAGAGCGCGCGCACCATTGCTCCCACGTGACCACCCTATCTCTGTCTCGCTCTCTCCTTCGCTCAACATACATTCAAGCGACCACGGGGCTCTGCTTTTCTTTTGTTTTCTTTCAGTATAGTGTATCGTTGTGTCGGTAATGTTCGTTCTTAATGTGTGAGAAGAAGAATAAAAATCGACGATTTATTAAATGATGAAAATAAGACGAGTGATAATGACAGTGATGAAGAATGCAAACGTGAATTAAATAAACTAATAGAAAAAGCCAAGTCTTATATAATCCCGCAAAATTTAAAAATTTAATAATAAGTGATTTTAAAGTGATAATTTTTTAGTTTATAATTTTGTTTGTGATTTAGATAAATGATTAAAAAGTTTCTTGTGTGAAGAAATTGAATTTAAAATATTTAAAAAAGTTACTGTTTTTTCATGTTAAACAAGAGACTAAAATTCATTGATTATACAAAAAATGTGTTAAACAAATATAGTATTGTTATGATAAAAATAACATAAAGTATTTATATTAATTATAATAGTATTAATATTATTTATAAGCCTTCAAATCTTATAAAAAAAACTTTTGTTAAAAATGTTATTTTGTATAAATATTTAATATACTCAAGAAATTTATATTTTTTAATAAATCATAATTGTTCAAGAATTAATTTTGTTTTTAAATATAAATCCATTTACTATTTTTTTTAATTTTATAATTTATATTTATATTTACATTATGTTGTCTGTCACTTTTTGACACTACATGTACATGTACATATACGCGTGTGTGTACAAAATGCGCATGCGTTAGCAGACGATATCTTTAGTTTACGAACTGTCAGTACGGGTTCAGAATTGCATTTTATTGATATGCAACAAAATAAAATTAATTATTCTGTTAACTAAGTAAGAGTCTTCGTACGGGGTTACAAGGCTGAAAAATTTTTTAAGCACCATGAGTGAACCTCGCATCATTAAAGCTATGGCTCATATTTTGTGGATGGATAGAGGCGCCTTAGTAGCCCACAACATATTTTGCCTTAAGCTGTAATGGCGCGAGGCTCGCCCAAGGTACATAAATAACTAATACATACGAGTACATACACTGGGTGTCCCATTTTAAAAAACGAATGTATATATCTCCAAAACTAAAGGTTTCATGAAAAAAGTTTTCAGACAAAAGTTGTTAGATTTTGAAGGGGACGTCCAACTGTGACCTTGACGTTAACGTTAAATATGGCCGTCAAGGCCATACAAAGGCCAAATTGGTTTCTTAAAATAAAAACCCTTACTTTTGACCCCGGAAAACCGAAAAGCAGAAATTTTTACGTCCTTATATGACCTTGACCATACCCTTGAGAATAACCTTCAGGGTAATTTGAAGGACAATTAAATATTTCAAATGGAAGGCCGTACCTTTGACCCCGGAAAAGGAAAGAGCAGAAAATTTCACGTCCAAACAGTTATGACTTTGACGATAACCTTCAGGGTAATTTCCTCATATAGCCTGAAAGATTTTAGTGAAAGATTCAATGTAGGGTTTTAGTAAAAACTTGTAGAAAGATTATATTAAAACCTTGCAGATATCTTTCAAAAAAACATAATATTGAAACATTTTTTTAAGATAATAAAGACATTACAATGATATCTTACAAAAAAATCGTGCATCAACCTTGATGAAGCATTTCACAAAACATCCCGAGGAAATTCCGCTGAGGTTTTTTAAAACATCTAGTTATAACATTTTAAAAAAGTCGTTGCAAGATTTCATATAAATGTTTCAGCGAAACCTTAAAGCAAACTTGCTGAAACATTTCACAAAACATTTTAAGAAAGATTCCTGTGAGGTTGTTTGAAACATACACAGTGTGTCCCATAGAAAACAGAATTTTTTCAAAATAAAGACAAAAACTCAATATTCCGGCAAATCTCATTTATTTTATTCAAAATAGTCTCCTTCCGCATCAATACAACGTTTTGCACGATCAATTTACATATCGAATGAGTTTTTGAGATCATTTTTATCCATCGACTTTAGTATGTCGGTCGTCGCTCTTTGGATGGCTTCTACGTCGGCATAACGTTTTCCTTTTATACGCAATTGCAATTTGGAGAACAAGTAGAAGTCGCACGGAGCGAAATCCAGCGAGTACGGTAAATGGTTAATAGTTAAAATGGAATTTTTGATTAAAAAATCAGTGATCAAGTTCGATCGATGAGACGGGGCATTATCATGCAACAAACGCCAGCTCCCTTTTTCACGGTATTGTGGCCGCACACGACGAATACGGCTGAGCAAACGCTTCATAACACCAAAATAAAACACAGCAGTAATCGTTTGACCAGGTGGAACGAATTTACGATGAATAATACCCTCCGAATCGTAGAAACAAGTCAACATTGTCTTCACTTTTGACTTTTCAAGACGACTTTTTTTCGGATTGGGCTCGGTTGGGTGCTTCCATCCAGCACTTTGACGCTTGGTTTCGGGATCATATTAAAAACACCATGTCTCGTCACCAGTCACAATTGAATATTTCAAGTTTGGGTCCTTTTTTGACTCTTTAATCAAATCCTTACAATGTTGAATTCGGAGCAATTTTTCGTAGTCGGTCAATTTGTGTGAAACAAAGCGTGCACACACCTTCCGTAGATTCAAATGATCGGTCAAAATGCGATGAATTGAATTTTTGGACATATCCAATTCCATTTCTATGTATCGCAATGAAGATTTTCGCTCATTTTTTATAAATTCACGCACTTTTTCAATGTTACTTTGAGTAACCACGGTATTCGAAGGACCTGGATGTTCATCGTCCTAAATATCTTCACGACCTTCCTGCAACCACTTATACCACTCATACACTCTGGTACGGGATAGACAATTATCGCCATAAATTTGTTTCAGCAAATTATGCGTCTCAGGAAAGGATTTACCGAGTTTAAAACAGAACTTAATATTTGCTCTTTGTTCGAAGTTCATTTTTTGACCGATGCCACAAACACACTATCACTTTGAGCGCGATATTTTGGTTTCCATTGAACCAAATGTCATACAATTTTGACAGGATGTCAGTTAAGAATGGACCTTTCCATTGCTAACATCCACCAATAGGTGGCGCCAATATAAATCGATATTTTGAAAAAGTTCCGTTTTCCATGGGACACACTGTGTATATACAGTCTGTCAAGTAAGAGCGTGGTCGACTTCACCGACAAGTAATGGAAGATTTTGCTCTAATTCCTTTGCCAGCCAATAGAGGAAAGCTTTGTCCTTGATGCATTGTCAACAAAGATTTAGTTGTCGATGATCTTTTGAAAGAGAATCACGTTAAACACCATGAGTGCTAAGTACGCGTCGCGCTACGAGGCTGTGTTTCTTTGCATCCACCCGAAAGGTCCCAAAATGTCGCAATCAGCGGCTGCTAAATATATAAGAGAGTCAAAGGCATTTGTACAGAAGTGGATACAGCGATATAAAGTGGCTAAAAATGTTGATGATTTACCAGAACGTGGCTCGATAGGAAAAGTGAACAAAAAAGATGAAAAAAGAATAGTGAATCTGTTTTCGCGGAATCCTGCTTTAACACTGCGGCAAGGACAAGCAAAATTAATGGCAAAAGGTTTAGGTATATCCTGCGAAACTATCCGAACCCATCTTCGTACTCATCATCTGAAATGGCGCAACACAATGAAGAAGCCTCTGTTGACTGAAAAACATGTGACAAAGCCACTCGCTTGGGCGCATGAGAATATTGATAGAGATTTTGAAAATGTCATTTTTACTGATAAATGTTCTATATGGGCACGTTCTGTCCTCACGCGAGCCTGGTCAACTTCCACCAATAGGCTTGTTCAGCGGACCGTAAAACATGGAATTAAGGTGCATCTTTGGTGCTGCTTCTCAAAGCAGGGATTCGACACTTTGCACCTCTTTACTGACAACCTAAATGCCGAGAAAATGATAAAAATCTACAAAACGGCTTAACTGCCATCTGCCAAACGATGGTTCATCACAAAAAATGAAGATTGGATTCTGCAGGAGGACAACGATCCTAAACACCGCAGCAAGCTCTGTACTCAGTGGAAGACTTAATCTGGCATCGTTACATTGGATTGGCCGTCGCAGTCGCCCGATGCAAACCCTATTGAAAATGTGTGGGCATATATTAATCGGAAGCTTCGTGGAAGACGCACATACACTTTGAAGCAGTTGTCTTACGAAATTCGTCGGATTTGGAGATCCTTGCCACTAGAATACGCCGTCAAATTAGTAGAAAGCATGCCTCGGAGATGCCAGGCAATTATCGACGCCGGTGGTGACTGGACACATTATTGACCGAATTGCATCATTGTTTGTAATGTGTGCAATGTATATATAAATATGAAAGTTTCATCAAATAAACTTTTTTATAAATTAACACGACCACGCTCTTACTTGACAGACTGTATATAAAACATTTTAAAAAGATAGCTGCAAGATTTCGTATAAATGTTTCAGCGAAACCTTAAAGCATACTTGCTGGAACATTTCACAAAACATTTCAAGAAAGATTCCTGTGAGGCTTTTCAAAACATCTAGTTAAAACATTTCAAAAAGTTGCAACAATATTTCGTGTAAATGTTTCAACGAAACCTTGAAGCAAACTTGCTGAAACATTTCTCAAAACATTTTACGTTAAAATACAGCAAGGTTTCTTAAACAATTTCGTTGTAATATTTTAGCAAGATTGCTACAAGTTTTCGTAGGTATGTTCAATAAATAAAATATTTCTTGTTTCGAAACCTTCCGACAAATTTGCAAAATTGCTTCAAAAATGTGTTTTTAAAAACCTTCCAGCAATCTACCCTGTAAAGATGTGTAAAATTCTACTGCAATGTTGTTGGAATATTTCGTCAAATCAATGCAGTATCTCATTATTTATTTTATAATTTTTTTGTATAATATACATTTAAATATGGTTTTTATCGACAAAAAAACAAATTAAAATAATTATAGTAAATAATTAGAAAAAAAAAAATTTTTCTTCTGATAGAAATCGAACTCTGAGCCCTTGGCTCGCGGGTCCGAGCATTATCCAATTGAGCTAAAACTTGAATTTGTCATCCATAAGCAATAACTTTTATATAAATAGTAACTTTAGTTCAAGTTAATAATTTACATAAATTATAATTATGATAAAATTATGTGATACATCTTTGTTGAATCTTCTTATATGGTGATGTCATATTAAGTTGTGTGAATTAATTAAATGCACACAATTTTAAATGATTATTTGATTTATTTATTAATTTATATATATATATATATATATATATATATATATATATATATATATATATATATATATATATATATATTGCGCAAAAAAGTAAGTCGCAATACAAAGCAAGATTAGTTGAAGGTATAAAATAAAGGGAAACGTCCGCTCTCGTAAAGCAATATAAAAAGACTGGCTTCAAGAGCTTCGCGCGCCCAAAAAGACAAAAGGGAAGGGAGAATGAGAGTGCAGCGCGCCATCTCTTCGATACTCCCTCCCACGCTAGCTCTTGCTCTGTCGCCTCTATTATCTATTTATTACCTGAAACACACCAAATATACAAATTAGTTATTTATATATATATATATATATATATATATATATATATATATATATATATATATATATATATATTTAAAAATTCATTATTTTCTTGATCAAATGATCATGCATTTCAAATTAGTTAATACGTCCACGATCTGTTCTTTCGACGAAAGCCATTGTATATTTATAAGATTATTTCGAACACACTCTCGCACATAGTGTTCTTTGATGTCGACCATATGTCTTAATTTATTTCCTCCGCCCGTTTTGACACTCCCTTCTGCCGGTTTATTATCGTACCATAATGTTATCGGAGTAAATTCTGTCTGTATTATTTGTTTTAAAGAATTGTATATTGAAATCAATTCTTGACTACAGTCGCTCATGGCTACATATTCAGCCCGACATGTGAATAATGCAACATATCGTTGCTTTCTCGTTCGCCACGCAATCGTATCGCCAAATAACTTGATTACATATCTACTTGTTGTTATAGATTCCTTACAGTCGCCTAGGCTTGCATCAGAAAAGCCTCGTAGATCATTTCGATAACCACGATAATATTGACCAAGGCCTTTTGTGCCCATAAGATAACGAAACACTCGCTTAATCATTTTCCATTCATTTTTTGTCGGATTGACCTGATGTCTACCTAATACATTTATTGCATGCGTTATATCGGGATGACTGGCATTTGATATGTAAAGAAACGTACCAATAGCTTTTCTATATGGTCTATTTTCTCCATTTTTTGTTGTAGTTAATTTTTCTATTTCCTCTGTCTCTTCTCTAAACTTACGTTCTCTATTTATTACTTGGTTTGTGACCATAGGTGTCCTTTAAGGGTACATTTCCTCAAAACCAAACTTTCGCAACATTCTGTCCATATATATTTCTTGTTTAGTTATTAATACTTTTGCTTTTCTATCTCTTTCTATTTCTCATTCAAGAAACGACTTTGGTTCGCCCAAATCAGTCATCTTATATTCTTTCATTAACTGTCGCTTAATCTCATTTAATTTATTTTTATCATTACATGCCAGTAGAATGTCGTCCACGTAGATAGTTAATATTATTATTATATTTGCTTTCTTCCAAGTAAATAAGCATAATTCGTCCTCGTGCGGTGTCAGTCCCATTCGTATTGCTGTCGCTCGGAATTTTTCATTCCAGCACTTTGGACTCACCTTCAGACGGTAAAGCGCTTTCTTTAATTTACAAACTTTCAGTCGCTTTATTGTTGGATCACATTCTATCCCATCAGGTGTTTCCATCAGAACCTCGCTATAAAGTAATCCATTCAAGAAAGCAGTTTTTACATCCATTTGACATAACTCCGGATCGTACTTAATGGTAATCGCTAGAACTGATCTAATTAGCGGCAATCGTGATAGTGGTGCATATTTTTCTTGCAATTCGTAAATGTTCTTATCTAGTATGTTCTTAGTTAAACGAAGCCTCTTATTACTAATCTGGCTTTATATCTGACGCTATTGTTTGGTTCAATCTTTTTTTTCAGTACCCATTTGAAATCAATAATGTTTGGTTTCTTTCCGTCGCTTGTGATGGTTGGCCAGTCAATTATGTCCCAAACATTATTTTTATACATTGAGTTCAACTCTTCTTTAATTGTCTCTGTCCATTTTACTTTCTCTGTCCTTTTTATGGCTTCTTGATAAGAATCTGGATCACCATTTGTTTCTGCCAAAAGAGCATGAATTGTTTCGTCGTCCATTCAATTTTCTTCTGTAACCGTCGCTTTATTCTTTCTCGGGCGACCTCTGCCTCTTTTCGGCACTCCCTCCGTTCTGGACGTATCTTTAGGGATTTCATTTTCAAATTCTACGAATCATGTATCAGTGTTTATGTCACTGTATATATTTTCCCAGTTATTTACATCTTGTTTCTTGTATTTATTTGCAAATACAAGTTTTTCGTTAAATCTTACATCTCTGCTATCATAAAATTTTCCTTCTTCCGGTTTGAATAAAATGTAGCATGTCTCTTTGTACCCTACTAATATCGCTCGCTTCCCAATACATTTAAATTTCGGACCTGTATTTCACTGAACCTTTATGTAGGCTAAACATCCAAAAAGTTTTAGCTGATTTATGTTTATTTTGTACTCTGAATTTAATATTTTAATCGTAGGAACCATTTCATTCGAAGCATGTGGCGTTTTGTTGTACGCAAAAACAGCTGATCCAAGGGCCGAGTCCCACATGTTTTCAGGTAATCCAGAGTGACACATCAACGCTCGCACTTTCCTTTGAATTGGCTGATTATATCTCTCAAACACTTTGTTATGTTGTGGGGTATCCGGACAAACTAGCTGCAGCTCTACCCCTAGTTTTTCTAAAACTTTTACCGTATATCGTCCTGTGAATTCTGTTCCTTAGTCTGTCCTCAAGTAACATACTTTCGCATCCCTTCCTAACAAATTTCATGCGCTCTTCAGAAAATTTTCCATGCAATGACCTGTCTCAACTTTCGCTTTCATTGGGTAAGCCATTGCCAACCAAGAGAAATCGTCTATATACACAGAGATATGTATTTATATCTCTTGGGATAAGTCGTTGAACTTATTATCCACATTATATTAGAATGAATTATCTGCAGAGGTTCCGTCACTCTCCTTCGCACGTTGCTGAAAAGTAGTTTGTTCAATTTCGATATTAGACATACTTTGCAGTCTAGAATAGAATCATTAAATACTGTCTCTTTTAATTCTTTATTTTCTAGAAACTTCTTTTGCAATTCCTTTAAATATCGCAAGGATGCATGTTCCATTCTTACATGCTAGAGCATGGTTTTATTTATGGATGATTGTTTACTTGGCTTCTCTTCAAGTTCAACATCATAGTTGGCTTGTTCATCCTGCTGCATGTCATTCGCTTCGTTTATTTGTCGGTCGCATAACGTGTTGTCAAAATCAGAGTTTAACTCTGTTCTCGTTTTGTATTTTCAATTTTATTCGCTATTGACCTTTCTTCATTTTCTTTCGCTTTTCCACTTTCTGTCATGCTTCGTGTTGTT
Organism: Chalcis sispes; assembly: GCA_949987625.1. Taxonomy (NCBI): domain Eukaryota; kingdom Metazoa; phylum Arthropoda; class Insecta; order Hymenoptera; family Chalcididae; genus Chalcis; species Chalcis sispes. The sequence continues at coordinate 39,422,103 of OX465095.1, read as the reverse complement.
AAATATGCTATTATATTCCTTTTTTCTGTTCGCTCATTATCTCACAATTTGTTAATTTCAAACTCGATTATCTAATAAGGCTTTTTATAAATGCCCGTAATAAATGACTCATTAGATTTAGGATCCTAAATATTAATTCGCTCATTGTCTAAATAAACGCTTAGTCCCTGATCAGTAAACTTTCGCGAGGATAACAAATTTTCTGTTAAATCTTTCGCATACATAACTTTATTTAAATTAAGGATTTTATTTTGTTCTGCAATTACTTGAACCGCGCCTACTCCCTCCGATCTCAAGTTTGCACTGTCGCTTTTATTCGAGCACCTAATTTCGCCAGGATTATCATTAAACGTTTTAAATATTAATTTTGAATTAGTTGAATGTTCCGTCGCACCAGTATCTATCAGAAATTTCCCTAATCCGAATCTTTCTTTTTTTTTATCGATACAATTTAATTTGAAAACACTAACACCTATTTTAGTATCTATTTCCTTTTCAATCAACGATTTATCCTTGTACTCGCCTTTTCTAGGAGGATTTTCTTTTCGCTTTCTGTCAATTATATTTTCAAGTTTGTTATTATAGAATGTTCTACTCTTGAAACTGTTTATTCTCTTTCTGTTGTTTTTATATTCTATATTCTCATTCGCTATTCTACTGAAAGTGCGTTGCCTTTTACTGTCGCTAGTATCGCGTTTATTATTTAATTTTCTTTTATTTTCGCGATAATTATTTCCGCCGCTATATTTGTAATTAATATTTTGTTGATACCTCTGCTTCTTCTCTTCCTTTTGCGATACTCTGCCGCTTTGTAGTTGGTTAACCTTTTGCATTCGAAACATACCTTTTTGTTAGTGCCCTTGTGCAGGCAATCGAATACCATGTGACCAAAATCGTTACAATTAAAGCAGCGTGGTGCCTCCTTCGCGTCTGTAGCTACCATCGCTGTCGCCTTTTCCGTCGCCTTCATTTGTCCTTTTATAGTTTCAAGCTGTAGAACATATAATTTTAATTGGTCATAATTTAGAATTTCATCTGTAGTGCTTCTTATCATGAAATCTATATTTGGGATCTGAGACACTTTCGTTAATATCGCGTTGTAAAACGCATCTCGCTTTTCCTCATCTGGCAAAATATTATTGCCTGACAAATTATTCTAACTTCTAACTAGCTCTTCAAAACGGTCTATAAGTTCTGTCGTTGTTTTTTTGATAGGATTATATTGAATTTCATATAATTTTCTTCTAATTGTTGTAGACGTTACATTAAATTGACTTGATTTTATTTTCTTAATTGCAATTAGTAGTTCTACCGGATCTTTGATATCTATTACTTTCAAATAGTAAGTAGGATCAATACGATTTATAATTGTATCTCTAACCTTTAACTTATGTTTTTCTTTAACCGCGTTATCAATAGAGTTGTCAATTTCTATAGAATTATCTATTATGTATGAGAAATCAATTTCCCTAAGTTCTGAGTTAAAAAGATCTAGAAGATGTTCTAATTTTGTTTGCTTTGTCAATTTGTAATCGCGCCGAATTGTTGTAACTTTATCGGATAATTCTGTCTTAAGCGTTTCTTTAATTTCGCGTGATACATTTCCAAAACTATTTTCAACTCTACTGTTATCAATGTAGATTTTCTTTAATTCATTTTTCATTAGTTAAGAGATTTCTATTCTATCTATACTGTTATTAATAACTTTCGAATTATGACCAAATCCTGACCGAAAATTGTCTATATCTCTGTCGCTTTTTCCGTTGCTTACATTCGAATTTTCATCGCTAGCGTTTGATTTATTCGAAATGACCTCTTCTCCCAGCTCTAAGAAAATTAGAATATTTCCGTGGCGCATACGGTTCATCAGCGAAGAGGCTCTCTCCGCCTCTGCGCTTGCTATCTTCTTCAAATCGTTGAATTATTGTTTCGTCTAATTATTGTATGTAATTATTGTTGCCTCTGCAGTGATTCGCGGCATGCAGCAGAAATGTCTTCAAAGTCGATCTGAAATTAAATACCGAGTGTTTTCGTTAATAATATGATATTTTGAAGAGAAGTACATAGGGGTTTGAAAAAATATTGATTTTTAAAAAAATAGGCACGCTTTTGAAATTTAAGGTCGATTTTCGAGCCAAATTTCTCGTCGAAAAAAGGCTATAACTTTTTTTTTTTATTGAGATATCGAAAAAATCCTATGTACTTCTTTAGATAATCTAGTTTTATTGATGCAGTCCAAATTTGAAGTCGATCGAATAAAAATTGCTCGAGTTATGCTGCGTGCCGCACCCAAAAAAGTGGTTTTGAGAAAAACGCGTTCAAAGTTTGAAGTTTGTTAATTTATGTGATAAATTGGAAAAAAAATTTTTACCTTCAATCAGCGATTCCGGCACCATATAGCTGGCCTTCAAGAAGCAAATCAAGGTCCCCAGCATCTTCTCGAACTTGTAGAGGCTCTTCTTGCCTCTTTTGCAGCATTCGTGAGCGAGCGCTCCGCCTGCTCGATCCGCGCTGCGTCGGTTTCAACGCAAAAATTGAAACAATTTGGGCCGATGGTTACCCTCAACGTCTCCATAACTTTCATGAGGCTTCTGAGGCCATCGTTGAATAATAATACCGCGATATCAGCGGCAATATCGACGATTCTTTTGCTCCCGGACTGACACTTGGGGGCTATTGCCCAAACTGATTTGTTGTAGCTTTCGTTATTGTTTTGCGTAAAGCCACCCGAACAGCGCTGCAGCAAATCGTCTCTGCTCAAATTTTCATACACTGGCGTAATTGCCTCCAATACTTCTTTAGGAAGAAGCGGCTTATGGCAATATTCAGAAATATTACCGCTTGCGACCGCTCGCTGCCACGAACACCACGACTCGGCTACCTTTGGGCAATCGTCATGTTGTGGCTCACTATCTGTGGATATTTTATACTTGATAGTTGCCCAAATTTCCTTCCTCATTTTTTTAACATCATCGCTGTTCCTCCGAATAGCCAAGCCGTAATATGTGCTCAACTCGTCGATCAATTTTCCAGTGAGCATTCCTCTGCTAGACAATCTTTTTTGTTTTTTCACGATTTCGCGGAGGCGCGTCCCCATACGTTTTTGAACATGATCGATGCACTCTTTTTTTTTTATCTCGAAGCCGTCGTATGGATCGCTATTCGATATGCCCAGGAACGTTTTAGAATCACCGTCACCAATATAATATTTATATTTTATGCCATAGAGCTCTTCAGACCGTTGAAACATTTCTACAGCTGAGTCGACTTCCATTTTTCCGGAGGAGCCGTTATGGTTCGCCTGGCACTCATCGTCGTGGGTATTTTTCCATTCCTAGTACTCCGCGGTGCTTTCTTTTGCTTCCCAATGCTGGCAAGCTTTGCAATGTTTCGATTTCACCATAACGTCGATCACTTTTCTAGTGTACCAGCCGATAAGCGATGTTATGCCGAATAGCGAACTGAAACCGCGCTTTTGCCACGATCCGTCGCCTGAAACGATAATTCCGTCCTCCATTCCATTTTCCAACGAAATTCTCTTCTCTTCAAGTGCAGCCTTTTGTTTACTCACTGCGCTCACAGCTTCAGTGGCAATCGAAATCGAATTTACGATTCGATCGTAGAAAGATTGGGCGCGGTAGGTTTGTAAATGCACAAAACTTCATCAGGCCATTCAAACCGACGCCAAGAAGACGCATACTGAATACGATCCGACGATTTGTTTCGTATGCATTGTCAATCATAGGACACGAATTGATTTGCACTTTTTTACAATGGCTGCAATCGACCTCGATTTTGAATCCAAGTCCGCGCAAACTTTTTTCAGTAAATTTTATATCGCGATCACACACTTTGCACTTCACTAACGTCGATATAATGTTCAATGCATGGAAGAGGTGTACTATACGATAACCAAAATCGTTAGTAACACCGACCTCCAAATCGTCCAACGATTTTAACTTTTTTGCCGACGTGCTCACATTCTCTGCAGAACTATTTTCAGAGCTATAACGGTTCGGAGGTTTTCGATTCGAAATTTTCGATCGACTCTTCGTCGGATAGCTCCGTTTCGTACCCTTTTTCCCCGCGTGCACTTTCTCGTTGTTCATTTCGATAAGCAAAGAATAATTCTGAGCGTTCGATATTTATAAACGAAACGATTCAGAGCGTCTAGATGCGAATAGCGTGGTTTCTATTCGTAAACTGACGCTATAACGCTATCCCTATACCTGCCTTGAAAATTTTTCAACTATCGCTAGCTATATATTTTTTTGAAACTATATTTATAACAATAGTCGGCTTTTGTGACGGGAGACAAAAGAATACCTGTGAATGACTCACAGGACTATAGGGAAAGGCCCGGTATACCTGCCAACCGGTTGAGACGCGCACCTGGCTGAGGCGGCGCGGGACACCGAGTGTCACGGAGCGCTGCACCGCTCCACAAAATATTTAATATCTCCAAAAATAATTATTTTTTTGACCTGGGACCAACGGCATTCTATTCTTAAATGTATTTTAGATTTTTCTAGATGGTTTTCAAAAAATCGATTTTTGGAAGCGGTCACAGTGGTGTTGTCCCTTAAGTTACCTCGTTCTTGATGCGAAGATCGAACACAGATACATTCACACCCAGAGTTAGGTTCTTTATCGCATTTTCATCCGTTGGATTTACTTTACCTAGTTGATAAACGGTTCTATCGTCAACTGTAAATATTACGAAATCATACTGTACTCCAACGGTACTGATTTGCTTTGGGTGGTTGCCCAGGAACTTAAATGCCAGCTCCTGCGTCTTTAGAAAGAGCAATAAAGACTTTTCGTCTGCGCAGACAGCATCAACGAAAATAAAGAGATGGTTAATTTATTTTAATATTCACTGATGCTACATTATTTTATTTATATTTCATTAACACATTCACATTCACACCTATTTTAAACATTCGCTACTGTTCGCATAATTGTATCATTCGCCACTGATCGCAAATAATATCATTCGCTACCGTTCGCAAATTATATCATTCGCTACCGTTCACGAACTATAGTGTAATTTTTTTTTTGAAAATTCAATATTAAATAATGTATATCAAATCTGATTTGCCGAACACAAGCAAATTAAACTGACAACATTAATAAATTTAGGCTTTATTAACTTTCTATTTATTTTAATGTTTAAATTTTAATGTTTTAATTTCGGAAATTTTTACTTCCAATCAAAATTTGACTTGCCGAACACAAGCAAATCAATTTGACTAGTGCAAATAAGAATTGAATTAAATTCAATTCTATTTTAATTTATTTTTCAAATAAGTATTAATTATTATTTTAATTTACTATAACAAGCAATTATAGATTATGATCTTGCACTTCCCGTCGCTATGTTTGTAATCCATATAACTATACGCATTATTATTTTCGTATTTTGTTAAGCTAGTATTTATTGTGTTGTAGCAAAAATTCCGCGTACACACATTTAGCATTATCGCGCGTATTATTTGTTTCCTTTCTCTCTCGCACTCGCAACGCGCAAGCTTTATTCTCTATGCGCGTATCCTATATCCAGAAGAAACTGTCATACTGTCACCTTGTATTTTCTCCCTCCCTCCCTCCCTCCCTCCCTCTCTCACTCCCTCTCTCTCTCTCTCGCTCTCTCGCTCTCTCGCTCTCTCGCTCTCTCGCTCTCTCGCTCTCTCGCTCTCTCGCTCTCTCGCTCTCTCGCTCTCTCGCTCTCTCGCTCTCTCGCTCTCTCGCTCTCTCGCTCTCTCGCTCTCTCGCTCTCTCGCTCTCTCGCTCTCTCGCTCTCTCGCTCTCTCGCTCTCTCGCTCTCTCGCTCTCTCGCTCTCTCGCTCTCTCGCTCTCTCGCTCTCTCGCTCTCTCGCTCTCTCCCTCCTCTCTCCTCCCTCTCTCACTCTCTCTCTCTCTCTCGCTCTCTCGCTCTCTCGCTCTCTCGCTCTCTCGCTCTCTCGCTCTCTCGCTCTCTCGCTCTCTCGCTCTCATCGCTCTCTCGCTCTCTCGCTCTCTTCGCTCTCTCGCTCTCTCGCTCTCTCGCTCTCTCGCTCTCTTCGCTCTCTCGCTCTCTCGCTCTCTCGCTCTCTCGCTCTCTCGCTCTCTCGCTCTCTCGCTCTCTCGCTCTCTCGCTCTCTCGCTCTCTCGCTCTCTCGCTCTCTCGCTCTCTCCCTCCCTCTCTCACTCCTCTCTCTCTCTCTCGCTCTCCTCGCTCTCTCGCTCTCTCGCTCTCTCGCTCTCTCGCTCTCTCGCTCTCTCGCTCTCTCGCTCTCTCGCTCTCTCGCTCTCTCGCTCTCTCGCTCTCTCGCTCTCTCGCTCTCTATCGCTCTCTCGCTCTCTCGCTCTCTCGCTCTCTCGCTCTCTCGCTCTCTCGCTCTCTCGCTCTCTCGCTCTCTCGCTCTCTCGCTCTCTCGCTCTCTCGCTCTCTCGCTCTCTCGCTCTCTCGCTCTCTCGCTCTCTCGCTCTCTCGCTCTCTCGCTCTCTCGCTCTCTCATCGCTCTCTCGCTCTCTCGCTCTCTCGCTCTCTCGCTCTCTCGCTCTCTCGCTCTCTCGCTCTCCTCTCGCTCTCTCGCTCTCTCGCTCTCTCGCTCTCTCGCTCTCTCGCTCTCTCGCTCTCTCGCTCCTCTCTCGCTCTCTCTCTCTCTCTCTCTCTCTCTCTCTCTCTCTCTCTCTCTCTCTCTCTCTCTCTCTCTCTCTCTCTCTCTCTCTCTCTCTCTCTCTCTCTCTCTCTCTCTCTCTCTCTCTCTCTCTCTCTCTCTCTCTCTCTCTCTCTCTCTCTCTCTCTCTCTCTCTCTCTCTCTCTCTCTCTCTCTCTCTCTCTCTCTCTCTCTCTCTCTCTCTCTCTCTCCCTCCCTCCCTCCCTCCCTCCCTCCCTCCCTCCCTCCCTCCCTCCCTCCCTCCCTCCCCCCCTCTCTCTCTCTCTCTCTCTCTCTCTCTCTCTCTCTCTCTCTCTCTCTCTCTCTCTCTCTCTCTCTCTCTCTCTCTCTCTCTCTCCCTCTCTCTCTTCTTCTCTCTCTCGTGCCGTTTGCATGCCCTTTTTTTCGCACCGCTCACGTTCCCTCTCTCTCACATCGCTCGCATGCCCTCTCTTTCGCACCGTTCGCGTGCCCTCTCTCTTGCACCGTTCGCGTGCCCTCTCTCTTGCACCGTTCGCGTTCCTTCTCTCTCGCACTGTTTGCGTTCCGTCTTTCTCGCACCGCGCTCGCGTTTGTTTTTCCCGGTATGTCGCGCACGTTCGAACTCGCTAATGGCAAAGGCAAATTCCACGAACTCACAAGCAATCGAAATTACACCTCTAATTTCTTGACGCTTTCGACGCACATATACGATATGACACTTGTATCAACCCTTATTTTAGCGGTCCTTCGCGACACATCGCGTCAAAAAATCCATCCCGACTATTGTATCACCTTCACGAGTGCCCCACGTCAAGAGGCACACGATGTATGAATTTTCAATCACGCAACCGTCGCACACAACTTTTATTCACACTCATTCTACAGTGATTCCTCACTGTAGTTACCATCGCTTTCAATCTTTATTTGGTAATGTCATATTAGGTTGTATGAATTAATTAAACTCACACAATTTTAAATAATTGTTATTTAATTTATATATATATATATATATATATATATATATATATATATATATATATATATATATATATATATATATATATTGCGCACATAAGTAAATCGCTATACAAAGCAAGATTAGTTGAAGGTATGAAATAAAGGGAAACGCCCGCTCTCGTAAAGCAATATAAGAAGACTAGATTCAAGCACTTCGCGCGCCCAAAAAATCAAAAGGGAAGGGAGAATGAGAGTGCAGCGCGCCATCTCTTCAACAATCTTATTTTTTATTATTTTGTTTTTTAAGAAAAGTTAAGCTACAATAAAGAAATTTTTAACAAATGAAAGATTTCAACGGAACCTTGCAGTAAAATTTCACAAAACATGCCACGGAAGATTTTTGTGAGGTTTTTTGAAACATATGGTTGTAATATCTTAACAAGGTTGTTGCAAGATTTTGTATAAATGTTCCAACAAAACCTTGAAGCAAACTTGCTAAAACATTTCACAAAAATATTATACAGTATAAAAAAAATTTATTTATAAACAGAATAATTAATTCCGAGTGAAGAAGTGTCTGAAGTGTACGTACTTTTAACTTCAAATATGACTGCAGTGACGAATACTAAATTCACAGTGAAAAGTTTATATTCGGTATGAAGTTTCACATTTAGTGTCTACTTCCTGTTTGGACGCTCGGACGCTCTCATTTGTAGTTAATGTGTCAACTTTTGCTTGAAAAATTTTTCATAAAGTTCAATTTTTTACCTCTAATTCACATTTGAATTTGTCAAACCGGAAGTTACTTATAAAGCATATTTTTAAATTCGTAAAGGAATTTTGTATTTCTTCACGCAGAATCTGAATCCACTTTAAAAATATGCGTTTTTCATTTGTAAAAACCAACTTCCGGTTAGTTTGGCCCACTTCCAGTCCATACCGGAAGTTGATTTTACCGCCAATCGATAGACCATACCTCATTTACCTATAAAGACATTATTAGCTCTTAGGTTATTGGGTTCTTGGGTTATTGAGTTATTATATTATTCTATGATAACCCCAAGAAGAAAAAATACTACGCTATGCCCGGACAATCGTTGCCATCGACCTCAACATCAACACCAAAGCCGCATATTCATGGTTCAAAGATCTGTGTTGTGTATCTAGTGGGACCAAAAGGGTGTTGTATACTATGAGTTGCTACAACCTAAGTAAGTAAATATATTTTATCTTGTAAAAATCGTTAGTTTTATCTTTAAACGCGTTTCTTTCGAAATGACATTTTCCAAATTTGCTGCCATCGTAACTCAAAGAGCAATTATCCGATTGACTTTAAATTTGAACTGAGTACTCTTGAATATATTTACTCTACAATGACGTAGGATTTTTTTAATTGGATGAAAATTGACGATTTGGCATTAAAAAAAGCGACCATATTTTTGACCAGAAAAAAAACTTTTTTTTGATAACTACGCCATTCAGTTAAATTTTGATATTTTTCGAAAATTCTACGACATTGTATAGATAATAACTTCTAGTTTAAAGACTTTTTTTATGGTTTCAGCTACTCATTCGGCCGGAATCGTGGCAGCAGTGGAGGAACTTTTTTTTTGGTGCCTCCGAAGACAGCGCATAAGTCGCTCATTTTTCAATATTTTTTGATAAACTATGGAATATAGTTTAAATATAGTTTGATATGCTCATATATTTTTAAATTATGTTATGAAATATTTTTCTTTTAAAAAATTCCCGAAAATCACCCAAATTTTCAGCGTTCACACTGATATAGCCCCTTAAAGTATTTGTAACATAGACTTATATACTAGACTACGCGCGCTGTGAAAGGTTTTGAAGACAATATTAAAGTGAGAAAACAATAGCGGGAGGCGTTGTGTCTCTCTAACGTGGAGCTTAGTGGGGGGAGCGACTGACTACGTGAAAAGGACATCATAAATAAGTAACCATAACAAATAGACGAGGGGAAAGAAAACTTTCCCCTTAACAGCCTCCCCACTCTTCCTGCCAAGCGAGAGAGACAAAACGCCTCCCAAGCTATCTCCGTTCTTTAATGTTGTCTTCAAAACCTCTCACAGCGCGCGCAGTCTAGTACATAAGTCTATGATTAAAACGATAAATGGTTGTATTAATGTAAAAACATTAATTAAAATTCAAATGTCATCTTATGACGTGAAAAATAGAAATCATTATTTATGTAAAAAATGTTTATAAAAAAGCCATTATTTTAATTTATTGCCGAGAACAGGAGACCAGTAAGAAATAACTGTCTAACTGTCTCTCGGAAAATGAAAAATTATATAAAATAATAGGCTAGAAGAAGTTGTTAGTGAGTATGTAGATAAAAATGTATAATTTATTATTATGCTTATTTGATATAATTAACAATAAAAAAAATAATTTCTAAGGTTTTCTTCAGTCTTAAACAGTTTTTTATAGTTATTAACTGATTTTGCAGTTTATTTTACTTTTCTTTATTTACTATCTAATTTATTCAATTTTCAAATTATAAAATTGTTTAAAAATTTCAGTACTTTTTTCTGTTAAACTATTTTTTTGTTTCCTAATATTTAATATAATTCATTTTCAAAAAGATTTGTAGAAATAATAAAAAATGAAAAGAATGGGAAATAATTGTTAATAAATAATTTCTTAATCAAAAAAAAAAATTTTAAGTATTAAATTTTGGAGATAGGTTGCAATTTGTTCTTGACCAAATACGTATATTACTGAATTATAAAAAATTTGATAGAACTATGTAACAGAAAATTATTTAATTTTAATTCAATTATGCATATATAACCTATTATTTGATTGCATTCAATTTTACTTATCAAACTTCAATAATTTCCTAAATGTACCTACAATATTTTCAAATTTACATTGCAACTAAATTTTTGAATCAATATAAATTAATAACTACTTTTATAATTGAATAATTAGAGTCAATAGAGTTGATGTTTGAAATATATATTCAAACAATTGCGTAAAAGAAAGCCTATATACTTGACATCTCAAAAATATTTCAGACCTAGCATTTATATTATAAGCTAAAATATGGCATTGAAATTTATAATGTGTAGGTGTGTATATACATTTATATTTATATTTATGTATGCTGTTTTATTTTCCTGATGTAAGAAACTGAATTTAATACTATTTGTACATAAAATTAATAGTTACGTTTTAGCTATTAAAATATGCTAATTCATTTTGTTCTTTCTATTTTATCATTAAGAAATAATAAAATATAATACGTATACAATTTTATTAATATTTTGTATGTACAAGAAAAAAATAATAAATGAAGATAATAATAAAAAAAAAAGAACAGAACAAAATAAAAAAAACAAAACAAAACAAAATTTCAGTCACTTTATAAGATATAGCTAGATGCATAGATAATAAGAAAACAAATAATAGTACATATTATTAGACTGTAAATCTTTCTTGCATAATTTGAAAAGATTCTAATATCTAGCAGTTAAAATTTACATGACTCATGATAATATTAAGAAATTTCATATGTTACAATAGATACTTTTTATACAAGCCGATATCATAAAAAGTGATATGATAAATGATTCATTTATTAAAGATTAATATAGAACTTATATTCATTTTGTATTCAAATTGTATTTGTAGATAAATATTTAACAAAACCATATAAATGATTATTAAGTAAACATTATAAACAAAATTTTTAAATACTATAAGTTTTTAAATTGAGATATAAAATTATTATTTAAACTGAAAATAATATTTTATTGAATTGAGAAATTTTTAAATGTTTTTACAAAGAATTAGCAGCACTTTATCATTTTTGTACATGATTTGATACTTATGCAAATATTTATAGAATAATTCAAAATGTAAAAATATAAGGTAATTAATTACATGTAAATAGTTTCATGTTAAAGGACAAAATTTGATATTTTAAAAACATTATATATATGATAATCATTCTTACAGATTTTTTTTAATGTATTCAATAATTTTGGTTATAATATATATTTTTATTACCAATATTTATTAATAAATAAATATTTTCAATCTTAAGATTTTATAGTATTACGATATAAGATTCTGTAGTATTGTAAAACAATTGGTATTTGTTAAATGTCACACTTTGATAAAATTTAATATACTTCCAATATCCGTAGTCGCATGAAGTTAGCATATAAACCTACATATATACATATATACACCCCAGCCTGAAAATTGTGCATTTTGCAACAAAAAACCATGCCAAATCACGTCTTTTAATTTGCACGTTTTTGTTATGCTAATTATTTAATTCGCACACTTATCATAATTTTTTTTTACAAAAAGCACAAATGGAACATATGCATATATGCAAATGACCATACATCTAAAAAAATATGACCTCTTTTAATTTACACACCACGTTTAATCATTCATTATTGATCATTTCAATTTGCACACTCATAAAATCTAATGAATTGTTAATTATTATAGAGAAAAGAGCGTAAAAAGAATGTTTACCAAAATTTTAAATAATGCGCATGCGCACAGACGTATGTCTACCCGCAAGCTTGCGTTAAAACCCGCGAAAAGTATAACATTCAAATTTTTCAATAACAAAACACGTTAAATAAACAAAAGTAATTGTTAAATTAATTTGCATACCTTCTAAAAACGTTCATAAACAATTATTACAATAATCACATAGCCCAATTGTTATTAAATATTCATTAATAATGTTTAAGAATCAAATAATTGTTAACAGCTGATCGCACTGAGACTATGTCCCTTTAACAACGTAACGCAAAAATATCTCTATAGAATCATGCAATAGTGTAACATGCTAAACAAGCGAAAATAATTTTTAGTTTAATTTGCACACGTTGCCAAAATAATTGAAACAATTATTAGGTTGCTGCAGATAAAATAGCCGATTTAGCAATGACATAAAGTTGGCTGCAATTTTAGTGTATTATGTTGGCACAAAGCGGCGCAAATGATATGACATATTGAAGCATAAATACCACTACCTTGGTTTATGGAGTCATTTCTGTTTTGCACTTCATAGTGATTGTAAAAACAAAAAGAGAAAGTGAACACGGAAGTGAATCAAAAATGGCTACTTTTACTATACGAATTTAAATTAGAGCATAACGCAACGGAAGCAACGAGGAATATCAACAGCGCATTTGGGCCTGATACAATTAGCGAACGAACCACTCGGCGGTGGTTCGAAAAATTTTGATCCGGAGATATGGACCTTGGAAATGAGCCACGTGGACACCCAGGACCATCGAACGATAACGACGAGCTGCGTGCATAAGTGAAGTCTGACCCCCCGCCAAACTATAAGGGATCTTGCCGAGAAATTAGGCGTTCACAATTCGACAGTTTGCCGCCACTTGCAACAACTTGGAAAAGTGAAAAAGCTTGATAAAAGGATTCCGCATGATCTTACCGAGCAAAACATGACGTGACGAATGGAGATTTCAAGTTCTCTTCTCTCCCGCAACAAAAAGGAACCGTTCTTGCTCCGAATTGTGACCTGCGATAAAAAGTGGATTTTATGCGATAATCGTCGCCGATCGGCTCAATGGCTAGATGCCGATGAAGCGCCAAGACACATGCCGAAACCAAACCTTTATCCAACGAAAATAATGGTAACTGTTTGGTGGTCTGTAGCTGGAGTTATCCACTATTCGTTCCTGCAACCTGGCGAAACCATCAATGCTGAGAAATACTGAGCTCAACTGGATGAAATGCATCAAAAATTGATAGTCCAACGACCTAGGCTTGTCAACAGGGATGGAGTGATACTGCTTCATGATAACGCACGACCTCATGCATCGAGAACGACGGTCCGAAAATTAAACGAGTTGTGCTATGAGACTCTTCCTCACCCTCCATATTCATCAGACCACTCACCAACAGATTACCATTTATTTAAACATTTGAATCACCTTTTAACAGGAAAAAGATTTAATAATGAAGCTGCTGTCGAAAATGCCTTCGAGGAGTTTCTTCGAACCAGAAACTCGGACTTCTACAAAACTGCAATGAATATACTTGTATCTCGTTGGAAAAAGTGTGTTGCATCTATTGGTACCTATTTTGATTAAATAAATTGTCTTTATAAAAAGTTACAGCTGTTTAAAAATTTATTACTAAATCGCCATTTCATCTGCAGTAACCTAATATTTATATTGGCACATAGCTGGAATGTCAGTAAATATTCATACTTGTTATTAAAAACTCATATAAGTCGACAGTTTATACACAGCTGATCGTACAAATATTAAGCTCCGTTTACAATACGAGATAATATCAATTGAATCAAAACGTTACTTAAGCAGCTCAGCTAAAGGTAGCGAGTGAGCAATATTTAATTATTAATGATTTATTGTAAATAAAATTATTAATATAGTTTAAGCAAGGTGCGCAACACAAGGTGGAGCGAAACACAAGGTAGATCAAGCACTTGCGGAACACATCTGCCATCATATCTTCGCGCAGACTACAGCGATTCTAAAACGCAAGTTGAGTCTTAAACGATGAAAAGATCTAATTGACTATTTTAATAAATTAATACTACAAAATTTATTTACTATGTTATGTATTAAAATTACATAATATAATACTAAAGAAAACGTATAGCCGTCTTCCAGAATCATTTAGAATCTTATATAATTTTAATCATAAGGATTTATTAACATCGTATATAATTGACAACATATTGAGTATAAATAAACAAAAACATTATAAACCTAACATTTCAAAAGTGCTTTTCATAAATACAAAAATTCTAAAAAAATGATCAATATAAAATTATAACTTATAAGCTTCAAAATAAATGCTACAGTCTGTCAAGTAAGAGCGTGGTCGTGTTAATTTATAAAAAAATTTATTTGATGAAACTTTCATATTTATATATACATTGTACACATTACAAACAATGATGCAATTTGGTCAATAATGTGTCCAGTCACCACCGGCGTCGTTAATTGCCTGGCATCTCCGAGGCATGCTTTCTACTAATTTGACGGCGTATTCTAGTGGCAAGGATCTCCAGATCCGATGAATTTCGTAAGACAACTGCTTCAAAGTGTATGTGAGTCTTCCACGAAGCTTCCGTTTAATATATGCCCACACATTTTCAATAGGGTTTGCATCGGGCGACTGCGACGGCCAATCCAATGTAACGATGCCAGATTGAGTCTTCCACTGAGTACAGAGCTTGCTGCGGTGTTTAGGATCGTTGTCCTCCTGCAGAATCCAATCTTTATTTTTTGTGATGAACCATCGTTTGGCAGATGGCAGTAAAGCCTTTTTGTAGATTTTTATCATTTTCTCGGCATTTAGGTTGTCAGTAAAGAGGTGCAAAGTGCCGAATCCCTGCTTTGAGAAGCAGCCCCAAAGATGCACCTTTATTCCATGTTTTACGGTCCGCTGAACAAGCCTATTGGTGGAAGTTGACCAGGCTCGCGTGAGGACAGAACGTGCCCATATAGAACATTCATCAGTAAAAATGACATTTTCAAAATCTCTATCAATATTCTCATGCGCCCAAGCGAGTCGCTTTGTCACATGTTTTTCAGTCAACAGAGGCTTCTTCATTATGTTGCGCCATTTCAGATGATGAGTACGAAGATGGATTCGGATAGTTTCGTAGGATATATCTAAACCTTTTGCCATTAATTTTGCTTGTCCTTGCCGCAGTGTTAAAGCAGGATTCCGCGAAAACAGATTAACTATTCTTTTTTCATCTTTTTTGTTCACTTTTCCTATCGAGCCACGTTCTGGTAAATCATCGACATTTTTAGCCACTTTATATCGCTGTATCCACTTATGTACAAATGCCTTCGACTTTCATATATATTTAGCAGCCGCTGATTGCGACATTTTGGGACCTTTTGGGTGGATGCAAAGGAACACAGCCTCGTAGCGCGACGCGTACTTAGCACTTATGGCGTTTGACGTAATTCTCTTCCAAAAGATCAACGACAACTGAATCTTTGTTAACAATGCATTAAGAACAAAGCTTTCTTCTATCGGCTCGCGAAGGAATCAGAGCAAAATCTTTCATTACCTGTCGGTGAAGTCAACCACGCTCTTACTTGACAGACTGTATTTTTAAAAAATAGATAGAAATTTTGAAATTTTCATATTATTTCCACCTAGACAGCACGGAAGCTTCCACTGAAACTTTCAAGGCAGTATTCCTATACAAGCTTTCCGTAACTTTCCTATAAAGTAAATGAAATTTTCAATAATATTACTTGAAAAGATTCAGAGTAAGCTTTCTACAATCATAACGTAAGATAGCATGGACGATTCACGAAAGGAAACGTGCAATATTTCGTGCAAGCTTTTTGTAAGATTAAATTTATCTTACATTAAACTTTCAAAATATGCAAACGGAAAGGTTCCTTGTAAGCTTCCTGGAAAATAACTGTAACCTTTTTCTAATCTCCCTCATTAATATTAAAAGGAAATCTTAACGGATGTTTCAGAAAAGATTGACGTAAGCTTCCACGATAGTTTTAGTGAAAGGTTTTGAAAAACTTTCGTGAAAGCTTGTTCTGAAATTCCTTAAAAACTACATGGAATATTGATCGTAATCTTCCAGCAAGACTATTTGTTATATTACAGGAACCAAATTAAGGATTATTCATTGCAAGCTTTTGGTAAGATTCCGGTAATAAAACGTTAATCTTCCGATGAGTAAGTGCAAAAGATTACGTGGAAAATTCTCGAAAGTTTTAAGGAATCTTTCTACAAGCTTTCAAAAAATATGAACTGAAAGCTTACTTGAATGTATTTTGCTGTGTAACTGTTAACTATCGGTAAACTTCCAGGTTAATATTATATGTATACCTTCTCCGAAACTTGTTGAAAAGATAAACGTACGTTTACATAAAAGTTTATTTGGAATACTTTAATATTATCTTTTCACAACCATTTTGTAAGCTAAATAAAACTTTTAATAATATTACTCGGAAAGATTCAGAGTAAGCTTTCTACAATTTTAACGTAAAATAGCATGAAAGATTCACGAAAGTAAACGTGCAATATTTCGCGCAAGCTCCCTGTAAGATAGCATGAAAGATTCACAATAGTAAACGTGCAGTATTTCATGCAAGCTTCGTGTAAGATTAAATTAATCTTACATTAAACTTTTAAAATATGCAAACGAAAAGTTTCCTTGTAAGCTTCCTGGAAGATAACTGTAACCTTTTTTTAATCTTCCCCATTAGTATTAGAAAGAAATCTTAACGTAATCTTTCAGAAAAGATTGATGTAAGCTTCCTTAAAAACTGTATGGAACATTGATCGTAATCTTGCAGCAAGGCTATTTGTTATCTTATATAAAAAAAATTAACGAATATTTTTTGTAAGCTTTCCGTAAGATTCCCGTAACAAAACATGAATGTTCCGATAACCAAGTATAAGAACCTTACGTGAATATTTCTTGAAAGTTGCCGAGAAGCTTTCTTCAACCTTTAACAATAAACTAACTGGAAGGTTCCTTGTAAGCCATTAGGAAGATTACAGTAAGCTTATTTTAATCTTCCAGGTTAATGCTGAATGGGAACCTTTACATAATCTTTAAGCAAAGATTTCAGTAAGCTTCCAGAAAAGTTTATTTGGAAGGTTCTAAGAAACTTTTCTATAAGCTTGTTGCAAGCTTTCTTAAAAAGTGTATAGAATATTGATTGTAATCTTCCAGCAAGACTATTTGTTATCTTACATGAAAAAATTTATTTTTTATTTTGGAGAAACATACATTGGCAATCAAAATTTATTATGTTTGTATAGATAATAAAACCTTAAGAATGAAATTCTTAATTGAAATACAAAAATTTATTAATTTTTTAATTATTTCCTAAATTAAAAAAATATTGGGTGTACAACTTTGCTTCCACCGTTTTTTCCGAAATTCGAGGCTTTATTGTAAAAAACTGGTTATACATTTATGATTCAAAGTATTATCCATCGCTGGCCACTACTTTCTCCCATCTTTCGGGCAGCATACGAATCCCGCGTCAAAAAAACTGGTCATCTTTTGAATCGATCCACGAATCGATCCAATTTTTTACTTCTTCATAAGACCGGAAGTGCTAGTCAGCCAGGCCGTGTGCCATTGATCGAAACAAGTGATAGTCGAGGGAGCAGCATCTGGAGAATACGGCGGGTGGGGTAGGACTTCACATTTCAAAGTTTCCAAGTATGTCTTGACCACTTTCGCAACATGGGGTCGAGCATTGTTATGCTGTAAAGTCACTTTATCATGTCTCTCGTTGTATTGCGGCCGTTTGTCTTTCAATGCTCAGCTCAAACGCATTAATTGCGTTCGATAACGATCGCCTGTGATTGTTTCAGACGGTTTTAACAACTCATAATACACTACGCCGAGCTGGTCCCACCAAATACTGAGCATGACCTTGGAACCGTGAATATTCAGTTTGGCCGTCGACGTCGAAGCATGGCCGGGATATACCCATGATTTTCTGCGCTTGGGATTATCGTAGTGAACCCATTTTTCGTCCCCAGTCACAATGCGATGCAGAAATCCCTTCAGTCTTTGCCTTGCAAGCAGCTGTTCACAAACACACAAACGCCGTTCAACATCTTTCGGCTTCAACTCGTACGGCACCCAATTTCCTTGTTTCTGAATCATTCCCATGACTCTCAGGCGTTTTGAAATGGCTTGTTGCGTCACTCCCAATAATCCTGCCAATTCTTGTTGCGTTTGACACGAGTCTTGATCAAGTAATGCCTCCAATTCTGCATCTTCGAAAACCTTCTTTCTTCTACCGCCATGCTGGTCTTCGACATTAAAATCGCCGTTCTTGAAGCGTTGAAACCACTCTCGGCACGTTATTTCACTAATAGCGGCCTCACCATAGGTATTTGAGAGCATCCTATAAGCCTCAGTCGCAGATTTCTTCATATTAAAGCAGAAAATTAAAACCTTCCGCAAATGACGAGAATTTGGCTCGTAAGCTGACATGTTTAATCGAGAATAACTTTATGATGCAGACACAAATTGACTAATATTTCGATGGCGTTATGTTTACAAATACCTAAGCTTATTGTATGACATCTATGATCTATTTATTTCAACTACCACTTACCGCTACAGCCATCAATTGCAAAACGGCGGAAGCAAAGTTGTGCACCCAATAATTTACACTATTAAAAGTATTTAATGTAGTATTAATACAAGTTTGCATGTTAACCATAAAAGTAAGACTCAAATTTAATCTAAGTTCTACAAGCGTTGCGTAGCGTAATGGTTAAGGCGTCTGCTTCATAATGCGAAGGACCTGGGTTTAAAACCCTCTGTAGGTCAAAAATATTTCTGCGTTTTTTTCCGTGAAATGATATAAAAATAAAATTTGCGACGATGCAAATAAACAATTAAATGTAACGCTGATGTTAAAAAATATATATAATCATAATGAATAATGAAATTCTAAAATATATAAAATATTTCAAGTAATCTTTCAGAAAGATTGGACAAAAGGTTACTGTAATCTTTCATAAAAGACAACTAGCAGTATTTTGTCGTAGGTATTTTGACATGTTACGAGGCACCACGTCGTAGCCGAAATAGCTATGTGCGCCCTGTGTGCCTCGCACAAAAAAATTAAATAAATGATTTTATTAATATATTCGCTTCCTCGCTCTCTCTCTCTCTCTCTCACTCTCTCACACAGCAGCGCATGTTTGCGCCATCTTTCTCCCGCACACTAGGATATGTACGAGATTCTCCCCGAAAATGCAGGCCAGCCACCCGCAGCTGCTTCTATAGCCAGTGGAGGCCTCTCGCTTCCCCAGGGCAGGGAAGTGGTAATTGGTCGCCACCCCAAAACGTGAACTTGCGATCACTCACTCTTTCTCTCTCTCTCTCTCTCTCTCTCTCTCTCTCTCTATCGCACTCCTTCACCCCTGGCTACTTCACTCACGACGCTCACTCTAATAAAAAAAAAAGAAAGTAAGTTCAACCGCACGATCTATCTCTACCATCGTCGTGGGAGCGCGCAGCGAAATTGCCCTCGCAAGAGCGTACCGCGTAACTGCCCCTTACGCTCGCTCTCCTCTCCCCTTCCTTTGCGGCTTCCAAAATTCCTCGCTGATCGTCGCTACAATTTCGAAAATCGCGTGATTGTCGAACGTTGCCGGCTTTCCGAAAAGTCCGCATTTTCGCGGCTAAACAGGCTTATACAAGCCGGCAACCTGGTGACGGTCGCGCAAAAATGTAAACACTTACATTCTTCGTCGACGTCCTATGACGGACTCTCCGTCACAAAGCCCCCTTCCCCTTAACTCTACTTCCTCATATGAGGGAAAGTTCAGCACAAGCCTTCGACGATAGCAACCCTCTCTTTCGGACGGCCGCGAGGACCTTCCCCTCACTTCTACCAGCGACTCTCGTGGCGGGCGATGGTGTTCATCGCCACGGCCTTTCGCTCTCTCTCTCTCTCTCTCTCTCTCTCTCAATCTTAATAAAAAAGAGACAACCTCCATGGGTTGATGCAGATTTGGCTCACTTATACAGAAAACGTGACGCCCTATACCGACGATATAAACGCACGAACCATACGTCACTACTCAATGAATTTCATGACATGCGAAGACTTACAGACGAACTTACAGAGAATGCAAGAACAGCGTTTTACCACAACAGATTGTTTGATTCTCTTGCTAACAACAACGCCTGGCATGAGCTTCGTAGTCTGGGGCTTATACCTAAACATGAGGAGGGGTTGAGTGGCTTCTCACCCGATGACCTTAATAAGCATTTTGTTAGTGTATCAGTATCTCCCTGGGATGACGAGGTGGAGCGTGAGGATATCATTAAAAAGTCACTTGCAGAGGGCTTTTCTTTTGAGCAAGTAAATATTAACGACCTTATTTTCGCGATCTCCCACTTCTCGTCACAGGCGCGGGGAGCTGACGGCATTTCATCGAGTGTTATTGTTGATGCACTACCAGTCATCGGTAATTTTCTGGTGCGGCTGTTTAATCTTTCCTTTACTAGTGGCAGCTTTCCCAGCGTCTGGAAGAAAGCGCATGTCATTCCATTAAAAAAATGTAAAGTGCCATCTTCCACGTCAGATTTCAGACCAATCGCGATCTTATGCGCTCTTTCTAAGGTGCTGGAGAAGCTAGCCTATGAGCAATTGCAGGAGTATCTGACAGCGTCTCGCATTCTCGACTCCTTCCAGACTTGTTTTAGACCCTTTTACACAACACAAACTGCCTTACTCAAACTTACAGATGATATAAGACGTGGTATTGACAAAAAAATGATGACGCTACTATTGTTGTTTGACTTTAGTAAGGCTTTTAATAAGATACGTCCTGTGCGGTTACTAAAACAATTACGGACTATGGGGATTTCCAGGATAGCTCTCAAGTGGATTAATTCTTATCTTTCTGATAGATTACAGTCAACTGTAACTTCTTTGGCTAGTAACTCTGGTTGGCTGAGTACAAATCTCGGCGTGCCACAGGGATCTGTCCTGGGTCCACTTCTGTTCTGTCTGTACATTAATGACTTACGTGACGTACTTGAATCGAGAAGCATTCAGCATATTCTGTATGCTGATGACCTACAAATTTATACGCAATTTTCTATTGATTGAAGGAGACACGGCCTCATTTGGCGAAAAAGAAGGTGTGGTTTCACCATGATAACGCACCAGCACATTCATCCGAAGTTGTCGCCGCCAAACTGCATGAATTGCGTTTTGAATTGCTGCCGCACCCCCCGTATTCACCCGATCTGGCTTCCTGCGACTTTTTTTTGTTCCCTAACATGAAGAAATGGCTCGCAGGAAAAAAATTTAGCTCAAACGAGGAAGTCATCGCCGAGACAGAGGCGTATTTTGGAGAGTTCGACAAATCCTATTTTTTGGAGAAGTTAAAAAAATGGCAGGAATGTTGGAATAAGTGTATCTTTCTAAAAGGGGACTATGTTGAAAAATGAAAAAAAATTTTTTGAAAAAATGGTGTCTTTATTTCTAACACGAGTACTTATTGAACCACCCTCGTAGGTATCGTTCCTGCAGAACCATCCTTAGTAGGATTTTTAAGATCTTTTAATACAGAGTATACCCAAATTCAAGATGCTTATTATAATATTTTCTGTCGAGTATAGACGGGAACTAGTTTTAAATTAATGCTGTCAGTTGCAAATGTAAAGGGAAACATAAAAATGTTTGCATTAAGATTGGTAAAATGCTATGGATGTAGCTAGCAAATTTTTCAATAAATTGAAGGAGGAAAAGACTCATAAATTGCTTGAATTTGTGATTTTCAAATGTGTTGTATTCATAAATTTTTTTACAGTATAGACAATTTATTTAACCGCTTTAGTATATTGAGCGTCTAATAATTGCCCAGACAGCACGCAAGCTTCCTGTAAGCTTTCTGTAGGATTCCAAAAAAGGTTCGGAAGCTTTCAGAAAGCATGGTCATCCCTCTTAAGACATGGTCATCACTCCTAAGACCCTTCACATATCAAACACAAGAGTTCTGTAACGTCTGGAGTCATTTCTTCTGTTCTTGAGAAGCGTCCAGCAAGACCACCGAACAATAGTCTAAATGAGGAAAAAGCAACGCCTTCGCGAGTCTCTTACGCAGCTCTTGGTATGTATAAGTCGAAAAAAAGCGAAGACAGTAAATAACTCTATTAAATCTTTTATTAATGAGATCTACGTGGGGTTTCCACGAAAGCTTGGAGTCTAGAACCATCCCAAGACTGGTGACAGTATCAGACAGAAGGATGCGGACGTCATCTCCAAGATCAATAAAGGCTTGCTCTTCATAGAGTTCTTTCACAAATCTTTGACAAACAAAATA
The DNA here is from genome assembly GCA_949987625.1 of Chalcis sispes. Lineage (NCBI taxonomy): Eukaryota > Metazoa > Arthropoda > Insecta > Hymenoptera > Chalcididae > Chalcis > Chalcis sispes. The sequence goes on along the minus strand of OX465095.1, from coordinate 39,399,652 downwards.
AATAGCCTTAGTTTTATTAGTGTTGAGCCTTAGAGATGCATCCACAGCCCAGTCCGACACTGCTTTAGTGGCTCGCTGAATCGCCTCCGTATCCTGATTTATACGCAATCTTCAATTTTTTGTCGAAGCGGTCCAATAACTCACTGTAGTATTGTCCAGTGATCGTTCTTCCTTTTTCTAAAAAATCCATGAGGATGACGGCGTTCGCATCCCAAAAAATCGTTGCCACAACCTTTCCGGCCGATGGGACCGTCTTTGCCTTCTTTGGAGCAGATTCACCGGGAGAAATCCATTGTTTTGATTGTTGCTTAGTTTCGGGTGTGTAATGATGAATCCAGGTTTCATCAACGGTGACAACTCGACGCAAAAACTCCTTCGGATCTTGCTTAAATTGCTCCAAACACTGCTTCAAAGTTAACAGCCGCATACGCTTGTTGTCCACCGTGAGCAATCGCGGCACCCATCGGGCCGACAATTTTTTCATCGCCAAATTATCATGTAAAATATTAATTGCCGTTCCGGTCGACACCCCTACGGCCTCTGCTACTTCACGCACTTTCGTTCGTCGATCAGCGAGAATCATGTCGTTGACTTTTTGAATGATTTCCTCGGTAACCACGTCTGCCAGGCGTCCTGATCGCTCCTCATCAAAAACGGATGTTCGCCCACGTTTAAATTCGTTGAACCAATATCTAACGATCGTCATAGATGGCAAAGTTTCCCCATAAACAGCATCCAACTTTGCTTTTATCTCCTCGCATTTTTTTCCATCCAGAAACAAAAAGCGAATTTCCGAACGAAACTGCTCTTTTTCCATCTTAGCGAAAATCACGAAACACGTCTTACTCGAATGGCTGCCAAATCCAAACTAATCTATCAATCAGTCTAAAATTTGTTTAACCGTCGTTTGATAGATGGCAGCACACGATGATAATATCAACTTCCCTAAGAAACGCCCTCTGTCGTCAAACACGGGTACTTATTGAACCGCCCTCGTATGCGAATTGAGGAACTTGCATGGATTGAATCAAATTTATATAAAGATGTCAATTAACCGAGCCTAAAACAATATTTTTTTTTTTTAATTTCTATTTTTTAATCATGTAACGTCGGTAAACGACCTCCGCTTTTTTTCTGTGTCAGCCGATAAGTTTTCTCTCTGTTTTTTTTTCTGCCCTTGCCGATTAGCGGAAAAGCGCACCGATCTAATCGACCACTTGCATCGAACTATAGTTAATTTTTTCCTCCAATGAAAATCTTTCCCTCCAAAACTCACTCAACGCGCGGGCTATTGACACAGACCGTTGTAAAAGAGACCCTAAGCGTGAGCCAAGAGTTTACGAGTTTTCCCGGAACGGTAGAAAAAATGGTACATGCACTTGAGTCTAACGAAAGGACACTAGGCCAAGCACGTGCATGTCAACTCGGCGCCGAAAAACATAAAACTGTCCCATAAACACCGTTTTTTCTACCCGTAGTTTTCCTATCTAAAATACGTATTTTCTTTTCTTCGAACTTTCCCTGCGTAATATAATTATAACTTTATGCAATATTTTTAAATTGTTTTATTATCGTAAATTATAACCGTACATTTCGCTTACCGATACACTGTACAGGTAGCGTAATAAAACAATAAATAGGTCACTAGGAAGACCTCGGTAAATAAATTGAGTAACTGTTTTAAACTAGGAATATATTGAATAATATTTAAATAAAATAAAAAAATACAATGTTTGACGTAAAGCATAAAAACTGAGATTTTCAAAAATACCTCACAAGGTATATTTTTATACAAATTAAATTTAAAAATAATTATTTGAAATCCGAAAGAAAAAACATAGAAATTACATACAAATTATTAAATAAAATTTCTTATTGAAATTATTTAACATATACCAAATAAAATCTAAATTTTATAAATAATTTAAAATCCAAAAATAAGTTTCTAAAAGTAAAATAATTTATTTCACCAAAACACAACAAACTCTTGCTTTTTGCATGATTTACCACAAATTTATATTTTTTTCTATATATTATAAAAAGCTAATTATTTTTAAATAAAATTGAACATGTACATTTACAAAAAAAACACATAACTGCTATCTTCAAGTTTAATTGAATTCTATTTTAAAACAACACAGCTGATTTTTCTTTCAAAATGTATACGTATACAAAAAAAAAAAGAATTATACTAAAAATATCTACAACAATTTTTCACGATAGCAAAAACGGCCTGACTATGTTGATTTTCATTGAACAAAATAACAAAATAATTTTCTATTCTTTCTTTTGAAATAAAAAGATAAAAAAAAAACACATGTAATAAATTTTCCTATGCATTAATTTTCTTTAATAAAATTTATAAACGCTTAAGATAATTTGAATTATAAATAAATCGTTTTATCTTTTTATTAGAAGAAACCAATATTTAAGTTTAAGCTAATACGCGCATTAGAATTTAAGTTGATTTTTACATTTAAATAAAAAATTATGCGAAAGAAAATGCGCATGAAATAAAAAATATATGTAATTATACGTTTTATGTAAAACCTAAATCATAAATACAAAAAATATTATATATAACGCAATTGTACATAATAATGATTAATTTAGTTTTAAGATTAATATAAAAACAAAATTTTTTGTAAAATCAACAACTCCTAATAAGAATAATATTTTTTTTGTTTACTCTTAAGCTAAAAGTATATTTAGGTTTAAATTTATATTAGAATTAATAATTCTCAAGTTATTTTAAAATTATATTTTAGAACTTACTAGTTAAAATTATTCTTTTTATATCTTGGCATTAATTATGTTTAAAAATTATTTTAAATTATATTTTAAAATTAATAATCAAGATTATATTCAGAATTAAGCGATAATATTTAAATTATAAGTCGCCTCTATAATTGTCTAGATTTTATGTAATAATAATGTAAATCCGAAATCAGAATTATATCTTAAACGCAAAGTTAAAATTATTTAACTCATCAAATGAACTATCACTATGATATTTTGTTTAAAACTTATTTTGTATTATTTCAACAAAAAATAACAATTATCATTATTATTCATTAAAATACGGACAATTATAAAAACATATATTTAAATTAAACTCTTTATAAAAAATATTTGGAAATTATATAATTGCTAACGTAATAGGAAAAAATTTAAAGATTATGATACAAATAAAATCTTTTTTATTACAAAACTAAATAATATACTAAAAAACACAATTAACTAATTGTAATTATTGTTAGAATTAAGCTACGAAATCGATTCTTTTTCGTAGCCTAGTTCAAATTTTACGTGGATTATTATTATAAAATAGACATTTATAAATCATTAATAATAATATTAGTTTTAAGTTATTATACAATTTTTGTAAAAGTGGATAGTCCCCTCTCAATCTCTCTCTCTCTAACTTCAAGACGACACACCCTCGCAAAGGCTTTCCACGCCCTCTCAGACAGGCCCTACGAGGAGAAGGGAGCCAGAAAAACTTGCCCTCTCCAGAAATTTTCCGGAAAAAGGATTCGTTCGGCGCTACTTCGGAAAAGCGCATAAATATCGCGCAAAATTTTCGACAGCCAGCAGACCCCAGGCAGCACTCGAGGGAAACATTACTTCAAGGCATCACTTCTACAGCAGACCTCAGGCAGTACTCGAGGGAAACACGACGATCCAATATTAATAGAATCAGTCAACCACTAGCCTTCGAAAATCAGTCAAACAGCAAGCAGCTAGGAGCTTTCGAGAATTTAAGTCAACACGCAGTCTACAAGCAGAGTCAACGAGTTCCAGCTTCACTCTAACTAAACAAAGAGTCAACGAGTCACCAGCAATAGAAGAAAAATATTAAATAAAAAAAAAACATACATACATATTGTTCCAAACCGTTCTTTTAAGAGCGATCTTTCTTAAACGTAACCACTACAAACAAAAAGAAGAAGACGACGTCGAGGATACCTACAGACTTCAAAAAGAGAGAGACAGAAAGAGAGTGAGGACTTCCAGCCAATCTAGACCATTTCTGCAATAAAAAAGTGAGTTTTGAATACAAATTTTTCTTTTTTCTTTTCAACCTCCAAAGAGATAGTATTAGCCAAGATCGACTAAATATCTCTCTCCAAACATCACTTGTTAGGTCCTTTCCAGAACAATCTGTAGGCCAACGTCGGCCTATATGGTTGTTCATTCCCGCATCTCACCACCCTTCTTATAAAATCTTACAATTAATACCTCTGCCGTCCCGAGCCCATAAGTTTTAGTACTTAGGCTCGAAAAAGGCACAAGGCAGGTTTGCGTCAATTTCGCACGCAATAGTAACGCCACCCCGACGTTACAATCATATAATATTAGTTTCCAATAAAAATCGTACCTTCCTCTGCTGATTTGTTTTGCTCAACACTGTTCCAGGGGTACATAATATCCATTTTGTTTAAAAGTGATGTATATCGTAGTAATAATTCGGAGGCATCAATTACATCTCGTGAATATTCAAGACTTTCATTTTCTCCTAAAATAGTTATTTCTATGTAATTGAATAAAATTCATAAAATTTAAATCAAAATAAAATTTTTTAATATAAAACAAACTATTTAATATACCTGCATGAAGCTCCTTACAAAATTTGTGGTAATTTTTGAACTATATAACCTGGCTATTGTGATTCTTAAAAAGAATTAGTATCATCCTGTAAAACACATCATGCGATACATCAAAACATTTTTTTTTTTATAATTTCTATTTTTAAATCATATAATATTATTTTTCGAAAGAAATCCTAACTTCTTTTGCTGATTTTTGTGCTTGTTTTCCTGTAACTAAATTTACTTTTTGTAATTTTACTTTTTGAAATTGTTTCTAATTCTGATATAGTTAAATTTAAAAAAATTCCAATTAAAAAGAAATTTCAAAAAATTCATTGTAAGTCATAGAAAAGTTTGCTTTAAATTTTTTTTTGATACCATTCCATGAATTAGATCCAATGTTTATAACCTAACACTTTCATCTTTATTAACTAAACATTGCACGATGAGATCTTTATGTACTTGCACACTTTTTGGATGAGTTTCTAATATTTTCGACATTGCTGATAATCTCAAATATTTAAATTATGATCAGTATCTTCATTGAGTATCCTTGATTTTTCTAGATATGACTAAATGGTATCAGAATGATTCGGCTTGCCTGAAGATGTTGACATTAATACAGCTATAACATGTCAGTCGTGCTATAATCAATATGAGGTCAATATAAATTAACTTAAGTAAGAGAATGAATTTGTTTTAAAAAAAAATGTATTATATTGATACTAGTTTTTAAGCATAAATTTAAATTAGATTGTAAAGAATATAAAAGAAAATTTTTAGGCATATTTACTTTGACTTTTAGCAATTGTAATATAATATCTTTATAATTTACATATTTTCATAATAATTAGTTATAAAATTTTATCCATAAAAACAATATAATCTATAATAAGCAGCAAAAACTATAATTCAACTATCACCATAACCTATCATTTGTATAGCTATGAATAAACTTTAAATAATTTAAAAACTAATACATATTGTAAGGGAGTGGTGGTTTTAAAGACAAACCACCACTGGGGCAATTAGCTTTGGGGGACGCGCAATTCGCGAAAGGTGCGAATATGCTCGTTGCGACCCCTTTTTGGTCGCTAAAGTCTCGGACGACTTTGCTCCTGGGTCCGGGCACGAGAAGCCGTCTTTCGGGCCCAACTTACCCGTTGCAACGCCGCGCAAACGTCGTTGCGCGGCTCGTGTGTCGTTCTCGCAGGCTAGCTGAAATCTTGGAGAGGGCGGTATTTGGTAGGAAGCTGAAAGTTCCTCGTTGCAAAAAGAAATATAAAATAGATAAAATAATAAAAGAAATATGAATACTTCGTTTGAAAATAATAAAAATAATAAAAATATAAAAAGCAATAATAAAGTAAACAAAAAAGGAAGAAAACGGAGAGACATGAAAAATGGTAAAAGAAACAAAAATATTAAAAGAAATAAAATAATTTAATAATCTAACAAAAAATATAAATTACAACGAAGCGCAGATAAATAAATAATAAACAGAACAAAAATATTTATAAAAAAGAATACACAAAGAACGCAGGTAAAAGATCTGTGCAATGGCTAGTCTAAGGCGCGCTCGTATTCCGCACTACTAGGGCTCACGCAAGCTAGGCACAATATGAGTGCGAGAGAGAAAGGAACTCTCACACTACGCCTACAGGAGTGAGAGAGAAAGGTTTCCCTCACTCAAGCGCGCTGTATACTGTATGGATGCGAGAGAGAAGACCACATGCCCGCACTGAACCCGTTGGAGTGAGAGAGAAAGGGCTCTCTCTTTCGCGCACGCCGTATCTACTGCGAGTACGAGAGAGAAAGTGACTCTCCCATACTGCGCCGTAGGAGTGAGAGAGAAAGCGCTCTCCCACTCTTGCGCGCCTAACCCTACGCGAGTGCGAGAGAGAACGCAACTCTCTCGCACTGCTCTTACTAGAGTAAGAGAGAAAGGCCTCTCCCACTCGCGCGAGCCGTATATGCTGCGAAAGAGAAAGCGACTCTTTCGCACTGCTGCTACTAGAGTGAGAGAGATACTACTCTCTCACTCACACGCGCCTACTCTTACACAGGTGCGAGAGAGAACGCAACTCTCTTGCTCTGACTATACGAGAGTAAGAGAGATGACGCTCTCTCACTCGCTCGAACCGCATAAAATAAATAGAATAAAGAGTGGAGTAACCGGCGGAAGTTACTCCAACGCAAATAAAAAAAATATAAAATTATGCGCAACAAAATTAAATTTATAAAACCGACGTACGCTAAGGGCTGGCCAGCCACGCACGCCAAAGAAACAGAAAATGCGACAATGCCGCTGGCACCGAATGGAGTTGCACGTCGCCTCGTCTATACGCTCCTGCGTTCTGGTGGCGGTGCCCTGTGAGATGCAGCTTGCAGCTACACACCTGCACAAAAAACACGCACGTCCGGGGTGCACCAAGACCAAAAAAAAATTCGCACAGATAAACTTGCCGAGACGCGGGGAAAAGACACGCTATCGCGCCATAAAAATAGCGGAAGGGAACTGTTTAAACGCGGGAAGACGCTGGTTTCCCTCGCCTGAATTAGCCTATCTCTTCTTTACGGCACACGACTATTCTATCTATTGGCGTGTATCGTATTTTCCCGCCCGGGGCCGTCGCGTAACCGAAATTAAACTCGGCTCGCGGACCGCGGAAGCGCGCGAAAATATAAACACGCGCGGAGTATGGAGTGTTCTCCGTGACACCCCCGTCCCAGAAATCGCTTATCCGTGATAAGCGGATTCTTCCACGCTCCGCGCGTTTCATATCGATAGCAGATCGGACACGGGGTAAACCGGAGGAAAATTACATGCGATTTCTCGCACCTCTCGGTCTGCCCTGGCCGCGAGGCTGGGCGGCCCACGCGCTCGCGCCTATCCACGGTCTACCCCTTCTCCTTTCACGCTCGGGGTTGACCTCGGACGGATCGGGTTCAGGCTCGATGGGCTCCGCTGGGCCTTCGATCGTCAGCTGTGGCTTTGTCACGGGAGCCGGAGCGTTTGCTGAAGACGGGTCGCACGTCACCTGTCCTTCCCTTGGCGGTTGGGGCTCTAAGCGAACCTCTGCGAGGTTGTCGTCGTCTACTTCGGGCGCGCGCCCACAGTAGTACGCCTTGAGGTGCTCCGCATGAATCAAATCTTCAAGCTCGCCGCGTTCGCTGATGAGCATGAAGCAATTTGAGGCTCGAGCCTCAGACCCTGGCAGACTTAAAATCTTGCTGCCAAGACTTCATCTGACTGCCCAAAATGCGGGCGACCGTTGCTGCAATAGTGGCAGCATCCAGTGCCGGGGGCGTCGCAGCGACAGCGCTAACCTTTGCCCTTGCCGGCTTGCCCTCTGTGCCAGGCTGATGCTTGGTTCTCTGCTTACGTGTTTCGGACCGAGGCTTATAGGCCATCTCTGGCAAGAGCGTGGCTTCTGGTGGTGGAGGCGGGCGGCAGATTTTGCGGCAATCCAAAGTCTGTTCCGCTTCTACTGCCTGGTTGAGCAGCGTCTCAACGCTGTCGAGTTCTACCCGCCGGACCATCGATTACAGCGCGGTCCGCAAATTGCAGTGCAGCATGTCGAGCTGCTGGTCTCGGCTGGGCATGGGGAAGAGCTTACGCATAATTGCGACTAAGCACGTGATGTTATCATGTACCGGCTCATCTACCCCTTGTGTCCGACTTTTCGCCTTGGACGCGAGCCTCTGCTGGAACCTTCTAGAGGTTCCATACCACCGTCTTGCTGCTGCCTTGAAGTCGGCCCAGCGAGATCACTTGCTCTTTTCACTGACAATGCAGCAATGTTGTGCATTGCTGCATTGTCAATGAAAAGTTCTGATACAGACGACAGAACCTCTTCTTCTGAAAAGTTTGCCAGAGCATGGCAGTCTTCTAGTCGAGCCAAGAATACGTCAATACCTTGGTTCTTAGCTCCGGAGAAGTGGATTCGCCATTTCCGCACAATTTGGCCTATATCCCGCCACGATTGCAGTGTCGAGTGCCCGATAAAGGTTTCGGGACCTCCGACGCTCGCGGGATATGCAGAGTTGCTGTCCGGGGTAAAAGTTGCCGCCGGGCAGGCTTCCCCTTCCTTAGACACGCTATGTGGTGCTTGGCGTGCAGGACGTGGGTTAGGGGTTGCCTGTAGGCGAGCACGTAGAGGTGTGCTGCCGGCAACAGGCTCGTCTGCATAATGGCATGTATATGTGTCAGCGAATTGTGCCTGTGTTCGCCTACCCTCCGCTTCTTGACTGCTCGATCTGGCCTCGAGCACGTTCACCTTGGCCGTTAACACTCTAACCTCTGTGAGGAGGTTGGCCATCATGGCTGCAAAATCATTGATAAATATGCATAACTAATCTGATTAATTAAAAAAATTCTTAGAAAAATTATCTTATAACGCACTCTAGTATAAACGCATATTTTAAACATCTGCATTGATTACGCATTACAGTTTTTTGTTATTACTCTGTAAATGGTATATGGCGCCATTTCCCATTATGCCTACTTTATTTTCGTGCATCACGCCGGCGCAACCACAGTACCAGTGGTGAAGGAAACAAGTGCTCGTGCCACGCAGGTTGTTCTAGCTATAGCCGCAACGTGACGCGCAAAAAGGAGTTCTAGTTTCCTTCCTATTTCTGTGTTAACGCTATCACCACGTGCATCGATATCTAGTTTAAAAAATCGGGAAACGTAATTTTTGTATACAAGTGGCACAATTTTATACCACACATAGTTTGTAGTTAATAAAGTTGCTATTGTTCACATAATCCTTATAAAAAATATTTTTTTCGTAATCGTCCAGCTGCATTAATCACGCCGCATTATAGTGTGTTCGAGGCGCATGGCAACCTCAGCACGATTATAGTACGCAGCGTCTAGCCTACATATCGTTGTGCGCATTTAATCTCTCCTTTCATTTAACAGTTAAATGATTTACTAGGATTTTAATTGGAAATTCGATTCTATTCAAATTTTTGTACAAAATGGTATGTACATATTCATGCGTTACAGTAGTCAACATTTAAAAAAAGTATAAATATTGTCACCAAGAACACTCCATACTCCGCGCATTTTTGTATTTCGCGCGCTTTCGCGGTCCGCGATCCGGGCCGAGTTCCGATAACGCGACGGACACGGACGAGAAAATACGGTACGCGCCTAGAGATAAAACAGTCGTATGCCGTATAGAAAAGCTAGGCAAGGCTAGACTAGGTAAGCTAGTAGCTTCCCGCGTAGTTTAGTTTTTCTCGAGCTGCAGAACAGTGTACGTTTCTTTTATTGTCGCCTTCCCGCTTTTCCTTTTAACTACAGTCGCCATTTTTGACGCGTGCTTTTTCTCCGTGTCTCGCCAATCCTTATCGCGCGAGTCATTTTTTTGTATTTTTGGCACGCCCTGGTCGCGCGTTTTATAGTGCAGGTGCGCAGCTGCAACTAGCGGTACACGAGACACCACCACCAGCAACCAGGGGCGTAGCAGTGAGGCGACGGCACCAGCAACTCCGTTAAGCGGCAGCAGCGTCCCGTCACGAGCAGCGACATTCTTTTTTCTCCTTGTGTTTTTGACGTGCGAGGCTGGCCAGCCACCATCACAAGTCCGTTGTGTATTTAATTTCATTGCGCATAATTTCGTATTTTTTTATTTGCATTGAAGTAACCTCCGCCGGTTACTCCACTCTTTGTTCCATTTATTTTATTCGGTTCATGCAAGTAAAAGAGTGTTATCTCTCTCACTCTCGTATAGTCAGGGCGAGAGAGTTGCGTTCTCTCTCGCACCTGTGTAAGAGTAGGCGTGCGTGAATAAGAGAGCGGTATCTCTCTCACTCTAGTAGCAGCAGTGCGGGAGAGTCGCTTTCTCGCAGCAGATACGGCTCGCGCGAGTGGGAGAGGCCTTTCTCTCTCACTCTAGTAATAGCAGTGCGAGAAAGTTGCGTTCTCTCTCGCACTCGCGTAGGGTTAGGCGCGCAAGAGTGAGAGAGCGCTTTCTCTCTCACTCCTACGGTGCAGTACGGGAGAATCGCTTTCTCTCACGTACTCGCTGTAGATGCGGCGCGCGCGAAAGAGAGAGCGCTTTCTCTCTCACTCCAACGGGCTCAGTGTGGGAGAGTAGTCTTCTCTCTCGCACCCGTACAGTATATAGCGCGCGAGTGAGGAAAACCTTTCTCTCTTATTCCTGCAGACGTAGAGCAAGAGTTTCTTTCTCTCTCGCACTCATATCGTGCTTAGAATGCGTGAGTTCTGGTAGTGCAGAATAGCGCGCCTTAAACCAGCTGTTTAGCCGATCTTTTACCAGCGTTCCTCGCGCATCCTTTTTTATAAATTTTTTTCTTGATTTGTTTATTATTTATTTATCTGCGCTTCGTTTTAATTTATATTTTGTAACGCCACGGGGATCAGGGTGGCGTACAAATGTAAAGGGGGGGAAGCGGGCGGGTTGCTTGCTAGTGCAAGGTAAAACTACCGATTTAACATAAGCACACAAACAAATACGTTCATTTAAACTAAGATTACAAAATACAATAATTTATCGCGTTTTTAAGCGAGCCCAGGGCGCCAGCTACAATCGTGTAGCGCGGTTTCTTGCGCGGCAAATACGTTGCTCGGCTAACTCACGGTTAGAGCGGTCGCGGGCGAACAGCATACAACAACTGCCGAAAAATGGCGCATAACACGTGACGTGGTCGCACACATGCAGCCGGGAAGGATACGGGGACGATTCGGGGAAGCTGTGCCTCCTGGCAGCTGCCACTGCACCTTGGCACTCACCAGATACTCAAACCCGCTCACGAATACTATACGGACGCTCGCTCGTTTTACAAAAGTTTATTAGTTCGCGACTGCTGGCTTCGATTATTCCGAACGGAGTGTCGACTGCTCGCTAATTGTGACTCTTCGCTAAAACGGACCCGAACGGAGTGAAAGAGAAGCTCTTGCGGGGCCTCTCGTAAGCGCGGATTTTAGATCACCGTTCTGCGCCGGCGCAACGTACGTGCAAAGTACGTTACGCGACGCAGCCGCCGCGCGCTCAGCGCTGTCGGCAGTTGATATTACTGCTCGCCATCAGCGCGCGTTGAGGTTATCCGCTCGTGAGTGCCAGTGTTGTTGTGTATTCTCTGGAGCGGCGAGAATCTACCTCAGATGTACGGAGGATCAAGGTAAGTCGACGCGTTCCATAGCTGGTAGGCGTCGACTAATTTGTCTATCTTCTTTCTGTTTCAGGTTCGGCCGTACTGCGGGTCAAGAGCTGCGGCTCAGACGATGAGCGGTTGAGAAAGCTAAGCAGCGGTGTCGGGGACAGCGATAGCCTGCTTGCAGCGGCAGCGAGGCAACACTATCAGACACCTTCAGGTGCGTATTTACTTGCACTCAAATGCTGTGCTTCTATGTTTTGCCTGCCTTCTAACCTCCTCTTCTACTTTCCTTTGATGTTGTGTGGCAGCTTATACTTCCCTCCAAGGTGCAGCTGCTACTACTATTTTCTTCTTTATTTAATTACTGTGTGGGAGATTGCAGGTACGGGGACCACTACAAGGACAGGAAGGAGCTTGGAGAGGAAGGAACCTTGCTGCAGTGTGTGCGAGCACTGCCTCGACTAGCCAGGGCTCCTGAGACTAGCTCCTCGCTAGAGCTTTTACTTGAGCTGGAAGCCCCTGTACCTGGGGAAGGTACAGTATGTACAGCCCTGCGTGGCTGTTAGTTAGGATCATGCGTGGCAGTTCTGCGAGACTGCCAAGATTGTAAAAGGGGGTTATTTCAGCTACGAAGAGGCACAAACGCTATACTTTGGCCTCCTCATGTGGCTGGTGCAAATCACCACGTCACAATTTGTCTTGTTAAATTATTAAATTATTTTATTTATTTTAATATTTTGTTTCTTTTGATATTTCTCATTTCTTTCCTTCTTCTTTCCTTTTTGTTTGCCTTATTAACGTTTTTTTTTTGTTTTTTTTTTATTATTTATATCAATTTTTAACAAAGCATTTATAATTTTTTGTTATTTTATTTATTTTATTTATTTTTTTTTTTCTTGTTTTTTTTCTATTATTTAGTTTTTTCTTTTCGTAACGAGGAACGTTTAGCTTCCTACCGAATACCGTCGTCTCCGAGATTTTAGCTAGCCGGCGAGGACGACACACGAGCCACGCAACGGCGTTTGCGCGGCGATGCAGCGGGTAAGTTGGGTCTGAAAGACGGCTTCTCGTACCCGGACCCAGGAGCAAAGTCGTCCGAGACTTTAGCGAACAAAAAGGGGGTGTAGCGAGCATATTTGCACCTTTCAGCAATTGCGTGTCCCCCGAGGCTAATTGCTTCAGTGGTGGTTTACCTTTAGAACCACCACCCCGTTACAATATATATATATATATATATATATATATATATATATATATATATATATATATATATATAGACACAGGGTGGTCCGTTTTAATCTATCGGTCGAAATAATTTCAAAGGAAGATGGTTATATCAAAAAATGTTTCAGACAAAAGTTATAGGGGTTAAAGGGGGTCGTCCAATGCTGACCTTGGCGTTAACCTATAGATCAAATTTGAAGGTTATTTGAAGATCAAATCGCAAATTTAAAAAAAAAAATCTTAATTTTTTATTACAGATTCTGATTTTGCGTCAAAAAATATGAAAGTTTTGTCTCAAACATTTTTCTCCATGCGTGACAGATGGCGCTGTAATTGGCATTTTTAATCTATCTACGCGAATATCTCAACAACTACGCATACGACAAGGTAGAAACAGAAAATTTGTTAATATGGATAGGGGACATGCAATCACACCACAATCGCCCCCCCCCCCCTCTAACCCTCCATATGAAGCGGTTTCAACTTAAAAATCTGAAATGGGTACCCCAATTTTATATTGCTGATTCTGATTCTGCATCGAAAAATATGGAAATTTTGTTTGGAACATTTTTTAGATTCGTGACAGATGTCGCTGTAATCGACAAAATTAAAAATGCCTGCAAAAATCGTTACCGAATTAAAATTTCTCGAGGAATACACATCGTGTCCTGCAAATTAGAATTCTGTGGATAATTACGTTTAGAAAAAATCTGTTTTGATGAAAATGTTTATTCTCCTTTTAGCGTTACTCGGGGACAACGACGTGGACGTAGTAGAAGTATGTCCCCATGGGGTTCCTTTTTAATGTGAGTCCCCTTGCCTCTCACAATTCGGTCTTTAGAACCAGACTACTGAAGCTGCAGTGTTAAATTTTCCAACGCTTAAATTCATGGCAATGGGCCTGATATGTGCAGAACACGATGTGTATTCCTCAAGCAATTCTAATTCGGTAACGATTTTTGTACTCATTTTTAAATTTTGTCGATTACAGCGACATCTGTCATGCATAGCAAAAAATGTTTCTGTCAAAACTTTCATATTTCTCGACGCGAAATCAGAATTTGTAATAAAAAATTGAAATTTTTGTTTAAAATTCGCGTTTTGACCCTCAATTAACCTTCAAATTTTACCTCAAGATTAATGCTAAGGTCAGCATTGGACGACCCTCTTTTACCCCTTCAACTTTTGTCCGAAACATTTTTTAAAATAACCATCTTCCTTTGAAGTTATTTCGATCGATAGATTAAAACGGATCACCTTGTATATATTTAATATATACAAACAATTGCATGAAAAATGGGTCTTATGATGAATAAAAACTTTTTTCATACTATATATGTCTATATATATTTTTTCTGTTATTCTCCATATTATTTTATGTTCTTCAGCTTCCTGTTTGTTCTTCTCCCTGACTTCACATCCAAGATGTGTGTATATATATATATATATATATATATAAACTTAAGAAGTTGTAAACATGACACGTGCATTACGCTCAGGCGCGCTTGCCTTGACATATATATATATATATATATATATATTGTAACGGGGTGGCAAATTTAACGTTACCTGCCACAGGAGCAATTAGCTTCGGGGGACGCGCAATTCGCAAACGGCGCGAAAATGCCCTTTGCGCCCCCTTTTAGGAAGCTAAAGTCTCGGACGACTTTGCTCCTAGGTCCAGGCTCGAAAAGCCGGTCGACGGGCCCAACTTACTCGCTGCAACGCTGCGCAAACGTCGTTGCGCGGCTCGTGTGTCGTCCTCGCCTGGCTAGTTGATCTCGGAGAGGGCGGTATTCGGCAGGAGAGCTGAAAACTCCTCGTTGCAGAAATAATAAGGCAATATCAAGAAAAATTAATAAAAAGAAAAAGGAAATTTAATTAAATAAATATGAAAAATTGCAAGAAAAAGGAACGTTAACAATCTACCGTTAATTCAGAAAAATAATATAATAATAAAAAAAAATCAATAAAATCATACCAGAAAAAAAGAAAGGGAAGAAAGAAAGAAAAAGATTGATAAAATAAATAAAGTAATTTTAATAAATTAAATAAATGATAAATTAAATGACAATAAATTAAAGAATAGTAAAAGACGATAGCGTTTACAAAAATAAAACAACAAAAATAAATTGTAATTAACGCGTACGAGGAGCGCAGGTGGTAAGGCGCGATATAATGCGCGAAAACGGCTCCCGCGCTCGGCGTACTATACGAGTGCAAGAGAGAAAGAACGTCTCTCGCACTATGCCTATAAGAGTGAGAGAGAAAGGCCTCTCTCACTCGCGCGCGCCGTCTAACGTACGGGTGCGAGAGAGAAGAACAACACTCTCCCGCATGGAGCCCGTTGGAGCGAGAGAGAGAATGCTCTCCCACTCCTGCGCACCGCGTCTACTGCGAGTACGAGAGAGACAACGAGTCCCCCGTACTGCGCCGTAGGAGTGAGAGAGAAAGCGCTCTCTCACTCTTGCGCGCCTAGCCTTACGCGAGTGCGAGAGAGAACGCAACTCTCTCGCACTGATCCTACTCGGGTGGGAGATAGAGGTTTCTTCCACTCGCACGCGCGCCGTATATGCCGCAAGTGCGAGAGAGAAAGCGACTCTCCCGCACTGCTGCCACTAGAGTGAGAGAGATACCGCCCTCTCACTCACGCGCGCTTATGCTTCTATAGGCGCCAAAGAGAACGCAACTCTCTTGCCTTGTATACGAGAGTAAGAGAGATAGCGCTCTCTAACTCGCACGAACCGCTAAAGAAACGAATGCACTAAGGGAGGGAGTAACCGGCGGAGGTTACTCTCGCGCAAACGCGAATAAATACAAAAAAAAAAGCGCGAAAAATTTAAACGAGAGAAACTTACAGTCGGCTGGCCAGCCACGTACGCTAGACGCTAGGACGAAGATGGCGAAGACGGCGATACAGCGTGCCGTCGCCCCGTGCAGGAATCCGCTTGCTCCCGGTCGCCAGTGATGCACGTCTATGCCGTCGGCCGGTGGAAACTTCCATGGCTGCCTGCGCAGCCGGTGTACGCCAAGGAAAAAGATGCACGTCACCAAAACTCTGCGCGCGCGAGAAAAACTCAGCACGAACTCGGCGCGTCTCAAAATGGCGGATTATCAAAGGAAAAAAAAACTATCTTGTACGCGTGGTACTCACGAAGGCGATAATTGAGTTAACTCCTTAAAAGGCGGGAGGCGGCTTGTCTACCTAGCCTAGTCTCTCCTATACGGCACTCGACTAGCCTATCTTTAGTCGCGTACCGTATCTTCTCGTCCGCGACTGTCGCGTTACCTATTTTCGGCTATTTACCTTATCCCGAATACGCGAAATAAGACGAGGCGCGGAGCACGCAGTGTTCTCCGTGACAATATATATATCTATATATATATGTCAAGGCGAGCGCGCCTGAGCGTAATGCGCGTGTCATGTTTACAACTTCTTTAGCTTTTGATAACCTCGTCGTTTCTCTTTTTCATAAAATCAGTAGTATTTATAGTATTTATAGTATATAGTATAACAATAAATGCTGAATGATGGATTAATATAAAATGTATGAATACGTACTTTGTACGATATATTTGAGTATGTTTAGTAAGATGAGTGCAGGTTGTTGTATTATATTTGAGTATGTTTAGTAAGATGAGTGCTGGCTGTTGTATTAATAAAAAATAGATGCAAATTAAAAGAACGTTTAAGGATTGCACTAAAAACGGTTATAGGATATCAAGTTCATAGATACTGTGCTGAAGGTACGAAGTATGACTAAAATCAATGATGTAAGGTGACAAAAGAAAATGGTTATTGGCTGGAATCAGATACCGAAGAAAAATGTGTAATACAGAAACTGAAAGAAATTTTTTTGTTGTTACCAATTGAACTTTTTAAAAAGTGTTAAGCAAAGTTTAATAAGAAAAAGTGAAGTTATTAACAATAAATGTTGAATGATGGATTAATATAAAATGGATGAATATGTAATTTGTATGATATATTTGAGTATGTTTGATAAGATGAGTGCAGGTTGCTATAATAATAACCTTATCAGATAAGAATAATAGAAGCAGTTTTAGTTTGATTTTACGTTTCCTTCTGTTTCTCTACAGTAAATAATAAAATACGGCAATCTGTCCCATTTATTGTTATTTGCATGCTGTATTACCAATTAGATGGACTATACATCTATTCTCATAAAATTTATGTAATTCAGTTTTCTATATTTGAAAAAAATGCAAATAAAATTCATCAATAATTAAAAATGCATTTCTATTTTATTTTATTTACACAATGCAATGTTTTAATTATTATACAAGATATTTTTGGCAATAAGTTTTCTGGGATGTTTTCTTCTATTCCATAATTTGATAAAATTTTAGGATGGATATCATGAATGTTTTCGCTTTCAGCTTATTTCACATTATTTTTTTTTTTGTTATCTAATGAATTTTGTGAATTACCATAACAATATATGTAAGTTATTTAAGTAGTATAATTTTCTTTTAACAATTGGTCATAATTTGAGGTGAATTTTTCTAAGAATTTATTTTTTATAAACTTCTATGATATACTTTAAGACTTATATTATCATATTATGCTTATTATCAATTTATATTATCAAAACTTATATTATAATATAAAACTTATATTATATATTATTACGTTTTGCAGGCTTTTCGAAAGTAATAAAATCACTTGAAAAAAAACCTTTCACAAAAGGTAGAATGTTGGCAAGTAGAAGTTATTTTGTATCTCATTTTAAAAACATTATTTTTTAATTTTTCAAACATACAATTTATATATAAAAAAAAAAAATTTGTATAATTTTAATATAACCATATTTTTAAAATTGCTTTTTATTTTTTACATATTTGTACTATTTCATTTTTCATTAATTAAATGAATATTTACAAACTTAATGTCGTAACATTTTTTGTAAAAGATTGATTTCATAAAAAATGTTTACATAATACAGTTGTTCTTTTGACGAATACAGTTTCACAGATCAATTGTATTTATACAACATTAAATTTTACATTTTTCCTTAATTGATGATAAAATTATGGCTGCTTAGTGAATTTATTCTTAGAACTTCATGTATAATTTTATAACTTCACCTACAGAAAGTTGTGAAATCAAAAAAATTGCCAAGTATTTATTTTCTTAGTTTCACATTTTGCCCATTGTACCATGTATTACGTAACTTTATTTATATGATCCGGGCTCCGAATTTTAATTATAATTAATTAGATAATCTATTTACTATTTATTTGCAATAATTTCTAATGTAAGTGAAGCAAAGTAATGAAACTCCACCACTACCAAAATACAAATTTCAGCTAAAGAAGGTTGTGAAATTCGTAAAAAAAATTGTCAAGTATTTCAATTTGCTTTTTCTTTAGATCGAAAAATTGATGTATGTAATACATTTACTATAGATAAGCTATTTCATTTACTAAAAACATATTTAGACAAAAAGTCTATGCAACTTATCAATAATTATATCGGTAGTTAATAAATAATTAATAGATATATGTAAATGTTGAGTTTGCATTAAAAAAACATACAATAAAGAGTTAACATACATTACTATTTGAATACATATTTGGCGGATCCGTCGTTAGGTAATACATCGGTGAATAAATATATTCTGTAATCAATGTTTGTAAATAAATATGCAATTGCATTGGTATTAGAATTTAATCACAGTTTGATTATTAAGACGCATAATGATACAGTCTGTCAAGTAAGAGCGTGGTCGTGTTAATTTATAAAAAAATTTATTGGATGAAACTTTTATATTTATATATACATTGTACACATTACAAACAATGACTCAATCCGGTCAATAATGTGTCCAGTCACCACCGGCGTCGATAATTGCCTGGCATCGCCGAGGCATGCTTTCTACTAATTTGACGGCGTATTCTAGTGGCAAGGTTCTCCAGATCCGACGAATTCCGTAAGACAACTGCTTCAAAGTGTATGTGCGTCTTCCACGAAGCTTCCGTTTAATATATGCCCACACATTTTCAATAGGGTTTGCATCGGGCGACTGCGACGGCCAATCCAATGTAACGATGCCAGATTGAGTCTTCCACTGAGTACAGAGCTTGCTGCGGTGTTTAGGATCGTTGTCCTCCTGCAGAATCCAATCTTCATTTTTTGTGATGAACCATCGTTTGGCAGATGGCAGTAAAGCCTTTTTGTAGATTTTTATCATTTTCTCGGCATTTAGGTTGTCAGTAAAGAGGTGCAAAGTGCCGAATCCCTGCTTTGAGAAGCAGCCCCAAAGATGCACCTTTATTCCATGTTTTACGGCCAGCTGAACAAGCCTATTGGTGGAAGTTGACCAGGCTCGCGTGAGGACAGAACGCGCCCATATAGAACATTCATCAGTAAAAATGACATTTTCAAAATCTCTATCAATATTCTCATGCGCCCAAGCGAGTCGCTTTATCACATGTTTTTCAGTCAACAGAGGCTTCTTCATTGTGTTGCGCCATTTCAGATGATGAGTAGGAAGATGGGTTCGGATAGTTTCGTAAGATATATCTAAACCTTTTGCCATTAATTTTGCTTGTCCTTGCCGCAGTGTTAAAGCAGGATTCCGCGAAAACAGATTCACTATTCTTTTTTAATCTTTTTTGTTCACTTTTCCTATCGAGCCACGTTCTGGTAAATCATCGACATTTTCAGCCACTTTATATCGCTGTATCCACTTCTGTACAAATGCCTTCGACTTTCTCATATATTTAGCAGCCGCTTATTGCGACATTTTGGGACCTTTCGGGTGGATGCAAAGGAACACAGCTTCGTAGCGCGACGCGTACTTAGCACTCATGGCGTTTAACGTAATTTTTTTTCAAAAGATCAACAACAACTGAATCTTTGTTGACAATGCATCAAGAACAAAGCTTTTTTCTATCGGTCCGCGAAAGAATTAGAGCAAAATCTTTTATTACCTGTCGGTGAAGTCGACCACGCTCTTACTTGACAGACTGTTAATATAAAAATATGGAAAGTCTTTGACTACAATTGTTTGAAATCATTTACACGCATTGGTATATAATTTATAATTATTTTTTTTTATAAAATTGTATTTAAATAATATAACTTAGGTATTTCAAATAAAACTTTTAATAAATATTTTGGTAAATTAAATTAATTTTGTTTCTGAGTTTTATAAAATAATAAAAAAATATTTTAAAACTGGAATATGTCACTGTATAAACTCTTTAATATAGTAACAAAGAATTGTTTTTCAATGTTTTTATATACGAATGGTAAAATGTTTTTATCATTTGCAGAATGAATTATTTTTAATGATATTATTTAAATATTATTTATGATATTAGAAACGAAAATTTGTATGATGTTGTTAGTGAATTATTAAGTTTAATCACCAAGTTGTTTTATTACGATTATGGTCTAAGAGGCAAAATGTGCGTTAAAAGCTTTCACCTTGGACTACCTAACGACGGGTCCGACAAGTATGTATTTCAATAGTAATGTATGTAAACTCTTTATTGTATGTTTTTTTAATGCAAACTCATTATCTACATATATCTATTATATATTTATCAGCTATCGATATAATTATTGATAAGTTGTATAACGTCGGTATACGACCTCTGTTTTTTTTGTGTGTCAGCCGATAAGTTGCTCCCTGCCTTTCCGGCCCCTGGTCGCCATTCAAAAAAAAAAAAACATCGACCGACCGCCTCGATCCACACCCAAGTGCTCCACCACGATAAAGCCTCTCTCCACAATCTACGTGACGCTCTCTCCTCCGATCCGAACCGTTGTGAAACCTAGCCTAAGCTAAGGCTAAGAGCTTGCGATTTTCTTGTAAAAACACATGCATTATTTAAATAGGAAAAAATAGCTACAATCGTTAAACTTAATTTAAATTAAGCTTGATAACGCATTGTTTTTTTATTTCTTTTATTATATTTTTAAAATATGTATACACATACATGGATCATGTTATTAAAAAAAATATATATATATAATACAAAACGGCCTGACCATTTTTCTTTTTTTTAAAATGAATTTATTAATAAAAATTGTCATATATTCTTTGCAAGCATAAATACTTTAATTATTATATTGTTTTACTTTCGACTTCAATAAATCATCGAATTGTACTTTTTGCTAAGCAATAGGAAAAAGAGCGTCTCCGCCGCAATTGGAGACATCGCGGAATCATATTATTCTCGTTCTCACACAGAACGCCGAATAAAATTTTTACAGGTACACTCTCGGTGAAAATTTTTCGTTGCGCAAATTAAATAATTAATTTAAATAATACCAACAAGCTTGGAATTATAACTAGATTATTAATAATAATGCTGCACTTATATTTCTCATTAATTTTTCTATATTAATTTCAACTAATAATTTTTGTCCCAGTGATAATTATAATTATTATTTTCATTTTCTTAATGCTATATTAATCATTAACGCTAATATATTTTCACCTATATATTCTTTTATGCAAGTAACTTTTTATATCATTAAATATTTTGACTTATCATAACTATTTTTGTATTAATTTTTCTATTCCATTCCTTTTTTATCATTTTTATAAACAAAACCTTGTAAGAAACATTGCATTAATCATTAATATACTATTAATTACGTTTTGCGATATTTTAATTTTCACTTATAATAATAATTTTTAATACGCAATAATTATTTGTTTTAAACCTCTAAACGGAATAATTATATAAGAAAAAAATAACATAGAACGATCAATTACTTATCCGACAGGCCGAAACAATCACCTACAGATTAAGCAAAATTGTAATTTATAAAGAATAATTATTTGAATTACTAATTTTGCAATTGTTTCTTTTTTCTATGGTTCTATAATCATAAATTATATTTTATTTATTATTTTGCTAAACAACAGATACCACCCGTGTCCTGGGTAACAATCATTTTTCGTTTATTTAAATAGTTATTTTTTACTTGGCTATGCATATAGATTTAATGCGTAAAAATTCGACAAAAACTTCGTTTTTTTTTGTAATACGTATCAAATTTTAAATAAAAAACGATCATGTAATTTAATTTAATGACTTTCTTTTACAAACAATAGAAAATACAAATGTATAAAAACTAAGCATAAAGGAATTATCTCTCTCTCTCTCTCTCTCTCTCTCTTTCTCTCTCTCTCTCTCTAATTCTCACTCTCCCACTCAAACGGAACGCCTTCAAGGTAGAGCATTAGCGTCTACCCCGCGCTAATTTCGAGCAATCGGATTGGCACAACGTCATTGCTATACGAATGCATAAAAAGAGGTGATCCACCTGCGGGGAGCGTACTCCCGGACTCCAGGGCTACCGGACTACTGTACTACTGAACTTGTGGCACTCGCTAGACTTGCCGAAGCTACCGTTCTTTCTCATTTATTCAAGGAGTCAACACGCATCAGCCATCAACCAGACCAATAGAGAGAGAGAGAGAGAGAGAGAGAGAGAGAGAGAGAAAGATTAGATCAAACCACCATAAATCGATAATCAAATAAAAGTGAGTTTAATCCAATTGAGATATCATGAGTCATAATATATTTTTCTTATTTAATTTACAAGCTTAGTTTTCTTTCTTTTATCTATATATAGTCTTCTTCTTTCTTTCATTATTAGTATTTTCCGAAAAGGTAGAGCTAGCCTGAGTTTCGGCTAATTACCTTTATCCTATAAGTAAACTGTTAGGTCCTACTCCAGAGCGGCGTAGCTGGCCTGAGTTTCGGTCTAGACGCACGCTCAGTCGTGCAATCACCACCTTTCCCTCAGAAAAGCCAAGATAAGTGAAGCTAAAACTCCTCTCGAGCCCGTTAGCTTCACTGCTTGGGCTCTAAAAGGTAGCGACTACTTGCGTTACGTCAAATATCGCACCTTAGCGTTATCACCGACGTTAAAAAAGTTTTTGGAAGCTCCGGGGGGATCGTTAAGGAAAAAAAAGGAAATTGATTCCTTTTACCTCGGAGGTAATAAGCTGTATTTTTCTTTCTATTTTAATTTCCACTTCATTTCTTTTTCAAATTCTATACATAAAAACTAATATTGTACGAAAAAATATTACGCACAGAGGGAATTAAATAAATTACTAAATAAACACAAATAATTTTCTTTTTTCTCTTCTTTTTCTTTAAATAAAATTTTTTTTCGAAACAAATAAATAATAAAATGAAGGGAATGATTAAGAATAATAAAATTAATCGAAATAAGTGAAAAATTATTAAAGTAAAATAAAGTGTTAAAAGTAAAAATAAAGCAAATAAAATTAAAGTGATTAACTCCTTCACTGCCATAACGACAATTGTTGTTTTTTCGGACTTGTCCCAAACTGCTAAGAAAACGATAATTGTCATTATGGCAGTAAAAGGGTTAATCACTCTAATTTTATTTGCTTTATGTTTACTTTTTTTCGGACTTGGCCCAATATGCCAAGAAAACGACAATTGTCGGGCAGTATGAAAAACTATTTGAAAATTGCAATATTGACCTGAAATTAGTCACTCAGGAAGTTTTCGAGGGCGCTGATCACGAATCCGTTATCAGATTTTCGAAATTCCAAGATGGCCTCTCAGTACTTCTCATGCGCATTGGCATACCTAGTGTAAAAGTGAATAATTGATGTAGAATCGATAACTCGGGGGTTTCAGGGGCGCTGATCTCGTACCCGATATACTATCAGAAATGCAATATTCCAAGATAGTGCCCCAGTGTCGGGCATGCGCATTAGCATAATACTTTTCAGTATACTTTGACCGGATACCTTTAATATTGGATGAGACATTTCATAAAACATGTGACCCTAAGATGCACCACGTGGAGGTTGGCAATAGGATTTTGCATCTCTATTTGTTTTTTGATTTTATTTATTTTTTATTTTTTATCTGTTTTTGTTTTTTTTTATTATTTTTCTGTTTTTGTTTTTTTCTATTATTTTTCTGTTTTTATTTTTTTTATTATTTTTCTGTTTTTGTTTTTTGATGTTTATTTTTTGTTCTGTTTTCCGTTTATTTCTGATGTTTATTGTCGTTATTTTGGGCTCTTCTTATAACTCAGTGTTCCAAGCAAAAATATTACTTTACTTTAATCTGTGATAGTTTGCAAAGCATGAGCCTGTTTTGCACAACGCCACCTCACAATAAGCACACATGAATCTCACATCTTTCCTTATATTACTGGTTTTGCACTCAATGCAAGCACGTTTGGAATACTTATTTGCATCAGTACAGGGAATATTAGTCAAATAATGTTTTGCACGATATTAGGGCCAAGAATTATTGATTTGATCCCGCTGTGATAACATTTCACACCAAGTAATGAGTTCATGAACAAGTGTTATACGAAAATTTTAGTTTGTCAGTTGTTTATTTGCATAGAGTAAGTTGTAAATTATTACACAATTAGTTAGTAATGAATCTATTAGATACCAGTATATTTTTTTCGTATAACACTAGTTCATGAACTCACTGCTTAGTGTAAAATGTTATCACTGCGGGATCAAATCAATAATTCTTCGCCCTAATATCGTGCGAAACATTATTTGACTAATATTCCCTGTACTGATGCAAATAAGTATCCCAAACGTGCTTGTATTAAGTGCAAAGACAGTAATATATGGTAAGATGTGAGATTTATGTGTGCTTATTGTGAGGTGGCGTTGTGCAAAACAGGCTCATGCTTTGCAAACTATCACAGATTACAGTAAAGTAATATCTTTGCTTGGGACACTGAGTTATAAAAAGAGCCCAAAATAATGACAATAAACATGAGAAATAAACGGAAAACAGAACGAAAAAATTAACATCAAAAAACAAAAACAGTAAAATAAGAAAAAAAACAAAAACAGAAAAATAATAAAAAAAAAATATAATCAAAAAATAAATAGAGATGCAAAATCCTATTGCCAACCTCTACATGGTGCATCTTAGGGTTACATGTTTTATGAAATGTGTCAGCCAATATTAAAGGTATCTGGTCAAAATATACTGAAAAGTATTATGCTAATACGCATGCGCGACACTGGGTCACTATCTTGGAATATTGCATTTCTGATAGTATATCGGGTACGAGATCAGCGCCCCTGAAACCCTTGAGTTATCGATTCCACATCAATTATTCACTTTTACACAAGATCTTCCAATGCGCATGTGCAGTTCTAAGGGGCCATCTTGGAATTTTGCAAATTTGATATTGAATTCGTGATCAGCGCCCCAGAAAGTAAAACTTTTTTTTAAAACGAAAAATAACCTAAGTAAATACATAAATTAATAAACTAACACGAATAAAATAAATTAGAGAATCTAATAAAATAACCTTAATAGATAGATAAATTAAAGTAAGGAATAAATAAACAATAAATAACAAGAATAATTTTAAATAAGCTAAAAACAAAACAAAAATAACTATAAATAATAAGAACATGGATTTGCACGAGCTGCCGTATCTAAATGATACCAATCATTTATGAAGATTTCAGGCCGCAATCTACAAGCAACAGGGAATAAGCCCTAGAAAATCGCTTGGAAGCCTTGGCAGAAGCCATAAGGCTACAGGTAAACATAACTATCTTTCTCTTTAAAGAGTTACAATTTTTCAAAGAAAAAACCAACAGAAACGAGAGGAAGTTACGCATCCTGTGTAAGTACGCTTGCGATTGCTCGCTTCAGTCCGATCAAGTCGACCACTTAAATCAGAGAGTAAATAAACTAGCGGGTATACAGACTGGTACGACGAAAGCGCTGTTAGAGGGGTTCACGCGACTCAGAAATAACAAAGGCATCAACGATAAAATCATCACTAATCTAACTAGGGCTTTGATGAAGCTGAAAATAGACTAACAAAGTGCAAAAAAATAAATAACAATCAACAATATGTGTCACTACAGATGATTCCATCAAACTACGGAGAATTAAGCCAAGACAACGTTTACCAACTGCTTTCCGAGTTAACCAACCGCGTGATCTCCTTAGAAAGGACAGCAGGAAACACCCGAGCCACACTGCAAACAACTACCTTGGCAATCGACAGATTGGTCATCGAACAACGCTCGCAAGCCGGGCAAATCAGGATCAATATCGAGAAAATATACAACAACTACTGCAGAGCGGTTAGGTTGCTCGAAAAGCAGTGAAAGGTTAGGAAGTTCCTAGGGCGGCTCACCGCAGGCTACCTCAGGGATAGAACAACTACTAAAGGAAAATTCGCTGAGGTTAGGCGAGAACTAACAAATCTCCGCGAAAACCTAGTTGTCGTAGGTGACTGGGTTTGTAGAACCCAAGACGATACAGCGGAGCTCACCTCGCAATTAGCCTCAATGAAGCTATCTGACGACTGAGGTCTTTAACCTTGTAACGAAATTATTTTTCTTCTTCTTTCTTTTCTTCCTTCCTTCTCTTAATTAAATATTAACTTTTTGTTTATTTTCCTCATCTTTTCCCCAGTGAACACCAACCCCAGCCAGGAGTCCACCGAAAACCAAGGGTACTTTACCTCCGAGTACGTGGAGACTGCACAGAAGAAACTCCCTGCCCTAAAAAGGAATGCCAACTCGCGGCAGCAGAAGCGCTATTTCTGAGCACTCAAGGAAGCCCGCTAACAGCCTTGGGTTTCATGGAAAACTTACAAGAAGAAACGCGTGAAACGTATCCAAAGGTTAAAGGCGTTCGCCGCTAAGCAGATAGAAACTCCAAAGCCAGCCCTGACTCTGGACGAGAGGATCGAGTCGCTGCGTTGTCGGCACGGCGAGTTCTGAGGCCTGTGCACCACCTGTATTCACGCGGTGACACAAAACTATAAGATACCGAAAAAGAAGAAGGCGAACACCGAAGAAGAAATAATAAAAATAATAGGAAAAAATATACGCGAAATTGAGCCAAACCAGCAATTTGTAGTTAGGAGGTTTTTAACAAAGTAAAAAAAAAACACACTTTTGCTTAAACAAGGCTAATCATTTACGGCCCCCCTCCCATCCGAATTCCTAAATTTTCTCTTCATTCTTTCCTTGCTCTTTTTGTGTTTTTTTTGTTAACTGCGCTTTAGATTAGTTTTTTTTTGTGTTTAACTTTTTGATGAATTTTTCTCTTATTGATAAAAGTAAGTTACTTGTATCGTATATTTAATTTTTTTTTCTTTTTTGCTTCTTTTTTCTTTTCTCTTCTTTTCACTTCACTGAGTTGGATCAGCTTAAAAAATACCCGCAAAAAATACCCCGTTTCAAAAGAAAAACCCCAACGTATAGACCAACGGAATATATATAAAAAAATATAATAATAAATGAATAAATAATAAAAAAGAAACACACAAGAATAGAAAAATACATGAAAAAAATAACAAATATAAAAATAAAAGGAAAAAGACAAGAAAAACGACAACACATAAATCAAAAGAGATATAGGAAAGGAAACGAATAGGAAAAAATACTAAGAAAAATATATAAATATAAAATAATGATAATCCAGGCTAGAACCATACCTTAAAGGAAGAGTTCTTGGAGGTTATTCGAAAAAGTCGAATTATTGCCATATGACCTAAATTTTTTTTTTGAAAAGCTATACAAATCAACCTAGGAATTGCATTGTCTACGCGTCACCAAATAACAAATGACCGACAAGAGACAAATTAGACAACAAGTCGCCAAGGCATTAAAATCAGAAAAAGGTAAGGACAGAATTTCCGATCCCTTCCCCTGTAGACCACGTGTATCTCGCTCTTCCCCGAACAGAAGTCTTGACTCGCCCGTCGACTTCCCTCTGAAAATAACTGAAGACATTACTCCCCCTCCACCCATCCACCAACCTATGATCGATCTAAACATTTTAGATCAAGACTGCTCGACAATAGCTCAACCTAATAGGGACGGTTACAGTAGAGACGCCGGAAATGTAGGCGAACAAAAGCCCATCTTCCAAGTTTCGCTGAAAGATGCCCTCAGCGTGGTGCCTGAGTTCAACGGAAAAAATATTCCGTTGAGCATATTCTTGGAAGGTTGTAATGAAGCCAAAGAGATACTAGGACCTTATGATGAAGCGAACCTAGAAAGGTTGATTCGGAGTCGGGTAAAAGGAGAAGCACGTGCTGCCATCCTCGGATACACTTTTCCAACTATCGAGTCATTTAAAGACTTTTTAAAGGACATTTATGCGTCGAATACAACAGAACAACAACTATTAGGGGAACTTGGCAACGAATATCAACGTGACAACGAGAGTGTCCTTGCATTCGCCAACCGCATGAGAGATTTAGGAGCACAAATTAATGAAGCTCACAGAATAGCTACCGGCTGCCTTGATCCCAAATTTAGAATACAAACAAAAACCCACATAATCAAATGTTTTAACACGTTCGCGACAGGGCCTAAATTCACCAGCCACACCGTGGAGCGGTGCTGTTTTTCGTACTCGATGGAACAATTCTGCATGTACCACCGGTGGCTCATCCCGTCCCATGGGACAGACAAGAATGTACCACCGGTGGTACACCCCGTCGCGAACATGTTAAACAAGTTTTGAAGCTAGAAATAAAAAACAGAATGAGGCCCACCGACATCATATCGGATATCGTAAAGAATGCGATACTCACCGAAAGGCAAATCGCCGCTAGAAATGCCCTTTGCGATAGACAAAAGGCCCAATAGAAAAGATTTCTTTCATACAAGCATAGAACCCGCGAACCTGGAGCCAAAAAGGGCGGAGGAAACCAGATACGAGGTCCGATTGAATAGACAAACAATATGCCGGTTCTGTAACAAACCAGGCCATTCAGAAGAAACGTGTTTCCTCAAGGCAAAAGCATGCCAAATATGCAGAAAAACAGGGCACCGCGCAAACTTCTGCAATTACAATTTCGAATGCCCAATGTATGGACAGAAAGGACATACCGCAATAAAATGTAATAAAAACAGACGCGAAGTCGATATACGAGGTCTGGCTATTAAATAACGAGACGCGCGCCTAGAGGGCGCCGTAGAGGGATGGGGAAAAAAACGAGTATTGCGTTGGGTATCTAGATATCTTGTCTATGCACGTACCAAAACACGTTCTCGT
Source organism: Chalcis sispes (assembly GCA_949987625.1). Lineage (NCBI taxonomy): Eukaryota > Metazoa > Arthropoda > Insecta > Hymenoptera > Chalcididae > Chalcis > Chalcis sispes. Next base: position 39,370,646 of record OX465095.1, on the reverse strand, counting down.
TACTATTATTGTATTTGTGCAGTAGGGGTTTGAAACGAACGTGTTTTTTTCTCGTGCCGAAGACCATGTGTGACGAAAAACAGGAGCAACGTGTCAATCTCAAATTTCTCGTTAAATTGACAAAAACTCCGACTGGGTGCTGTGAATTGTTGCAAGAGGCCTATAAGGACAATTCTCTATCTCGTGCGCGTGTTTTTGAGTGGTGTAAGCGCTTCAGTGAAGGCCGAGTAAGCACTGAATCCACCCCTGAAAACCACCTTAAAAAATCGTTTTTTTATTATATCTCTGCATCTAATAAATATTTTTAAATAAAATCAACGCCAAAATATTTCTTATAAGTAGGCGCTTCTACTGATATAACTTTAACATCAAGGGATTGCAACTTCTTTTTCTATAGGGGTCAAAGTTCTATTTTTTTTGCTATTTTGCGATTCAAAATCTGTTAAATAAGGTCAAGTTAGTTTAAAACTGCATTTATAATAAGAAAATAAGAAATTAAAATTAACGTATTTCGGGGTTTTTTAAGAAAAAATTTTTTGGGGGTGTGTTACCCCTAAAAACCATCTCTACCAAATCACAAGTAGGCTAACGCACCTAACCCTGGCCACAGTGTGTCTATTAATTATTTGTTCTGTTATATGTACCATATGACAAGCGAAATACATTAAATAACCAAGCTACCCCTAACCTCTAACCCCTAACCACAAAAACTCAAAAAACCACCCCTATCAAACCACAAGCCGGTAAACCCACGTAACCCTGGCCACAGCATGTTTATATATTATTTTTTTAACTAAATATATCCTGCATCACAAGCGAGCTATGTCCGCAGAAATCCGACCCTTGACCCCTAAACCGCCTAACCCCAAAAAACCTCCTTTACTAAACCAGAAGCAGGCTAACCCGACTAATCCCTGCCACATGATGTTTATTTATTATTTTTTCTGCTATTAAATATATTTATATCACAAGCGAACTATATGAGCGAAATCAAGCGACTCCTAACCCCCAACCGTTCAAAATCCAAAAAACTACCCCTATTAAACCACAAGCAAGTTAATCCATATTAACCTGGCCCCAGCGTGTTTTTTGATGATTTTTTTTTTTAAATAAATATATCCTACATAATAAGCAATTTATGACAGCAAACCATTGTACTCTTAACCCAATGAATCTCGAAAGAACATCCTTACCAACCCACGAGCAGACTACCGCCCTCAACCCTGACCACAGCGACGTTTATCGCTCATTTCTTCTTGAAATAATTGTCAAATCGAAACCTGGGATGAAAGAAGTTACGTCTAAAAATAAGTATCTAATGTAATACGTTGTCTTATTATTCTCAAATGAACTTCATTGAAAGTTATTCTTATAAAAGACTATATTTTTGACTCATATATAAATTAGAATGTATTTTCTGTCATAGTTTTTACAGTAATGATAATCGTCAAAGAATTGCTTGAAACATAATGACTTTTTACACCAACCATATCGTATTATTGCAACATTCTTATATCCTTGTACTTTGCAGTTGACATTACAAGATTCTCCAAAACTAAAATCAACAGGATTATCAGTTTTATTTGGTTTTTGAGTAATATAGCCGCTTTTATACCAGGAATATTAAAAAATATCCGTATATCTTGGTGAAAAAAGCTGGTTATCTACCAGCGATTGTAATGTTATCATGTTATTTCTTACATGTTAATTAAAGCTATAATCCATCAGCATTACTTAATCTGAAAATTGCCTCACGAAATTTTTCCAAACCCTAAAACCATATATACATCAAGATATACATCAAGAGGTTGGATCTTCCCTGTCGTTCCAGTGGGAATTTTTTTAATGTTAGCAATTTTATTCGTTGGCATCGTTTTCTCTATAACTCTATTACAATGCTCACTGCAAGAATCAAGTAAAAGAATAGATTAAGGACCAACATTTGGCTAAAATACTTCTTTTTACCAAATTTTGATGTGCTGTGAAATAAATAAAATGTTGCTATAGAATACTTTTTTATATTATTGCATTATTATACATAAAAATTATCACACCGGTAGTTAATTTTCCAGATTTTAATGCTTCCACATGCACATTATTTCGTTTTATCAAAGTTGATGGTACTATAGGACCGAATTCACCAGTTTTTCTTTTAATACTAAAAAAAGTGGTGATAGAAGTTTTCCTGTAGCTGATATAATTGGTTAAATCGTGTAACTGTGCATTGTCGATAAAACTGACTGTACCAAACATTGCACTTGTTTTTCTCCTTCTAACGCTAATGTCCTTCCTGAATGCATTTCTAATTGGAAACCACTCTGATCTGAATTATAAATATTTGCTATTCCGATTCTTGGTATACACGATTTTACGTCAGCAACAAAAGCTTCAGCACTAGCTTAAAGCTCTGAAGCACCTTCTAATGTTTTTTTAGTAATAAATTTATTTATTTTTCTGGACACAATTCTATGAGCTTTTTTAAACTTTAATACCCAATTCGCAGAAGCCTTGAATCTTACATCTTCTGAGCCGAGTTCTTTTTGTGCTTGTAACGCCCATTTACGTATATTCTTGTCATGCACTATCAAACCAGCTTTAATAGCCGCTTTGAAATTGTCTAATGTATACTGGCAGATTCGGGTAATTTTTTCTCGATAAGTACCATCTTTATTTATTGTTTTGGCCCAACGTTCAAATAGACTTATTGATGAAACTTTTTTAAATCTATTACTTACAGTTTCGAATTTTGAATTTTTTTCCTTTTTTCCGCTTCTCCAATATTCTACGGCATTATTTTTATATTCAAATGATACTTCTTCAACATCATTTGTACAATGATTCGTTGGTGCAAATTCTGGATCAAGAAGCTGATGTTGTATTTCATCTTCGATTATTTGAGCATCACTATCTTTATATTCTTGATGGAAATCCAACGTCTCTTTAACAATCATGTCTACATCATTGAACTCGTGTGCTGCATCTATTAATATTTGTTTTAATTTCTCTGATAATTCAATTTATTAAAAAATAATCTCACTGCTTGGTATTTGTAAGTTTTGATAATATGCGAATAATAAATTCAATACGTTCAAAGCATTAACCTTCATAATTAAATCTAAAATAAAAGCACTAAATAAATATTTTTTCGCAATTGTAAAGTAAAAAAAAAAAAAACCTAGTCTAATACATATTTTGTTTTACGAATCAAAACATGTGATTATACGTGAAAAGTGACATAACACATCGTTCAATAAGTCCCGAGACTAACAACGAAAACAACATTTTTTTTCAAAAATCATTTTTATTCATTAAGATAATCTCCTTTTTGAGTGACACAATCTTTCCAACGCCTTTCTAACATTTCTATACCATGTTTATAGAAGGATTTATCCTTTGCTTAAAAATAGGCTTCAGTTTCGGCAATGACCTCCTCATTCGAGCCAAATTTTTTTCCCTGGAGCATTTTTTTCAGATCAGCAAAGAGCCAGTAGTCGCTGGGGCTAAATCTGGCGAATAAGGGGGGTGGGGAAGCAAATCAAAACCTAATTCATTCAGTTTTGCCATTGCTTTCATGGACTTGTGGCATGGTGCATTGTCTTGGTGAAAAAGGATTTTTTTCTTTTTCATGTGCGGTCGTTTTGCTGCGATTTCCTCCTTCAAACGTACCAACCAGTCAATATAATAATCACTGTTGATCGATTTACCTTTTTCCAGGTAGTCAATGAAAATCACGCCATGTGTATCCCAAAAAACAGACGCCATGACTTTGCCAGCAGACTGCTGCGTTTTTGAACGCTTTGGGCGGTTTTCGCCAGCTATGCGCCACTCAGATGATTGCCGATTCGACTCCGGAGTGAAATGATGTATCCATGTTTCATCCATGGTCACGTATCGACGCAGGAAATCCTTTTTATTGCGAGTAAATAGCGATAAACAGCTCTCTGAATCGTCGACTCGTTGCTGTTTTTGTTCCACTGAAAGCAATCGCGACACCTACTTGGAAAAAACCTTTTTCATTCTCAATTTTTCATGAAGGATTGTAAATAAGCTTCCAGATGATATCTGTGTCATTTCTGCAATCTTACGGACCTTCACTTTGCGATTTTTCATTACAATTTTTAACACTTCGCTCACATTGTCCTGTGTAAGGGCTTCCAATGGCCTACCCGAACGTTCCGCATCGTTTGTGTCCGTACGATAACGTTTAAACTCAGCATACCAACGTTGGTTTGGATAGAGAGGAGTCTGGGTAATGTTTTTTAAGCCATTTCTGGGCCTCTACGGTGTTTTCACCCATTAAAAAACAATGTTTTATCAACACGCGAAACTCGCTTTTTTCTATCATTTAAACAAATTACAAAATGACTTTACTCTAACCTCGATAACTCTGCTGTCTGTGATCCGATCGACGTGAAATTTTTACACGTAAATCATTTTTCATGTAAAGGTTCGCACTCTATAGAAACGTGGCCAGTTTGGTACTACTAGCACCATCTCTGGGTTAGTCTCGGGACTTATTGAACGATGTGTTAAATACTTACGAAGTAATCGAAAAATTTTCTTCATATTTTTATTGATAATATTCTTGTGCTAAGAAAATTTCATATAAAATTACAAGTAAATGTGTTTATGCATCCAGCACAATAAATAATTCACTTTAGTTGAACTTTTATTATTTATCAAATGCAAGCCGGATGTTTTCCCCAATGATGTTTACACAAGAAATTATCTTCCTCGAAACATGGATTAGATAAAAATGCAAATAACGTATGCTTTGTAAACATTATAACTTTCTTAAAAGAGCAATGATGATAGTAGTAATCTAATCAATTTTTGTTATAAATTATTGTTTAAACGAAAAATAACAGAACAATACATTATATTATTACACTAAATTACAATAAATACAAAATTAATACATTTAAATTTTAATATATATAACACTCATTCCGTTTTTTAAATGGCAAAGAATTCAAGACTTTTCTTTCAATTTAAAGTAATAGCAAATAATAAATAATTTCGAATGTATATATATAATATATATATAAAATTCGAATGTTGTTACAGAATTATTTTATAAAATAATTCCTCAATAATTTTGGAATTATTTTATAATTATTTTATGAATTAATTCTTAAGGAATCAAAAAGCGGACATAGCATTAATACAGAATTAATTCTAAAATAATTTTATTATATCATAAATTAATTCAGAATTAGTTCAGAATTAATTCATGCTGTGTGGATACCCCTAACAATCCTGAAGCAGGCTCAATTTTCTAAATTTTAAACATATTTTTTGAAGTGGCACTATAATTTATTATTTGCTATTGTTGTAAATTGAAAGAAGAGTCTTTAATTTCGTGACGCAATTTTCAGATCAAGTAATGCTGATGGATTATGACTTGAATTTTCATGTAAGAAATAACATTATAACATTACAATCGCTGGTACGTTACCAGTTTTCTTCACCGAGATATACGGATATTTTTAAATATTCCTGGTATAAAAGCGGCTATATTACTCAAAAACCAGATAAAACTGATAATCCTGTTGATTTTAGTTTTGTAGAATATTGTAATGTCAACTGCGAAGTAGAAGAACGTAAGAATGTTGCAATAATACGATGTGGTTGGTGTAAAAATTTATTATGATTCAAGCAATTCTTTAAAGATTATCATTACTGTAAAAACTATGTCAAATAATACATTCTAATTTACATATGAGTCAAAAATATGGTCTTTTATAAGAATAACTTTTAATAAGGTTCATTAGAAAATAATAAGACAACGTATTACATTAGATACTTATTTTTAGACGTAACTTCTTTCATCCCAGGTTTCGATTTGACAATTATTTCAAGAAGAAATGAGCGACAAACGTCGCTGTGGTCAGGGTTGAGGGTGGTAGTCTGCTCGTGGGTTGGTAAGGATGTTTTTTCAGGATTCATTGGGTTAAGAGTACAATGGTTTGCTGTCATAAATTGCTTATTATGTAGGATATATTTATTTAAAAAAAAAAATCATCAAAAAACACGCTGGGGCCAGGTTAATATGGATTAACTTGCTTGTGGTTTAATAGGGGTAGTTTTTTGGATTTTGAACGGTTAGGGGTTGGGAGTCGCTTGATTTCGCTAATATAGTTCGCTTGTGATATAGGATATATTTAATAGCAGAAGAAATAATTAATAAACATCATGTGGCAGGGATTAGTCGGGTTAGCCTGCTTCTGGTTTAGTAGGGGAGGTTTTTTGGGGTTGGGCGGGTTAGGGGTCAAGGGTCGGATTTCTGCGGACATAGCTCGCTTGTGATGCAGGATATATTTAGTTAAAAAAATAATATATAAACATGCTGTGGCCAGGGTTACGTGGGTTTACCGGCTTGTGGTTCGATAGGAGTGGTTTTTTGAGTTTTTGAGGTTAGGGGTTAGAGGTTAGGGGTAGCTTGGTTATTTAATGTATTTCGCTTGTCATATGGTACATATAACAGAACAAATAATCAATAGACACACTGTGGCCAGGGTTAGGTGCGTTAGCCTGCTTGTGATTTGGTAGAGATGGTTTTTACGGGTAACACATCCCCAAAAAATTTTTTCTTAAAAAACCCCGAAATACATCAATTTTAATTTTTTATTTTCTTATTATAAATGTAGTTTCCAACCCACTCGACCTTATTTAACAGATTTTGAATCGCAAAATAGCAAAAAAAATAGAACTTTGACCCCTGTAGAAAGAGGGGTTGCAACCGCTTGGTGTTAAAGTTATATTAGTAGAAGCGCCCACTTATAAGAAATATTTTGGCGTTGATTTTATTTAAAAATATTCATTAGATGCAGAGATATATTAAGAAAACGATTTTTTTGAGGTGGTTTTCAGGGGTCGATTTTACCCTTTAAAAGTGGATGTCAGCCGATAAAAAAAACACGTGTTGAATATTTTTTTGAGTATTACAACATATCCAAAAATTGTTAAAATCGGTGTGGTCGGGTTGGGGTGGTATCTTTGTCAGCACCTAACTGCTGTACACGACCAAGCAATGCGCCTCGAGCCGAGATACGCTGTTACAAATGCGACAGACCTGGCCACACGGCAGTGGTCTGCCACCTGCAAAAATTCTCCAATACAAATAATGTACCCACATGTAGTTACTGCCAAATAAAGGGGCACACTATCACCGAATGCCGGAAAAGGAAATACAATCAGGCAAAGAACAAAAGGAGTCTCCCGCAATAGAGCATCACCAGGAAGGCCCCATAACCTCAAGTGCGCTTAGCCCTTCCGATAGAACTGGAAGATTTCAGTGGAGAATTAATGCCATAGGAACTTGCAGAACTATCCCATTCGTGAGCCTTAACCTCTTACAAAATAAATTCCCCAACACCCTCATGATCGACACAGGATCAAAGGTTTGTGTACTAAAGGCCCATGTTTTGCCAGATTATGAATATCTCAAGAGTCAGGATGGATATACCCTCCAAGGCCCAGGAGGCGTGACGGAAGACGGTCTAGGGAAGGCAAAGATTAAATTTGGGGAAACTGTAATCGAATTTATAGTGGTAGGGAATAATTTTCCTATGCCTTAAGATGGAGCGTTAGGAGCAAATTTTTTTGAAATGACCAGGACAATACTCGACTTTGAAAATAACCTAATGACGTTAAATAATGAATACGTCGAGGTTATTTGGTACGACGAAGATCGCCCTCATCTAACAAAAAACCTACATAATATTACTAGCGACGTAAAGACAGGATTGCCATTTTTAAAAATTCTTCATCCCCCTACTCTCACAGAAGGAAGATTATTAGTAGATTCAGGGTCGGTCATAAACCTAATAAAATCAAGCTAGATACCGCCCGAAGAGGTAATCGACACGTCAGAAAAACATACCCTAAGAGGGATTGAAAAGAGGATTGTACCTACTTGGGGAACTGTAGAAATCTCGTTGTTGGGAAGTAAGGCAAAATTCTTGGTTATAAAAGACGACGTTTACATCCCGGAAGAAGGTTTACTAGGTGGCGAATTTTTGCGTGACGTCCAAGTGCATCTTGATTATCCTAACCACCTGATGGTATGTAACGGCGTCGCCCGCCTATTCGAAATTGGAACAACGCGTACGACGAGGCAAATATTTTGGAGATAATAAAAGATGAAGATCACGAAAGTAACGTGGCCACGAAAAACAGTTACCTGGCCTCAGAAAACGACGTAGCTATCGACCTGGACTACCAGCTCGAGTCAATCGCCGACTTCGGAGACCCCGGGTCCGTCGAAGAACCAGAGATTAAAAAAACCATTGAGGATTATCTACGTACCGACCACTTGGACGACAACGAAAAGTCATGCGGAGTCGATCTAGTAAAAAACAACAGAGATGTATTTTACCTACCCGGCGATGAACTTTCAGGAACTGAACTGATTACGCATCAAATCCCCACGACTGACGATAATCCGGTCCATGCAAAACAATTTTGCTTTCCACATGTATTAAAAGACAAAATAAATCGGCAGGGGACTGAATTACTAAAAGCAGGAGTCATAAAGAACTCCATTTCCCCCCACAACGTCCCTTAGTTTGGGCTGTACCAAAGAAGCCCGATGCCCAAGGCCGCCCCAGATGGTGCATGGTATTAGATTTTCGGGCCTTAAATAAAAAAACGATAGGCGACTCGTATCCACTTCCTAATATCAAAGAGATATTTGATCAAGTAGGATCAGCCAAATATGACACGGTGCTCGACCTGGCGTTAGGATTTCATCAGATAAAGATGCATCCGTAAGACGCGCATAAGACTGCCTTCAGCACGCCATTTGGCCATTATGAATTTGTTAGGATGCCTTTTGGGTTGAAAAACGCGCCTGCTACCTTCAAAAGACGAATGGATAAATTGTTAGAAGGGATGCAAGGAAAAACGTTGTTTGTCCACCTAGACGACATCGTTATTTATTTCGACAATATAGACAAACACCACAAAAAGATAACGGAATTAATGGACAGGCTAAGGAAAGCTAAATTAAAATTACAGATCGACAAAGGCGAGTTCTTGAAACGCGAAGTGATATAACTAAGCCACCTACTTAGCGAAAAAGGACTGTGACCTGATCCTAAGAAATTAGAAGCCGTAAGATGCTTATCGCGACCCGAAAACGTAAAGAACGTTCGCCAATTCTTAGGACTAGCAGGGTTTTATCGGCGATTTATGAAGCGATTCGCATATATTACAAAGCCTTTAACTACATTACTAAAAAAGGAAACAACTTTTAAATGGAATGAGAGAATGGAAAAAGCATTTAATTTATTGAAAGAAATGCTATGCGACGCACTTGTATTATAATTTCCTGATTTATCTCAACCCTTCATAATCACAACAGATGCTTCAGGCTACGCAGTAGGAGGAGTCCTGTTTCAAGGAGAAATTGGGAAGGATCAGCCGATAGCCTATACTTCGCGCATGTTACGTGGTGCCGGAAGCAATTACGAAGTATACAAGAAAGAAGCGTTAGCCGCAGTGCATAGCGTAACAGCATTTCGATATTATGTGTACGGACGAAAATTTACCATCATAACGGATCATCAGCCTCTGGTATGATTCAAGACAGCCGACTTGAATACGAGAGTGCAAAAATGGAGATTTAAACTATCTGAATATGATTATTAAATAATCTACAAACCGAGCGAATTAAATGCTAATGCGGACGCTTTATCGCGCAACCCAGTTGAAGAATGCGCCATTAACGTGGTAACACGCGCACAATAAAAGAAGACTACCCAAGTTGGCGACGGAGATGAAAAAGAACAATTGTTAGCCAACCCGACAACACAAACACCAAAGAAACCTAAAAGAACAACCTAGAAAAGTCCAAGAGATCACCTTAATTAAGGACAAAACCGCACTGCGACCCAAGAAAAAAATCGACTACGGAGAAAGCGAGGATTACGACTCTGACAAACCCGCAAAATCTAAACCGTTCGCTACGCTCGCAAGGCCCGCATCAAAATCAGACGAAGATCCCGAATCCTCAGACGAACTCGTGGACAATAAAGTAACACGCCGCAGCTCAATAGTAGAACTGAAAGAACCGCTGCGCACAAGAAACGACAGCATAGTCTACTTTGTAACCTCAGACGGAGATTTTTGCGACGAAGGCGGTAAAATGCAGCACGATACGGTAAAATTAACGTTTTAGAAAACTTGACCGTTGGAGAAGTTCATCGCGAAAAGCGAAAAGGAAAAAAATCTTTTTATACCGTATGTATAAGAGGAGAACAACCACTTTTCCTCACTCAAATTAAAAAAAACCTATCAAAAGACTTGAAGAACTTCAAAAAACTATCAGAGAAGTTTGACCAAAAAACGTTCAGTGTCGCTAAAAACAAATATTGGGTGTACAACTTTGCTTCCGCCGTTTTGCGATAGATGGCTGTAGCGGTAAGTGGTAGTTAAAATAAATAGATCATAGATGTCATACAATAAGCTTAGGTATTTGTAAACATAACGCCATTGAAATATTAGTCGATTTGTGTCTGCATCATAAAGTTATTCTCGATTAAACATGTCAGCTTACGAGCCAAATTCTCGTCATTTGCAGAAGGTTTTAATTATCTGCTTTAATATGAAGAAATCTGCGACTGAGGCTCACCAAATGCTCTCAAATACCTATGGTGAGGCCGCTATTAGTAAAAGAAATGGGAAAAGTAATGGGAACTAGTAGTCATGGGAGTCATGAGAGTAATGGGACTAAAAGTCATGGGAATGATTCAGAAACGAGGAAATTAGGTGCCGTACGAGTTGAAGCCGAGAGATGTTGAACGGCGTTTGTGTGTTTGTGAACAGCTGCTTGCAAGGCAAAGACGGAAGGGATTTCTGCATCGCATTGTGACTGGAGACGAAAAATGGGTTCACTACGATAATCCCAAGCGCAGAAAATCATGGGAATATCCCGGCCATGCTTTCACGTCGACGGCTAAACCGAATATTCACGGTTCCAAGGTCATGCTCAGTATTTGGTGGGACCAGCTCGGCGTTGTGTATTATGAGTTGTTAAAACCGACTGAAACAATCACAGGCGATCGTTATCGAACGCAATTAATGCGTTTGAGCCGAGCATTGAAAGACAAACGGCCGCAATACAACGAGAGACATGATAAAGTGATTTTACAGCATGACAATGCTCGACCCCATGTTGCGAAAGTGGTCAAGACATACTTGGAAACTTTGAAATGGGAAGCCCTACCCCACATGCCGTATTCTCCAGACGTTGCTCCCTCGGACTATCACTTGTTTTGATCAATGGCACACGGCCTGGCTAACCAGCACTTCTGGTCTTATGAAGAAGTAAAAAATTAGATCGATTCGTGGATCGATTCAAAAGATGACCAGTTTTTTCAATGCGGGATTCGTATGCTGCCCGAAAGATGAAAGAAAGTAGTGGCCAGCGATGGACAATACTTGGAATCATGAATGTGTAACCAGTTTTTTACAATAAAGCCTCGAATTTCGGAAAAAAACGGTGGAAGCAAAGTTGTGCACCCAATACCTAGAAAACTTAGAATAGACACAGATCCTTAGCCTTCTTAAAGGCACATTTACTAATAGCCCCACGAAAATTTTCGTATGTACTGGGAAACTAAAATATGTCACGATCGACAAGAGCGGCGAGGTTTTCCATGAACTCCACAAATCACCGGTCGGAGGTTACAGGGGAGTATCCAAGACCTTTAACCAAGTTCGGCAAAAATACATTCTGTCAAAAAAGTACCGGGAATTGTCGATTTAAATTTGGCGGGGCAATTTAGGCAGGTAAAATTTTTTTTCTAGGTTGGTACAACTGCCCTTAATGACTTTGCCAAGTTTGAGCGGAATCTGTCACCGAGTGTGTTTACAGTAGCTGGTTAAGTCAGTCGATGTCAATAGTGCATGCCGATTTTTTACAATGGGTGATTACGTTGAACAAAGAATTTGTCCAAAATTTTGTGTTCCGAATGAAATTTCGTGTGCCGATGCATTGAAAATGTTGCAAAAGGCTTTTGGTGATAAAGCACTATCGAAAATCCGTGCGTATGAGTGGTACAAAGCCTTCAAGGAGGGTCGTGAAGTCGTCGAAGACTCGCCTCGTTCCGGACGCCCATCGACGGCTTCGAACTCCCTAACAACCCTGTAAATGTAACCCGTCGTTACATACAATTATTACAAATAGTAAATTACTGCCAAACCCATGTCATACAATGTAAAGGAGAGATACAGCGGACAGCTTATTACTGCGGAACGTCCTCCCATAATTGTATAGTTAACCATGGTCAGGCCGAATATGTACACGAAATTAGTAGGCTCGCATGTGAACAATTATATGAAACAGGAATATTCAAATTCGGAGATAATACAGTAGTCAGCGAGATAAAGGTTAATAGCACTGTAACACATCCAATGGTGTATGCGGTGCGACGGAGAATCCGTCATAGGTCATCGACGAAGAATGTAAGTGTTTACATTCTTGCACGACTGTCTCTAGGTTGCCAACTTGTGTAAGCCTGTTTAGCCGCAAAAATGCGGATTTTTCCAAAAGCCGGAAACGTTCGTAAATCACGCGATTTTCGAACTTGCGGCGACGATTGGCGAGGAATTTCGGGAGCCGCGAGAAAAGGGGAGAGAAAAGCTAGCGTAACAAGCAGTTACGCGGTGCTCTCCTGCGAGTGAGTTTTGCTGCGCGCTCCCGCGAGGATGGAGAGATAAGTCTCGCGGTGAACATAGTTCTGTTCCTTGGTATAAGAATGAGGATCGCGATTGAAGCCAAGGGTTAAGGTGTGCGAGAGAGAGTAAGAGAGAGTGAGGAAGAAGTCGGGAGAGGAGTGCCAAGAAAGTGAGCGAAGACGAGAAAGTGCAGCGAGGAAGTAAGCCTTGGGATGAGATCAAGCGTCAGCGGGGGGCGACTAGAGGTTGCCACCGCGACATCTGAAGCCGAAGGTGTGATGGAGGCAGTCAGCGGGCAGGCGAACTCACAGCGAGGTCCGGCAGCCTTTTTCCGGAGGAAGATCAGCAGAAGCGAAGTGCAGTGGCGCTGAAGGAAGCTGCCGGGAGTTAAACGGCCTGCGGACGAGCTTTGTCAACAGCAGCGGTGAGTGTCCTCACTTATCTGCGTGAAATAGCGAGAGGGAGAGAGAGAGAGCGAGAATGTGTGTTAGTGGGTTCGTGGTGAGGGTGGCGAGGAATTGCCACTTCCCTGCCCTCGGAAAGTGATAGGCCTTCGTTGGCTGGAGGGACAATCGCGGCCGGCCGGCCTGCATAATATTGCGTCATAGAGAGCGACAGAGATAGAGAGAGAGAGAGGAGAGAGAGAGAGAAAGAGAGAGAGAGAAAGAGAGAGAAGAGAGAGAGAGAAGAGAGAAGAGAGAGAGAGAGAGAGAGAGAGAGAGAGAGAGAGAGAGAGAGAGAGAGAGAGAGAGAGAGAGAGAGAGAGAGAGAGAGAGAGAGAGAGAGAGAGAGAGAGAGAGAGAGAGAGAGAGAGAGAGAGAGAGAGAGAGAGAGAGAGAGAGAGAGAGAGAGAGAGAGAGAGAGAGAGAGAGAGAGAGAGAGAGAGAGAGAGAGAGAGAGAGAGAAAGAGAGAGAGAGAGAGATAGAGATAGAGAGAGAGAGATTAAAGCGGTGTTTTATTATAATATTATTTTTGTACAAGGCACTCAGGGCGTACGCAGCTAAATCGGCTACGACGTGGTACCTACGTTACAGCGGGTACAGTCAGCGAGAGTGGGCGATGCTCCGGAAGCGTTTACCGAGACCCTTATGGTGCTTGGAAAAAGGTGATCGTGCAAGGCCTACTAAGCATCACCTTGAGAGCACTTTGCACGAATCAACTTTGATAATAATAAAATTCACCTAAATTCCGGAACATCGTACACTCTCTCTGAAACTTCGTGCATCGGTGCATCGATCTCGAAAGCGAGTATACTTTTTGGGAAGCTCTACCCCTAGACCAATGTACATTTGACCATTACGAACTTTCATAAGGACTAGCAAATAAAATCACAGGACAATAGTTTTAACCATGAACGAACCATATATTCCTTACCACAAACGATGTGACCTTTGCCCTATCCAGTAAGGGCAGTGAGAGCTTATGCAGGTACACAGTGGTTAAGACTGAACACTATAAGCTCTTCATCCTAGAAACCACCAAAGAATATTCTTTCGCGAAGCCAGGAAGTATGGCGATAGAAAATTTTGGTCATCTTTGCCTATGTGAATTCCAAATTCGTATACGTTGAAAAACACATAAAATCCCAAGTTTAATCCTTGTATTATAATGTAATGCAACAACAATGTAAGATTAAACGCCAGACATTGCTAAACGCTCTAGCAATAGTCAACCAATCACCTGACGAGTTGGCTTACAACTTGATGAACGGGCCCGGCTACATGGCACCGTAGGAGGCGAAGTGGTACACATAATCAAATGCGTACCAGTAGAAGTGAAGCTCCAACATTGGGAATATTGTTATGCCGAACTAGAAGTTTTACGGAACAACCAAACGCAATATTTGACACTGAAAACACACATCCTGAAAGATCATAGCACCAGGGTATCATGCAATGCCATCCTACTATCGTATTACAGAGTGAATGAAGAATGGCTAAAAATCATGCCTAGGCCAGTAGAAGGCAAAGCACCGTTAACTCTCTAGCCCTTTACACAGACGACGTGGAAATACGTCGACCCCGCTTTTTTGGCAACCAGTGGCACTTATACAGAAAAAGATATAGAACAGCTACAAGAACGAATTATGTTCCCGATCGTAAAGCCGTCACTATTAAACGACTTTGCCAAAGAGATCCACGGCCAATCCATTATTGACAATAAAGGAACCATATCTAAACTCCTCAACGAAGACACTGTAGGAAAAGTATTGGATTCGGTATGGACTACTGCCTGGAACCGACTGTTGACTTTCGGAACCATCAGTTCTACCATCAAAGCCATATTCTTCATTAGACTTGCAATAAAAACCGTAGTAAGTAGTCTAGTCAACGGCTTCCTCTTTCACCGCATGTGCAAATGCTCCATGCACCTTCTAGCCGCACTCTTTGGGTCCGTGACTCGTCTATTTATCTGGACACAGCGGATCCGCCCGTGAGACAGACTGAACAGCAACACGACATACCAGGCTCTTCAATAAGTTTTGCGGTTCGATAAGAGAGGGTGTTTCTACTAGCCTAAATTCTTTTTTGTTATGCTGGTACACTCTTTATATGAACGTATGATAAGTTTCATTTCAATCTATCAATTTATTCTTTGTTTACAAGCCATTTAGTATCGAAGTGTTATAGTATTTTTTAACAATGGATAAAATCAAGTATCGTGGAGTGATTGAATTTTTATTTTTGGAAGGTTTAAAAGCAAAGAAAACTTATGAACGAATGATGAAAGTGTCTAAGGACTCTTCGCCTTCAATTATTACAGTAGAAAGATGGGTTGCTGAATTTAAACGTGGTCGTACAAGCCTTGAAGATGATCCACGTCAAGGACGTCCAAAAACAGCAACAACACTAGAAATCGCAGAAAAAATACAGGATATCGTATTGGAACATCGTCGAGTGACTAAAAGAGATTTAGCAGAAGCCCTAGGCATCTCATTGGGCAATGTGAGCAATATTTTGACTGAAGTATTGGGTTTCAGAAAGCTGTGTGCACAATGGGTGCTGCATTCGCTAACAATGGAACAAAAACACATTCGAATGCGACTTTCTTAGCAACATTTAGAGCGTTTTTGAAAGCATAAAGTGGAATTTGTGCGTCGATTCATCACTATGGATGAGACTTGGGTCTATCACCATGATTGTAAATCAAAACAAGAGGCTAAAGAGTGGTATGAACCTGGTTATTTGGCTCCAAAACGAGTTCGTGTCCAGAAATCGGCCGAAAAGGTGTAAGCATCAGTTTTTTGGGACGCGAAAGAAATTTTGTTCGTGGATTACTTGCCAACTAGTAAAACAATAAATTCTGAATAATATTGTAACCTTTTAGACCAGCTGAAGGAAAAAATTCGTGAAAAAAGTCCCGGTTTGCGGAAGAAAAAATCCTTTCTCATCAGGACAATGCACCGTGTCACGAAAGCATTTTGACAATGGCTAAAATTCATGAATGAAAGTTCGAATTGTTGGAGCATCCACCGTATTCACCAGATTTGGCCCCTAGCGACTTCTATCTGTTTCCAGATCTAAAAAAGTTAGTGGATAGCGTTTTTCATCAAATGATGAGGTCATAACAGATGTGGAAGCGTATTTTGCAGCCCTTCCTGATTCTCACTTCAGGGATGGAATTCATAAATTGGAATCTCATTGGAACAAGTGTATTGATGTTCTGGGAGACTATACTGAATAATAAAGTGTATTCCAAAATATAAAATTGTGTTTTTCTTTTCGAACCGCAAAATTTATTAAACAGCCAGGTAGAAATGGGATTCATAAATCCAGACACCGTGACCTCACACCCAGAACCAACAGTCACCAAAGCACCAACTCCAGCCGGCTCGCTACCAAAGACGTCACAAGTCTTGTCATCGAGAAGCTTTTTCAACTACAGCCATTAAAAAGAACCATGCCTTACAGTACAAGTTTTCATCGTTTTCATTCCGGCTACGCCAATACGATTGCTAGTTAATACTACGATCACCTAGCAACCGTTTTAGCATAGGGGTGTTACGTCGGTATACGACCTCCGTTTTTTTGTGTGTCAGCTGATAATTTGCTCCCTGTCTTTCCGGCCCCTAGTCGCCACTCAAAAAAAAAAAAATAAACAAATCTAGCGACCGCCTCGATCCACACACAAGCGCTCCACCACGATAAAGCCACTCCCCACAATCTACGTGATGCACTCTCATCTGGCCCAAACTGTTGCGAAACCTAGCTTAAGATTGGGCCAAGAGCTTGCGATTTTCTTGTAAATCACATGCATTATTCGAATAGGAAAAAATAGCTACAATCGTTAAACTGAATTTAAATTAAGCTTCATAACGCATTGTTTCTTTTATTTTTTTTATTATATTTTTTAAATATATAAACATATATGAATCATGTTATTAAAAAAAAATATATATATAATACAAAACGGCCTGACCATGGCTCTTTTTAAATTAAATTTATTAATAAAAATTGTCATATATTCTTTGCAAGCATAAATACTTTAATTATTATATTGTTTTACTTTTAACTTCAATAAATCATTAAATTGTACTTCTTGCTAAGCAATACGAAAATAAGCGTCTTCGCCGCAATTATAGTCGTCGCGGAATCATATTATTCCCGTTCTCACGCAAAACGCCGAATAAAATTTTTACAGGTACACTCTTTGTAAAAATTTTTCGTTGCGCAAATTAATTAATTAATTTAAATAATACCAACAAGCTTGGAATTATAACTAGATTATTAATAATAATGCTGCACTTATATTTCTCATTAATTTTTCTATATTAATTTCAACTAATAATTTTTGTCCCAGTGATAATTATAATTATTATTTTCATTTTCTTAATGCTATATTAATCATTAACGCTAATATATTTTCACCTATATATTCTTTTATGCAAGTAACTTTTTATATCATTAAATATTTCGACTTATCATAACTATTTTTCTATTAATTTTTCTATTCCATTCCTTTTTTATCATTTTTATAAACAAAACCTTGTAAGAAACATTGCATTAATCATTAATATACTATTAATTACGTTTTGCGATATTTTAATTTTCACTTATAATAATAATTTTTAATACGCAATAATTATTTGTTTCAAACCTCTAAACGGAATAATTATATAAGTAAAAAATAACATAGAACGATCAATTACTTATCCGACAGGCCGAAACAATCACCTACAGATTAAGCAAAATTGTAATTTATGAAGAATAATTATTTAAATTACTAATTTTGCAATTATTTTTTTTTCTACCGTTCTATAATCATAAATTATATTTTATTTATTATTTTACTCACCAACAGATACCACCCGTATCCTGGGTAACAATCATTTTTTGTTTATTTAAATAGTTATTTTTTACTTGGCTATCCATATAGATTTAATGCGTAAAAATGCGACAAAAACTTAGTCTTTTTTTTTTTGTAATACGCATCAAATTTTAAATAAACGATCATGTAATCTAATTTGATGTATTTCTGCTATAAACAATAGAAAATAATAAAAATTATGCAAAAAGGAATTATCTTATTCTATCTTCAGTCTGTCAAGTAAGAGCGTGGTCGTGTTAATTTAAAAAAAAATTTATTTGATGAAACTTTCATATCTATATATACATTGTACACATTACAAACAATGATGCAGTTCGGTCAATAATGTGTCCAGTCACCACTGGCGTCGATAATTGCCTGGCATCTCCGAGGCATGCTTTCTACTAATTTGACGGCGTATTCTAGTGGCAAGGATCTACAGATCCCACAAATTTCGTAAGACAACTGCTTCAAAGTGTATGTGCGTCTTCCGCGAAGCTTCCGTTTAATATATGCCCACACATTTTCATTAGGGTTTGCATCGGGCGACTGCGACGGCCAATCGAATGTAACGATGCCAGATTGAGTCTTCCACTAAGTACAGAGCTTGCTGCGGTGTTTAGGATCGTTGTCCTCCTGCAGAATCCAATCTTTTTTTTTTGTGATAAACCATCGTTTGGCAGATGGCAGTAAAGCCTTTTATGTAGTTTTTTATCATTTTCTTGGCATTTAGGTTGTCAGTAAAGAGGTGCAAAGTGCCGAATCCCTGCTTTGAGAAGCAGCCCCAAAGATGCACCTTTATTCCATGTTTTACGGTCCGCTGAACAAGCCTATTGGTGGAAGTTGACCAGGCTCGCGTGAGGACAGAACGTGCCCATATAGAACATTCATCAGTAAAAATGACATTTTCAAAATCTTTATCAATATTCTCATGCGCCCAAGCGAGTCGCTTTCTCACATGTTTTTCAGTCAACAAAGGCTTCTTCATTGTATTGCGCCATTTCAGATGATGAGTACGAAGATGGGTTCGGATAGTTTTGTAGGATATATTTAAACCTTTTGCCATTAATTTTGCTTGTCCTTGCCGCAGTGTTAAAGCAGGATTCCGCGAAAACAGATTCACTATTCTTTTTTCATCTTTTTTGTTCACTTTTCCTATCGAGCCACGTTCTGGTAAATCATCGACATTTTTAGCTACTTTATATTGCTGTATCCACTTCTGTACAAATGCCTTCGACTTTCTTATATATTTAGCAGCCGCTGATTGCGACATTTTGGGACCTTTCGGGTGGATGCAAAGGAACACAGCCTCGTAGCGCGACGCGTACTTAGCACTCATGGCTTTTAACGTGATTTTTTTTTTTAAGATCAACGACAACTAAATCTTTGTTAACAATACATCAAGGACAAAGCTTCCTTCTATTGGCCCGCAAAAGAATTAGAGCAAAATCTTTTATTACCTGTCGGTGAAGTCGACCACGCTCTTACTTGACTGACTGTAATTCTCACTCTCCCACTTAAACGAAACGCCTTCAAGATAGAGCATTAACGTTTACCCTGCGCTAATTTCAAGCAATCGGATTGGCACAACGTCATCGCTATACGAATGCATAAAAAGAGGTGATCCACCTGCGGGGAGCGTACTCCCGGACTCCAGGACTACCGGACTATTGTACTACTGAACTTGCGGCACTCGCTGAACTTGCCGGAGATCCCGTTCTTTTTCATATATTCAAGGAATCAACACGTATCAGCCATCAACCAGACCAAGAGAGAGAGAGAGAGAGAGATTAGATCCAACCACCATAGATCGATAATCAAATAAAAGTGAGTTTAATCCAATTGAGATATCGTGTGTCGTAATATATTTTTTTTATTTAATTTTCTACTAGTTTATTTTTTTTTCTTTTATCCATGTAGTTTTTTTCTTACTTTCATTATCAATATATTCCGAAAAGGTAGAGTTAGCCTGAGTTTCGGCTAACTACCTATATTCCATTAATAAAATGTCAAGTCCTACTCTAGAGCAGCGTAGCTGGTCTGAGTTTCGGCACGCTCAGTCCTACAATTCACCACCTTTCGCTCAGAAAAGCCAAGAAAAGTGAAGCTAAGACTCCTTCAGCGTCCCAAGCCCGCAAGCTTCACTGCTTAGGCTCTACAAGGCAGCGACTCTAGCGTTACGTCAAATAATGCACCGTAGCGTCATCACCGAAATTACAGTTGCAAAGACTTTTTTTCTGAATATGTTTTTAGTAAATGAAATAGCTCATCTCTAGTAAATGTATTACATACATCAATTTTTCGATCTTAAGAAAAAGCAAATCGAAATACTTGACAATTTGTTTTACAGATTTCACAACTTTCTTTAGCTGAAATTTGAATTTTGGTAATGGTGAAATTTCATTACTTTGCTTCACTTACATTAGAAATTATTGCAAATAAATAGCAAATAGATTATCTAATTAATTATAATTAAAATTCGGAAGCCGGATCATATAAATAAAGTTACGTAATACACGGTACAATGTGCAAAATGTGAAACAAAGAAAATAGATACTTTGCAAGTTTTTTGATTTTACAACTTTCTGTAGGTGAAGTTATAAAATTATACATAAAGTTCTAAGAATAAATTCACTAAGCAGCCATAATTTTATCATCAATTAAGGAAAAATGTAAAATTTAATTTTTTATAAATACAATTGATCAGTGAAACTGTATTCGTCAGAAGAACAACTGTATTATTTAAACATTTTTTATGAAATCAATCTTTTACAAAAAATGTTACGACATTAAGTTTGTAAATATTTAATAAATTAATGAAAGATAAAATAGTACAAATATGTAAAAAATAAAAAGCAATTTTAAAAATATGGTCATATTAAAATTATATAAATTTTTTATATATAAATTGTATGTTTGAAAAATTGAAAAATAATGATTTTAAAATGAGATACAAAACAACTTCTACTTGCCAACATTTTACCTTTTGTAAAATATTTTTTAAAGAGATTATATATTCTTACTAATGATTCACTAAATTTTCTCAAGGCTTGCGTAGTTTCCTTATTTTCGATATTTTTACTACTTAAAGTTTCGCTCGACTTTAGCAGTCTTGACTTTTTAGGTCCTCCATAAAGGTCGTCTAAATGTTCTTCTTCTATGTCTTCTTCTCACGCCGTGACAATTATCTCGGTTTGACTATCTGAGTCGGTGGTAACGTCAACGCAAATTAGTAAATTATACTATTGTTTGTTGCTGCGATGGTCGATACCAAGGCCTAAATTTTCCGTGGTTTCTTCCCGCAACTCATTTCTTCTAGGTGCGGCTCGTGGTAGTTTTCTGTATGAATCAGTATTACTTTTAGTTGGGTCAATATACTCTGATGTTG
Organism: Chalcis sispes; assembly: GCA_949987625.1. Taxonomy (NCBI): domain Eukaryota; kingdom Metazoa; phylum Arthropoda; class Insecta; order Hymenoptera; family Chalcididae; genus Chalcis; species Chalcis sispes. The sequence goes on along the minus strand of OX465095.1, from coordinate 39,349,266 downwards.
TTTCTAAATTAAGTCTGGTTTCCTTTTCCGTAGGTCGGCTTTCAGTTACTGATCTCTAGTCTGATGCTCGTTATTTACATGTTCTGATAATCAAGAAACTTTCGTGGGTATCTAGGGTTGTTTAGTATTGGACCTCTGAGTACGGTTATTACAGGGGGTTTTCCAAGATATGGGTTCGCGGGTATTTTCTGGCGCCTTAAAAATTTTCGTTCCTTAATCAGTGGGGACGTTTCTTGAGTTATTATTATATCTTGGATCTAGTTCTCTGAGCTATAATGCCGTGTTCTAGAGTAGGCGTCGTTTTAACAGTTTTCGAACCTGGTCTTCCTCGTCTTTGGCTTGGTTGATTTTGTGCATCCTCTACCGAGAAGTTTCTCAATATTGGAATCTTAGGTTTTTCATCTTTTTTGGCTGGGAGTCTACTTTGTTTAGTATTAGTACTCTTAGTTGGGGTAATTCATCATTAATTTATTGCTCAATGGCGTTGGGTTACGAGACACAGCGTCCGCATTGCTATTTAATCGTCTCACTTTATATTTTAATGTGTATTGGTATCCAGTAAATTTGAACATTGAACGCATTTATCGCTGCCCAAGATCGATTCTACTATGTATCCGATTTAACGGTTCATAGTCTGCTCATATAGAGAATCTTCTTCGCAATAGGTATCGTCAATTTGATGCATGACATATAACGCGGCTAAACATTTCTTTTCTGTTGTACTGTAATTTCTTTCAGCCTTATTCAGGGTTCTCGATAAATATGCCATCAGATGGACGAATCCATTCTGTTTTTGACTTAGTACTGCTTCAATTACATGATCAGATGCATCGGTCCTAAGAGTAAATTCTTTTCCAAAGTCTGGGTAGACTATCAAGGAAAAGTTCTCAACCCGGATCTATCGATTTCTATGGTTCTGGGATGTTAAAGTACATCAAAAATAAGAGATGAGTGTTTTTTCTTATAGGCTAACTTCCACTTTTAAGGGGTTAAAATGACCCCTAAAAAAAGGGGTCAAAACAGTTTTTTGTAAATATCTCATAAACTTATAGGGATATTTTAATGATCCAATCGGCAAAAAACTTGTTATTTAATGTAGAAATTTATCCCATAATTTTTGTCCATAATTTTGCAACCCCTAATTTTCATGGGGGTAAACTCAGTTTTTATAACGTATTTTTTATTTAAAACTTCAAATTTTAAGAAAATAATTGCAAATAATTTTTTTTTTACAAAAATGGAAAACTAAATTTGACATGTCTTGGGGTTTTTTAAAAATCATCTTTTTAGAGGAGTTACCAATCCCTAAAACGAAATTTTAAATTCCTCCTAGTCTATTGAGAATATTTTAATGATTCAAACGGCAAAAAACTTGTTATTTAATGTAGAAATTTCGTATTGGAATTCAATCTGGAATTCATGAACCACGATATGGAATTTAACTAACGATTTCTGAATAGTTAAATAGTTGGTTCCTTGGGCTTCTATAGTGTAACGTCGGAGTAACGCTACAGTGCGTTAACTTGATGTAACGCTACTGATCGTTATCTTTTCGAGTCTAAGCAGTCAAGCTTACGGGTTCAGGATGGCAGAGGAGTATTGGAGCTTTATTCTTTTCTTTGCTTTCTTGAGGAAGAGGTGGTGAAATGTAGGACTGAGCGTACGTCTCGGCCGTAATTCAGGCCAGCTACGCCGCTCTGGATAAGGTCTTAACCAATGACTTGTGGATAAAGGTAGTTAGCCGAAACTCAGGCTAACTTTACCTTTTGGAAATTTAGAACATATGAGAGAAGAAAAGGTAGAAGAAAAAAGAAATATACAATATAAAAATTAACTTGACTCACTCTTTTTGAAGGATGAGTTTTCGACGCGACTAAATCCTCTCTCTATCTCTCTCCCTCTCTGTAGTCCGCTGCGGTGCTGTTTTTTCGACGTCTTCTTTCTTCGTATTTGAACGATGTCCGTCTGAGTCAAAGTTATTTTTAAAGGAACAGTTTTCAAGAAAAATGTAAAAAATATATATATATATATATATACATATATATATATATACGAGGGCGGTTCAATAAGTACACGTGTTTGACGACGGAGGGCGTTCCTGAAGGAAGTTGGTATAATTATCGTGTGCTGCCATCTATCAAATGACGGTAAAACAAATTTCAGACTGATTGATAGGTTAGTTTGGATTTGGCAGTCATTCGAGTAAGACATGTTTCGTGATTTTCGCTAAGATGGATTAAGAGCAGCATCGTTCGGTAATTCGCTTTTTGTTTTTGGATGGAAAAAAATGCGAGGAGATAAAAGCAAAGTTGGATGCTGTTTATGGGGAAACTTTGCCATCTATGACGATCGTTAGATATTGGTTCAACGAATTTAAACGTGGGCGAACATCCGTTTTTGATGAGGAGCGATCAGGACGCCTGGCAGACGTGGTTACCGAGGAAATCATTCAAAAAGTCAACGACATGATTCTCGCTGATCGACGAACGAAAGTGCGTGAAGTAGCAGAGGCCGTAGGGGTGTCGACCGGAACGGCAAATAATATTTTACATGATAAGTTAACGATTAAAAAATTGTCAGCCCGATGGGTGCCGCGATTGCTCACGGTGGACAACAAGCGGACGCGGCTGTTAACTTTGAAGCAGTGTTTGGAGCAATTTAAGCGAGATCCGAAGAAGTTTTTGCGTCGAGTTGTCACCGTTGATGAAACCTGGATTCATCATTACACACCTGAAACTAAGCAACAATCAAAACAATGGATTTCTCCCAGTGAATCTGCTCCAAAGAAGGCAAAGACGGTCCCATCGGTCGGAAAGGTCATGGCGATGATTTTTTGGGATGCGAACGGCGTCATCCTCATGGATTTTTCAGAAAAATGAAGAACGATCACTAGACAATGCTACAGTGAGTTATTGGACCGCTTCGCAAAAAATTGAAGGAGACACGGCCGCACTTGGCGAAAAAGAAGATGCTATTTCACCATGATAACGCACCAGCACATTCATCCGGAGTTGCCACCACCAAACTGCATGAATCGCGTTATGAATTGCTGCCGCACCCTTCATATTCACGCGATCTGGCTCCCTGCGACTTTTTCTTATTCCCTAACATGAAGGAATGGCTCGCGGGAAAAAAATTTAGCTCAAACGAGGAAGTCATCGCCGAGACAGAGGCCTATTTTGGAGAGTTCGACAAATTTTATTTTTTGGAGGCGTTAAAAAAATGGCAGGAACGTTGGGAGAAGTGTATCTTTCTAAAAGGGGACTATGTTGAAAAATAAAAGAAAATTTTTTTTTTAAATTGTGTCTTCATTTCTTACACAGGTACTTATTAAACCGCCCTAGTATATATATATTGATGTGTGCGGCCGCTGGAGCTGCTGGTCAACTGGGGAAATGCTGTGGCTCTGGATAAACTTGGTAGATAAATCCTTGGAGTGCTGCCTAAGGTCTGCTCGTAGAAGTCCTGTTGAAGTTGTTTTCTCGAGTGCTGTCTGAGGTCTGCTCGTCGTATTTCTATAGAAGTTGTCCCCTCGAGTGCTGCCTGAGGTATGCTGCTTGGTGATCACAAGGATGAAGCTATCCCGCAATTTTCCTATTGGTCGAAAAATTCGGGTACGGGCAAATTTTTCGAGCCCCCTCTATCCGGCGGGCTTCTCGGTCCGAAGAAGGGTAGGGGTGTGGAAAACCCCTGCGAGGGTGTGTCGTCTTGGTGGCGGAGAGAGAGATCGAGAGAGGATGTCTATTGTTACAAAAATATTTGATAAACTTATAAACTAATATTAATATTATTTTATCTTATAAATTTTTATTTTTATCTTAAGCGATGCAAAATTTGAACTAAGCTACGAAAAAGAATCAATTTCGTAGCTTAATTCTAACTATGGAGTCTTAAACGAGCTCTCGTCGAAGTAAGACGTGTTTACTAACAAGAGCACCGTTTTACATAAATGTCGCATCGTATAACTATAAGTAATAATAAACTGTATGGAAACAACATTTCTCGAGTGAATAAGTCCTTTTCTTAAATTGAGATACAGATTCTCTGTATCTTGATTTATAAAACTTTCTTTTTTTTTGAGAATACATCATGGAAGTTTCTGGTAGTAGGAACATTCCATCTCAACGTTTTCCTGAAAATGATGAAACTGCTATTAATAATAAAACCTCGTATGCACAAATAACGCAAAAAGAAATATGCCCAACACGCGAATGTACTGGCTATTGTACTGGATGCTATACATGGACTGCCAAACAGGGACTTCGCTTCGGCTACTGGAAAAATTATTGGACCGCAAAACATGACGCATATTCCAAGAATTTCTCTCAGAAGGGTCTGTATTTATTTTATTTCTCCAGAGATTGCCAAAACAATCGTTAATACCTAACGATTAACTATCAACAATAATCCTCTCGAAATTCGACCGCTTGTTTCAAAAACAAAGCGAATAATTATTTCTAACGCACACCCAGTTATTTCAGGCAGCACGATTGAAGTGAAACTACGCGAGCGTAATATTACGTTAAAATCATCAATCACCTAAATTTGTTCAGGTATACATGAAGAAGGATATACACATTTACTTAGCTTTCGACGTCATGTGTATATAGATCAAGACAACATCAACAAACTTCCCAAGCATTTAGAAATAAAACACAACAGCATGACTTATTGGATTTATTTTTCAACGGAGAAGCTCACCTGCTTCTTATGTAAAGACGAAGGCCATTTAGCCAAATACTGTAAAAATTACGAAACAAATACCCAAACTAATACAATCACGGAATCTCAATTAACAATTGACGCTGAGTCAGGCAACATCGCTGAGTTAACGCTCACACAAGAGAAAAATAGAAGTTTAAAAAAATTAGCCTCTTGTTTTGACTCAGGATCATGGTGATAGACCCAAGTCTCATCCATAGTGATGAATCGATGCACACTTTATCCTTTCAAAAACGCTCTAAATGTTGCTGAGAAAGTCGCATTCGAATGTGTTTTTGTTCCATTGTTAGCGAATGCGGCACCCATTGTGCACACAGCTTTCTGAAACCCAATACTTCAATCGAAATATTGTTTACACTGCCCAATGTCATGCCTAGGGCTTCTACTAAATCTCTTTCAGTCACTCGACGATTTTCCAATACGATATCCTGTATTTTTTCTACGATTTCTGGTGTTGTTGCTGTTTTTGGACGTCCTTGACGTGGATCGTCTTCAAGTCTTGTACGACCACGTTTAAATTTAGCAACCCACCTTTCTACTGTACTAATTAAAGGCGAAAAGTCTTTATACACTTTCAACATTCGTTCATAAATTTCCTTTGCTTTTAAGCCTTTGAAAAATAAAAAATTCAATCATTGCACAGTACTTGATTGTTTCCATTGTAAAAAAATACTGTGACACGTCGATACTAAATGGCTTGTAAACAAAGAATGAATTGACAGATTGAAATGAAACTTCACATACGTTGATATGAAGAGTGTACCAACATAACACTAAAATTTAGGCTAGTAACGAAATCCCCTCTTATCGAACCGCAAAACTTATTGAATAGCCTGATATCTCAGTTCGCTGTCGATATAACGCCTTACTCTAAAAATGTCAACTCTCTTGAGCGAAGTATTACCTATATAGAGAAAAGTCTATCTACACAGTGTGTCCCATGGAAAACGGAACTTTTTCAAAACATTGATTTATATTGGCGCCACCTATTGGTCGATGTTAGCAATGGAAAGGTCCATTCTTAACTGACATCCTGTCAAAATTGTATGACATTTGGTTCAATGGAAACCAAAATATCGCGCTCAAAGTGACAGTGTGTTTGTGGCATCGGTCGAAAAATTAACTTCGAACGAAGAGAAAATAATAAGTTCTGTTTTAAACTCGGTAAATCCTTTACTGAGACGCACAATTTGCTGAAACAAGTTTATGGCGATAATTGTCTATCCCGTACCAGAGTGTATGAGTAATATAAGCGGTTCCAGGAAGGTCGTGAAAACATTTAGGACGACGAACATCCAGGTCCTTCGAATTCCGTGGTTACTCAAAGTAACATTGAAAAAGTGCGTGAATTTATAAAAAATGGGCCAAAATCTTTATTGCGATACATAGAAATGGAATTGAATATGTACAAAAATTCAATTCATCGCATTTTGACCGATCATTTGAATCTACGGAAGGTGTGTGCACGCTTTGTTCCACACGAATTGACCGACTACGAAAAATTGCTCCGAATTCAACATTGTAAGGATTTGATTAAAGAGTCAAAAAAGGACCAAAACTTGAAATATTTAATTGTGACTGGTGACGAGACATGGTGTTTTCAATATGATCCCGAAACCAAGCGTCAAAGTGCTGAATGGAAGCACCCAACCGAGCCCAATCCGAAAAAAAGTCGTCTTGAAAAGTCAAAAGAGAAGACAATGTTGATTTGTTTCTACGATTCGGAGAGTATTATTCATCGTCAATTCGTTTCACCTGGTCAAACGATTACTGCTGTGTTTTATCTTGGTGTTATAAAGCGTTTGCTCAGTCGTATTCATCGTGTGCGGCCACAATACCGTGAAAAAGGGAGCTGGCGTTTGTTGCATGATAATGCCCCGTCTCATCGATCGAACTTGATCACGGATTTTTTGATCAAAAATTTCATTTTAACCATCAACCATTCACCGTACTCGCTGGATTTGGCTCCGTGCGACTCCTACTTGTTCTCCAAATTGCAATTGCGTATAAAAGGAAAACGTTATGCCGACGAAAAAGCCATCCAAAGAGCGATGACCGACATACTAAAGTCGATGAATAAAAATGATCTCAAAAACTCATTCGATATGTTAATTGATCGTGCGAAACGTTGTATTGATGCGGAAGGAGACTATTTTGAATAAAATAAATGTAATTTGCCGGAATATTGAGTTTTTGTCTTTATTTTGAAAAAGTTCCGTTTTCCATGGGACACACTGTGTATAATTGGATTTGACCTTGCGCTTAGCAAAACTATTTACATATACTTTAACAATAAAAATATATCATCAGGCGAAAAACATATGGATATCAACAGTCTAGTCATTAAATCTAGCGAGAGTGCAAAATTTTTAGGAGTTACTTTTGATTACAAATTACTTTTCACATAACACATTCGGAAAATAGAAAAAAAAAAAAATTTAGAGCGCTGAATATTATCCGATATCTTCAAGGGATATGGTGGGAAGCGGATCCCAATACTCTCTTAACTTTATATATATATAACTTTATATAAGTTATATACAATCAATCGTAGATTATGGTGTACAAGCTTACTATCCCAATCGCAAAGACCTACCAATAAAAATCGAAGGAGTTGAATATGCCGCTATAAGAACTGCCTTAGGATACAGAAGATCGACACCGAACAATATCTTACTAACCGAATCGAAATTTCCACTGATTTCATATAGAGCGGAATATCTGACTATTATATTAATCTTTCAAGTGCTTTCCGACGAAAGTCCCCCTATTTTTGAAACAATAAATAATTACTTCAATAATCATAAAAACTCTTAAAAAAAAAAACGGTTCAAACTTTTCGAAACTTGTATTAGAAGTACGTCAGCTTTAAGAACACTACTTGCACTTTCCAAACACTACGACATATATAATTACGACTATAGTATCAACTTTACTTCTACACAGTATGTCGGAAAAGTTCCCGAACTTATTTTGCAGCGCTTGTACGAGTGGCGCCACCTCTTGGACGATACCGTACAACTGCTTACACGTGGTTCAGTCGGTTCAAGAAGGGTAGAGAGTCGTTGGAAAATGGCGAGAGAAACGGCTGGCCGTCAACAGCTGTTACCGACGAAAACGAGGCTCGCGTGCTCGCGCTACTGAAGCAGGATTGCCACATGTCTCTTAGAATGTTGGCAGACGAACTGAACATGAGCAAGAATAGCGTCGCGTTGATTTTGAAAGAAAAAATGAACCGCAGGAAGGTCTGCTCTCGATTTGTTCCGCACTCTCTCACACCAGAGCAGAAAGAAACTCGCATCCAATGTTGTCAAGATTTTATCGAGACTTGCGATACCACTCCGGGCTTTCTAACCTCAATTGTGACTGGAGACGAGACTTGGTGTTTTCAATACGATCCTTCCACGAAGCGCCAGTCATCCGCTCTGCTCAGTCCGGGCCGTGCGAGGCCTCAAAAAGTGCGCCAACAAAAATCACGGGTAAAGACGATGCTCATCGCTTACTTCGACTCCAAAGGCCTGATACACAAAGAATTTGTGCTCCCAAACACCACCGTGAATGCTGCGTATTACGTAAAGGTGTTAAAACGTCTGAAGCGCTGGATTATTCGCATTAGGCCCGAGTACAAGGAACCGGGATCGTGGAGTTTGCTGGATGCCAATGCGCCTGCTCATTCTTCGAACATTGTGAAGCGTCATCTTGCCGAAAATTAGATCCCATGCACCAATCACGCCCCATACTCGCCAGATATGGCTCCAGCCGACTTTTTCTTATTTCCCAAGCTAAAAATGGCATTGAAAGGACGATTTTTTGAAGATGTACCGAGCATTCAAGCGGCTTGCACCGAGCGTCTCACAGCGATAACTTCAGAGGAGTATCAGAGAGCCTTCGAATCACTCATGGAGCGCTCTAATGAGTGTATATCTAGGAAAGGGGACTATGTTGAAAGTTAACTGGAATAAATTTCTTTAGATGTAATTTTCGGTTTTTTATTTCACAAGTTCGGAAACTTTTCCGACATACTGTGTATTCCATTTGATAGATCACTAGGCGATAAATTAAAGTGGTGTAAAAATCTAAGCGAACTACTCTCCAATATTCTATGTAAAAAAAACGCTGTTGCCATTTTTACAGATGAAAGTAAAAGTCCGATGTCTTCCTACACCGGTGCAGCTTGCATATGCCCCAAATTCAATATTAATCTAGAAAGTAGCCTAACTAAGAATGCTTTAGTTTTTACAGAAGAATGTTGCGCCATTAAGGATGCACTACTTGCAACCTTAGATAATACATCCCTAAAATACTATATCTTCACAGATTCTCTAAATACGTTACAAAATCTTAACAGTCGTAACATAAGCATAAAAACAAATAGATGTATCCTAGAAATTGAAAAAATGTATTCCCAGTTTTTCAGTACAACTACTTCTGGAGATATAAAACTGTTTTGGATTCCTGCTCATATTTAAATCAGTGGCAATGAACTTGCAGATTCCATTGCTAAATATGCCAGCTTAAACTCATCTAATTATATCCATTTTACACCCATTAGAGATCTACGGAATTACTTCAAAGAATACATGCATGAAACCTCTATAAACAACATTAAAAAAACGTTCCAATCAAAAGGTCAAAAGTACTTTCAACTTTATTATACAGAAAAAACCAAATCAAAAAAACTTCTAAGAGACCTCATTGTTACAGTCGACAGATGTAGATCCGATCATTACCATCTTAAAGCATCTTTCTATCACATTAATATAATTTCTTACCTGAGCTGTCCTTGTGGCTTTAGACAACATGATTTGAGATGATTAGAGGGCGCCGTAGAGGGGTGGGGAAAAAAACGAGTAGTGCGTTGGGTATCTATATATCTTGTCTATGCACGTACCAAAACACGTTCTCGTCACTATCATTGTATTTGTGCAGTAGCGGTTTGAAACGAACGTATTTTTTCTCGTGCCGAAAACCATGTGTGTCAAAAAACAGGAGCAGCGTATCAATCACAAATTTTTCGTTGAATTGAAAAAAACCTTCGACTGAGTGCTGTAAATTGTTGCAAGAGGCCTATGGGGATAATTCTCTATCTCGTGCGTGTGTTTTTGAGTAGTGTAAGCGCTTTAGTGAGGGCCGAGTGAGCACTGAAGATGACCAACGCCCAGGTCGCCCTGTCACTGTTTCAACTCCGGAAACAGTGACCAAAATCGATCAAATTGTGCGTGCAGATCGTCGAATGAGCATCTGGATGATTGCCGAGGCTGTAAACGCCGATAAAGAAACGGTTAGACAAATTTTACACGAGGAATCACACATGACAAAAGTCTGTGCAAATTTGGTGCCAAAAAACCTGACTCCTGACCAAAGGCTCTTGCGTCAACAGGTCTGCTCAGATTTCCTTGAAAGGTTGAAGAAAGATTCCGGACTGATGAAAAACATTATTACTTGCGACGAAACGTGGATTTTTCAATACGATGCTGAAACAAAGCGGCAATCGATGCATTGGAAGACGCCTGAATCGCCCAGAATCAAAAAAGCAAGGATGTCCAAATCAAAATTCAAGGCAATGTTGATCGTTTTTTTTTGACATTAACGGTATCGTGATGACTAAATGGGTTCCAGAGGGTCAGACTGTCAACCAGACTTACTATTTGTCAGTTTTGGCAACACTGCGAGAACGAGTTCGTAAGAAACGGCCCGAGTTGTGAAAGAACAACTTGTGGATTTTGCACCAGGACAACGCATCTGCCCATAACGCGCTATCTGTGAAGCAGTATTTGGCCGGAAGCGCACTCCAGTGCTCGAACACGCGCCGTACTCGCCAGATTTGGCACCGTGCGACTTTTTTTGTTTCCGAAGATAAAATCTGCTTTGAAAGGGACCTGATTTGAGTCGATGGAAGCGGTAAAGCAAAAAACGGCAGAGCTCCTGAAGGCCCTCGCCAAAGAAGACTTCCAGCACTGCTTCGATCAATGAAAAAAACGTATGGAAAGGTGTGTGGCGAGGAAAGGGCAGTATATTGAATGGAAGCATTCGAATGTAGAATAATTTTTATAATAAAACCCTTTTTCGTAACCAGTCTCGTTATTTAATAGCTAGATGAAATTGCCCTTTACTCGATACAGAGCGAACCTCTCTTATATAGAATTTACAAAATTTATGTAAAATTAAGGTTCCGTGCAATATTAATACATTACTCGTCGAACCGAATGTTAATGCCTGTATCTATAATCATAAGTTTCTTAAAAATTATAATATAAAAGTTTAACACTGTAAGAATGTAATATATTGTAAAATGATAAACAATCAATCTATAGCAAATGAATCTTAATAAAGATTCAAAACTTTAAATAAAAAAAAAAAAATAAAATAAAATTCTAACTATAATTACAATATGATTAATTCATTATTATATTATTTAGTTTTATTATTATTATATAAAGGATTTTTGTTTGCATTATAATGCTTAAGTTTTTTCTCTTTTTTTTATGTTACTATTATATTATGTTAGCAACTATATTTTTTTCTTTTAAAAAGAGTTTAATTTAAGTTATACGTTTTTATGATTGTCTGTATTTTATGAATAATAATGACAATTGTTACATACTTTTTGTGAAATAATTACAAAATAAATTTTAAGCAAAATATATCATAGTAATAGTTTATTTGATAAATTGTATTTAAATAATTTTAACTTTGCGTTTAAGATATAATTCAACATTATTATTACTGTGACAGGTGGCTTATAGAAGTTAAGCCACCTGCCATAGGCGAGAGAAATAGAGTTCGCGGCGCGACGATACGCGGCGCCATAGATCAAGCGATCGATGGCTTGACGCGGGAAAAGGCGCGAAAATCCGTGGCGTACCGAAACGTGGCGCTATCGATCAAGAATCGATAACGCTACGCGGGAAAACCGATAGGCGAGAGTAGAAGGAGGAGCCCTCCCCTCAAGCATTCTTCTCGTCCGAGCCGTTTTACTAGCCGCACGTGTCGTAATTTTTGACAGGAGTTTCTTTAGAAGAAAGAGGCGATTCTCCAAGTTTTTCTGTAGCAGCTTGAAGAGACAATTCCGCGAGTAGAGCGCAATCAAGTAAGTGACCACTTCATCGCAATAATTAGTCCGCGAATAATTGGATTTAGTTTCTTGACGCGAGTGCGAGCGTGTCAGGCATATATATATCTATAGGTGAGTTACGCGCGAGACCGCGTAACTCATAATCGCATAGGCCGCGCGAGTGCGAGTGAGAGGATTGATCTCTCCCTCGCACTATCATAGAATAGGCGTACGAGTAAGAGAAAGCCACTCTTGCTCGTACATCCTGCGAGTACGCAGTTGAGCGAGAGGAACAAGTTCTCTCGCTCAATCATAGACTGCAGCGTTGAGTGAGAGGGAGAGACGCTCTCACTCGGGCAGTCACGAACTACGGCAGTATAGAGAGGAAACTGCTCTCTATATATCTGCCGTCCATAGACTACACGTGTGTGTAGCCGCGTGGAGCGAAGAGGGTGCGCATGCGCAGTGCGCACTTCGAGAATTAGTATTGCGCATGAGGCAGTTCTAATTGCTCTTCGTGTAAACGTAACTCTCCGCACTAATTATTACTTTTGTATTATTTTTGATGTTTTTATTGATTAAATAAGTAGTTAGCACGGAGCAGGTGCGCCTTTTTTATTTTTATTTCCCTACAGCGTCCCTATTCTGAATACCGCCGCCTCCGCGGGTGTGCCAACCGGTCGTTGGCACACATCCTGAGCAGCATAGCCCGGTGGGAGCAACACCGGTAGAGGGGCCTTAGGCAAGGCCCTCACACACAAAAGAAGATCAAGCAGGACCAGAGGAAGGTCCTGCGTTGCTAACGGGCGTAAATAAATTTACCCCGTTACAACTAGCGCCCAACGTGGGGCTTAGGCATAGGGTCGCGCGATACGAGAGGGCGTGCGCAGTAGGGAAAGAGAGGTCCGAAGCGTGCGCAGAGGGCGCAACAGGCACACACATACACAAGCGTGCATAGAAGAGTAGGCGCGGAAGAATAATAGTCCCTAGCGTGGCAACGGGGGCGGAAGAATTTTTTGTTGTTGTTCTCGTGTTAAAAATAATTTATAAAAAAAAATTTTTTTGTTCAATTTTGGAATATAGCTTGCTTGTAGCACCGAGGCTTAAGCAAGTATAAGGTCAGGGAGAACTGACCTCTCCACAGCCACGCCAGTGCGAGTTGCGGTACCGTGGGTAGAGGGACGGGGTAAATCCATCTTAGAAATAAAATTTATACATCTACCTATTTATTTATTAAATTATTTAGCGCGACTACACGTGTGTGTAGCCGCGTGAAGCGAACAGGGTGCGCAGGCGCAGTGCGCACCTCGAGAAGTAGTATTGCGCGTGAGGCAGTACTAATTGCTCTTCGTGTAAACGGAACTCTCCGCAATAATTTATTACTTTTGTATTATTTTTGTTGTTTTTATTCATTAAATAAGTAGTTAGCACAGAGCAGGTGCGCCTTTCTTATTTTTATTAACCAACAGCGTCCCTATCCCGAATACCGCCGCCTCTGCGGGTGTGCCAACCGGTCATTGGCACACATCCTGAGCAGCCTAGCCCGGTGGGAGCAACACCGGTAGCGGGGTTTTAGGCAAGGCCTCTCACACACAAAAGAAGATCGAGCAGGACCAGAGGAAGGTCCTGCGTTGCTAACGGGCGTAAATAAATTAACCCCGTTACATTACATAAAATCTAGACAATCGCAGAGGCGCTTTATTATTTAAATATTATTGCTTAATTCTAATCAAAATTTTAATCATTAATTTTAAAATATAATTTAAAATAATTTTTAAACAAATTAATACCAGAATATAAAAAAGAATAATTTTAAACTATTGGATTCTAAAATATAATCTTAAAATAATTTTAAAATAACTAATTCTAATATAAATTTAAATTTAAATACAATTTTAGCTTGGAAGTTAAACACACAAAAAAAAATATCATTCTCACCGGTAAGTTTCAATTTTAATTATTTCTTAACATTTTCTGTTAAGTGACGAAATTTTAATAATTAAATTGAATAATTAAATTAAATGATAATAATTAAATTAAGAATTTATAAAAAATTAAATCAAAATTAAACGGTTCAATTTATCACTGCAACACATAAATGTGTACGTTTAATGTGTAAAAATGCTGAGCGCCCAGGTTGACGAACTTTGTACAACAGAGTGTTAGAAAAAGGTGGGTGATACTTGCACTCACGCTGCAAATTGACTCCTGTGGAAAAAACCCAGGAGACATGGAAAATAAACGTATTCTTACAGTCAGATATTTTTCCCACACACCTTTAGAGAGTTGTGTTGCTCAACTCGCCTCGGCGCACACATTTAAACAAATAAAATGTCTAAGGTTGCATTTTAGTCGGGAGGCGCGCGGGAGGCTCGGGAGTCCACCGAGGCTCGCGCCGATGCCGAATAAGCAACATTCCCCACGATGCCTCCACCTCAAGGTCTTTAAATATGAGTACCAACGGGCTGCGAGGGGGTAGACGGTTGAAGAAGAACTGTAGTATCTGAACTCCGCCGTAACGTCGTTTAATTTTTCTTTGAGTCCCCATATTTTATAATTTTTTGAACTATTCCATTTCAATAACTTTTCTAGTTTCATCCCGGTTTCAGCCGCGTGTTGCGTGTGTGAGTGACATTCAATAACTCCGTCAGCGTGGTTGCATAATTTATTTAATAAAGAGACTATAATTGAAAAGAACTGGTTGTGTTGAGTATTTTAAACCTTAATTCCTCATCGGACGGGTATCTTTGGAATTCCAGGACGTGCTAAGGATCCAGGTAGGTTTTTACTTATAATCGTTATTAATGTTGAGTTAATTATTATCATGTTTCTTCTCTGCGCCTGATCCCCACTGAAGAATGGGGTAGAGGCTGTCATGTTTATAATCCGCGGTAACATGGGTCCCTTCGGTTCGCGATGCGCGGGCGGGCCCGTACGGGACGCGTTGGTGGGTCCCGCAATAAAATAAATATTAAAATTTCGTGTTGTGCGTGTAGCCCCGCACGTAACAGCGAAATTTTTGGTGGAGGCGCCGGGTAACCGCCAACACTGAGGGACTTTTGTTGTATTAATTATGTCAATTATATTTGGATTATCAAATTAATTGTTGACAAAGATTAGTTTTCCTTTTTTTTGAAAGCACTTTTTATATCTTCGTTTATATTATTATATTTTTACAATTTTTAATACATTTTCAATATGAATGAAAACAATTGTCAATAATCTTAAATTATGATTATCTTAATTATCTTAATTATTTACATTTTTGATAATTGTAAAAAAATTTTCTTCTATATAACTTAAAAGTTTTGAAATTTACAAAATTATTTTATCTTGCATAAAATATAGATTTATCAAATGTATGAAATTTAAAAGAATAAGTAATTAATATATTTTTTACAAAAGTTTCGAAATTTCCAAGATTAAAATAATGAAAGGAGTAAAGTCACCTAAATAATAGTGTCTTTCAAAGTTATAACTGATTTATAAAATCTTCTGTATTATGAATTTAAAAGTAATAACAAAATAGATTACAGTTTGACATATTAATTCGAAAAGGGAAAAGTCTTGATTATTTAAGTTCATTTTACATAACTATTAAATTACTAACATAATAAATAAAAATTTTATTTGAAATATACCCAGGTTGAATGTTGAGAAAACTGAAAATAATAATTTATAACAAAAAATTATTTTTTTTAAAATTATATAAAATATATATGGGTGTATAAATTAATGTTCATTTCTTAAATATCAAAGTATTATTACATATATGTATATATATATATATATGTTTACTGGTCTTATTGAGAAAGTGGATCAACAGTTTAAATTAATTTAGTAACAGCTTGTTACATTTTTGTAATTCCCACTAATTTTAATCTTGAAAAAAAAAAAAAAAAAAATTTGATTTTGATATTTTCGTAAATTAAAATTTTAGTGCATATTTTTTTTACAATTATCAATTTATTTTATTAAGAATGATTTTATACCTTTGAGAGAATTGCTTTAAATGTTTATAATACATTAAAAGACTATTTTTTTTATAAACTTTTACGGAGAAGTTATAATAAAATTGTCTGTTAATTAATTTTGTTTTATTTGTACCGCAAATGAAAAACTTTCGTTTAAAAATAAGTATCTTATAGAATGTCTATTTTTAACAAATTAATTAATTTCAAAATTTTTATTGCTAATTAATAAAAAAGTATCAATAAAATTATTTCATAAATAAAAATTTATAATTTATAATTTTATAATTTTATTCTTAAGGCTTTATTACTTACGTGTTTGAAAAGTATATTAAAAATTAATCATATTAATAAAATTAATATACTAGATATATTGAATTCAAATTAATTAATGATGTCTATTAATCCAAACTAAAAATTTGTATTAAATTTAATAATTTTTTTTTGCATCTGAGTAATTAGGTTATATAATTATTTTATGCTTTGCAGAAGAAAACTAGTATAAACCTCACCGTGCGATCTCCCGTCGGATCGCCACAGCGATGAAATTATTAAAATATTGATAATAAGTTTTTATAGGATAAAATGTTCTTATTTTTTGACAAATGTAAATATGTTTATTGTTTTATTGTGAATACAAATATTTTCATTTTAATTACAATGATCTATATGTTGATAATAAATATATTAAAATAATTTTATTCTATGTCTTAAAGAGAATTAATGTAGTTCTCTCCGCGCGAAGCCCGGCCGTCGGATCGCCGCGATGTGAAAATGATTATGCTACGAATGCGGTGGCAATTTTTACATTGATACAGTCTGTCAAGTAAGAGCGTGGTCGTGTTAATTTATAAAAAAATTCGTTTAATAAAACTTTCATATTTATATATACATTGTACACATTACAAACAATGATGCAATTCGGTTAATAATGTGTTCAGTCACCACCGGCGTCGATAATTGCCTGGCATCTCCGAGGCATGCTTTCTACTAATTTGACGGCGTATTCTAGTGGCAAGGATCTCTAGATCCGACGAGTTTCGTAAGACAACTGCTTCAAAGTGTATGTGCGTCTTCCACGAAGCTTCCGTTTAATATATGCCCACACATTTTCAATAGGGTTTGCATCGGGCGACTGCGACGGCCAATCCAATGTAACGATGCCAGATTGAGTCTTCCACTGAGTACAGAGCTTGCTGCGGTGTTTAGGATCGTTGTCCTCCTGCATAATCCAATCTTCGTTTTTGTAATGAACCATCGTTTGGCAGATAGCAGTAAAGCCTTTTTGTAGATTTTTATCATTTTCTCGGCATTTAGGTTGTCAGTAAAGAGGTGCAAAGTGCCGAATCCCTGCTTTGAGGAGCAGCCCCAAAGATGCACCTTTATTCCATGTTTTACGGTCCGCTGAACAAGCCTATTGGTGGAAGTTGACCAGGCTCGCGTGAGGACAGAACGTGCCCATATAGAACATTTATCAGTAAAAATGACATTTTCAAAATCTCTATCAATATTCTCATGCGCCCAAGCGAGTCGCTTTGTCACATTTTTTTCAGTCAACAGAGGCTTCTTCATTGTGTTGCGCCATTTCAGATGATCAGTACGAAGATGGGTTCGGATAGTTTCGTAGGATATATCTAAACCTTTTGCCATTAATTTTGCTTGTCCTTGCCGCAGTGTTAAAGCAGGATTCCGCGAAAACAGATTCACTATTCTTTTTTCATCTTCTTTGTTCACTTTTCCTATCGAGCCACGTTCTGGTAAATCATCGACATTTTTAGCCACTTCATATCGCTGTATCCACTTTTGTACAAATGCCTTCGACTTTCTCATATATTTAGCAGCCGCTGATTGCGGCATTTTGGGACCTTTCGGGTGGATGCAAAGGAACACAGCCTCGTAGCGCGACGCGTACTTAGCACTCATGGCGTTGAACGTGATTCTCTTTTAAAAGATCAACGACAACTGAATTTTTGTTGACAATGCATCAAGGACAAAGCTTCTTTCTATTGGCTTGCGAAGGAACTAGATTAAAATCTTTTATTACCTGTCGGTGAAATCGACCACGCTCTTACTTGACAGACTGTAATAACAAAATACCATGCGGAAAATTTTGTTTAACATTATACAGTGGAAGTGGGATATGTGTATATGTATGTATATGGCATACGTATAAGTAAACAAAAATATACATAAAAAAATTATATACATAAAGAAAAGTGAGAGTGAATAATATAAGTGAAAAAGTGACAGTGAATAATGAAGCAAAAGGATAAGCTAAATGAAAATTTTTATTTAATAATAACATTTTACAAAGAGAAAAAAAGGGAGAAAAATATTTTATTTAATAATAATTTTAAATATTTAATAAAATATTAAATTAAATTATAAAATAATTATTTAATAAAATTATTAAATATCAAACTTATTGAATTTATTTCAAAATGTGGCCATGTCAATATAATAGTGATGTAAATAATTTTGAAAAAAAATATAGGATTAAAAATTCAATCAGAAATGATAAAAAAAAAGCATTTTTGTTAAGATACTTGGTATATTAAATAAAAATTTCAGATATTAAAGTGTTTTATTCTGAGATCTAATGCCGTTCTTTCCGTGATTTGCCCGGCCGTCGGATCGCCGAGGCATGCGAGTGATCATGCTAGGAATGCAGCGATAAATATTACGTCACGGCGAGATAACGCGCAGCTGATATTCAAGGTTTTTTTTTCTTATTCTCTCACATGTGAATTGAAAGTGATTTAAAATTTTATAAATAAAAATAATAAGCAGTAGAGAAAGTGTGAAAATGTGAACTTGTGATCTTCAACTATTCGCTCTGTGACAAAAGGAGTAAAAGTTAACATTAGTGTGAAAGTGGTCTATAAAAGAAAAACAAAGAAGTGAAATAAATAAAATGATAGATAAATAATGAAATGCGCGAATAAATAAAAGTGAATAAAATAAAAGAATAATAAAATAAAAGAATAATAAATAAAATAAAATAATATAAAAGAAAGTGAAGTAAAAATATATGCGCGAATTAAAATAAAAAGAATAATATAAATGAAATAAAGGAAAATGAATGAAAAATAATGAAATACGTGATGGAATAATATAAAAATTAATAAAATAAAAGAATAATAATATAAAAGAATAAAATAAAAGAATAATGAATAAAATAAAATAAAATAAAAGGAAGTGATGTAAAAACATATATGCGAAACAAAATAAAATAAAAAGAATAATATCAATGAAATAAAGAAGAAAAATAAATGAAATAATAATAAAAGTGCGTCAATAAATAAAACAAAAGAATAATAAATAAAAGAAACGATAAATAAAATAAACGAAAGATAAATAAAGGAAAATAAAATAAAAGAATAATGAATAAAATTAAATAAAATAAAAGGAAGTGATGTAAAAACATATATGCGAAATAAAATAAAATAAAAAGAATAATATCAATGAAATAAAGAAGAAAAATAAATGAAATAATAATAAAAGTGCGTGAATAAATAAAACAAAAGAATAATAAATAAAAGAAACGATAAATAAAATAAACAAAAGATAAATAAAGAAAAATAAAATAAAAGAAAGTGAATTAAAAATAAAATTATATGTGCGAATTAAAATAAAAGAATAATAATAATGTGCAGCGAATTAATAAATAAAAAGAATAAATAAAGGAAGAATAATAATAAAATGAAAATAATAAATAAATAAATAATAAGTAAGATAAAGAATAAATAAATCAAAGAAAAATAGATAAATAAATTGCAACAAAATAAAAGAAAGGGAAAATAAAACATATATATGTATATATATATATATATATATATATATATATATATATATATATATATATAAATATATGCGGATTAAAATGAGTGAAATAAAACAAATGAAATAATAAATAATTAATATAAAGAATAACATAAAGAAATAAACTGCGTTAAAACAAAGTAAAATGAAGTGAGAAGAAAAATATAAATATATAAACACGAATAAATAAAAAGTGAATAATAAAAAAAAAAAAAAATATTTTTATAATTAAAATAAATGAAAATAACGCGATAGTGAGTAAATGAAGTGTTTTAAATTAGACAAAATTAGTAATAAAGAGTGAATAAATGATTACAAATTGAATGAATTATTATGAGTGAAAATACTAAGGTCACAGAGTGAAGCAAGTTGATTATTTGGAAAAAAAAAGGAAAATTACACCTTCTGCTTCGATAATTATTACAATATTACTCAATATTAATGTATGCGTCGTATACCATATTATTGTTCTATGTTATTAACCATATTATAAATAAAAACATAAAAATATATACATTTATTGTGTCACGATTAACCTTATACTAATAATCTCCCTGTTAGATTAAACTTACATATTAATTAAAAAATTAACATATATGAAACTTCTTTATTTTTCCTAAAAACATTATGTATAGTAAAATTAAAATTTTTCTAATTATAGAAATTTTTTATTATTATAAAAAAAAAAAAAAAAAAAAAAAAAAAAAAAAATGTTTATCCTTTTTCAATGTTCTGCATGCAGCAGCCATATTCATACTATTTTGTATGTAGCAGCGCATAATATTATAAATATATTATACTAGATAATAACGGAAAATTGTCGTTGCCTGTACGTTGCTTTGAACTAAGCTTAGGTTATCCATTAAAACTCTGAATATACGTTCGATAATTTCGGAATTAGCGCGCACAAGCAACCAAACAAACGTACACAATTTTTAATAATAATCTTTGTTATGCTATTTCTTTTTCTACAATACCCGCAATCATCTTTTGGTAATTACCTTTAATGTACAAACACAGCGACACTACTCTTTCATTATAGTGCTTTCATTATTGTTTCGCAAGACTTTATTATTTTACGATGACTAAGTTAAAATTGCATGCATTGAATTAATATTGAGACATACATACAACTGAATAAATAAATTAACCAATGATACATTGCCTTCAGGAATTATTGCGTCGACGGGAAAAGGATCAAGACCTGATCCTTATTGTTCTAGTAGAATTATGCGCTGCTTGACCGCCGTTGGCCTGCAAGCCGCGAGTGCTTTTGCGGACGAGAGTATTTCTCTGCCGAGTCAGCTATCACGTTGCAACCAAGTTGCCGATAGCAGAAAGCGGAAAAAAAAAAAAAAAAAAAAGAAAAATATTTTGAATTAAGTATTATACTTGTTGAATATTTTTTTTGTCACCCTAAGACTCGTTACCAAGATGCCTTGAGGGTTTGCCGCTCCTGACTCATAACTGAGTTTGTCGGTTGTTAAGGCCCTCACGATCGAGTGAATGAGCGTCAGGTGATAACCTTCTTATCCTAAGTAAATCTTACGAAATAGTTGGTAGGGTTATGAAGCAAGATTTATTCTTTCCATATCGATTAGGGAAGAACGAATCAGGTCATAACGGTTATCAATGAAAAGGAGATTTCTTCCATCCTTGAAACCCGACATTGCCGTAACGCTATTTTGATATAGCACACATTAAGAGGCAATGTCCCTCCTGGTATTCCCTCCTAGTCGGCGGGCATACGATTTCGACCACCGCTGAGAATCTGAGTATCGGCAGAGGGGTCACCATTAATCAAACCTCGCCACAAATAAAACCTAACAGGTCTTTGATCCGAAATATCGGGTCGCCATAACACTAACAGAGACAATGTATCATAAAATTCAGGCAAGATAGCGGAGGTAAAAATTACATCACCAACGACAAACCATAATCATTAATGTTGTAATCACCTTGATCTCAATACCTAACTGCTGGGTAACTCATGCGTATTAACAATACTTCATAATTATTTTATTATAATAAATCATAAATCGAATACAATCTCCTATTATAAATTATAAATAAGCAATATATTGGGTTATAATAATACCAACACTGATAATATAATCGTTAAATAATTGATTTAAATACGTTCGCGTTAATTTAAATGATATATCTCAGCCATAATAGGAAACATTGAAATGTTTTATACATACTATATAATGTTGTATAATACCCAATATATATATATATATATATATATATATATATATATATATGTATATATATTTTAATACAATAGATTAAATACCATATAAAATGGATTAGTATCTTTTCCCAATCGGAGGGGCCCCGTTGCAGCTGATCGTAGAATCTTATCTTTTTGCCCATGACAATCTCTTGTTCTGTCTCATAATCATTTTATTCTTTCCCCCTTCCTATCCGCAGCAGGCTTAAAAAGAGAAAAGACAAAAGATCGCAGTACCAAGATTAATGGCACTGGTGGGACTTTTCATCATGGGCGAGGTGGTACAATACCACCGCACAAAAAAGAAATCAGACGAACAAAAGCAAAGAAAGAAACCAGGTATCTAGCCGTGAAGGGGACTCTTTTCAAGGAAATTTATTGACATTTACTCAAGAAGATACAAGGATTGGTAAAGCCGAACATTAAGCCAAATTTTATTGGCATTGGGCAACCGTACTGACGTCTCTCCAACTTCCCTCCCATTCTCCCTTCAGTGACACAGAACACGAGAGACAGATAACAACTCATTAAATAAACATCACAATTGAAAATCGGGCAATTGCAATTATAAACAGTATCATCCAATAATATATGACGCCTCTGCCCCTATCTTTATCATATTGCCTATCTTAACTAATCATACTTCTTTGTCTGATAGTTATAATCAAATACAATAATAAATACAAATTATACATAAACATACATATATATATATATATATATATATATATTCATAAACATCTAATTATTTCTGCTCCAAAGCATCCATAATTACGAAATAACATCAATATACACCCATTATTTCAACGATAAAATATATAAGTATAAACTGGACCTCCGCTTCAGTTGCATTTTGCAAAGCTAAACAACCCCAAGGACAGAATCAACGAAGACCAAACGTTAATATATATTGGGATTAACAAGAATACAATCTAGAAGAAAAAACGATCGGAATAAAGCACACATAGGCTAAGACGGAGACCAAAACAATTAGACCAAATTTCAAGACCAGTATGTTCGACGCAGCGAACCCAATCACCCCGAACCCACATAGGAAAGGAGAGGAACCTGTATACCGTACTCAAGGTGCTGATGAAAACACCGATGAATCTATCCGAGCCCTAGTGACTACAATGGCATCAAGTCTCAATCTGAAGAACGCCATTAAGGGTTTAAAAACCTTTAATGTATTCAACAGACCACTTAAGGATTTCCTAATAGATGTCGGAAATGGGGCTGCTCAACTTTCGGAGAGCCAACAGGACACGTATATAAAAAACGTACTTGGATGCTTAGAAGGAGAAGCCCGAGACTGTATCTATGGATACGCGTTTAAGGATGTGGAGTCCTTAGTAAAACATTTAAAAGAGCGATTCGCGCCCAAGAAGGATTATTCTTACTACTCAGAAAAAATACACAACATAATAATATAAAAGGGAGAATTAGTTGGGATGTTTTATGACAGATTAAATATATTACTAATGGGAGCCCGTGAAGCATTAAGGCAACCAAGAGTGACATCACAACAAATAACCGAGCGGATCTAGCCATTAGAAGAGGTAGCGCTGCTAATGTTCAAAAAGGGATTACCAGCAGAAATCGCCACTGCGGTGCACAGCCAACGGCCCGCTAATTTGAATGAGGCGTATCAAGCCGCCGTAGAATTAGAAAATCTGATTAAAAGGCACATCTTACCAGACGCAAAGCCTAGACATAAACAAATTAAAGGTGATGAGGAGGAAGACGAATTCTCGAGCGCAATTAAACATAAAAATAATAGGTCCTATCCGGAAAGCCGAGGCAGTATAAACTATAGACCAAACGATCGTGAGTATAGTCGTAAAAACGTTTGGGTCATAGCAAAAGGAATTCCATCACCAGGAACTTGGACTAACAGGACTAATGGCTATAATACGAATAAACAATATGGACCAACGCAGTACCATGACCAAATGGACTATTCACGACAAGGACATTATCGTCCGATGTATCACTTCCCATCCAGAGGAAATTATGAGCGTCTGAACGGACCCCTGGAGCAGGATCAGCGGACTAACAGAAATGGGTATTACGCACAATATAATAACGATTCACGCTTATATAATCCTATGAGGGAAAATTCCAGAACAGGATACGCTAATCACCAGCCGAATTACAATAACAACGACCATGTCAGGAATAACTTCAGGGTAAGAAATAATTATGGAGGGCCGTGGAATCAAAACCCGGCAGGGCAAGCGTGGCCTAATGAATCGTGGAGAAGATCAGCTAATAATCCCACCCAAGAAATAAGACTAACAAACAGTAATTTAAACTCGACAGGGGCTCGTCACGATATCCCGCTGACGAGCCCATACAATACCGAATCGACCCTATACGCAAGGAGACGAGAGCCCCCGAAAACGAGAGACGAGTCCCGAGGACAGATCCTGCTGGTCAAAAACAAACTACAGAGACCATTAGGCGAATTAGTACGTGTGCAAGACCTCGAGAAGAAGATTCAGGGGATGACGAACCCACAGTAATAAGGCTGCGCATCCATGAGGGTCGAGTACCATGGTTGACCTTTATGATAGATAATGGAGCCTCGGTTAATCTAATTAAACTCGGTTCCCTGCATCCTGATCTCCAGATTGATGTAGGCGATATAGGTACACTAGGTGGGATTACAGATGAGACCGTAAAAACTTTAGGTACCACCTATTTAACCATACAAGGATCACCGGCGAAGTTTCATGTTGTGACCGATAAATTCAAAATTGACCAAGATGGGATAATTGGACGAGGCTACTTAAAAAAGGAGGAAGCCGTTGTATCATATCATAACAAAGCCCTTATGATAAGCGGAGATGTTATGCATCCTATTCCTTTCCAATCAACAAGTGATCAATATAAGCTGAAAACCAAAAAGATATATAAAGCAAGTGACCCTTGTAAAGAACATAGTGATTTATCCGAAACTTTCATAAGCAAATTGTTCACAGACAATCAACTAGATCTAGCTTAATCGTCCCTTGACCAACAAAAATCCGAATACAAATATATATTAAAAGGGAGAACTAGACAGATACTCCAGATAGCTATCAAGCCCAGCGAGTTGAAAGAAGGATATCTGCCCAAATTAGATCTCAACAATGACCGGGTATATATAGGGGAAGGAATAGTACGAAATGACCATAATACTTGCCGAGTGATGGCAATAAATACCCAAGAAGAAGACATCTGCGTAAATATAGACCCAGCAGAAATACTGCTGTTTGTATATGCTACCCCCGAATTCGACCCTGACACAGATACTGAACCGGAAACGCCACCGAACAAAATAGGCCAGCAATGGGAACAAGCTCAGTTACTACGAAGTTTAATTCGGGTCGGTCACCTCAATCAGGAGGAAAAAGACAGCGTGAACCAGATAATAGATAAGTACTATGATGTATTCTTGTTGCCAGGAGATCCCTTCCCTTTTACTAATAAGGTGGAACACGAGATGCCATTAGAAAATAATGTACCCATACATACCAAACAATATCGACACCCCCCAAAACATAGAGAAGTCATAGGTGATCAACTAAAGAAGAAATTAAAGGATGGTATTATAGAACCCTCAAATTCACCTTGGTCCTCGCACATTTGGGTAGTCCCGAAACGACCAGACAGTTATGGTAACGCCCGTTGACGAATAGTTATTGACTTCAGGGAGTTAAATATGAAAACTAGAGGGGATGCATATCCTCTACCCAATATAGCAGATATTTTAGATAAACTAGGAGGAGCAAGTTACTTTACATGCTTCGATTTGGCCAGTGGGTTTCAACAGATACCTATGAAATCAGAAGACAAATGCAAGACCGCCTTCACTACTCCAAACGGTCACTACCAATATGCACGCATGCCGGAAGGGTTAAAGAACGCACCCGCTACGTTCCAGAGACTAATGGATAACGTATTGAAGGGACTCCAAAACACAGAAATGCTTGTATATCTCGATGATATAATAGTATACGCAAGAGATTTGCAGGACCATAATAGAAAAGTGAGACAACTCTTAGATCGCCGGAGAGATGCTAGGCTGGTGCTTTAACCTGACAAGATTGAATTCTTACGACGTGAAGTCCCCTTCCTAGGGCATGTGATCAGTGAAAGAGGAGTTGAATCAGATCCTAAGAAGATTTCGGCCGTAAAAGACTTCCCAAAACCAACTACTATAAAAAATATTCGACAATTCTTAGGCCTGGTAGGATATTATCGAAAATTCATAGAAAATTTCTCGAAAATTGCAAAGCCACTAACCGATCTTTTAAAGAAAGGTCAGCAGTGTAGTGACTGGGGACCGCAACAGGATGAAAGTTTTGAGTTACTGAAGAAGCGGTTATGTGAAAGCCCTATTGCAATTTATCCGGATTTTGAAAAAGAATTTACGTTGACTACCGACGCCTCTGACTACGCAATTAGAGCAGTACTAAGCCAGGAACTGAACGGATTCGATCATCCTGTAGCATACTTATCAAGAACCCTAAATAAGGCTGAGAGAAATTATAGTACTACAGAAAAAGAATGCTTAGCCGCATTATATGCCATGCACCAATTCCGACCCTACCTACTAGAAAAAAGATTTGTTTTACGAGCAAATCATGAACCTTTAAATTGGATGCATAATAGAACTGATCCTCGGCAACGACTGATGCGATGGATGTTCCAATTCACCAGGTATCAATATACTTCTAAACACAAACCGGGACGTTTAAATAGTAATGCGGACGCTTTGTCCCGCAATTCAGTAATAGACACCACTGAGCAAGAGATCAATGATAAATTACCGCAACTTAGGATATTGGTGTTAAATTAGGTAGCGTCTTAGCTAAGGAAAGACAAAAAATCCAAAGCCCCCGGAACAGGAAATCTGCCTGCAGGAAATGCGTCTGGCTCGGCAACAGCAAGCCGAGGGCGAGGGAGGCCACCTGGCTCGAAAACTACCAAAGTACCTCCTGTCATAGACCATAGCACTGTAGCTCATAGAACTAGAGCTAAGACTAACCAAAATACAGGAAATGATCTTCGTACCTCAGGAGCGACAACCTCTCGAGCATCAAGGAGTATCCGTAAACCCTTATCCGTAACCCAATCTATTAATCCCCGTACACAGAGGCCTCATACTAAATCTGTCAATACGCCCAATACAACACATAAACTAAAAGCAATCGGAAGAGATGCAATATCACCAAATCAAGGGTCATTTCCCACAAATTCCCCTACGGATACCGAGATCGGAACCAGCTCGGAGCTAGCATCAAAAAGTACAAAGTCAATTGATATGAACACAGACACAGATGAAGTGCCACCACGAGCTGATCCTAGGAGGAGCGGGCTGCGGGAAGAAACCACCGAAAAATCGGATTCTGACATCGACACTCAACACCGCCAAGAAAAGGATCAATTACCAATTTGTATGGATGTTACCGCAGACTCAGGAAGTGAGACCGAGGAGGTCACCGCCGTAGAAGAAAATCAAGAAGAAGAATCTAATGACGAATCGCAAGGAGCAGGTAGAAGTTCAAAACCCCTAACGTCAAGCAAAAAGTTAGGTGACGAAGTTACGGAAAACGTGAAAACGACAGGAGACTGGAGAAATTTTAACGCGTCTCTGGAAAGGATCTATAACAAGATATATAATCAATATAGCTATCACTCTGACGAGCTGTTGAGAGATAGAGACAACACCCTTGGAGGTAAAAGTAATTTCTCTTAAGGAGATATAGTAGATTCCGAATATCAAGAGTACTTAGACACCATAGATCCCTACAACGACAAAACTCTTGACGACGACGTTATGGAACGGCGAGTGGCACAACTGGAACGACAGCCTCCGGTTAGCACAAGGAATCTGACTCCCCAAACCTTGGATAACAAAATTAATTATGGAACAAACAGTGACGCCGACGCAGAAGATTCAGATAATATACATGGATACCAAGAAGAGCACGTAAACCCATTTCAGACACACCATTCAGTTGCAACCAACAACCACAAGCCAAAAGTACCCCCCCAACAGGGGAAGTAAAGAAACACTTGCGTTTTAGCGAGGCAGTTTGCATTCCCAGAGACTCTAAAGAGCCCTTACATAAGACCTTACTTGAAAAAACGCCAAATATAAATATAAATTATGACCAAGTGCCCAAACATTCTTTCAACGAATTACTTTCCCTGATCTCATTATGCATATCTTCAACCGATTTGCATGAAACTATCACCACTGATCACAGTGACCGAAGTTCGGAAGATACCGACTGCTTAGAAGAACAACAATTCCCGCCTCTACTGATTTCAAGAAATAACATTAAAGCATCTCGACAAAGCCTCACTTATAAAAGAGACAACCTAGTGCACTTCATAACTAGCGATATTGAGAGCATAACGAGTACAACAAGGTTATTGATTGATATAGGAGCAATAAATTAAATGAAATTAAAGGAAACCAGACCAAAGGTAGGACAGATCCTGGTTACGCCATATAAAAATCATAACATACTATCAGTAGTTATAAAACATAAGTACTTCGACAGTCTCACTATTCCGAACATAAGGACCGCTTTAGCTAATCTTAGAACTACAATGCATCAAAGAAACCTCACCAGTTATCGCTTTTTACGAAAAGGAGACGTGCTGGATGCCCTAGAGGGAGGACTATTAGCTCAGCTGCTGACAAAAACATTTAAAGGTAGCCCAATCAACGTAACCCTGTGTTACGGAAAGGTGAATTGTCCAGAACCAGAAGAGAGAAATAGCATAATACAAAATTTACATGAGAGCTTGATAGGGGGACACAAAGGTGTAAACCAAACATATCAGAAGATCCGAGAGAGACATTACTGGACAGGTATGAGAAACGACGTTCTGAATTATGTCCGAAAGTGCCGAAAATGCAGTATGAAAAAGTTGGATCGAACTAAGACAAGGGAGCCCATGATTATCACGGACACACCGATCGAACCATTTGATAAGGTATCCATCGACACTGTTGGCAAATTAAGAATGACCCCTCGAGGCAACTGCCACATGCTGACCATGCAATGCAATCTAACAAAATACTTGATAGTTGTACCAATACCTAATTTACGATCTAACACAATAGCCAACGCTCTAGCTAAGCACCTCATATGTCAATTTGGGGCTCCTAAAGCAATATTATCAGACAGAGGAACCAGTTTTCTGTCAGATTTGACGGAAACACTTATGAAAATATTTAAAATACGACATCTTACCACGTCAGGATATAGACCCCAGACCAATGGATCATTAGAAAGAAGCCATGCGCCATTAACCGATTTTATCAGAACGTATTCAGAATCTCATAACGACTGGGATAGATTAATACCTTTCGCAGCTTTCACTTACAACACCCGCTTACACTCTGCCACTAAATTCACTCCTTATGAATTGGTTTTCGGAAGAATCGCAAGATTCCCTCTAAAAATACCAGTCGAGAAAAAACTGAATACATATAACACGTACCTACGGGACTTACTTATTTGATTGGATGAAATGAATAACATCGCCAGGGATAATCAGATAGCAGCTCAACTACAATCTGAAACTCGATATAATCGTAAAGAGAAGAAACTAAGAGCCAGAGTCGGAGACTATGTGTATGTGCTCAAGGAAGTAAGAACATCAAAGTTCGATAAATATTATAATAAACCTTTGAAAATCGTTGAAATATTGGGTAGAAACAATGCTATATTAAAATTACCCGATGGCAGACGTATCAGAAAACACATGGATTAATTAAAGTTAGCCCCTGAATAAAAGGAATAACCGTTTCAGGAAACCATGCACAAGTCTCTTTGTCTTTTCTACGTGATAATGGTACACGCAGGAACTTCTCCAGACCTCACAGGAAAGAATTTCGAGATAGAGCTAATAAAAGAAAATCCAGGAATGTATTATGAGCGCATGGAAGTAGTACGATTAAAAAGGGCTGATTGGCAGGTAACAATTTATGTGAACATAAAAGATTTTCTAGAAACTCACGGGACGATCGACAGTTACCAAACCCTACTCGCTAATTGCACCGCACTCATGGAAGTGAACACTTGTGGGGCTATGCTTGGGACAGACCTAGTGGAAGCAAGACAAAACACCCTAATTCAAATACAGGCAAAGATAAAAACCATGCTCTCTGATATGGGACAAACCGTAGAAGATCCTATGAAAATTCCAGAAAGCATGAGGTACAAGCGGATGTCGCCCTTAGGTTTCATTGGAAGCCTCAGTAAAAGCCTATTCGGACTAGTCACGGCAGAAGACGTCGACAAGATAAATATCAATATAGACCAGTTATTCACAGACCAAAGGGAGCTAGTGTACCTAGTAAATGAGAAAGAACACATAATAACCAAATCTCTAGAGGATTTATACAATACTACGAAGGCCCATGCTGAGGTAATAAACCAAATGGAAAAGGACATGGACCGGAAATTCAAATTTATTGTTAGTGGAGAAAATTAATTAAGATATCTAATTACTTTAACCATCTACGCTCGTAAGATAGGCGTCGCAATGCAACATCTAATAGAAAGTAATCGACGAATGCTGCAAACTATACAGGGACTTAGGGAACGCAAAGTGGATCCTCCCTTCTTAAATAATGATATACTAAAGCACCCAACAACCGACATAGCAAAGGCAAATGGAGCACTAAAATTTCCAATACCGGTTCAACATTTAAGGGCAGAAGAAGTCGCAAGAATTGCGCAACTAGACGCGGTTTATAACAACGGGAAGTTATTAATTATCATGCATCTTCCATTAGTAGAACGAGTACCCTACAACCTCTATAGACTGCATCTATTAGCTGTATCGCAAACAATAAACAATAATTGGATAGGAACAGGATATATAAAGCTAAGCCACAGATACCTAATGATTGGAACGGACCAAAGGCAGTACATGAAAATAAATTATGAGGACCTGCAGAATTGCCAACATACACATTATGCCTACATATGCTCAACCAACGGACCCTTGTCTGAAACCACTATTCAAGAAGATTGCGAGGTATCGATGTTGCTGAGATCCAGAATACAAATAATGAAAACCTGCGATGTAACCATAACTCCCAATAACGTCACTCAATGGAGTTACGTAAAGATTGATGGATCCTGGCTCTATTCCTTAGGACAAAAAGAAGATTTACGTCTAATCTGTCCAGGACAACCAGACCAAACTATACACCTCCAGAAGGCAGGAATTTAACGTCTGGCGCCCGGCTGTGTAGGCAAGACCGACAAACATCTTCTCATAAGTGAAGGAAACCCACGATGCCTCCACCTCAAGGTCTTTAAATATGAGTACCAACGGGCCGCGAGGGGGTAGACGGTTGAAGAAGAACAGTAGTATCTAAACTCCGCCGTAACGTCGTTTAATTTTTCTTTGAGTCTCCATATTTTATAATTTTTTGAACTATTTCATTTCAATAACTTTTCTTGTTTCATCCCGGTTTCAGCCGCGTGTTGCGTGTGTGAGTGACGTTCAATAACTCCGTCAGCGTGGTTGTATAATTTATTAAATAAAGAGACTATAATTGAGAAGAACTGGTTGTGTTGAGTATTTTAAACCTCAATTCCTCATCGGACGGGTATCTTTGGAATTCCAGGACGTGCTAAGGATCCAGGTAGGTTTTTACTTATAATCGTTATTAATGTTGAGTTAATTAATATCATGTTTCTTCTCTGCGCCTGATCCCCACTGAAGAATGGGGTAGAGGCTGTCATGTTTATAATCCGCGGTAACATGGGTCCCTTCGGTTCGCAATGCGCGGGCGGGCCCGTACGGGACGCGTTGGTGGGTCCCGCAATAAAATAAATATTAAAATTTCGTGTTGTGCGTGTAGCCCCGCACGTAACATTTTCATATAAAAATTTACAGTAAAAAATAAATGCAAAAGGCAGAAACCTTAGGTATTATTTTATATTTTAAAAATGCTAATTTTTGTAGAAATACAAAAAAAAAACGTTCTTATTAAAATATAACAATCTTCGTTAATGCTAGTTGTTAGAAAAAAAAAAAAATTATAATATATGCTTATTCGTAATGTTAGTTTACAAAAAATTTATCTATATTTATTTTAAAATTCTAGAGCGTTTAAATTAATCATTATTATGTATAATTTCATTCAAATGTATTCAAAGTGATGCGTTATTCAATATACATTCTGTCAAAAAAGTACCCGGAATTGTCGATTTAAATTTGGCAGGGCAATTTAGGCAGGTAAAATTTTTTTTCTAGGTTGGTAAAACTGTCTTTAATGACTATGCCAAGTTTGAGCGAAATCTGTCTACGAGTGTGTTTACAGTAGCAGGTTAAGTTAGTCGATGTCAATAGTGCGTGCCGATTTTTTACAATGGATGATTACGTTGAACAAAGAATTTGTCTAAAATTTAATGTTGCAAATGAAATTTCGTGTGCCGATGCATTACAAATGTTGCAAAAGGCTTTTGGTGATAAAGCACTATTGAAAACCCGTGCGTATGAGTGGTACGAAGCCTTCAAGGAGGGTCGTGAAGTCGTCAAAGACTTGCCCCGTTCCGGACGCCTATTGACGGCTTTGACCGCAGATAATGTCGATAAAATTAAGGAAATAGTGCTTGAAAACCGTCATACCAGCTTAGAGAGATTGTTAAGATTAGAGGTAGTTTGAAAAAATAAACTATAATAATTATTAATTATAATTAAGTATTACATAATTGTAGCTGTGCGGAGTTCTACTTTAAATGGCGTTTTGCGATAAACTAAACTAAAAACGAGCTCTATGTTTACTATATTATATATACCATGCAGCATACACTGTATAGAATAAATGTATTCATATACCTAACACGCCTCCTTACATTTATACTATACTTACAAAATTCAATTTTACAAAATCATACATCATACAATTTATTACAAAATTCAAAATTTAGATCAAGTTCAGCTTTTCACGAAGATATTCAAATTCTTTTCTACCTAATGACTTTGTAAATACATCAGCAATATTATCATTTGACTCGACCTTTATTACATCAATAATATTTTCTTTTATACTTTCATAGACATAATGATAGTGAACTTCAATATGCTTCGAATTCTTTGTAAAATTACCGTATTTTGCTATGCTTATTGCACCGGCATTATCTTCATAAATTTTAATAGGTTTTATACATTTAATTTTGAATAATTTTAGTAACTTTCTTACAAATTTTATTTCACTTATGGCTTCTGATAAAGCAACATACTCAGCAGATGTCGAAGCTTTTGTAACAGATTTTTTCTTGCCTGATTTTCAGTATATTACATTACCAAATAATCGTATTACATATCCCGTCTTTGACCTTCGATCTATATTATCGCCAGTCCAATCGGTATTAACGTAACAGTCAAGAATTTTAATATTATTGTCACCCCTATAGGTCAAACTTAAATCTTTTGTTAAATATAAATACTTTAAAATTCTCAAAGCATATTTAAAATGAGTTTCGGTATAGCAATTTTGAAATCTACTTAAATAATTTACGGCAAAACTTATGTCAGGTCTTGTAGCTGAACTTATATATAATAAAGCACCAATCAAATTTCTATATTTGATATTCTTTTCGCAATTATGAAATTTTTCTATTTTTAAATTTTCCTCTATAGGAGTATTATACATTTTACTATTTTGCAAGTTATATTTTCTTACTAATGATTCAATATACTCAGTCTGATTTAATTTCATTATTTTATTAGAAACATCATACTTAACCGTAATTCCAACATATTCTTGTACTTTTCCAAGGTCTTTTATTTTAAATCTTTCTGACAATAATTTCTTAATCTTATTTATCATATTTTTATTTTTCCACGTATTAATAAATCATCAACATAAATTAATAAATAAATTGTATCTTTTTCATTTTTAAGAATATATAAATAACAATCCAAAATATTTTTCTCAAAACCTAAACTTAATAGAAATCTATCAAGACATTCATACCAAGCTCTCGGACTTTCTTTCAAATCATATAGGGCTTTAATTCATTTACAAGCTCAATTAGTACCATCCTCATAACCCTTTGGTTGATGTACATAAACTTCAGATGTGACTTTACTATTTAAAGAGGCTGTTTCCACGTCCATCTGTTCTATCATCAGGCCCATTCTACAACAATATGATAACAAAATCTTTGAGGTTTGAATTTTTGCTACCAGAGAATATGTATTATCAATTTGATCTCTTTGTTGAAAGCTCCTTACTACTAATCTAGCTTTATAAGTGCCGTTATTCTTTTTGTTATATACCCATTTAACATCAATTACCTTTTTATTTTCAACTTTTTCAATTATTTCCCAAGTTTTGTTTATTTTTAGAATGTCAATTTCTTCATTCATAGCAATTTTCCACTTTTTACCATCATTTGAATTCACCGCCTCATCAAATGTATTAGGAGTATCAATGTTACAATAATTTACATAAACATTATTATTACAAGCTTTATATTCATTATATCTATTAGGAGCATTTCTGATTCTTTGTGATCGTCTTACAGTCAATTCATCTTTTTTTCTCTCAACTTTTGCATCTACATCCACACTTTTAAAACTATCGTTAAATACTTCATCGTCCGAGCTGTCCTCGTTATTCATTTCATTTTTTATATTATCACGGTAAGACCTTTTTTCACAAGAAATACTATCATCATTTTCCGAATCCGAATCACTTAGTCCAATTAATTTTACTTCTT
This sequence comes from Chalcis sispes, assembly GCA_949987625.1. Classification (NCBI taxonomy): domain Eukaryota; kingdom Metazoa; phylum Arthropoda; class Insecta; order Hymenoptera; family Chalcididae; genus Chalcis; species Chalcis sispes. The sequence goes on along the minus strand of OX465095.1, from coordinate 39,314,703 downwards.
TTTCAACAATATCAACGTGTCGAGCAACAATTATTTTATTATCAAGTAATACACGATAACAATTCTCACTGTAACCGACTAATATTCCCATTTCGGCTTTTCTATCCCATTTTGTACTTCTTTTTTGTTCCAGTTTTCTGACAAAGACTTTACTACCGTACCGTAAATTCGTAACATCCGGTCTTTTCCCGAAAAATATTTCATAGGGCGTTTTCTTCTCAATTGTGTTTGTTAACGTACGATTTTTTAAATAAGTTGCTGCGCAAACTATTTCCGGCCAATATTTTTTATGAATTTGAGCTTTTTCTAATAAGCAACGTGATACGAGGTCTGGCTATTAAATAACGAGACTGCGCGCCTAGAGGGCGCCGTAGAGGGGTGGGGAAAAAAACGAATAGTGCGTTGGGTATCTAGATATCTTGTCTATGCACTGTTACGGAGAACACTCCGTATTCCGCGCGTGTTTAGATTTCGCGCGATTCCGCGGTCTGCGAGCCGAGTTTAATTTCGGTTACGTGACGGCCCCGGGCGGGAAAATACGGTACACGCCAATAGATAGAATAGTCGTGTGCCGTATAGAAAAGATAGGCAAGTTCAGGCTAGGCAAGCTAGCTTCTTCCCGCGTTTTTCCGCGAGTTCTCTTCCGTCATTTTCACCGTTCAGACGCGTGCCCTCTTTCCGCGTCACAACAAGTTTTTTGCGCGACGTTATCGCGAGTTTTTGGCGCATCCCGGTCGTGTTTTTTAGTGCAGGTGCGTAGCTGCGATCTGCAGCACACAGAGCACCGCCACCAGACCACAGGGGCGTAGCAGCAAGGCGACGGTACCAACGATTTTGTTGGGTGGCAGCGGCGTCCCGCTACAAGCGGCTTTATCTCGATTTTAGGCGTGCGCGGCTGGCTAGCCACCGTCGTAAGTTTATTATAACTGTAATTTTTCGCGCGTAAATTTTTTGTTTTATCTGCGTAGGAGTAACCTCCGCCGGTTACTCCGTTCTTTAGCGAATTCGTTTTTTTCGCGGTTTGTGCGAGTGAGAGAGCGTTATCTCTCTCACTCTCGTATAGTCAGTGCGAGAGAGTTGCGGTCTCTCTCGCACCCGTATAAGAGTAAGCGCGCGTGAGTGAGAGAGCGGTATCTCTCTCACTCTAGTGGCAGCAGTGCGGTAGAGTCGCTTTCTCTCTCGCACTCGCGTAAGGTTAGGCGCGCAAGAGCGGGAGAGCGCTTTCTCTCTTACTTCTACGGTGCAGTACGGGAGACTCGTTGTTTCTCTCGTACTCGCAGTAGACGCGGCGCGCAGGAGTGAGAGAGCGCTCTCTCTCTCGCTCCAACGGGCTCCGTGCGGGAGGGTATTCTTCTCTCTCGCACCCGTACGTTAAACGGCGCGCGCGAGTGAGAGAGGCCTTTCTCTCTCACTCTTATAGGCGTAGTGCGAGAGACGTTCTTTCTCTCTCGCACTCGTATAGTACGCTGCGCGCGGGAGCCGTTTTCACGCAATATAGCTAGTCTTATTACCTGCGCTTCTCGTACGCGTTAATTATAATTTATTTTTATTGTTTGTTCTTCTTTTGTTTACAATGTCTATTGTTGCTATTTATTCTATGCTAAATTTTATTGAATTATTTTATTTATTATAATCTACTCTTATCTTTTTTCCCTTACTTTCCTTATTTGACATTATCGATTTTTCTGTCATTTTTTTTTTTTATACTTTTACTTTTTTTTTAGGTAACAATAGATTATTCACATTCTTTTTATTTTATTAATTTTTCGTTTAACTTATTTAGCTTCTTCTTTATCATTTCGATTCTTTATTATTTGCGCGACGAGGAGCTTTCAGCTCTCCTCCTGAATACCGCCCTCTCCGAGATTCAACTAGCCAGGTGAGGACGACGCACGAGCCACGCAACGACATTTGCGCGGCGTTGCAACGGGTAAGTTGGGTCCGTAGACCGGCTTTTCGTGCCTGGACCCAGGAGCAAAGTCGTCTGAGACTTCAGCTTCCGAAAAGGGAGCGCAAAGGGCATTTTCGCACCTGTTGCGAATTGCGCGTTCCCCGAAGCTAATTGCTCCTGTGGCGGTTAATGTTTAAAGCTGCCATCCCGTTACAGCACGTTCTAAAACACGTTTTTATCATTATTATTGTATTTGTGCAGTAGCGGTTTGAAACGAACGTGTTTTTTTCTTGTGCCGAAAACCATGAGTGACGAAAAACAGGAGCAACGTATCAATCTCAAATTTCTCGTTAAATTGAAAAAAACTCCGTCTGAGTGTTGTAAATTGCTGCAAGAGGCCTATGGAGACAATTCTCTATCTCGTGCGCGTGTTTTTGAGTGGTGTTAGCGCTTCAGTGAGGGCCGAGTGAGCACTGAAGATGACCAACGCCCAGGTTGCCCTGTCACTGTTTCAACCCCGGAAAGAGTGACCAAAATCAACCAAATTGTGCATCGGAATGGGTGGGAAAAAAACGAGCCGAATCCAAAAAAACCACGCTAAAGCCGCTTAGAAGTGAAGGTGATGCTCATTGTTTCGATATCCGTGGCGTGGTGCACTATGAATTCGTTTCAGAGGGTCAGACGGTAAACAAAGAGTATTACCTAGGCGTCATGAAACGTTTGCGTTAGCGTATCCGTAAGAAGCGGCCAAATTTGTAGGCGAACAACTTGTGAAATTTGCACGACGATAACGCGCCGTCTCACCGAGCTACGATTGTGACCGAGTTTCTTGCCAAAAACTCAACGAACACGCTTGAACAACCACCGTATTCGTCGGATTTGGCTCCCTGTGACTTCTTTCTCTTCCCAAAACTTAAATTGCCGCTCCGTGGCATCCGTTTTCAGTCGATTGAAGCCATGAAACAAAATTCGGTGCGCGAGCTGAGGGCCATCCCGGAAAGCGCTTATAAAAAATGTTTCGATGATTGGAAGTGCCGTTGGCATAGATGTATCGGAGCAAATAGAACCTATTGTAAAGGCGATTCAATAAATTTTGATTATTAAACGTGAAAATGTTGTTTTAATTTAAAATTTCCGGTACTTTTTTGACGGACAATAAGTACAGGGTGCGTACAGTATTTGAGGACAACTTGAGAGTAAAATGAATTAGCTTGTATTTTCAATAAAATTTAATGAAATTTTAGGAATTTTTATACAACGTTAAATTAATATATGGCTATAAAGTTATTCAATAAAATCGCGATTAGCAGCAATAACCTCTTCAATCCAGGTCCGGAAACGATTACATGCCCGAATCAAATGCTCCCTGTTCATTTTGTCCATAACGGCACTAATAGCAGTCTTCAGCGAAGAAGTGGTGTTATGAGGACGCTTATTGGTCTCACGCTCAACTACGCCCCATACGTAATAATCCAAAGGATTAAGGTCTGGGGAGCTAGGTGGCCATAGGCTCGGTGTTATGTGGTCATGAAAATTTTCGGCCATCCAATCTTGTGTCGCCATCGCTTTATGCGAAGGAGCAGAATCTTGTTAAAAAATGTATGGTCTGCCTTCGCTTACATTGTCTATCCAGGGTTTCACTACCGTCTCCAAAACCTCGATGTATGCTGCAGAGTTTACTCAAAGTCCTTGAGTAAAAAAGTGTGGTGGCATAACATGTCCTTCGTTGCTGACAACACCTAAAACCACAACAGTGGCTGGAAATTTTGTGTGCATAGCAATAGGAACCTCCGTAGGATTTGAACATAGTCATCTGTCATTTCTGCGATTGGTCTTTTGATCTTGGTCAAAATTTTTTTCATCGGAAAAAAACCATAACATTTTGGGCGCCTCAGGGTGTTTGAGTTGGTTTGAAAGACGTTTTGATCGGAGAACTCTCTGTTCCCGTGTTCGTTTCGACATGAACTGTCCTCTGCGCATCACGTAAGACTTATACCGAAGGTCTTCGTGGACAACTCTATGAATAAGGCGCTCAGAAACATGAAGCTCACTCGCAAGGACCCTCATTGATTTTGAAGGGTCCTCGTCTATGATCGCTTGCACTTGGTCCAAAAATTCTGCAGATCGGACAGTGTCAGAACATTGTTCGTGCTTCTTGCGTTTTGCAACTTATTCTGTATCGCCTCCTTATGCTTCCAATTCACGGCGAACCTTATGTACGAATGAACGGGCGCAATTAAGAAAATTAGAGATCTCTAAATCTGTATGGCTCGCACATATAGCGACGATGACAGCATGTCTCTTCATTTCTTGAGTGATGTTGTAGTCCGCTATTTCTTATCTGAAAAGGAAAAAAAATTAAAAAAAAATTCGCGAAGTAATAGTCACATTTATGCATGTCCTCAAATATTGTACGCACCCTGTATTATAATACCACTTCTTCTAAAGGTTTGATTCGCCCAGCTGCCTGTTGTAAAGGCACGCCGGGTTGTCTTGACGCCCCTTGAGATCCTATTAATAATATGTTTAATCTGTCATAAAACACTCCTACTGATTCTCTTCTTTTTATAGTAATATTATGGATTTTCTCTGAATAGTATGAGAAGTCCTTTCCAGGCGCGAATCGCTCTTTCAGATGTTTTATCAAGGACTCTACGTCTTTAAATGAATATCCGTATATGCAGTCACGGGCTACTCTAAAAAATCTGAGTACATTCTGTAAACAGCGTGTTTAAAAAGTCCCAGTACGGCTAAATAACTTGAAAAATAATAGTCCTGGAGAAAAACTTTCAGTACAAATATTGAAGAAATGTTCTTGGCTATTTGGCGCTAACCTTGGCTTTGACCATAAATCGGACCGTCAAGGTCATTTGAAGGTCAAAATGATTTTCTTAAATAGAAATCCCTATTTTTGACACCGGAAATGAATAAAGCAGAAAGTTTTACGTTTGAATATGTCCTTGATCATTTTTAAAATTTAACTTCGAATGGACATAGTGATAGTCAAATTCGGAAATAATAGAGCTATCCAAAGACGGTTACGGTAATGCGAAACAATAACGAATTGATTTTTATTAGCAGCCTGATGATAATCATGGGTTTAATCTTGTCCTTGACTTTGAGGGAAGGTGGAGATATGTACCCAGCCAGTTAAGGCAAGGAGATATGGTACAAATAGGTCAAATTTTAAAAATGTTTAAAGACATATTTGGACGTAAAATTTTTCGCTTTATTTATTTTCGGTGTCAAAAATAGGGGTTCCTATTTAAAAAAATCATTTTAACCTTCAAATGACCTTGAAGGTCCGATTTAAAGCCGAAGCGAAGGTAACCGCCGGATAGCCAAAGAAATTTCTTAAAAAATTTAATTTGAAAGTTCTTCTCCAGGACTATTATTTTTAAAGTTATTCAGCCGTACTGAAACTTTTTTAACATGCTGTATAATTCTCTTGCTGGTTCTCCGAAAGTTGGGCTACCCCGTTTCTTAAATCTTTTAGTAAATTTTTGAGTGGTCTGTTGTAACCATTAAAGGTTTTTAATTCTTCAAGTGCGTTTTTCAGGTTAATGCTTTATGCCATTGTAGTCATGAGAGACCTGATGGATTCTTTTGTGTTCTCATCGGTTCTGCGTGTAGTATTAGTCGGTTCCTCTCCTTCGCCATTTTGGTTTAGAGGTGATGGATCTACAACCTTGGTAATACTTGTAGTTGGGTCAACCTGTTCTGTCTTATATATTGGTCTCGGGTTTTATTTTCTTCTTTTTTTTACAGATATTACTTGCTCTAATTACCTGGTGCTGTTTTGTATCAATATTTATTTATTCTCTTATTTAGGATAGTGATCCGGTGTATATACTTATATCTTAATCTTTTCGTTAAAATAATGGGTGTAGATGAGTATGAATATATAAATGAGTAAGATCTAAAAAAGACGCACCCAAATAACTGGCCAGGAAGTACTCCAATCAAAAAAGTGTTAGAAATAAAAGTTATGAAAATGCAATGAGGAAAGCGAATGGTGGCCTTCAATTTATCTAGGACTATGACCTTCAAAGTCAACTTTAAATTTTCAATTGGGAATCCTTACTTTTTGACTCTCAAAAAAATGTATTTTGACGAGATCTACAATTTTCGTTACAAATATTTTTTTTAATTTCGCGTTGTTTTCAAGATGAATGCAAAAAACTATGATTTTTAAGGATTTTTATTGTTTTTCCCATGAAAATAAAATTTCTGACAATTTTGCATATGATGTTCATAAGCAGTGTGTCAACATACATAAACAAGCCTTTTTTTCAAAAAATGAAATAGAAGCATTTAAGAGTGATTAATAATCGCTGATGTACCCAGGTATTTAACTGATATGCGTTTAAACGAATTTAACTTGAAAAATACAGCTCTAAAGAAAAATACGGGTAATGAAAAAGATGGATATTGATGCGATACTTTTATTTTAAATTCTTTATAAATTATCAATGTTTTTTAAGATAAATGCGACAAAATACTATTTTTATAAGTTTCTCATGGTTTTCCCTGTTCTTGACTCCGGTTTCTGAAGACGTATAGAAGTTGACGTTCAGAAAAAAATAAGATAGTTTAAAGATACTGCAAAAAATAAATTTTAAGAGGTCAATATCTACCTCCGCGAGTACAATTTCCTGCGTTTAGTTATCGTTATAGGACATGATGTCCGGGACCCACAACGTGTATGTAGCAGGGTGGATTTTCAAGTCCCATTTGGTTCTAACCAATAAAAGCAAGAAACGGCCGTTAAAGGGAAGAATCTTAGCCCAGTCAATGAAGGCAAGACTGTAAAGATTTCGACCAATAAAGGCAAGAATATTTGTCCGGCCGATTAAGCTAAGACCGTAGAGATACAGGCTTATAAAGGTCATTGTTACGTGCGGGGCTACACGCACAACACGAAATTTGAATATTTATTTTATTGCGGGACCCGCCAACGCGTCCCGTACGGGACCGCCCGCGCTTCGCGAACAGAAGGGACCTTTGCCGTTGCGCCGAACACATACTTCGGGGGGGAATTGCCGCCTCTGCCTCATTACTTAATAATTAATGAATCATTAATCAGAAGAAAATTGAAACCTTACCTTGTGCTGAACTCTGCCCTTTTTATTGGGATCGCCGTGAGGAGTGAGAGTGGAAAGTTATGATTCACAATAGTGTCTTTTTTATAATAACTTTATTCAGTTCACAGGCTTTTGTATGCTACACAACACAGCACGATGCACGCCGTACTCCGTGACGGAAATTGATAAAAGAATTAAATGATGAAAAAAAGATTTTTTCCTACTTGTTGTTAACCCGAAAAAAATCAGACTGATACTCTATCCCCCGGTCACTACTGTCAACTCCGGTTCTCTCCGGTCAACTCCGGTCCACTCCGGTCCACCGGTACACTCCGGTTCTCTCCTCGCGGCCCGTTGGTACTCATATTTAAAGACCTTGAGGTGGAGGCATCGTGGGTATTTTTGCTTATTTGGCATCGGCGCGAGCCTCGGTGGACTCCCGAGCCTCCCCCGCGCCTCCCATTTAAAATGCAACCTTAGATATTTTATTTGTTTAAATGTGTGTGCCGAGGCGAGTTGAGCAACACAACTCTCTAAAGGTGTGTGGGAAAAATATCTGACTGTAAGAATACGTTTATTTTCCATGTCTCCTGGATTTTTTCCACAGGAGTCAATTTGCAGCGTGAGTGCAAGTATCACCCACCTTTTTCTAACACTCTGTTGTACAGAGTTCGTCGAAGTGCGCGCTCAGCATTTTCACACATTAAACGTACACATTTATGTGTTGCAGTAGTACATTCAACCGTTTGATTTTGATTTAATTTTTTATAAATTCTTAATTTAATTATTATTATTTAATTTAATTATTCAATTTAATTATTAAAATTTCGTCATGTAACAGTTATAATCAATAATAAATCGATAATAAGAATGTAAAAATAAAGTAGATAACTTTAACTTAATTAGATGTTCGAAAATACCTCCATTATTATCAATATATAAGTAAATTCTTCGTTCAAAACTTTGATTCGTTAACCGAAGTACATGCCTTGGTATACTCCTGCAAGCATTAGTAATTCTAAGCATCAAATTTTTTTCAATAGTTGAAGTATTGGCATAAAAGGTGTTTTTCAAAAAACCTCATAAAAAATCTGGGATCTTGAGATTTGAAGATCGGGGGGAGGGGGCATTCGACATGATTTTTATCACGTCGAATATCTATTCGCCGGTTAGGGTATCTTTGGTTTTAAAAACCCTTATCTTATAAACTTTTATGAGCAGGGGGTATGTGGTAGAGTGCGTATGTGGTTTTAACCACTTGTTTGCAAAGGAATATCTTGTAGCAGATTTGGTAGTTCATTTGTTAGAAAATTAAGGTATCTATTTGTAGTAACATTGCCGTCGAAAAAGTAAGGCCCGATTAGAAAGCCATTAATAATACCACACCATACTTTGAGACTCCACTGATGTTAAAGATCGGCTGCTCGAGTCTAGGGAGAATTCTCAATCGACCAATAGTGAGAATTAGGTTGGTTTGATTGTCCCGTATTATGAAAAGTAGTTTCATCAGAGAACATCACGTAATTGGAAAAATGTGGCTGAGTTTGCAATCTTAATTGAGCCCATCGACAAAATTGCAATCTTCTTTCAAAATCACATTGCGTCAGCTCTTGGGTTAAAATGATGTGATATGGATAAAAACGATGAAGTCTCATAATTCATCTGATTGTTTCCCTTGCAATACCAAAGTGTATTGAAATTTGCTGAGTTAAATCATGAGGATCTAAATAAATACTGGCAAGCACTACCAGTACTCGCGGATCGTTCCTTTCGACCGTCATTATTCTGCGGCTTTGTCGTGGTTTATAAGGATTTTGGCTCTCACGCTGTTTAATTCTGAATATAGTCCTATTATTCGGATGACGATGCCTTTTGGGAAAACGCACCCGATATAATATCGTGCTGCTGTACGATTATAGTAATTTTTAAAACATTCACCTAAAATCAGTAAAATGTCTACAATTTCGTTGCGTGCATAATCAGGCATACTTGCTTTAATTGTATTATAATTACTCAGTTTACACATAGGATAGAAAAAAAAGCTATTAACAAAAAATTTATGTAGAAAAATCTTCTAGTCAAATAAAATTGAATTGTTCAGTAATTAACTTCATAAAAAATCTTATGAAATTTCATTGAAATGACGATATTGTAATGTGGTTGTTAAATACATAAGAGCTTTCTAATTCAAAATTAGTATTTCTAACAAAAAAATTTATAGCGATAATCAATCGCAAGAAATGGTACTCACGGAGGTAGATATTGATCTTATAAATTTTTCTTTTGAAAATAGTATTTTTTCGCATCTATCTCGAAAAACATTGATAATTTACAAAGAATTTCAAATAAAAGTTGTAGATCGCATTAATATCCATCTTTTTCATTATTTTTCTTTAGAGATAATATTTTCTAAGTTAAATTCGTTCAAATGCATATCAGTTAAATACCTGGATACATCAGCGATTATTAATCACTCTTAAATGCTTCTATTTCATTTTTTGAGAAAAAAGGCTTATTTATATGTTGTGACACAATGATTACTAACATCATATGCAAAATTGTCAGAAATTTTATTTTCATGAAAAAAAACAATAAAAATCTATAAAAATCATAGTTTTTTGCATTTATCTCGATAACAACAAGAAATTTTGAAAAATATTTGTAACAGAAATTGTAGATTTCGCCAAAATACAGTTCTCTGAGTGTCAAAAAATAAGGATTCTCGGCGAAAATTTAAATTTGACCATGAAATGATCTTGATGGTCATTAATCTAGACCACTACAAGGCCACCATACGCTCCCCTCGTTGCGTTCTTACAACTTTTGTTTCTAACACTTTTTTGATTAGAGCACTCTATAGCGAGTTATTTGGGTACATCTTTTAAATTGTCACCCTCTCTTTCTCTCTCTCTCTCTATATATATATATATATATATATATATATATATATATATATATATATATATATATATATACGAGGGCGGTTCAAATATGATCGAGACAAATGCTCTGACACGTTTATTTACGATCGAAAAAATTCACAAAAATTTACAGTTTTTCTAGGTACTCGTCCGTACAAGTTACGCATTTTTTCCACCTTTCCGGAAGCTTTTTGATGCCGGTATCGAAGAATTTCTTGGGCAATTCGGACAGCCGTGTGCGCACGAACTCCTCTACCTCGTCGTTGGTGTTGAATCTTTGACCTCCGAGGGCTTCTTTCAGTGGTCCAAACATGTGGTAGTCGCAGGGTGATAAATCCAGACTGTAGGTAGGGTGTTCCAGTACCTCCTACCCAAATTTTGATATTTATCGAGCGTGAGACGTACGGTATGAGGGCGCGCGTTATCCTGGAGAAGAATCGCACTTCGTGCTAGAATGCTTCTCCGTTTCGAGCGATAAGCGGGTTTCACGTGTGTTTTCAGAAGCTTAGAGTAGTATGCAGCATTGATGGAACGTTGGGTGCGCAGGAAATCGACGTGCAGCACGCCCCGTCGGTCCCAGAACACAGTACACATAACCTTACCCACGGACCTGGTTGTCTTCGCTTTGACTGGCGCCTCTTCCTCCTTATTTCTCCACTCTTTAGACGACACCTTGCTTTCGGGAGTGTAATAGTGTACCCATGTCTCGTCTGTAGTGAAGATTCGCGTCAAAAAACCGTCCCCCTCCACCTCGTATCACGTCAGCAAGCGGCGACAAACTTCCACCCGCGTGAATTTTTGCTCGAAGTTCAACAGTTTAGGAACCCATCGCACCGTAATTTTGCGATATTGAAGGTGTTCGTGGATGATAGACTACACTACCAATACTGATGCCGAGTTCAGCCGAAATGTCTCGAACATTTATTCTACGGTCCTCCAAAATGAGTTGTTCTACGCGGCAAATATAGTCTGGTGTGATGCTGGTTCGCGGTCGACAATCATGCGGCTCATTCTCGACGGTTTCGCGACCATCCTTGAATGCTTTGGCCCATTCAAACACAGCAGTCCTACTCAGGCACTCACTACCGAACTGATTTCGTAAACGCAGAAGAATTTCCGTGTTTTCAACGCTTTCCCACACTAAAAAATGAATGGCAATACGTTGAGCAACGGCAATCGGCACTTGACGTTCACTCATGGTCGTGGCACGCGCGTGAAACATGCACTCCCGACTAAAACTATGCTACACTGTTCGCAAGCGATCCAGTTATCACATACTCAAGCGACGACCTTCAAAACATACATGCACGCCATCTATAGCGTTTGTCTCTATCATATTTGAACCGCCCTCGCATATATACACTCTGTCCCTCTGTGCAGTTAAAATATTTATAACGCTGGATGTAGGGAGAAATTTTATAAATAAAAAACCTTGTTACATTAAAATTAGTGAATTAGTTACTATTCAATTAACAGCCAATCAGATTTCTTCGCGATTAAGTAGGCGGCCTTGAGAGAAAAAAAACAAAAATGGGCGGGGCTTTCGATTTTTAACCATACATCGATATGCGGTGATGTGTGCATCGCAATGCTACGCTTTTTTCGCCCCACTCTGCCGCGAATTTTAATCCTGATCTTATGTCCTCTTGTTCGTAACCTTTTTTGAATTTATTCAAATGATAAATGATTTTATTAATGTAAAAACGTTAAGTAAAATTCAAATGTCATATTAAAACGTAAAAAATAGAAATCATTATTTACGTAAAAAATGTTAATAGAAAATCCATTATTTTAATTTTTCTAAAAATAAATACTTTAATGAAAGTGCTTTATTAGTGAATTATAAAAATATTTCAAATTTAATTAAGGAAAAACGGATGACCGAATAAATCATAAGTTTGGCATCGTAAATTTTAATGCTGCTCACGATTTTCAAACTGTAAATAAATTGGTATAAAAATTATAGTTAATTAATCTTAACCATCAATTATAGAAAGAATTAAAAAACTTCGAGATTTATTAGCTTTCATCGAAACACCTAAGAAAGTTCTTTTACAAAAATTATGCGGATAAGTTAGTGCATTGAAAGTTACGAATTGAAGAAAACCATTTCGTATTTGCAATGGCTTTGCGTATGTCGAAGTTAGTTCGTTTAAATTAACATTTTATAAACGGAAAATTTTTATTTCTTATGTTTTTTAATAGTTTATGGAAAGTTAAAACAAAAAAAAAAAAACTAAAATTAATCAATAAAACTATAAACAAAATAGAAAAAGATTTATTTTATTATACAATAACACAAAATATTATCAGTATTTAATTGATTTAAAAAAAAATCAAAAAAAAGTTCTTAATCTTCAAGTAAAGTTTTATTTATAAAATTTGAATCTAAAAAAAGTGAGCATAAAACAATCGAATGTGCAAAAGCTACGCGGTGATGTGTGCATCTTACTGATACGCTTGTTTCTTACCACTTCACCGCGAATTTTAATTCTACTCTTTTTATGTTCTCTTATTTGTAACATCTTCGAATTGATTTAAACGATAAATGATTGATTTATGTACAAACTTTAATTTAAATTCAAGTATGATATTATGACGTAAAAAATAGAAAACTAGAAAAACAAAAACTCATTTTCGCTTATAATTTTCTGGTACATGACTCGAATAGGATAATGATTTTAAAACGTATATCGAATTGATTTTATAATACTTCCTTTAATAATAAAGAATACTTTAAAAAATGATTACTTATAAAATACACAGTGTGTCCCATAGAAAACGGAACTTTTTCAAAATAAAGACAAAAACTCAATATTCCGGCAAATCTCATTTATTTTATTCAAAATAGTCTCCTTTCGCATCAATACAACGTTTTGCACGATCAATTAACATATCGAATGAGTTTTTGAGATCATTTTTATCCATCGACTTTAGTATGTCGGTCGTCGCTCTTTGGATGTCCTCTACTTCGGCATAACGTTTTCCTTTCATAGGCAAGTGCAATTTGGAGAACAAGTAGAAGTCGCACGGAGCCAAATCCGGCGAGTACGGTGAATGGTTGATGGTTAAAATGGAATTTTTGATAAAAAAATCCGTGATCAAGTTCGATCGATGAGACGGGGCATTATCATGCAACAAACGCCAGCTTCCTTTTTCATGGTATTGTGGCCGCCGCACACGACGAATACGGCTGAGCAAACGCTTCATAACACTAAGATAAAACACAGCAGTAATCGTTTGACCAGGTGGAACGAATTCACGATGAATAATACCCTCTGAATCGTAGAAACAAATTAACATTGTCTTCACTTTTGACTTTTCAAGACGACTTTTTTCGGATTGGGCTCGGTTGGGTGCTTCCATTCAGCACTTTGACGCTTGGTTTCGGGATCATATTGAAAACACCATGTCTCGTCACCAGTCACAATTGAATATTTCAAGTTTGGGTCCTTTTTTGACTCTTTAATCAAATCCTTACAATGTTGAATTCGGAGCAATTTTTCGTAGTCGGTCAATTTGTGTGGAACAAAGCGTGCACACACCTTCCGTAGATTTAAATCATCGGTCGAAATGAGATGAATTGAATTTTTGAACATATTCAATTCCATTTTCATGTATCGCAATGAAGATTTTGGCTCATTTTTTATAAATTCACGCACTTTTTCAATGTTACTTTGAGTAACCACGGTATTCAAAGGACCTGGATGTTCGTCGTCCTAAATGTCTTCACGTCCTTCCTGGAACCGCTTATACCACTCATACACTCTGGTACGGGATAGACAATTATCGCCAAAAACTTGTTTCAGCAAATTATGCGTCTCAGTAAAGGATTTACCGAGTTTAAAACAGAACTTAATATTTGCTCTTTGTTCGAAGTTCATTTTTCGACCAATGCCACAAACACACTGTCACTTTGAGCGCGATATTTTGGTTTCCATTGGACCAAATGTCATACAATTTTGATAGGATGTCAGTTAAGAATGGACCTTTCTATTGCTAACATCCACCAATAAGTGGCGCGAATATAAATCGATGTTTTGAAAAAGTTCCGTTTTCCATGGGACACACTGTGTATAAATTTAAAGCAATTTTATCAGAAATACTTGAGAATACCGTCAATGTTATTTTTTGTAAAAAATTGTAACCAAAGGCATTATAAAAATAAAATATTTTCAAAAACGTTCAATCTTCCTTTATAGGATGCAGAAATTTTCATACCGATTTATTTACAGTTTAAAAATCATGAGCAATATTAAAATTCACAATGCCAAACTTACCATTTATTTGCTTATCTGTTTTTCCCCAATTAAATTTGAAATATTTTTTTAATTCACTAATAAAGCACTTTCATTGAAGTTATTATTTTTAGAAAAATTAAAATAATGGATTTTCTATGAGCATTTTTTACGTGAATAATGATTTCCATTTTTTACGTTTAAGTATGACATTTGAATTTTAATTAACGTTTTTATATTAATAAAATCGTTTATCATTTGAATAAATTCGAAAATGTTACGAATGAGAGGACATAAGATCAGGATTAAAATTTGCGGCGGAGTAAGGAGGAACAAGCGTAGTAGCAGTGCGACTCACACATAACCGCATATCGATGTATAGTTGAAAATCGAAAGCCTCACCCATTTATGTTTTTTTTTCTTTTAAGGCCGCCTATTTAATCGCAAAGTAATTGGCTGTTAATTAAATAGTAACTAATTCACCAATTTTAATGTATTAGGTTGCTGCAGATGAAATGGCCAATTTAGCAATGACATAAAGTTGGCTGCAATTTTAGTGTATTATGTTGGCACAAGGCGGCGCAAATGATATGACATATTGAAGTATAAATATATACTGCTACCTTGGTTTATGGAGTCATTTCTGTTTTGCACTTCATAGTAATCATAAAAACAAAAAGAGAAAGTGAACATGGAAGTGAATCAAAAACGGCTACTTTTACTATACGAATTTAAATTAGAGCACAACGCAACGGTAGCAACGAGGAATATCAACAGCGCATTTGGGCCTGATACAGTTAGCAAACGAACCACTCAGCAGTGGTTCGAAAAATTTCGATCCGGAGATATGCACCTTGGAAATAAGCCACGTGAACACCCAGGACCATCGATCGATAACCACGAGCTGCGTGCATTAGTGCAGTCTGACCCCCGCCAAACCATAAGGGATCTTGCCGAGAAATGAGGCGTTCATAATTTGACAGTTAGCCGCCACTTGCAACAACTTGGAAAAGTGAAACAGCTGGACAAATGGGTTCTGCATGATCTTACCGAGCAAAACATGACGTGTCGAATGGAGATTTCAAGTTCTCTTCTCTCCCGCAACAAAAAGGAACCGTTCTTGCACCTAATTGTAACCTGCGATGAAAAGTGGATTTTATACGATAATCGTCGCCGATCGGCCCAATGGCTAGATGCCGATAAAGCGCCAAGACACATGCCGAAACCAAGCTTTTATCTAAAGAAAATAATAGTAACTGTTTGGTGGTCTGTAGCTGGAGTTATCCACTATTCGTTCCTGCAACCTGGCGAAACCATCAATGCTGAGAAATACTGTGCTCAACTGGATGAAATGCATCAGAAATTGATAGTCCAACGACCAAGGCTTGTCAACAGGGATGGAGTGATACTGCTTCATGATAACGCATGACCTTATGTATCGAGAACAACGGTCCAGAAATTAAACGAGTTGTGCTATGAGACTCTTCCTCACCCTCCATGTTTACCACACCTCTCACCAACAGATTACCATTTCTTTAAACATTTGGATCACTTTTTGACAGGAAAAAGATTTAATAATGAAGCTGCTGTCAAAAATGCCTTCAAGGAGTTTCTTCGAACCAGAAAGTCGGACTTTTACAAAATTAGAATAAATGTATTTTGATTAAATAAATTGTCTTCATAAAAAGTTACAGCTGTTTAAAAATTTATTACTTGATCGGCCATTTCATCTGCAGCAACCTTATATATATTTATATACATATATATATATATATATATATATATATATATATATATATACTGTAGTATATGTGCATATACAGGGTGCGTACGGTATTCAAGGACATGCATAAATGTGACTATAACTTCGCGAATTTTTTTTTTTATTTTTTTTCCTTTTCAGAAAAGAAATGGCGGACTACAACATCACTCAAGAAATTAAGAGACATGCTGTCATCGTCGCTATATGTGCGAACCATACAGATTTAGAGATCTCTAATTTTCTTAATAACGCCCGTTCATTTGTGCATAAGGTTCGCCGTGAATTGGAAGCATCAGGAGGCGATACAGAATAAGTTGCAAAACGCAAAAAGCACGAACAACGGTCTGACACTGTCCGATCTGCAGAATTTTTAGAGCAAGTGCAAGCGATCATAGACGAGAACCCTTTAAAATCAATGAGGGTCCTTGCGAGTGAGCTTCATGTTTCTAAGCGCCTTATTAGTAGCGTTCTCCACGAAGACCTTCGGTATAAGTCTTACGTGATGCGCAGAGGACAGTTCATGTCGGAATGAACACGGGAACAGAGAGTTTTCCAATTAAAACGTCTTTTAAACAAAATCAAATACCCTGGGGCGCCCAAAATGTTATGTTTCTTTTCCGACGGAAAAAAATTTTGACCAAGATCAAAAGACCAATCGCAAAAATGACAGATGGCTATGTTCAAATCCTACGGAGGTTCCTGTTGTTATGCACACAAAATTTCCAGCCACTGTTATGGTTTTAGCTGTTGTCAGCAACGAAAGACATGTTATGCCACCACACTTTTTTACTCAAGGACTTCGAGTGAACTCTGCTGCATACATCGAGGTTTTGGAGATGGTAGTGAAACCCTGGATAGACAATGAAAGCGGAGACAGACCACACATTTTTCAACAAGACTCTGCTCCTTCACATACAGTCTGTCAAGTAAGAGCGTGGTCGTGTTAATTTATAAAAAAATTTATTTCATAAAACTTTCATATTTATATATACATTGTACACATTACAAACAATGATGCAATTTGATCAATAATGTGTCCAATTACGACCGGCGTCGATAATTGCCTGGCATCTCCGAGGCATGCTTTCTACTAATTTGACGGCGTATTCTAGTGGCAAGGATCTGCAGATCCGACGAGTTTCGTTAGACAACTGCTTCAAAGTGTATGTGCGTCTTCCACGAAGCTTCCGTTTGATATATGCCCACATATTTTCAATAGAGTTTGCATCGGGTGACTGCGACCGCCAATCCAATGTAACGATGCCAGATTGAGTCTTCCACTGAGTGCAGAGCTTGCTGCGGTGTTTAGGATCGTTGTCCTCCTGCAGAATCCAATCTTCATTTTTTGTGATAAACCATCGTTTGGCAGATGGCAGTATAGCCTTTTTGTAGATTTTTATCATTTTTTCGGCATTCAGGTTGTCAGTAATGAGGTGCAAAATGCCGAATCCCTCCTTTGAGAAGCAGCCCCAAAGATGCACCTTTATTCCATGTTTTACGGTCCGCTGAACAAGCCTATTGGTGGAAGTTGACCAGGCACGCGTGAGGACAAAACGTGCCCATATAGAACATTCATCAGTAAAAATGACATTTTCAAAATCTCTATCAATATTCTGATGCGCTCAAGCGAGTCGCTTTGTCACATGTTTTTCAGTCAACAGAGGCTTCTTCATTGTGTTGCGCCATTTCAGATGATGAGTACGCAGATGGGTTCGGATAGTTTCGTAGGATATATCTAAACCTTTTGCCATTAATTTTGCTCGTCCTTGCCGCAGTGTTAAAGCAGGATTCCGCAAAAACAGATTCACTATTCTTTTTTCATCTTTTTTGTTCATTTTTCCTATCGAGCCACGTTCTGGTAAATCATCGACATTTTCAGCCACTTTATATCGCTGTATCCACTTCTGTACAAATGCCTTCGACTTTCTCATATTTAGCAGCCGCTGATTGCGACATTTTGGGACCTTTCGGGTGGATGCAAAGGAACTCAGCCTCGTAGCGCGACGCGTACTTAGCACTCATGGCGTTTAACGTGATTCTCTTTCAAAAGATCAACAACAACTAAATTTTTGTTGACAATGCATCAAGGACAAAGCTTTTTTCTATCGGCTTGCGGAAGAATTAGAGTGAAATCTTCTATTACCTGTCGGTGAAGTCGACCACGCTTTTACTTGACAGACTGTAAAGCGATGGCGACACAAGATTGGATGGCCGAAAATTTTCATAACCACATAACACTGAATCTATGGCCACCTAGCTCCCCAGACCTTAATCCTTTGGATTATTACGTATGGGGTGTAGTTGTGCGTGAGACCAATAAGTGTCCTCATAACACCACTTCTTCGCTGAAGACTGTTCTTAATGCCGTTATGGTCAATATGAACAAGGAGCATTTGATTCGGGCATGTAATCGTTTCCGGACCCGGATCGAAGAGGTTATTGCATCTAATGGCGATTTTATTGAATAACTTTATAGCCATATATTAATTTAACGTTGTATAAAAAATTCCTAAAAAAGTTCAATTTTATTAAAAATACAAGCTAATTAATTTTACTCTTAAGTTGTCCTCAAATACCGTACGCACCCTGTATATATATTCATGAATCACATTAGATGCCCAACTAAGTACTTGCTGTTTTTCTTAATGAAAATGCAACTTTATTGTAAAAAATATTTACAAATGAGTTATTCAAAGTATTCCCCGTCGCTAGCTACAACTTCTGCCCAACTTACTGGCAAAGCTCGTATAATGTTACGGTAAGAGTATTCGTCTTTCAAAGCTATCTACGAATTAAACCAATTTTTGATAGTTTTATAGGAGCGCAATTGCTTATCAGCCAGACCATGTGTCATCCAACGGAACAAATGGTAATTGGACGGCGCAATATCTGGGAAATATGGCTGGTAGGGTAAGACTTCTCATTTGAGCGATTTCAAGTAGGCTTTAACGGGTTCGGTAAAGTGAGGTCAAGCGTTGTAATGTAATAGAATCACTTTTTTGTGCCTCTACTCGTACTGTAGCCGTTTTTTGCGTAGCCCTTGGCTTAATCTTAAAAATTGCATTCAATACTGTTGTACAGTGATGGTATTGTTCAGTTTTAACAGGTCATTATAAGGAATAACGATCTGGTCCCACCAAATACACAGCATAACCTTCCCAGCGTGAATATTGGGCTGAGCTGACGACATAAAAGCATGACTCGGAGTTCCCATGACTTCCTTCCTTTTAGGTTACCATAATAAATCCATTTTTCATCACCTGTCACGATGCGATGAAGAAAACCCTTCTATTTTGCCGCTGGAGCAGTTTTTCACAAGCGAAAAAACGACGCTTAACGTTTCTTGACTTAAAATCATAAGGAACTCTAGTTTCCTCCTTTTGAATCATTCTCAACTCATGCGATCGCTTGGAAACGGCTTGGCAAGTAACTTCTAATACTAAAGCAAGCTTGTTTTTCGTTTGGCATGGATCCTTGGCTAGCAATGTCTCCAATGCAGCGTCTCCGAAGATTTTTGGCTTTCCTTCATGCGGACGGTAATCAATATCGAAATCACCGTCTTCGAAGCAACAAAACCAATCATAGCACATTGTTTTACTTTGAGCAACATCACTGTAAAGTTTTGGAGATCCTGATATGCTTAAGACGGCGTTTTCTTCAAATAAAAATGAAAAAACAACACTTCCTGCAAAAGACGATTATTTAGCACAAAATAAGACTTTTTTACACTACCAAAAGTATATGACGCAAAAAAAAAGTCACTAATGTGTCAAAGCAATTTGTTTACTATATATCTAAGCTTGCTTCATGACGTTTTGGATGTCGAAATCGACAAGCACTCACTGCTGGAGCAATCTATTGACAAACAGCGGAAACTTAGTTGCGCACCTAATATACTGGGTGTCTCATTTTGAAAAACGGATGCATATATCTCTAGAACCAAAGGTTTTGGAAAAAAGTTTTTAGAAAACAGTTGTTAGTTTTTGAAGAGGAAGTCTAACTGTGACCTTACCATAACCATAAATATGACCATCAAGGTCATTTGAAGGCCAAGTGAAACGAAAAACTTATGTGAGATATCTTTTACCACGACATTGATCGTGACCTTGATCATCACCTTGAAGGCTATTTGAAGGTCAAATTACATTCTTCTAAATGGAAACTTAAACTTTTAATTCCAATTTTGATACTTAATAATTTGTGTGTGTGTGTGTGTGTGTATGTGTCGTGTTACGGTGACAATGTTCTATTGGATACAACATGCAGAGATTGGTTACGACGTTTCAAAAATAATGATTTCGAACTTGAGAATAAAGAACGTCTGGAGTAACGAAAAAAATTTTGAAGACAAAGAATTGGAGGAATTACTTGATCCAGACCGATGTCAGCCGCTAGCAGAACTTGGAAAAATATCACAAGTAAATGAGTCAACAGTTTCAAAACGTTTATAAGTGTTAGGAATGATCCAGAAGCAAGGGCCGTATGAATTAAAGCCGAGAGACGTCGAACGGCGTTTTCTCACGTACGAACTATTGCTTTAATGGCAGAAAATTAAAGGTTTCTTGCACAGTATCGTGACTGGTCATGAAAAGTGGATACACTATAATAATCCAAAGCGTAGAAAATCGTGAGGTGAGCCTAGCTGTGCATCGACATCGTCCGCAAAATCAAATACCCAGGATTCAAAGCTTCTTCCCTACATTTGGTGAGATCAGCAAGGTGTCATTTATTAGGGACTGCTCAAACCGAATGAGACTATCACGGGAGATCGCTATCGAATTCAATTGATACGTTCGAGTCGAGTCTTAAAAGAAAAACGGCCGCTATACGAGCAGAGATACGACAAAGTGATTTTGTAACACGAGAATGCTCGGCCACATGTTGCAAAACCAGTGAAAACCTACCTGAAAAGGTTTCAATGGGAAACTCAACCCCACATGCCGTATTTACTTGTCATAGCCCCTTACGACTTTCACCTACTTCATTCGATGGTACATGGTCTGGCTGAGTAGCGCTTCCATTCTTATGAAGATACTAAAGAATGGATCAATTCCTGGATAGCCCTAAAAGACATAGCGTTTTTCCGACGCGGAATTCATATACTAGTAGACAGATGGGAGAAAGTGGTCTCTAGTGATGGGCAATTCTATGAGTGAAATGTTTTCATGCCTTATATTTAAGGTCCTAATATATATAATATATATGTTACTTACGTATGCTAAATATATATATTGTATATATATATATATATATATATATATATATATATATATATATATAGGGTGATTCATTATGAGATTTGGTTTTTAATCTCAAATAGAAGGCATAAAGTTGAATTATATCGTAAAAATTTTTATTGTGAGTCAAAAGAACAATCTATGACATTTACTTTTTAAAGATTATCTCATTTAAATGTTGACTGCGACTACGCCGTAAATGGTCCATCCTGAGGGTCCAATTTTGGACGACACGTTCCAGCATAGCGACCGGTAACTCGCGAATGACACGAGTAATGCTAGCTTGCAAAGCGTTGATTGAAGCTTGCTAATCTCTGAAGATCAGAGACTTCTCCAAAGAAAATAATCTAAAAGTGTGATATCTCTCGATCTAGGCGGCCAATTTACTGGTCCAAAACGTGAAATCAGGTTCTCACCAAAATGATTTCTCAATAAGCCCATTGTTTCTCTCGCTGCATGCGAAGTAGCGCCGTCTTGTTGAAACTAAAGATCACCGATACCACGGGCTTCAATTTCAGGTAGCAAAAAATCCGTTATCATGGTGCGATAGCGGTCGCCATTGACGGTTACGTTCTGGCCGGACTCATTTTGAAAGAAATATGGACTGATGATTCCACCGGCCCATAAACCACACCAAACTGTGCATTTTTGTAGCTTTAGTGGTAGCTGTTGAAGCTCTTCAGATTGTTCATCAGCCCAAATACGGCAATTCTGCTAATTGACGTATCCATTGAGCCAACAATGCACCTCATCACTAAATTAAGTTTTGCGATGAAACAGCGGGTTTTCATTGAGCTAATTCAGAGCTAATTCAGAGCACATTCACCAAAAACACGACGCAAACCTAAGTGGCCCGCTTCAATTCTTGCACGAGTTAAAGTTTGTATGCCTTAAAACCAAGATCTTTACATAAAATACGCCAAGTTGTTGCATACGACAAACCAAGCTGTTGAGAACGACGCCGAATCGATTCATCACGGTCTTCAGCCACACTCTTAGCTACAGCCGCTATATTCTCTTCACTACGCGCTGGATGTAGTCTAATCGGTCAAGTATCATCCAATAATGTATGCTGGGTTTCAAATTTGCAGATGGTATCGGCTATGGTGGTTTCGGTGAGTCGACGATGCACACCATAAGTTGCTCTAAGAGCACAAATAACATTTCTCACAGAACGCTGATTTTCGTAATACAGTTGAACAATTTGGATACGTTGTTGCGGTGTAAGTCTTTTCATAATGATTTGTCAAACAATACTGAATAAAAATTCCCTTTTTTTGATGATTTTTATTTTTATTACAGACATTGTATTAATATAATAAAAATTATTATTCTGTATTCTTCCATCTCAGTGACTTTCTCTTCTCTTCTTTAATACTTTAAAATAGTAGTGTAACGAAAACTTAAAATAAACTTAATAAATTATCAATTGTTTTTTTGTTGTAATTTCAAAATTTCAATATTTCTTTTTAATTCCAGACAATTTTTTAGTATTTTTTTACTCTGAATGTATTATCTTTTGTCATTTATCCGTCAAAATTCAAATCATTTTTTAATTTTAGAATTGTTTTAAATATTTTATGTCTTATGTAACTATAAGACTTTTCATACTTTTGCTATTGAATTCAGTTAATTACAATGGAGAATCACTAAACATTTGACGTTATTCAAATAAATTTAGATATACAGGGTGAGCCATTTTAAGTGACCCATCCAAATTTCTCTGTTGGTAAGCCAGATACAGAAAAATGTTCAAGACATAAGTTGTATAGTTTCGAGAGGGACATTAGATGGTACCATTGGTTTAATCTTAAAGAGTAATTTAAAAGTCATATAAAGGTTACCTAAAATTTGTTAAGTAAAACTTACTATTTTTTGTTACATATTCTTGTAGGTTATTTTGAGAGCTTTCTAAAACACTATAATAAAATATTTTTCCATTGAGTAATTTTCGAATTATGAAGCTTCAAAGCAGTACTTTTCCGTACTGTTTGTTTAAATGCGTTTCTTTTACTTTTAGCATTACCCGGAAACAACGACGTAGAAGTTCTGTTTCCTTTGCTTGTTTACCGTGAGTCCCCTTGCCTCTCACATTTGGGGTGCTTGTTTACCGTGAATCCCCTTGCCACTTACGTTTAGGGTGCTTGTTTACCGCGAGTCTCCTTGTCTCTCACTATTGTAACAATTATAGTTATTAACCACCAAGCAAATGTTCGAAGTTGCCTCCATTAGATTCAAGGCATATACGGAAATATTGTACTGTTCTTAGTAAAGTTTCTCTTAGAATCGCTGCGCAAGCTCGACAATACGGTCTTTCATGTTTGCTTTAGTTGTTAGCCGTTCTGCAAAAACAACATTTTTTAAGTAGCCCCATAAATAAAAATCTGGAGATGTGAGATCTGGTAAGCAAGGAGGCCAGTTAACTGGATCTTTCGTCCGATCCATCTCTCTTTGTAGTTATAATTTAAGAAGTCACGTACTATTCGTGCAAAATGTGGTGCTGCACCATCTTGCCGGAGCCACATCTTTTGTCTTGTAGCTAAAGGAACATCTTCTAACAATTCTGGCAACCGATCTCTTAGCAACTCCAAATAGCTATCTCTATCTATTTTTTTAAAAAAAATAAGGACCAATGAAATAACCATTAACTCTGCGACACCATACCATAAGGCTCTATCGATTTTGATGGTCTACAGATATGTGCCACTGGGGATTTTGATTTGACCAATAATGAGAATTATGCTTATTAAGTTGTCCATCACTACAAAATTCAGCCTCATCAGAAAAAAGTACAAATCTAAAAAAATTAGGATCATTTGCTATCATTCTTAAAGCCCATTGACAAAATTCAATACGCATTTGAATATGATGTGGCCTTAACTCTTGAACCAAAGTTACGTGGTAAGCATGATATCTAAGAACATTTAGAATTCTTAAAACCGTTCTTTGTGATATAGTAATTTCTCTTTTAATTTGGCGACTGATAAGAACAGTACAACATTTCCAGAGGCAATTAAATTTATGCCTTGAAGCCAATGAAGGCAACTTCGAACATTTGCTTTGTGGTGAATAATTATAATTGTAATAATAGTGAGAGGCAAGAGAACTCACGTTAATCAAGCACCCCAAAGGGAGCAGAACTTTCACATCATTGTTCCTGGGTAATGCTGAAAGTAAGAGAAACGCATTTAAACAAACAGTACGGCAAAGTACTGCTTTAAAGCTTCATAATTCAAAAATTACTCAACGAAAAAATATTTTATTATACCTGTTTTGGAAAGCTCTCGAGATAACCTACAAAAATATGTGACAAAAAATAGTAAATTCTATTTAAGAAAGTTACGGTAACCTTCATGTGACCTTCAAATTACTCTTCAAGGTTAAACCAATGGTACCATCTTATGTCCCCCTTGAAAGTATTCAACTTATGCCTGAAACATTTTTCTGTATCTGGCTTACCAACGGAAAAATTTGGGTGGGTCACTTAAAATGGCTCACCCTGTATATTTACGAAACGGTACTTTTAAGGATTATATTTGGAACGGAACCCGTCTTGTGAGAATTTTTCCAGTTTTGTCAAGAGAATCCTTACATTGTTAAAGTTAGATACCGACTTGTGAGGAGCAATCGTAACATTTCTTTCCTTTTTTTAATGATTTTAATTTTTATTACAGACGTTATATTTATTTATTAGAAATTATTATTATTCTATATTTTTCTATCTCACAGGTATCACTACCCAAGTGTCACTCACCGATTGAAACCAAATTTTGCACATCGATAAAAAACTAAAAAATATTGCACCCATGTTCTTTTATTTTGGCAGAATCTGCTTCCTAGGGGTAGAAAGCACCCCTATCAAATCACAAGAAGCCTAACCCACTTAACCCTGGGGACAACAAGTTTAATTACTTATTTTTATTAAAATAATTAAATTTCACGCCATAAGCTAGCCCACCTAATCACCTACCCCCTATCTAATGTAACACATCGAAACACCCACCCCCTAATTCACCTAATCCCTATAAACCACTACTATCTAGCCAGAAGTAGGATAACCCACCTTACCCTGAGAAAAACGAGTTTAACAGCTTATTCTTACAATAATTGAATTCCACAACGCAAGCGGACTAACGCACACAACCACTCACTCCTTAATCTACGTAACCTCTACAAATCGCCCCTACCAAATTACAAGCAGGCTAACCCATCTGTCCCTGGGAACATCGAGTCTAGTCGCTTATTTCTCTTAAAATAAGTCTTATTTTTCTAGAAATTAAATCCCATATCACACGCAGAGTAACCAACCTACCCCCAACCCACCTACCTATCGCTTAACCCCTAGAAATCACCCCTACCAAATCACAAGCAAGTTAACCTACCTAACCCTGGGAACAACGAGTTCGATTGCGAATTTTTTGTTAATAATTGAGTATCACACCATAATCGAATCTACCTAACCATCAACTCCTTTATCAAAATAACCCAATTGAATATCCTCTTCTTCATTCACCTAATCCCTTGAAACTAGCGCTACCAAACCGCAAGCTGGCAAGTCCATCGAACCCTGGGAACAGTGAGTTTATTCACTTATTTGCCGTGAAATAATTTAAATTCCACATCATAAGCGAGGTTATCTACCTAACTATCTACCTTCCAATCAACTTAACTCCTAGGAACTATCTCTACTAAACGATATCCACTCTTGCTTTAAAATAAATGAAAATTCTTTAAAATGCCAAAAAGTTAATTTTCCTTCGAAAAATTAGTATAATATATAAATTCCTGTTTCTTAAATATAGATCTAATACATTTCTTAACAGTAAATAAGTTTAAAATTGATTCTGTGGGAGTAGATAGATTTATAATACCAGAAAATCCAAATTTCATAATTTTTAATTGTACTGAATTATATCTTTTCTTAAAAAGTGGACGTTTTATAAAAATCCAGTGTGGGAACTACTTTTTATTATCGATGGAAGAAGGAATTTGGTAAGATTAAATTTGGCAACATTATTTTCTGATTCTAAATGATGTTCTAATAATTATCTAAATAAAAATTATCTCAATAAAAAATCTTACCGAACATTCTTGTTTTATGCAAACACTCTAGACTTGTTTTAAATCTTCGAAGCTTCTTAAGGTGTAAATATGCCAACATTTATGTTTTTTATTAAATATACGATTTAATTATTTTATTTTATTTTTATTTTACGTTCAAAATAGATTCAAAAAAAATTTGTTCGCAAGAATTTAATGGACATTTTCTTTTATTTCATCAATATTTCATTACTTGACTGTAAATACGAAAAATATTTTAACTTGTTGCATTCTGCTATCAAAAATTTGTATAGAATATTTAATCTGTAATCGATAAAGAATGAGCCTTTACTTCTCATGTTAAAATTTTTATTATAAATTCAAGTTGTACTTTGTAAGTTTAGACTTAACATTTTTTTATATTTCATTATACAAAAAAATTTATGAGTATTACTTGTATAAACTTTTACTTTTATTTAGTTGTAATAATATATTTTAAACATGCCTATGAACCCAAAAAATATTTTAAGTTCGTTGCATTCCGCTTTCTCAAGTTTCGAATACAATATTGAATCTGCGATAAACGATGAAGAAGGATCCTTTGCTTCTCATCTTGTGGATCTAATAAAGACGTCATGTGATTGCAGATTAATTATCAAAAGTTATGATAGTTTAAGCTATAATGAATTCCGTATGAGTGTGTATCTTTGATATGGTGTCGAATGGTTGTAGAATGCTATAGCGCTTCATTCTCTCCGCGACAGTCTGAGTAGCAGCACGGTCTCTTCTTATTAAATAAAACAAAGAGTAGCATCTTAAGTAAAAAGTAAAATTTTAAGTAACAAAATTCGGGCATTTAATTTCATTATAAATTTTATATTTCAAAAGGTCATGGGCCCGGATTACAATTTAACTGTGTTTAACATTTGGTGTCATGTAAAAATTAGAATATAGTTTTATTATAATATTTAAGGTTAATAATATAATTTTATTGAATAATAGTCATTATATAATATAAATGACAGTTAATCCTGAAATTAAAAAAAGCAATAAACAATTTGATGGAGAAAAATATAGTAAAAGAAATCTCGTAATCGAAGCTTTAACAGAAAATAATTTAACGCTAGCTTTTGTTAAATTAAGATTATTGAACCAAGAAGTAAAATTTAAACCGAAAAATAGTGATAATAGTGCAAAAGTACTCCATGTTAAACATGAAAAAAATTATTTAAAAAACTTTAAAAGAAAGTACTTTTAAAATTCATTTATGATAAACAAAAATAATGTATATAAATGAATAGATAAATATACAATATATTTTCTAATCAAAGTGGTTTACCTCGTTCCTCTTTTGACTTTAGTTTTAGTTAAAGTCTCTTTTGCGACGCCGGAGACAATTTTATCATGCACCTATTTGCCTACACGCACGCTTTAGTGTGTACGTTTCGGCTGCGCCATCTACGCACGCTCTGGGTCCAATCTCCCTTTCAGCACTCGTCCTCTACGATTGCACATCCCAAATCCACCCACATACGTCTTAGACGTCAATTGTAACAGGGTTATTATTTTTGATTGAAGCTAGCTTATTTCTGAAGACCAAAGACTTCGTGTAACCCCAAAGAAAATAATCGTAAAGTGTGATACCACACGATTTAGGCGGCCAATTTACTGGTCGAAAACGTGAAATCAGGTTCTTACCAAAATGATTTCTCAATAAGTTTATTGTTTCTCTTGCTGTATGCGAAGTAGCGCCGTCTTGTTGAAACCAAAGTTCACCGATACCACAGGCTTCAAAATTAGGTAGCAAAAAATCCGTTATCATGGTGTGATAGCGGTTGCCATTGACGGTTACGTTCTGACCGGACTTATTTTGAATGAAATGTGGACTGATGATTCCACTGCCCATAAACCACACCAAACTGTGCTTTTCTGTGGCTTTAGTGGTAGCTGTTGAAGCTCTTCAGGTTGTTTATCAGCCCAAATACGGCAATTCTGCTTATTGACGTATCCATTGAGTCAAAAATGCACCTCATCACTGAACAAAATTTCGCGATAAAACAGCGGATTTTCATTGAGCTGATTCAGAGCACATTCACCAAAAACACGACGCAAACCTAAGTCGCCCGGTTTCAATTCTTGTACGAGTTGAAGTTTTTATGCCTTAAAACCAAGATCTTCAAGTAAAATACGCCAAGTTGTTGCGTTCGACAAACCAAGCTGTTGAGAACGACACCGAATCGATTTTTCACGGTCTTCAGTCACACTCTCAGCTACAGCCGCTATATTCTCTTCACTAAATGCTGGATGCAGTCTAATCGGTCGAGTATCATCCAATAATATGCTGGGTTTTGAATTTGCGGATGGTATTGGCTATAGTGGTTTCGGTAAGTCGACGATGCACACCATAAGTTACTCTAAGAGCACGAAAAACGTTTCTTACAGAATACTGATTTTCGTAATGCAGCTGAACAATTTGGATACGTTGTTGCGGTGTAAATCTTTCCATGATGATTTGTCAAACAAAACTGAATAAAAATTACATTAGTTTGACAGGAGTCACGTGTGATCTATAAAAAAAAGCTTATTAAAAATCAAACCTCATAATGAATCACCCTTTATTAGGCGTGCAACTAACATTATCGACGTTATCTAAAACTAATAGGTATCACAAAAATTTATTTGTACAACTACAACATACAAACAAAAAATACAACTTATATATGTGTTTATATTAAGTACGCAACTAAGTTTCTGCTGTTTGTCAATAGATGGCTCCAGCAATAAGTGCTTGCCAATTTGGACATCCAAAACATCATGAAGCAAGCTTAGACATATGGTAAACCAAACGCTTTGACATATTAGTGATTTTTTTTTGGCGTCATGTACTTCTGGTTGTGCGAAAATGTCTCATTTTGTGCCAAATAATCGTCATTTACGAGAAGTGTTGCTTTTCTTCTATTATTTGAAGAAAACGGCGGCTGAACCACATCGAGAGCTCCAAAACGTTTATGGAGATGTGGTAAGTGAAGCGACGTGCTGTGATTAATTCCGTCGCTTCAAGATGGTGATTTCGATATTGACGACCGTCCGCGTAAAGAAAAACTAAAAACCTTCGGAGACGCTGAATTAGAGGCATTGCTCGACGAGGATCCATGCTAAACGGAAAATAAGCCTGCTTCAGTATTAGGAGTCACCCGCCAAGTTATTTTCAAGCGATTGTATGCATAGGGAATGATGTAAAAGCAAGAAACTTGGGTTCCTTATTTTTTGAAGCCAACTGCTCTAGCGACAAAGAAGGAAGGGTTTTCTTCACTACATCGTGACAGGTAATGAAAAATGGATTTATTACAGCAACCCAAAGAGAAGAAAGTCATGGGGACTGTCCAATCATGCTTTTACGTCTTCGGATCGGCCCAATATTCACGCTGCGAAGGTTATGCTGTGTATTTGGTAGGACCCGGTCGGTGTTATTTATTATGAGCTATTGAAATCAAACGATATCAACACTGGACAACAGTACCAAATGCAATTGATGCGATGGAGCCAGGCGCTACGCAAAAAACGGCCACAGTACGAGCAGAGGCAAGAAAAACTGATTCTACTGCACGACAACGCTTGGCCTCACTTTGCCGGACCCGTTAAACCCTACTTGGAATCGCTCAAATGGGAAGTCTTACCCCACCCGTCATATTTTCCAGATATTGCGCCGTTTAATTGTTGCGTTCGCTGGCACATGGTCTGGCTGATTAGCAATTCTGCTCATATGAAGATATCAAAAATTGGCTTGATTCATGTATAGTTTCAAAAGACGAACCCTTTTACCGAAACGGTATTCGAGTTCTACCAGAAAGATGGGAAAAAGTCGTAGCTAGCGATGGGAAATACTTATAATGATTTATTGGTAACCATTTTTTTACAATAAAGTTGCATTTTCATCAAGAAAAACAGTGAGAACTTAGTTCGCGATTTTTTTCCTCATGGAAGGAAATGAATAAAGTAGTCAACTTTTTTGTTACTTATTAAATATGTTATTAACTACTTTTACAAATTTTTTTGAACAAAAATACCAAATAGTTTATTAGTTATATGCATTGAAAAATAGTCATCGAAAAAAAGACACCTCCACGGGCGGCAAGGTAACTCATCCAATTTTTGTCTGAAATCAAAAAATCAAAGTTTGTTATAAACTAGAAGACATTTGCTGAATCTTGAACTAAAATCACGAAGAAAAATTAAAAATTAACAAAATGGCGGACTTGCAAAAAAAAAAAATATTTTTTTGCACTTTTTTTTGCTCTAAAAAGTGCAATAACAATAAAAATAATCATTGTAAAATTATAATTTAAAGTCAAGATCCAGCAAATTTAATTACCTTTAAAATAAAAAAAAGTTTATCTCGATATCTATAATAGTTTTTGAGATATCTTGCCGCCCGTCTCAAAAAACATGGTTTTGAGAAAAACGCGTTTAAAGTTTCAATCGCGATTTAGTACGTAAAAAGACGACTTCAGTTTTTTGACTATAACTTTAAAAATAAATTAAATTCAGCAAAACGGGTTTCACGAGCGCATTCTAAGAGACATTTGCCAACTTTTTAAGCAAAAAAAAAAAAATCGATTTTTTGGTCGTGCTTGATGAGAACCTCCCCATAACAAAATATGTGCATCTTGAATTTTAACAACCATAATATTATATTTTTCTTCTTTTTTTTTTAAATTTAAATTACTCAGTTTGTAAACAAAACCTTTTACGCTTAACCAAATTTATTGTAAGAATCTAATGAAATTAATCAATTCCAGTGATTTTTATAATTTGCATATTTGTATAACAGTATCACAACTGTTAACTAATATAAATGATTTTCTTAATATAAAGTTTATTTTCACATTTTGTCCTATCCGACATGCACCTTTTATGCTTCAGCGTATTTCCATTATTATACTATTTGCGAAATGAAACGGCATGATATAATTTTTGTCAATTTTAGTTTTTTTGTTTATATTTAAAATATATTGTTGTAATAATTTATAGCAAAGCATTGTAAGTAACACATCAAACTCAAACCATTTTAGTAATTTGAAAAATTGTTAGTTTTTAAATGAATTTATTTTATTTAAACAACAGATAATATTTGAAATTCGTTGTAAATATCCGTAATTATTTTTTAGAAGTATAAGTTTTTTTAATGTAACTTACAGTGCGACGGTGCGTGCGGGATTAGAGCGTATCGTGCTAAATGTTTATGGCTAGATGGCTTGAAGTGAAAATATTGATACGCGAGGAAGAAAAGAGAAAAGAAGAAAAAAATAAGATAGCAGTGATTTGATTTATTAAAATAGAACATCGTGTAAAGTATTGAATTTACATGGACATCAGCAGCGCATAGTACAAGATCATATAGATGCGATAATAAAAAGGAAAAAAAGCAAACGAAACGCGCAGCTAGATGTGATTAAAACGGCACCCGTAACGTGAGAAACACAATACATGAACACGTACACACACAGCCGCGGTCTGAAACTTCGGCTTATACCTCCAAGCGCAACTTCACTCACATTTACAGCTAACGTAACCGAAATAGTCGCTTGTTGAGTGTATCCACATTTTAAAACCTCAGAGCGAGCGATGGCACACAAAAAAAAAACAAAACCGTAACGAAAGAAAATGTCACATAACGGTGCACGATTTTCTCGCACGTGGCGCACTGTATCGCGATCGATACGGAACAGGCCGCTTAAACGCTTGTTCCGTATGTCGTTCGTGCTCCTTCCATGCGAGGGCGTGCGAGTGCTGCTTTGCGCATGACGGCTCGAGCAGTCTGTTCGTCGTGCTAATGTAAGCGTGACGTCATACTACTGGCTGCTGAAACGTGCAGCATCTTCTTCGAGGGTCGCGAAGTGCTAGTTGGACGTGCAGTGCGTTGGAGTGCTCTGGATGACTGGCTTCGACCACCGGCTGGAGTACGCGGCTCATTTGCAGGTACATTTTATGTTTCAAACATTGGCTATGTAAGGCAATAAAAGCACTTTTGTTCTGATACCTTTTGCTGCCAGAGCTGGAGCCCAGGTGAACATACTCTGGAGGTGCTATTGAGGCTGGATCGATGTTCTCATGGTAAGTAATCGGTGTGGGAAATTAAAAAACTAAGTGGTATTAGTGTGCAACATAACCTCCTTCCCTATGCTGTCACTTATTGTTTCCCCTTGATCCCTCTTTTTTGCTAGATCCTGCTAGCTAGAGGTGAAGCCTCCTAGTTAAAATCCCTCCCGACTGTTATTAGCTGGATTCTAAGTCTTTCTTGTATTTGTCTTAGGTAAAGTGCTGCTGGTATGCTGTAAGTTCCAGGCAACGCTGTGCTGCATGCGAGGTGCTAGCTGCTAAAGTGGGAGCTGGATGCCTGACAACGTTTCTACTGCTGCTGCTGGGTACCTGATCTACCTCCTCCAGGCCTTCTTCACGAATATGCTCAGCCAAAAGAGGTCTTGCCAGGCTAAGCGAGCTTGAAATATACTGTTGTAGTACCATGCTGAACTGGATTTAGCTTAAGAAGAGCTATTGCATGTGTGTGCGCGTTTGAGTGTCGTTTTAGTTTTAGTTCGTTTAAGTGATGTTAAATTACTAGTACCTTATAATGGCTAGATTAGGCATACTTGTGCTTGTGGTGGCAGCCTCGCATGGCTCTCACAAGACTGGTTAGCCAGTAATATAGATCATAAGGCCTCACATGTCCTTATGAATCATTAATTAATTTAGATTAGGGATGATATAAATTAGTCCAAATATAATTTTATTGTTATTGTGACAGGCAGTCTAACTATGCTGTCACAACCCCCCCCCCTGTCTCCGCCAAACCATGAGTATGGGGGAGTCATCGCTCATACGAACGGTTTTAATAAAAACGCTGCTATACTACAATTTACGAGAAAAGGAAAATAAATTAGAAGAAAAAAAGAATCATGCGCCGTGTTTTTGTTCTAAGACTGAAACTATTCTATAATTCCACTAACCTTAAAACTTAAACTATGCGGCTTATTCTGCATCCTTATAGCTAAGATAGCTGGTGCTATCTACTACGGTATGTGGTGTAACTGTTTGTGTTATTTGTCTGGTACTTCTTCTTCTTCTGCTGGATCTTATAAAGCATTTTAGTTATTTGAAGTAACTCCCTCGTCTGCTGTGTTCGTTGTAAGAGTTAGGCTCGTGTCTGATCTGTGTGCTGTATAACGTGGTGTGAGTGTGAGTCTTTAACTTATCGGTGATGATTGAGAGATGTGACGAAAGACGCTAAAGCAAGGTTAGAAAAATAATTTTGAATTTTAAGCTGGAAACCCTCTTGTTTTACAATAATTTATTTACATCTGGTAGCTTAACCTATATCGCAGCTCGGCTCACTCATAACCTGTTCTAACATCCAGGAATTCATTCATAAAAAGAAAAACAAATATAATATTTCATACAATATTTAAAAAAAAAAATTTGATAAGTACAGTTACCTGGGTTGCAGTTGGAATTTTCAGTTGACATCTTCCAAGGTCCTGGCGGCGTCGCGATAGCCTTGTTACCCGCTTTTTTCGGCATAATTTTGTTTAAAAAAAGGATAGAGAGAAAAAAAAATTTTCTGCGTTTACTAGCTGAGTAGTATTATTGCTACTGTTTAATGATTTTATGCTTTATGTGAAAATATGAGCTAAGTGGATGAGTGATGTTCGTTCAAGCAATTGTGATTATATGAAGTTTAAGCATGCACTACTACAAAGAAACATCTATATGTAACACATCGTTCAATAAGTCCCGAAACTAACAACGAAAACAACATTTTTTTTCAAAAATCATTTTTATTCATCAATATAATCTCCTTTTAGAGTGATACAATCTTTCCAACGCCTTTCCAACATTTCTATACCATGTTTATAGAAGGATTTATCCTTCACTTCAAAATAGGCTTCAGTTTCGGCAATGACCTCCTCATTCGAGCCAAATTTTTTTCCCTGGAGCATTTTTTTGAGATCAGCAAAGAGCCAGTAGTCGCTGGGGGCTAAATCTGGCGAATACGGAGGGTGGGGAAGCAAATCAAAGCCCGATTCGTTCAATTTTGTCATTGTTTTCATGGACTTGTGGCATGGTGCATTGTCTTGGTGAAAAAGGATTTTTTTCTTCTTCATGTGCGGTCGTTTTGCTGCGATCTCCTCCTTCAAACGTACCAACAAGTCAATATAATAATCACTGTTGATCGATTTACCTTTTTCCAGGTAGTCAATGAAAATCACGCCATGTGTATCCCAAAAAACAAACGCCATGACTTTGCCAGCAGACTGCTGCGTTTTTGGACGCTTTGGGCGGCTTTCGCTAGCCATGCGCCACTTAGATGATTGCCGATTCGACTCCAGAGTGAAATGATGTATTCATGTTTCATCCATGGTCACGTATCGATGCAGGAAATCCTTTTTATTGCGAGTAATTAGCGATAAACAGCTCTCTGAATCGTCGACTCGTTGCTGTTTTTGTTCCACTGAAAGCAATCGCGGCACCCACTTGGAAAAAACCTTTTCCATGCTTAATTTTTCATGAAGGATTGTAAATACGCTTCCAGATGATATCTGTGTCATTTCTGCAATCTCACGGACCTTCACTTTGCGATTTTTCATTAAAATTTTCAACACTTCACTCACATTTTCCTGTGTAACGGCTTCCAATGGCCTACCCGAACATTCCGCATCGTTTGTGTCCGTACGACCACGTTTAAACTCAGCATACCAACGACAAATCGTTGGTTTGGATGGAGAAGAGTCCGGGTAATGTTTTTCAAGCCATTGCTGGGCTTCTACGGTGTTTTTACCCATTAAAAAACAATGTTTTATCAATACGCGAAACTTGCTTTTTTCCATTTTTCAAACAAATTACAAAGTGACTTGACTCTAACCTCGATAACTCTGCTGTCTGTGATCCGATTAACGTGAAATTTTTACACGTTTTATGTAACGGCTCGCACTCTATGGAAACGTGGCCAGTTTGGTACTACTAGCACCATCTCTGGGTAAGACTCGGGACTTATTGAACGATGTGTTATGGTACGACATCGTATCAACATCTGATCTGTCTTCTTCTGAAGCAATGTTGAAGAAAGCAGAGTTCTTGGCTAGTATTAAAACATTGCTTATTGAATCGCTAACTTTGCTAGTTACCACGGCGATTATAGAAAGATCATTTAGTACACTAAGACATGTCAAAACATGGGTTAGATCCACAGTGTCAGAAATTTGAACTAGTGGTCCTTGCATGCTTAGTGTACACCAGAAAAAAATCAACGAAGTCAAAGACAGTTTCATCCAAAAAGTTATAGATAAATTCGGCCGAAGTAGATTGGTTTTGTGTTTTCGCCAGGCATTCCTGACAACGATTAAAAATTGAAACCAAAACCGGGCAAGAGAAAATTAAAAGTTATACATTAATGATTCCAAATTTCAGAATCATTAATGTATTTTTTATCCAGAATCCGAATTGATGAGATTTAATAGATAACGAGAACGCTTTCTGAGATTTCAAAAGAAAAAAAATTGAAAAAAATAGATAAAGAGAATACAAAATAAAAAAACATTATATAAATAAAAAAAAGTAAAAAAAAAAAAAAATAAAAAAAAAAAAAAAATAAAAAATAAAACCTTTTATTATACATCTACCTTGCCGTGGTGAGAAAGCTTATTACTAAAAGATGTATGAATATACAATAAAAGTCGAGTTATGCACACTACGGGCAAATTGAAAGTTTTAGTGAGTAACATTCTGTCCCCCTTGCATAAAATCCTGTAGACGCCTTTGGGTGGGGGAGTGTTTAATGGCTGCGGAGAAGGCCAGCACGCAGGCAGCTGCCGGAAGAGTTGCCGACGCTGCCGTCTTTCCTTGGCACTGTCCTCTCCTGGTCGCTCCATAAGGATCTTGTTCCCAGGGTCTAGCCACGAGTCCCGGCCTACATAGGGAGCCAGCGGGGACCTTCCCTGCTTGCATGGGGAGCCGGTGGCGCTCCGGTGCGGCCTTCTTCTTCTCCACTTGAGCGGCAAAGCAGCGGTGAGGCACTGCGTGCCCTAGCTCCGCGAGTTGGCTGGAATACGGAGAGCAGCCTCTGTGCCCTTAACTTCTCCTCGCTGTCCTTCTTCGACATCTCCTACTTGATCTGAAAAAGAAAAAGTCGGGGCTTGATTGGGCGGGATTTTCGGGAGTACGTATCGCTTTAAATCGTTGATGTAGACTTGAGTCTGTTTTAACAACTTAATATCCTGCAATATATAGACTGCGGGAAATAACACTTTGACGCCCTTTGCTGGACCAACGGAAGTGGGTGCTAGCTTTGTGGCGAAAATCTCCAGCAAAGGATAGCATCTGATTTTGTTTAAGTGCAAGGTCTCTTACGTGAAAGTCAACTTCTCTACGATTCCTATTATAGTAACCGGTTTGCCTTGTTGTAGCTTTTTTTATATTCCGTTTGTCTAAGTCGTGTAGCGCCGTGTTACGTGCGGGGAAACACACATATCATGAAATTTTAATATTCATTTTAATGCAGGACCCACTAACCCATCCCGTACGGGTCCACTCACGCGTCGCGAAACAAAAGCGATTTTTATAGCTTATAATAGATCAAGCTGACGAGATGACGCCTTTGTCCCGTAGGGGCATTGGGAAAACTATGATAAAACTACATGCATTCTAATAATTTAAATCTTACCTTATTTATAATCGAAAGGGATTGATAGGGTAGGCTTCAGCCTTCTAAAAGTTTTAGTCAATTCAATATATATTTATATGTTAGCTTCGTGCGCATGGTCTAAAGTTGCTGGTAAGTAATCGCCTTGTGTCGGCCACAGCTGATAGACCACACGAGGCTTATAAAGAGAAAAAGAGAAAGAAGATAAACAACGATTAACTGAAATGTTTATACCAGGGAGCATTGCTGAAAGTTGTAACCTCTAGAGTGACGACATATATCATACGGAAATAAATGACTGATTTTGAAATAAATAGAATTTTATAAAATAAATTAGAATTGTGAAAAACAAGTGAATAATAATTAACAGTGTTAAAGCTTTTAAGTTGTTAAAGAGATCCGTAAAGCAATAGCTTTGATTGTTGATTCTCTTCAATTCAGGTTAGTACAAAACGTGCTCCTTTTGTACATATCGTAATTTGGTAAATAAACAAATAAAACTCTTTATTTTAGACGAATCTAATCTTGTTGCATCAACTGATTTAATACCATCTTTATCGTATTGCAATCCATCTGCCACGAAGAAAGGAAGCGGGCGCCTTTCTCCATCGATGATAACAGTTAGATCCAGCACTCCCTGGATTGCCACTGCTCCTCCATCTGCCGAGTTAATTGTATTAGCCGCAGGGCTGAGCTTGTCTTGCAACAACTTGCTTAAACCCTTTTTAAGAACGAATGGACGGCTCCATCGTCAAGTAAGCCTATGAGCTTCAAACCGTTGAGCTCAATATTAAATAATAGCCGTACCTCGCGGAGGTGCGGTTTACCTTGGATCAGCGACGGTGGTGGATCCAATGGTGCTGATGCTGGAGATTCCGTTGCGGTGGAAACCTCAACTGCGTCGTGCAACGGCGACAGGCGTGGCGGGTCAGGATGAAGCTGCCCGCGGCGTGAAGCTGCCTTTCGGCTACGCGAGGACCCGCAAGCTCCTAACGAGTCCCCTCCGGTGCGTTTCCCGCCCGTGGAGTCGCTCTGCATCTGGTGCAGTCCTTGCGTAGTACATTTAGATGCCCGTATCCATAACATCTTGGGGCCTTCGGGCATTTGGCAGCCCAATGCCCTTGCTGGTCACAGCGACGGCATGGCTCTCACTGCTTGCGAGCTTGCGGCGAGTTATCATGCTGGTTATTGGCGGCATATACTACTGCGCGCGGTGGCACGGCGCTGCTGCTCGCGTAGTAATTAGAATTAAGCTGCTACTGCGGGGGCACGTCTGCGGGTTGGAGCAGTGGCTGTATTTCAGTCTGCGTCCCCGCCGATGACTTAGAGGCTGCTATGCGCGCAATCGCTAGTGGGTGCGGCTTTTTAGGCGGAGTTAGAGCTTGCAACGGAGCTGGAGGCTTCAATTGCGACTGCTTGTGCGGGAGGCAAATCTCCGAAGCGCCCGCAGCAGCAACGAAGTCCGTGCTATGACTCGTGTCGTCGATATCTATCAGGCGCGCAGTTTCTACGGGAGCAGCTTTAGCCGAACTTACCGAGTGCAGCGGCACGTACGCATCTTTGGGAAAGAACGACTCCTCGGGTGGACGAGAAGGACGATAAGCCTTGTCGTGCAACTTCTTCGTCTCGAACTTCTTTCCCAGACGCTGCAGCTTTACAAAGTCACGAACACGGTCGCGCAAAACAGCTTGCCTATATGCTGGATGGAGGTTGCGGCACGTGCAATCTAATTGCTCGGACAGCGACATCGGCGGTCACACTTGATCGAGCCGATTGCGGAATTTGAGCAGAAACGTAGATATATCCTCCTGCGGGCCTTGTGTTCACCTGCCAATCTCCTGACGCAAGCGATCTTGCAGATTGTCGGCGTAATACTGCAACCGAAAAGCGTCGACAAAATCAGCGTAGGTTTGCCAGCGGTTGTGTTCGCGGCAAAACCAATACCATGCCTCTTCATCGAGACCCGCCAGCGAAGCTTTAATAATATCGTCGAGAGTAAGCCGTAAGTCTCCCAAAACTGATTCAGGTTGGTCAGAAATCCCTTAGGTCTTGCCTTTGCCTCCCCTTGCAGGAAATGCGCCACTTCTCTAGTATCTTGCATGTTTGCTTCTCGCGCAGAAACGTGAAGTTATTGAGAATAAGCTGCGCCCCGCTACTCTGTGCGTGCCGAGGCACTGAAGCTTCAAGCGGAGGTCTTAAAGGTGCTTAGTACCTCTCTGCTCTGTGCAGCTGCTGCTGGTTAAACTCTGCGGGACGCTGAGGCGGCGGCGGTGCCAATCGATTCGGCCATCGGACTTCCGGTGATCGTGGGTGTGGTGCGTAAGCCTCTTCGTTCGGGAAAGCTCCCTAATTCACGGTGGCGCGCTAAGAAGCGGTTAGCAACGGCTGTGCAGCTAACTCGCCGAACGGGGCGGGTGCGTGCGCTGCCTCGAAGTGCGGTACTTCGGGCCTTCGCTTTCCCAGCGGAGCGTCCACGGCTGGCTCTGGATACGTTGCCGCGGTCCGACGATCGTCCGTCGGCCCCTGACTCTTAACCACGTAGGTCCAGAACGGGTCGAATTCTTCGAGGGCAGCTGTAGGGCCTACCGCGGTTGAAACACGGTAGCTGGTGGTTGCTCCCGGTGACGTACGCTCGACGGGGTCTGTCAACTCCATTGGCGAGTCTCTGCCAAGCCGGCCAACCGTCTGGTGTAACCGCGTGGACTGCGCGTGGGGCGGCGGAGAGGTCTCCATCGCAAGAGCTCTCTCCGGCTCGGTATAGACGATACGCACTCGTGATGCGCGGGTATCAGGTTCGCCCTGCGGCGTCCGTGCCGTCTCCGACGAAGTGATATCCCATGCGCACGCGGCCAGCTGCGAGAAAACCAAAACGTTAGGCGCTTGCGGACGCGCAGGGGAATCGAAGTTCAGACTTGAACTTCGTGGTATGATTGGTTCTGCGTCGAGCGGTGGAAGACGGCTGAGAGTCGCGCGCTTATCCTGCGCGGGGTTCCATGGAGCGGCATCAACTCCTAGCAGGCGACGGAGCTCGTACCTATCCAGCCGCTGTCGCACGACGTAGGTATCGCAATCGATGTTTATCCCGCATCGTATTGCGTTTTCGAATACTCGCCCATCAGTTACGGTATAAATCGCGTACCGAATAGAACTCCTGAGAATCTTAGGCTCCAACGAAATTATATCACGATTAGCGGCGCGATCTGACTACATTCTGCAACAATAATAATAAAAAAAATAAACCACGAGAGAACAGAAACTATTGAAAAAAATTAATAAATAAAATTTAATAATCAAAAAAAATGTTATTAAATTCAAAAAAATTATTAATAAAAAAAATTATTATTTTTGGTTTACTAAAGAAAGCAAAAAAAAAAACACAAAAAAAAATAATTTTTAAATTACCAAAAAAAACAAGAAAAAAAACGGGAAAAAAATGATTATTTTAACCGCTCTGTAGCGCCAGTCGAATATACGACGTAACTTGCGTCGTGCTAAACTCTGTAGTTGAGACTCACGTCCGCTGATACGCGTCCAAGCGCGGTGCTACACTCGCAGATATCAAACTAACGTCACAGCTCCACGACAGATAAGCACTTACTCTAACACACGCGGGTGGGAATAATAGCGGCAGCACGCAACCCTAACACACAAATTTTTCATTTAATTCCATAGCATGCAGAATATTCTTTTTTTATTAAATATCTAGAAAATTTTTACCAGTGGGCAGCAAGCCAAGCGCAGCGAGAACAATGAAGAAAAAAAAAAAATAAAAAAAATAAATTATTAATCAAAAAGAAACTACTGATTTTATCATAAAAAGAAATTATAAAAATTTTTGGAAATATTTACGAATCGTTAAATTAAAAAAAAAAAAAGTTAAAATTTACTTGTCTCTTAAATCGAATAATAAATAGAAAAACACGAATTTGTAATAGTTATCCCGGTAAATGAAAAAACGAGGAAAGGAAAAAAAAATATAATCTAAGTTAAAATTTACTGGACTCTTGCTAACTTCCTTCAAAATAATTTGTTTTAAAATTATCACGAGTAGTCTCGATCTTACCGCTGGATGCTCACACTCGAATTAGCTTACCAACCTTCGACGTGGCGTATGCGAGCGCCAGCGCTACTGCACGGCTGTCTCGCGTGGTCGATCAAGGTGGCCACCCACTGGCTTCCTTCCCTCCCCGTCCTCGTCCAGCCGCGTGTGCTTTTACGACGCACGAAAAATGGCGGTGAACGGCAAGTTCGAGAATGCGGTGTTTGCTTGCAACAGCGACTATTAAACACACTTTACACCGCACACTTCACTGCCTCTGCTTTTATTCAATACATAAATTTCCACTATCCTCACACATACATACTTTTGCGCGATCCCGAAAATGTTCACAAATCAGCGTGATTTGTGTCGGCCCTACGTTGTCAGCGCCAATTTGTAACGCCACTGGGGATCAGGGTGGCGTACAAATGTAAGGGGGAAGCGAGCGGGCTGCTTACTAGTAAAGATTAAGTTGAAAATCACGAACTTAAAAATGAACAAAACGAACACATTTATTTGATCTTAATATTAACTAAATACACAATGATCGCGTTTTTACGCGATTCCAGGGCGCCAGCTATACTCTTGTAGCGCGGTTTCGTGCGCGGTAACTACGTTTGCACGGCTAGCTCACGATTAGAGCGGTCGCAGGCATACCAGACGTGAAAAGACAAAAATGGCGCGTAGCACGCGTCACGGTCACACACACAGCCGGATAGGAAACGGGGACGATTCGTTGCAGGGATGCCTCCTGGTAACAGCCACTGCACCTTAGCACTTACCAGATATATTGGGTGTACAACTTTGCTTCCGCCGTTTTTTTCCGAAATTCAAGGCTTTATTGTAAAAAACTGGTTATATGATTCCAAGTATTGTCCATCGCTGGCCACTACTTTCTCCCATCTTTCGGGCAGCATACGTATCCCGCGTTGAAAAAACTGGTCATCTTCTGAATCGATCCACGAATCGATCCAATTTTTTATTTTTTCATAAGACCGGAGGTGCTGGTTATGCAGACCGTGTGCCATTGATCTAAACAAGTGATAGTCCGAGAGAGCAACGTCTGGAGAATACGGCGGGTGGGATAAGACTTCTCATTTCAAAGATTCCAAGTATGTCTTGACCACTTTCGCAATATGGGGTCGAGCATTGTCATGCTGTAAAATCACTTTATCATGTCTCTCGTTGTATTGCGGCCGTTTGTCTTTCAATGATCGGCTCAAACGCATTAATTGCGTTCGATAACGATCGCCTGTGATTGTTTCAGTCGGTTTTAACAACTCATAATACACTACGCTAAGCTGGTCCCAGCAAATACTGAGCATGACCTCGGAACCGTGAATATTTGGTTTGGCTGTCGACGTGGAAGCATGGCCGGGACACCCTCATGATTTTCTGCGCTTGGGATTATCGTAGTGAACCCATTTTTCGTCCCCAGTCACAATGCGATGCAGAAATCTCGTCCGTCTTTGCCTTGCAAGCA
This sequence comes from Chalcis sispes, assembly GCA_949987625.1. Classification (NCBI taxonomy): domain Eukaryota; kingdom Metazoa; phylum Arthropoda; class Insecta; order Hymenoptera; family Chalcididae; genus Chalcis; species Chalcis sispes. The sequence continues at coordinate 39,272,312 of OX465095.1, read as the reverse complement.
GCTGTTCACAAACACACAAACGCCGTGTAACATCTCTCGGCTTCAACTCGTACGGCACCCAATTTCCTTGTTTCTGAATCACTCCCATGACTCTCAGGCGTTTTGAAATGGCTTGTTGCATCACTCTCAATGATCCTGCCAATTCTTGTTGCGTTTGACACGAGTCTTGATCAAGTAATGCCTCTAATTCGGCATCTTCGAAAACCTTCTTTCTTTCACCTCCATGCTGGTCTTCGACGTTAGAATCACCGTTCTTAAAGCGTTGAAACCACTCTCGGTACGTTCTTTTACTAATAGCGGCCTCACAATAGGTATTTGAGAGCATTTGATGAGCCTCAGTTGCAGATTTCTTCATATTAAAGCCGAAAATTAAAACCTTCCGCAAATGAGGAGAATTTGGCTCGTAAGCTGACATGTTTAATCGAGAATAACTTTATGATGCAGACACAAATCGACTAATATTGCGATAGCGTTATATTTACAAATACCTAAGCTTATTGTATGACATCTATGATCTATTTATTTCAACTACTACTTACCGCTACAGCCATCTATTGCAAACGGCGGAAGCAAAGTTGTACACCCAATACTAAAACACTCTCGACTACAAAAGGACGATCTGCCGGCTTGTACACGCTCGTCTTTTTTTCTTTATAGAACGCGAAAAATGCTGAGTGCCGACTGCTTGTTAATATCGTGCCTTTTCGCTAAAACGGACCTAAACGGAGTGAACGAGAAGCTCCCGCGTAGCACTTTCGCGAGCGCGAATTTTAGATAATTGTTCTGCGCCGGCGTAACGTACGTGTAAAATACGTTACGCAACGCAGTCACCGCGCGCGCTCAGTGCTGTCGGCAGTTGACATTACCGCGCACCAGCAGCGCGCGTTTAGGTTATCCGCTCGCGAGTGCTAGTGTTGTTCTATTTTCTCTGGAGCGGCGAGAATCTACCTCTGATGTCCAGAGAGTCTAGGTAAGTCAACGCGTTCCATGGATGGTAGGCGTCGACTCATTTGTCTCATCTGTTTCTTTTCCAGGAGCAGCAGTGCAGCGGATCAACAGCTGGCGAAGCGAACGATGAGCGGTGGAGAAAGCGAAGCGGCGGTGTCGGGGACAGCGATAGCCTGCTAGCAGCGGCAGCGAGGCAACGCTATTAGACACTTCCAGGTACGTAATTACTTGCACGTAAATGCGGTGCTTATGTGTCTTTGCTTGTCTCCTAAGCTCCTTTTCCACTTTCCTATGATGTTGTGTGCCAGCTTGTATTTCCCTTCCAAAGTATAGCTGCTATTATTGCTTCCTTCTTCTTTTAACTACTGTCTGGGAGGTTGCAGCTACGGGAACCACTACAAGGGCAGGAAGGAGCTTGGAAAGGAATCCCTGCTGCAGTGTGTGCGAGCACTGCCATCGACTAGCCATGGGCTCCTGAGACTGGCTCCTCGCTGGAGCCTTCACTTGAGCTCGAAGCCCATGTACCTTGGGAAGGTAAAGTATGCACAGCCCTGCGTGGCTGTTAGTTAGGGTCAAACGTGGCAGTCCTGTGAGACTGCCTAGATTGTAAAGGGGGTATAGCAGGCTACGAGGAGACTTACAAGCTATGCTTTGGCCTCCTCAGGTGACTGGTGCAAAAACACCACGTGACACACTTTAAAGTAAAACCGAAAAGAATAGGATTAAACTCTTGAATTGACGAACTGACGAACGCCCGCAGAACTCTGATACCGAGTGCGCTCTTTCCTAATACTTAAAGACTCGGTCACGGATGCATTGTAGAGATTTTTGCTTATAAGGAATCAGCATAAGTCCTTGCAGACTCCTAAGTCTTACCCCCGCCTTCCAGTAAAAAGGCTATTTGGCTACATTTATTTTTCTAAGTGTGTGTCGATAGGAGTTGGGATACCCGGCTTTCTATACGTATATTGAAAGAATGCCATTCTCTGATTACAAGAAGAATGTTATTCTCCATATCTCCTAGATATTTTTACAGGAATCAACTAGCAGTATTGTTGCAAGCATCACACATTTTATATAGGAGCTAAGACACTGTCATCTAGACACATTCCATCAAATAGAGCGCACGTCATTAAATATTACAATATTCATTTAATATTTATAGTTCTTATGGTTCTTATTGGTATCAGATAAAATATGGTTACCGGTTTATCTTTTACCAGTTTAAATAATTACCAATTTATCTATCATTATGAATCTGCTAAATTAATGGATGAATTTATTTATATTTTAAGATTTAAATTTAATTAATTTTAGTTCTAAGATTTTAATTTTTACGTAACGTAACATCTTCCCCCTCCCCCCACCCCCCTCCCATTAGGACGTCCCATACGGCAACAAAGATTTTTGTAAGGTTTTTGCAAGGTTACATGAAAGGTCTGAAACCTCGCCAAAATCTTACAAAAAATATTTCTATGATGTACAGGGTGACAAATGGGAGGTTGCCTGAAGTATATGCATCTCTTCCCCCCTCTACTGTATCGTATAAGACTGGACCCACGTAGATACATTCTAGAATGTTGTCAGTTTCTATTAAGACGCCGTAAAGAGCAATACGTGTACTTTAAAACAAGTGACCTTACAAACGAAAAAAAGGTGTATCTCATTGAGTGCTTTTATTCTAGAAGTAAAAACTATATTAAAGCGTATAGAGGTTTTCGTACTAAGTTTTGAAGTAAAAGAGTAGCCAGTCAAAATACTCTTAAAAGGTAAGAATGAAAAAAATTATGTTTGACTTTATCGTATGACCACATTTTTTAATAAAGTTTTCAAATTTTTTTTACTTATTTCTCAGAGTAATTGATAATTTCATCAATTATTATACTCTTGACGATCTTTGTCACGATCTTCCTGGTTCTTCATACACAGTTACAACAGAAGATAAGGTTGTCAAGGTCGAAGAACATTTCAAGAATAATCCAACGGATTCAATAAGAAAAGCTGCATTAGCTTTAAAACTGAATCAAGAGACACTAAGATTAATAATAAAAAATTTCATTAAGTTACATTCTTATAAAATTTTTTTCTTTCACTAAGAAACGTGGATTAGTCCGAAACTATTATTTTATGCAAGATGGTACTACGCCGCATGAAACTTAAGAGGTATTTAAAGCTGTTTACGAAGTTTATGGTGAACGCGTCATCAGTGTAGAATATCCCAAGTTTGCACACGCAGATATAGAATGGCCCCCTTATTCACCGGACTTAAACCCATGTGATTTCTTCTTATGGGGCTACCTGAAAGATTACTGTTATGCGGAAAAATCCATGACCAAAGATGATTTGAGAGAAGGTATAAGAAAAGGAATTTTTAGTATTTCTTCATCTAAAATTAAACAAGTTTTTCATAGCTTCCAAAAACGGCTTGATTATTGTGCAAGTTCAGATGAGTATTAATTTAAAAATATTTACCATTCATAGTTATTCCCTTGCCAGGTTTTGTCATTTTTTCTTAAAACGTAATATGTGTCTGTTGAAAATGTTTGATTAAACTGAAACCTATTTCAAATAAAAATGACCACTTCACTGATTCAATATGTATTTTTATTATTTTTTACCCTGCACTCATCTCAAAATTATGATTACTTCAGGCAACTTCCCATTTGTCACCCCGTATCTATGTCTGCGCATAATCCTCATACAAACATTTCCCGTAAAGTTGAGGAAAGATTTTTCGCTATGTTTGAAAAAGATTGACAGAAAAATTGCAGAGACATTTCTTGCAAAATTTTGGCAATGTTTTATGAAACCTCGCAGAAATCTTTCGAAAAATGTTTCTGCAATGTATCTATGGCCACTCATAATACTCGTATAAACATTTCTATAAGGATAGGGAAAGATTTTACGCTATTTTTTTAAAAGATTTACAGAAATATTGTAGAAATATTTCTTGTAGAATTTTTGCAATGTTTTATGAAATCTCGCAAAAATCTTACGAAATATGTTATTGTGATGTTCCTGTATCCACGCACAATCCTCATATAAACATTTTCCGCAAAGATAAGTAACCTTGAATAAAACCTTGCATAAAGCATTTTGTAAGCTTTCTAAAATGGTTTTTTTAAACTTTCCGAAAGATTTAATTGTCTTCTAGAAAGTTTTCACAAAATATTGACGTAATATCGAAATATCTGACTTACGAAACTGTCAGCTATCTACCATGAAAGATTCCAGTAACTTTTTATACAATCTTTCTAAAAGATCATTTGTAACCTTTATTAACCTTTATTGAGTATTTTATATATTTTAGAATTCTATTATTTATTATGGCTATACATATTTTTAATATCCGCATTACATTTAATCGTTCATTCGCATTGTCCCACATGTTATTTCACACATTATTATCATAAAGCAGACGCCCTAACGATTACGCTACGCAACGCTTGTAGAACTAAGATTTAAATTTGAATCATAAGTTGCATGGCAATCCATATACACTTGTATTAATTTTACATTTAAAATTTCTTCTATAGTGTACAGTATTTTTAAAATCTGAGAAATAATTAAAAATTTAATATATATTTAAATACATAATTTCGCCCTTGAGATTTTACTACATATACAAGTATAATAAATTTTAATTGTCGATGTATTTTTATCCAAAATAAAAAATAAATTTTCAAGATAATCAATAGTTCTGCTGCAAGATTACGATTAATATTCAATGCACTTTTGATGAAAGCTTGAAACATGCTTACATGAAATTTTCTTAAAATCTTCCCGATAAACTCTTGTGGAAGCTTACAGAAATCTTTTCTTAAAGATTTGGCTGAAGTTTACATGCAATATTAGCGCGAAAGCCTTTCGATAGCTTACAGTAAAATTGCAAAATACTTTCAAGAAAGCTTGCAGTTTTTGTTTTCTGAAAGGTTACAGAAGGTTTCGAGAAAAGAAATAATTTTACTTAAATATTAATAATTAAATATTTCTAAGAAAATTTGCAGTGACCTGGCTAAAAGATTACGACAAAATATTTTAAGAAACTTTCCTGTATTCTTACTTAAATATTTTGTAAAATCTTCCAGCCAGTTTGCTTCAAGTTTTCATTGAAACATTTACCAGAAATTTTGCAGTGACCTTACTAAAATATTACTACAAAATATTTCAAAAAATTACCCTGTATTCTTTCATAAAATGTTTTGTAAAATGTTCCAGCAAGTTTGCTTTAAGGTTTCGTTGAAACATTTATACGAAATCTTGCAGCGATCTTTTTAAAACGTTTTAACTAGATGTTTTAAAAAGTCTCACAGGTATCTTTCTTAACCCTTTGACTACTGTTGACGCCTATTGGCGCCCGACACATGTTGTATTCCCGGTACTGTTGACGCCAATTGGCGTCCAAATCAAATTTCGCTTGTTTTGCTTGTTTTATAATTTTATAATTGGTCTTATGGTAATGTAGACCTCTAATGGTAATGTAGATTACCAATTTTGATTAACTTATTTTGATTTACTGCCACGAGAGGCTGTGATTAGGATACACATTACGAATGTAAAAAATGGAATGTAGCATTATATGTTCAACCGTGTTTTAAAATATATCATATGTTATTATATTCTTAAATTTTATTATTAAACATTGATATTAAAAAATAGCTTAAAGTTTGTTCAAGTAATATTTGTTTCATGTAATTAAATTCAGTATTCAGAATATTTTAATATACCTCCTCAGAAATGCATGTCTAACGAAAAATTTTGCCGTACTCAGTAGACGTCGCGAGTTAATTCATACCGTACCGTACGGCCAGTGCGTGCCAAAGTCTGCCGTAGTCAAAGGGTTAAAATGTTTGTAAAATGTTCCAGCAAGGTTGATGCAAGATTTCTTTGTAAGATTTTAATATGTTTTTATTATTTCAAAACGGTGTTTCAATGTTGTTTCTTTGAAAGATTTCTGCAAGGTTTTACTATAACCTTTCTACAAGTTTTCACTAAAACCTTACATGAAATCTTCCATTGAAATCTTTCGATATCTTTCGTGCCGTATGAGTTGTTAAATGAAAAAAAATTTCCGTTATAAAAGAAATTTCGACTTCAGAATTCATACAACTATGTCGTAAAACAATGTGTAAACTAATATTTGCGATAACATGAATAATTGACCAATATAATACAAATTTTTGAATTTATATGTATAATCATAAAGAACAAAATTCCAAAATTACATGAAAAATTTGGATTTTAATTGCTACAATCACCGAATTAAAGCGAAGATTGTTTCAAAACTAGCAAAAATAAGTCTTATTAATTTTAAATTATGGTTATCAAATAGAAATTATATAATTGTTTAATACCTTTCTCTATGATAGTTGCGTTTTTAGGTCTCATAAAACATAAGAATTTCTATGGCAAGCAAATAATTACTCTAGTTTATAAAATGTTTTACTAGCTGAAATGATTTTACTCTTTGTTTTAAAAGAAAATTACTTATAATCGATTATAAACAATTTTCTTTAAGATCATTCTATGAAACTAATTCATAAAGAGAGAAAGGAAAAACATATAACTCTTCTAATATACTAGTCAACGAGGGTTTCAATTAGCGCGCCCGACGGATTAAAATTCCATTGCTTCGAGTGCTAAGCGTATTGAATTCATTCTATAATAAAAAAATGTTCTTAAAAGAAAAAATTTTCAGAGTCTTACACCTGTATAGGCATAATTTCTCATATCCTTAATTCTTTTATTTATCCACCCCGAAAAAAGTCTTGTTGTTTAGCGTAAGTGCTATCAAAGTATTATGATGATTTACATAAAATACTCGTAACACATGTGCAATAATATTATACTAGGCCTATTTTATTTATAAATATGTATTTAATTAATTCTGGTTGATAGATAAGAAAATAATTCTTGATTTTTTAAATAAGTATATTTAAAAATTAATTAGGGATCTGTGGGTTGATTTTGTTGTAACATACGCAGAGGGTCACGGTGTAGGTGTGCGGTGGAACACCGTTGCGCGCACATCATCTTCAGCGTGGCTCATCTGCGTCAGTGTTCTACCTAAAGTGTACGCAGTGTACGGGTGCACGCGGGATTATTAGGCGAACTCAAGTCTAAACGAATAAGACTAGATTTCAGGTTATTTACGTGACTGGCTCGACCCTTGGGCAGAAATACAATACAAAAAGAAACAAAAATTAAAATTTTATTATCGCTACGCAACATGTCCCAACAACGCGGTCTCTCATAACCCGCTCCAACATCTACTACCACTCATACCAGGAATAAAAAAAATAAAATACTTAAGATTAATACACGCATAATTTAAATAAAGAAAGAACATGTAAATAAGATAGCTAATAATTTTAATAATACTGTGCTTACCTGATGCAGTAGCGGTATTATTTGACGGCCGCATTGCTATTCGATAAATGAAAAAAAAAAACAAATTAGTTACCTCGGTCGCCCATAGTAAACATGCTGAGTTTACTCGTGGCCTCGTCGGAGAGTGGTTTGAAGTAGGATGCGAGTGCGGCATGCAGCTAAGGCTTGTTGGTGGCACGAGCGATTCGCGCCAACGCGGGTAATGATAATAGCAAAAAAAAAATAAATAAAAAAAAGGGAGCGAAATACAAGAAACTAAAATTTAAAAAAAATTAAAAAGAAAGGGTAATACTCTGTTGGCTTGGGGTGCTTCGCGGTAAGACCAAAACAAAATAGGGAAAGGGGTAGGGGAGGAAAATTTAAAAAAAAACTTAAATAAAAAAAAAAGAGCGAGGGAAACCAAAAAAAAAGAGAAAAGCATGCAGCATACTGGCGGGATGAGCAAGATAAGGCCATAGGGTTAATTAAGCACACTAATCCGTTAAATATAAACTATATTATTTCTAAAATATACAAAAGAAGTAAACAAAATAAGCGGCGGCGATATTATATAAAACAAAAAAAAACTTTTCTTGAATGAACGCGGGCGTTGCGAGGGGGGGGGGGTAAAAATTACAAAAGACAACAAAAAACTAAAATTCAGGTTCGCTCGCTTACTCTAACTTACACACTAGCTTACTTCATTGCTTACAACTAGACTTACTTTACAATTAGACTTACTTTATTACTTACAAACTAGACTTATTATTAGACTTACTGCTAGGCTAAGTTACTAAACAAAATACAATTACTTGACCACCAAAAAAATTTTAAAAAAAATCTTAACAACCGGAGGCTTGCAATTTACTTAATACTACGCAAAATAAAAAAAAAATTACTAATGGAGCCGATATAAAAAAGGGGGGGAGGGACACGTTGAACAAAAAGAAACAAACAAAAAAAAACAACTTACTTGCCGGCCACGCGCTTGCGGTGCAACTGCGCCTTGATGCACCGTTCGATACGGCGCTCGTACTCCCGCTGGCAAATGCTGCGCGGGCATTCCGGGAGTGGTACTCCGAGCGTGCCACAAATAGTGTAGAAAACCCCTCGGGGTCGGGGGCACTCGTTGAAACAGTGGCCATTGACGCCACAGTTCCAGCACTTACGCCGCCAAGAGCCGTGCTCAGCAGGTAAGCGCATATCCACCGGGGTGCGCATGGTGGACGTTGTGGCGTGGTCTGCGTCGCTACGCTTGTCGTCCAGGGTTGGGGAATAGCTGGTGGGGCAATACGGTCACGGTCCAGCCCGTCGGGTAAACGATTGCGCCCCGCACGGGGTAGTGCGGGCAGGAAGGGGGCAACGTGCGCGGCCCAGGCGCGAACCTGCTCTAATCGCGCCTCTTCTACCGCCAAGCGTGCGGCGAGGTCTGCGACCGGTTGGTTAGGTGGTGGTGGCTCCATGGCCGCAATCGCTACCGTGCTGGTGGTATCGGCGAATGACGGAGGTGGCAGTAGCGGGAGGTCCTGGTCCTCCAGCTGCGGTGAAGCGGGTGCAGGCGACGGTGGTGGCGGCAAATCTTCATCCAGATTGCCAGACCAGCCGAGTGGTTCTCCCTTTGGCTGCTGCTGCGCTTTTGACATTGCTATAGCTGTGGCAAAAGCAAAAGTGCGATTAGCGTCGCGTGGCAGTACGTAGCGTTTCAAGTCGCCTACGTGGATTTTGGTTCGCTTATTCGAGTTAGCATCTTCGACCTGGTAGACTACTGGTCAGAGTACTTTGGCGATTGTCGCTGGCCCTACGAATCGCGGTGCCATTTTTGCCAAGAATCCTTCTTCTGTGGAGGACAGGTGGTGTTGGCGGTGGCACACTAAATCGCTCACCTGATATTTAACGTCACGTCGACGACGGTTATAGTGCGCTGATTGTTTCCCGGTCGCTTGCTCGATGTGTCTTTTTACTAGGTCGTGTACCGCGGGTAGGCAGGTTACACGTTCGAGCCATTGTTCCGCATTAGGCGGACGTACAGGAGCGGGATGTTCGAGACGTTTGCGTAGAGTCATGCAAGGTTGCGGGTTACGGCCGAAATTGAGGAACGCTGGGGAGAATCTGGTTGATGAATGCACCATACTGTTGAGCGTGAAGGAAAATTCATTGAGTGCAGATCCCATTCACGGTGATCTTCGCTAAGAAAGCTGTTGATCATCGTACGGAAATTCCGATGAACGCGTTTCACTGCGAATGGTGGACTGCGTCACTCCGTACTGCTGCAGCCGCATGGTTACCATTCGGTTCGCAAATTCGGTCCAATTGTCCGTAAGCAAGACTTTTTGGGACAGCCCCATCGGTTTATTATTTAAATTGTCGAATGCTTGCATTACACTCTTCGCGTCGGCTTTTCGTAATGCGCGGATTTTGATATATCGCGTGAAGAAATCCTCGAACACGATTGCATAGCGGTGCCTTTGTTTTGACGGTGGCTTCGGCTCTATCACGTCCACAGCAACCACCATCCACGGTCCATCAATGTGTCGCTCCCCCATCAAGCCAGCTGGTGCTTGCTGCGATATCTTGTGCGCTTGGCACTCTTGTCAAGCGCGTACGTAGCGACACGTATCATAGTAGATACCCAGCCAATAATAGTCAGTAGCAAGCCGCGCATAGGTTTTCTCGATGCCGAAATGGTCCGCCTGTGGCGTATCGTGCGCTTCAAACAACGCTTTAGCGCAGTCGCTCTACGGTAATACGAGCTTCCATGCGTCGGGATCTGGTACTAATGGATCAATCAGCTGGCTCGGCCGGTGCACGTATAGCAGCTCGTTGTCAATACGCCAATCCGGGAATATGTGCAGGTGGGTGTGAACAGCTAGTAAACGTCGTTGATACCATTTATCGTCCGTGTGCGCAGACGGAGTTGTAGCGGCGGGTTCTAAGTTATTTTCGAGCGCCCGGGAGAGTGCGTCCGGCACTTGATGCAACGCGCCTTTACGATGCACAAATTTGATGGAATATTGCTTCAGCATGGTATTCTATCGCCCTAAGCGGCCCGCGGGGTCCTTCAAAATATGCAGCCACAAGAGGCTGTGGTGATCGGTGATCACCGTAAATTTTTCCCCCTGGAGGTAACCTTTTAGCACCGCCAAGCACTCCTTTACCGTCACGGAATAGTTGCGCTCAGCTTTGGGCAGAACGCGGCTTACAAAATAGATCGGGTGCTCGTGTCCGTCAACCACTTGGGTTAGGACACCTTCGATTGCATAATCACTTGCGCCCGTTTGCAGTGTAAATAGGCGAGTGAGATTTGGGCGAGCTAGTACGGGCGCTTGCGTAAGCGCTTGTTTCATTTGAGCGAAGGTAAGCTGTTGTTCTTCGTTCCAATGCCAACGAATTCCTTTCCGCACAAGTTGCGTGAGCGGTGCTTTATGCGCCGCCAGATTATCAGTGAAATGCGAATACCAAGCCACCATGCCTAAAAATCGTCTCAGCTGGCGGACGTTCGTAGGTGCAAGGTACTCGATAATTGGCTTTATGTTATCGTCGTCGGGCTTTAAACCTTCGGCGTTTATGACATAGCCTTAGTAGCGGACCTTAGCGCAGCAAAACTTGGATTTTTCCCTGTTCAATTGTAGATTTCCTTCTTTAAACGCCGCGAGCACTCGTTCCCGCCACTGCAAGTGTTCTTGGAACGTGGATGTGAGGATGACTACGTCATCCAAATAGTGGAAGACGTGCGGTTTCCACTGCGGCTTAATAAGGCGGTCCATGATTCGTTGAAAAGTAGCTGGGCGTTCGTCAAGCCGTACGGCATGCGCGTGAATTGATAAAGTCCACGTCCAGGGATGCAGAAGGCGGTGATCTCTTTGCTAGCAGGATGAAGCGGGACTTGGTGATACGCTTGACTGTGGTCAAGCTTAGAAATATAGCGAGCCGATCTAAGCTTGTCTAAAATATCGTCCATATTGCGGAGGGGATAAGCGGAGCATTTAGTGACGGCATTGACGCGACGGTAGTTAATGCAAAAATGCCACTTTCCATTGGCCTTCGGTGCTATTACTGAACAGCTGCACCACAGGCTGTCGGAAGGCTCAATGATCCCTTCGGCGAGCATGCGAACGATCTCCTCGTACGCCACTTGCAGCATTTTCAGAGAATATCAGTGCACATGCTGCTGATTGGCGTCGCTCCTTGCACATCGATGGTATCCACTGCTAAGTTCGTTTGTCCTAGTGACGCGGGTGTTGGCAGGACTAAACGATCCAACAGAGCATTTAGCTACGTGCACTCATCGTCTGTTGCCACAACGAGTCCGCCAAGGGTAGCAACGGACGAAAAGGTCGCCAGGTCTGATCCGTACGGATAGAACTGGTGCATCACGCCCCGTGGTGTCCATCAGGTATCCGTGCCATAATCGATCTTCAATTTGAAAAGCCTTTTGAAGTCGATGCCCAGGATGCAATCGTATTGCAACCTATTTGCCACGAAGAAAGGAAGCGTGCGTCTTTCTCCATCAATGAAGACAGTCACATCCGGCACTTCCTGGATTGCCACTGCTCCTCCATCTGCCACGTTAATTGTTCTAGCCGCAGGACTGAGCTTGTCTTGCAACAATTTGCTCAAACCTTTTCCCAGAAACGAGTGGACGGCGCCATCGTCCAGTAATACGATGGCCGATCCAATGGGGCTGATGCGGGAGATTCCGTTGTGGCAGAAATCTCAACGGCGTCGCACGGCAGTGACAGGCGTGGCGGGTCAGGATGAAGCTGTCCGCAGCGTGGAGCTGCTTTACGGCTACGCGAGTACCCGCGAGCTCCTAACGAATTCCCTGCGGTTCGTTTCCCGCCTGTGGAGTCGTCCTGCATCGGTTGCAGTCCTTGCGCAGTACATTTGGCTGCCCGAATCCATAACATTTCGGGGTCCTCGGGCATTCTGCAGCCCAATGCCCTAGCTGGTTACAGTGGCGAGATGACTCTCGCTGCTTGCGAGCTTGCTGGCAGTTATCATGCAGGCTGTTGGCGGCATCTACTAATGTGCGAGGTGGCGCAGTGCTGCTGTTCACTTAATAGTTGGAATTACGCTGCCGCTGCGGGGGCACTCCGGCAGGTTGAAGAAGCGGCGGTATTTCGGTCTGCATCTCCGCCGATGAGCTGGAAGCTGCTGTGGGCGTATGCAGCGCAGCCAGATGTTTAAATTGCAACTGCTTGTGCGGGGGGCGATTCTCCGGAGCGACCACTGCAGCGACGAAGTTCGTGCGATGACTAGTATCGTCGATATCTATCAAGCGGGCAGTTCTGACGGGAGCAGCTTTAGCTGAACGAGTGCGGCGGCACATATGCGTCCTTGGGAAAGAACGACTCCTCGGGTGGAGGAGAAGAACGATAAATCTTGTCCTGCAACTTTTTCGTTTCAAACTTCTTCCCCAGACGCTGTAGCTCTACAAAATTACGAATACGTTTGCACGAAACAGCTTGCCTATATGTTAGATGGATGTTGCGGCACGTGTAATCTAATTGCTCGGGCAGCGACATCGGTGGTCGCACGCGATCGAGCAGGTTGCAAAATTTTAGCAGGAAAGTAGATATATTTTTCTACGGGCATTGTGTCCGTCGCTTGATCTCCTCGCACAGACAGTCTTGCAGGTTGTTGGCGCAATACTGCAACCGAAACGCGTCTACAAAATTAGCCTAGGTCTGCCAGCGGTTGTATTCGCGGTGAAACTAATACAAGGCCTCTTCATCGAGGCCCGCCATCAAGGCTTTGATGATATCCTTAAGGGTCAGACCGTATGACTCCTGACATTGATCCAAGTTGGTCAAGAATCCCATGGGGTCTTGTTTTTGCATGCCCTTGAAGGAAATAAGCCACTTTTCTAAGATATCGCACGTCTGCTTTTCGCACAGAAACGTGCAATCATCGAAGGAAACTGCGAGGCGTTAGTTTGCGCGTGCCGAGGCACTGAAGCTTCGGGCGGAGGTACGAGGATGCGTAGTATCTCTTCGTTCTGTGCAGCTGCTGCTGATTGACGTCTGCGGAGCGCTGAGGCGGCGGAGGTGCCAAACGATTCGGCTGTCGGACCTCGGATGGTTGTAGGTGCGGTGCGTTAACCTCTTTGTCCGAAACGCTCCATGATTGACGGTGATGCGCCGAGAGGTGGATGGCGGCGGCTGTGCAGCTAAATCGCCAAACTGGGCCGTTGCGTGCGCTGCTTCGAAGTACTACACTTCGGGCTTTTGCCGTCCTAGCGGAGCGTCCGCTGCTGGCTCCGAGCACGTTGCAGCGGCCCAAAAGTCGTCCGTTGGCCCCTGACTCTCAATCGCATACGTCCAGAACGGGTCAAATTCTTCTAGGGCAGAGCTGTAGGGCCTATCGTGGGTGGAACGCGGTAGCTGGTGGTTGCTCCTGATGACGTACGCTCTACAGGGTCCGTCAACTCCATTGGTGAGGCTTTGTCGAGCCGGCCAACTGTCTGATGTAACCGCGTGGACTGCGCGCGGAGCGGCGGAGGGGTCTCCGTTACCCGAGCTCTCTCCGGCTTGGTATCGACGATGCGCACACGTGGTGAGCGGGTATCAGGCTTGCCCAGCGGTGTCTGGGCCGTCTCTATCTTATGCGCGCGTGGCCAGCTGTGAGAAAACCGAAACGTGAGGTGCTTGCGGCCGCGCAGGGGAGTTAAAGTTTCGACTTAAGCTCCGCGTTTTAATGGGTTCCACGTCGAGCGGTGGAAGGCGGCTGTCGGTTGCGTGCTCATCCTGCGCAGGGTTTTATAGAGCGGCATTAGCTTCGAGCAGGCGACGAAGCTCGTACCTCTCCAGCCGCTGTCGCACTACGTAGGTATCGCAATCGATGTTGAGCCCGCATCGTAGCGCGTTTTCGAATACGCGACCATCGGTTGCAGTATGAATCGCGTACCGAATAGAACTTCTCAGGATCTCAGGCTCCAGGGAAATCGTGTCATGATTGGCGGCGCAATCCGAATCCATTCTGCGTCAAATTTCAAAAATACTAGACGACGAGAAGAAACAGATAAGTTGCAATGACGAGAGCGACGACGTACAATAACGACACAAGATGAATCGACGTAACAGCAAAACGAGCAAAATATTAACGCTTTGAACCATCAGCTCAACGTAGATTTGAAACTGAGACAAATAGCTCGAGTACAAGCTCGGTTACCTCTGCCGAGGGGGTTGGCTTCCACCAGAACAGCTGCTGCTACGCAAGACGAAAAGAAAAAAAAAAACGAACACGACTACTACCGCCGAATACACTAGCTCCCTCGAAGCTGAAAACTAGAAAAAGAAAACTAAAAATTCGCTTGCATGCGTTGGCGTGGGATGCGTAGTGTGACGTACCTTAAGTCGGTAAATGCGCTATAGTATGGCGCAAGGCTAGTGAAGGGTTAGGTTAGCACTGAGTAAGCAAACGGTGCAATAATGGGAGATACTCCCGAAGAATACGGCAAAAAAAGATGAATCTACGCCAAAATATTAGGTGTAGTAAAAAGAAATCCATTATTTTTGCATTAAATTGAAGGTTTTATGAAGCATAGATAGAATGATACGATTTAGGTCAAATATGCACCGTTTTGTTCGATAACTTGTTGCCATTTTGGAGGTTATTTCATAATGCCTCTCTCGTAGAAACCCTTGTTCCTATTGTCAAAAAACTGGAACAGTCGATTTTCACAATTTTCTCTTGAGGCGAACTTTATACCTGCAAAATCATTCGTCATAAACAGGAACAGATGGTAATCACTTGGTGCCAGGCCCGGACTATAAGGCGAATGTATAAGAACTTCCTAACCAAGCTCCCGGAGCTTCTGGCGAGTCACTATCGATGTATGCGGCCTGGCGTTGTCCCGATGGAACACAATTCCTCTCCTATTGGCCAAAGCTGGCCGCTTCTGGGCGATTGCTTCTTTCAGACGGTCTAATTGTTGACAGTACGGGTCCGAATTAAAAGTTTGGCCATAGGGAAGCAGCTCATTCAGCAGCAGATGATTTCCTGCCAGTCTCACCAAACACACAGCAAAACCTTCCTGACTGTCAATCCTGGCTTGGCCACCGTTTGCGCCAGCTCACCGCGATTTGACCACGTCCGTTGTCACTCGACGTTGTCGTAAGTGACCCACTTTTTATCACCAGTAACCATTCGCTTTAGAAATGGATCGATATTGTTGCGATTCAGCAGCGATTCGCAGATGGAAATTCGGTCGATGAGGTTTCTTTGCGATAACTCATGTGGCACCCATACATCGAACTTCTTTTTGTATCCAGCCTTATTTAAGTGGTTCCAAACGGTTTTTTGTGCAATGTTTAGCTCCTGGGCAATCAAAACAGTACTTACGTGACGGTCGGACACGACGATTTCCATTATTTTATCGACATTTTCGATAATTGGCTTTCCAGAGCGTGGTGCATCTTTGACGTCAAAATTACCGGAACGGAATCGACAAAACCGAAATTGCGCGTGATTGGCTGTTATATTATCAGGACCATAAACACTATTTACATTTTCAGCTGCCTGGCTTGCGTTTTCGCCTTTATCGAAGAAAAATTGTAAAATATGGCGTATTCTCTTTGTTGGTGTCTATCTTTGACGCGTGCTAAAAAAATACTGAGTCAAGCAATCACAAAACTGTATTCAAAGCTTTTTTAGTACGATATCTTATCTTTCTAACGTCATTTAGTGTTACCCGAACGCATTTTTACAACGGGAGATACAGACTACTAAAGCCATCTATTGGCAAAATAATGGATAACTTTTTACTACACCTAATATTGAAAAAAATATATATAAATCAAATTTACATGCTACATCACCATTAATACAGTTAAATATCCACCACTACCATCTGCTGCGAGGTGCGGGGTCAGCGTGCAAAAAATAAAACGAAACAAAACAGCACAAAATAATTCTTCAGTGGTGTTAGAGTGAGCATCGGAAAATTCGTCGTATTTCGAGATGACGTAGCGACGACGGTGCACCTTACCCGAAAGCGAGAAACGCAGGCAAAACAAAAAATCGCAGTTCCACGAGAGAACAGAAAAATATTAGCTTTGGTTTACCAACGAAAAAAACCAAAAAAAATTCTTAAAGTCAAAAGGAAATATTTAAATTGCCAAAAAAAAACAAGAAAATAAACGACAAAAACGATTATTTAAACCGCTCCGAAGCACTAGTCGAATATACGACGTAACTTGCATCGTGTTAGACTTTCGTAGTTGAGACGCACGCTCGCTAATACGCGTCCCAGCACAGTGCTACACTCGCAGCGATAGAGCTGACGTCACAGTTTCACGACAGATAAGCGCTCACTCTAACACACGTGATTGGAAATAATAGCGGCAGTGCGCAAGCAGTAACCACAAAACAATTTTAATTTAAATCATTAGCATGCAAAAGAATTTTATGATTCAATGTAAAGAAAATTTACCGGTAGGCAGCAAGCCAAGCGCAGAGAAAACAACGGTAAACCAAAAAAAAATAAATTATTTATATAAAGAAAGAAAGAAAAAACTATGATTTTATTACTTAAATTAATAAAACAGCAAAAGATTATAATTCTTAGAAAATAATCATGAATAGTTAGATTTTTGAAATTTACTCCACAGTTAAATAGAATAATTTATAGAAAAAGAAAATTTGTAATAGCTATACGCCGGTTAAATGCGAAAAAAAAACGAGAAAAAGAAGAGAAAAAAAAATTATCTAAGTTAAAATTCACTTGATTCAAGCTAACTTATTTTAAACCAATTCGATTCGAAATTATCGAGAGTAGTCTTGATCTTACCGCCGGATGCGCACACTCGAATTAGCTTATCAACCTCCGATGTATCGTATGCGAGCGCCAGCGCCACTACGCGGCTGTCTCGCGTGGTCGGTCAAGATGGCCGCCCACTGGCTTTCTTCTCTCCTCGTCCTCGTCCGGCCGCGTGTGCTTTTACAAAGCGCCAAAAATGGCGGCGAATAGCGAGTTCAAAAACGCGGTATTCGCTTACGACGGCAACTACCAAACACACACCTCACACTTCACTGCTCACTGTCTCTGCTTTTATGATGTATAAATTTTTCACTGTCCTTGCTCATACAAACGATTGCTCGATCCCGAAAATTTTCACAAATCAGCGAGATGTGTGTCGGTCCCACGTTGTCGGCGTTAATTTGTAACGCCACTGAGGATCAGGGTTGCGTACAAATGTAGGGAAACGGGCGGGTTGCTTATTAGCATCGTAAACAGACCAATTCAAAACAGAACAGAACAAACACCTTTTATTCACTCTTAGTATTACATAAAATAATTTAATTCGCGATTTTATGCGAGCTCAGGGCACCAGCTACACACGTGCGCGGTTTCGTGTACGACAATTCCGCTTGCACGGCTAGCTCACGGTTAGAGCGGTCGCGGGCATACAAATACTAAAATCGCAAAATGGTGCGTAGCACGCGTCGCGGTCGCACACGCATAGCCGCATAGGAGACGGGAACGATTCGTGGACGGGATGCCTCCTGATAACAGCCACTGCACCTGGGGCACTTACCAGATATTCTACACGCACGAGTACTGAAATTTTCCGCCTTTAACACGCTCGTATCTCTTTCAAACTCTAATTCTATTTCGCGACTATTCTCCAAGATGGAACAAGACGGAGTGAATAAAAAATTTCCGAGCGACACGTTCGCTTACGTTACGCGACGCGGCCGCCGCGCGCGCTTAGCGCTGTCGGCAGTTGACACCACCGCGCGCCTGCAGCACGCGTTTAGTTTATCCGTTTGCGAATGCTCGTGTTGTTTATATTTTCCCTGGAGCGGCGAGAATCTTCATCCAATATCCAGGGAGTTCAGGTAAGTCAGCGCGTTCCATGGCTGGTAGGCGTCGACTAATTTTTCTCTTCTCTCTCTTTTACATGAGCGGCATAGCGGCGGATCAGAACGATAGGCGGCTGAGTAGGCGAGGCGACGGTGCCGGGGACAGCGATGGCCTGCTAGCAGCGGCAGCGAGGCAACGCTCCTAGACACTCTTAGGTACGTAATTACTTGCACGAAGAAGCTGTGCTTATGTATTATATTTCCTTGCCTCCTAACCTTTCCTTGTTAAATTTCCCATGCTGTTACGTTGCAGCCTGTACTCCCCTCCAAGGTGCTGCTTCTATTTTTTTCTTCTTTTAATTACTGTCTAGGAGGTTACAGGTTAGAAACAACGACAAGGATGGAGCTTGGAGAAGGAACTCTGTAGAAGGTATAGTATGCACAGCCTTTCGTGGCTGTTATTTAGGGCTACGCGTGGCAATTCTGCGAGATTGCCTAGATTGTAAGGGGTATTGCAGGCTACGAGGAAGCTTACAAGCCATGCTTTAGCCTCCTCCTATGACTGGTGCAAAACACCAAGTCACAATATATATATATATATATTTATATGTATCCAACATAGCACGAAAGATTTTCACAAGGTTTTTCTAAGGTTTTATGAAAGGTTTAAAACCTCGCAAAAATCTTTCGAAAAATATTTCTGTGACGTATCTATGTTCGCGCATAATCCTCGTGTAAACATTTCCCGTGAAGATAACGTAAGATTTTACATTCTGTTTTTAAAAGATTTACAGAAATATAATAGAAACATTTCTTGCAGATTTTTTGCAATGTTTTATGAAATCTCGCAAAAATCGTACGAAATATGTTACTGTGATTTTCCTGTGTCCGCGCATAATCCTCATGTAAACATTTTCCGCAAAGATGAGTAACCTTGAATGAAACCTTGCATAAAGCATTTTGTAAGTTTTTTAGAATGGTTTTTTTAAACTTTCCAAAAGATTTAATTATCTTCCAGAAAGTTTTCACAGAATATTGACGTAATATCGAAATATCTGACTTAAGAAACTGTCAAGCTTTCTCCCATGAAAGATTCCAGTAACCTTTTATACAATCTTTCTGAAAGATCATTTGTAACCTTTATTAACCTTTATTGAGTATTTCATATATTTTAGAATTTTATTATTTATTATGATTATACATATTTTTAACATCAGCATTACATTTAATCGTTTATTCGCATTGTCACACATGTTATTTTACACATTATTTTATGGAAAAAAACTCACAAAAATGTTTGACCTACGGTGGAATCGAACTCGAGTCCTTCGCATTATAAAGCAGACCCTCTAACCATTACGCTATGCAACGCTTGTAGAACTAAGATTTAAATTTGAATCATAAGTTGCATGACAATCCACATACACTAGTATTAATTATACATTTAAAATTTCTTCTATAATGTAAAGTATTTTTTAAAATTAAGAAATAATCAAAAATTCAATATGTTTGAATACTTAATTTCGCTCTTGAGATTTTACTACATATGCAAGTATAATAAATTTTAATTGTCGATGTATTTTTATCCAAAATAAGAAATTAATTTTTAAGATAACAAATAGCTCTACTGCAAGATTACGATTAATATTCTATGCACTTTTCATGGAAGCTTACAACATGCTTATATTACATTTTCTTAACATCTTCCCGATTAACTTTGTGGAAGCTTACAGAAATCTTTTCTTAAAGATTTGGCTAAAGTTTACATGCAATATTAACGCGAAAGTTTATTGATAGCTTACAGTAACATTGCAAAATACTTTCAAGAAAGCTTCCAGTTTTTGTTTTTTGAAAGGTTACAGAAGGTTCCAAAAAAAGAAATATTTTCAATTATATTTTATTAATTAAATGTTTCTAAGAAATTTTGCAGTGACCTGGCTAAAATATTACGACAAAATATTTTAAGAAACTTTTCTGTATTCTTACTTAAATATTTTGTAAAATCTTCCAGCCAGTTTGCTTTAAGTTTCCATTGAAACATTTACTAGAAATTTTGCAGCGATCTTCCTAAAATATAACAAAATATTTCAAGAAATTTTCTTTATTCTTTCATAAAATGTTTTGTAAAATGATCGAGCAAGTTTACTTCAAGTATTTGTTGAAACATTTACACGAAATCTTGCAGCGAGTTTTTAAAATTATTTTAGCTATATGTTTCAAGAAACTTCTTAGGAATCTTTCACGAAATGTTTTATGAAATGTTCCAGCAAGTTTGCTCCAAGTTTTTGTTGAAGCATAAACACAAAATCCTGCAGCATCTTTTCTAAAATGTTTCAGCTACTTGTTTCAAAAAACCTCACGGCAATCTTTCTTAAAATGTTTTGCAAAATGCTCCAGCAAGTTTGCTCTTAGGTTTCACTAATACATTATTACGAAATCTTGCAGCAACCTTTCTAAAATTTTTCAACAATATGTTTTAGAAAACCTCACAGAATTGTTTCTTAAAATGTTTTGTGAAATGTTCTAGCAAATTTGCTTCAAGATTTTGTTGAAAAATTCATACGAAATGTTGCAGCAACCTTGTTAAGGTATTACAACCATACGTTTTAAAGCACCTCACAGGAATGTTAATGAAATATTATGTGAAATTTTACTGCAAGGTTCCGTTGAATCCTTTAATTTGTTAAATATTTCTTTATTGTAGCTTGATTTTTCTTATAAAACAAAATAATAAAAAATAAAATGTATCACATAATTTTTTCATCATACTTATAATTTATGTGAATTATTAACTTGAACTAAAATTACTATTTATGTACAAATGATTGCTGATGGATGACAAATTTAAGTTTTAGCTCAGTTGGATAGTGCTCGGACCCGCGAGTTTTTTTTTCTAATTATTTACCTTAATTATTTTAATTTTTTTTTTTTTTTTTTAAACCATATTTAAATATATATTATAAAAAAAAATTATGAAATAAATAAATAATTACCGGATTGATTTGATGAAATATTCCAGCAACACTGCAGTAAAATTTTCCACATCTTTTCGTGATAGATTGCTGAAAGGTTTTTGAAAACATATTTTTGAAGCCTTTTTGCCAAGTTGTCGGAAGGTTTCGAAGCAAGAAATGTTTTATTTATTGAACATATCTACGAAAACTCGCAGCAATTTTGCTAAAATATTACAACAATACCTTTTAAGAAACCTCGCTGTATACTAACGTAAAATGTTTTAAGAAATGTTTCAGCAAGTTTGCTTCGAGGTTTCGTTGAAACATTGCAGCAACCTTTTTTAAATGTTTCAACTAGATGTTTCAAAAAATCTCACAGGAATCTTTCTTAAAACGTTGTTTGAAATGTTCCAGTAAGTTTGCTTGAAGATTTTGCTGAAACATTTATATGAAAACTTGCAACGACGTTTTGAAAATGTTTCAACTAGATGTTTCGAAAAACCTCACAGGAATTTTTCTTAAAATGTTTTTTGAAATGCTTCAGCAAGGTTGTTGCAAGATTGCCTTGTAAGATTTTAATGTAATGTTTTTATTATCTTAAAAAAATGTTTTAATATTATGTTTCTTTGAAAGATATCTGCAACATTTTTATATAACCTTTGTACAAGTTTTCACTGAAACTTTACATTGAATCTTTCACTTAAATCTTTGATACTATGTAGGAAGTTTTTGCAATTTTTTAATGATGTCGATAAGAGTTAGGTTATCTGGCTCTCTATACATGTATTGAACGAATACCATTCTCTGATTACAAGTAGAATGTTGTTCTCCATATCTTCTGGATCATTTCGTAAGAATTAACCTGCAGTATTGTTGAAAGCCTTACACATTTTATATAGGAGCCAACACACTATCTAGACACATTCCATCGAATAGAGCACGCAACGTCATTAAATATTATAATATTCATTTAACATTTATATACTGTATATTTTTCGTTATGGTCCTCATTGGTATGAGATAAAATATGGTTCCCGGTATATTTTTTAACTGTTTAGTTGATTACCAATTTATTTATAATTATAAATCTATTAAATTAGTTGATGAATTTATTTAAAATTTCAAAACTTCAATTTAGTTAATTTTAATTTTAAGAATCTAATTTTTACGTCACGTTATACACCGCAAGCTGCCTTACACAGTTCGTCCACTATTCGAGATCTTGGGGCTGGATGGCCAGGGGTTGCTCTAACTGCCGACGTAGTAATAGTGTAGGTTGCGGGTTTCGACCGAACTTCATGTAGGCGTGGGAGAATTCGCTGGACTAGTGCTCGCAACTGCTTAGAGCGAAACTGAATTAGGCTAAATGAAGGTCGCAATCGAGGTGATTATCCGTGACGAAGCTGTTAATTATTGGTTACGGGTCCTATTTAATTGCTCACCGGGTTTGCTTAAGCATGATACAGTGGTATCATCGATTGCTGAATACCATATTGCTGAAGCTGTTCGATCACGAGTTTATTTGCAAATTCAGTACCGTTATCAGTCAACAAATACTAGGGGTAACCCCACCGGTTGATCACGTGCTCATTAAAGGCTTGAAAGTCGCTTTTAGCGTTAGCCTTTCTCAAGACTTTAATTTCAACGTAACGCTTAATAATGTCCTGAAACACGTAACGGTGTCCTTGCTTAGGCGAAGGCTTGGGACCCACGATGTCCGCAGCTTTAGTTATCTAAGGATCTTCAACCACTCTTCCGTCCAATAATCCAGCTGAAGACTGCTGGGACAACTTGCGAGCTTGACACTCCTGGCATGCTTGAACGCATTTGCTGGAGTCGTAATAATACTCGGGCCACTAATTTTAGGTAGCTAGACAATTGAACGTTTTATCCTTGCTTAAGTGACCGGCTTGAGGGGCATTGTGAGCCTCGAAGAGCTTTATCGCGGTTAATCAATATCGCATCAGGTAATACTAGTTTCCAGGCGTCCAGGTCTGGAACAAGAGGATCGACTAGCGAACTAGGCAGATGGCAGTACAGTAGTCCATTCTCAAACTTCCAGTCTCGATATCTCTTCGGGTAGCTCTGGACTTAAACTTTTCTTTTCTTTTGATACTACGGGTCATCGACGTAAATTAGAGCTAAGAGGGTGGCTAGACTAGCTATATCTTCAAAGGCACGAGATAGTGCATCAGACACTTTGTGAAACGCACCCTTGTGGTGCACTAGCTTGATATAATATTACTGGAGTTTGGTGTTCCATCGAGCTAGACGACCTGACAAGTCCTTTAAATTGTTTAATCAAGTTAAACTGGTGAGGTTAGTAATAAAGGTGATTTCTTTTTAACCAAGAGATATCTACTAAGCCATTCGATGGACTACAACACCGCCAAGCATTCCTTTTCTGTTACCGAAAACTTTTGCTCGGCCTTGGTAAGCGTTCGGCTTACGTAGTAAATCGGATGCTTCTCTCCGATGATCTCTTGCCTCAATACTCCGGCTATGGCATAATTACTGGTATCTGCTTGTAGGCTAAATGATAATGCTAGATTAGAACGAGCTAGGGCATAGGCTTGAGTTAACAAGAGCTTGAGTTGCTCAAAAGTGGCTTGATGTTCGGCCTTCCAATGCCATCTAACGTTCTCTTTGTCAGATTATTTAGTGGTACTTTATATTCGGCTAAATTGGGAATAAATTGGGCATACCAACCGATCATTTTGATGAACTGTCTTAGTTGCTTGAGGTTGGTAGGGGCTGGATAGTCTAAAATGGGCTTAATTTAATCTTTATTCGTTTTTATCTGTCCTTGTTTACCATATACCCCAGGTACTTTACCTCGGAACAGCAAAATTCGGATTTCTCTCAGTTGATTTAGAGGTTTGTCTACTGCAGCGCCGTGGACACTTTTTTCTAACATTGAAGGTACTGTTCAAAATAAGGCGAAATGATAATAATATCGTCTAGGTATGTAAAGACTGTGAAGACGTAAGGAGTCCTAATCTGGCTTGATTAATTTATCTCTTAATTCCTGGAACATTGCTGGAGCATTAGTGAGTCTGTACGGCATCCTTATAAACTAGAAAAGTCCTCTGCCAGAAACGCAAAAAGCTGTGATCGCTTGACTCTCGGGCTGTAATGGTACTTGATGATATGCTTGATTTCGATCGAGTTTTGAGATGAAACGGGCTAAACATAGTTTATCCAAGATGTTGTCCATATTGCGCAATGTGTAGGCAAGACGTTTTAACTTGATTAATCTGCCTATAATCGGTGCAAAATCGCCATTTTCCATTGTTCTTAGGTGCAGTAACAGGGCAGCTACACCAGGGACTATCTAAAGACTTGATTATACCTTCTGCCAACATGCAATCCACTTCTTTCTGAGCAACCTGGAGGATTTCAGGAGGCATACATGCTGCCGAACCAGCTCAGCTTTTTGCACATCAATGTCGGTCGATAGGCTTTAAATTTCTGTCGATGTGCCTGTTCTTCTCTTTTCAGCCACAGTTACTCCTTACAGTTGCTAAATTGCTTGCAAGAGATTCGCTCTCCGTACCGTGGGTGCAGATTTTCATATGCTTTGTCAAGTTATTCCTCTAACGACATGGATGGTCAAATGTGATCCATAAGCTCGCAGAATTTGGCTAGAAAAGTAGAGATATCCTCCAAGGGTTCCTGTGTTCGAACTTCTAAAGCCCGCTTAAGCTGCACTTGCACGTCGCCCAAGCAGTATTGTAGACGGAAAGAGATTACGAGATCTTCGTAAGTCTGCCAACTTCCGTATTCTCTTCTAAACCATTGCCACGCCTCGTTATCTAAGACCGCGGGCAAAGCTTTGATGATATCGTCCAACAATAAACCATACGACACTCGTGGAAGTTGGCTAGAAATCCTTTATGGTTTCGTTTGCTTGATCCTCGGAAACTAACGTACCTTTTGCTGAAGAGTTACCCCGTCTGGTTCTCCTGGTAGAATGAAGACTGGTTCAACGTCACCCTGTCCGTCGTACAACGTTGAGTCGACGGCTCTCTAGTACACTGCAGTCAGCTGTGATAATTAA
Organism: Chalcis sispes; assembly: GCA_949987625.1. Classification (NCBI taxonomy): domain Eukaryota; kingdom Metazoa; phylum Arthropoda; class Insecta; order Hymenoptera; family Chalcididae; genus Chalcis; species Chalcis sispes. The sequence continues at coordinate 39,247,175 of OX465095.1, read as the reverse complement.
TGGCGGGTCCCAATGACTGGTGATGCTGGAAGGCAGGAGTTTGGGTTGCGTACGCCGAACTAGAAGCTGGATGATCCATGTGATTCGGTGGTGGTAAAGTTTCATGCTGAGGCTGACCAGCAAGGTGGTGTGACTTGCCACAATGCTGATACACGTTATAGCAAGGACTTATGCTGTTCACGGAGTGAGCGTTACTAACCTGATGCTGAATCGCGGTGGTTAGTTTTTCTTGAGCTCGATAGCTTAAGGGGTAAGTTGTTGGCGCCGCGTCGGCATATGTGACATAGCGTGTTGCTGAGATGCTATGATTATTCGCTGACCCGTTAGCAAACGAGGCTAAACTGTTACTACATGCCTGAGTTGTCAACTCTACTAGCAGGGCTTAAAATTGTGTAGGGAATACCTGCCGACGGTTTTGAAGTATGGACGTGCGAGTGATTGGGGCAATCAATAGCCGAAGGCACTGTAACGTCGGTTGCGCTACTATGCGTTGACTTAATGCAACGCTAACAGGTCGCTGTCTTTTAAGCCTGAGCAGTTAAGCTTACGTTGCTCGGTATGGCAGAGGAAAGGAGAAGCTTTGTTCTTCTTTTCTTGTAAGGATGCGGTGGTGAAGTTCGGGAGTGAGCGAACGTCTAGGCCGAAACTCAGGCCAGCTACGCCGCTCTGGATAAGGTCCTAACAAGTGATATGTGGATAAAGGTAGTAAGCCGAAACTCAGGCTAACGCTACCTCTGGGAGGATATAGGACAGCGTAGGAATAGAAAAAGAAATATACTATACAAAACTTAAAATTAACTCACTTTTATTGATCTTAAACGTATGAAAACCAGACCTCCTTTTCTCTCTTTCTCTCTCTCTCTCTCTTTCTCTCTTTCGGTAAGTGTCTAACACGTATTTTTCATCGCTCCGCTTTAAGTTCATTTTTTAAAGAATTTTTGTACTCCTGGGACGGAGAAAACTTGTTGCAGGTTCTCTAAACACCTTCTGGCTCCTACTTATTCGAGCATTCCAGTTAGGCTCGATCTTTCTGAGCCAGGGTAGTCTGAAAAACCTGCTCCTGGCATTTTTGAGGTTAGAACAACACAATTTTTGAGAGTTTGGCGGCTCATTTTTTAAAGTTGGCAGCAGCTAATTTGTGCTGATTTTATTTTTCTTCACCTTGGCAGCAGTTTTTCACGTCGTAAACGCGCGTGGTTTTAAATTAAAATTGAAATTATTTCAGCGTCACTCAAGTACATGTGTAATCTAGAGCTATTATAACTTGCTATTACGAAGAATTGGCCGAACGTTTACGCAGATACTTAGTGTGTAAATCAGCAGTACAGCGTGGTTTAAAGTCTATACGTAAGTGTAGAGGCTGCGAGCGCGTATTTCACTTTGCCTGCTTAAACGGCACGTGGACGTGGAACTTTGTATAATATCGTTGCGCGTTGTTCTGTCAGTTGTGATCGCCGTTTGGTTCGATTTCGCCCGACGTGCCTCTTAGCAAAATCTGCTTAGTGAGTTCAGTTTCTGTTGTAGTGCCTGCATCTAAGTACGATCAGCTGTCTGCTACCTTCGCCACATCAATTTTAGATAAGCAGCTTAGCCGTTAGCGTTTGCTCAGCCCGTGCTCACCCCCCTTTCCTTCGCAACAACAGCCGTCGAAAGTATCGTGCTCACTACTCGATTCACACGCATCCTCAAGAATGTCGTTGAATGAAATGCCGGCGTGGTTCGCGGTATGGAATGACACGCAATTTAAGCCTTTTGAAGAATCTATACAGAACAATTTGGATACTCTAACAAATCGAGTTAATTTGTTAAAAGACAAAGTTGAACTTATAAACTGCGAACTTCGTGAAGAGATCAATGCTAATCGTGCTGTTACTGAGAGACATGAGCGTGATAATTTACTCTCGGACCCTTGTAAAATACGCGTATCAGGTATTCCGGCTCAATTTACAGACAATTTTCCTCAGGCAATTCAGCGTATTTTTTAAGTTAAAAATTGTAACAATTACTTAACCCTTTGCTCTTGGCACTGTTTCGGACGTTACCTACCAGCAACTCGACGCCACTTTTTAGCGAAAACGTACACCCTGGAAACGTGATATTATACAGTACAATTTCAGAATAAAGTAAGGCATTGTAATGAAATTTGGTTTATATGTATTTGTGAACATTGAAGAACACATATTTACAAAAAAAAAATCAAAATTTATTTTTATAATTTTCTACAGTATGGTAAATTCTAAAACAATTTCCAATATGCATAGCAGGTTGATTTGTGCACGTTTCACAATAAAATGTTGTTTGCCGCCTTCCACCTGGTGTCCTGTCAGAACAAACAATACGATCTCGTTTTCTTTCTCCCACATTTGGAATATGTAGCTTATTATTGAGTCTATTGCCTGACAAAGATGTAGATGGACGTGTTCGAAATTCTTGAAAATCACCTCTTAACTGCTTTACATGATTTCTTTATTATCTTATCCAGTTTCCCTATATCATTAAGCCATACACGTGTACCTTTGTACGCCTAATCTACTAATTCTACATATTGCTCAACGGATTAGAGAAGTGTATAGTCCGTCGTGAATGCACTTCGCACGTTTTTTTTTTAACGTGTAAAACGGATGATTTATTTATCATGCATCTTGATAATTTTATCATATTTTGATTTGTTTTTTGTGCCATTTTTATAGCAAACTACAGGAAAACACGTGTTTCTTAAAAAATTGCGGTGCAATAAGTTCATTCTCCGTAATCGCTAATAAACTCTCATGTCTCCTCAGAGGGGACAACCGAGTGATATGCTAGACTTACATTGTCCTCTCAGAGGGGACAACCGAGTGCGAAGGGCTAAATTTTGTTGTATCGATTCGCAAGTGGTCTCCTTCTTCGTCTCGTACTAATGCTGGCACTGTGGAGAAGCGTAATTGTTTTGCCCTTGTTATTAGCTTATCTTCGCCTAGTATTAGAAATAAAATAGTGTCTCAATCACGGCTCTTACGTGATAAAACATGTTCATCAATCTTTGGTGTAGGCGATGATAGCAAGGTTCTTATGACACCTCTCTGGCCTTGTCAAGTTTACGAATTATTAGGTGCCGCTAATCGAAAATACGAAGATCTTGGATATTTGCGACCGACTGTGCGTAACTTAACTGTGTGTATACGTATCGACAATCAAACATCGTTAATCCCGATCAGATCTTTGGATGATCTTAATAGACTTACACCGCGTACTCGGCCGCAATGAGTGGCAGCTGCTCAATCGGGTCTTTTTAATTTTTAATTTGTCTGGTCATTTTTGTATTTGTCCTAGTAACATTAATCATTAATCATTATTCATTCATCTGCCCACTTCACATTAATCATCAATCATTAATCATTCATCTGCCCACTTTAATAATGATAGGCGTCTTTTCTATTTTCTATTTTCCAGCTAGTCTATTTTTTCTTAAATCTAATTTTTTGTTGCTTACATCAACTCGTCATCAGCCTCTACCACTGTTATACTCAACGCCTCGCAAGGAAATCTTAAGCAGATCTTTTCACATAGTAGCGTCGAAATTCCTAAATTCTATGGCTGATCAACTTCCTCCTTTGATACTTAGTTATCGCGGTTTTTCAAATCATTGGTTCGTGATTGGTTATTATCTGAAGAAGTTATGCATTAACGTTTGAGAGCTCGCGAAATGAACCTCAATTTAAATCAGGTTACAACAGATGATTTGTGGACCGTATTACTACAGCGCACAGAACTATGTCGGTGACTCGCCATTTTGTAAATTCTGCGATAACTGTATAGCGAACTATAACTTGTTATTATTATTAAACTTTCTTTTTTCTATTGTATCATTTTACGCTAAATTTATGGATTGTTATTCTTATTTTATATTTTACTTCGTTATTTTGTTTAATTTGTTAACTGTACAAGTAGTTTTATAACGTTATAATTAATTGTAATTTTTATTTTTCAGGGCTGTATGGGGTTATACCCCGTAGCCTCAATAAAATTTTAATTAATCAAATCAAAATCTCTCTCTGTAGTCTGCTGGTAAATGATGTTCCTTGGACGTCTTCTTCTTTCTTGGTACTTAAACGATGCACGTTTGAAATAGTAGCTCTGAGAAGGTCGGTTTGAAAAGAAAAATGCATTTTTGAATTATTTCCTTCTTCTACTGTTGGTGACTGGAACTGTTAGTCTAACGAAATGAATGACTTTGGATGCTCTCTGAAGTGTTTCCCTCGAGTCCTGCCTGAGGTCTGCTGCTTGGTGAAAATTTTGCGCCGTATTTAAGCATGTATGAGAATCTATTCCGCAATTTTCCTATTGGTCGATAAATTCGGGGAAAGGGCAAGTTTTTCGGGCCCCCTCTTCTCGGCGGGTCTCTCGAAGGGAGCGTGGAAAGCCTCTGCGAGGGTGTGTCATCTTGATGGTGGAGAAAGAGAGAGCTCGAGAGGGAATTTCTAGTTTTACAAAAATATTGGATAACTTAAAAACTAATATTTACGTTGATTTTTTTATGAATTTTTATTTTCATTGTTAATCTATGTAAAATTTGAACTAGGCTACGAAAAAGAATCAATTTCGTAGCTTGATTCTTATCATAATTATAATTAGTTAATCGATTTTTATCATATTATTTTATTATTATTGATAGGATTTTTGTTTGCATTAAAATGCTTAAGTTTTTTCTTTTTTGTTAGCAATTATATATTATTTTCAATTTTTACAAGTTTAGCTTAAATTTACGTTTTTATAATTGTCTGTATCTTATGAGAAATAATGATAATTGTCACCATCTTTTTGTCGAATTGATCTAAACTAAATTTAAGCAAAATATCATTGTAGTAGTTTATTAGGTGTATTGTATTTGAATAATTTTAGCTTTACGTTTGAGGTATAATTTGATTGTAAATTTTCGTTATTACATAAAATCTAGACAATCATAGAAGCGACTTATAATTTAATTATTAATATAATTTAATATAATTTTTGAACTATTTAGTTCTGAATTAAATTTTAGACTTGCAAATTTCAAAATATTTACTAGAAATAATTTTAAAATAATTAGTTTGAATATATATTTAAATCTAAATATAATTTTATCTTGAAGATAAACAAAAAAGTATCATTTTTATTTGGAGTTTCAATTTAGTTTTTAACATTTTTATATTTAAATTCACACTCAAAAATAAATGTTAGAAGATAGAAACCTTAGGTGTTATTTAATGTTTTGAGAATGATAGTTTTTGTATAAACAAAACGCGGGAAACGATTTTATAAAAATAAAGCTAGTTATTAGTAAAAACTTCATAATATATATACTAATACATTCTGTCAAAAAAGTACCGGGAATTGTCGATTTAAATCTGGTAGGGCAATTTAGGCAGGTAAAATTTTTTTTTCTAGTTTGATACTACTGTCCTTAATGACTATGCCAAGTTTGAGCGGAATATGTCATCGAGTGTGTTTACAGTAGCTGGTTAAGTCAGTGGCCTTCAGCTCGCGCGCCGAATTTTGTTTTATGGCTTCAATCGACTGCAAACGGGTGCCACGGAGCGGTAATTTAAGTTTTGGGAAGAGGAAGATGTCACAGGGACTCAAATCTGGCGAATGCGGTGGTTGTTCAAGCGTGTTCGTTGAGTTTTTGGCGAGAAAGTCGGTCACAATCGTAGCTCGGTGAGACGGCGCGTTATCGTGTCTTGCGGCCACCTTTCTCATGATCGGAATTGGCGTGATCTAGCATGTCCGAAGCGACCTGATCCAGATAGCGTTTTTGAAGAAAATTGAGCTCTTTTGAAACGAGTCTTGCGGCCACCTTTCTCATGCCCAAAATATCAATTAAAATCGTATGTGTTAACTCGTGGGATATCTCAAGTTAATGTGCTATCTCTCTCAAGCTGGTATGACGGTTTTCAAGCACCATTTCCTTAGTTTTATCGACGTTATCTGCGGTCGAAGCCGTTGATGGGCGTCCGGAACAAGGCACGTCTTCGAAGACTTGACGACCCTCCTTGAAGGCTTTGTACCACTCATACGCACGGGTTTTCGATTGTGCATTATCACCAAAAGCCTTTTGCAACATTTTCACTGCATCGACAAACGAAATTTCATTCGCAACACAAAATTTTAGACAAATTCTTTGATCAACGTAATCACCCGTTGTAAAAAATTGGCGCGCACTATTGACATCGACTAACTTAACCAGCTACTGTAGACACACTCGTTAACAGATTCCGCTCAAACTTGGCATAGTCATTAGGGATAGTTGTACCAACCTAGAAAAAAAATTTTACCTGCCATAATTGCCCCGCCAGATATAAATCGACAATTTCCGGTACTTTTTTGACAGAATGTACTTATTGGTAATGTTAGTTTTACAAAAGATTGCTATATTAAATCTTAAAATTCTAGAGCGTTTATAATAGCAATTATTATGTATAATTTCGCATAAATGTCTTCAAAAAGACGCATTATTCAATACATATAATATTGATATTAGATTTTAAATAAAAAACGTTTAATTATATATATATATATATATATATATATATATATATATATATATTGTGACGGGGTGGCAGATTTAACGTTACCTGCCACAGGAGCAATTAGCTTCAGGGAACGCGCGATTCGCTAAAGGTACGAAAATGCCCTTTGCGCCCCTTTTTAGGAAGCTAAAGTCTCAGACGACTTTGCTCCTGGGTCCAGGCTCAAAAGGCCGGTCTACGGACCCAACTTACACGTTGCAACGCCGCGCAATCGTCGTTGCGCGGCTCGTGCGTCGTCCTCACCTGGCTAGTTGATCTCGGAGAGGGCGATATTCGGGAGGAGAGCTGACTGCTCCTCGTAGCGCAAATAGTCAAAAAAGGAAAAAATTGAAAAGCAAAAAGAAAAATAAATAAATTTAAAAAGGAAAATAAAGTTTAAATAAATTAAGCGAAAGAAGCTCGCACTGAAAGAAAAACAAAACAAATTTAAAAAGAACACAGGAAAAAAAAATATTATATAGGAGAAAAAAAAAGAAAGAAAATAAACGAAATATATAAATAAAATAATTTAATAAAAGAAGATATAACAAATAATAAATTAAATAAATAAAACAAAAGAATACAAAAAAATAAATCAAAATTGACATGCACGAGGAACGCAGGCGTTAAGGCGAATGTAAGGCGCGAAAACGGCTCCCGCACGCAGCGTATTATACGAGTGCGAGAGAGAAACGTCTGCCGCTCTACGCCTACAAGAGTGAGAGAGAAAGGCCTCTCTTACTCGCGCGCGCCGTTTGACGTACGGGTGCAAGAGAAAAGAACGCTCTCCCGCACGGAGCCCGTTGGAGCGAGAGAGAGAGAGAGAGCGCTCTCCAACTCCTGCGCGCCGCGTCTACTTTGAGTACGAGAGAGACAACAAGTCTCCCGTACTGCGCCGTAGGATTGAGAGAGAAAGCGCTCTCCCACTCTTGCGCGCCTAGCCTTACGCGAGTGCGAGAGAGAACGCAACTTACTCGCACTGATCTAATTCGGGTGGAAGATAGAAGTTTTTCCCACTCGCGCGCGCGCCGTATATGCTGCAAGTGCGAGAGAGAAAGCGACTCTCCCGCACTGCTGCCACTAGAGTGAGAGAGATACCGTTCTCTCACTAACACGCGCTTGTGCTTCTTTAGGTGCGAGAGAGATCGCAACTCTCTCGCCCTGTATACGAGAGTGAGAGAGATAGCGCTCTCTCACTCGCACGAACCGCAAAAAACTAACTCGCAAAGGGAAGGAGTAACCGGCGGAGGTTACTCCTACGCAAAAGAGCGGAGAAGAAATGCGCGCGCGAATGTGTAGTTTTAAACTACTTACGCTTCGCTGCTGGCCAGCCTCGCTCGCTACGCGGAGACGGGGGACAGGTTGGGCGACCAAGAAAGGCACCGTCACCCTGATCGGCTTCGCTGAATTTTTATTCGTCGCCGGTGATGGCTGCCTCCGCCGTCCGCCGGTGATCTCTCCTTGGCTACTTGTGTAGCCGGTGCACGCCAAGAAACTGCACCAAAACTTTACACGCGCGAGAAAATCTCTTGCAAAGAAAAACGCGGGAGCGAAGGGACTTGACGCGTCCCAAAATGGCGGATAATCTCCAAAAAACTCTTAACAATTACGCGTGGTTAATACAAAGGCGCAAAACGAACTAACTTCTTAAAAGGCGGGAGGCGGCTTGTCTACCTAGCCTAGCCTCTCCCATACGCCACTCGACTAGCCTATCTCTAGTCGCGTACCGTATCTTCTCGTCCGCGACAGTCGCGTTACCTATTTTCGGCTATTTCCCTTATCCCGAATACGCGAAATAAGACGAGGCGCGGAGCACGGAGTGTTCTCCATGATACCCCCCACCCAGAAATCGCTTAATCGGGGTGAGCGGATTTTGATACGCTCCGCGCATATCGGTTCGCCGGGATGGGAGTTGGTAAAGGATGAAATAAGGGACACTGTACACTTGGCACTATTATAGGAAAATGAAAAAAGTTTTATTGATTAACGGGCCCTTCTGGCCGACTGCCGCCAATGCTGTGGCTTTTCGGGACACTGCTTGGGGTCCGAGACCCCCCGATGCCCGCACGCCGGGCACCTCTTCCTTTTCTTCTTAGTAGGATCCGTCCCGGGGACCGCGTCTGCTGGGCCGGGGACTGCTTCCGGCACTGGTGCTGCTTGGCCTGGCTGCCTCTTCTCCGCGGCAAGGCGCTCCCTCTCGAGAGCGGCGCGTTCGGCTTCCTGGGCCTCTTGGGTGGCCCTCTGTGCTCGCTCTCGGTGCTGCCGGGCCTCTTTAAGGAGCTTGCTGGCTTTTTGTTCTTGGCGCGCGTCCTCGCGCCTACGCCTCCGCAGCTCCTCGATGACTTTCGTCTCAGCCTTGCGGGACTTAGCAAGGCGGGGCCACTTGCCTGCGTGCAACATGGCCCGAGGCCTGGCGCGAAGGTACTTGTCGAGTACCTCGAAGGCGCGCTTCTCTAGGCGGGTCGCTTCGCTCGATGATTTGCGAGCGACCTGGAGCCCCAACTCTACTTGCGGCCATCGCTCCGACAAATTGTTGGGCAGCTCCTGCCACCAGTGCTCTTCGTATTGGGTGGAGACATCGCTCGTCTCCACTTTAGGGCGCTCCGGGGTTGGCGGGCAGCCCGGGATGGCCGTGGCCGACCCGAATGGTAGGTCGGGAGCTCGGAAGTCCGGGACTCCGATACGGCGAGGAGTGCTCGAGTCTTCCTCGTCATCGCTGAGCTCACAGATGACCACTGATTCTTTGAGCTCCCACTGCCGCCTTGCTTCCTCCTCGTGCTCCTTGACTTTCTCTGTCGCGGTGGTCAGTGCCGCGTAGACGAGCGTTTCCACTTCTTCCCCTAGTTGTAGGTTAAGGATAGCGGCTGATAGCCGCTCCCACTCTTCCAAGGTTGTCTCCAATGCCATGGCTTCGAAGTTCCGCCTGCAACAGAAGGGATTTAGGCTTACCCCATTCCTATGGAGAACGAGGGAAGTGAAAAGAAGGGGTAAGAAAAAGAGAAAAAACTTAAAGAACCGGACGGATAGGGAGATAGAAAGAAAAAGGGAAAAAAAAAAGAGTCGACTATGATCGACGAAAAGCGCTCGGGGGAATGCCTGAGATCGCGTGGCGCGGGGAGGGCTGGTGGCCGATCGGACTCGGGGCGACCCTGACGGAAACTACGGGCGCTTCTTCATGCCTCTCGGTCTGCCCCGGGTGCGAATCTGAGGGGTCCGCACGCTCGCACCCTTCCGCGGTCCACCCCTTCTCCTTTTCGGCTCGGGGTCGGCCTCGGACGGATTGGGCTTGGGTCCGACGGGCTCCGCTGAGCCTTCGCTCGTCAGCAGTGGCTCGGACGCTGGAGCCGGAGCGCTCGCTAACGGCGGGTCGCTTGTCGCCTGTTCTTCCCCCGGTGGTTGGGGCTCTCGGTGTACCTCCGTAAGGGGCGACGTCGTCTTTTTCGGGTGCTTGCCCACCGTAGTACGCCTTCAAATGTTCAGCGTAAACTAAATCTTTAAGCTCACCTCGCTCGCTGATGAGCTTGAAGTAGTTGGAGCCCCTAGTCTCCACTATCCAATAAGGACCTATGAATTTCGGCGCTATAGGATATATTTAAACCCTTTAGCGGAACGGGGAAGTGGGCCGGTTATGTCGGCTACCACGACCTGCCACGGCCGGTCGATTGTCCTACGGCCCTTGAACCCAAAGGAAGCTCGCTGCTCTACCTTACAGCGCTGGCACACTAGGCATTTGCGGACATATTCCCGAACGTCGTCGTAAAATTGTGGCTAGTAGTATGCTCTGGCCACCCGCGCGAAAGTCTTTTAGCGGCCTAGGTGTCCCGCTGTTGGGTCGTCGTGGCATTCTCGTAACAACGTTTGCCGCTGTTCTTTCGGCACGACCAACTTCCATTCCTTATCATCGCCTATAACTCCGTCGATCTTGTCGGCGTGGCAATGAGCGTACAAGTTTCCCCCAACGAGCTTCCATTTGGGGTGCTCGTTAGGCTCCTCAGAGACGTTGCGGACCCAAGCGAGATACCACGCGTCGGCGGTATTTTCCGACCAGGCGAGAGAGGAAAGAGCGACTTTATCTTCCTCAAACATGCGAGACAACGCGTCTGGCACGTGTTGAAGTGCTCCTGTTTGGTGCTCTACCTCGAAGCAGTGAGCTTGGAGCTCTAGAGCCCATCTCGCCAATCTGCTGGTGGAGTTCTTCATTGAGCACAGCCAGCGCAAGCTGCTGTGGTCAGTGATCACCTTAAGGGGGAAAATCACAGTAACACACAAAAGAATAGGCATATTTTCGGGAATTAATTTTGGCTGAATAAAAGTATCAATCGAAAATCTGTAAAGTAGGTTTTATAGCAATACTAAAAAAGTACAAAATGTAATTTTTTCAAGAAAAAATATTTGAAAATGGCAGCTGCGCTGCATATGCCCCAAGGCGCCTATTTTTTAAAGCGTGTTGATCGCCGAAGACGTAGACTCCTTAATTTTCAACCTGGAAGAAAAAACTAAAATTTTTTAGTTTTCATATAATAACAGCTAGCGAGCTACGTAAAATTTTTTCGATGTATTGATTTTTTACAAAATAATGCATGTTTGAAAATAAAGTTGAATTTCTAACAAAAAAAAACGTAATCAAATCTTTGATAAAAAAAACTAAGCCATATAAAATAAAAAATCCTACGTAGTTCCGTGGAGAAAGATATTTTAAAGCTACTGTCAAAATTTTAAGTCGATCGGTAAACATTTGCTTGAGTTATGTCATCGGCGAGCTTAAAAAAGTGGTTTTGAGAAAAACGCGTTTAAAGTTTTAAGTACTGAGAAACCATACCTGAGTGACGTTACCGCAAAATAAAAAATTTGGGCACTCGGACACTTTTGCCATGTTCCATCATTTGGTATATTATTTTAAAGACCCTAAAGCACCTTTTAGGCGAAAAAATTTTTTTTCGAAAAATTAAAAATTTTACTATGATTTCCCCCCTTAAATTGGTGCGCCTCGATGTATGGACGGAACTTCTTCACGGCCCACACAACTGCCAGACATTCTCGCTCGGTCACGCTACAATTCCGCTCGGTGGAGTTAAGGGTTCTGCTAGCGAACTCTAGCACCCTTTCTTCGTCCTCAACGATTTGCAGCAGCACCGCTCCTATGCCCGTGTTACTGGCATCTGTGTGGATAACGTATCCACCACCTAGCCGAGGACACTGTAGAACTGGGGCAGAGACGATCATCGCCTTTAAAAGTTCAAAGGCGCGCTGCTGCTCCTCGAGCCATTCAAACCTTTGGCTCTTCTTCGTGAGGCGGGTTAACAGTTCGGCGACCGTGGCATAGTCTTTCATAAACTCCCTATACCAGGACGCCATTTCGAGGAAGCGTCTCAGCTGCTCGAGGTTCTTAGGGGGGGGGGGATAGTCCCTGACCGGCTGGGTCTTGGCTGGATCGGGTTTAATGCCGTCCCGAATAACCAGCACCCCAAGGTATCTCACTGCTGTTTTGCAGAGGTCGCATTTCTCTCGGTCGACCGTTAAACCAGACTCCGCAAGACGTTTGAGTACGAGCGCGAGATAATTTTCATGCTCCTCAAAGTCTCCCCTACGACGATAATGTCGTCTAGGTAGAAGAAGGCGTACGGCTCCAAATTGGGGCCAACAACTTGGTCTATTATGCGCTGAAAGGTCGCGCCTGCGTATGAAAGGCCATACGGCATCCTTTTAAACTGAAAAAGCCTCATGCCTGGCACGATAAACGCCGTGATAGGTAGCGAGTCAACCTTTAGTGGTATTTGATAGTATGCGCTGCTCAGGTCGAGGGTAGAAATATACCTCGCTTTCCGCAGCTTACGTAAGATATCCTGCATATAAGGCAGAGGATATGCGTCCGGTTTCGTAACCGCGTTGACTTTGCGAAAGTCAATGCAAAAGTGGTACGAGCCGTTCTCCTTGTGCACCATCACCACCGGGCTAGACCAGCCACTGGTTGACGTTTCAATTACGTCCTGCTGGAGCATCTCTCGGACTTGGCGATGCATTTCTTCCTGAATCTTGTCCGAGACGGGGTAATAACGCTGCTTAATGAGCGACGCGTCGCCTACATCAATCGCATGTTCTACCCCGTGTGTGCATCTCAGGGTGGACCCTCCGTTTGGCGAAACTGCGTCGAGCAGAGCTTGAAGTTGGGCTCGCTGGTCGTCCGTTACGTCGGCAACGCCGGCAGACGCTAGCGCACCCACGCCGGCAGCTATGCTGGTGACTTCTAGACCGACACTTACATTCGCGTCTTTAAAATATAGAAGGTCGGTGTCAGGGTCCAAAACCGCGCGGAATGCTCGGATAAAATTAACTCCGACATAGCATTCCTCGTCAAGCTGAGGCATTATGGCAACCCTTATGTCATGAGTTAACCCCGCGACAGCGAAGGGCAACTTGACATGTTCCAACATCGGGAGGTGCCTGCCATCAGCGACTTTTACGCGTCCTGATTCGGCTGCGATGAGCTCAGGGTCTAGGGCATTGGCAATTTGCAAGCCAATAGGACCCATGACCGTGTTTGATGCTCCTGGATCGTATAATGCGCGAAGGCGGTAACCTCCTACCGCCACCTAAAGCCACCAACGGGTCTCGTCTTCAGGTTTGTACGCGCGTGCGACCTGTCCTGCGAGGGATAAAGCTTCTCGCAGGTCGGCGGGGATCATAGCGTGCTCCGTTAACGGCGGAGACGCCGAGTTGGTTGAGGGGACCGTCAAAGACGAGTCGGTTAATTCCCCGCTTAACCGCTCTTCAGCCCGTTTTCCGCACATTTGGGACACGTCCTTACCGTGTACCCAAGCTCGCCGCAGGTGTGGCACTTTATCGGCCCTTGTGGCACGGTGGTGCGCACGGGGGAGGCCTTCTTCGCTAACGGCGCATTCTGGCACTCGTCGCGCTTCCCTTTGGGCGGTGGCGAGCCGCGCTTTGGCTTGCTTTCGCCTTTGCCTCTCGGGGAAGACCTCCGACTGCGGTGAGTCGGCTGGGGGGAAGTCCTGGCAGACTTAAAATCTCGCTGCCATGACTTCATCTGGTCGCCTAAAATGCGGGTGACCGTTGCCGCAAAAGTAGCGTCGCAGCGACCGCGCTGACTTTTGCCCTCGCCGGCTTGCCCTTTGCACTCGGTTGATGCTCGGTCCTTTGCCTTCATGTCTCGGACCGAGGCTTATAGGCCATCTCTGGCAAGAGCGTGGCTTCAGGTGGTGGAGGCGGGCAGTATGTCTTGCGGCACTCTAACGTTTGTTCCGCTTCTACCGCTAGGTCGAGCAGCGTCTCGACGCTGTCGACTTCTACCCGCCGGACCATCGATTGCAGCTCTGGCCACGAGTTACGATGCAGCATTTTGAGCTGCTGATCTCGGCTGGGCATGAAGGAGAGCTTGCGCATAATCGCGACCAGGCAGGTGATATAATCACGTACCGGCTTATCAACCCCTTGCGTCCGGCTGCTCGCTTCGGACGCTAGCCTCTGTTGGAACCTTCTGGAGGTTCCATACCACCGTCTTGCAGCTGCCTTAAAATCGGCCCAGCAAGACCACTTACTCTTTTCGTTGCGGTACCACGTTGCCGCATTGTCAGTGAAGAGTTCCGATAACGATGACAAAACCTCTTCTTCTGACAAGTTTGCCAGAGCTCGGCAGTCTTCCAGTCGAGCCAAGAATACATCAATGCTCTGATTCTTGGCTTTGGAGAAGCGGATTTGCCATTTCCGCACTATTTAGCCGATATCCCGCGACGATTGCCGCGTTGAGTGCCCGATAAAGGTTTCGGGGCCTCCCACGCTCGCGGGATACGCAGAATTGCTGCCCGGGGCAAACGTTGCCGCCGGACAGGCCCCCCCCCTCTCCTTAGACACGCCATGTGGTGCTTGGCGTACAGGATGTGGGTTAGGGTTTGGCTGTGGGCGAGCACGTAGAGGTGTGCTGCCGGCCACAGGCTCGTCTGCATAATGGCAAGTATATGTGTCGGCGAATTGTACCTGTGTTCGCCGACCTTCCGCTTCATGACTGCTCGATTTGGCGTCGAGCTCGTTCACTTTGGCCGTTAATACCCTAACCTCTGTGAGGAGGTTGGCCATCATCGCTGCGAAAGAGGCTGGCACACGGAACTGGTTATTATTTTCGCTAACTAGCGTGATCCAGCTCTCTTCGTGCCTGCCAGTGCCCTGAGCTTCGCTGTCAGGGTAAGCTAGCGTGCGATGGTGAACATCTCGTACAACTGGTGTATGCGTCTGGACTGGCTCATTGTCTAGTCTGGAGGACTCTGCAGTCAGAGCTTTAACTATTGTGTCTGGCTGCTGGGCTACTCCTAGCGTCCGCTCGAGGTTATGTTTAACCCTTTCGTCGCAAAGGAGTAGTTCCCATGGGTACTCCTCTGTGTCAGCGCCTTCTTCTGACCTTAGTCTATTTATCAGGCGCTGACGTAGTTCGTTGCGGCGTACTACGGTTTGGAGATCTTGGCTCCCCTCTTCTGCGAAGTCCGCCGCTGTGTAATTCCCGAGCAGCCAGTTTTGTAGCCGGTCTACTCGGGCGAACCTGCTGCCATCGGTGCGCAACTGAAGCTGGGCCAAGTTCTCTTGGAGCTCCCTTCCGTTCAGGGTTAAGGCCCAGTCCTCGATTGCAGCTAAAGTCCGTTCCGCCATAATGTTCGCGCGCCGCAATGAAGTGGTGCTCGCTCTCGCTTATGTTGATTTGTCGCTACGGTGTTTGTGAGCACCAACTTCTGAGCGCTCACAAGGGGCTTATCTGCCTTTGGCTGTTGATCTGATTCTGGTCTACTGACCGTTCACTTAGTGCTTTTGCCCGCGGAGATTCCTGATTTGACTATTTGTCAGAACAGGTGCGCTCTCGAGTTTCGGTTATCGCGTAGCCAAGCGAGTCTGGTCCGCGTGAACGCTTTAGTTCCGTGCCAGCTGAATAAAAATTAAAACAATTTTTTCAAACAACACAAGAAAAAAAAAATTTTTAATTTTAAATATTTATTTGCTGGCTGGAACGATTCTCCTCGTTGCTAATTTACAATTTGTTTAGAGCTAGGGGAAGAATCCTGCGCTGCCTTCAGGGTGCTCAGAATATCAATATATATATTATTCAAAAAAAAAATAAATATCTTCTTCCTAAAACAGACCAAAAAACAACAGAGAAAAAAATATAGTTTCTGAGAGCACTCTCAAGCCAGATTACTCGCTTGCTGTTGCGCAGGTCAGAAATCTCCGCACCCCTTGTGTGTGCTCTTGGCAAAAAGTACAAATTTCTACTTTTCACCCGCTATACCGGGAAAATGAGAAGAAAAAAAAAAAATATTATAATTATTTTATTTCACGCGTGCGGTTCGTGCTTCGCGTTTTTCATTCTTACTACCTGCTCTCAGCTCCCTCTACACACGTTAAGGGCGCCAGTTGTAACGGGGTGGCAAATTTAACGTTACCTGCCACAGAAGCAATTAGCTTCGGGGGACGCGCAATTCGCAAACGGTACGAAAATGCCCTTTGCACCCCTTTTTAGGAAGCTAAAGTCTCGGACGACTTTGCTCCTGGGTCCAGGCTTGAGAAGCCGGTCTACTGACCCAACTTACCCGTTACAACGCCGCGCAATCGTCGTTGCGCGGCTCGTGCGTCGTCCTCACCTGGCTAGTTGATCTCGTAGAGGGTGGTATTCAAGAGGAGAGCTGACTGCTTCTCATCGCGCAAATAGTCAAAAAAGGAAAAAATTGAGAAGCAAAAAGAAAAATAAATAAATTTAAAAAGGAAAAAGAAGTTTAAATAAATTAAGCGAAAGAAGCTCGCACTGAAAGAAAAACAAAACAAATTTAAAAAGAACACAGGAAAAACAAAGATTATATAGGAGAAAAAGAAAGAAAGAAAATAAACGAAATATATAAATAAAATAATTTAATAAAAAAAGATATAACACATAATTAATTTAATAAATAAAACAAAAGAATAGTAAAAAATAAATTACAATTGACATGCACGAGGAGCGCAGGCGTTAAGGCGAATGTAAGGCGCGAAAACGGCTCCCGCACGCAGCGTATTATACGAGTGCGAGAGAGAAACAACGTCTCCCGCTCTACGCCTATAAGAGTAAGAGAGAAAGGCCTCTCTCACTCGCGCGCGCCGTTTAACGTACGGATGCAAGAGAGAAGAACGCTCTCCCGTACGGAGCCCGTTGGAGCGAGAGAGAGAGCGCTCTCCCACTCCTGCGCGCCGCGTCTACTGCGAGTACAAGAGAGACAACGAGTCTCCCGTACTGCGCCGTAGGAGTGAGAGAGAAAGCGCTCTCCCACTCTTGCGCGCCTAGCCTTACGCAAGTGCGAGAGAGAACGCAACTCCCTCGCACTGATCTAATTCGGATGGGAGATAGAAGTTTCTCCCACTCGCGCGCGCGCCGTTTATGCTGCAAGTGCGAGAGAGAAAGCGACTCTCCCGCACTGCTGCCACTAGAGTGAGAGAGATACTGCTCTCTCACTAACGCGCGCTTATGCTTCTATAGGTGCGAGAGAAATCGCAACTCTCTCGCCCTGTATACAAGAGTGAGAGAGATAGCGCTCTCTCACTCGCACGAACCGCAAAAAACTAACTCGCAAAGGGAAGGAGTAACCGGCGGAGGTTACTCCTACGCAAAAGAACGGAGAAGAAATGCGCGCGCAAATGTGTAGTTTTAAACTACTTACGCTTTGCGGCTGGCCAGCCTCGCTCGCTACGCGGAGACGGGGGACAGGTTGGGCGACCAAGAAAGGCACCGTCACCCTGATCGGCTTCGCTGAATTTTCATTCGTCGCCAGTGCTGGCTGCCTCCGCCGTCGGCCGGTGATCTCTCCTTGGCTACTTCTGTAGCCGGTGCACGCCAAGAAACTGCACCAAAACTTTACACGCGCGAGAAAATCTCTTGCGAAGAAAAACGCGGGAGCGAAGGGACTTGACGCGTCCCAAAATGGCGGATAATCTCCGAAAAACTCTTAACAATTATGCGTGGTTAATACAAAGGCGCAAAACGAACTAACTTCTTAAAAGGCGGGAGGCGGCTTGTCTACTTAGCCTAGCCTTTTCCATACGGCACTCGACTAGCCTATCTCTAGTCGCGTACCGTATCTTCTCGTCCGCGACTGTCGCGTTACCTATTTTCGGCTATTTCCCTTATCCCGAATACGTGAAAAAAGACGAGGCGCGGAGCACGGAGTGTTCTCCGTGACAATATATATATATATATATATATATATATATATATATATGTAAGAAAAATACCTTATACTTAATTTAATTTAGAACATAAGTAAGGATTGTAAGCGATTGTAATTTAGAACATAAGTAAATATTGTAAGCGTCAGTATAACGATGTAAGCTACGAAGTGCACACGTATATGTCAAATCAGCAAGGAAACTAACCTGCAAAAAAGAAAGTTATCCATACCTCCACAACATAGTGTAAATAATAACATTTAATGTTGTTTCTTTGTTATTACAGGTATGATAATTGATAATTTTAAGTTATTTTAATTATAATTAGATTAACTTTATACAAAATAATAAAATATCTTTGTGATTACAGAGAAACACATCAATTTATTATTGACTAAAACCAATTTTCTCATAACCTCCAAAACAAATCATCTTATAAAACAACATTCTTGTTAAAATTTACGAAATGGACAAGCTACAATTCACGTTCAAAGTGCTGACTACACAAGACGAATCGAAGACGAATGTGATATGTGTCACCTCCATCGCTACACCGGACGGCCGGACTTTCGCAATGACACCGGGCTACTTGAATGGAGCGTATCATGAGGTGCTTTCGAATACGTCAGCATTCGCTAAGGTATGAAAATCAATAAGTAGAAGAGGCCAGTTTAGAAAAGTTTGGATAAATTTGACGAAAGAGTTAAGAGATACTTATGTAGATGAAGGGGGAAATTTACAATTTAATGAGGTATTTTTAGAAGAAGAATGTGAGCAACAAGAAAATGTCAATGAATCTACAGAACAATCATTAAAATGTTTATTGGAAAAATTTCTCGAGAAAAGTCAAAAACCCGAAGAAATCAATATCGGTAAAATTGCTAAAGAATTCACAATAGAAAAATTTAATGGAAAAAATTCAAATGCAGATCAATGGATGACTAGCTTTGAAAAAGAATGTGAACGATTTAATATTGTCAAACATAAAAAAAATTGAACTTTTGAAATCATTTATGGAAAAAGGTGCTATAGACTGGTATAGTTGCACACTTTTGAAACTAACTATTCAAGCAAATTGGGAAGATTGGAAAAAAAAAATTTTGTGACACGTTTGCTAGTAAGGGATGGTCTTTAATAAGATACGCATTGCAATTTAAGTATCAAATAGGCTCTCTAATAGAATATGCATTAAAAAATGAAAAATTGTTATTAGAAGTAAGAAAATCTATTGATTCAGGAACATTGATTGATTTAATTGCTATTGGCCTACCGAATTTTGTAGCTGATAGAATTGATAGAGGAAAATTGGAAAAGACAGAAGACTTGTATAAAGAATTAGGAAAATTGGAACATTTAGTTCACAAGAAAAATATGGAGGTAAAGAAGAATAAAAATTATGTTAATAGAGAAATAGTAGAAAAGGTAGCATGTGAAATCTGTAAAAATAAAGGTAAGGGTACACGTTTCCACCCTGAAGCTGAGTGTTGGTTTAAAAATAAAGATGACGGAACAAAGCATGTTAACAGCTCAATATTAGAAGCAGAATTAAGTGATAGCGACCCAAAAAACTAATAACCCCACCATTAATTAGACTCAAAGTAACATTGAATGACACTTTAGAAATATTGGCTATGTATGATTCAGGGTCAAAGTTTCGTTGATAAATTCGAAATTAGTTCAATTGAAAAGAGAAAAAACTGATTCAAAAATGAAAGTTAACTTGAGAACAATTAATAGTGTATACAGATCAAAAAGTTTGATAAAAATCAAAGCGAGAATTATGAATATAGAAAAATACATAGATGTATTTATGATTGATAATGAAAATTTCAAATACGACTTTCTGATAGGATTAGACTGCATAAAAAATTTCAAATTAATGCAAAATGAAAGATTAGAAATAGAACAGAAAAATTCTAATCTCACAGAAAAACAAGAATATCAAATAAACTTCAATGAACATGTGAACTTAGACAATTTTAAAGTCTTGACTAATCACTTGAGTCAAAATGAAGAAAATATAATAAAGAATCTAGTAGACAAATATAAAAATATATTCGCAAAAGATAAATATGATATAGGCACAGTAAAAGACTACAAAGCTAGAATTGATCTTATAGTAGACAAATATTGTAGCAAAAGGCCTTATCGATGCACAATTGAAGATAAAAAAGTAATAGAGGGGCAAATTTCGCAATTGCTTAAAAAAAATTCAATAGAAGAGTCATATAGTCCTTTTGCTGCTCCAGTTACATTAGCATATAAAAGAGATAAAAATAAAAGATTAAGACTATGCATAGATTTTAGAGACTTAAATAAAATTGTAGTTCCCCAATCACAATCCTTTCCACTTATTGAAGATTTAGTAGTAAAAACAAGAAATTGCAAATACTTTTCGAAACTCGATATAAATTCAGCATTTTGGTCTATTCCATTGAGAATCGAAGGTAGGAGAAAAACGGCATTTGTAACTCAAGAAGGACAATTTGAATGGACTTGTCTACCATTTGGGTTAAAAACATCACCGGCTATTTTTCAAAGAGTATTAAGCAATATAATAAGAAAACATAAACTATCAGATTTTACAGTGAACTACATTGATGATATATTGATTTTTTCAGAATCTTTCAAAGAACATATAGATCATCTGTCACGATTACTAGAAGCAATATTGAAAGAAGGATTTAGATTAAAATTTTTAAAATGTACATTTGCATTAGATTCTGTACAATATTTAGGTCATATTATAAAATACAATGAAATTTCTCCAATAAAAGACAACTTAATTTTAATAAAAAATTTTCCATTACCGAAAAATCAAAAGAACATTAGGCAATTTTTGGGAAAAGTTAATTTTTTCAATCAATACGTACCAAAAATTTCAATAATTCTTGAACCTTTACATAATTTATTAAGAAAAGGTCAAAAGTTTATTTGGTCTGATGAATGTCAAAAAACTTTTGAATACATGAAAAATTTTCTTTGCACACAACCGGTACTAGCTATCTTTAATCCAAACTTACCAATACATATATATACTGATGCAAGTTTGCAAGGAATAGGCGCTGTGTTGAAACAACCACAACCAAATGAAAAAGTTGAAAAACCAGTTGCATATTTTTCAAAGAAATTAAATGAATCTCAAAAAAGGAAAAAAGCTATTTATTTAGAATGTTTAGCAATCAAAGAATCTGTAAAATACTGGCAACATTGGCTCATAAATAGACCATTCAAAGTATTTTTAGATCACAAACCACTAGAAAAAATGAATATTAAAGCCAGAACAGATGAAGAATTAGGTGACCTCACTTATTATTTATCACAATATGACTTTGAAATAATATACCATCCAGGTAAAGATAATGTAGAAGTAGATTGCTTAAGTAGAAATCCGGTTTTAGAGTCTGAAGAAGATGAAAATGATCTATTAAAAATTGTTAATTTAATAAAAATAGTAGATATTTATGATGATCAAAAGAAAAATCAAGATATAGTACATAATAAAGACAATCTAATTGTAAAGAATAATTTTTATTATAAAAAAATGCGAGGAAAAGAAAAAATCATACTATCAGAAGAATTCTGTAAACAATTTATATACAACCTTCATAAAAATTTCTGTCATATTGGCATAAATCAATTGCAAAGCAAAATATTGCCATATTATACAGCGAAAAATATTTTTAAACTTATAAAAGAGACATGCAGAAATTGTGAGATTTGTATAAAAAATAAGTCAAGAGGACAAGATAAAATTGGGTTAATGTCTCATCTTGGTCCTGCAAAAAGACCATTTGAAATAGTTTCTATAGATACAATAGGTGGATTCGGAGGTTCACGATCCACAAAGAAATATCTGCATCTTCTTGTTGATTATTTCACAAGATTTGCCTATATATTAACATCAAAAACACAAAATGCAAATGATTTCATTAAATTAACAGAAAAAGTGCTTAAAGATTATCATATAGAAATAGTTTTAACAGATCAATACCCAGGTATCAATTCTAAGGAATTCAAAAATTACTTAGAACAAAAGAACATAACGATGATTTTTACAGCAGTAAATGCACCATTTTCTAATGGCTTAAATAAAAGACTTAATCAAACTTTAGTGAATAAAATTAGATGTGCAATGAATGAAGAAAACAAAAAATTAGCATGGACTACTATTGCGCATAATTGTGTAAACAAATATAATGAAACAGAACATACAGTCACAAAATTCAGCCCAAAATATTTATTGCAAGGTGAAGACACTGCAATATTACCAATAGAATTAAGAACAAAGAAAAATGATAACACTCTAGAAATTGATAGAATAAAAGCTTTCGAAAATAGCATAATAAATCACAATTACAATAAAAGCTTGTATGACAGAAATAGAATAAATAATAATTTTGATATAGGAGACTTAGTATATGTTGAAAATGGAAATCGATTGAATCGCAACAAATTAGATGAATTAAAAATTGGTCCATATAAAATTACGAAGAAAATATCAAATACAATGTATGAAATTGACACGGGACATAAAAAATCAAAACCAAATTTATTTCATGCATCTAAACTCACTCCGATCCCAAGCTTTTTATAAAGCAAATATGTAAATGATTACAACTTTGTATATTTCCGTATTAAAATTTTGTACCAAAATTTTTATTCTTAGGGGGGGAGATGTAAGAAAAATACCTTATACTTAATTTAATTTAGAACATAAGTAAGGATTGTAAGCGATTGTAATTTAGAACATAAATAAAGATTGTAAGCGTCAGTATAGCGATGTAAGCTACGAAGTGCACACGTATATGTCAAATCAGCAAGGAAACTAACCTCCAAAAAAGAAAGTTATCCATACCTCCACAACATAGTGTAAATAATATCATTGAATGTTGTTTCTTTGTTATTACAGGTATGATAATTGATAATTTTAAGTTATTTTAATTATAATTAGATTAACTTTATACAAAATAATAAAATATCTTCGTGATTACAGAGAAACACATCCATTTATTATTGACTAAAACCAATTATCTCATAACCTCCAAAACAAATCATCTTATATATATATATATATATATATATATATTTATGCGCGTTTTTCATTCGCATATACTTTAATAGTTGAAAATATCGATTGTATAAAAAATAATAATAAGCTTAAATTCTGATGCTTGTGCTTACTTAACTAGATTAAACCTTTACAATTTGTTTAGTATTAAATATTTATCTTAATTATAAAAAGATAAAATTGTTTGTTAATATTTTTAATTTATTTTAGCTGTTTATAAATGAACTTATCGAGCACAAATTAAGAAACGCAGCGAAAATTATTACATGTCACTTTATCTTTTTATTTTGAGAGAAAGATAGAAAAATAGTTATACATTTTATCTTCTCATTTCAATATTTTAATTATAAAATGAACATAGTCAGGTTGTTTGCAACTTTTAAGTTATGGAGAGATTTATTATCATAAAACATTATCGCAGATATTTCTGTAAAATTCTCTTTATATCTGTTTGTAATAGTATATATATTTTTTTCTTTTCAAAGATAAAGAAAAACAGTTGCATTATTTGAATTAAAAGCATAGTTAAATCAAGTTTAATGATAGCAGCTATTTTTACATTAATATACATGTATTTTGAGAGTTTATTGTTTTAAATAACATACTCATAGTAGTTAGTAACACTATTAGTTTTTATAATGTATAAAGAAATAAATTCGTTATTGATAATATTATTTAAAAAGAGGAATTGTTTTACACAGGTATTGTGTCAAAGAACAATAAGAATGAAATACGTAACTGTTAATGTTTTTTAGAATTTTAAATTATTCAAGAGTTTTAATTTAACATATATATAAGAATTTGATGAGTGATGTTATTTTAAATTTTGTATGCAATTTTTATATTTATTTTTCCTCTTTCGAATTTTATAAAAAGGCATTATTATTTTAGTGTTATAAGTGTAAATAAATAATACACTATGTAAAATCAATTAAGTAGTATTATATATTCATTAAAGTGTCAAAATATATACAGGAACAAGGCACGTGTGCTCTCTGGCGTGGCCCATCACAGACTGGCCCTGAGCACGCAAGTCTCTCGCTGTGGGCGCTCTCCCCATCATACATACATTAATCATCTTAGTATACTAATATTATAACATCTTCCCCTTTTTTTATATAATATTGCATTTAAACTTGTTATTTTAATTCACCATAAAAACGCAATATTTACAATATTTTAATCAACTTTTATAACACATACACAGTATGTCGGAAAAGTTCCCGAGCTTATTTTGTAGCGCTTGTACAAGTGGCGCCACCTCTTGGACGATACCAGTACTATGTTGCTACATCCCTTTGGAGTGTCTGAGAATTTTTTCACCAGTATCCGTTCATTAGTTGCCGAGATAGACGTGCTTGAGTGAACGTGTGTTTAGTACCCCGGTATAAGCTCTACGATGAATGAGAAATTTGAACATGGTGGCGAAATTAAATTCTGCTATAAACTTAAAAAAACTTTCGCGGAAACGAAAAAAATGATCAATTTGGCTTACGGTGAAGGTGTAGTGTCGCGTACAACTGTTTACACGTGGTTTAGTCGGTTCAAGAAAGGTAGAGAGCCGTTAGAAGATGACGAGAGAAGCGGCCGGCCGGCAACAGCTGCTACCGACAAAAACGAGGCTGATACACGAAGAATTTGTGCCCCCAAACACGACCGTGAATGCTGCGTATTACGTAGTGGTGTTAAAATATCTGAAGCGCCGGATTAATCGCATCAGGCCCGAGTACAAGGAACCGGGAGTGGATCGTGGAATGGACCGAGTACAAGGATCGTAGAGTTTGCTGGATGACAATGCGCCTTCTCATTCTTCGAACATTGTGAAGCGTTATCTTGCCGAAAATCAGATCCCACGCATCAATCACGCGCCATACTCGCCAGATCTGGCTCCAGCCAACTTTTTCCTATTTTCCAAGCTAAAAATGGCCTTGAAAGGACGATTTTTTGAAGATGTACCGAGCATTCAAGCGGCTTGCACCGAGCGTCTCACAGCGATAACTTCAAAGGAGTACCAGAGAGCCTTCGAATGACTCATGGAGCGCTCAAATGAGTGTATATCTAGGGAAGGGGCTTGTCAACAGGGATGGAGTCATACTGCTTCATGATAACGCACGACTTCATGTATCGAGAACAACGGTCCAAAAATTAAACGAGTTGTGCTATGAGACTCTTCCTCACCCTCCATATTCACTAGACCTCTCACCAACAGATTACCATTTCTTTAAACATTTGGATCACTTTTTGACAGGAAAAAGATTTAATAATAAAGCTGCTGTCAAAAATGCATTCAAAGAGTTTCTTCGAACCAGAAACTCGGACTTCTACAAAACTGGAATAAATGTACTTGTATCTCGTTGGGAAAAGTGTGTTGCATCTATTGGTACCTATTTTGATTAACTAAATTGTCTTCGTAAAAAGTTACAGCTGTTTAAAAATTTATCACTAAATCGGCAATTTTATCTGCAGCAACCTAATATTCACTATAAGCATCTACAATTATTATATATTGTTCACCATGTAAAAAAAATATATCTCAAGCTAAAATTTCCCATGTTTCGTTAGGTATTTTCTTTAACATTGGTTCTTTAGCATTTTTTCTTTGGTAACTTTACATACATCACAATTACTTACTAAATCATCAATTTGTTTTGACATTCTAATCCAAAATATGGACTTACGAGCTAGTGCCTAACATTTTTCTCCGCCAAAATAAGCATAATGTATCTTTTTTAACATATAAGATTGCATTTCTTTAGGAATTACTATACATGTATTTTTTAGAATTAATCCTTCATATTCAGTCATTTCTTCTTTAGAACTAAAGAATGGCTTTGCAATATCTGTTACATTTTATTTATTTTCAGGCCATCTATTTTTTATATATATTAATACTTCTTGTTACGGGACAAAATTTTAATAATTAAATTGAATAATTAAATTAAATAATAATAATTAAATTAAGAATTAATAAAAAATTAAATCAAAATTAAACGGTTCAATGTACCACTGCAACACATAAATGTGTACGTTTAATGTGTGAAAATGCTGAGCGCGCAGGTTGACGAACTCTGTACAACAGAGTGTTAGAAAAAGGTGGGTGATACTTGCACTTATGCTGCAAATTGACTCCTGTGGAAAAAACCCAGGAGACATAGAAAATAAACGTACTCTGACAGTCAGATATTTTTCCCACACACCTTTAGAGAGTTGTGTTGCTCAACTCGCCTCGGCGCACACATTTAAACAAATAAAATGTCTAAGGTTGCATTTTAGTCGGGAGGCGTGGGGGAGGCTCGGGAGTCCACCGAGGCTCGCGCTGATGCCAAATAAGCAAAAATCCCCACGATGCCTCCACCTCAAGGTCTTTAAATATGAGTACCAACAGGCCGCGAGGAAGCAGACAACAGTCCCCGACGCCATGGATAGCGAGAACACTGACCCCAACGCCAAACGCAACGACTTCACCGAAGTCTCGCGTCGCCCTAAACGCCAACGCACTACAAGCCCCCTAATTCCCCCTTCTCCCAGCAACAGCTCGGACTCCGACTCGGACTCGGACACTGCCGAGCCAGACGTAGCGCCTGAACGCAGCCCCCCTTCTATCATCATCCGCCAGAAACAAATCTGGCCTAAACTGCATGCCGCTCTTAAGAAAATAGGCATCCTCCCCCGCCGCGTTGTCAATACAACGGACTCTGTTCGAGTATACCCCAAATCAGTGTCCGATTTTCGTACCCTCTCCAAGAGACTGGAAGAATCCAGTATTGAATATTCTACCCATCAACTCCCAGCCGACCGTGATCTCATCGTAGTCATCCGTGGTGTCAATGAGTACATCGAAGAGGCTGAACTACTCGCTGAGCCTCGCAGCGAAAACCTCCCCATCCGCCGGATCCACCGCATGAGAAACGGCAATAAAATCTGGCCCCTCGTCGCGGTCCACCTCGACCCCTCGAATCCGCTCTCAAAAAATATTTTCAATCTATCTACCCTCTGAGGCGCCAACATCAAAGTTGAGCCAAAGAGGAAATCAAAAATCATCCCCCAATGCCGCCGCTGCTGCAAATATTTCCACACGGCCAACTACTGTCACGCCGCCTGGGTATGCGCCTTCTGTGGTGAAAACCACGAAACACTTTCCTGCCCTCTCAAAGATAAAAAATCTGCGAAACCCTCCTGCGCCAATTGCAAAGGTGACCATCGAGCCACCTATCGCGGTTGCCCCAAAGCCCCAAAAAATACATCGCCGAATAAAACCTCCACCCACCCCCCATTGCCTAGATCTTCGGCCCCCCAACCCGCTCCGATCCCCAAGCCATCACAAATCCCTATCCGTCTCGCCCAACCCTCACTCTCTTACGCTAATGCAGCCCGGGGTCCCCCGTCGAATTCACCCCCAACTGCCTCCCCCGCAACAATGCAGCCACCCCTACCCCAGCTGGCGTCACCTCAGCTTCAAAATCTCTTCTTTCGCTTTATAAGCGAACTCACCTCCGTCATCCAAGCAGCCCACCATGGCTAGTAAACCCAATAACCTTAAAATTGTCACGTGGAACGCTAACGGCCTACTAGCGCACAACAAGCTCGCTGAGCTCTAAGACCTTCTTGCAAACAACAACATCGGGGTCGCTTGCATCACCGAAACCCACCTCTCTTCCGACAAAAAGCTATTCATACCTAATTTCACAACCTATAGAAGAGACCGCCCCCGCGGTGCCAAAGGTAGAGTAGCAATTTTCATCAAAAAATCCATCCGCCACAAGGCCATCCAAATCAACTGCTCCTTAGCCGAAATCGTCGGCACGGAGCTTACTATTGCCACCGGTCCCCTTCGCATCTTCACCGTTTACGCGCCTCCTAGCAACACCCAACACTTCGACGATCTTCCGCCCCTCTGTAACAACAACATACCCACAATTCTCGCAGGTGACTTTAACGCGAAACACACAGCCTGGGGCTGTCTCCAAAGCAACAGCAGCGGCCTCGCCCTCTTTAACCTCGCTCTACGACACCATCTCATCATCGAAGCTCCGAACGACCCGACGTACAACTCAACAATTAAAACCCACACTCCAGACATTTTAGACATCTTCATTACAAAGAACCTCAACATCTCAACAGATCCCTGGTCCTCTTGTGAACTCAGCTTCGACCACTACCCGGTATTTCTGGAAGTGCCTAGCTGCCCCCTGGAAACCTCGGTAATGATTCACTCGACAAATTGGCTCCACCTTCGTTATCTCTTAGAATCCTCCCAATTCAAATGCGCAGCTCTGCACACGACTTCCAACATCGACCGAGAAATCCAGGCCATCACCTTCGACATCAACTCAGCCTCCCTCCAGGCCACCACCAGTCACCCAGTCTCCCCTAGAATTCAAAACCTCCCTCCAGATGTAAAATCTCTCATTCGGGAAAAAACAAAACTCGGCGCCAATGGCAACGCCGGAGAGACCCGGCCCACCGCCCTGTTCTCAACGCTTTTCAACGCAACCTCCGAGCCCGCCTTACCGAAATCCGCAGCGCGTCCTTCAATCAATTTATTGAAGAAGCCGAAGCGCACCCCAAAAGTGTATGAAAAGTTGTAAGAGCCCTACGCAATAGGACCCCTCATCTTCCAGCCCTTAAACACGGGGGCAACACATTCACGCTGGACGAAGACAAAGCCAATATCTTCGCCTCCTCTCTCCACCAGCAATGCTCCCCTCTCCCAAGCGCCCCTCATCTAACCAGCAGTCATCAACAAATAGAGCAACAGTTAGCCCTCCACAATTTCTCCACGAACGCCATCGCCCCCTCTTCTCCGCAGGAGATCACCAACGTCATCCGCGCCCTCAAGAACAGAAAATCTCCAGGCAAAGACGGTATCCACAATAACGTCTTAAAACTTCTCCCCCGCAAACACATCATGGCCATTTGCAATATAACAAATGCCATGATGCGTCTTGGCTATTTCCCGATGGCTTGGAAAGAAGCCACAGTTATCTGTCTTCCCAAAGCCGGTAAACCCTTAAGCGCAGCCTCAAGCTACAGGCCAATTAGCCTCCTCAGCGCTCTAAGCAAAGTAGCCGAAAGCGTAATCCTAGCCCGTCTCAACCAACACGTCGACGCCAACAATATTCTCCCCTCCTACCAGCACGGATTCCGCCGTCGTCACGGCACCGGCCACCAACTTCTCAGAGTGGCCGAGTTCATCGCCGACAACCTTAACAAACGCCGCCATACTTCGATGCTCCTATTGGATGTCCAGCAGGCCTTTGACCGAGTCTGGCACCAAGGTCTCATCCACAAACTCATCACCTTAAAATTCCCAGATTACCTCATAGGTGTCACAAAATCCTTTCTCGCTGATAGAACAATCCGCGTTCGCGTTGGCACTTCCTTCTCGAACCCCGTACATATCTCTGCTGGTGTCCCCCAAGGCTCCAAACTTTCCCCCTTACTCTTCAACATTTTCTGCCACGACCTTCCCTCCAAGGAACCCATCCTCACCGCTCTCTACGCCGACGATATAGCCATCCTAGACTCCACTAAAACCATTGGAGCTAGCTCTGCCAAAATCAACAAATTTCTTCCCACCCTCCTCGAGTGGTACCAAAAATGGAGGCTCACAATCAACGAGGCTAAATCCACCGCCGTCTTCTTCTCCCACAGGCGACGCACCCCGCCTAACATAAGAGTCAACTCTCTCCGCATCCCGTGGAGTTCCACCGCCAAATACTTAGGCATCACCCTAGATCGTAGGCTAACCTGGATCCCCCATATCAAAGCAACCAAGCGCAAAGCGCAAGCCGCCTTTACCTCTCTAAAACCCTTTTTCCACAACCCCAAGATCTCACCCAAAACCAAAGTCCGCGCTTTCAACGCCATTATCAGGAGCATTATCTCCTATGGCATCCCCATCTGGGGCTCTACCCTCCCCCATCGCCTAAAATCTATCCATGGCACCTATATGCGACTACTTCGCTCTGCCCTCAAAATCTCATGGTTCATCAGGAACAAACAAATCCTCGTAGAAACCGGACTGCCCTCCATCCCTCAAGCAGCCTATACATATGCTGCGAACCTCTGGGCCTCAGTGCAATCCCACCCAAACCCTAGCATTAATGCCCTTGCCAGCTTCACCCGCGAGCCCTCCGACCGAGTCAGAAGGCCATGTCACCTGCTGCCATAATTAGCTTCCTCTAGTTTCGCTCCCAGCGTAAGTGCCTCTCTCCTAACGAGAGGCCTCCACCCCTTCTCACGCTTCTTTTTATTTTCAGGTTGGGAGTCTTAGTCTAACGACTGTGCCCCGCTCTGGGAGGGGTTTTAGTCGGTAGGCACCAGTGATAGCTCGGAGCCAGCTCTCGCTAGGAGTCAGCTTCCACTGGTGAATCCGACACTACCCGTTAACAGCTTGGGTGTCTTTCGAAGATTTCCCCTCCCCGTGCCAATAAACACAAACAAAAAAAAAAAAAAAGGCCTCGAGGAGAGTAGACCGTTGGAAAAGAGCAGTAATCTAAGCTCAGTTGTATCGTCGTTTTAATTTTTTGAGTCTTAATATATACATCGAACAATATTCCATTTTAATAATTTTGTCTAAGTTCCATCTCGGTTTTGGCCGCGTGTTGCGTGTATTCGTGTACTGCCAGAAAAGTAACGTTCACTAACTGTATCAGTGTGTTAATATAAATTCTTAAATAAAGAAAAATAATCAAGGCGAACAGTTTGTGGTAATTACTTTAACCTCAACTCCGCATCCCACGGGCACCTTCGGACTTCCAGGACACGATAAGTTTCAGGTAAGATTTTACTCATAATTAATATGAATGTTAACTTGATTCATTTCGCTTTTCTTCTCTGCGCCTGATTCTCACTAAAGAATGGGGTAGAGGCAGCCATATTTATAATCCGCGGCAACATGCGTCCCTTCGGTTCGCGATGCACGGGCGGGCCCGTACGGGACGGGTTGGCGGGTCCCGCAATAAAATAAATATTTGAATTTCATGTTGTGCGTGTAGCCCCGCACGTAACAGCGAAATTTTTGGTGGAGGCGCCGGGTAACCGCCAACACTGAGGGACTTTTTTTGTATTAATTATGTCAATTATATTTGAATTATTTAATTAATTATTGACAAAGATTAGTTTTCCTTTTTTTTTCTTGAAAGCGCCTTTTATATTTTTGTTTATATTATTATATTTTTAGAATTTTTAATACATTTTCAACAAAAATGAAAACAATTGTCAATAATCTTAAATTATAATTATCTTAATTATCTTAATTATTTACATTTTTGATAATTGTAAAAAAAAAAATTTTCTTCTATGTAACTCAAAAGTTTTGAGATTAACAAAATTATTTTATCTTGTATAAAATATAGATTTATCAAATGTATGAAAGAATAAGTGATTAATATATTTAAAAAAAAAAAAAAAAGTTTCGAAATTTCCAAGATTAAAATAATGAAAGGAGTAAAGTCACCTAAATAATAGTGTCTTTCAAAGTTATAATTGATTTATAAAATCTTCTATATGATGAATTTAAAAGTCGTAACAAAATAGATTACAGTTTGACATATTTATTCAAAAAGAGAAAAGTCTTGATTATTTAAGTTGATTTTATATAACTATTAAATTACTAACATAATACATAAAAATTTTATTTGAAATATACTCAGGTTGAATGTTGAGAAAACTGAAAATAATAATTTATAAAAAAAAAATTATTTTTTTTTAAATTATATAAAATATATATGGGTGTATAAATTAATGTTTATTTGTTAAATATCAAAGTATTATTACATATATACATATATATATATATATATATATATTTACTGGTCTTATTGAAAAAGTGGATCAACAGTTTAAATTAATTTAGTAACAGCTTGTTACATTTTTGTAATTCCTACTAATTTTAATCTTGAAAAAAAAAAAAAAAAAAAAAAAAAAAAAAAAAAAAAAAAAAAAAATTTTTGATTTTGATATTTTCGTAAATTAAAATTTTTACAATTATCAATTTACTTTATTAAGAATGATTTTATACCTTTAAGAGAATTGCTTTAAATGTTTATAATACATTAAAAGACTATTTTTTTTTATAAACTTTTACGGAGAAGTTATAATAAAATTGTCTGTTAATTAATTTTGCTTTATTTGTACTGCAAATGAAAAACTTTCGTTTAAAAATAAGTATCTTATAGAATGTCTATTTTTAACAAATTAATTAATTTCAAAATTTTTATTGCTAATTAATAAGAAAGTATCAATAAAATTATTTCATAAATAAAAATTTATAATTTATAATTTTATAATTTTATTTTTAAGGTTTTATTACTTACGTGTTTGAAAAGTATAGTAAAAATTAATCATATTAATAAAATTAATATACTAGATATATTGAATTCAAATTAATTAATGTCTATTAACCCAAACTAAAAATTTGTATTAAATTTAATAATTCTTTTTTGCATCTGAGTAATTAGGTTATATAATTATTTTATGCTTTGCAAAAGAAAACTAGTATAAACCTCACCGTGCGATCTCCCGTCGGATCGCCACAGCGATGAAATTATTAAAATATTGATAATAAGTTTTATAAGATGAAATGTTCTTATTTTTTGACAAATGTAAATATGTTTATTGTTTTATTGTGAATACAAACATTCTCATTTTTATTACAATGATTCATATGTTAATAATAAATAAATTAAAATAATTTTATTCTATGTCTTAAAGAGAATTAACGTAGTTCTCTCCGCGCGAAGCCCGGCCATCGGATCGCCGCGATGTGAAAATGATTATGCTACGAATGCGGTGGCAATTTTTACATTGATACAACAAAATACCATGCGGAAAATTTTGTTTAACATTATACAGTGGAAGTGGGATATGTGTATAAGTGTGTATTTGGCATACGTATAAGTAAACAAAAATATACATAAAAAATTTATATACATAAAGAAAAGTGAAAGTGAATAATGAAGCCAAATGATAAACTAAATGAAAAATTTTTATTTAATAATAACATTTTATAAAAAAAAAAAGGGGAGAAAAATATTTTATTTAATAATAATCTTAAATATTTAATAAAATCATTAAATATCAAACTTATTGAATTTATTTCAAAATGTGGTCATGTCAATATAATAGTGATGTTGTGAATAATTTTGGAAAAAATATAGGATTAAAAATTCAATCAGAAATGATAAAAGAGAAGCATTTTTGTTAAAATACTTGGTATATTAAATAAAAATTCTAGATATTAAAGTGTTTTATTTTAAGATCTAATGCCGTTCTTTCCGTGATTTGCCCGGCCGTCGGATCGCCGAGGCATGCGAGTGATCATGCTAGGAATGCAGCGATAAATATTACGTCACGGCGAGATAACGCGCAGCTGATCTTCAAGGTTCTTTCTTCTTATTTTCTCACATGTGAATTAAAAGTGATTTAAAATTTTATAAATATAATAATAAGCAGTAGAGAAAGTGTGAAAATGTGAACTTGTGACCTTCAACTATTCGCTCTGTGACAAAAGGAGTAAAAGTTAACATTAGTGTGAAAGTGGACTATAAAAGAAAAATAAAGAAGTGAAATAAATGAAATGATAGATAAATAATGAAATGCGCGAATAAATAAAAGTGAATAAAATAAAAGAATAATAAAATAAAAGAATAATAAATAAAATAAAATAATATAAAAGAAAGTGAAGTAAAAATATATGCGCGAATTAAAATAAAAAAAATAATATAAAATGAAATAAAGGAAAATGAATGAAAAATAATGAAATACGTGAAGGAATAATATAAAAATTAATAAAATAAAAGAATAATAATATAAAAGAATAAAATAAAAGAATAATGAATAAAATAATAATGAATAAAATAAAATAAAATAAAAGGAAGTGATGTAAAAACATATATGCGAAATAAAATAAAATAAAAAGAATAATATCAATGAAATAAAGAAGAAAAATAAATGAAATAATAAAAGTGCGTGAATAAATAAAACAAAAGAATAATAAATAAAAGAAACGATAAATAAAATAAAAGAAAGATAAATAAAGAAAAATAAAATAAAAGAAAGTGAATTAAACATAAAAATATATGTGCGAATTAAAATAAAAGAATAATAATAATGTGCAGCGAATCAATAAATAAAAAGACTAAATAAAGGAAGAATAATAATAAAATGAAAATAATATATAAATGAATAATAAGTAAGATAAAGAATGAATAAATAAAAGAAAAACAGATAAATAAATTGCAACAAAATAAAAGAAAGGGAAAATAAAACATATATATGTATATATATATAAATATATGCGGATTAAAATGAGTGAAATAAAACAAATGAAATAATAAATAATTAATATAAAGAATAACATAAAGAAAGAAACTGCGTTAAAACAAGGTAAAATAAAGTAAGAAGAAAAATATAAATATATAAACATGAATAAATAAAAAGTGAATAATAAAAAAAAATTTTTATAATTACAATAAATGAAAATAACGCGATAGTGAGTAAATGAAGTGTTTTAAATTAGACAAAATTAGTGATAAAGAGTGAATAAATGATTATAAATTGAATAAATTATTATGAGTGAAAATATTAAGGTCACAGAGTGAAGCAAGTTGATTATTTGAAACAAAAAAGGAAAATTACACCTTCTGCTTCGATAATTATTACAATATTACTCAATATTAATGTATGCATCGTATACTATATTATTGTACCATGTTATTAACCATATTATAAATAAAAACATAAAAATATATACAATTATTGTGTCACGATTAACCCTATACTAATAATCTCTCTGTTAGATTAAACTTACATATTAATTGAAAAATTAATATATTTGAAACTTTTTTATTTTTTCCTAAAAACATTATGTATAGTAAAATTAAAATTTTTTTTTCATTTTAGAACTTCTTTATTATTATAAAAAAAAAAAAAAAAAAAAAAAAAAAAATGTTTATCTTTTTTCAATGTTCTGCATGCAGCAGCCATATTTATACTATTTTGTATGTAGCAGCGAATAATATTATTAATATATTATACTGCATAGTAACGGAAAATTGTCGTTGCCTGTACGTTGCTTTAAACTAAGCTTAGGTTATCCATTTAAACTCTGAATATACGTTTAATAATTTCGAAATTAGCGCGCACAAGCAAACAAACAAACGTACACAATTTTTAATAATAATCTTTGTTATGCTATTTCTTTTTCTACAATACCCGCAATCATCTTTTGGTAATTACCTTTAATGTACAAACACGGCGGTACTACTCTTTCATTATAGTGCAGATCGTTTCGCGAGACTTTATTATTTTACGATGACTAAGTCAAACTTGCATGCATTGAATTAATATTGGGACATACATACAACTGAATAAATAAATTAACCAATGATACATTGCCTTCAGGAATTATTGCGTCGACGAAAAAAGGATCAGGACCTGATCCTTATTGTTCTAGTAGAATTATGCGCTGCTTGACTGCCGTTGGCCTGCAAGCCGCGAGTGCTTTCGCGGACAAGAGTATTTCTCTGCCGAGCTAGCTATCACGTTGCAACCAAGTGGCCGATAGCAGAAAGCGGAAAAAAAAAAAAAACAGGAAAAATTTTGAATTAAGTATTATACTTGTTTAAAATTTTTTTTTCACCATAAGACTCGTTACCAAGATGCCATGAGGGTTTGCCGCACCTGACTCATTAATGAGTTTGTCGGGTGTTAAGGCCCTCACGATAGAGTGAATGAGCGGCAGGTGATAACCTTCTAATCCTAAGTAAATCTCACGAAATAGTTGGTAGGGTTATGAAGCAAGATTTATTCTTTCCTTATCGATTAGAGAAGAACGAATCAGGTCATAACGGTTATCAATGAAAAGGAGATTTCTTCCATCCTTGAAACCCGACATTGCCGTAACGCTCTTTTGATATAGCACACATTAAGAGGCAATGTCCCTCCTGGTATTCCCTCCTAGTCGGCGGGCATACGATTTCGACCACCGCTGAGAATCTAAGTATCGGCAGAGGGGTCACCATTAATTGAACCCCGCCACAAATAAAACCTAACAGGTCTTTGATCCGAAATATCGGGTCGCATTAACACTAACAGAGACAACGTATCATGAAATTCAGGCAAGATAGCGGAGGGAAAAATTACATTACTAACGACAACCCATAATCATTCATGTTGTAATTACCTTGGTCTCAATAACTAACTGCTGGGTAGCTCATGCGAATTAACAATGCTTCATAATTATTTTATTATAATAAATCATAAATCGAATGCAATCTACTATGATAAATTATAAATAAGCAATATATTGACTAATAATAATACCAACACTGATAATATAATCGTTAAATAATTGATTTAAATACGTTCGCGTTAATTTAAATGATATATCTCAGCCATAGGAAACATTGAAATGTTATATACATACTATATAATGTTGTATGATACCCAATATATACATATATATTTTTTTTTTTTAAACAATAGATTAAATACCATATAAAATGGATTAGTATCTTTTCCCAATCGGAGGGGCCCCGTTGCAGCTGATCGTAGATTCTTATCTTTTTGCCCATGACAATCTCTCGTTCTGTCTCATAATCATTTTTTTTCTTTCCCCCTTCCTATCCGCAGCAGGCTTGAAAAGAGATAAGACAAAAGATGGCAGTACCCAGATTAATGGCGCTGGTGGGACTTTTCATCATGGGCGAGGTGGTACAGTACCACCGCACAAAAAGAACTAAAAGGATGAAGCAATTCTTTGTAATCACTGAAGAGGATTACTTCCACTTACCATTGACCCCAGACAAAAATATGTACAAGAGGATCAAGTCACGGAACTCTAATTTTTTCTTTCCTCCCATTTTTATAGAATTTTTTTTCTCTCCCCCTCTCCTTCACCATAACCCCTAATATCACTTTTCCAAAATAAAATCCTAGCCACCTCCCAAGGCAAAGGATGATTGGTAAGGCCAAACATTAAGCCAAATTTTATTGGCATTGGGCAACCGTACTGATGCCTCTCCAACTCCCCTCCTATTCCCCCTTCCGTGACACAGAACACGAGAGATAGATAACAACTTATTAAATAAACATCACAATTGAAAATCGGGTAATTGCATTTATAAATAGTGTCATCCAATAATATATGACGCCTCTGCCCCTATTTTTATCATATTGCCTATCTTAACTAATTATACTTCTATATCTGATAGTTATAATCAAATACAATAATAAATACAAATTATACATAAACATACATATATATATATATATATATATATATATATATATATATATATATATATATATATATATATTCATAAACATCTAATTATTTCTGCTCCAAAGCACCCATAATTACAAAATAACATCAATATACACCCATTATTTCAACGATAAAATATACAAGTATAAACTGGACATCCGCATCGGTTGCATTTTGTAAAGCTAAACACCCCCAAGGACAGAATCAACGAAGACCAAACGTTCGAGTCATAGCGAAAGAAATTCCATCACCGGGAGCTTGGACTAACAGGACTAATGGCTATAATACGAATAGACAATATGGACCAACGCAGTACCATGACCAAATGGACTATTCGCGACAAGGACATTATCGTCCGATGTATCACTTCCCATCCAAAGGAAATTATGAGCGTCCGAACGGACCCCTGGAGCAGTATCAGCGGACTAACAGGAATGGGTATTACGCACAATATAATAACGATTCACGCTTATATAATCCTATGAGGGAGAATTCCAGAACAGGATACGCTAATTACCAGCCAAATTACAATAACAACGACTATGTCAGGAATGACTTCAGGGTAAGAAATAATTATGGAGGGCCGTGGAATCTAAATCCGGCAGGGCAAGCGTGGCCTAACGAATCGTGGAGAAGATCAGCTAATAATCCCACCCAAGAAATGAGACCAACCAACAGTCATTTAAACTCGACAGGGGCTCGTCACGATATCCCGCTGACAAGCCCATACAATACCGAATCGACCCTATACGCAAGGAGACAAGAGCCCCCGATAACGAGAGACGAGTCCCAAAGACAGATCCTGCTGGTCCAAAACAAAATACAGAGACCATTAGGCGAATTAGTACGTGTGCAAGACCTCGAGAAGAAGATTCAGGGGATGACGAACCCACAGTAATAAGGCTGCGCATCCATGAGGGTCGAGTACCATGGTTGACCTTTATGATAGATAATGGAGCCTCGGGTAATCTAATTAAACTCAGTTCCCTGCATCCTGATCTCCAGATTGATGTAGGCGATATAGGTACACTAGGTAGGATTACAGATGAGACCGTAAAAACTTTAGGTACCACCTATTTAACCATACAAGGGTCACCAGCGAAGTTTCATGTTGTGACAGATAAATTCAAAATTGACCAAGATGGGATAATTGGACGAGGCTACTTAAAAAAGGAGGAAGCCGTTATATCATATCATAACAAAGCTCTTATAATAAGCGGAGATGTTATGCATCTTATTCCTTTCCAATCAACACGTGATCAATATAAGCTGAAAACCAAAAAGATATATAAAGCAAGT
This sequence comes from Chalcis sispes, assembly GCA_949987625.1. Classification (NCBI taxonomy): domain Eukaryota; kingdom Metazoa; phylum Arthropoda; class Insecta; order Hymenoptera; family Chalcididae; genus Chalcis; species Chalcis sispes. The sequence goes on along the minus strand of OX465095.1, from coordinate 39,208,816 downwards.
GACCCTTGTAAAGAACATAGTGATTTATCCGAAACTTTCATAAGCAAATTGTTCACAGACAATCAACTAGATCTAGATCAATCGTCCCTTGACCAACAAAAATCCGAACACAAATAGGGATTAAAAGGGAGAACTAGACAGATACTGCAGATAGCTATCAAGCCCAGCGAGTTGAAAGAAGGATATCTGCCCAAATTAGACCTCAACAATGATCGGGTATATATAGGGGAAGGAATAGTACGAAATGACCATAATACTTGCCAAGTGATGGCAATAAATACCCAAGAAGAAGACATCTGCGTAAATATAGACCCCGTAGAAATACTGTCGTTTGAATATGCTACCCCCGAACTCGACCCTGACACAGATACTGAACCAGAAACGCCACCGAACAGAATAGGCCAGCAATGGGAACGAGCTCAGTTACTACGAAGTTTAATTCGGGTCAGTCACCTCAATCAGGAGGAAAAAGACAGCGTGAACCAGATAATAGATGAGTACTGTGATAGATTCTTATTACCAGGAGATCCCCTCCCTTTTACTAATAAGGTGGAACACGAGATACCATTAGAAAATAATGTACTCATACATACCAAACAATATCGACACCCCCCAAAACATAGAGAAGTCATAGGTGATCAACTAAAGAAGAAACTAAAGGATGGTATTATAGAACCCTCAAATTCACCTTGGTCCTCGCCCATTTGGGTAGTCCCGAAACGACCAGACAGTTATGGTAACCCCCGTTGGCGAATAGTTATTGACTTCAGGGAGCTAAATAAGAAAACTATAGGGGATGCATATCCTCTACCCAATATAGCAGATATTTTAGATAAACTAGGAGAAGCAAGTTACTTTACATGCTTCGATTTGGCCAGTGGGTTTGAACAGATACCTATGAAATCAGAAGACAAATGCAAGACCGCCTTTACTACTTCAAACGGTCATTACCAATATGTACGCATGCCGGAAGGGTTAAAGAACGCACCCGCTACATTGCAGAGACTAATGGATAACGTATTGAAGGGACTCTAAAACACAGAAATGCTTGTATATCTCGATGATATAATAGTATACGTAAGAGATTTGCAGGACCATAATAGAAAAGTAAGACAACTCTTAGATCGCCTAAGAGATGTTAGGCTGGTGCTTCAACTTGACAAGATTGAATTCTTACGACATGAAGTCCCCTTCCTAGGGCATGTGATCAGTGAAAGAGGAGTTGAACGAGATCCTAAGAAGATTTCGGCTGGAAAAAACTTCCCAAAACCAACTACTATAAAAAATATTCGACAATTCTTACGCCTGGTAGGATATTATCGAAGATTCATAGAAAATTTCTCGAAAATTGCAAAGCCACTAACCGATCTTTTAAAGAAAGGTCAGCAGTGTAGTGACTGGGCATCGCAACAGGATGAAAGTTTTGAGTTACTGAAGAAGCGGTTATGTGAAAGCCCTATTATAATTTATCCGGATTTTGAGAAAGAATTTACGTTGACTACCGACGCCTCTGACTACGCAATTGGAGCAGTACTAAGCCAGGAACTAAACGGATTCGATCATCCTGTAGCATACTTATCAAGAACTCTAAATAAGGCTGAGAGAAATTATAGTACTACAGAAAAAGAATGTTTAGCCGCATTATATGTCATGCACCAATTTCGGCCCTACCTACTAGGAAAAAGATTTGTTTTACGAGCAGATTATGAACCTTTAAATTGGATGCATAATAGAACTGATCCTGGGCAACGACTAATGCGATGGATGTTCAAATTCACCGGGTATCAATATACTTTCAAATACAAACCGGGACGTTTAAATAGTAATGCGGACGCTTTGTCCCGCAACCCAGTAATAGACACCACTGAGCAAGAGATTAATGATAAATTACCGCAACTTAGGATATTGGTGTTGAATAAAGTAGCGTCTCAGCCAAGGAGAGAAAAAAAATCCAAAGCCCCTGGAACAGGAAATCTGCCTGCAGGAAATGCGTCTGGCTCGGCAACAGCAAGCCGAGGGCGAGGGAGGCCACCTGGCTCGAAAACTACCAAAGCACCTCCTGTCATAGACCATAGCACCGCAGCTCATAGAACTAGAGCTAAGACTAACCAAAATACAAGAAATGATCTTCGTACCTCAGGAGCGACAACCTCTCGAGCATCAAGGAGTATCCGTAAACCCTTATCCGTAACCCAATCTATTAATCCCCGTACACAGAGGCCTCCTACTAAATCTGCCAATACGCCCAATACAACACATAAACTAAAAGCAATCGGAAGATCACTAAATCAAGGGTCATGTCCAACAAATTCCCCTACGGATACCGAGATCGGAACCAGCTCGGAGCTAGCATCAAAAAGTACAAAGTCAATTGATATCAACACGGACACAGACGAAGTGCCACCGCGAGCTGATCCTAGGAGGAGCGGGCTGCGGGAAGAAACCACCGAAGAATCGGATTCTGACATCGACACTCAACACCGCCAAGAAAAGGATAAATTACCAATTTGTATGGATGTTACCGCAGACTCAGGCAGTGAGACCAAGGAAGTCACCGCCATAGAAGAAAATCAGGAAGAAGAATCTAATGACGTATGGCAAGGAGCAGGTAGAAGTTCAAAACCCCTTATGTCAAGCAAAAAGTTAGGTGACGAAGTTACGGAAAACGTAGAAACGACAGAAGACTGGAGAAATTTTAACGCGTCTCTGGGAAGGATCTATAACAAGATATATAATCAATATGGCTATAACTCTGACGAACTGCTGAGAGATAGAGACAACACCCTTGGAGGTAAAAGTAATTTCTCTGAAGGAGATATAGTAGATCCCGAATATCAAGAGTACTTAGACACCATAGATCCCTACAACGACCAAACTCTTAACTACGACGTTATGGAACGGCGAGTGGCACAACTGGAACGACAGCCTCCGGTTAGCACAAGGAATCTGACTCCCCTAACCTTGGATAACAAAATTAATTATTGAACAAACAGTGACGCCGACGCAGAAGATTCAGATAATATACATGGGATACCAAGAAAAGCACCTAAACCCATTTCAGACACACCATTTAGTTGCAATCAACAACCATAAGCCAAAAGTACCCCCCTAACAGGAAAAGTAAAGAAACACTTGCGTTTTAGCGAGGCAGTTTGCATTCCCGGAGACTCTAAAGAACCCTAACATAAGACCTTACTCGAAAAAACACCAAATATAAATATAAATTATGACCAAGCGCCCAAACATTCTGTCAACGAATTACTACCCCTGATCTCATTATGCATATCTTCAACCGATTCGCATAAAACTATCACCACCGATCACAGTGACCGAAGTTCGGAAGATACCGACTGCTTAGAAGAACAACAACTTCCGCCTTTACTGATTTCAAGAAATAACATTAAAGCATCTCGACAAAGCTTCACTTATAAAAGAGACAACCTAGTGCACTTCATAACTAGCAATATTGAGAGCATAACGAGTACAACCAGGTTATTGATTGATATAGGAGCAATAAATCAAATGAGATTAAAGGAAACCAGACCAAAGGTAGGACAGATCCTGGTTACGCCATATAAGAATCATAACATACTATCAGTAGTTATAAAACATAAGTACTTTGACAGTCTCACTATTCCGAACATAAGGACCGCTTTATCTAATCTTAAAACTACAATGCATCAAAGAAACCTCACCAGTTTTCGCATTTTACGAAAAGGAGACATGCTGAATGCCCTAGAGGCAGAACTATTAGCTCAGCTGCTGGCAGAAACATTTGAAGGTAGCCCAATCAACGTAACCCTGTGTAACGGAAAGGTGAATTGTCCAGAACCAGAGGAGAGAAACGGCATAATACAAAATTTACATGAGAGCTTGATAGGGGGACACAAAGGTGTAAACCAAACATATCAGAAGATCCGAGAGAGACATTACTGGCCAGGTATGAGAAACGACGTCTGAATTATGTCCGAAAGTGCCGAGAATGCAGTATGAAAAAGTTGGATCGAACTAAGACAAGGGAGCCCATGATTATCACGGACACACCGATCAAACCATTTGATAAGGTATCCATCGACACCGTTAGCAAATTGAGAATGACCCCTCGAGGCAACTGCCACATGCTGACCATGCAATGCAATCTAACAAAATACTTGATAGTTGTACCAATACCTAATTTACGATCTACCACAATAGCCAACGCTCTAGCTAAGCACCTTACATGTCAATTTGGGGCTCCTAAAGCAATATTATTAGACAGAGGAACCAGTTTCCTGTCAGATTTGACGGAAACACTTATGAAAATATTTAAAATACGACATCTTACCACGTCAGGATATAGACCCCAGACCAATGGATTATTAAAAAGAAGCCATGCGCCATTAACTGATTTTATCAGAACGTATTCAGAATCTTATAACGACTGGGATAGATTAATACCTTTTGCAGCTTTTACTTACAACACCAGCTTACACTCTGCCACTAAATTCACTTCTTATGAATTGGTTTTCGGAAAAATTGCAAGATTCCCTTTAAAAATAACAGTCGAGGAAAAACTGAATACATATAACACGTACCTACGGGACTTACTTATTCGATTGGATGAAATGAATAACATCGCCAGGGATAATCAGATAGTAGCTAAACTACAATCTAAAACTCGATATGATAGTAAGGAGAAGAAACTAAGAGCCAAAGTCGGAGACTATGTGTATGTGCTCAAGAAAATAAGAACATCAAAGTTCGATAAATATTATAATAAACCTTTAAAAATCGTTGAAATTTTGGGTAGAAACAATGCTATATTAGAATTACCCGATGGCAGACGTATTAGAAAACACATGGATAAATTAAAGTTAGCCCCTGAATAAAAGGAATAACCGTTTTAGGAAACCATGCACAAGTCTCTTTGTCTCTTCTACGTGATAATGGTACACGCAGAAACTTCTCCAGATCTCACAGGAAAGAATTTCGAGATAGAGCTAATAAAAGAAAATCCAGGAATGTATTATGAGCGCATGGAAGTAGTACGATTGAAAAGGGCTGATTGGCAGGTAACAATTTATGTGAACATAAAAGATTTTCTAGAAACTCACGGGACGATCGACAGTTACCAAACCCTACTCGCTAATTGTACCGCACTCATGGAAGTGAACACTTGTAGGGCTATGCTCAGGACAGACCTAGTGGAAGCAAGACAAAACACCCTAATTCAAATACAGACAGAGATAAAAACCATGCTCTCTGATATGGGACAAACCGTAGAAGATCCTATAAAAATTCCAGGAAGCATGAGGTACAAGCGGATAGTGCCCTTAGGTTTCATTGGAAGCCTCAGTAAAAGCCTATTCGGACTAGTCACGGCAGAAGACGTCGACAAGATAAATACCAACATAGACCAGTTATTCACAGACCAAAAAGAGCTAGTGTACCTAGTAAATGAGAAAGAACACATAATAACCAAATCTCTAGAGGATCTATACAATACTACGAAGGCCCATGCTGAGGTAATAAACTAAATGGAAAAGGACATGGCCCGGAAATTTAAATTCATTGTCAGTGGAGAAAATGAATTAAGATATCTAATTACTTTAAACCATCTACGCTCGTAAGATAGACGTCGCAATGCAACATCTAATAGAAAGTAATCGACGATTGCTGCAAACTATACAGGGACTTGAGGAACGCAAAGTGGATCCTTCCTTCGTAAATAAAGATATACTAAAACACCTAACAACCGACATAGCAAAGGCAAGTGGAGCACTAGAATTTCCAATACCGGTTCAACATTTAAGGGCAGAAGAAGTCGCAAGAATTGCGCAACTAGACGCGGTTTACAACAACGGGAAGTTATTAATTATCATGCATCTTCCATTAGTAGAACGAGTACCCTACAACCTCTATAGACTGCAGCCATTAGCTGTATCGCAAACAATAAACAATAATTGGATAGAAACAGGATATATAAAGCGAAGCCACAGATACCTAATGATTGGAACGGACCAATGGCAGTACATGAAAATAAATTATGAGGACCTGCAGAATTGCCAACATACACATTATGCCTACATACGCTCAACCAACGGACCCTTGTCTGAAACCACTATTCAAGAAGATTGCGAGGTATCGATGTTGCTGAGACCCAGAATACAAATAATGAAATCCTGCGATGTAACCATAACTCCCAATAACGTCACTCAATGAAGTTACCTAAAGATGGATGGATCCTGGCTCTATTCCTTAGGACAAAATAAAGACTTGCGTCTAATCTGTCCAGGACAACCAGACCAAACTATACACCTCCAGAAGGCAGGAATTTTACGTATGGCGCCCGGCTGTGTAGGCAAGACCGACAAACATCTTCTCATAAGTGAAGGAAACCAACGCAACGATTTTCAATACATATACAAACCAGAGATAATCCTTAATGTAGAGGCCATATTCCCTGACATGTTAAAATATCATCAAGAACTGATCAGCACTCCAGAAACAGAGATCTCAAAAGCCCCTGCACCAGACGTTAAAGGATGGAAAAACCGCGAAGAGTCGATAGAGAAGATTACCCGTCGTTTAAAACAAATAGGAAATCATCAGAGAAGCATCTCCAACACGCATTATCTAATATACGGTGGAGCTTTGTGCCAAATCCTAATCACCGTAGGACTCATCTTCACTGCCTGGAAGTGTCATACCCGAAGAATGCTGCAACATCAATATCAGACCAAACGCAAAGTTAATATAATCTCTGACACTACCCTTGCACATCGTATGCAGGAAACACCACTGAGCCCAATTGGCCTACAAAATCAATCAACATACGAAGGCCAGTCTTACACACTACAGATACCAGAACAGGCCTTAGTTCCTGGAAGATGGATAAATCAACCATTGATTCCCCCACAACCCCTGTCCTATCCACAAACATTATTTATTCAGATCCCGGACACTGACTAATCCGTAACCTTAAACTATACAACCGTTCCACGAGAAGGAACAAAGACCCAACGGAACACGTTTCCGTAAGACCACAATTAAAACTATATCCTACTAATAAACCCCAGTTTATTCCGAACCCGGCGTCTATAAAGCTCAATCCACAACCTTAGCTTCCAGAAAACTCAATCCGAAAAGACCATGGCTGGGCGATGCCGAATCAACGTGACTAAAAATCCAGAAGGGGAGGGCAGTTTAGTATTTTACAATCCTTGCACCACCTCCTTATCAGCTGCTGTAGAAAGAGCCAAAGAAAAGGGACCAATAAGAAGTGTTAACATTCGATTAAATGGAGATGGGGATCCAGCCGGAATACTAAAGATAAGGTATTTCAACGAAGAAAATAAAACTAAAGAGCTACGTAAATTACGGAACAAAGCAAAGTCAAGGGCCATACCTACCAGACCCTCTGAAACTAGACTATTCTGCCAATTACCTTGGAATATAACAGAAGAAGAACTCTTTAAAGACTTTCGAATATTTGGACCGTTAGATTTCATCAAGATCATCCGAAATATTGAAAGACAGGCCACTTGCGGATACATTCAGTTTATTAACGCTAAGGATGCTCTCAAGGCCTTAAAAGGAAGTAAGAAGACGTACCGTGCTATTTTCGCCGACCCCCCGAAGATGTCGAAGGCAGATCAGGATAAAAACTAAGGATATGCGAAGACACTGCACTTGAAATGCATGCTCTGGGTAGACTGCAAAACATTTGAAGACCATCTAATTACATGCCAAATACAGTTTCAAATGAGAGACCGCCAAGGGCATTTGAAAAAAATAAGGAGTGTAATCCAAAAGTTTGAGAGTGAAGAATCAAGATCCAGCAAAGACCCTATTGCAAGACACGAAAAGACTATTAATCGAGTCCCTAGCACCACGCCAGATTTCAAATCGAAAGCCATGTGCGAAAATAAACACGCAATTAAGCAGACCATTCATACCAGAAGGGACATGAACATCAACCAACACACACATTCAGCCTCATTAATCAAGATAAAAGAAGATTAAGAATATATCTAAAAGATTAACACATATAGTATAAAACTGATTCTTATAACCATATTAATATTTAGCCAATATAAAAGAATAAAACTTGTAAAAACAATCCAAACGGTTCCATTTTACCAACAGTCCTAAGGAATTTTTATCATATTAATAAGGAAATCAGCTTGGATTGTTTGCTTATAGATTGTAAAAAAAAAAAAAAAAAAAAAAAAAAACTAAAAAGCTAAATTAAACACCCTTTTTGATATAAAGGCAATCTAAATAATTTAATTCTTCCCCTTTTCTGTAAGTTATTATAAATATTATAAACTAATATTAAGACTGCCTACGACCCTAAGCAAATTAATCAACCTTTATAATACGACACTAACAATAATATAAGGCTAATAACATTTTGCAATTGTGTAATATTAACAAATTATAATATATAGGCTAATAGTCTGTTGTAAGCGCATACACCACGCAGCACATCCGCTGTTTACCGGAACGGTAAACGTCTTTAAGGGGGGGAGGATGTTACGTGATGAAATTTTAATTATTAAATTGAATAATTAAATTAAATAAAATTAAACGGTCCAATGTACCACTGCAACACATAAATGTGTACGTTTAATGTGTGAAAATGCTGAGCGCGCAGGTTGACGAACTCTGTACAACAGAGTGTTAGAAAAAGGTGGGTGATACTTGCACTCACGTTGCAAATTGACTCCTGTGGAAAAAACCCAGCAGACATGGAAAATAAACGTATTCTTACAGTCAGATATTTTTCCCACACACCTTTAGAGAGTTGTGTTGCTCAACTCGCCTCGGCGCACACATTTAAACAAATAACATGTCTAAGGCTGCATTTTAGTCGGGAGGCGCGGGGGAGGCGCAGGAGTCCACCGAGGCTCGTGCTGATGCCAAATAAGCAAAAATCCCCACGATGCCTTCACCTAAAGGTCTTTAAATATGAGTACCAACAGGCCGCGAGGAGAGTAGACCGTAGGAAAAGAGCAGTAATCTAAGCTCAGTCGTATCGTCGTTTTAATTTTTTGAGTCTTAATATATACATTGAACAATATTCCATTTTAATAATTTTGTCTAAGTTCCATCTCGGTTTCGGCCGCGTGTTGCGTGTATTCGTGTACTGCCAGAAAAGTGACGTTCACTAACTGTATCAGTGTGTTAATATAAATTCTTAAATAAAGAATAATAATCAAGGCGAACTGTTTGTGGTTATTACTTTGAACCTCAACTCCGCATCCCACGGGCACCTTCGGACTTCCAGCACACAATAAGTTTCAGGTAAGATTTTACTCATAATTAATATGAATGTTAACTTGATTAATTTCGCTTTTCTTCTCTGCGCCTGATTCTCACTAAAGAATGGGGTAGAGGCAGTCATATTTATAATCCGCGGCAACATGGGTCCCTTCGGTTCGCGATGCGCGGGCGGGCCCGTACGGGATGGGTTGGCGGGTCCCGCAATAAAATACATATTTAAATTTCATGTTGTGCGTGTAGCCCCGCACGTAACACTTCTTGTAATTGTTCATCAGTTTTAGTCTTATTTTTCATTTCTAGCAATCTTTCATCAGTTATATTATAATTACTTTTAATACAGGCTACGAATACCTCAATTTGTTCTTTATTTGTTTGATCAAAATTCTTTAAATATGTTCTACTTAGATGGTCTCCTAAAACTAATTTCTTTCCAGGTACATATTTTAATTCGAAATCATAGTTATTTAAACTAATTCTCATTCTTTGCAATCGAGGTGGGCATTTGTTCATTGGTTTATTAAAATTGGACACTAACGGCTTATGGTCAGTTTCGATAATAAATTCCTGACCAAACAGATACTGATTAAATCTAGAACAACCATGAACTATTGTTAAACATTCTTTTTCAATTTGACTATAAGACTTTTCTGTTATCGTTAATACACGCGACCCATAAGCCACCGGTCTTTCATTATGTATTATTACATAGCCCATACCTTCACTCGATGCATCAACACTCAGAGTTATTTGCTCATTTAGATAAAAGTATGCTTGTACTGGAGGAGTACATGATATTTTTTTTAATTTGAAAAACGATACTCTTTGGGAGTGACCCCAAACAAACGGCACACCATTTTTTATAAGCTGTCTTAGGCTTCTAGTCAAGCGTGCACAATTAGGTATAAATTTTTGTACATAGTTAACCATACCCAAAAAAGTTAATAATGGTTTTTTATTTTCTAATGTTTTCATTTTCTTCATAGACTCTACTTTTTCTTCATCTACTTCAATACCATTTTTTGTCAATATATGACCCAAATATTTCACTCTTTTTAGAAACAATTTACGTTTGTTTACGTTAAATTTTATATTAAACCGTTTTTTTTTTTTCAAACACTTGTTTCAAGATTTTCATTAATTCATCGTCCGATTTAGCCCATATTAATATATCATCAATATACAATTCAAGATTTTTTATGCCATGAAATATTTTTTTAAAAGTCTTATGAAACACTTCTGGGCATGAACTCAAACCATACGGCATCCTTCTAAATTTATACCTACCAAAAGGCGTATTAAAAGTCGTTAAATCCTGACACTCGTCACTTAACTCAATTTACCAAAAACCCTTATGTGCGTCAAGCACCGCAAAAACTTTTGCACCTTTCATCCATGCAGCTATTTCATCTGCATCGGTAACTGTAGATGTTCTCTTTTCATACACCTGTTGAGGTATTGCGGATCCAAGCAAATTCTTATCGATTTGCCGGATTTCGCTACAATAACCATTGAATTTACAAAATCTGTTGGTTTATCTACTTTACTAATAATGTCACTACATTCCGTTTTTTTCAATTCAATTTTTAACTTCTTTATTAATTTAAATGAAACATGCCTGGTTGGCTCAATTTTACCAATACTTCCTTCTTTTAATTCAATTTTATATTCATAATCTTTTTTTTTTTAATTGCATTAAAATGTTCTTTAAACTTTTAAAATATCATATGATTTTTATTTTGTTCAATTGCATTTAATTCATTTTCAATCGGTTCAATAATTTCAGTAAAATCTCTTTTTATTATATTCAACTCTACCAAGGTAGGTAATTCAAAAATAGGAACACCTTTACCATCATATATTTGAAACTCAATATTTTTACACATTTTATCAAACCGACAATTTATATTTATTTTTCCTAAAGTTTTAATTTTCTCACCTTGATAAGTTTTCAAAATTACATTAGACTTCTTAATTTCTTTAATTAAAACTTTTTTACAATAATCAATAGGCAATACATTGCATTCTGCACCAGTATCAACTTTAAAAGCTATCTTTTTATCTTTATAATCAACAACATTTAAATGCTGAACCCATGACTTCTTTGCATCGATAGAATTCACTTGTATCATATCAAACATCAACTCATTTATACCATCAATATATGAATCATCATCTTTTTCACATTGTACAACTTTTACAGTTTTATTTTTATCAACTTCACACATTTTCATAAAATGTCCTTTCTTACCACATTTTTTACACTCTTTATTATACGCAGGAAAATTCTTGTAGCGATGATTATACCCACAACGTTGACACAGTTGTTTCTCGGAACTCCGCTATTTATCGGCGTCTCTCCTTCCATCGGTATAAACCGCGTGCTATTAGTTATAACTCGTTGGCTTTTTCTTGGAACTCACCTTCCTACTCGTCTTTTTCGATACCGATACGCGATTTTCATTTGTTCATATACGTCGTCTGTACTCAAAATCAAGAATAAAGAGTATCACGAGCTCGAAAATAAGTTCAGTTATTCAGATTTCAATAAAACGTTGCTCGAAATTATTAATTTAAAGAAGTAACTGTGTTAATTACTTGAATAATAATATTGCTACAAACCATTTCATCTGAATTCTTTAAAATATAAAGTTTTTCTAAACTACTTAAAATCTACAGTTGTAAAAGTAATGAAAAATAAATCATCACGGTGAATAGATAATAATTAGTAGTTGTAGTTATTTTAACATTGAACAGACCTTTTACAAGATATGTAATTGAAAACATAAGCACACAAGTAGACATAAGCGCTCGGTTGATCGGCGCTGGCTCTTGCTTTAGCTGCAGTTTCGCGTGTCCACGGTGTTAAAAAATTCATATCTTCTTATCAGATAGAGTGCACTAAAATGTTTTTGTACATGTGATTAGTGTATACTCTACCAAATAAAAAGGTGAAAAAAAAAATTTTTAACACAAGGAGAAGTGAGTTAAATTGTTAATTGTTTTTAATAAAATTTATTATTTATTAATGAATAAAATTTTTTTCAAATGAAAATTTTTTTTTTTGATTATACTATTATTTTTTAACCTACCACTAAAATTTCATTAATTTTAATTTAATATTCATGGAGATATAGCAATATTAGATAACAGAAGGCCAGAAATTCATTTATTTATAATTTGTTAAATAATTAAAATGAAAAAAAAAAAATTTAGGACATTTATGTTTATCTATAAACCTTCCAAAATCTGCTAAAAAACTTTTAATATTCTGCAAGTACATTTTTAGTTGCCCGCTTCAGAAAGTTTGACTCACAGAATTAGAGATTTCTAATTTTCTTAATTGCGCCCGTTCATTTGTGCATAAGGTTCGCCGTGAATTGGAAGCATCAGGAGGCGATACAGAATCGGTTGCAAAACGCAAAAAGCACGAACAACGTTCTGACACTGTCCGATCTGCAGAATTTTTAGAGCAAGTGCAAGCGATCATAGACGAGGACCCTTCAAAATCGATGAGGGTCCTTGCGAGTGAGCTTTATGTTTCTGAGCGCCTTATTCGTAGAGTTGTCCACGAAGACCTTCGGTATAAGTCTTATGTGATGCGCAGAGGACAGTTCATGTCGGAGCGAACACGGGAACAGAGAGTTTTCCGATCAAAACGTCTTTTAAACAAAATTAAACACCCTGAGGCGCCCAAAATGTTATGTTTCTTTTCCGACGGAAAAAAATTTTGACCAAGGTCAAAAGACCAATCGCAGAAATGACAGATGGCTATGTTCAAATCCTACGGAGGTTCCTGTTGTTATGCACACAAAATTTCCAGCCACTGCTATGGTTTTAGGTGTTGTCAGCAAGGAAGGACATGTTATGCCACCACACTTTTTTACTCAAGGACTTTGAGTGAACTCTGCTGCATACATCGAGGTTTTGGAGACGTTAGTGAAACCCTGGATAGACAATGTAAGCGGAGGCAGACCATACATTTTTCAACAAGACTCTGCTCCTTCACATAAAGCGATGGCGACACAAGATTGGATGGCCGAAAATTTTCATGACCACATAACACCGAACCTATGGCCACCTAGCTCCCCAGACCTTAATCCTTTGGATTATTACGTATGGGGCGTAGTTGAGCGTGAGATCAATAAGCGTCCTCATAACACCACTTCTTCGCTGAAGACTGCTATTAATGCCGTTATGGTCAATATGAACAAAGAGCATTTGATTCGGGCATGTAATCGTTTCCGGACCCGGATCGAAGAGGTAACTGCTGCTAATAGCGATTTTATTGAATAACTCTATAGCCATATATTAATTTAACGTTGTATAAAGAATTCCTAAAAAAGTTCAATTTTATTAAAAATACAAGCTAATTAATTTTACTCTCAAGTTGTCCTCAAATACCGTACGCACCTTGTACAATTAACCCATTAAGGACCAAAAGGACGCTTTTTACATATTTTTTTCAGCGACATAACCAACTATGAAATCGTTTGTGAAAAACATCGAAAAATATCATTTCCGATGTAAAATTTTCTGATTTTTTGATTAACGGAGCCAGAATTTCAAAAAAATGCATATTAAAGAAGTTGTTATTGTTTATTTATATGGCAACCGTGGGTGGAGAAGTAGTACACATCATCAAATGCGTAGCTGTAGAAATAAAACTGTAACATGGAGTACATGAACAATCTTGGTAAAAATTTCTTTACACGAATTTCATAATAAATTTAATATAATATCAAAAAGCCTGCAATTATACCAAGATCATTTATTATAGTTATACCGTACTTATGCTAATCATAATTTTTTATTAATTTTGCGATATGACGTATTAATTTCACTTTGTAACTTTTTTTTCCAGCGATAGTTATAATCATTAACTTAATTCGTTAACCCATTAAGGACTCAGAGGACACTTTTTACATATTTTTTTCAGTCACATAACTAGCTATGAAATTGTTTGTGAAAAACATAAAAAAATATCATTTCCGATGTAAAATTTCCTGATCATTCAATTCGTCAGGTCAGAATTTCAAAAAAATGCATAATAAAAAAGTTGTTATTGTTTATTTAACAAAAAACACGAAATTTCGATAAAAAAAAATGTTCCGTTCTATATTTTCGCATCGAAACTGGAAGTCAATATTTTCAAACTGTGCATTTTTTGCGTCTATAGACTCTAACCTTCAAAATCCTCTATTAGTTTTTTTGAAATTAAACTTGGCGGTATCCAATATTGCGGCTTCAAGATAAAATTTCTTTGCTTATTCTAGTATTTTTGAATAACACAACTTTTTTGTATTAGATGTTCGTGAAACTTAGTTTGTAGGGGTTTATGTCACTGATTATGAATCTACTATTAGTTTTTCCAAATTGAGAATGGCGGGTCCAATATAGCGGCTAAAAATTTTCAAAATTATTCAAATATTATGAAAATTAGTATATAGGAGTATTTTGGGTCAATGATTATGAATTTGGTAATTATTTTTCTAAATTCGCAATGGCGAATCTAATATGGCGGCTAAAAATCTTCAAAATTATTTAAATTTTATGAAAATTGGTATATAGGGTTTTTTGGGTCGCTGATTATGAATTTAATAATTATTTTTTTAAATTCAAGAAGGCAGATTCAATACGGTGATGGTCAATGCTAGAAACAATTCTTATTTCATAAAAATTAGAATGTAGGAGATTTTACGATCACCAATTCTATGAAAATATCGTCTTTCAGCCGTAAATTTACGTTACTCAGCTTTAACCACGTGGAGGTAAACGACAAAACTAAGAGCCTCTTTTTTCTTTTTTTTCGGTTTTTATATTTTTTAATTTCTTTTTGTTTTTATTTATTTCTTTTTGTAATTTTTTTTATTATTAATGTTATAATTTATTGGTGTAAAAGTAGAAAATATGAGGAACATGCATGGACTTTGCAGTCTTTACCCATTTTTGTTGTTCTGGGAGAGCATTTTTAAAATTTTGACAATTTTTTTTCAAAGAAACAGTTATAGAAGTGTGTGATCTACTTACTTTTGCTTTTGCAAGGTAATATTTTGGAATCTCCATAGCAAGATCTTTTGTACCAATTTTTTTTACATGTACGTAATTCCGAAGAACTGTTGCAATAGCCATGGTAGATTAAATAAATCTCATAAATATCGGCTGAGTCTATTTCTTTGCTTCAATACTTTGCATCGAATTACTGCAATATAAATTATGTAAATCAACACCACCCATAAGTAAATTATAAATTTTGAGAGCATTAGGAAATAATATAGCCATTTAAGAAAATTCGCTTTCAGAACGAAAATATGTAAAGACTGCATGTTTTTTACTTTTACACCAATAAATTATAACATGAATAATAATAAATAATACAAAAAAAAAACAAAAAAAAAACGAAAAGAAATTAAGCTGGGTAACGTAAATTTACGGCTGAAAGACGATATTTCATAGATTTGGTGATCGTAAAATCTCCTACATTCTAATTTTTATAAAATAAGAATTGTTTTTAGCATTAACTATCACCGTATTGGATCTGCCTTCTTGAATTTTAAAAAATTATCACCAAATTTATAATCAGCGACCTAAAAAACCCTATATACCAATTTTCATGAAATTTGAATAATTTTGAAAATTTTTAGCCGCTATATTGGACCCGCCATTCTCAATTTGGAAAAACTAATAGCAGATTCATAATCAGTAACATAACCCCCTACAAACTAAGTTTCACGAACATCCAATACAAAAAAGTTGTGTTATTCAAAAATACTAGAATAAGCAAAGAAATTTTATCTTGAAGCCGCAATATTGGATACCGCCATGTTTAATTTCAAAAAAACTAATAGAGGATTTTGAAGGTTAGAGTCTATAGACGCAAAAAATGCACAGTTTGAAAATATTGACTTCCAGTTTCGATGCGAAAATATAGAACGGAACATTTTTTTTTATCGAAATTTCGTGTTTTTTGTTAAATAAACAATAACAACTTTTTTAATATGCATTTTTTTGAAATTCTGACCTGACGAATCGAATGATAAGGAAATTTTACATCGGAAATGATATTTTTTTATGTTTTTCACAAACAATTTCATAGCTAGTTATGTGACTGAAAAAAATATGTAAAAAGTGTCCTCTGAGTCCTTAATGGGTTAACGAATTGAGTTAATAATTATAACTATGGCTGGTAAAAGAAGTTACAAAGTAAAATTAATACGTCATATCGCGAAATTAATTAAAAATTATGATTAGCATAAGTACGGTATAACTATTATAAATGATCTTGGTATAATTGCAGGCTTTTTGATATTATTTTTAATTTATTATGAAATTCGTGTGAAGAAGTTTCTACCAAGATTGTACATGTACTCCATGCCGGAGTTTTACTTCTACAGGTACGCATTGGATGATGTGTACTACTTCTCCACCCACGGTTGCCATATAACCGGGTCCATTCATCAGGTTATAAGCGAACTCGTCGAGCGATTGGTCGGCTATAGCTAGCGTGTTTAGCAGTGCCTGCCTCTCAATACTGCATTGCTGTTGCAAGATGTTACGGTACAGAGATTGAATTTGCGATTAGATATGTTTTTCGATGTACACGAATTTAGAATTCACATAAGTGAAGATATCCACATTTTTTACTGCCATCTTTCCTGGCTTCGCGAATAAATATCCTTTGGCGGTTTCTAGAAGAAACAGCCTAGGGTGTTCGGTCTTGACCACTGTGTACCCGCATAAGCTCTTGCTGCCCTTGCTGGATAGGGCAAATGTCACATCGTCTGTGGTAAGGGAATATATGGTTCGTTCATGATTATAAGTATTGTCTGTAATCTTAGTAGCTATTCATTCTTACAAGAGTATGTGATAGTCGAACTTACACTTGTATAGGGGTAGGGCGTCTCAAAAAGAATGACTACTTTCGAGGTTGATATAGGATGTTTTGGAGGGGGTGCACGATGTTCCGGAATCCAAGTGTATTTTATTATTGCCTAGGTCTATTTTTGCAAAATGTTCTCTTGAAGTAATCCTTAGTAATCCCTGTACAACTGTGTTCTCCCAAGCACCATAAGGGTCTTGGCAAACACTTCCGGAACACCGCCCATTTTCAGAGAGTGTACCTACGTAGATGATCGGGTGCGTTACGATACTATTCACTTTTATTTTATTAACTATTATGCTATTTATAAACTTAAACATTCCGGTTTCGTGCATTTAATAGCACGCGCGCCTACTAATCTCACGTATATATTCGGTCTGACCATGGTTAATTATAGAATTGTGGGAGGACATTTTGCAATAGTAAACTGTCCGCTGTATCTCTACTTTACATTGTATTACATGGGTTTAGTAATAGTTTACTGTTTGTAACAATTGTATGTAACGACGGGTTACATTTACAGGGTTTATTAGGAATTCGCATTCTCCTACTTCTAGTAGAGATACAGTGGTTACATTTACGTGTCATGATTCACAGTCATAACCAATAAGGCTGTAAATCAGAGCAACAAGACATAAGAAAATAATTGTTTTCGCCCAGTCCATCTGAAAAATAACGGTAATTTTATTCTCCTTCTTTTATTTGTAATCGTCTAGTATTGTTAGTTGGTTTTATATATATTTGTATGTTTTGTTTATTACATATTTTTTATAAGAAAATATTTATCATTATTATAAGAAAAAATTATTTTTAGTGTTCTCTCTTTCTCTCTTTTTTTTTTTTTTCGATTTATTGTTCATTTTATATGTATTTATTTATATAACTTTATATTATTTATTTTATGTATAAATATAAATAAAAATAAATATTATATATAAATAATATTATATATATTATTTATTTATTATTTATTTATATTATATTTTTATATTATTTACCTTTAAGTATATTTTATTTATATTTATATATAGTATACTGTCACGGAAAGCACTCCGTTCTCCGCGCGTATTCGTATTTCGCGCGTTTTCGCCGTTCGCACAATTAATATCATACTTCGGTATCGCGACGGTCTTTCGCGGGAAGTTACGGTACGCGCGAGCATTCAAAGATAGGCGTGTATTGTATCAAAAATTGTTGAGTTTAGGCTAGATAAGGGAACTTTTGCCGCGTTTTAGACAGTCTAATACCGCCATTGAAATCTTCTGGTCGCGTTCTTTCTGTTCGTATGTTTGACATACTATGTCATTACGACATAAGCTGGCAGTGTGGCCTAGTTTTCCGCAAATTGGACACGTTTTTGCTTTGAGGAAACAGCTTTCTTATGAATGTCCTGGTACGTTACAAAATCGGCATATCGTCAACCTGTTTGCTCGCGATTCGAATCGGGTGCCTTCCGATCTTTTCGGTTCCGGTTTTGTGACTTCTTTGCTCGTATAAAAGAAACCCTTTTTATGAGGTCGCTATTAATCGTGAAGAGCAGTTTTAGAGGTGATTTGTTTTTCGGTCAGTATCGCGTTTTTCACGATGTCTGAGATATTGTTTGTCGCTTCCATTCTATTCTCTATCACAGGTTTCAGGCCTTGCTTGAAGCACTCTATTATGTGTGCCTCCGTCTGTGTCCTGAATTCGGGATCGAGGGCGCCAGTGGCTATTTTATGAGCCTCATTTATTTGCGCTCCCAAATCCCTCATATGGTTTGCGAAGGCGATTTCATTCTCGTGGTCTCGCTGATATTCGTTTCCGAGTTCGCCCAAAAGTTGTTGTTTAGTTTTGGTGCTGGCGTGTATGTCTTTGAAGAAGTCTTTTAAAGATTCGATCCTCGGGAATGATGATCCGAGGATCGTGGTGCGAGCTTCTCCATTTATTTTACTTCTGATAAGTCTTACCAGGTTCGATTTGTCATAGGGCCCTAGTATTTCCCTGGCTTCGTTGCATCCTTCTAAAAATTCGCTGAACGGGACATTTCTCCCATTAAATTTAGGGACTACATTGAGGGCGTCCTTTAATGATATTGGAAAGATCGGTTTCTGACCTTCATCTTCTATTCTTCCCCTACTAAGTCCTGGTGAATTTCCCCTTGACTCGGTCATTTTTGGTTTTGTCGTTTTTTTAACGCTTAAGTTTCCTGATGGCACAGAAGTTTGTGTTCTTGGGAGTGACACGTCACGGCTTGTATACAACCTATCGCCTGAAGGAGAACGAAACACGAGCAACTTGCAACAGAAAGGATCTATAGAGTCAACCTTATCTTGTTTACTCCTTGCGAGCTGTGGTATTGTTTGCCTCTTATCTGTCATCGGCTACTTAGGTACTTCCTAGGTTATGTGATTTCTCGGTTAATTCATATGGCCGTTCTTAAAAAAAAATTTTAGTCAAGTAGCAATAATCCGACATTTACGAATAACCTCTGAGGGCTGTTTTCTAAAGCACGGACTTGGCATGCAATGTTATCGTTATTTTTTGGCTCCTTTCTAAGTATTTCCCTATTCTTCTTTCTTTTTTTTTTTGTTATATCTCTTTTAATTTTTGTATGGTTATCTTTTTCGTCTCTCTATTTTTTTATTTTTATTTTTTCCTTATTTATTTTCTATTCTTGTGTATTTTTCTTTTTATTTATTATTTTTATTATTTATTTATTTCTTTATACCTTTAAGTTAATTTTTTTTATGTATAGTCTGTTGGTTTATTTGCTGAGGATTTTTTTTTTGAAACGGTGTCCTCCTCTTGGGTAGTTTTGACGCTGATCCGGCTGAGTGAAGTAAAAAGGAAAGAAGAGAGGGGAAAAGAGAAGAGAAAGAGAAAAAATTAAATATACGATACAAGTAACCTTGCTTCTATTAACAAAGGAAAAATTTATCAAAAGTTAAACAATAAAAATTAATCTAAGAAGCAGTTAATTTAAAAAAAAACTAAAAGAGAAATAAAAGAATGAAGAAAAAAATTCGGTTAATTATAAGCTTGAGAATTCGGATGGGCAGAGGCCGTAAATAATTATCCTTATTTGAGCGAAAGCTTTTTTTTTTTATTCTGTTAGAAATTTTCTGATTACAAATCGCCGGTTTGGTTCAACATTGCGTATATTTTTTTCTATCTCGTTTTCTGTGCTCGCCTTCCTTTTCTTTAGGATTTTATAATTTTGTGTCACCGCGTGGATGCAGGTAGTGCAGAGGCCCGGGAAGTCCCTGTGCTGACAGCACAACGATTCAATTCTTTCGTCTAGGGTCAGGAGGGGGGGGCTCTGGAGGTTCGTTTTACTTTGCGACAAACGCCTCCAACCTCTGGATACGTTTTGCGCGTTTCTTCTTGTAAGTCTTCCCTTTAACCCAAGGCTGTTGGCGAGCTTCCTTGAGCACCCGAAAATAGCACTTCCACTGCCGTGAGTTGGCGTTCTTTTTGAGGGAAGAAGTTTCTTCTGCTCAACCTCCACGTACCCTAATGTGAAGTATTTTTGATTTTCCGTGGGCTCCTGGCCGAGGTTGGTGTTCATTGGAGAAAAGAGCAAGGGGGTATGAGCGAAAGAGAAAAAAAATACAAAAAAATTAATATGTAACTAAGAGAAGTAGGGAAGAAGAAAAAAGAGAAAAAGAGAAAAAAGATTGCGTTCCAAGGTTGAAGACTTTAATCGTCGGATAAGTCCGTTATATCATCTTGGGTTTTACAAACCCAGTCACCTATGACAGTTAGGTTTTCGTTGAGGTTTGCTAGTTCACGCCTAACTTCAGCGAATTTTTCTCCGGTGGTCTCTCTATCTTCGACGTAGCCTGTGGTGAGCCGCCCTAGGAACTTCCTAACCTTCCGCTGCTTCTCGATTAACCTAACCGCTTTGCAGTAATTTCCGCAGATCTGCCCAGTATTCATTCTTACTTATCCGCGCTGCGAGAGATGTTCGACTATTAGTTTGTTGACTACTGCATTGGTTTCTTCCAGCATGGCTCAAGCTTCTCCTACCGTCCTCTCTCCGAAAATTACTCATTTGGTCAATTCAGAGAGCAACTGATATACATTATCCTGGCTCAGTTTCCCGTAGTGGGCTCATCTGTGGTAATATATGTGTGTTTATTATTCGTTCATTTTTCCTCCCCCTTTCTTGTCCTCAAATATTTTTTTTTTTTTTTTTAATTTATCTTTAGATTCTTTAGGCCTCTCGCTAAATTGTCAATGGTTTTATCGTTAACGTCCTTGTTTTTCTTGAGTTGCGAGAACCTATCCAGCACCGCTTTCGTCGTACTGGTTAGTATCCCCGCTAGTTTGTTAACTCTCCGATTTAGGCGGTTAACTCGATCGGATTGGAGCGAGCAATCACAAGCGTATTTATACAAGATTTGTTATTTTCTCTCACTTATGTTGTATTTCTCTTTAATAAAAGTTAGTTTTTTTAAGAGAGAGATAATTACGTTCTTATACTGCCTCATAACTTCTGTCAAAGCTTTCAAGTGATTTCCAAGAGCTTGTTCCCTGTTACTTGGGGCTAGCGGGTTAAAATTTTCGTAAATGATCGGAATCATTAGAACACGACAGCGCGTGGAAATGCGCGTTTCCATTGTATGCACTGTATTTGTCTACTTGCTTTCTTGCTTATTTATTTTTAATTTACTTCACTTATATTACTTATTTATTATAATATATATTTATATTGTTTTTTTTTAATTTTTTATTCGTCTTATTTATTTTCTTATTTATTTAATTTATTTATTTCTTACTTACTTATTCGTTTAATTTTTATATTTATTTAGTTTCATTATTTATTTATTCATTTAATTTATTAACTTATTGTTTATTTTAATTTATTTACTTAGTTATTTACATAGTCGTTCAATTTATTTTAATTTATTTACTTAGTTATTTACATAGTCGTTCAATTTATTTCTTATTTATTTATTTAGTTGTTTATTTAATTATTTGGTTTACTCTTTATTGTTTCAATTTGTATTATTTATTATTTTGCCTCTTTGTTTGTCGTTTTATTTTTTGTTCGTCAATTTATATTTTATTCCAATTTGTATATTTTTGTAACGTCAGTTGCGATGTCACTATGCATTAATTTGAGTAACGCAAACTCATAGTTGCCTTTTTGAGCCTAAGCAGTCAAGCTTACGTGCTCGGGATGGCGGAGGAAATTCAAAGCTTTATCTTTTCTTTCTTTTGAGAATGCGGTGGTGTAGTCCTGGACTGAACGTTGTGATATTAGGTAAAAGGTAATTAGCCGAAACTCAGGCTAAGTCTACCTTTGGGAGGATATAGAATAGATAAGAGTATAGAGAAGAGAAAGAGAACAAAATATACCATACAAAATTTAAATTTAAACTCACTTTTTATTGATTTTGTATTTTGCTGTGATGAATCCTCTCTCTCTCTCTCTCTCTCTCTCTCTCTCTCTCTCTCTCTCTCTCGTGAGTAGTGCCCGTCAACTTTTGATTTATTCTATTTTAGAAACAATTTTCTGCCGCTTGCGCCTTCGAGCTTCTTGTTGCAAGTACTACTTGCATGCGCCTTTATGCGAGTCCACGCTGAAACATTAATTTTTTATGATCAACGTTGGACTCCGTCTGAAATATCAATTTATTTGCGTGCTTGGTTTTGAGTTTTTTGGTGGTTAATTTTAAGCTACAAGTATTATTAGCGCAATTTTTATTTTAAGTGTGTAGCTACAGTGCCACGCTAACCTTCCTCTACGACAACGACCATCTTAAGCAATCAACCGCAGCGCGTGAAAAATTTTAAATTTAAATTTGAGAAGGAGAGGAATTCAATTTTATTTAAACTTATTACTTATTTTTATTGAATTTATAATTTTTTTAATTAGTCTATGCATGTTTTGTTATTAATTGATAAATTATATTTTATTCTGAAATTTTAATTAATTTATTTTTTGGTATGACCTGTTATAGGGCTACTCTACAGATTGTTCGTTGAGTCGCATCACTGCCTGATTATAATCGGACCTTATTGACTGATTATAACACATCGTTCAATAAGTCCCGAGACTAACCCAGAGATGGTGCTAGTAGTACCAAACTGGCCACGTTTCCATAGAGTGCGAACCTTTACATAAAACGTGTAAAAATTTCACGTCGATGGAAAAAAGCGAGTTTCGCGTGTTGATAAAACGTTGTTTTTTAATGGGTAAAAACACCGTAGAAGCCCAGCAATGGCTTGAAAAACATTAGCCAGACTCCTCTCCATCCAAACCAACGTTTTGTCGTTAGTATGCTGAGTTTAAACGTGGTCGTACGGACACAAACGATGCGGAATGTTCGGGTAGGCCATTGGAAGCCGTTACACAGGAAAATGTGAGTGAAGTGTTGAAAATTTTAATAAAAAATCGCAAAGTGAAGGTCCATGAGATTGCAGAAATGACACAGATATCATCTGGAAGCGTATTTACAATCTTTCATGAAAAATTGAGCATGAAAAAGGTTTTTTCCAAGTAGGTGCCGCGATTGCTTTCAGTGGAACAAAAACAGCAACGAGTCGACGATTCAGAGAGCTTTTTATCGCTATTTACTCGCAATAAAAAGGATTTCCTGCGTCGATACGTGACCATGGATGAAACATGGATACATCATTTCACTCCGAAGTCGAATCGGCAATCATCTGAGTGGCGCATGGCTGGCGAAAGCCGCCCAAAGCGTCCAAAAACACAGTAGTCTGCTGGCAAAGTCATGGCGTCTGTTTTTCGGGATACACATGGCGTGATTTTCATTGACTACCTGGAAAAAGGTAAATTAATCAACAGTGATTATTGTATTGACTTGTTTTGGTGCGTTTGAAGGACGAGATCGCAGCAAAACGACTGCACATGAAAAAGAAAAAAATCCTTTTTTACCAAGACAATGCACCATGCCACAAGTCCATGAAAACAATAGCAAAATTGAACGAATTGGGCTTTGATTTGCTTCCCCACCCCCCGTATTCGCCAGATTTAGCCCCCGGCGACTACTGGCTCTTTGCTGATCTCAAAAAAATGCTCCAGGAAAAAAAATTTTGCTCGAATGAGGAGGTCATTGCCGAAACTGAAGCCTATTTTAAAGCAAAGGATAAATCCTTTTAGAAACATGGTATAGAAATGTTGGAAAGGCGTTTGAAAGATTGTATCACTCTAAAAGGAGATTACATTGATGAATAGAAATGATTTTTGAAAAAAAATGTTGATTTCGTTGTTAGTCTCGGGACTTATTGAACGATGTGTTACATACGCCACATCCCGACTATTGACATGGCTCCGATTGCCTGCATTAAATGTAAAAAAATTAATAAAAAAAATAGCGTTTTAAATTCCTGTGCGAAATGTAATAAAAAATATTATGACATTTGCCACAATATTACTTCACGTGGTATAGGCAGTAATAAAAACACAATATTACTTTGTGAAAATTGTATAATCACTATTAATAATCGGAAAAGCGAACACTCAGCATTAATTAGTAGTAGCCTAGACAGTAGTGCGATTAGTAATATATCGATGACCGTCTCGACGCTAGTTGCTGAAATAAATACCGATCGCGTATTAAATAATACACCAATGCAGTAAAAGAGTACCACCGCGATAGCTGCATCACCTGTTCCTAATACTAACTCTTTCACGCAGCAAAACACAGCTTTGACTGATTCTGGAACAACAATAATTTAAAAAATGGAGCATTTACTAGATCCAATTAAAAAACTGATTGACTTTGAAACATACTTTAAATTAATGACAAAAGATCTCCAAAATGTTGCTGCACTTATCCGGAATCAGACCACTGTGTTCTCTAAAGTTCATTCGAGTCAATCAGAGCTGTTAAAAATGAATAGTAATCTGCATGAAAGAATAAAAAACTTGAAAATATCATTGATCTTAATTTCTTCAAGACCGAAAAACATATCGCGGATACTATCAAATCTCAACATGTCGACTTTTTGAACCATATAAACTCTAAATTTGATTCTATCCAAAACAATTTTAGTGAACTGACAGTTGGTGTAGCGACCGTGGTGCAGACCGTCTCTGATTTGACGCATATTGAAACTGGCGTGGACTCAGAATTAAATGTAACAGGAATAGGTAAAGATAGTACTTCAGTAACAGCGATCACCTGTAATAAGCCTGATGTACTAGGTTGTTTAAAAAGTTTTGAAAGCGGAAATAAAGATACTTTTTTTTGTTGGTGAAATAACTTTTATTGATCAGTATAATCTTTCATAAGTTCAATACACTGGGTCCAACGGTCTTTCAACTTGTTTATCCCATCATGGAAGTGACTTTCTGCAAGGCCTGCAAAATACTCCTCTACGACGGCTATAACCTCTTTGTTTAATGAAAAATGCTTTCCACGAAGGAATTTCTTGAGGTGTGGGAACAGCCAGAAGTCAGAGGGAGCTTAATCAGGCGAATAAGGTCGATGCTGCAACAATTCGTACTTTAATTCGGTTATTCTAGTAATGGTTTTTTGAGCTGTGTGAGCGGGTGCATTATCTTGATGAAAAATGATTTTTTTCTTGTGCAAACCGGGTCTTTTTTCACAACTTTTTTTATCCAATTGGTCTAAAAGGTTACAATAATATTCAGAATTTATTGTTTTGCCAGTTTGGAGATAATCCACCAACAAAATCCCTTTTGCATCCCAAAAAACTGACGCTAACACCTTCTTCACCGATTTCTGGACACGAACTTGCTTCGGTGCCGAAGTGCCTGGTTGACACTACTCTTTAGCCTCTTGTTTTGATTCAGGGTCATAATGGTAGACTTAGGTCTCATCCATAGTGATAAATCGACGCAAAAAATCCTTTTTATCCTTTTGAAAACGCTCCAAATGTTGCTCAGAAAGTCGCATTCGAACGTGTTTTTGTTCAATTGTAAGCGAATGCGGCACCCATTGTGCACAGAGCTTTCTGAAACCCAAAACTTCATTTAAAATATGACTTACACTGCCTAATGAGATGTCTAGGGCCTCTGCTAAATCTTTCTCGGTCAATCGACGATTTTCCAAAACCATATCCTGTACTTTTGCTATGAATGCTGGTGTTGATGCACTTTTTGGACGTCCTGAGCGTGGATCGTCTTCAATGCTTTTTCGACCACGTCTAAACTCTAAAACCCATCGATGCACAGTTGGAAATAAATGGAGCAGATTCCTTTAACACTTTTACCATTTTTGTATGAATTTCCGTTGCTGATAAACCTTCCAAAACAAAGAATTTTATCACTGCACGATATTCGGTTTTTTCCATTGTAAAAAAAATACACTAACACGTCAACTTCAAATGGCTTGTAAACAAACAATGAATTGACAGAGTAGAATAAAACTTTGGGTATGTTTATATGAAAGATAAAATATTAAAATGGCGTGAAAATTTTGGTTCTTCTACTGCTCTATAGATGTCGCTTTCAAAACTTTTTGAACAACCTAGTACATATTGTGAGCAAATGCGGTGCTGAGGATAGCCGGATCGTGATCTCAGGTGCAATTGACTGCTCAGCTGCTAATATTGCTCCTTAGGCTTTCGCTCTAGCCGTCCTTAACGTGGTTTTGCCCAATATCACAACGGATAATATACTATCTACCGAATTGATCTCGCGAGCAAAAATAGGAGACGCCTCAGGGGTGTTTCTTCTCTATTAGTTACGCTCTACAGCAGTCACCTTGTATCGCAAGTCTTATTAGCGAAACAAAAAATTACTGCTCTTAGTATGCGAGATCTTCATTCACCTATTCTTGACAATGGTTTGATCTTGGCAGATTCTAAAATTTTTATTAATGAATAGTTAAACAAGACAAAATATAATAAATGTAAACAAATAATCTCAGCCAAAAAGCTCGGCTTAAAGTATGTTTGGTATCGTCAAGGTAGATTTCTTGTCAGAAAGGTGGATGGAGACAGAGCCTATTGCGTTTCCTCCGTATCTGAATTACTTACACTATTCTCATCATCCATTGCCAGTGATTCTAGTGTACCAACAAATAATGTTAATATTAACCCTTAGCGCTCCGCACGTTTTTATACCAAATGATGGACGGCTCCGCCACGGAGCCAACGGAGGGCTAAGGGTTAATAATGATATTGACACATTGCAGTTAACAGTATTCCCGAGGGCATAAATAATGCAGCAGATACCGACATCAAAAGCAATAATAATCCTAGTGAAATTGACAATAAAACTGTTAAAATTAAAAATGCTAAAGAGAAAAATAATAAAGCTGCAAATAAAGATGAAGATAATAATAAAGTTTGACTAGACAATGGTACTTCTGTAGAGCACCAGGGAGTCAAAGGAGAACTGCGAGCGGGCTTTCTCAACGTAAACTCACTAAGAGCGCATGTTGAGCAAGCTCGTCAATTTCTAATGGACAATAACTCTTATGACCTTTTTGGTGTATCTGCGACCTGGCTAGATTCGTACGTGCCGGATGATATCATTCAGATCAAGGGTTCTACTTTATTTAGACAAGATCGCAATACTAATGGAGGAGGTGTTGCTTTTTATGTCAAAAATTATCTTAAATGTGAAATCTTTTCTTCTTCAGAAACTGAACAAAAGGGCAAACCTGGTATCCCAGAATACATTTTTTGCAATGTAAGATACAATGATTCACCTCCAGTATTTGTAGCCATCATTTACAGACCATCCGAAATTGCATAAAAAAAAAATGATAACTTCTTAACTAATTTACGTACTTCCTGTTTTGACTATAGTCATAAAATCATAATGGATGATCTGAATACCCATCTTCTTCGAGAGAGTGATGACGCTAAATTTGTACACAAATTGGCGGCTAAACTCTCTCTGCAACTAATCCAGCATGGCCCGACGCACATCACACCCACGTCTCGCTCCTGGATTGATGTACTTTATGTAGATGACAATGACAGCGTCACTGATAGTCTCAACATACCGGCACCATTTCAGAGTAAGCATAATATAATCACAGTCGCCATCTCCTACAATAGTTATCAGCCAATTCATAATTCATATTCATACCGAGATTTTAAAAACATCTCATTAAATGCTCTAACTTCATTCTTAGCTTGCTGTGACTGGTCTTCGTTCACGGATGAGATTCTTGACATAGACAGATGGGTGAGCCATCTCTGTGCCAACTTAATGGCGGCAATAGATGATCTTGCTCCCATTAAAACAATCTCAATACAAAAGGGACGACCTCCATGGGTTGATGCAGATTTGGCTCACTTATATAGGAAACGTGACGCTCTATAGCGACGATATAAACGCACGAACAATACGTCACTACTCAATGAATTTTTTATTTTATATCTCATTTTATTCTTTTATTTTGTCCTTTCATTTTATTTTTTTGTTTTTTTTAATTTCCTTTTTTTATTTCCTTACGTATTTATATATATTTTGTTTCACTTTTTCACTTAATTTCACTTAAAAATAATTACATATTTATTTTTTTATTTATTAATTTATTTCGCCTAATCTTATTTTGTAACTCTTTCTTTCTCACTCCAGTAGTCGTGGTGCGGGATAAGTTCCCTCTCTCTCGCACTCATATCGTGCGTAGCGCGCGCGAGTGGGAGAGGCCTATCCTTTTCTCGCTCCTAGAGTCCGTTGCGAGGGAGTTGCGGACTCTAGCACTTAGAGCCCGTTCGCACAGAGTAGCGCGTATTTAGGCTAGTCTTAAATATATTTGGTGTAATAAAAAGAAATCTATTATATTTGCATTAAATTGAAGGTTATATTTAGCATAGATAGAATGATACGGTTTAGGTCAAATAACACATTGTTCAATAAGTCCCGAGACTAACAACGAAAACAACATTTTTTTTCAAAAATCATTTTTATTCATTAATATAATCTCCTTTTTGAGTGATACAATCTTTCCAGCGCCTTTCTAACATTTCTATACCATGTTTATAGAAGGATTTATCCTTTGCTTCAAAATAGGCTTCAGTTTCGGCAATGACCTCCTCATTCAAGCCAAATTTTTTTCCCTGAAACATTTTTTTAAGATCAGCAAAGAGCCAGTAGTCGCTGGGGGCTAAATCTGGCGAATACGGGGGGTGGGAAAGCAAATCAAAGCCCGATTCGTTCAATTTTGCCATTGTTTTCATGGACTTGTGGCATGGTGCATTGTCTTGGTGAAAAAGGATTTTTTTCTTCTTCAAGTGCGGTCGTTTTACTGCGATCTCCTCCTTCAAACGTACCAACAAGTCAATATAATAATCACTGATGATCGATTTACCTTTTTCTAGGTAGTCAATGAAAATCACGCCATGTGTATCCCAAAAAACAGACGCCATGACTTTGCCAGCAGACTGCTGCGTTTTTGGACGCTTTGGGCAGCTTTCACCAGCCATGCGCCACTCAGATGATTGCCAATTCGACTCCGGAGTGAAACGATGTATCCATGTTTCATCCATGGTCATGTATCGATGCAGGAAATCCTTTTTATTGCGAGTAAATAGCGATAAACAGCTCTTTGAATCGTCGATTAGTTGCTGTTTTTGTTCCACTGAAAGCAATCGCGGCACCCACTTGGAAAAAACCTTTTTTCATGCTCAATTTTTCATGAAGGATTGTAAATACGCTTCTAGATGATATCTGTGTCATTTCTGCAATCTTACGGACCTTCACTTTGCGATTTTTCATTACAATTTTTAACACTTCACTCACATTTTCCTGTGTAACGGCTTCCAATGGCCTACAAGAACGTTCCGCATCGTTTGTGTCCGTACGACCACGTTTAAACTTAGCATACCAACGACAAATCGTTGGTTTGGATGGAGGGGAGTCCGGGTAATGTTTTTCAAGCCATTACTGGGCTTCTACGGTGTTTTTACCCATTAAAAAGCAATGTTATATCTACACGCGAAACTCGCTTTTTTCCATTTTTCAAACAAATTACAAAGTGACTTTACTCTTACCTCAATAAGTCTGCGGTCTGTGATCCGATCGACGTGAAATTTTTACACGTTTTATGTAAAGGTTCGCACTCTATGGAAACGTGGCCAGTTTGGTACTACTAGCACCATCTCTGGGTTAGTCTCGGGACTTATTGAACTATGTGTTATATATATATATATATGTACTCAGCAGAGTGTAAGCTGGTGTTGTAAGTAAGAACTGCGAAAGATATTAATCTATCCCAGTCGTTATAAGACTCTGAATACGTTCTGATAAAATTAGTTAATGGCGCATGGCTTCTTTCTAATGATCCATTGGTCTAGGATTTATATCCTGACGTGGTAAGATGTCATATTTTAAATTTTTTTATAAGTGTTTCCGTAAAGTCTAACAGGAAGCTGGTTCCTCTGTCTGATAATAATGCTTTAGGAGCCCCAAATTGGCATACAGTCTGTCAAAAAAGTACCGGAAATTTTAAATTAAAACAACATTTTTACATTTGATAATCAAAATTTATTGGGTCGCCTTCAAAATAGGCTCCATTTGCTCCGATATATCTATGCTAACGGCACTTCTAACCATCAAAACATTTTTTATAGGCGCTTTCCAAGATGGCCTTCAGCTCGCGCGCCGAATTTTGTTTTACGGCTTTAATCGACTGAAAACGGGTGCCACGGAGCGGCAATTTAAGTTTCGGGAAGAGGAAGAAGTCACAGGGAGCCAAATCTGGCGAATACGGTGGTTGCTCAAGCGTGTTCGTTGAGTTTTTGGCGAGAAAGTCGGTTACAATCGTAGCTCGGTGAGACGGCGCGTTATCGTCGTGCAAAATCCACGAGTTGTTTGCCCACAAATTTAGCCGCTTCTTACGGATGCGCTCACGCAAACGTTTTATAACGCCTAGGTTATACTCTTTGTTTAACGTCTGACCCTCTGCAACGAATTCGTAGGCACCACGCCACGGATATCGAAGAAAACAATGAGCATCACCTTCACTTTCGAGCGGCTTTGGCGTGGTTTTTTTGGTTTCGGCTAGTTTTTTCCCACCCATTCCGATGCTTGCTGGCTTGTTTGCATATCGTACTCGTACACCCACGTTTCGTCACCAGTTATGATGCATTCCATAAATGCGGGATCGGAACTGGCGCGATCTAGCATGTCCGAAGCGACCTGTCCGCGATAGCGTTTTTGAAGAAAATTAAGCTCTTTTGGAACGAGTCTTGCGGTTACCTTTCTTATGCTCAAAATATCAATTAAAATCGTACTTGTGGACTCGTCGGATATCTTAAGTTTATGTGCTATCTCTCATAAGCTAGTATGTCGGTTTTCAAGCACCATTTCCTTAATTTTATTGACGTTATCTGCGGTCGAAGCCGTCGATGGGCGTCCGAAACGAGGCAAGTCTTCGACGACTTCACGACCCTCCTTGAAGGCTTTGTACTACTTACACGCACGGGTTTTCGATAGTGCTTTATCACCAAAAGCCTTTTGCAATATTTTCAATGCATCGGCACACGAAATTTTATTCGCAACACAAAATTTTAGACAAATTCTTTGTTCAACGTAATCACCCATTGTAAAAAATCGGCATGCACTATTGACATCGACTGACTTATCCAGCTATTGCAAACACACTCGTTGACAGATTCCGCTCAAACTTGGCATAGTCATTAAGGACAGTTGTATCAACATAGAAAAAAAAATTTTACCTGCCTAAATTGTCCCACCAGATTTAAATCGACAATTCCCGGTACTTTTTTGATAGAATGTATAGGTACATAATTTTCTAATGGTATTTCGTGTCCTACCTTAATAGTAAAAGGGATGGGGTCTCCTGGCAGTAAGAATACGTCACAGCACTCATCTATTATCTGGTTCACACTGTCTTTTTCCTCTTGATTAAGATGACTAACCCGAATTAAACTTCGTAGTAGCTGAGCTCGTTCCCATTGCTGGCCTATTCTGTTGGGTAGCGTTTTCGGTTCAGTATCTGTGTCAGGGTCGAATTCGGGGGTAGCATATTCAAATAGCAGAATTATCACAGGGTCTATGTTGACGCAGATGTCTTCTTCTTGGGTATTTATTGCCATCACACGGCAAGTATTTTGTTCATTCCGTACTATTCCTTTCCCTATTTATACCCGATCATTGTTGAGTTATAATTTGGGCAGATATCCTTCCTTCAACTCGCTGGGTTTGATAGCTATCTGGAGTACTTGTCTGGTTCTTCCTTTTAATATATATTTATGTTTGGATTTCTCTTGGTCGAGGGACGATTGATTTAGATCTACTTGATTGTCTGTGAGCAATTTACTTATGAAAGTTTCGGATAAATTACTAGGTTCTTTGCAAGGGTCACTTGCTTTATATATTTTTTTGGTTTTCTGCTTATGTTGGTCACTTGTTGATTGGAAAGGAATAGGATGCATAACATCTCCGCTTATCATAAGGGCTTTGTTATGATATGATATAACGGCTTTCTCCTTTTTTAAGTAACCTCGCCCAATTATCTCATCTTGATTAATTTTGAATTTATAAGTCACGACATGAAATTTCGCAGGTGACCTCTGCATGGTTAAATAGGTAGTACCTAAGGTTTTTACGGTCATATCCGTAATCCCACCTAGTGTACCTATATCACCTGTATCAATCTGAAGATCAGGATGCAAAGACCCGAGTTTAATTAATGTTACGTGCGGGGCTACACGCACAACACGAAATTTTAATATTTATTTTATTGCGGGACCCGCCAACGCGTCCCGTATGGGCCCGCCCGCGCATCGCGAACCGAAGGGACCCATGTTGCCGCGGATTATAAACATGACAGCCTCTACCCCATTCTTTAGTAGGGATCAGCCGCAGAGAAGAGGCATGATGTTAGTTAACTAAACATAAGTAAAAACCTACCTGGATCCTTAGCAAGTCCGGATTTTCCAATGGTACCCGTCCGATGAGGAATGGAGGTTCATAGTGTTTTACGCCACAAGGTTTTCTCACTTATAGTGTCTTTATTTAATAAATTGTACAATCGCGATGATGGAGTTATTGAATGTCACTCACACACGCAACACGCGGCCGAAAACCGGGATGAAAAAAAGTTATTGAAAATGTAACGTTCGGAAAAATTATAAAATATGGAGACTCGAATTAAACGACGTTACGGCGGAGTTTAGATAGTACTGTTCTTTTTAACCGTCTCTCTCTCGCGGCCCGTTGGTACTCATATTTAAAGACCTTGAGGTGGAGGCATCGTGGGGATTTTTGCTTATTTTGCATCAGCGCGAGCCTCGGTAGACTCCCGAGCCTCCCCCGCACCTCCCGACTAAACTGCAACCTTAGACATTTTATTTGTTTAAATGTGTGCGCCGAGGCGAGTTGACCAACACAACTCTCTAAAGGTGTGTGGGAAAAATATCTGACTGTAAGAGTACGTTTATTTTCCATGTCTCCTGGGTTTTTTCCACAGGAGTCAATTTGCAGCGTGAGTGCAAGTGTCACCCACCTTTTTCTAACACTCTGTTGTACAGAGTTCGTCAACCTGCGCGCTCAGCATTTTCACACATTAAACGTACACATTTATGTGTTGCAGTGGTACATTGAACCGTTTAATTTTGATTTTATTTTTTATAAATTCTTAATTTAATTATTATTATTTAATTTAATTATTCAATTTAATCATTAAAATTTCGTCACGTAACAATTAAGTTAACCGAAGCTCCATTATCTATCATAAATGTCAACCATGGTACTCGGTCCTCTCGGATTCGCAGCCTTATTACTATGGGTTTGTCATCTCCTGAATCTTCTTCTCGAGGACTCCACGGATATTGCTTCGGGGGTCCGTTCGGACGCTCGTAACTTACCATCGTTGGGAAGTGGTAAATCGGATGGTAATATTTTTGCCGCGGATAATCTACTCGCTCGTTATATTGCGTTGGTCCATATTGTTTGTTCGTAATATAGCTATTAGTCCTGTTTGTCCGGGCTCCTGGCGATGAAATTTTCTTTGCTATGGCTCTAATGTTTCTACGACTATACTCACAATCATTTGGTCTATAATTTATGCTGTTTCAGCCTTCAGGATAAGATCTGTCATTTCTACGTTTAACTGAGCTTGAGAATTCGTCATCCTCTTCGTCTCCTTCAAATTGTTTATGTCTAGACTTTGCATCTGGTAAGATGTGTCTTCTAATTAGATTTTCTAACTCTACTGCAGCTTGATATGCCTCATTTAAGTTAGCGGGCCGTTGGCTGTGCACCGTAGTGGCGATTACTGGTGGTAATTTCTTTTTGAACATTAGTAGCGCTACCTATTCTAATGGCTTGATCCGCTCGGTTACTTGTTGTGATGTCATTCCTGATTGCCTTAATGCTTAACAAGATCCCATTAATAATATATTTAATCTATTATAAAACATCCCAACTGATTCTCCCTTTTTCATTGTTATATTGTGTATTTTCTCGGAGTAATAAGAGTAATCCTTCCCAGGCGAGAATCGCTCTTTTAAATGTTTCACTAAGGAGTCCACATCTTTAAATGCACATCCGTAAATACAATCTTGGGCTTTTCCTTCCAAACACTCAAGTATGTTTTTTATATATGTGTCCTGTTGGCTCTCCAAAAGTTGGGCAGCCCCATTTCTCACATCTATCAAGAAGTCTTTAAGTGGTCTATTATACCCGTTAAAGGTTTTTAAACCCTTAATGGCGTTCTTCAGATTGAGACTTAATGCCATTGTAGTCGCTAGGGCTCGGATGGATTCATCGGTGTTTTCATTGCCACCTTGAGTATTGTAGGCGAGTTTTCCCTGTTCCCTACGTGGGTTTGGGGTTGTTGGGTTTGCTGCGTCGAACATATTGAACTTATAACTTGGTCTAATTGTTTTGGTCTCCGTCTTAGTCGGTGTATACTTTGTTCTGCTTATTTTTCTAGATTATATAATCGCTAAATCCCAAGATATTAATGCTTGGTCTTCATTGACTCTATCCTTGGGTTTGTTTAGCTTGAGAAGCAAATGATGCGGGTGTCCAATTATACTTATTTTCTTATTTTATCGTTGAACTAATGGGTGAATATGGATATTATTTTGTAGTTATGGATGCTTGAGTGCAGAAATAATTAGATATATATGCATATATATATATATATATATATATATATATCTATTGTAACGGGGTAAATTCGATCACACCCGCTAGCAGCGCAGGACCTTCCTCTGGTCCTGCTTTATCTCTATGTGTGTGTAAGGGGCCTTGCCTAAGGCCCCGCGGCCGGTGTTGCTCCCACCGGGCTTGGCTGCTCAGTATGTGTGCCAACGACCGGTTAGCACACCCGCGGAGGCGGCGGTGTTCGGGGTAGGGACGCTATAGGGAAATAAAAACAAAAAAGACGCACCAGCTCTGTGCTAATTGCTTCTTTAATAAATAACACAAAAAACAATACAAAACGTTATAAATGATTTGCGGAGAGGTCTAATTACGCAAAGAGCAATTAGTATTGCCTCACGCGCAATACTAATTCTCAAGGTGCGCACTGCGCATGCGCACCCTCTTAGCTTCGTGCGGCTACACACACACGCGTAGTCTATGGCCGGCAGTTATAGAGAAAGCAGTTCCCTCTCTATACTGCCGCAGTCCGTGGTTGCTCGGGTGAGAGCGTCTCCTACTCTCACTCAAAGCTGCAGTCTATGGTTGAGCGAGAGAGCTCGTTTCGCACGTCCTACTCGGGTTTGAGTTACGCGGTCTCGCGCGTAACTCTCCTATATATATATATATATCTATAAGATGATTTGTTTTGGAGGTTATGAGATAATTGGTTTTAGTCAATAATAAATGGATGTGTTTCTCTGTAATAACAAAGATATTTTATTATTTTGTATAAAGTTAATCTAATTATAATTAAAATAACTTAAAATTATCAATTATCATACCTGTAATAACAAAGAAACAACATTCAATGTTATTATTTACACTATGTTGTGGAGGTATGAATAACTTTCTTTTTTTGGAGGTTAGTTTCCTTGCTGATTTGACATATACGTGTGCACTTCGTAGCTTATATCATTATACTGACGCTTACAATCTTTACTTATGTTCTAAATTAAATTAAGTATAAGGTATTTTTCTTACATCTCACCCCCTAAGAATAAAAATTTTGGTACAAAATTTTAATACGGAAATATACAAAGTTGTAATCATTTACATATTTGCTTTATAAAAAGCTTGGGATCGGAGTGAGTTTAGATGCATGAAATAAATTTGGTTTTGATTTTTTATGTCCCGTGTCAATTTCATACATTGTATTTGATATTTTCTTCGTAATTTTATATGGACCAATTTTTAATTCATCTAATTTGTTGCGATTCACTCGATTTCCATTTTCAACATATACTAAGTCTCCTATATCAAAATTATTATTTATTCTATTTCTGTCATACAAGCTTTTATTGTAATTGTGATTTATTATGCTATTTTCGAAAGCTTTTATTCTATCAATTTCTAGAGTGTTATCATTTTTCTTTGTTCTTAATTCTATTGGTAATATTGCAGTGTCTTCACCTTGCAATAAATATTTTGGGCTGAATTTTGTGACTGTATGTTCTGTTTCATTATATTTGTTTACACAATTATGCGCAATAGTAGTCCATGCTAATTTTTTGTTTTCTTCATTCATTGCACATCTAATTTTATTCACTAAAGTTTGATTAAGTCTTTTATTTAAGCCATTAGAAAATGGTGCATTTACTGCTGTAAAAAT
Source organism: Chalcis sispes (assembly GCA_949987625.1). Lineage (NCBI taxonomy): Eukaryota > Metazoa > Arthropoda > Insecta > Hymenoptera > Chalcididae > Chalcis > Chalcis sispes. The sequence goes on along the minus strand of OX465095.1, from coordinate 39,172,009 downwards.
CATCGTTATGTTCTTTTGTTCTAAGTAATTTTTGAACTCCTTAAAATTGATACCTGGGTATTGATCTGTTAAAACTATTTCTATATGATAATCTTTAAGCACTTTTTCTGTTAATTTAATGAAATCATTTGCATTTTGTGTTTTTGATGTAAATATATAGGCAAATCTTGTAAAATGATCAACAAGAAGATGCAGATATTTCTTTGTGGATCGTAAACCTCCGAATCCACCTATTGTATCTATAGAAACTATTTCAAATGGTCTTTTTGCAGGACCAAGATGAGACATTAACCCAATTTTATCTTGTCCTCTTGACTTATTTTTTATACAAATCTCACAATTTCTGCATGTCTCTTTTATAAGTTTTGAAATATTTTTCGCTGTATAATATGGCAATATTTTGCTTTGCATTTGATTTATGCCAATATGACAGAAATTTTTATGAAGGTTGTATATAAATTGTTTACAGAATTCTTCTGATAGTATGATTTTTTCTTTTCCTCGCATTTTTTTATAATGAACATTATTCTTTACAATTAGATTGTCTTTATTATGTACTATATCTTGATTTTTCTTTTGATCATCATAAATATCTACTATTTTTATTAAATTAACAATTTTTAATAGATCATTTTCATCTTCTTCAGACTCTAAAACCGGATTTCTACTTAAGCAATCTGCTTCTACATTATCTTTACCTGGATGGTATATTATTTTAAAGTCATATTGTGATAAATAATAAGTGAGGTCACCTAATTCTTCATCTGTTCTGGCTTTAATATTCATTTTTTCTAGTGGTTTGTGATCTGAAAATACTTTGAATGGTCTATTTATGAGCCAATGTTGCCAGTATTTTACAGATTCTTTAATTGCTAAACATTCTAAATAAATAGTTTTTTTCCTTTTTTGAGATTCATTTAATTTCTTTGAAAAATATGCAACTGGTTTTTCAACTTTTTCATTTGGTTGTGGTTGTTTCAACACAGCGCCTATTCCTTGCAAACTTGCATCAGTATATATATGTATTGGTAAGTTTGGATTAAAGATAGCTAGTACCGGTTGTGTGCAAAGAAAATTTTTCATGTATCTAAAAGTTTTTTGACATTCATCAGACCAAATGAACTTTTGACCTTTTCTTAATAAATTATGTAAAGGTTCAAGAATTATTGAAATTTTTGGTACGTATTGATTGTAAAAATTAATTTTTTCCAAAAATTGCCTAATGTTCTTTTGATTTTTCGGTAATGGAAAATTTTTTATTGAAATTAAGTTGTCTTTTATTGGAGAAATTTCATTGTATTTTATAATATGACCTAAATATTGTACAGAATCTAATGCAAATGTACATTTTAAAAATTTTAATCTAAATCCTCCTTTCAATATTGCTTCTAGTAATCGTGACAGATGATCTATATGTTCTTTGAAAGATTCTGAAAAAATCAATATATCATCAATGTAGTTCACTGTAAAATCTGATAGTTTATGTTTTCTTATTAAATTGCTTAATATTCTTTGAAAAATAGCCAGTGATGTTTTTAACCCAAATGGTAGACAAGTCCATTCAAATCGTCCTTCTTGAGTTACAAATGCCGTTTTTCTCCTATCTTCGATTCTCAATGGAATAGACCAAAATGCTGAATTTATATCGAGTTTCGAAAAGTATTTGCAATTTCTTGTTTTTACTACTAAATCTTTAATAAGTGGAAAGGGTTGTGATTGGGGAACTACAATTTTATTTAAGTCTCTAAAATCTATGCATAGTCTTGATCTTTTATTTTCATCTCTTTTATATGCTAATGTAACTGGAGCAGCAAAAGGACTATATGACTCTTCTATTAAATTTTTTTTAAGCAATTGCGAAATTTGCCCCTCTATTTCTTTTTTATCTTCAATTGTGCATCGATAAGGCCTTTTGCTACAATATTTGTCTACTATAAGATCAATTCTAGCTTCGTAGTCTTTTACTGTGCCTATATCATATTTATCTTTTGCGAATATATTTTTATATTTGTCTACTAGATTCTTTATTATATTTTCTTCATTTTGACTCAAGTGATTAGTCAAGACTTTAAAATTGTCTAAGTTCACATGTTCATTGAAGTTTATTTGATATTCTTGTTTTTCTGTGAGATTAGAATTTTTCTGTTCTATTTCTAATCTTTCATTTTGCATTAATTTGAAATTTTTTATGCAATCTAATCCTATCAGAAAGTCGTATTTGAAATTTTTATTATCAATCATTAATACATCTATGTATTTTTCTATATTCATAATTCTCGCTTTGATTTTTATCAAACTTTTTGATCTGTATACACTATTAATTGTTCTAAAGTTAACTTTCATTCTTAAATCAGTTTTTTCTTTTTTCAATTGAACTAATTTTGAATTTATCAACGAAACTTCTGACCCTGAATCATACGTAGCCAATATTTCTAAAGTGTCATTCAATGTTACTTTGAGTCTAATTAATGGTGGGGTTATTAGTTTTTTGGGTCGCTATCACTTAATTCTGCTTCTAATATTGAGCTGTTAACATGCTTCGTTCCGTCATCTTTATTTTTAAACCAACACTCAGCTTCAGGGTGGAAACGTGTACCCTTACCTTTATTTTTACAGATTTCACATGCTACCTTTTCTATTTTTTCTCTATTAACATAATTTTTATTCTTTTTTATTTCCATATTTTTCTTGTGAACTAAATGTTCCAATTTTCCTAATTCTTTATACAAGTCTTCTGTCTTTTCCAATTTTTCTCTATCAATTCTATCAGCTTCAAAATTCGGTAGGCCAATAGCAATTAAATTAATCAATGTTCCTGAATCAATAGATTTTCTTACTTCTAATAACAATTTTTCCTTTTTTAATGCATATTCTATTAGAGCCTATTTAATACTTAAATTGCAATGCGTATCTTATTGAAGACCATCCTTTATCTGCAAACGTGTCACAAAATTTTTTTTTCCAATCTTCCCAATTTGCTTGAATAGTTAGTTTCAAAAGTGTGCAACTATACCAGTCTATAGCACCTTTTTCCATAAATGATTTTTCTATTGTGAATTCTTTAGCAATTTTACGGATATTGATTTCTTCGGGTTTTTGACTTTTCTCGAGAAATTTTTCCAATAAACATTTTAATGATTGTTCTGTAGATTCATTGACATTTTCTTGTTGCTCACACTCTTCTTCTAAAAATACCTCATTAAATTGTAAATTTGCCCCTTCATCTACATAAGTATCTCTTAACTTTTTCGTCAAATTTATCCAAACTTTTCTAAACTAGCCTCTTCTACTTATTGATTTTTTTACCTTAACGAATGCTGACGTATTCGAAAGCACCTGATGATACGCTCCATTCAAGTAGCTCGGTGTCATTGCGAAAGTCAGGCCGTCCGGTGTAGCGATGGAGGTGACACATATCACATTCGTCTTCGCTTCGTCTTGTGTAGTCAGCACTTTGAACGTGAATTGTAGCTTGTCCATTTCGTAAATTTTAACAAGAATGTTGTTTTATAAGATGATTTGTTTTGGAGGTTATGAGATAATTGGTTTTAGTCAATAATAAATGGATGTGTTTCTCTGTAATAACAAAGATATTTTATTATTTTTTATAAAGTTAATCTAATTACAATTAAAATAACTTAAAATTATTAATTATCATACCTGTAATAACAAAGAAACATCATTCAATGTTATTATTTACACTATGTTGTGGAGGTATGAATAACTTTCTTTTTTTGGAGGTTAGTTTCCTTGCTGATTTGACATATACGTGTGCACTTCGTAGCTCACATCGTTATACTCACGCTTACAATCTTTACTTATGTTTTAAATTAAATTAAGTATAAGGTATTTTTCTTACATATCTACGCCTGACGCGATCGCACACGCGTCAGAAAACCGAATATAATTACTCGCGGACTAAATTATTACGAATAAGTGGCCACTTACTTTTACAATCTTTGTTCGCAGGATCATCTCTTCGAAGATGCTACTAAAAGAATAACCGGAGAATCGCCTCTTTTTTCTAAAGAACGCTTGAGAGATTTTCCGACACGTGCGGCTAGAACGATGAGTCGTACGAGAAGAAGGCTTGAGGGGAGGGCTCCTCCTTCTCCTCTCGCCTCTCGGTTTTCCTGCGTAGCGCTATCGATTCTTCATCGATCGCGCCGCGGATTTTCGCGCCTTTTATCGCGTCAAGCCGTCGGTCGCTTGATCGCCGGCGCCACGTATCGTCACGCCGCGAACTCTCTTTCTATCGCCTATGGCAGGTGGCTTAACCTCTCTAAGCCACCTGTCACAATATATATATATATATATATATATATATATATATATATGTTTATGTAGGACTTATATTTATTATTATATTCGCTTATAAATATTAGATGTTGAATTAAAATGAATTATGAGTAATAATAATTATTAGATACTATGGTAGACAATATGATAAAGATAGGGGCAGAGGCGTCATAAATTATTAAATGGTGTATTTTTTTTTTTTTTTTTTTTTGAAGTGCAATTGCCCGATTATTGATTACAGCGTTTATTTATTAAATTGTTATTCACTTCTCTTGTTCTGTGACATGGGGGACGTGGAGTAGGCTGGGAGTTGGAAAGACATGAGTATGGTTGCCCAATGCCAATAAGTTTTGGCTTAATGTTCGGCCCTACCAATCATCATTTGCCGTGAAAGGGCAAAGATGCGAAGATTCTTCGGAAAGGTAGTGAATAGAGTATTATTAAGGAGGGCTCAATTTTAATGAGAAAAAGAAGTGAAAAGGAATAAGAAAAGGAGGAGGAAAAGAAGAAAGAAGGAAAAAAAAGGAAAAAAAATTAGCCTTCAAAGTTCATGCCCTAGCCTTTCTGCATCTCTTCCTAGCGGGTATCGGTGGCTAATGGCAGCAATCCCCGGCAGTGGTTGCAGAGAATTGGATCCTCTTACTCACGTTTCTGTTTCTGGTCTCTGCAATGCTCAATCACTTGTTTTACTTCTAGGCTTCCGTTGGCTATGGCAGCCATACATTGGAAACAATTTCTCCAGAGAGGCAGTGGCCACTTACACTTGCCACACTGCTCCTTTGAATAGGGTGGCAACTGCACATTTTCGTCTCAGACACGAGGGGAGTCATCCCACGCTGTGCGGCGCCAGTCGGTGTATTCATCATCCCAGGGTTTGTCACGGGAGATGGTAATTGGTGGCTGGTTTCGGCATCTCCTACACAAAGTCCAGTTATTTAGATCCTTCTGGTGTTGTGGGCTCCTGCACTCCCAGGTGGCTGGATACACGTCCTCAGTGTTACCCGCCAGCCAGTTGACCAGACATACTTAGCAGTCTCTCCAGACAGTTAGCGGCTGGTAACATTCAGCGCAGTCTCCCTCAGAAATGATGGACCCGAAGTAGACGACTCTATAGCTAAGGGACAGAGTGTGCAAGCTGTTGGTTACGTAGCGGTTACATTCTAGTGATTCTTGGAGTTTTACTTCCTCACTCCAATCCTCATCGCTCATTTCTTCACTCATCGGGGTTAGATCAGGATATTGATTCACCCAATTTTCCATCTACAGCTCGTACCTCGCGTTTTGGTGTCGTGTCACATTTGTTTTTATGAACAATGTTAGCTCTAGACCTTCCCCCTCTAAAAGGTCCAGAAGAAATTTTGTTCCCGGTCTTAAGGTTGGGCTGGCCTGTCCCTGTATTTTCTTGAATAGATAGAGGTAGACTTCATAAAAAAGGGTTCCGTCCATGGTTAGGTATCTTGTTCCTTTCTTTGGTTTTGTTCTGTTGATTTTCTTGGTGCGGGGGTATTGCACCACTTCTCTCATAACGAAAATCCCCATCAACGTCATTAGTCTTAGAACTGCCATCTTTCTGATTGTAAGTCAGGGCTATAAGGTGAATGTGGCATTAGTTCCCAATTAAGCTCCAATAATTTTTGAGAATTAATTTATCAAAGAGGTGTGAGGTCTGGCGTTATCATGATGAAACATCACACCTTTACGATTGGCCAGTTCAGGGCGTTTTTTCTTGATTGCTTCATTCAATTTCGATAGTTGAGGTCAGTAGACATTCGTATCAATAGTTTGGTTTCTTGGAAGTAGACTCTACCCTTGTAATCCCACCACACGGGAAACATAATCTTCTTTTGGTGAATATTGGCCTTGGATGTCGATCGTGGGGGCTTAACTTGCTTGATCCATGATCGTTTTCGGACTACATTATCGTACACAATCTGTTTCATCACCCGTTATGATTCCTTTTAGAAATGGGTCGTTTTCGTTACGATTTAGCAAAGAGTCGCAGATGTTAATGCGTTTGGTGAGGTGGATTTCCTTTAATTCGTAAGGAACCCAAATATCCAGTTTGTTTACGTAACTAAGCTGTTGTAAGTGCAAGTAAATGGTTGAATTTGATATGCCGAGCTTCTTTGCTATTTCTCGAATTATCATATGCCAGTTAGTTTCGATTAACGCCTTTTTTTGTCGTCATCGGTAGTGGTTGGACGACTAGTATGTGGTGCATCTTGCACATTAAAATTTCCAGAACGAAAGCAAGCAAACCAACGCTGACACTAACGTTCAGTATGGCAGTTCTCACCATAAACTTCACACAATTTCTTCCAAGCTTGCACCGCATTTTTGCCCTTTCGGAAGTAAAACCATAAAATATGCCGATAATGCTCACTTTAATTGTCCATTTTCAACTTCAATGCTTTCATATCTATTTTCGAAAAAAGGCTTATTAATGTATTTGAAATTGCTAATTACAAAAACCATATGCGAAATTTTCAATTTTCTTTTCATGGGAAAAACAATAAAAAACCCATAAAAATCATAGTTTTTGCATTTATCTTGAAAATTACAAAAAATTTTAAAAAAGGCGTGCAATAAAAGTTATATATCTCATTTAAATACATCATTATGTAATACAAAGAGTATAGATTCTTATTTAAAAATCTGAAATTGACCCAGAAATGACCTTCAAGATCATAGTCCTGGATAAACCGAAGGCCATCTTTTACTTTCCTTGTTGCATTGCTACAACTCTTATCTCTAACATTTTTCCGATTAAAGCACTCACTATAAACATAGCAGGGCGAGTGATCGACACGCATGCATAATGCGTGTCTCGCTCGTATTAATTGCGCGCGAGTTATTTTTACATTATTACCCTCGGCAAGGGCCTAAAGCATAGTGAGTAAGCAGCTATTGTATATATTTTTTATAAATTGTTTCCAATGAAGTTGTCTGCGCATAACGGGTGTGCCTTATTTACTTTTCCTTTTGCAAGCGTCTCTTCCTCGAACACCGCCACCTCCGCGGGCATGTCAACCTTCAGTTGACACACACCTGAACTAGCTAAGCCCGGTGAAGAGTATCACCGACAACGAGGCCTTAAGATAAGGCCCCTCATGTATAGAAAGAAGAATCCGAGGAAGATCCTGCGTTGTAATAGGTCTGGCAATATTGTAACGGGGTTTTACGTCGGTGTACGTGAGAATGAGACTCTTGCACCGACAGAAAAATCCTGTTACAATATATACACATACACACCCACACCCACACCCACACACCCACACACACACACGCGCACACACACGCACACCCACCCACCTACGCACACGCATACGCACACAGACACACTGGCACACATACACACACAGACCCACACACACAAACACATACATATATATATATATACTACTGTGATTAAAAAGTAAGGTGAAATTGTCATTTAAAACTCCCGGGTATTAGGAAGGCAGGTAAATTTTTTTTCCTAGGTTGGGAAAACGGTCTCTAACACTTGCCAAGCGTCTGTTTGTCAAAAGGTTTAGTTATCTCCGAGTTATACGTGTTTTTGTAAGCAACCAAAAGTGATTTTCTCGATTTTTACAATGAGTGATTTTGTTGAGCAAAGAACTTCCATCAAATTTTGTTTGCGGAACAAATGTTCCTGTGCAGACACGTTGAAATATTGCAAAAGGCTTTTGGTAATCAAACTATGGCACAAAAAAACGTTAATAAGTGGTACAACGAGTTCAAAGCGGGCCGAGAACGCGTTGAAGACGAACCGCGCTTTGGACGACCATCAACGTCTACCGACAAGAGCCACGTTCAAAAAATCAAGGATTTGGTGCTTAAAAATCGTCGATTGACAATTAGAGACCTCGCTGATAGTGTTGGAATATTATTTGGCTCGTCCCAAACCATTTTGAAGGATGTTTTGTGTCTCAAACGCGTCAAGTCTCGATTGGTGCCAAAATCGCTCAATTTTTTTGGAAAAAAAGCATCGCGTTAATGTGTGTAAGACTTTGCTGTCTGACTATCAGGACCACTTATAATGCATCATTACTGGAGACGAGACTTGGATTTACGCCTACGACCCTGAAACCACCGACCAATCCAGTGATTGTCGTGCAAAAGGTTAAGCAAGACCGAAAAGACCACGGCAAAGTCGATCGAAAATCAAGGTCATGTTGACAGTTTTCTTTGATTATCGTGGTGTGGTGCACTATGAATTTCTTCCGTCGGGCATAACTGTCAACAAAAAATATTATTTGAGCGTTATGCGTCGTTTGTGTAAAGCTATTCGTCTGAAACGGCCGGAATTATAAGCGAACAACTCTTGGTTCCTTCATCACGATAATGCACCATGTCATACTGCATTGGTTCTTCGCGACTTATTAGCCAAAAACTCGACTCACATCGTTCCGCAACCACCGTATTCACCTGATTTGGCTCCGTGCGACTTCTGGCTATTCAGCAAACTCAATGGCCAATGCGAGGACGCCGTTTTGACACGATTGACGAGATAAAAACCGAATCGAAGAAGGACTTGAAGGCTATACCGGAAAAAGACTATTCCGACTGTTTCGAGGACTGGAAAAAGCGTTGGCAAAAGTGCGTTTTATCGGACGGGGATTACTTTGAAGGGGATGGAATTGATTTGGAAGAATAAATAAAGAATTTTAATTTTATAAACATTACTTCACTACTTATTCACATTACTTTTTGATCACAGTAGTATATCAGGTGTACAAATATGAAACGCAGATTTTTGACAACAGATGGTGTACCAATGCAGTTGAAGCTGTTATGATTTGACACTGCGCCATTTTGTTGTGTCACCCATAAGTTCAGACGCACATTAGTGATAGACTAAAAAAGGGTGTGCATCGTGTTGTATTATTGTGTTAAATATATCAAAATTTATACCGAATAAAGAGCATTCGCGGACAGCATTAATATTTTGTTTTTAATCTTTCGGTTACTACAAAAAGCTTATGGTGAACATGCTCCATTGTAAGATACGTGTGAACGATAGTTCCAGCGTTTCAAAAAAGGTAACTTTGACGTTGCAGACAAGAAACATGAAAAACCGCCTAAAAAATTCGGAGTTATGGGTTTGCAAACATTGTTGGACGAAGATGAATCGCAAACACAAAAACAACTTGCACTGCAATAAGGAGTTTTCCAACAAGCGGTTTCCAATCGCCTACGAGCGATGAGGAGAATTCAGAAGAGCGGTAGATGGGTACCACATGAGTTGAATGATAGGCAACTGGAAAATCGCAAAATCACATGTAAAATTTTGCTCTTTCGGTACAAAAGGAAGTCGTTTTTGTATCGAATAGTAACAGGGGATAAAAAATGGATTTATTTTGAAAATTCCAAACGCAAGAAATCATGGTTAGACCTAAGAGCACTATCCACATCGACCGCAAGACGAAATCGTTTTGGCAAAAAGACGATGCTCTGTGTTTGGTGGGACCAGAGGGGCGTGGTCTATTATGAGCTATTGGAACTTGGGAAAACGGTTAATACTACACGTTACCAACAACAAGTAACCGATTCAAACCGTTTGCTGCTTGAAAGAAGGCCAGAATAACGAAAGAGGCAACACAAAGTAATTTCTCTCCATGACAATGCTCCAACACATACGGCAAAACCGGTTCACGGTACATTGGAAGCACTAAACTGGAAAGTTCTGCCTCATGCGGCTTACTTACCAGATTTGGGTCCTTCTGATTTCCACTTGTTTGCATCGATGGGTCACGCACTTACTGAGCAGCGCTTTGATTTCCATCAAGATGTCAAAAAATGGCTCGATGAATGGTTCGCGACAAAAGGGGAAGCTTTCTACTGGCATGGTGTCCACAAATTGCCCAAAAGATGGAAAAAATGTATAAAAAGCAATGAAGCATACTTTGAATAAAGCACTTTTTATTATTCTACCAAATTTAACACGTTATTTTTTCTTTTAAAATCCGCATTTCATACTTGTATACCTGGTATATATATTGTCACGGAGAGCACTCCGCAATCCGCACATATTTGTATTTCGCGTGCTACCGCGGTCCGCGAGCCGACTTATATTTCGGTAACGTCACGTTCCCGGACAGGAAGATACAGTACGCGCCAACATTAAATGATAGTCGCGTACCGTATCATGAAAAAATTAGGCTTAGGCTAGATAAGGGAGCTTCTTCCCGCGTCTAGCGAGTCACTCTTGGCCATTTTTCCCGTTCAGACGCGCTCTCACTCTCTCCCTCTTTGAGAGCTATTTTTGGCGCGTAATAGTTTTCTTTTGTGCGATCGAATGTCCCTGGTTGCGCGTGGAGTGTTGGAGGACAGCGACGCCGAACAGAACGCACCGTGTACCTCCACTTTGACGCAGAGGCGAATCAGCAAAGCGACGTGCCGCGCGACGCATCTTTCACCAGCGTCCCGCTTCTACCGGCTCTTCTTTTTCGTTCTGCGTGCGCGGCTGGCCAGCAAATAGTAAGCCTTTTTATATTCTTTGCGACGCGTATAGTTGTTTTTATATATTTTTGCGTTGCGGTAACCCTCGTCAGTTACCTTTTTTTATATATTTATTCATTTAGCGTAGTTTGTGTGAGTGAGAGAGCTCTATCTCTCACTCTAGAAGGTTAAGTGCGAGAGAGTTGCGTTCTCTCTTGCACCCGCGTAAGGCTAGGTGCGAGCAAGTGAGAGAGCGCTTTCTCTTTTACTTCTACAGGCACAGTGCGGAAGAGTCGCCTTCTCACTCGCACTTGGATTAGGTATGACGCGCGAGGGTGGGAGAGCGCTTTCTCTCTCACTCCTAGAGTCCGTTGCGATATAGTTGCGGACTCTAGCGCAAGATATAAATTTAATTATTCGTTTTCAATTGTAGCTTCTTAATTTTTAATTTTAAATTTCTCGCTTCGATTTCTTTTTTTGAAAATTGAATTTTCAATTTATAATTCAAATTATTTTTTAAAATTTATTTTCAATTTTCTATATTTATTTTAGTTTTACAAAATTATTTTTACTTTTTGATTTAAAAATTTTAAGAACTATTTCTGTAATTTAAGTTTTTACAAAAAATGTAATTTTTAATTTTATTCGTTTAAAATTTTTTAATTTAAATTTTAATTGTTTTAAATTTTTATTGTTTTAGATCGTACTTGTTTTGAATTTTAATTAAGATTTTTAAATTTGAAATTTTCAATTCTTATTTTATATTTCTAAGTTTATAATTTTTTAAATTTTCTGTTTACAATTTTAATTTTTAATTTTAGTTTAAATTCTGAATTCAGATTAAAATTTTTTGGTTTTTATTTTAATTTCAAATTTAAAAATTTGATTGCACTAAGACCGGTACTCACTATACTCGCGAGTATCTAATATTCAGTGATGGAGCGGCGTGGATTTGGCGAACGCTATCTCGAACGAAGTGAGTAGGATACTTCATTTCTCGCAGTCTCGTACTTCTTCCTTGTTGAATCGGGCATCCCCGGTAGTCTTTGGCTACCTCCGGCACTGAGCACGCTACCTGCGCTCGTTTCGTAGTTAATAGTCGAATCGATGCGCCAACCGACGCGCCAATCGACACGCGTGTGTAAACAATGTTCACATCAGCCGCGAGTAAGGTTAGGTGTTGTACGTTTGACAATAACGAAAAAGACTCCTAAGGCAGCGACGACAGCAAGATTACAGGTCTCCTGAGATTGCTGCAGCCCGATCTTCCTGCAGCGACGCAGCTCTCTCCAACCACGTGGCCGTCTGTACAGTTATGGAACCTCCAACGTGCAGGCAGTTCATGATATTGTAAGCCGCTGGCTCTCTGAACAGTTCTGAAATGTAAGTATTTTTCCAATGTTTTTTTATACTCTGCAGCTGTTATACTCTGCTACATCCTAGGTAATCCTCTTAGTTGGCGGTGAGCAGAGGCTAGGGTGACAACTCCTGAACAAGGAGGTGCTGCTGAGTGCTACGAAAGCCTTGTCGTTCATTCAATAGGCAACTTCTATTCCAGAAAATCATCCTCTTCTTTCTTTTATTAATGTATATGCTTATTTTCTTTTTTAAGGTACTGTAAAGGGCAAGAGCGAGGAAACAGTCAGGATATGGCGGTAGGAGGGATATTGCTGCAGATAAATAGGTGAGTACCGTTTCAATCTTCTTTATTCAGTGCATAATTTAATTATTTTGTATATTTTCGTGTTACTTTAACCTGTGGGTAGCGACAGCAGGGATTACAGGCTGAGGAAGGTGGACACCGAGGACGATCCGAGTAAAAGCTAAGTGTTGAGCAACATAAAGAGGCATCGTTCAACTTTATTATCTGAACTTATACTAATTTCTCTATTAATATCTCTCTTTTCATCTATTTTAAGGCTTTGCATGCCTCCTATTTTAAATTCTTTTCTTTACTAATTTATTTGTGTCATAATAACAGGGCACGTATTTACATGCAGTGTTCTGCTATTTTACGCATCTCTGTATTTCATCTATTGATAATTTATATAATCTAAATTTTATTGAGCAAATAATATTTATAATTTATATATATTTTATAGGTACACAAGGGGCAAACTATTCGTTTATGTAGCACTTCAAGTGCTGATTTCAAAAAAAGAAAATATTTATAGATAGAGTGATAGGCTGTAATTTTTCTTGTATCACCACACTAAAGACGTGGTTTTACACAGTTGACAACTAAAATAATACCTATAAGAATTCATAACAACATAAATTTTCGTGATTTAAAAAAATTCTTTATATGAGCATAATGATAAAAATGCAATAAAGTTGAATAAACTAGCGAAAAACGGTATTGAGCGTCAGCATAGTCGCAGAGAACATGGCATGCGAACATGTATACATCCGTGTATGTACATATGATGATCGACACACATTTATCAAAACACCGAGTAACATACAAACTCAATAAACTCTTCTGGATTTAGTCATAACACTGTAATATATAAGATGATGACGTTGCGCGTTCTATTCAATAAAGCGTACTGTATCTATATAACGGAGTGTATTGTTTTCTTTACAATGCGCATGATGCTTGTGATAATGATGTAAATTTACTCTTAAAAGAAAATCGAAATAGTTCGACCAACATTTTAACTTACACACCTATAGAAAGCTGAATAACCTAACTCTTTTCGGCGCGCATACAATCGAAGAAATATTTATTAAATCAATAAACAAAAGAAATAAATTTGGGAAAGTTGACATTATTTTATATCGCGCTCATTATTTTATATTGCGATCTACGTCAAGGACGTCCAAAAACAGCAACAGCACCAGAAATCGTAGAAAAAATACAGGATATCGTATTGGAAAATCGTCAAGTGACTAAAAGAGATTTAGTAGAAACCCTAGGCATCTTATTGGACAGTGCAAGCAGAATTTCGACTAAAGTATTGGGTTCCAGAAAGCTGTGTGTACAATGGGTGGCGCATTCGCTTACAGTGGAACAAAAACGCATTCAAATGCGACTTTCTCAGCAACATTAAGAGCGTTTTTAAAAGGATAAAGTGGATTTTGTGCGTCGATTCATCACTACGAATTAATTAGCAAGCGTAACTTCGTGTCAAAAAATGGTAGCGAGAATCGAGACACATAATTGCGTGAGTCCCTTAATGCGCGCAATTGAAAAAGTTTTTGTGCGCCGTTGCTGTTTTGTCGCGTATGTTAGGTGGCCGTGTGTTGACTGTAACTAAGGTTCATAGTGCCAGGCGTAGCTGATCGAGTCATTATTGGCGCAGGCGGCATGGTGATGAGTTGTAACGGTTCTGCGGTTTGAGTAGGGTGAAGGGTCCCATTTCCATCTCATCTTGATATTCCATCGTGCTCCTGGGATACCAGGTTGGATCCAGCGTCGCAAATAATCTTGTCACAGAGCTACAGATGGCTGCTAGGGCATGAATTGAGCATCCGTACATACGGTAAATAAGGAACCCGTCGAGTACGGCTCCTGTTATTGCTTTTACTAGTTGTAGTATTAGAAGGATGGCTGTTATGGCTGAACGTATGTTTTCGAAGGTCAATAAGCGATTTCAGGACGTGGTTCATACCGAGTCTAGTATTTTTCCTATTGTGTCTTCATTAAGTAGTTTAGAAATGCGGCCTTCATTATCAACTGCGTTATAGCTTGTTTATGTATTTTCTTGACGAATTCGTTTAGTAACGATAGTTTTTGATCAGGAACATTATTCGTTTTACTAGCTGCTCTAGATCATTTCCTCTGCAGATGCCGCAGGTAGCAAGTGAACTTGGGTCGATGTACTTCCATGTCATATAAGCGAAAGGTTTCAAGGTCGAAGGTCGTTTGCTTTCTACTGATCTTGACATGATTTTTAGCCATTCGTTATTCACTCTGTACTATGATAGCAGTGTTGAATTGCATGATACTTTGGTGCCGTGTTTTTCTAGAACATGGTTTTTAGGAGTCAGATACTGCATCAGATTGTTTTACAAGACTTCTAATTCGCTATCATAATACTCTCCATGTTGAAGTTCTACTTTCACTGGTATTCATTTGATGACGTTTACTACTTCTTCAATCCCAGTTGCTATGTATCCAAGGCAGTTCATCAAGTTATAGCAAACTAGTTGGGTGATTAATTTGCTATGGCAATGGCGTTTTGTAAGGCCTGTCGTTCGATTTTATATTATTGTCGTACTATATTGTAATATAGAGACTGCATCGGTCTTAATGTGTTTTTCCACGTACACGAATTTAGAATTCACGTATGTGAAAATTTTCAGATTCTCTATCGTCATCTTCCCTGGTTACGTAAAGGAATATCTTTTGGTGGTCTTAAGGATGAAGAGCCTTGAATGTCTGGTTTTGACCACTGGGTAGCTACTCAAGTTTTCACTGCCATCGCTCATCAAAGCGAAAGTTACATCATTGATGGTGAAGAAGTAAATAGTTCTTTCATTGATAAAACTATTATGTCATTTTATTCGCTAACCCTTTGTGGAAAATCCCATAGCGGTCATATTTACACTGGTCAAAAGATAGGAAGTCTCGAGAAGTGTAGCTGCTTTCGTTAATGATGCCGGAGGTTTCGGAGAGATTGTGCGATGTTGTGGAGTTTAAGTGAATCTTATTGTTATCAAGATCGACGTGTACAAAACGAATGCTTAGAGTAATTCTTAAAAATTCTTACACGACTACGTTTTCCCAAGAACCGTAGCGGTCTCCGTAAATACTTTTGGTGCATCGTCCATTCTCGCTTAGCGTTCCTGCGTACATAATTAGGTGCGCCACGGTGCTAATGATCCTTATTTTATTAACTATCGTGTTATCTACGAATTTAAACATTCGTGTTTCGTATATCTGTGTGCATGCACGTCTATTGATCTCGTGTATATATTCGGCCTGACTATGGTTAACTATAGAATTATGGGAGAAAGTTCCGCAATAATATACCGCCACTGTATCTTTACTTTACATTGTATTACATGTGTTTGGCACATCTGCAATAGTTCTATGTAACAGTGGGTCACATTAACAGAATTTTTTAGGATTTCATATTTGTCTTCTTCTAATGCAGCTATACTTTAAGCACGATGCTTCTTAATCCTGCACACACCGTCGGAGGATTATTTTTATTTGATTTCTAAGTATAAATACATCACTTAGTTGAAAATTTTAATTAATGTGTATTTAATGTTAAAGCATCTTAATTCATAAATACTAAATGCTTTTAAACAAACTCATATAAGAATTAAGTTGATTTCTTCTATGAAAAATTATTTCTTTTCTTTTAATTATACACATTTATATGCAAAGTTAATTATTATTATATAAAATAAATATATTAAATCATTTGTAAAGATTTATTTATTAAGTATAAATAATATTTACCAAAACTTGATAAATAGTCAATTCTTAATAAAAATATTACTGATTTTATCTTTTTAAAGTTAATACCTCATGTATAGGAATCAAAGAGAAACTTAAAATTTTATTTCAAAATTATGAAAAAACTTTATTTTTACAAAAGAAATAAATTTATCTTTATGTAAATAATTGTAAGTAAAGTATCATTTAGTAGGATTTAACACTTTTCCATTAGTTCGAACTCTAATATTGTATCTATACGATGCTTCTGCTTGTGGTAAAATAGTACTTGAATCATCATTTGAGTCTTTATTAAGATGACACTCTTCTTTAACTTCATCAGCTTGATAATCTTCACCATACGTATCATACGGCCCAATTGTATGAAATTCGAAAGGTGTACTGATTGTTGTCTTGATACTTTGCTGATATGCTAATAAATATAATTTTAGATTTATATTGTGAATCTTATAAAAAATTGAGTATAACAAAATTTAAATTTAATAGTTAAAACACTACCTTTGTTTTTACTCCCATTTGTAAGAAATTTCGCTATATTCAGATCATCATTATGTTGTTTACTAGAGTTTATGTTTGATATTATAAGAGACTTTAGATAAAAACTTTCAATGTTATTACTGCTTGTATATTTTTCTGAATAAATTTTCTTTAGAGAATTCAAAATGTTTGGTAACACATTCAAAATTTTATTTTTATTAAAGATTTGATTATTTTTTTTATAGTAATTAATAGTATTAAAATTGAATGGTGTTACAGTCGTCGCTTCATCTGCGATAGCTGTTAAAGCTAAAGAATTAAAAATAGATAATTTCTGATGCCTGTAAAAAATATTTATAATTAATTAAATATAAAATAGAATTTTTATAAAACAAAATATAGTGTCTACAAATAAGAAAAAAATTAAATTTTTTTTTAAAATTAACTATTTAAAGCACCGCGTTTTTAAATTAACGCGCACTGCTTATCGCCTTTTCGAGCCTAAGTAGCAAAACTTATGGACTCGGGACGGCGGAGGAAGAAGTATCGTGAGAGTTTTAGGATAAAAATGAAAATGCAGGACTAGACAACCGTATAGGCCGACGTTGGCCTATATGTTATCCTGGAGAAGGACCTACTAAACGATTTAAGGAGAGAGATAGTTATCTTGGCTAATGCTATCCCTTCGGAAAAAATAGAAAGAAAGATACTAATATTTAAATAGATTCACTCTTTATTCTTTATTGTAGGCGTGCGGAAAAAAAACCGGAGATATTTTTTCTCTCTCTCTCTCTTTCTCTTCCTTCTTCTTGACGGAGAACTGGATAAGTCCTGGTTGACCGAATAGACGGAGAACTTTTTATCTCCAATTGAAGAGAAATAAAAACCAAAAAAAAATATTAATATCTAAGATTTACAGTGCAAAAAAAATTAAACTTGAAGAATTGTAGAGTGACAAATTATGACAAAAAAACTTGAGTTCGGTGGCGCGAAAGAAATCTTGAATCTGTCTCCGCGGGTGGATCCTTGCCTTTTCATACACTTGTGCAGTGACTTCTTTGGGCCAATCCGATTGCTCGAAATTAGCGCGGGATGGACGCTACTGCTCTATCTTGAAGGTGTTATGATTAAGTGGGAGAGCGAGAATCAGAAAGAGAGAGAGAATGATTCTTTTTGTATAATTTTTATACATTTTCTTTATCTATTATTTATTGGCGAAATACATTAAATTTAATTACATGAGCGTATTTTATTTAAAATTTAATGCGTATTGCAAAAAAGAACGAAGCTTCTGTCGCATTTTTACGCATTAAATTTATACGGGTTACTAAAATAAAAAATAATTATTTAAATTAATGAGAAATTGTTGTTACACAAGGCACGTGTGGTATCCATGGGTCAGTAAAATGATAATAAGATATAATTCATGACTATTGAACGGTAGAAAACAGAAATAATTGGATAAAAAAAGTAATTTAAATAATTATTCTTTATAAGTTACAATTTTGTTTAATTTGTAGGTAGTTGTTTCGGACTGTCGGATAAATAATTAATTGTTCGATGTTACTTTTTTGCTATAATTATTTCGTTTAAAACAAATGATTATTGCGCTTTAAAATAATTATTGTGGGTTGAAATTCAAATATCGCAAAACGTAATTAATAGTATATTAATGATTAATGCCATGCCTCTTATAAGGTCTTGTTTATGAAAATGATAAAAAGGAATGAAATAGAAAAATTAGTAGAAAAATAGTTATAGTAAGTTGTAATATTTGATGATATAATTTGTCCTCGTGCGGAAGGATAGAATTAAAGTTATAAAAAAAAATTTGTGAAAATATATTTGCGTTAATCATTAATATAGCATTACAGAAATAATGAGTATAAAATTACAAGGTGAAATTAATATATAGAAATTAATGAAAAGTATAGGCGCAGCGTGATTATCAATAATCTATGTATAATTCCAAGCTTGCTGATATTATTTAAATTAATTATTAAATTTGTGCGACGGAAAATTTTTAGGAAGAGTGTACTTGTAAAAAGAATTCAGCGCTTTGCGTGAGAACGGAAATAATATGATTCCGCGACGTCTCTGATTGCAGCGGAGGCGCTTTTTCTCCTATTGCTTAGAAAAGATGATTCGGGAATAAAATAATATAATAATTAAAACATTTATGCTTAACATAAGAATTGATAATTATCTTTATTAATGAATTTATATAAAAAAAGAAAAAGACATGGTCATGCCGTTGGTATTATTTTTATTTATATTTTGTTTATATTACGTGATTCCTGTATATACATATAAAAAAAAATAATAAGGAAATTATAAACAATGCGTTATAACTTAATCTGAATTGGATTCTAGCAAATTTCTTCTATTTAGATGATGTATGGGCTTTACTTAAAAATCGCAAGCTCTTGGTCTACGCTTAGGCTAGGTTCATAACAGTTTGGGTCGGAAAAGAGCGTGTCATGTAGATTGTGGGAAGGGGCCTTATCGTGGTGGAGCGCTTGAGTGTGGATCGAGGCGGTTGGTCGATATGTCTTTCTTTTTGACTGTGGGCCGGAAAGGCAGGAAGCAGACTTATCGGCGGACAGAAAAAAAAAAAGAAAAAAAACGGAGGTCGTATACCGATGTTACAGCTGACTGAATTATAAAACTAAAGTTAATAATAAGGTCGTATAAATAACTGTTATATTTAAGTATTAAATATAGTTAGGAATATAGCATATTAACCTAAACGTTATTCCCCCATCTTCTATTGCTTTTACGCGCCCAAGAGGGATCATTAGAATCATCAAAGGTAGGTGACTTATTTCTTATATAAAAAAATAGTAACGGTGAGAGCATTAACAGGATTAAAAGAAATTTTCCATAATACGGATTGAACCTTGCCGCTAACATACCGTAACGCTTCTGGTTGTTCGATACCAAATAATCAGAACGTAACTCAAAGGCTTATCAATTTTTATGTTGTTGACAAGTATTTTTAATGTAGACATATAAGAAAAACTTCCAGATGCTGCTTCTTTAACTTTATCAATTTTTCGTACTAGAACTATGGTTTTCGCTTAACGAGCTTAAAAATTTTAATTGCATAGATTTATCACTTTTAATCTCGTTGCCAAGTATCTTTGATGCAAATATATGAGATATAAAAAATCGTCGTCCATTACTGGCCATATACGAGTATTATGTTGGCACAAAGCAGCGCAAATGATATGACATATTGAAATATAAATACTGCTACCTTGGTTTATGGAGTCATTTCTGTTCTGCACTTCATAGTGAACGTAAAAACAAAAAGAGAAAGTAAACATAGAAGTGAATCAAAAACGGCTACTTTTACTATACGAATTTAAGTTAGAGCACAACGCAACGTAAGCAACGAGGAATATCAACAGCGCATTTAGGCCTGATACAGTAAGCAAACGAACCACTCGGCGATGGTTCCGAAAATTTCGATCCATAGATATGGACCTTGAAAATGAGCCACGTGGACACCCAGGACCATCGATCGATAACGACGAGCTGCGTGCATTAGTGGAGTCTGACCCCTGCCAAACCATAAGGGATCATGCCGAGAAATTAGGCGTTCACAATTCGACAGTTTGCCACCACTTGCAACAACTTGGAAAAGTGAAAAAGCTTGACAAATGGGTTCCGCATGATCTTACTGAGCAAAACATGACATGTCGAATGGAGATTTCAAGTTCTCTTCTCTCCCGCAACAAAAAGAAACCGATCTTGCACCGAATTGTGATCTGCGATGAAAAGTGGATTTTATACGATAATCGTCGCCGATCGGCCCAATGGCTAGATGCCGATGAAGCGCCAAGACACATGCCGAAACCAAGCCTTCATCCAAAGAAAATAATGGTAACTGTCTGGTGGTCTGTAGCTAGAGTTATTTACTATTCGTTCCTGCAACCTGGCAAAACCATCAATGCTGAGAAACACTGTGTTCAACTGGATGAAATGCATCAGAAATTGATAGTCCAACGACCTAGGCTTGTCAACAGGGATGGAGTGATACTGCTTCATGATAACGCACGACCTCATGTATCGAGAACAACGGTCCAAAAATTAAACGAGTTGTACTATGAGACTTTTCCTCACCCTCCATATTCACTAGACCTCTCACCAACAGATTACCATTTCTTTAAACATTTGAATCACTTTTTAACAGCAAAAAGATTTAATAACGAAGCTGCTGTCGAAAATGCCTACGAGGAGTTTCTTTGAACCAGAAACTCGGACTTTTACAAAACTGGAATAAATGTACTTGTATTTTGTTGGGAAAAGCGTGTTGCATCTTGGAACATATTTTGATTAAATAAATTGTCTTTATAAAAAGTTACAGCTGGTTAAAAACTTATTACTAAATCGGCCATTTCATCTGCAGCAACCTAATATAAGAATTGTTAAGGCGGTTTGCATAATAGGATTCTGAGAAATTCGTCGTTATAGCGTTCCTTTAGTATTGCCGGGAGAGCTCGAGGTACGTACAAGTGTAAGTCTTACTGTAATCATCTCTACTCCTGATTGCAATACTTCACAGTGATCGTATAAAAGAGAATAGAAACAAGTACAATTAATAACAAAAATATTCGAAAATCACGGTATATTGGTAAAAATCGTTATGTCCTGAAATTAATTTCTCAACAAAATAATTTTTTATAATTCGTATGATACATATATTATCGTTAAAGAATCCTGTAAATTTAATAATTAAAAGTAAAAACTTTTTTTTGAAAAATAGGATGCGTAACGATGCATTCCAATTTATTGTTTATAATATATACACATACATTCTGTCAAAAAAGTACCGGGAATTGTCGATTTAAATCTGGCCGGGCAATTTAGGCAGGTAAGATTTTTTTTTCTAGGTTGGTACAACTGTCCTTAATGACTATGCTAAGTTGGAGCGGAATCTGTCAACGAGTGTGTTTACACTATCGAAGACCCGTGCGTATGAGTGGTACAAGGCCTTCAAGGAGGGTCGTGAAGTCGTCGAAGACTTGCCTCGTTTCGGACGCCCATCGACGGCTTCGACCGCAGATAACGTCGATTAAGTTAAGGAAATGGTGCTTGAAAACCGTCATACCAGCTTGAGAAGGATAGCACATGAACTTGAGATATCCCACGAGTCCACACGTTCGATTTTAATTGATATTTTGGGCATGAGGAAGGTGGCTGAAGACTCGATCCAAAAGAGCTTAATTTTCTTCAAAAACGCTATCGCGAATTGGTCGTTTCGGATATGCTGGATCGCGCCAATTCCGATCCCGCATTTATGGAATGCATCATAACTGGTGACGAAACGTGGGTGTACGAGTACGATATGCAAACAAGCCAGCAAGCATCGGAATGGGTGGGAAAAAACGAGCCGAAACCGACAAAACCACGCCAAAGCCGCTTAAATGTGAAGGTTATGCTAATTGTTTTCTTCGATATCCGTGGTGTAGTAGACTACGAATTCGCTCCAGAGGGTCAGACGGTAAACAAAGAGTATTACCTAGGCGTTATGAAACGTTTTCGTGAGCTTATTCGTAAGAAGTGGCCAAATTCGTGGGCGAACAACTCCTGGATTTTGCATGACGATAACGCGCCGTCTCACCGAGCTACGATTGTGACCGACTTTCTTGCCAAAAACTCAACAAACACGCTTGAACAACTACCGTATTCGCCGGATTTGGCACCCTGCGACTTCTTCCTCTTTACAAAACTTAAATTGCCGCTCCGTGGCACTCGTTTTCAGTCGATTGAAGCCATAAAACAAAATTTGGCGCGCGAGCTAAAGGCCATCCTGGAAAGCGCCTATAAAAAATGTTTCGATGATTGGAAGTGCCGTTGGCATAGATGCATTGGAGCAAATGGAGCCTATTTTGAAGGCGACCCAATAAATTTTGATTATTAAACGTAAAAATTTTGTTTTAATTTAAAATTCCCGGTACTTTTTCGATAGACAGTATACGAGAGTGCTCCCAGAAATAACCGGCCTAAAAAGGAAAATACAAAAATTTGATAGAAAAATTTTTATTCTAAACATTATCTCCTTTTAGTTCAAAGTACATTTTGCAACAATGTTCGATAGCTCCAATACATTGTTTATAGTAAGACCCGTCGCGCTCTTCAAAATAGTCATCAACTTCTGACTTCACCTCTTCATTGTTGAAAAATCTTTGAAGAGCGAACCATTATTTTAAGATTGGATAAAGAAAATAATCCGAGGGAGCTAAATCTGGCAAATAGAGAACATGAAAAAGCAATTCAAATTTTAACTTATCGATTTTGGCTATCGCGATAACGGATATGTGAGCTGGTGCATTGTCTTGATAAAATAACCTTTTCCTTTGAGTTAAATGCGGTCGTTTTTTCTTGATTTTATTACTCAAACGTTGCAATAAGTTTGCATAATACTCGCCGTTAATTGTTTTCCCTCTTTGAAGATAATCAATAAAAATTATGCCACGCGCATCCCAAAAAACTGTCGCCATGACTTTGCCTGCAGATGGAACTGTCTTCGCACTCTTTGGAGCCAATTTTTCCTTTCCAGTCCGTTGTTTTGACTGTTTCTTTATCTCAGGTATTATGTGATAAACCAATGTTTCATCCATGGTTATGAATTGACGAAAAAATTCGGCTTTGTTGCCGTGAAACAATACTAAACCCTCGATTGAAACATCCTCATGACGGTGTTTTTGTTCCATTGTAAGCAAACGTGGCACTCATCTTGCACACACCTTTCTTATTCCCAAATTTTCAGTCAATGCAATGTGTAGTGCTTTTCGAAATTCCTATCATATCTGCTAGCTCGCGTACTTTCGATGGACGGTCATCCAATACTGTTTCATGGATTTTTTTCACTATTTCTGTCGTAGTCACCTTATTCGCTCAATCACTTTGATTTTCATCTTGGCAGCTTGTACAGCCTAGATTAAACTCTGTCACCCAATATTTTACTGTTATAAACGAAGGAGCACACTATCTTCGAGTGAAATCTAGCTCGAAGATTGGTTGGACTACTACTTTTCAAATGGAAGTATTGTATTAGATAATAATGATCAATTTTTTCCATGTTTACAAATTTACTGAAAGCATTTACTGTTGATGGCTGTTAAATAAATACTGTACAACGCATCGTCTTCAAACTGTAAACTTAAGTTTTGTGAGATTCGTTCTTTTTTCTATAGAAATTTTATTCAATCAGCAACAGCCATCTATACGACAGGTCAGTTACTTTTGGGACAACCCTCGTATTTGTGTATACATAACATGTGTATATACATAAGAATAATGTATCATGATAATCTATTCATTAATTCGGAGTCTAAATTTTGTCAAATCATAAACGCGTATGATTTGACAAAATTACTCGATTTCTTATGATGAGGGGTCCAGACCAAAGTTAAGAGAATAATTGTAATAATCATATTGAATGATAGTTTATGATAGTTATACAATAAAAATACATATGTTCTTTTTCAAAAACAGTTTCTTTTTAATATCTCAAAAAGTTTTAAGAGTTTTTAAATAAAAATAACAGCAAATTGTTTCTTATGAAAAGGCACTTTTATGTGCATAAATTAAAAAATGTAATCTTCAATTGTTCAATTTTTTGTTTTAAAAAAAAATGGCCATTTAATAGCCAAAAAACGGCCGTTTTTTCGTTAAAATCAAACCATTAATTTTGACTGTCCGCCATTTTGTGAAAAATGAATATTTTTTTAAATCCTTTGATTAGAGACTAGTTTATACTTATATTTAACTAAATCTATCCACATTTTTTGTTTCAAATGATTCACTACGCCGCAATGTTGGTCACCGCAAACCGTATAAATAAAAACACTATTTCATTGGCGGCCATTTGCCACTTAACAATGTAATATTTTGCAATTAAAAAATTACTTAAAGTTTTTCAAGATGTATTCTTTAAGATGATATAATAATCGTTTATAAAAGTTTTGTAGTTTTATTTAAAAAAATTCATGAAAAAGGCCTTTTTTGTTGAGCTACAACTGGGGGTAACCCCTTAAATGACCTTGAAAGTCGTATTTAAGGTCATGGTCAAGGTCGTATTAGGACATAAAATTGTCTGCCCTTTTGATTTCCAGGGTCCAAAATAAGGGTTTACATTTAAAAGAACCAACTTGTCCTTAAATACCATATTTGAGGTCATGGTCAAGGTCACAGTTAGACGTCTCCTTCAAAATCCAACAACTCTTGTCTGAAAACTTATTTTGTAAATCTTTAGTTCTTGAGATATATGCATCCGATTTTTAAAATGGGTCACTGATTTTAAGTTATCAGGTGTGCCCTTAACGGATGGATAATCTACGAGAACGCTCGTTTAAACTCAAAAAATTTTCTTTTTTTTAACGGCGGTAGAAACTCAATGACGTAAGGACGAAACGACTTGATATTAGCTCAGACGTGCTGAAAAAAAATAGTTCACTTTTATCAACTAAAACTATTAGCTAAGCAATAACAACAAAAAATACAGAAAACGCAAGCAATGAATTTAGTCTCGCAGCAGCTAAAGAGGAGAAAGAAGAAATGAGAAAAAATTCTAAAGGTTATTAAGTTGTCGTGTAGAATATAAAAACTACAGAGTAACATATGGGAAGTTGCCTTAAGTAATCGCATATAATTTTGAGATGAGCGCAGGGAAAAAAATAATAAAAATACATATTAAATCAGTGGAGTGGTAATTTTTATTTAAAATAGGTTTTAGTTTAATCGAACATTTTTAACAGACACATATTACGTTTTCAAAAAAATGACAAAACCTGGCTAAGGAATAACTATGAATGATAAATATTTTCGAAATAATCCCCACCTCAACTTGCACAATAATTAAGCCGTTTGTGGAAACTACGAAAAACTTGTTCAATTTTAGATGAAGAAATACTAGAAATTCCTTTTCTAATAGCTTCTCTCAAATCATCTTTGGTCTTTGATTTTTCCGCATAACAGTAATCTTTCAGGTAGCTCCATAAGAAGAAATCACATGGGTTTAAATCCGGTGAATAAGGGGGCTATTTTATACCTGCGTGTGCAAACTTGGGATATTCTAAACCGATGACGTGTTCGCCATTAACTTCGTAAATAGCTTTAAATACCTCTTGAGTTCTATGCGGCGTAGCATGATTTTGCATGAAATAATAGTTCCTGACTAATCCACGTTTCTTAGCGAAAGGAAAAAATTTTGTAAGGATTTAACTGAATGAATAATCTGGGAAACGTGACGATTAAGAAGGGAGCTTAATTTAATATTCTGATATAAATTTAATCGTTCACATTAAATTCAATTTAGTTTAGTTTACTTAAATAGCTTAATATTGCAATATAAGGTTCTATAAATGAATAGAAAAAACGACGCTTCGCCAAATAGTTTGACTAGCTAGACAGACAATGAAAACTAAGATTAAATACGAAAATAAATAAGTTATCAGTAAGTGTGTTGGGTATTAATCAATCTAGTCAAGCTTTGTTAGGGTAAGTACAATATCCTTCAATAGACTGGTGTTCGTCTGCAGGGATTTAATTTCTTGCAAATAGAGGCATCGCATGCTGACGTTATTGTCTGCAACAGACGTTGAGTTCTTTCCTCAGCCGTTCCTAATATCCTGGTATCTTCCAATAAATAAAGGAATGATTCAAGGTTAAAAGTTCTCGGTGCCCATCTATTCACTCTACTGCTGTTGGAATTTACAGACTTCCTACGGGTAACTTGTAGTTCGTACGTAAGCGCGTAATGATCGTTGCCTGTATAAAGATAACTTACTCTCCAGTTAAACGCTTTTCCCATTAGCCTAAGGTCTATAAAGTTCAAGTCGACAATGCACTAAATATCGTGTGAAATGTTTTACAAATAATAAAGAATTATATCACATTCTATTTGTTTTTTTATGAGAATAAAACATGGATTAAAATTATTTAATATATAAAAAGTTTCTAACTAATTTAACTTTTGCTATTTATTATTTTTTTTTAATTTTTGCAAAAACATATTAGGTGCGCAACTTAGTTCTCGCTGTTTTTCTTAATGAAAGTGCAACGTTATTGCAAAAACTGGTTACAAATGAATCATTCGAAGTATTGCCCATCGCTAGCTACAACTTTTTCCGATCTTTCTGGCAGAGCTCGAATACCGTTACGGTTAAGTTGTTTGTTTTTTTTTAAGCTATCCATGAATCAAGCCAATTTTTGATATCTTCATGTGGGCGGCATTGCTGATCAGCCAGACCATGTGCCATTAAACCGGACAAGTGATAATCAGACAGCGCAATATCTAGGAAATATGGCAGGTAAAGTAAGACTTCCCATTTAAGTGTTTCCAAGTAGGTTCTAAATGTCCGGCAACGTGAGGCCGAGCGCTATCATGCAGTAAAATAACTTTTTCGTACCGCTGCTTGTATTGTGGTAGTTTTTTGCGTAGTGCTTGACTCGATCGCATCAATTGAATCCGATACCGTTTCTCAGTGATGGTTTTGTTCAGTTCTGACAGTGACCCTACCAAATATACAGCATAACCTTCTCAGCATAAATATTGGGTCGAGCCGATGACGTAGAAGCGTGCTAAGCAGTCCCCATGACTTTCTTCTCTCTGGATTGCTGTAATGAATCTATTTTTTATCTCCAGTCCCGATGTGATAAAGATAACCCTTCCTTTTTTGTCGCTGGAGCAGTTGTTCACCGGCTAAGAAACGATGCTCAATGTCCCTTGGCTTTAAATCGTAAGAAACCAAAGTTCCCTGCTTCTGAATCATTTCCAATGCATGCAATCGTTTGGAAATGGCTTGGCAAGTAACCTCTAATTCTCTGGTAAGCTTATTTTCCGTTTGGCATTGATCCTCGACGAGCAATGCCTCCAATTCAGCGTCTAGAAAGGTTTTTGGCCTTTCTTTACGCAGACGGTCGTCAATATCGAAATCACCGTCTTTGAAGCGACGAGACTAATCACGGCACATTGTTTTACTTAAAGCAGCATCTCTGTAAACGTTTTGGAGTTTTCGATGTGATTCAGCCGCTGTTTTCTTCGAATGAAAGAAGAAAAGCAACACTTTCTGTAAATGACGATCATTTAGCACCAAATGAGACATTTTCACACAACTAAAAGTATATGACGCCAAAACACAAAACACTCATGTGTCAAGGCAATTTGTTTACTATATGTCTGAGCTTGCTACATGATGTTTCGGATGTCGAAATCGACAAGCACTTACTGCTGGAGCCATCTATTGACAAACTACGGGAACTTAGTTGCGCACATTATACATACTTAAATAATTATTTTAATAAATTAAATAAAAGAATCTTTTTATCGTGCTTTTTAAAATGGCAGTGTTGTATGTATTCTAGAGACAAAGGATACTTGCCTATTTATTATACGTATCATTTTTTTTAAATATTCAAATATATATTTCGATTGACGTTATAAGTTTAAATGTATTTAACTTCTTACTGCAGTTATTAATTCTATTTATTTATTAATTTTGAAACACTAAAAGGTACTAGTGAAAGACGAAATCCCTCTTATAACATTTCTGCTCATCATACAAAAAGAAAAAAATATAAATTTAAATAGAAGTCTTCATAGTGAATAAGTATTGTATATGGAGTTGCAAAAAAAAAAATTGAGCTCGACGAAAATCTCGCAGGTATGAAATTACTAGATATAGCAATTGATTCACAAACGGCTAGGACAATTTATGTAATAATGAGAAGTCCTGAGTGTAAAAAAATTACGCCCGATTAATAATTGCTACAGAAGTCACTGTTCATAGATATAAACTTCTGAGATTAAATGCTCTAATGTTTGGGAATGATTTTTATCTTTCATATAAAAAAGTAAAACGAATTTCTTTTTTGCTTACTTTACATACGAGGGCAGTCTCAAAAGTACCCGACCCGACAAAGAAAACAGTAAAAAAATTGCGAAAATGTTTTTAATTTTTCAACATATTCTCCTTTTAGTTCAATACATTTTTCCCAACGATGTTTAATAGCTTTGATACCCACTTTATAGTAGGAACCGTCAAGCTCTTCAAAATACCTATTAACCGCAGACTCTACCTCTTCATTGTTGGCAAATCTTTTGCCACCGAGCCATTTTTTCAAATTCGAAAAAAGAAAATAATCCGAGGAAGCCAGATCTGGCGAATAGGGTGCGTGAGGAAGCAATTCGAACTTCAACTCATTGATTTTAGCCATCGCAATGACGCACGTGTGGACTGGTGCGTTGTCGTGATAAAACAACACTTTTTTTTCGTCAGATGGGCTCGTTTTTTCTTGATTTTATCACTTTAACGCTGCAATAAGGCTGCATAATACGCGCCGTTGATTGTTTTTCCTTTTTCGAGATGATCAATAAATATTCTTTCACGCGCATCCCAGAAAACAGATGCCGTGACCTTGCCAGCTGACTGAACTGTCTTTGCTTTCTTTGGAACCGGTTTTCCCTTTTTAGTCCACTGCTTTGACTGCTCCTTGGTCTCAGGTGTAAAATGATGGACCCATGTTTCATCCATGGTTATGAATCGACGCAAAAACTCGGCTTTCTTGCTGCGAAACATTGTCAAACACTCGATGGAAACATCCTCACGTTGCTGTTTGTGCTCCATTGTGAGCAAACGTGGCACCCATCTTGCGCACAGCTTTCTCATGTCCAAATTTTCGGTCAAAATGCGATGCACAGCACTTTTTGAAATGCCTGCCATGTCTGCTATCTCGCACACTTTTAGTCGACGGTCATCCAATACCATTTTGTGGATTTTCTTCACATTTTCTGACGTAGTGACCTCACTTGGTCGACCACTGCGGTGTTCATCTTGGCAGCTCATACAACCTCGCTTAAGCTCAGCTACCCAATATTTGACCGTTTTAAACAAAGGAGCAGACTTCCCTAGAGTAGAATCCAACTCGGCTCTGATATCGGTTGGACTTAGACCTTTCAAATGAAAGTATTGTATCACATAACGATGCTCGATTTTTTCCATATTTATAAATTCACTGAGAGTGTTTACTTTGCATGTCTTTAAAAAAAATAATAATAAACGTACCGTTATAAATTTTTCACATTAAGTTGTTAAAAGGTGGTATTGTCAATCGCAGTAATTGTTTTTTTAAAACTACCTGTATTCATAAGTCAGGTCGGGTACTTTTGGGACTACCCTCGTATGTATGTATATTGAAATCAAATATGAAATGGTTTTTACGATAATAGGAATATTTTAGTTGTAATACATCGATATGGTATACAATCCATATACACTACATAAATTTTGTTTTATATTAATTATAGTCGACAGTTATGTTTTTTTCAAAGAAGTCTTTTATAAGCAGAAGGTTTTTGAACACTTACACATATATTACCTAATCAGATTTTAATTCTGTTTTATGATAGTTTCTTCATTTAAATGTTGTAAACTGTTAAATATATATAGCATATGCAACAAAAAATTTTTTCAAAGGTATTAAAAGCAAAAGAATATGTACAGTCTGTCAAGTAAGAGCGTGGTCGACTTCACCGACAGGTAATGAAAAATTTTGCTCTAATTCTTTCGCGAGCCGATAGAGAAAAGTTTTGTCCTTGATGCATTGTTAACAAAAATTCAGTTGTTGTTGATCTTTTGAAAGAGAATCACGTTAAACGCCATGAGTGCTAAGTACGCGTCGCGCTACGAGGCTAAGTTCCTTTGCATCCACCCGAAAGGTCCCAAAATGTCGCAATCAGCGGCTGCTAAATATAAGAAAGTCGAAGGCATTTGTACAGAAGTGGATACAGCGATATAAAGTGGCTGAAAATGTCGATGATTTACCAGAACGTGGCTCGATAGGAAAAATGAACAAAAAAGATGAAAAAAGAATAGTGAATCTGTTTTCGCGGAATCCTGCTTTAACACTGCGGCAAGGACGAGCAAAATTAATGGCAAAAGGTTTAGATATATCCTACGAAACTATCCGAACCCATCTGCGTACTCATCATCTGAAATGGCGCAACACAATGAAGAAGCCTCTGTTGACTGAAAAACATGTGACAAAGCGACTCGCTTGAGCGCATGAGAATATTGATAGAGATTTTGAAAATGTCATTTTTACTGATGAATGTTCTATATGGGCACGTTTTGTCCTCACGCGTGCCTGGTCAACTTCCACCAATAGGCTTGTTCAGCGGACCGTAAAACATGGAATAAAGGTGCATCTTTGGGGCTGCTTCTCAAAGCAGGGATTCGGCACTTTGCACCTCATTACTGACAACCTGAATGCCGAGAAAATGATAAAAATCTACAAAAAGGCTTTACTGCCATCTGCCAAACGATGGTTTATCACAAAAAATGAAGATTGGATTCTGCAGGAGGACAACGATCCTAAACACCGCAGCAAGCTCTGTACTCAGTGGAAGACTCAATCTGGCATCGTTACATTGGATTGGCGGTCGCAGTCACCCGATGCAAACTCTATTGAAAATATGTGGGCATATATTAAACGGAAGCTTCGTGGAAGACGCACATACACTTTGAAGCAGTTGTCTAACGAAACTCGTCGGATCTGCAGATCCTTGCCACTAGAATACGCCGTCAAATTAGTAGAAAGCATGCCTCGGAGATGCCAGGCAATTATCGACGCCGGTCGTAATTGGACACATTATTGATCAAATTGCATCATTGTTTGTAATGTGTACAATGTATATATAAATATGAAAGTTTTATCAAAAAGTTTCTTTATAAATTAACACGACCACGCTCTTACTTGACAGACTGTATTACCAGTAAGATATACAATTTCAGAGACTTAGTTAGAAGTTTCACTCCAAAATTTATTAGATTATATGGTAAAGCAGTTAATGATTTAATTTAATTTATAAATACTCAAAAATACAGAAATAGATTAAGTAGTTAGATACGAAGTTGACAGAACCAATGTTAAGTGCTATAAGCAAATAACAGAAAATCCTACTGCATAATGGCTTATTCTGCGCGTGTCTTTTACCATCGCAACTATTAAATGAAATCACTAAAAAAAATATTTTGAACCAATTTATCACCATCATCTACAAGATTCTGTCACCCGATTAAAATTATATTTCAGAAAGAAAGTGACAATTAGTGTAAAGAAATATTGGAAAGTTTCAGAAAAGAAATACATAAGCTTTAAGATATTCGGTATTGTGGTTACACTATCAATTTTAATATGTTGTTGACAATAGTAGATGGTAACGTAATTTTCATTAATTATAAAAAGTTATACTATGTTCTTTTATGTAATGCTTAAATATTAATGAATTTAATATTAATGAATTAAATATTAATAAATATATCAATGAAACCTTAGTTGCTTAAGTCGTATTTAATTTTTTTTATATTGAGTCATTAATCCACTTAACGGAAGCTAGGCTTGTTGTGTATGCACTGCCACTATATCAAAAGTTAATGATATTAACCCTTAGAGGGCCGGGATTTTAGAAATTTTCAAAACTTATTATTTGTATGAAAAAATAATTAAAAGTCCCAAACTTAGACCAAAACTAAAACTGAATGTTTATGAGTCAGACCTGGAAGCATATATGCGTCCTTCCGGACAGAGACTATAATTCTCAGTATTAAATTTTCAAAAATTAAAAAAAGGAATTGTATATTCATGGAGAAGTTGATTTAGGGGTTTTTTGAATCTCTGATTATAATTCCCGGGTGAAAATTGTAAAATTAAAATTATTTAATCCTCAAAATATTAAAAATCCTGAGTATTCCGAATAATGAAAGTATTCGCTTTACAGTGCCCAGGGTTAATGACGTAAATGTGGTGACTTTTTGATCTTATGTATTTCCTATGTTTTACTATGATCAAAACGTAAGACTAATTTTTAATTTAAATTTGGCAGGTTTATCAGTTTGACGAAACTTTTTTTAAGTTGGTAGCACTTTGAGAGACATTTCTGTCAAATTTCATGTTAATATATTCATTGGTTTGCAAGTGACGCTCGTTTTTGTGAACATTAGAAAGTGATTTTGGCGATTTTCATAATGTCAGATTTTAGTAAGCAAGAAAGTTGCATTAAATTTTGTCTTCGGAATGAAATTTTTTGTGCAGAAACGATCAGAATGGTGTGGAAGGCCTTTGGCGAGCAGACTTGTCGGAAAGAAATATTTACAAGTGGTACAAACAGTTCAAAGAAGGCAGAGACAGCGTCGAAGACAAAGAGCGTCTAGGACGACCATCGACATCAACTGATCAGAAACACACCAAAGAATTTAAAAACCTTGTGATCGAAGATCGTCGGCTAGCAATTAGAGACCTTGTTGATACTGTTGGCATTTCATTTAGATCGATTCAAGCAATTCGGAAAGATCATTTGGGTCTCAAACGCGTCAAATCTTGGTTGGTTCCAATAACACTCAATTTTTTTCAAAAAGAGCGTCGTGTTACTTTGTGCTAAGAGATGCTTTTTGATCACCAGAACGTCATGGAACACATTAATACGGGAAATGAGACATGTATCTATGCCTACGATCCAGAAACAATTAATCAATTGAGCGAATATCTTGCCAAAGGTGAAGCAAGACCAAAAAGAACACGTCAAAGTCGTTAAAAAATCAAGGTCATTTTAACAGTTTTCTTCAATCATCGTGGTGTTGTACATTCAGAATTTCTCCCGCTGGGTTTAACTGTTAATAACAAATATTATTTGAGTGTTATGTGTCGTTTGCGTGAAGCTATTTGAAAAAAAATGCCGGATTGTGACAAGACAACTCATGGTTTTTGCATTACGATACTGCATTATCTCACACCACATTGATTATTTGCGACTTTTTGGCCAAAAATTTAACTCATATCGTTCTACAACCACCGTATTCGCCTGACTTAGCGCCGCGTGACCTATGGCTATTCAATAAACTCAAAAGACCACTCCGGAGAGATCGTTTTGACTCGGTTGAGGAGATTAAACGTGAATCGCTGCGTCAATTGAAGGCAATTCCGAAAAAGGACTTTTCTGACTGTCTTGAGGATTGGAAAAGAAGTTGGCATAAGTGTATTGTGTCGGGCGGGGACTACTTTGAAAGTAACGAAATAGATTTAAAAAAATAAATAAAGAATTAAAAAAAAAATTTGGTCTTATTTTTTTATCATAGTAGTATGTGTCGCATATATCAAAAGTGTGTATGTGTGTGTGTGTATGTGCTTATGTGTATATGTGTGCGTGTGCGTGTGCACAAGTGTGTTTATGTATGTGCGTATAGATGTGTATCGGAGCAGGCAGCAATATTTAGTTTGTCATTTTAAATTTATATATATACGAGTATATTTGTAATAATTATTTATTCTGATTTGTTTGTTTCAAAAAGTGTTGTATAATAGTTTATTTTTTGACTTATATATGAGTCATTCCAGCCATCAAAGATTAAGAATATGATTAATAGACCTGTTAATGAAGATGCTTTGCATTACGGATTCTCGGTTTTGCACGCAAATTTAAGATTTATAGAGCTTGTTCTTTATATTTTTTATAGAATTGATATAAAAATTTGGAGAGTAAGTAAATATTATTTATGCATCAGTAATACTAAATTTATATATGATATTATTACCCGTTAAGGACACATTTTTTTTCGTGGATATATTGTTTCACGGTGCGTGTGGAATTTGGGCGCACCGTGCTGAATTTTCACGGCTAGATAGTTACAAATAAAAATAGTAGTACGGGAAAAAGAGAAAATTAAAATGGATGAATTCGATTCATTAAAATAAAACCATGCGTTCAATACTGAATTTACAGGGCACCAGCCGCGCATGTGCGCGACGAATTTACGACGAGCCCGCGGATACTCGCAAGCATAGAATAAAATGGATAACATAAAAAAATTAAAAGAAGAAAGAAAGCAAATGGAACGCACACTAGATATGGCTAGAACGGCACTCGTGACGCGGGAAAACGACATGCGCACACACACACAGCTGCTATCTGTAACAGCGACTTATAACCCAAGTGCAACTGCATTCACCTTAACAGGTAGACGTGGCTTGAAGAATTACCTGTTGCGTGCACTCAGAGAACCAGCTGATGGAGCACACATAACACACTCAAAAGGACCTAGGCTCGGAAAATATAGCAGAGAAAAAGAAGACTACGAAAAAAATGTCAAATAAAGACAACTAAATACTTCCGCATCTGGTGCCCTCGATCACGATCGAAACGAAATAGGCCGCCTAAACGCTGATTTCGCACTGCTTCGCGCGCCACGGCTAGAGCAGTCTGCTCACCACGCTAATGTAGGCGTGATGTGACGCAACCGGCTGCTGCGTCGTGCAGCATCTTCTAAGAGAATCGCGAAGTGCTAGTTTAACGTGCAGTGCAGCGGAGTGTCCTGACGACTGACTTTGACTGCTGGCTGGAGTACGCAGCTCATTTGCAGGTACATACAACGTTCCAAACGTTGGCTATGTAAGGCTAATGAGAGCACTTTCTATAAGTCGGTGTCGGGGCTGGAGTTTGGGTGGACATACTTTGAAGGTGCTATTGAGGCTGGATTGATGCCTCCCTGGTAAGTAATTGGCTTGAGAACTTTAAGAAGCTAAGCTATATTAGTGTGCAATGTAAGCTCCTTTCTTATCTTATTACCTATTCCTTCCTTTTGATTTCTCTTTCTTGCTAGATCCTGTTAGCTACAGGCGGAAGCCTCCTAGCTAGTATTCTTCCTGATTGTTACTAGCTGGATTTTAAATCTTTCTTACGTTTGCCTAGGACGAAGAGCAACTGGTATGTTGTACGCTCTAGGCAACGCTGGGCTGGATTTGAAGTGCCAGCTGCTGAAGGAGGAGCTGGATATCTAATCTACCTCCTCCAGGCCCTATTCACAAATATGCTCACCCAGAAGAGGTCTCGTCAGGATGAGCGAGCTTGAAATAAACTGTTGGATAACTACACTGAGCTGAATGTTGCTTAAGAAGAGCCCGTGTGTGTGTGTGTGTGTGTGTGTGTGTGTGTGTGTGTGTGTGTGTGCGCGCGCGCGCGTGCGAGTGTTGTATTCATTTTAGTTTTTTTAGGTAATTACAAGTACCTTATAATAGCTTAATTAGCCATACTTGTGCTTGCTAGTTTGCTGGATTTATAAGTGGCAGCCTCGCATGGCTGTCACAAGACTGATTAGCCAGTATTATAGATCATAAGACCTCGCATGACCTTATGATTAACTAATTAGTTTAGATAAGGGGTGATTCAAATTAGGCTGAATTTATAATATTATTTTTACAGTGACAGGCAGTTCAACTGCTTGTATAATATACGAGGGTGGGTTAAAAAGTTTTCGGTCTGACTTAGAGGTGTCGCCAGCAGCTCAAGTGTTTGATTTTTATTCTGTTGTCCTTTTTGAATTTCGCGCGCTCTGTGCACTCTAATTTTAAAATTTTTTTTTGTTATGATGGTAGACTCGTCACGATCATACACAGTATGTCGGAAAAGTTCCCGAACTTATTTTGTAGCGCTTGTACGAGTGGCGCCACCTCTTGGACGAAACCGGTAATATGTTGCTACATCCCTCTGGAGTGTCTAAAATTTTTTTTACCAGTATCCGTTCATTAGTTGCCAAGATAGACTCGCTTGAGTGAACGTG
Organism: Chalcis sispes; assembly: GCA_949987625.1. Taxonomy (NCBI): domain Eukaryota; kingdom Metazoa; phylum Arthropoda; class Insecta; order Hymenoptera; family Chalcididae; genus Chalcis; species Chalcis sispes. Next base: position 39,135,757 of record OX465095.1, on the reverse strand, counting down.
TGTTTAGTACCCCAGTGCAAGCTCTACGATGGATGAGAAATTTGAACATCGTGGCGCAATTAAATTCTGCTATAAACTTAAAAAAGCTTCCGCGGAAACGAAAAAAATGATCGATTCGGCTTACGGTAAAAATGTAGTGTCAAGTACAACTGTTTACACGTGGTTTAGTCGGTTCAAGAAGGGTAGAGAGTCGTTAGAAGATGACGAGAGAAGCGGCCGGCCGTCAACAGCTGTTACCGACGAAAACGAGGCTTGCGTGCGTGCGCTACTGAAGCAGGATTGCCACATGTCTCTCAGAATGCTGGCAGACGAACTGAACATGAGCAAGGATAGTGTCGCGTTGATTTTGAAAGAAAAAATGAACCGCAGGAAGGTCTGCTCTCGATTTGTTCCGCACTTTCTCACACCAGAGCAGAAAGAAACTCGCATCCAATGTTGTCAAGATTTTATCGAGACTTGCGACACCACTCCGGGCTTTCTAACGTCAATTGTGACTGGAGACGAGACTTGGTGCTTTCAATACGATCCTTCGACGAAGCGCCAGTCATCCGCTTGGCTCAGTCCGGGCCGTACAAGGCCTCAAAAAGTGCGCCAACAAAAATCACTGGTAAAGACGATGCTCATCGCTTACTTCGACTTCAATGGCTTGATACACAAAGAATTTGTGCCCCCCAAACACCACCGTGAATGCTGCGTATTACGTAGAGGTGTTAAAACGTCTGAAGCGCCGGATTAATCGCATCAGGCCCGAGTACAAGAAACCGGGATCGTGGAGTTTGCTGGACGACAATGCGCCTGCTCATTCTTCGAACATTGTGAAGCGTTATCTCGCCGAAAATCAGATCCCACGCATCAATCACGCCCCATACTCGCCAGATCTGGCTCCAGCCGACTTTTTCCTATTTCTCAAGCTAAAAATGGCCTTGAAAGGACGATTTTTTGAAGATGTACCGAGCATTCAAGCGGCTTGCACCGAGCGTCTCACAGCGATAACATCAGAGGAGTACCAGAGAGCCTTCGAATCACTCATGGAGCGCTCAAATGAGTGTATATCGAGGGAAGGGGACTATGTTGAAAGTTAACTGGAATAAATTTCTTTAGATGTAATTTTCGATTTTTTATTTCAACAGTTCGGGAACTTTTCCGACATACTGTGTATGTTCACAGTTTCGACTATATAACATGTGTTGTTTTTATGTGAGAGGCATAAAGGTAAGACTCGTGTTTACGTGCTTGGCGATTTTTTGCTGTTGAAAGTAATGAAGCAAAGAGTTTGTATTAATTTTTGTGTAGAAAATGGTATTAAGTGCTTAAAAACTCTTGAAATGTTGACAATGGCGTACGGTGAGTCAACTCTTAGCAAAAAAATGTTTATAAGTGGTATAAGTTATTCCAAAAAAGCCGAGAAACTGTTAATGATAAACCTTGTTCCGGACGCCCTAGCACGTCAAAAACCGATGAAAATGTTTAGAAAGTGAAGGAAATTGTGTTGAAAAATCGTCGAATCGTGATTAGAAAAGTAGCTGATGATCTTAACATATCGTTTGCCTCATGCCAATCGATGTTAATGGATGTTTTGGGTATGGTACGTGTGTCAGCGAAATTCATTCCAGAATTGCTTAATTTTGATCAGAAGCAGCAACACATGAACATCGCCCAAGACGTATTGAACGACGTCAATGATGATCCTAATCTACTCAAAGGGTTATAACTGGCGACAAATCATGGGTATATGGTTATAACGTCGAAACCAAAGCCCAATCATCCTAATGGAAGACCCCAGGAGAGCCAAGACCGAAAAACGTACGCCAAGTTTGTTCGAATGTGAAGGTTTTGCTCACAGTTTTCTTTGACTAACATGGTGTTGTGTTACGTGACGTAAAAATTAAAATATTAAAATTAAATTATAAAAAAGAATTTGAAAATTAAAATTGAGTAGACCAATGAACTACAATTGCAACATATAAATGTCCAATGTATGAGAATGCTGAGCGCATGAAATGCCTCTGAAAGACAGTGTGTTGGTATACAAGGTGTGATGCCTGCACTTACGCTACAAATTGACTCCTGTGGAAAAAATCCTGGAGGCATGAAGAATAAACTTAATAACATTCTACTAACACATGTATAGACAGTCGAGTTGCCTAACTCTTTCCGGCACACACACTTGGACTAATAAAAGATCTAAAGTTGAATTTTATTCAGGAGCCGCGGGGAAGGCTCGGGAGTCCAAAGAGACTCATGCTGACACCGAATAAACAAAATTCTCCTCGATGCCTCCACTTAAACGTCTTTAAATATAAGTAACAACGGGCTGCGGGGGAGCCCTGGTGAGTGACCAAGAGAATCGTCAGTAATCTAATCTCTGTTGTACTGTCATTATCTTTTCTTGACTTTTAATATTTTGAATAGTTTAGCAGTCTTTATCATTCTTTTTTTTCTCTCTCTCTATCGTCCTGGTTTCTGGCACGCGTCGTGCTGTGACAGTATGTGATAGAAACGTGATATTTATAAATAAAGGTGTCAGTGCTTAGATCCAATAAAGTCGATTAACTAGAATAATTATTGTTGGCAACTGATTTTGAGCCCCAATTCCTCATCTCACGGAGATCTTTATAGTACTTTCGAGGCTCCAGGATACACAAGGTTTCAGGTAGGATTTTACTTATATTTACAATAAATACTTAATTGTTTAACTCCCCCTTTTTTTGCGTCTGATTCTCAGTAAAGAATGGGTCAGAGGCCATCATTTTCGTATACCATGGCAGCAGGAGTCCCTTCGGTTCGCGATATGCAGGCGGGCCCGTACGGGACGGGTTGGCGGGTTCTCGAAATAAAATAAATAATTAAAATTTCATCAAGTGCGTGTTGCCCCACTCGTAACAACGAAATTTTTGGTGGAGGCGCCGGGTAACCGCCACCACTGGGGGGTTTTTCACTGACTAATCGCGAAAAGAAAATTTTTCTTTTTTGATTAAATTACATTTAATTGTTCAAAATAAATCATTAGTTAGCAAAATTTTTAGATAATACCCTTATAATCAACAATGACGATTATTAATTAACATAAATAAAAATTGATATTTTGGAGAATATAGTCTTATAAGCAATGCTTCATGTTACTGTAAGAATATTCGCCTTAGAAATGATTCACACGACTAATTATGGAATTTAATACAATGTTATTTGCCAATTGCATTTTAATGATTCAAGTATCTTTGTAAGAAAATCTTCAAAGTTTTGTAAAATTCGTCAGCATCATTTTATGCTCCGTAAAAGAGATAACATTATTGCAAAGTATAAAAATAATGTTACCTACACTCGTATTAACTTTTATGAGTGTAAGTTTAGTTTATTTTAAATTGACAAAAAAAAGTTTGTATAATTATTAATAATTTTGTTTCTGTATTAAATCGATCATCTTTTCAACTTAAGGTCTAAAGTGTACCTTAAATTTACGATTCTAGAAATTAGATGTTTAGATTTTTTTTGCCAATATTTCATTTTTATAATTCCATAAACTAATATTTTAATAAAATAATATTATAAAAATAATTGTAAAAGGTTAAGAAAATTTACTAGAATGACCACCTTCTAAATTTATCTCTAATTGTATAATGTGCTAGAAACAAAAAAGAATAAGGAAAATTACTTAGATGTGCATAATTCTATGTTTAAATACTTTTAAGAAAATTTGCAGTCAATTGAATTATACATTTTATGAATACCTGGTCATTACTCGTGAGTTTGCATGGTCATGATACAAGTTATATTCTAATGTTGCAAATATCAGTTTTGCAAAAATATATTTGTTGAACACAAAATGCATTGAAAGTAAATATATAATCGGAAAGAAAAAAAAATAACTATAAATTATGTGACAGAGAATCCGTCATATATCGTCGACGAAGAATGTAGGTGTTTACATTCTTGCGTGACCGTCTCCAGGTTGCTAGCTTGTGTAAGCCTGTTTAGCCGCGAAAATGCGGATTTTTCCAAAAGCCGGCAACGTTCGAAAATCACGCGATTTTCGAACTTGCAGCGACGATCGGTGAGGAATTTTGGGAGCCGCGAGGGAAGGGGAGAGAAGAGCGAGCGTAACGTGAGTTACGCGGTGCTCTCCTGCGAGTGAGTCTAGCTGTGCTCTCCCGCGGAGTAAGTTGTTTTTCCGTGCTTCACGCGAAAGTAACGAGTTATTTTTTGTGACAGGGAAGAGAGAGAGCGTCGGAGTGAGTAAAGCTAGGGAAGAGGTGTGTGTGAGAGAGAGAGTGAGAGTGAAGAAGACGAAGTCGAGGGCGCCGCGCGAGGAAGAGGAGTGACGACGGTGGAAAGCATCGTAGCAGTGAGCCGAGGGACGGGGAGGTCAAGAGTCGGCTGGAGGCGACTGGTGGTTGCCATCGCGACCTCAGAAGCCAAGGGTGAAGCGAAGATAGGAAGCATCAAGGCGAACTCTCAGCGAGGTCCGGCAGCCCTTCTCCGGAGGGAGAGCCACAGGAGCGAGGTGCAGCGGTGCCAGAGGAAGCTGCTGGGAGCTCAACGGGCAGCGAACGAGCTTCGTGAACCGCAAGGGTGAGTGCACTTATTTATTCGTGCGAAATAGCGAGAGCAAGAGAGAGAGAGCGAGAGTGTGTGGTGGCAGGTTTTCGGTGAGGGAGGCGAGGGATTGCCACTTCCCGACCCTGGGGAAGCGATAGGCCTCCGTCGGTTGAGAGACAGTCACGGGCGGCCGGCCTGCATCATCGCGACATAAAAAACGGGAGAGAGAGTATGAAAGAGAGAGAGAGTGAGAGAGATTAACACATTGTTTTAATATAAAATTATTTTGTGCTAGGCACTCAGGGCGCACGTAGCCAAATCGGCTACGATGTGGTGCCTACGTCAAATTAAAAAATTTCCTAATTAATAAAGACAAATATAATCTAATAAAAACCGGTAGAAATAATGCTTTTCCTTCCGCGCGGAGCCCGGCCGTCGGGTCGCTGTGGCACACGAATAAATGTCTTAAAAAACTTTTCTTAGAGATTGTAAAGAGTATTTTCGGATTGTTTTTAAATAAATAACATATTATTCCATAATAATATTAAGGTTTGTTTAATTTACACAACATAATATTATAAATACAAAATATAATATGAATACTTAATATATTTTAACAAAATATATAATAATACTTAATATATTCTAACAAAATATATTAAGTATCGATTACATAATTTTAAAACATTCTATGTTTCAACATCCCACGTGACAATTATTAGAATAACAGTTCTCTTTAATTATGATTTGTAAACCTTGAACAACGTTTCAAAGTGTGACCATTGGTTTTATAAAAACTTTAGATAATAAATATTTAGCATAAGGTTGAGTTTAATACTTTTTTGATTAAGAATCGCTATGATCGCGAAATTTAAAAAAAAAAAAAAAATTTAAATTGCACATAAAACAGGTCTGAAATCTTTATTGAAACCTTACTTTTCTTTGAAACATTCATAAAATAATATAATAATATAATAAATAAGTAATAACAAAAATTTCTTTTGCAAACGAAAAGAATATATAGTCAGTTTTTGTATCTAATTAAAGTAGAAATTATAAGATAATATCTGCTTGGTGATTTATAATGATTGAATGATTAACTTTTACTGAGTATATAATAATAATTTTTCACTTCACTTAGCCAAATGATATGTATGCAGAATATTTGGTTTTATATTTAATTTCGATGCATAATACCTTTTTACATAATTGTATTAAACGCTAATACCTGAAGCAAATTTTATAGTTTACATGAGGTTGACATTTATATTATTATTTTGTGAGTATGTGAAATAAATGATGAGTAAATCGAAAAGGAATCGTTATTTTGCATAATTGAAATGTTAATTGGAAAACTTAAATATATTGTGATGAATTATTATGATAATAATAAATATTATAACTGAAATTTCTATTTCTAAAACAACCTATATTAAATTATTCAGATTTTCCAGATTTTTCTTAAAAATTTTGTATTCAGAAATTTAAATGAAATTTTAAAGCTTCTTAATGAATTTTATCTTAAATATTATCAACAAATATTATATTATTCTATTTCGAAAAGGGAATAGTACAGGATTCGTATAGGAGACTATCTTCACCGATCGAGTAACCGAACAAGATGTGTTTTTTACGGAATAAAATATGTTAACGAAAGTAACGGTGATGGGTTGCCTAATGAAATCCTGTCAAGGATATTTTTAATTAATAATGTAACAAGTAACTTTTTTTCGATACCTTCACCGATAGAGTAACCAAAAAAATTCAACACAAATTGAAAGTATGAAGTCTAAAGGATATGCAAACATAGGGTTGCCTACCTTTTTCTTGTCAAGACTATAGGGTTGCTCAGCTTAAACAGGTGAATTAAAAATGGTATCTTCACCGATCGAGTAACCGAATAAATTATATGTTAAAATAAAGAATATTTTTTGGCGAATACAATGGTATAAGGTTGCTTATGAAAAACCTGTCAAAAATTAAGGTTGCCAGGCGTTGAAATATGGAAATTGCGATGTATGAAAGTGTGCGAGAAAGAGAGACTCTCCATTCTATCCAGCGCGATAGAGGAAGATACAGCATAGCAGCTGTTCGTGCCACATCAGTCGCTTGAAATTGTGCGAGAGAGAGAGCCTATACGTAGTATCAAATGCGGTAGAGGAAGACGCAACATAGCGACGGGCCCCGCCCCTCCTGGCCTATGAAAGAAAGTGCGCATGTTCTCTACGGTTGACACATCAGTGTATGATTTTCAAGCGTTATTTTGGAGCAACTGAAAATATACTCCAATTATATGCACTTTGAAGTGTATGAAAAGTTATAGCAAGATTTCCATAGTTTGATTATGGTATTTCAAGCGGCTGATGTAGCGCGAGCAGCTGCTATGCTGCATCTTCCTCTATCGTGCTGGATAGAATAGAGAGTCTCTTTTTCTCGCACACTTTCATACGCCTCAGTTTTAAGATTTCAACGCCTAGCAACCCTAATTATTGACAGGTTTTTGATAGATAACCTTATACCATCGTATTCGCAAAAAAATAATCTTTATTTTGATGTAGAATTTATTCGGTTACTCGATTAGTGAAGATACCATTTTTAATTTACCTGTTTAAGGGATGGGGGGGGGGGCAGGGTTTTAAAATTTTTTATTTTGCATTTTTTTAAATTTTTTTTTCTGAATGCACAACATGTCGAGAGTATCGTGTCAAAATTCCGAATCAATCGGAGCAAAACTAATGAAGATACAGCGTTTCAAGCAACCGGCCCTCGTGCTCGATTTATAAGTATAAGAAACTTTGAATTGATTTTCCCAAAAACGTCATTTTTAAAGTTCGTGAACATAATAACTCAAAATATACTTAACCGATTCTTTTTAAATTTTTAACACTTTTTCTACACATAAAACAACAGGTGATCAGAGAGAGTTTTTTTTTGTTTAACCATTTTCTTCTATTTTATAATAACAAATTTACTGAAATTTTTTCAGCAAAAATCGCGTTTTTCACTTTCGAATGCTGCCAAAAATAAAAAAATCAAAACAAAACTCTCTCTGACTACCTAGGGTAACTTATCACCTTCCGAACGCATTTTAATTTTTTTGTTTCAGATGATCCGGTAACGATTTATGAAGTTCACCGCGTAACAACTTTCTGTCAAAGCGTCTCCAGAGATTCGCTGTCACGGACTTATTTATGGATATTTTCGATTGAAATTTTTTCCAAAAATACTACTCTGATCAAAAAGTAAGGTATAATTGTCATTTAAAACTCCCGGGCATTAGGAAGGCAGGTAAATTTTTTTCATAGGTTGGTAGGACTGTCTGTAACATTTGCCAAGCGTCTGTTTGTCAAAAGGTTTAATTATCTCCGAGTTACGCGTGTTTTTGTAAACAACCAAAAGTGAATTTTTCGATTTTTACAATGGGTGATTTTGTTGAGCAAAGAACTTGCATCAAATTTAGTTTGCGGAACGAATATTCTTGTGAGAGCACGTTCAAAATGTTGCGGAAGGCCTTTAGTGATCAAACTATGGCACAAAAAAATGTTTATAAGTGGTACAACGAGTTCAAAGTGGGCCGAGAACGCGTTGAAGACGAACCGCGCTCTGGACGACCATCAACGTCTACCGACGAGGGCCACGTCCAAAAAATCAAAGATTTGGTGCTTGAGAATCGTCGATTGACAATTAGAGACCTCGCTGATAGTGTTGGAATATCATTTGGCTTAGCCCAAACCATTTTTAAGGATGTTTTGTGTCTCAAACGCGTCAAGTCTCGATTGGTGCCAAAATCGCTCAATTTTTTAGAAAGAAAGCATCGCGTTGACGTGTGTGAAACTTTGCTGTCTGACTATCAGGACCATCTGAAATGCATCATTACTGGAGACGAGACTTGGATTTACGCATACGATCCTAAAACCACCGACCAATCCAGCGATTATCGTGCAAAAGGTGAAGCAAGACCGAAAAGACCACGGCAAAGTCGATCAAAAATCAAGTTCATGTTGACAGTTTTCTTTAATTATCGTGGTGTGGTGCACTATGAATTCCTTCTGCCGGGCCAAACTGTCAACAAAAAATATTATTTGAGCATTATGCGTCGTTTGCGTGAAGCTATTCGTCTGAAACGGCCGGAATTATGGGCGAAGAACTCTTGGTTCCTGAATCACGATAATGCACCATGTCATACTGCATTGGTTCTTCGCGACTTTTTTGCCAAAAACTCCACTCATATCGTTCCGCAACCACCGTATTCGCCTGATTTAGCTTCGTGCAACTTCTGGCTATTCAGCAAACTCAAAAGGCTAATGCGGAGACGCCGTTTTGACACGATTAAGGAAATAAAAACCAAATCGAAGAAGGTCTTGAAGGCTATACCGCAAAAAGACTATTCTGACTGTTTCGAGGACTATAAAAAGCGTTGACAAAAGTGCGTTTTATCGGACGGGGATCACTTTAAAGGGGATGAAATTAATTTGGAAGAATAAATAAAGAATTTACATTTTATAAACAAATTCACCTTACTTTTTGATCACAGTAGTACTTCAGATGTTATACTATAACGTGTACATGGAATAAATAAACCAACATTACGAGGGTGGTCTGAAAAGTTTCCGACCTCAACGTGAAGATAGCAGCACTCGTCAATAAAAGCTAGCGAATTTCGTTGTTTATCTGTTGACAGTTGCTCACCAAAGTTTAAGCCAGTTGTTAATTGACAATCGTTTGAATGAGTCGATGTGAGTGTTGTTGTGAAAATGGACAAAATTGAGCATCAAGCTATCATTAAATTTTTGTTTTTGAAAGGCAATACGTCTACGCAAATCAAAAATAAGTTGAACTTTGTGTATGGGGACTCCGCACCATCATTTACCACAGTAAAATTTTGGGTAGCTAAATACAACTGTGGCTGTGAGAGCTTGGGAGGCTATGAACGTTCAGGATGTCCAAAAACTGCAACCACTGACGATAACATCGCCAAAGTTCACTAAATGGTGTTAGATGACCGCCGAATTAAAGTGAGAGATTTATCAGAGGTTATGAACATGTCAGAAGAACGTGTTTGCTACATATTAAATCAACATTTAGGCATGAGAAAGCTGTCCGCACGTTGGGTGCCACGTTTGCTCACGATACACCAAAAACTCGTCCGAATAAACATTTACAACGCTCTATTGGCGCAGTTTTGGCGCAATCAATCCGAGTTTTGGCGCCGATTAACTACTGTAGATAAAACTTGGATACACCAATATACGCCCGAAACAAAAATACTGTCTGTCAAGTAAGAGCGTGGTCGTGTTAATTTATAAAAAAATTTATTTGATGAAACTTTCATATTTATGTATTTATTGGACACATTACAAACAATGATGCAATTTGGTCAATAATGTGTCCAGTCACCAGCGGCGTCGATAATTGCCTGGCATCTCCAAAGCATGCTTTCTACTAATTTGACGGCGTATTCTAGTGGCAAGGATCTCCAGATCCGACGAATTCCGTAAGACAACTGCTTCAAAGTGTATGTGCGTCTTCCGCGAAGCTTCCGTTTAATATATGCCTACACATTTTCAATAGAGTTTGCATCGGGTGACTGCGACAGCCAATCCAATGTAACGATGCCAGATTGAGTCTTCTACTGAGTACAGAGCTTGCTGCGGTGTTTAGGATCGTTGTCCTCCTGCAGAATCCAATCTTCATTTTTTGTGATGAACCATCGTTTGGCAGATGGCAGTAAAGCCTTTTTGTAGATTCTTATCATTTTCTCGGCATTTAGGTTGTCAGTAAAAAGGGGCAAAGTGCCGAATCCCTGCTTTGAGAAGCAGCCCCAAAGATGCATCTTTATTCCATGTTTTACGGTCCGCTGAACAAGCATATTGGTGGAAGTTGACCAGGCTCGCGTGAGGAGAGAACGTGCCCATATAGAACATTCATCAGTAAAAATGACATTTCCAAAATCTCTATCAATATTCTCATGCGCCCAAGCGAGTCGCTTTGTCACACATTTTTCAGTCAACAGAGGCTTCTTTATTGTGCTGCGCCATTTCAGATGATGAGTACGAAGATGGGTGTGGATAGTTTCGTAGGATATATCTAAACCTTTTGCCATCAATTTTGCTTGTTCTTGCCGCAGTGTTAAAGCAGGATTCCGCGAAAACAGATTCACTATTCTTTTTTCATCTTCTTTGTTCACTTTTCCTATCGAGCCACGTTCTGGTAAATCATCGACATTTTTGGCCACTTTATATCGCTGTATCCACTTCTGTACAAATGCCTTCGACTTTCTCATATATTTAGCAGCCGCTGATTGCGACATTTTAGGACCTTTCGGGTGGATGCAAAGGAACATAGCCTCGTAGCGCGACGCGTACTTAGCACTCATGGCGTTTAACGTGATTCTTTTTTAAAAGATCAACGACAACTGAATTTTTGTTAACAATGCATCAAGGACAAAGCTTTCTTTTATCAGTTTGCGAAAAAATTAAAGCAAAATCTTTCCTAACCTGTCAATAAAGTTGACTACGCTCTTACTTGACAGACTGTACAGTCAAAACAGTGGGCTGCAAAGAGGGAACCGGCTCTAAAAAAAGAAAAAAGGGTTTTTTGGCTGGGAAAGTGATGGCGACTGTTTTTTGGGATAGTCATGGAGGTATTTTAATCAATTATCTTCAAAAAGGAAAAACTATTACATGAGGGTACGACGCATTATTACTTGACAAGCTAAAGGCAGAACTTACGAGAAAACGTCTACATTTGCAGAAAAAGAAAATCCTGTTTCACCAAGACAACGCGCCGTCTCACACCTCAGCGGTTGCCATGGCAAATATCCATGAATTACGGTTTTAGCTGCTTGACCATCTGCATTACTCACCAGACCTAGCCCCAAGTGACTTCTTTTTGTTCCCTTATCTGAAAATTGCGCTCGGAGGACAGAGATTTTCGTCAAATGAGGAGGTAATCACCTTCGCGAACAGTCATTTTGCAGATAAAAACGCCGAGTACTATTTGGATGGGTTAAAGAGATGGGAGCATCGCTGGGAGACGTGCGTAGAATTGCAAGGAGACTATGTTGAGAAATAAAAAAAAAAAATTAAGAAAAAATGTCTTGTATCTGTGTTAGGTCGGAAATTTTTCAGACCACCTTTGTATATTGTTAATTGAAATTAAATTTTTAAATTTACAAATTTTTTTTCTAATGTGAATCTACCTAACAAGGAAAAATGTTTGAGTACATTGTCTCGCTCCGACGGCCAGCGTCATCATTTAGAATAAACCACTTGGATTTCATCTGGTGTATATATAACTCAAAATGATAATAATATACAATATAAAAATTCATCCCTGAGATTATTCTTATCATAGGGTATGTCGATTCAGTATATGTCTACCATATAGCCAATTTTACTCTCCCTTTACTCATAAATATTGTATCTTAAAATTTATTATTCAAATTATAATATAATACAAATCACATATAAACATATCTATATGCATATATACATACATACATATATTATGGTTTTATAGCATGCATTCACAATCTGACAGAATATTGTTAAATATGCTATTCTAGGTGTAGTCAAGTAATAATACTAATTTGTCAAATTAAATTTATAGAATTTTATAATTTTTTCATTTTCCCTCAAATAATACCTATAATATGATACAGCACGTATTTATCTATATTTTAAGAAGAATAAATAAAATCAAATTAAATTTATGATGATAAATTGATTTTTTATTTTTTGTAAATTAAGATTAATTTTAGTGATAATATTTCTTCTTAATGTTTTTGATTTATTCCTTTGTGATAAAATATACTAGTAGTTGAATAAAATAATTGTCACTGAAGAGAAATAAAATTATTATGAGCTAAATGAATAAATATGTAAAATAATATTATATTTGTGACAGGTGGTTTATAGAGGTTAGGCCACCTGCCATATGTGGCGAGATAGAGTTCGCGGCATAACTAACCGTGGCGCTATCGATCAAGGAATCGATAGCGCTACGCGGGAAAAAGCGCAAGAGTCCGCAGCATGACGAAACGCGGTGCCATCGATTAAGCAATCGATGGCGCTATGCGGGCAAAAAGATTAGCAAGAGGGGAAGGACGAGCGCATCCCTCAATCCTTCATAATGTCCGAGCCGTCCTTGGTGCCGTACGTGATTTTTTCTCTAATAGTTTTACGCGATTTTCGCAGTTGCGTTTTCCGCCGTGTTTCCACTGCAGTCTTCGAGAGGACGAATTTGCCGAATTTTAGATAAAGTAAGTAGCTACTTGATAGTAATTAGTTAACGATTTAGAACATTTTTATTTTTCCTGACGCGTGTGCGATCGCGTCAGGCATATATAGATATAGACGAACGTACGCGCGAGACTGCGGAGGTCTAATTCGTATATGCCGTGTGAGTGTGAGTGAGAGGACCGATCTCTCTCGCACGACCATAGAGTAGTTATACGAGTGAGCGAAATCCACTCTCGCCCGTACAAGCATTAAGTACGTAGTTGAGCGAGAGGACCGAGCTCCCTCGCTTAACCATAGACTGTTCAGACGAGTGAGAGAACCACTCTCCCTCGGACAGTCATGAACTACGTCGGTATAGAGGGAGAACTGCTCTCTTTATACCTAACGACCATAGACTACACGTGTGTGTGTAGCCACGTGAATCGAAGAGAGTGCGCATGCGCAGTGCGCACCTCGCGACTTAGTATTGCGCGTGAGGCAATACTAAGTGCTCTTCGCGTTAAACGGACCCCTTCGCCATAATAATTGTAATTTGTATAATTTTATTGTATTTTTTATTAAATTAGCCTTCAGCACTGAGCCAGTGCCTTTTTTTTATATCGATTCCCTTTAGCGTCCCTATCCCGAATACTGGCGCCTCCGCGAGAGTGCAAATCGAGAATCGACACACATTCTAAGCAGCTAGCCTGGTGGAAGCAGCACTGGCAGCGAGGCTTTAAGCAAGGTCCCTTACACGTGAGAGAAAGCAAGATCTAAGGAAGATCCTGCATTAATAACGGGTTGGCATTGCATGCGGGTGTCATAGCACCGGCGGCTAACGTCCGCTGACACCCGTGGCCGCATTGGTGGATCCAGCGGCTTGCCAGGCCCATTTCGGGGCCTGACGACAGTGCGTACGTGTGAGGGAGCATCTTGCACGTGCCTTAGCCAATTAAACCCGTTACAATTTGAAATTTTATTTAGTAATTTTATTAGATAATTCTACAGGAATATTTACGAGGGTGGTTTAAAAAGTTTCCGACCTAACACAGATACAAGACATTTTTTCTTAATTTTTTTTTATTATTTTTTAACATAGTCTCCTTGCAATTCTACACACTTCTTCCAGCGATGCTCCCATCTCTTTAACCCATCCAAATAGTACTCGGCGTTTTTCTCTGCAAAATGACTGTTCGCGAAGGTAATTACCTTCTCATTTGACGAAAATCTCTGTCCTCCGAGCGCAATTTTCAGATAAGGGAACAAAAAGAAGTCGCTTGGGGCTAAGTCTGGTAAGTAAGGCAGATGGTCAAGCAGCTGGAACCGTAATTCGTGGATTTTTGCCATCGCAACCGCTAAGGTGTGAGACGGCGCATTGTCTTGGTGAGACAGGATTTTCTTTTTCTGCAAATGTGGACGTTTTTCCGCAAGTTCTGCCTTCAGCTTGTCAAGTAATGATGCGTAATATGCTCCTGTAATGGTTTTTCCTTTTTTAAGATAATCGAATAAAATAACTCCATGACTATTCCAAAAAACAGTCACCATCACTTTTTCCTCCGAAAAAACAGTTTTTGCTTTTTCTAGAGCCGGTTCCCCCTTTGCAGTCCACTGTTTGACTGTATTCTTGTTTCAGGTGTATAATGGTGTATCTAAGTTCCATCTACAGTAATTGATCGGCGCCAGAACTCGGATTTATTGCGCCTAAACTGCGCCAATAGAGCGTTGGAAATGTTTATTCGAGAGAGCTCGGTCCTCTCGCTCAACTACGTACTTAATGCTTGTACGGGCGAGAGTGGATTTCTCTTACTCGTATAACTACTATATGGTCGTGCGAGAGAGATCGGTCCTTTCACTCACACTCACACGGCCTATACGAATTAGACCTCCGCAGTCTCGCGCGTACGTTCGTCTATATCTATATATGCCTGACGCGATCGCACACGCGTCAGGAAAAATAAAAATGTTCTAAATCGTTAACTAATTACTAACAAGTAGCCACTTACTTTATCTAAAATTCGGCAAATTCGTCCTCTCGAAGACTGCAGTGGAAACACGGCGGAAAACGCAACTGCGAAAATCGCGTAAAACTATTAGAGGAAAAATCACGTACGGCACCAAGGACGGCTCGGACATTAAGAAGGATTGAGGGATGCGCTCGTCCTTCCCCTCTTGCTAATCTTTTTGCCCGCATAGCGCCATCGATTGCTTAATCGATGGCACCGCGTTTCGTCATGCTGCGGACTCTTGCGCTTTTTCCCGCGTAGCGCTATCGATTCCTTGATCGATAGCGCCACGGTTAGTTATGCCGCGAACTCTATCTCGCCACATATGGCAGGTGGCCTAACCTCTATAAGCCACCTGTCACAAATATAATATTATTTTACATATTTATTCATTTAGCTAATAATAATTTTATTTCTCTTCAGTGACAATTATTTTATTTAACTACTAGTATATTTTATCACAAAGGAATAAATCAAAAACATTAAGAAGAAATATTATCACTAAAATTAATCTTAATTTACAAAAAATAAAAAATTAATTTATCATCATAAATTTAATTTGATTTTATTTATTCTTCTTAAAATATAGATAAATACTTGCTGTATCATATTATAGGTATTATTTAAGGGAAAATGAAAAAATTATAAAATTCTATAAATTTAATTTGACAAATTAGTATTATTACTTGACTACACCTGGAATAGCATATTTAACAATATTCTGTCAGATTGTGAATGCATGCTATAAAACCATAATATATGTATGTATGTATATATGCATATAGATATGTTTATATGTGATTTGTATTATATTATAATTTAAATAATAAATTTTAAGATACAATATTTATGAATAAAGGGAGAGTAAAATTGGCTATATGGTAGACATATACCGAATCGACATACCCTATGATGAGAATAATCTCAGGGATGAATTTTTATATTGTATATAATTATCATTTTGAGTTATATATACACCAGATGAAATCCAAGTGGTTTATTCTAAATGATGACGCTGGCCGTCGGAGCGAGACAATGTACTCAAACATTTTTCCTTCTTAGGTAGATTCCCATTAAAAAAAAAATTTGTAAATATAAATAAAATTTAATTTCAATTAACAATATACAAAGGTGGTCTGGAAAGTTTCCGACCTAACACAGATACAAGACATTTTTTCTTAATTTTTTTTATTTTTCAACATAGTCTCCTTGCAATTCTACACACTTCTCCCAGCGATGCTACCATCTCTTCAACCCATCCAAATAGTACTCGGCGTTTTTCTCTGCAAAATGACTGTTCACGAAGGTGATTACCTCCTTATTTGACGAAAATCTCTGTCCTCCGAGTGCAATTTTCAGATAAGGGAACAAAAAGAAGTCGCTTGGGGCTAGGTCTGGTGAGTAAGGTGGATGGTCAAGCAGCTGAAACCGTAATTCGGGGATTTTTGCCATCGCAACCGCTGAGGTGTGAGACGGCGCGTTGTCTTGGTGAAACAGGATTTTCTTTTCTGCAACAGCAAATAATCGATTTAAATAAAGCCATGCGTGAAAAATGGCCGGAATATGAAAGAAGGCAATACAAAGCTATTTTATTCCATGATGAACCATGACATACAGCTAAACGTGTAGGGGAAATGATCGAGGCGTTTAGTAAGGAAATACTAGCGCTTGCGGTATATTCTCCGATTATTATCATCTATTTGCATCAATGGGACACGCTCTCACTAAATAATACTTCAATTCGTATAAAAATGTACGAAAATGAACTGAAAAAAAATGAACCAAAGAAGAACTGTTTTTTTTTTTTGGCATGTCATTCATAAACTGCCGAAAGAGTAGGAAAAATGTATAAATAGCAATAGAGATTTTTTTAAATTTAATATGCATTGTTTTTTAACAAAAGATGTGTATTTTTAAAAAAAAATTTTGGTTCTATACTTTTACACCTGGTATTGTTAATAGAACACCCTGTAAATGTCAAAAAACTTATAGAATTTTTCTAAATTTCAAATTTACTGTTATTTTAAATACAAACAAACCAATAAAGTTTCTTTTTCCATTTATTTAATTCATATATCAGAAAAATGCAAGGTTCCCATAAGGTGACCTTCTATTGGGCTGTACCTTCTATTGGTACAGCATACCTCTCTTGAATTACCTTAAATAGAATAAATATTAATTAGTACCTAACAAAATTTTTCTGTTTTAAAATTTATTTATTTATTTATTTACCTATCCATCCGTTCGTGCAACCGACCATCCATTAATCCTTACATCCACCCATCTATCTATACATCTATTTATCCACTTATCTAACCATTCATTTTTCCTTATTTTTTACTTTTAAGAAGGATAGATAAAAGCCTTAGAATGATACTTCCAGCTGTATACGACTGATTTTCAACACCTAAAGAAACCGCATATCTTGTCACCTCTGCGATTCATACCGGAAACCGTTTCTTACGGCTTATACGAAAAGGATTTTTAAATATAATTCAGAGAATGGCACGAAGAATACCAACTAACTTAAGCAAAAAGCTGTTTTTAGAACATCGTCATTTACAAATTTCAAAATTGTATGAGAACCTCTTCACGAAAGCCTAACTCGCATTTGACCAAATTTTTTTAAAACTCTAATTAATCGGTTCAGAAAAACATTTCAAAGAAATGATTTGATTGTTAAAAAAAATGCTTTTTACTATATCTTCATGCGACAATTATTACCGAGGTTTAGCATTTCCAAAAAATCAATCAAATTTTTGGAGTAATACGTATTAAAAAATTATTTTAGAAAATTCATAATAGTGCTTCTAATGCACAATTGAAATTCATAAAATTTATTAGTTTACTTATTATGAAATTAAGCTTACCTCCTTACCCTGTTTTTACTGATTCAGAAATAATATTATAATTATTGTGACATTGGACTTGTTCACATATAAAATCTTTAACAAGCATACAGTCTTGTGTTTTCCATACAAAATTTGGTGATAACATTGCTACACATTTATTGAGATTTTCGGTATTGGTACTGTAATACATATTTTATTTGAGTATTTTATATTGCAATTAATTATAATATAATACATTAAAAACTTTTTTATATAGCTTAAAAATTTTGAGTAAATCTTTTATTAAAAATAATTTAAATATTTGTAAACCAATTCCTAACACGTTTTGTGTCGTTATTTTGCGACAGATTCAAACATTTATGCAAGATTAATTATTTTAATTTTTATTCCCGTTGCTGTGTATGTAAATGTATATTAAATTATATATGAAAAGCAACGCGAAATCACGTGTGAAAATCATGGTATTAGACAAACCGGAAAAAGCAGACGTATACCGAAGAATATAAATTGACTTTAGTGCGCTTTGCGTACAGCTAAGACTGCATCAGGCAGCAGCTAGTTGAGGAAAGCTAGAGAAGTACGTACCTGTAACCTAGTTGAGGTGCAGCTCTAGCTTTTCGAACGCCAACATCACGATCACGTAGATGACACACACACACACATTCTTACGCCTCATTCGCGGGCACAATACTTTCACTCACAATACGTTTAAGTAAATCAAAATATAACGGATATTTCCTTTTCGATATTTTTTGAAAAATAAGAAAAAACTTTTACAATACCGTTAATTTATTTCTAACATATACAAAATGACTTCATGATACAGAAACATTATTATGTCGATTAAAATCTGGCATTCGGAAACAAAACTTGTATTCAGAAGGGTATCTGTCTATTTCTATAAAAAAAAAGAATCTTATAAAAACAGTTTCTTAAATTGGCTGCACTTTCTATCTTGTTCTAAATTTTATATAAATTATTAGGTGCACAACTAAGTTCTCGCTGTTTTTCTCGATGAAAATGCAACTTCATTGTAAAAAAATGGCAGAGCTTGAATACCGTTACGGTAAAAGTGTTCGTCTTTTAAAGTTATTCACGAATCAAGCCAATTCTGTATATCTTCATAGGAGCGACATTGCTGCTAAGCCAGACCATGTGCCATCGAAAGGAATAAATGATAAATGAACAGCGCAATATCTGGGGAATATATCAGGTAGAGTAAGACCCATTTGAGTGTTTCCAAGTTGGTTCTAACGGTCCAGCAACGTGAGGCCGAGCGTTATCATGCAGTAGAATCACTTCTTTGTGCGTCTGCTTGGACTGTGGCCGCTTATTACCGTTGCCCAGTGATGGTTTCGTTTGGTTTTAACAGCTCATAATAAATAACGCCGACCTGGTCATATCAAATACACAGCGTAACTTTCGCAGCGTCAATATTGGGCTGAGCCAACAACGTGGAAGCATGTCCGAGCAGTTCCCATGACTTCCTTCTCTTTGGGTTGCTGTAATGAATCCATTTTTCATCACCTGTCACGATGCGATGAAGAAGACTCTTCCTTCTTTGTCGCTAAAGCAGTTGTTCACAGACGAAAAAACGATGTTCAACGTCCCTTGGCTTCAAAACATAAGAAACCCAAGTTTCTTGCTTTTATATCATTCCCAATGCATGCAATCGCCTCGAAATAACTTGGCGGGTAACTCCTAATACTAAAGCAGGCTTATTTTCCGTTTGGCATGGATCCTCGTCGAGCAATGCCTCCTATTCAGCGTCTCCGAAGGTTTTTAGTTTTCCTTTACGCGGACGGTCGTCAATATCGAAATGACCGTCTTTACGCGACGGAATCAATCATAGCACGTTGTTTTACTTAGAGCAGCATCTCCGTAAACGTTTTAAATCTCCTAATGTGCTTTAGCCGCCGTATTCTTCGAATAAAAGAAGAAGAGCAACACTTCCCGCAAATGACGATTATTTGATACAAAATACGACATATTCATACAACCAAAAGTATATTACACCAAAACGAAATTACTAATACGTCAAAGCGATTTTTTTACCATATGTTTAAGTTGGCTTCATGACCTTTTGAATGTCAAAATCGATAAGCACTTACTGCTGAAACCATCTATTGACAAACAGCAGACACTAAGTTGTGCACCTAATAATAAAATTGGTAAATATATTTAAAAACACATTCATTATAATTTGACTTTATGATTGATAACAATAATTATCTTTATGATCTTTTTAATATTTTTATTTAAATTTAAAGAAGGCGACTATTGTTGAAACAATTTAATTTAATTACAATTATTTCTTGTTTTTTTCATTTGTAGTGCCGTTTTCTTTATTGTCAGGGTGTGCGAGTGCTGACGTGTGTCACTAGTCCAGTAGAACAAGATTTTTTTTAGAAGAGAAAGGCTAAGATACCTTATTAGTAATAAGGTGTTTTATCACTGATTGTTTTTAGGGAGGATGAAAGAGTAATAGGAAAAGTATTATCGGCCACAGTTTTTGTCGAAATTTGCTTATGAGGGCGGTTCAGTAAGTACCCGTGTTTGACGACAGAAGGCATTCCTGAGGGAAGTTGGTATTATCATCGTGTACTGCCATTTATCAAACGACGGTAAAACAAATTTCAGACTGTTTGATAGGTTAGTTTGAATTAAGCAGCCATTTGAGTAAGACGTGTTTCGTGATTTTCGCTAAGACGGAAAAAGAGTAGTATCGTTCGGTAACTCGCTTTTTGTTTTTGGATGGAAAAAATGCGAGGAGATCAAAGCAAAGTTAGATGCTGTTTATGAGGACACTTCACCATCTATGACCACAGTTAGATATTGGTTCAACGAATTTAAACGTAGGTGAACATCCGTTTTTGATAAGGAGCGACCAGGACGCCCGGCAAACGTTGTTACCGAGAAAATCATTTAATAAGTCTACGACATGATTCTCGCTGATCGACGAACGAAAGTGCGCGAAGTAGCAGAGGCCATAGGTGTGTCAAAAAATTGTCGGCCCGATGGGTGCCGTGATTGCTCACGGTGGGCAACAAGCGGATGCAGCTGTTAACTTCGAAGCAGTGTTTGGAGCAATTTAAGCGAGATCCGAAGGAGTTTTTGCGTCGAGTTGTCACTGTTGATAAAACCTGGATTCATTATTACACACCAGAAACTAGGTAACTATCAAAACAATGGATTTCTCCCGGCGAATCTGCTCCAAAGAAGGCGAAGACGGTCCCATCGTCCGGAAAGGTCATGGCGACGAGTTTTTGGGATGCAAACGGCGTCATCCTCATAGATTTTTTAGGAAAAGGAAGAACGGTCACTGGACAATACTCCAGTGAGTTATTGGTCCGCTTCGACAAAAAATTGAAGAAGACACGGCCGCAATTGGCGAAAAAAAAGGTGCTGTTTCACCATGACAACGCTCCAGCACATTCATCCGGAGTTGTCGCCGCCAAACTGCATAAATTGCGTTATGAATTGCTGTCGCACCCCCCGTATTCACCCGATCTGGCTCCCTGCGACATTTTCTTGTTCCCTCACATGAAGAAATGGCTTACGGGAGATAAATTTAGCTCAAACGAGGAAGTCATCGCCGAGACAGAGGCGTATTTTAGAGAGTTCAACAAATCTTATTTTTTTGAGGGGTTAAAACGGCAGAAACGTTGGGAAAAGTGTATCTTTCTAAAAGGGGACTTTGTTGAAAAATAGAAAAAAATTTTTTGAAAAAATGGTGTCTTTTTTTCTAACACGGGTACTTATTGAACCGCCTTCGTGAATAATGAAAAAATATATGGAAAACCTGTTTCTCGCTTATAACTTTGAAACTGTTGTTGCAATTGAACAAATATACACTACTTAATTGTAGGTAATAAAATTATCTATAAAATAAGCTAAGATAAGTTTACACATTAGGGCTTACTGGAGGATTTTTTCATGCCTTTTTCAACTACGATTCAAAACTTGTTTGATTTGACTATTTAGGTTTTCTCTTTAAGGCCTTAGGCCATTCTAGACGCTAGAAAAATAGGCTTTTTTGTGATTTTTCCTTAGGAAAAATATAAAGTAAATAGAGATTACAAAGGCAGAAGTTTATTGTACATTAACTAAAAAACATAATTGTTATAAAATAAATAATTTCAAAATGCAGCGTTTCTCAGATGACCTCTCTATTTTGAAAGGGTTTTAGGCCGTACTAACAGCTCCTGTAAATTTTAAATTATGATGAGTCATTGAATTTTTTTGTTGTTGTACATGGCAACAGTTAGAGAAGTACATAGGATTTTTTAAAATTATATTGATTTTTGGCCGAAATTCGCAGAAAAAATCTCCAGAAAATTGTTAATAACAAAAGAACTGCGCTATGTAAAAGGATCTTACATACTTATGTAGACAATATATTTTTAAAGATCTTGTTAAAATTTGAAGTGAATTAATTGAAAATTGTTCGAGTTATCAGTGCGGCCAACTTGAAATATGTAGTTTTGAGATAAACATGCTTAAAGTTAAGTTACAGAAAGTCACGAAAAATTTTTTAATACCTTAAATGCTTGCTCCATGTAATTAACCTTCTAGATTAGTGTCCTGCTCTTCTATTTCTTTTCTATTGGATTTGAAAGCGATCCTCTACTCTTTTGCAGCTTCAGACAGCGATCTCTCCGCAAGCTTTTTGCGCTGTTTGTCAATCTCTAAGCACATTTCATAGTTGTTCAAGCCAATTTCTTAATCCATCGCTTTTATTATGTGCAAAATTGAAGCAAAGCCGCCATTTTACACGCAAACTGCAATATTCACAGCTATATCCAACACAGTTTCACCACTAAAAGTAGATTTTAAGATTAATACCCACACAGTTAAATTAAAACTTTCGCTACAGTTTTGAGTATAACCGCCGATGCATCGAGTAAGAAGATCGTCTTTGGTCGATTCTTCGTAGACTGGCTTGATAGCTTCATAAACTTGAATTGTAAGAGCTGACTTATGTTTATACTTACCCGAACTATTCGAAGCTTTAGCTTTTTGCCATAAGCACCATTCGTTCCGGTCATTAGATGCTCCCTTCTTACCTGACAGCCTTGCACTATACTTTGAAAAATAATTATTTAGAGATATTTCTCGGCCATAATCTTTTAGTACGAGGGCGGTTCAAATATGATGGAGACAAACGCTGTAAAGGGCGCGCATGTATATTTTGGAGGTCTTGGCTTGAGTATGTGATAACTGGGTCCCTTACGAACAGTGTGGCATAGTTTTCGTCGGGAGTGCATGTTTCACGCGCGTGCTACGACCATGAGTAAACGTCAAGTGCCGACCGCCGTTGCGCAACGTATTGTCATTCGTTTAGTGTGGGAAGGCGTTAAAAACACGGAAATTCTTCTGCGTTTGCGAAATCAGTTTGGTAGTGAGCGCCTGAGTAGGGCTGCTGTGTTTAAATAGGCTAAAGCATTTAAGGATGGTCGCGAAATCGTCGAGAATGAGCCGCATGATCGTCGACCGCGAACCAGCATCACACCAGACAACATTTGCCGCGTAGAACAACTCATTTTGGAGGACCGTAGGATGAATGTTCGAGACATTTCGGTTGAACTCGGCATCAGTATTAGTAGCGTAGAATCTATCATCCACGAACACCTTCAATATCGCAAAATAACGGCGCGATGGGTTCCTAAACTGTTGAACTTCAAGCGAAAATTCGCGCCCTCATACCGCGCGTCTCACGCTAAAATACAATATCGAAATTGGGGTGGAAGGTACTGAAACACCTCCCTACAGTCCGGATTTATTACCCTGCGACTACCACATGTTTGGACCACTGAAAGAAGTCCTCAAAGGTCAAAGATTCAACACTGACGACGAGGTAGAGGAGTTCGTGCGCACATGGCTGTCCGAGTTGCCCAAGGAATTCTTCGATACCGGCATAAAGAAGCTTTTGGTAAGGTGGACAAAATGCGTAACTTGTAAGGGGGAGTACCTAGAAAAACTGTAAATTTTTGTAAATTTTTTCGATAGTAAATAAACGTATCAGAGCATTTGTCTCGATCATATTTGAACCGCCCTCGTATATCATTTTTGAGGTTCTAATGGACCATATAAAACAGAAAAAACGATTTTTTGAAAATTCTAGAGAATCTTAAGGCCTTAAACACAGAATACCTTCTATAAATAGAAAGATTTGAAATAATCTCGCTTTTTGAGCAATTGACCTTAAAATACATAGCGAACCAAAGAAAAAAAATGTGGAATGAAACTTTCACGTCTTTAAGGCTCAAAAAACCCACGTTAAATGCGAGATTCCTAAAATATCTTGCTCTACAAGATATTGATCTCAGAAAGGATGAAAATCGTCGAGAAAAAATAAATTGAAATTGTATATTAACAGAAATCAAAAACGCTTGTTGATTTATACAGGAAGCAACCTTTAAACTCAAAAAATGTTTTTTCTGCTATGAAAAATAATTCTAATTTTACGCTTATTATTACATAATGAACTCTTTTGTTTTCAAAAGATCTATGGAGCGGATCTTTTTCGCAATATTTTTTTCGTTTTTCATTGTTTGATACATTTTCTTTTTTCAGCATCTGACAAAAATCTGCAATCATATTAACATCCTTCTATCCCAAATATCGATGTTCCATTTGGTTAATATCTAAGTGAAACCATTCATTTTGTTTTTCACTAAAATTTCCGTAATTTTCTGAAATATAGTCAATATATGAGTGTAAAGAATCCATTTTCAGGTTTATGAGGCAACTAAACTACTTGTAGTTGGTCAATAACTTTTCGACTAAAATATGATAATCCTTACATCGGTGATTTTCTAAAAAATTCTCAGACACGTTTTTAAATGTTGGCAAAGCTATTGCTTTAGAATCATTTATTTTTGTAGGAAATTCGTTGTCTTCAAACAAGGTATGTATTTAATGACCACCAAAAATTCCTTCGTTATGTTTAGCGTCACTTATTTGGGGAAACTTTGTACCCAAATATACGAAACAGATTCCATCATTACCCAAAATTTTGATGAACTGTTTCATGAGACTAAGTTTGATATGGAGAGGTGGGTGTGAAATTTTCGTAGTGTTCACGTTCGTCGACAAAGTTGTGGTGTCCTAAACCGAATTCCGTTCTTTTTGATTATTCCTTAATTTGGTAGTGATTTTTTCTGCCTTTGCTATTCCACAAACATAAAAAACAAAAATATTTAATATAAAACTTGTTTGTTGAAATTTCCTTCTGTTCTGAATTTCTCTAGCATTTATTTTTTGCTTGTGCTTGTAATCAAGGTACTTTTATGTAGTGATGGTGGGCAACAATTTGTTTATTGTATTTAGATACGTTCTTTTTTTTCTAATTATACTCTATAATTAATTATACTATATTTTTTTTTAATAAAACACTATTTTGGTTATTTAAATTCAAAAATTTTCACAAAATTAATTTTAATACTAATTATTAGTACAATACCCAATTACAATATTACTTGCCAAATATTTTAAAATTTTAATACATCCGTTACTTTTAACGACGGTCACCCGTTCATTATCTAAATAAATAATGATGATAATTGAAGCCAAAGACTTATTAAAAACTAATACAAAACGCAACTTATTGTTAGTGTTAGGTAAAAACAAAAAGAGCAAGTGAACATGGAAGTGAATCAAAAACGGCTACTTTTACTATACGAATTTAAATTAGAGCACAACGCAACGGAAGCAACAAGGAATATCAACAGCGTATTTGGGCCTGATACAGTTAGCGAACGAACCACTCGGCGGTGGTTCGAAAAATTTCGATCCGGAGATATGGACCTTGGAAATAAGCCACGTGGACACCCAGGACCATCGATCGATAATGACGACCTGCGTGCATTAGTGGAGTCTGACTCCCGCCAAATCATGAGGGATCTTGCCAAAAAATTAGGCGTTAACAATTCGACAGTTTTCCGCCACTTGCAACAACTTGGAAAAGTGAAAAAGCTTGACAAATGGGTTTCGCATGATCTTACTGAGCAAAACACGACGTGTCGAATGGAGATTTAAAGTTCTCTTCTCTCCCGCAACAAAAAGGAACCGTTCTTGCATCGAATTGTGACCTGCGATGAAAGTGGATTTTATACGATAATCGTCGCCGATCAGCCCAATGGCTAGATGCCGATGAAGCGCCAAGGCACATGCTGAAATCAAACCTTTATTCAAAGAAAATAATAGTAACTGTCAAAAATGCCTTCGAGGAGTTTCTTCGAACTAGAAACTCGGACTTCTACAAAACTGTACTTGTATCTCGTTGAGAAAAGTGTGTTACACCTATTGGTACCTATTTTGATTAAATAAATTGTCTTCATAAAAAGCTACAGCTGTTCAAAAATTTATTACTAAATCGGCCATTTTATCTGCAGCAACCTAATAAAAAAATGAACTGCACTATAAAGACGGCATGCGCATATAGTACGTATAGCTACAGGTAAGACGTAACGCTACTAAAATGCAAGAAAGAAATGCGTATAGTTCTTACTATGGGGAGCATAGCTAAGGGCAATTAGCTTAAGCTTAAGAAGAAAGACATCTTAAAAAGGAAAGATGATGTACACTATACCTGCGTAAGACGGAGAGTTACTAATGAGAAAAATACAGCAGCGGAGGAGAGCGCGGAGCCCCAAAATGCACGTTTAAACACACACACCCACAATGCTATTAACCAACGAATAGGACCCATGAAGAAACGATAAAGAAAACAACAGTAGCGGTGAAAAATTAAAACACGAATGGACGTGCATAGACCCACGTATCCGTTTTGCTGTTAGCCTACGCATGGGTCTCAAAAAGAACCAACGAGAGTGAAATAAATATAAAATACGCAGAAAAACAAAGAAGAGTTTAGTTCAGTCGAGCGAAACAGTCAATTGTGTCGACTCTAATTGAGTCAGATCTCAACTCAAAGTAAGTAACTCAAAGTAAAACTATAAGTATTGGAAAGTTATTCTAAAGTCTCCAAGTACAGTTAGTAAAGTAATGTAAGAAATGAAAATATGTATTAAGTTATCTGAAAGTAACCCAAAAGTTTAAAATATTAAAACGAAAGTCAAAAGAACATTGATAGTCTGTATACCAGATGTAGAAGTATGAAATCGGAATTTCTCTATGGATGGCGCTAGCCATCAGTGTAAGGATCGTAAGACCGCTTCTGCAGCGGTTATCAAAATATATCGCTGTATGGAACTTGAGTTGTTGTATGTTAAAAATTTCTGTCACCTTTAACAGCTAACGAAAATTTTTAACATACAACAACTTAAGTTCCATACACCGATATATTTTTCTATAACCTTAAACATGTCGAGTTTTTTACCAATGAACTACAATTCGCGAGCAGCATTGGTTTTTGGTTATCATTTGGAGAAAACTGCTGCAGAATTACATCAAATGCTTGTCAAAGCTTTCGGTAAACATGCTTTTGGTAAAACACAATATTTTAAGTAGTAAAAAAATTCAAAAGTAGTGATTTGGACGTAAAAAATTAAGAACGTGGGAAACAACTGAGAAAGTTCGCAGACAACGAATTGCATGCCTCCATTCGTTTAAAAGCCATGGGAAAGATGATGGAGAAAATCGAAAAACCACTTAAAAAATGCTGCTCGACAAATATAAAAGAAAGACATTTCTTCATCGAATCGTGACAGATAATGAAAAATGGATATATTTAAAAAACCTTAAGTGCCAAAAATCGTGGGTAAATCCAAGCGAACCATCAAGATCCACTACAAGACCAAATCGCTTTGAAAAGAAGACAATGCCATGTATTTGGTGGGATTAAAAAGGTGTAATCTATTATGAGCTGCTACAATCTGGTAAAATCGTTAACACTTAGAACTGCTGACAGCAAATAACCAATTTAAATCGACCATTGCGTGAAAAACGTTCAGAATATGAAAAAAAGCAACACCAAGTCATTTTGCTTCACGATGATGCTCTATCACACACAGCAGAACGTGTCAGAAACGAGGCGTTTAGTTAGAAAATAGTAGCGCATGCTGCTTATTCTCCAAACTTGGCTTCGTTCAATTATCATCTTTTTGCATTAATGAGACACGATCTCACTGGACAACGCTTCAAGTCTGATGAAATATTCAAATGTTCGAAAATAGCTCGATAACGGGCTCGCTTCAAAAAAAGAACTGTTTTTTTGGCGTGGCATTCATAAACTGCCTAAGAGGTAGGCATAATGTATAAATAACACATCGTTCAATAAGTCCCAAGACTAACCCAGAGATGGTGCTAGTAGTACCAAACTGGCCACGTTTCCATAGAGTGCGAACCTTTACATGAAACGTGTAAAAATTTCACGTCGATCGGATCACAGACAGCAGAGTTATCGAAGTTAGAGTAAAGTCACTTTGTAATTTGTTTGAAAAATGGAAAAAAGCGAGTTTCGCGTGTTGATAAAACATTGTTTTTTAATGGGTAAAAACACCGTAGAAGCCCAACAATGGCTTGAAAAACATTACCTGGACTCCTCTCCATCTAAACCAACGATTTGTCGTTGGTATGCTGAGTTTAAACGAGGTCGTACGGACACAAACGATGCGGAACGTTCGGGTAAGCCATTGGAAGCCGTTACACAGGAAAATGTGAGTGAAGTGTTAAAAATTGTAATGAAAAATTGCAAAGTAAAGGTCCGTAAGATTGCAGAAATGACACAGATATCATCTGGAAGCGTATTTACAATCCTTCATGAAAAATTGAGCATAAAAAAGATTTTTTCCAAGTGGGTGCCGCGATTGCTTTCAGCGGAACAAAAACAGCAACGAGTCGACTATTCAGAGAGCTGTTTATCGCTATTTACTCGCAATAAAAAGGATTTCTTGCGTCGATACGTGACCATGGATGAAACATGGATACATCATTTCACTCCGGAGTCGAATCGGCAATCATCTGAGTGGCGCATGGCTGGCGAAAGCCGCCCAAAGCGTCCAAAAACGCAGCAGTCTGCTGGCAAAGTCATGGCGTCTGTTTTTTGGGATACACATGGCGTGATTTTCATTGACTACCTGGAAAAAGGTAAATCGATCAACAGTGATTATTATATTGACTTGTTGGTACGTTTGAAGGAGGAGATCGCAGCAAAACGACCGCACATGAAGAAGAAAAAAATTCTTTTTCACCAAGACAATGCACAATGCCACAAGTCCATGAAAACAATGGCAAAATTGAACGAATTGGGCTTTGATTTGCTTCCCCACCCCCCGTATTCGCCAGATTTAGCTCCTAGCGACTACTGGCTCTTCGCTGATCTCAAAAAAATGCTCCAGGGAAAAAAATTTGGCTCGAATGAGGTCATTGCCGAAACTGAAGCCTATTTTGAAGCAAAGGATAAATCCTTCTATAAACATGGTATAAAAATGTTAAAAAGGCGTTGGAAAGATTGTATCACTCTAAAAGGAGATTGATATATTGATGAATAAAAATGATTTAAAAAAAAAAATTTTTTTTTCGTTGTAAGTCTCGGGACTTATTAAGCGATGTGTTAGCAATAGAGATTATTTCAAATAAAACATTTTTCATCATTTTCAAACAACAGACATGTAATTTTTACGAAAAATTCTAGTTTTATACTACTACACTCGTAAGCCACGACGAAGCGAGAAAATTTATAAATACTCCTACGGAAACTGCGCTGTAGAAAGTTCAGAGAATAAGGGTTAATAGATACCGATCATTTTTAAGCATAACAAAAAGAAGCGACGAAAATACCGTCGTCAATAAAAAGAAACAGTCTACAAAAAAGCGTTCAACTGCAACTCATAAGAATAAATTTTAGTAAAAAAAACTTAATACATATCATTCTGATTATACGAGATGTCCTATTTTAAATTACGCACTTGAATATCTTATCGCAGAAGCCATGATTTCGAAAATAGCCCTTACAAAAGTAGTTGGATGTCAAAATATAACAATATTCCAATTTGGAACCAACTGTAGCATGACGTAACCAAACAGATTAGCCGAGGAGTTCGCATGTTAACACATAGATGTCGTTACTAGAATCAAATCCATATGATTTTTAGTTAGTATCAACCTTTAAATAATACGTATAAATTTGAACAAAGTGTATGAATTTGACAGCCTTCGCACTATTGGTTCGTGAGATATAGCATTGTTAGTGAAGTAACTTTTGTTATTAGAAAAATATAAATACTGTCTGTCAAAAAAGTACCGGGAATTGTAAATTAAAACAATATTTTTACGTTTAATAATCAAAATTTATTGGGTCGCCTACAAAATAGGCTCCATTTGCTCGGATACATCTATGCCAACGGCACTTCCAATCATCGAAACATTTTTTATAGGCGCTTTCCGGGATGACCTTTAGCTCGCGCGCCGAATTTTGTTTTATGGCTTCAATCGACTAAAAACGGGTGCCACGGAGCGGCAATTTGAATTTTGGGAAGGGGAAGAAGTCACAGGGAGCCAAATCCGGCGAATACGGTGGTTGTTCAAGCGTGTTCGTTGAGTTTTTGGCGAGAAAGTCGGTCACAATCGTAGCTCGGTGAGACGGCGTGTTATCGTCGTGCCAAATCCTCGAGTTGTTCGCCCACAAATTCAGCTGCTTCTTGCGGATACGCTCACGCAAACGTTTCATAACGCCTAGGTAATACTCTTTGTTTACCGTCTGACCCTCCGAAACGAATTCGTAGTGCACCACGCCACGGATATCAAAGAAAACAATGAGCATTACCTTCACTTTTGAGCGGCTTTGGCGTGATTTTTTCGGTTTCGGCTCGTTTTTTCTCACCTATTCTGATGCCTCGTGGCTTGTTTGCATATCGTACTCGTACACCTACGTTTCGTCATCAGTTATGATGCATTCTATGAATACGGAATCGGAATTGGCGCGATCCAGCATGTCCGAAGCGACCTGCTGGCGATAGCGTTTCTGAAAAAAATTAAGCTCTTTTGGAACAAGTCTTGCGGCCACCTTTCTCATGCCCAAAATATCAATTAAAATCGTACGTGTGGACTCGTGGGATATCTCAAGTTCATGTGCTATCTCTCTCAAGCTGGTATGACGGTTTTCAAGCACCATTTCCTTAATTTTGTCGACGTTATCTGCGGTCGAAGCCGTCGATGGGCGTCCGGAACGAGGCAAGTCTTCGACAACTTCACGACCCTCCTTAAAGGCTTTGTACCAATCATACGCACGGGTTTTCGATGGTGCTTTATCACCTAAAGCCTTTTGCAACATTTTCAATGCATCGGCACACGAAATTTCATTCGCAACACAAAATTTTAGACAAATTCTTTGTTCAACGTAATTACCTATTGTAAAAAATCAGTACGCACTATTGACATCGACTGACTTAACCAGCTACTGTAAACACACTCGTTGACAGATTTTTTCGGTACGCTAGAACGTTTTTTATCCGCAAGTTCAAAATCATTATTTTTGCAGCGTCGAAACCAGGTTTCTGGGTTGGTACGACTGTCCTTAATGACTATGCTTAAACTTGGCATAGTCATTAAGGACAGTTGTACCAACCTAGAAAAAAAAATTTTACCTGCCTAAATTGCCCCGCCAGATTTAAATCGACAATTCCCGGTACTTTTTTGACAGAATGTAAAAATGAATTCTGTGTGTTAATGAAGCATTGCTTTTTGGTGAAAAAAAATATTATTGTAGCCAAGGCTTGGCTTGATAAACATTATTCGGACTCTGCACTAGGGAAATCAACCGTTGAGAAGTGATTTGCGAAATTCAAACGGGGCGAAGTAAGCGTCGAAGAAGATGCACGCAGTGGACGTCCGGAAGAGGCTGTTCCCGACGAAAACATCAAAAAAGTTCACAAAATAATTTTGAACGATCATAAAGTGTAGTTGATCGAAATAGCTGAGACCCAAAGATATCAAAGGAACGTGTTGGACATACCGTGCATGAACAGCTGAACATGCAAAAACTGTGTGCAAAGTGGTTGCCACGCGAGCTCACAATCAGTCAAAAGGTCAACAAAGTGTTGATGATTTTGAGCAATGTTTAGTAATATTCAACCGCAATAAAGACGAATTTTTTAGACGATATATGACAATCGATGAAACATGGTTCCATCACTGCATTTCAGAGTCCAATCAATAGTCAGCCGAGTGGACTGCACGCGATGACCCGAATCCAAAGCGTGGAAAGATACAATAGTCGGCTGGCAAGGTTATTGCATCAGTATTCTGGGATGCGCATGGTATAATATTCATCGATTACCTCAAAAAGGACCAGACCATCAACAGCGATTATCACAAAGCATTGTTAGAGCGTTTGAAGGATAAAATTACGGAAAAACGGCCCCATTTGCAAAAAAAAAATTGCTGTTTTATCGAGACAATGAACCGTGTCACAAATGAAAGAAAACGCAAAATTGCACGAATTAGGCTACAAATTACTTTCCCATCCACTGTGTTCTTTAGATCTTACCCCCAGTAACTTTTTTCTGCTTGCAGACCTCAAAAGAATGCTCGCTGGAAAAAAATTCAGCACTAATGAAAAGGTAATCGTCGAAACTGAGGCCTATTTTGAGGCTAAAGAGAAATCGTACTATAAAAACGGTATCGGAAAATTATTAGGACCTTGAATAGATTCTTGCTGTTTCTTCAAAGATGGCAGTAGCAGTACTTCGCGCATAGAATTTCGAATGGTAATGCACCTGCAAGGAAGTACTGTATCTAACCTCAAATTATAGTGTATAATAGTTCACTTTAGTGTAAACAAAGTAATTTTTATTGGTTCTGAAAATGTCTACTTTCGTGCCAAATAAAGTGAATTTGCGGAAAATTTCATTGCACTATTTCATTCAAAAGAAATCTGCAGCTCAAGCACACAGAATTCTTGTTAAGACTTACGGTGAATACTCTGTCGGATACGACATGCAGAGACTGGTTTTGACGCTGCAAAAATAATGATTTCAAGCTTCAGGATACAAAACATTTTAGCGCACCGAAAAAATTTGAAGACAAAGAAAGAAATTGCTTGATCAAGGGGCTAGCAGAACTTAGAAAAATATTACAAGTAGATGAGTCAATAGTTTCAAAACGTTTAAAAGTGTTAGGAATGATCCAGAAGCAAGGACATTGAGTGCCGTATGAACTGAAGCCGAGAGACGTCGAACAGCGTTTTCTCACGTGTGAACTACTGCTTCAACAGCTAAAGAGATAAGGATTTTGGCACCGTATTGTAACTGGCGATAAAAAGTGGATATACTACGAATATCCAAAGCGTAGAAAATCGAGAGGTAAGCCCGAGCATGCAATAACATCTTCCCCAACACCAAAAATTTATGGTTGAACGCTTTTTTTCTGCATTTGGTGGGATCAGCAGGGTGTCATTTATCATGAGCTGCTCAAACCGAATGAGACTATCATGGGGGATTGCTATCGACTTTAATTGATGCGTTTGAGTCAAGCCTTAAAAGAAAAACGGCCGCTTTTTGAGCAGAGATACGACAAAGTGATTTTGTTACATGACAACGCTTAGCCTAATGTTGTAAAACCAATGAAAACCTACCTGGAAACGCTTCAACGGGAAGTTTTACCCTACCCGCCGTGTTCACCTGACATAGCCCCTTCCGATTTGCACCTATTCCGGTCGATAGCACATGGTCTGGCTGAGCAGCGCTCCCATTCTTACAAAGATACTCAAGAATGGATCGATTCTTGGATAGCCTCAAAAGACACATTGTTTTTCCGACGCGAAATTCATATAATGCCAAAAAGATGGGAGAAAGTAGTCGATAGTGATGGACAATACATTAAGTGAAGTATTTTTGAGCCTTATATTTTAAATAGAGCTTTTATTTAGTAAAAAAACAGCGAGAACTTATTCAAGGTCTCAATATGTGATCGCTATAATCGTTGTATTGCCCTCGAAGGCAATAATATTGATTAATACAGACAATTTTACAAAAAAAACTGTGTTTTACTATGTTAGCCTACAAACTTTTCAGCCAAACTGTTACTTATGAGTATAAAATAAAACTGTTTACAACAGAGCCTTCATTCAGTCATCTAAATAATAGATACATTAATGTTCAGGGCTCACAACGAGGGTGTACGGAATGAATTTTAGAGCCCCATTTTAATCTAACCGATGAAGGCAAGACCACAATATATCTCACTTACAATGGCAAAATTTATTATTCGGCAGATTCTGGCAAAAATATACAGAAACCAGTCGATTACGGCTACAATAATTTTCCGGCCAATTAAGGCAAGATAATAAAGAAACCAATCAATCAAGCGTGGACTTCTAAAATTTTGGGCATTTCTACATTTTATATTTTAACAATGGCTGTTACTTTATTCTATTAATAGTTAACTTACAAATAATAGTAATGTAAATAACGTATAGATTATAAATATAATATTAATATGGTTTGCAGTACGACGTCAGAAGACGATTATTCTTCCTACAAGTTCAAAAAAAGATTTTATGAATGTCATCTAAAATCTAAAGTCTCTGAGGTAGTGAGTCTTATATGTAAAAGCATTTATCATATTAGTGACTTCAGACGGTTAAATAATGTTGAATTCATAAGCGAAATGTTGGTGAAATGTCCTAAACATATTTATCTCAAACTAACCTCAAAATATAAAAACGTTGCATTAAATAAAGAAACTAAAATGCTAGTAGCAGAGATAAAATATAATCAAAGACAAAAAATATGAAAGGAAATATTAAAAGGAATTAAAGAGAAGACCTTAGAAGAACATTGTAATGTCAGAGTGATGTTACAGTGCGTTAA
This sequence comes from Chalcis sispes, assembly GCA_949987625.1. Lineage (NCBI taxonomy): Eukaryota > Metazoa > Arthropoda > Insecta > Hymenoptera > Chalcididae > Chalcis > Chalcis sispes. Next base: position 39,101,369 of record OX465095.1, on the reverse strand, counting down.
CTTAATGCAACACAATTTGTTTTTGCCTTTTTGAGCCTAAGCAGTCAAAATTATGGGCTCGGGGTGGCGAAAGAGTGTTTCAGCCTTATTTTCCTTGGCTTTTTTGAGAAAAAGGTAGTGACATGCGGGACTGAGCGTGCGTCTAGGCTGAATCTCAGGCCAGCTACGCCGCTCTGGATGAAGACCTAACCCTTGATTTATGGATAAAAGTAGTTAGCCGAAACTTAGGCTAACTTTACCATTTTGGAAAATAATATCTCTCTCTCTCTCTCTCTCTCTCTCTCTCTCTCTTGGTTTGCTTGCGTGTGCGAGTTTAGTTAAAACTGGGTAGTTTGATAAATGAGTGACGAGTCTTGATTAGGAAGAGAAAAAAGAATCACGGCAAGTCCGTTCTCCGCAGGTGGATCTTCCCTTTTTATACATTTGAACAGAGACGACTTTGTACCAATCCGAATGCTCGGAATTAGCGCGGGGTGGACGCTACTGCTTATCTTGAAGGCGATCTGTTCGAGTGGGAGAGTGAGAATTAGAGAGAGCGAGAGAGAGAGAGAGATGATCCTTTCTTACACATGTTTATTTCTTATTATTTATCATAAAAATACGTTAAATTAAATTACATGATCGTTTTTTATTTGAAATTTAGCGCATATTACAAAAAAGAACGAAGTTTTTTGTCGCATTTTGCGCAATTAATTTACACAAGGATAGTTAAATGAATAATAATAATTAAATAAAAAAAAATGAGCGCCACCAAGAATACTTTCCTGGTGGTGTGATATCCTTGGGTGAGCGAAGTAATTTATAATTATAAAACGGTTGAAATTAAAGGAAATAATTGCAAAATAATAGTTTAAATAAGTATCCTTTAAAAATTACAATTTTTAATTTATTCGTAGGTTATTGCTATGAACTGTCGTTAACTTTTGGTAAAACCTAGAGTTATTTAATTAACATTTATTAAGGTTTTTCAGTTGCTACGTTACTTCAATAGAATTAAGGAATTTAGAACAATTAACTGTTGCGCATTAATAATTATTATTATAAGTTGAAATTAAGACATTGCAAAATATAATTTATAGTATAGTAATGGTTAACGCAACTATTCTTATAACATTTTTTTTATAAAATTAATGTAACATATTGCAAAAAGAAATAGAATATGAAAAAAAAAAAAAATAATAAGTAAATAGTTACAATAAATTGAAATATTTTGTACTATAATTTGTCCTCACAAAGAAAGATAAGTACTGCCGTAGAATTAAAGTTAATTGGATATAAAATAACATATATATAGGTGAGAATACACATATATTAGTGTCAATCATTAATATAATATCAACGAACTGGATAAATAATTCTAACTATCGTTGCAAGAAAAAGTTACAAAGTAAAATTAATATTACAAAATTAATAAGAAATTATGATTAATATAGATATGGCATTACTATTATTAATGATCTTGGTATAATCGCAGGCTTTTCGATATTATTTTAAATTAATTATTAAATACGTGTGAAAAATTTTAACTAAGAGTGTACCGTAAAAATAATACTCGGCATTTAGCGTGAGAACGAAAACGCTGTGATCTCGCGACGTCTCAAATTGCGGCGAAGACGCTCATTTTCCTACGTCTTAGCGAAAAAAATCTACCTTGCAAAAATGTGGATTACTGCTATTAATAACGTTCAAAGCACCGTCGGTAACTGGAGGTAATCTTTAGGGTGGAGTATACTTCTTACCATCTAAAATTCATATTGATCGACTTATCGATCCAGCTATTTTAAAAAAACGATAGAAAGATTCTTATTCTAAGAGCGAAAAAGAACATGGTCAAGCCTTTTGCTATTTTTAAGTTGTTATGAGATTTACAATAGTGAAACATTATCGCAGTAATCACTGTAAAATTCTTTTTGTAATATATATATATATATATATATATATATATATATTGTAACGCCACTGGGGATCAGGGTGGCGTACGAATGTAAGGGGAGGGGGGAGCAGGCGGGTTGCTTACTAGCAAAGAGTAAAAATTACGAATTTAAACAAAACTGAACAACACCGTTTATTCAACTTAAAATTTCCTAACTGCAAGAAATGATCGCGTTTTCACGCGAGCCCAGGGCGCCAGCTACACTTGTGTAGCACGGTTTCGTGCGCAGCAAATACGTTGCACGGTTAGCTCACGATTAGAGCGGTCGCGGGCCTACAATACGCGAAAAGACAAAAATGGCGTGTAGCACGCATCGCAGTCGCACACATACAGCCGGGAAGGATACGGGGACGATTCGTTGCAGGGATGCCTCCTGGTAGCAGCCGCTGCACCTGGGTGCACTTACCAGATATTCTATTTACGCCTCGAATACTACAATAACGGGTATCCCGCTCTCGCACGCTCGTTTCGTTTTTACTCTCAAAGACGGATACGGAGTCAAACTGCTAACCTAATGCTCGCGACTATCGCACCGGACAGAATAAACGAGTGCTCGCTAATATCGCGACTTGTTGCTCAAACGGACCTGAACAGAGTGAACGAGAAGCGCCGGCGTGGCACTTTCGCGAGCGCGGCTTTTAGATAATCGTTCTGCACCAGCGCAACGTACGTGTAAAGTACGTTACGCGACGCAGCCGCCGCGTGCGCTCAGAGCTGCCGGCAGTTGACATTACTGCTCGCCAGCAGCGCGCGTTTAGGTTATCCGCTCGCGAGTGCCAGTGTTGTTGTGTTTCTTCTCCGGAGCGGCGAGAATCTACCTCCGATATCCAGGGAGTCCAGGTAAGTCGACGCGTTCCATGGCTGGTAGGCGTCGACTAATTTGTTTTGTCTTTCTCTTTTCAGATGCGGCAGTACGGCGGATCAGCAGCTGGCGAATCGAACAATGAGCGGTAGAGAAAGCAAAGCAGTGGTTTCGGTGACAGCGATAGCCTGCTCACAGCGGCAGCGAGGCCACGCTATTAGACACTTTCAGGTGCGTAATCACTTGCACTAAAATGCTGTGCTTACATGTATTTGCTTGCCCTCTAGCCTCCTCTTCTACTTTCCTATGATGTGTGGCAGCTTGTACTTCTCTTCCAAGGTGCAGCTGCTACTACTATTTTCTTCCTTGTTCAATTGCTGTCTTGGCGGTTGCAGGTACGGGGACTACTACAAGGACAGGAAGAAGCTTGAAAAGGAACCCTGCTGCAGTGTGTGCGAGCACTGCCATTGCCTAGCCATGGGCTCCTGAGACTGGCTTCTTGCTGGAGCCCTTACTTGAGCTCGAAGCCCCTGTACCTGGGGAAGGTAAAGTATGCACAGCCTTGCGTGGCTGTTAGTTAGGGTCAGCGTGGCAGTCCTGTGAGACTGCCAAGATTGTAAAAAAAAAAGTTATTTCAGCTATGAAAAGGCGCACAAGCTATGATTTGGCCTCCTTATGTGACTGGTGCAAAAACACCACGTCACAACTCCCCTCCTACCAAACTGTGAATATGGGAGAAGTGAAACGACTCTATATTCACTGTTTGATCCTAACTGGGATCGAACTTGGGTACATTCGCCTAGCTCTTGCACTTAGCCTCAGGTAAGCGGTCTCACCTGCAATGGTGTAGGTGTGCAGCAGAACCTCGTTGTGCGGGCATCGTCTTCTGCAGCGTGGCTCATCTGCGTCGGTGTTCTAGCTAAAGTGTACGCGGTGTACGGGTGCACGCGGGATTACTAGGCGAACTCGAGTCTGAACGAGCAATACTAGTTTGTCGGTTATTTACGCGACTGGCTCGACCCTTGGGCAGAAATACAATAAAAACAAACAAAAGTAAAAAAAAATTAAAAAAAACTATTATTGTTACGCAAATTGTCCTAACAACGCGGTCTCTCATAACCCGCTCTAACTTTTAATACCACTTATACCAAAAGAAATAAAATACTTAATATTAATACATGCATAATTTAAATAAAGAAAGAACATGTAAGTAAAATAGCCAATAATTTTAATCATGCCGTGCTTACCTGGTGCAGAACCGGCATTATAAAAAAGCGATAAATAAAAAACCAAATTGCTTATCTTGGTGGCTCACTGCCAGTGGGCGGTTATAGAAACATACTGAGTTTACTCGTTGCCTCGTCGGAGTGGCACGTAGCAGGATGCGAGTGCGAGATGCAGTTGTGGCTCGTTGGTGGCACGAGCGGTTCGCGCCAACGCGGGTAATAATAATGGCAAAAGAAATTGAAAAGAGTGAGAGCAAAAAACATAAGAACAATAATAAATAAAAATAAATAATAAAAAAAAATAGCAAAAATGAGAGAAAAAAATTATGCTCTGCTAGCTTGAGGTGCTTTGCGGCAAACCAACACAAAAGGTAAAAAAAACAAAACAAAATAATGGAAAATAACCAAATTAAAAAAAAACAAAACAACAGAGGGAGCAAGGGAAACCAGAAAAAAAATATAGCATGCAGTATACTGGCGGGATGAGCGGGATAGGCAATAGGGGTAATAAAGCACACTAATTTGCTAAATATAGATTATATTAATCCAAGAAAAAAAAAAACAAAATAAGCGGCGGCGGTGCTATATAAAACAAAAAAAACTTTTCAAAACAAAATCAAAAACAAAAAAAATTCTTAATGGGAACGCAGCGGTACGCAGTGTTTCAAGTCACTTACGTGGATTTTGATGCGCTTATTCGAGTTGGCATCTTTGACTAGGTAGACTACTGGTGAGAGTACCTTGACGATGGTCGCTGGCCCTACGAATCGCGGTGCCATTTTTGCCACGAATCCTTCTTCGGCAAAGGATAGGTGGTGTTGGTGGCGGCACACTAAGTCGCCTACCTGGTATTTAACGTCGCTCCGACGGCGATTGTAATGCGCGGGTTGTTTCGCGGTCGCTTGCTTAATGTGTCGCTTTACTAGATCATGTACCGCGGGTAAGCGGGTTACATGTCCGAGCCATTGTTCTGCATCGGGCGGCTGTACAGGGTCGGGATGTTCAAGATGTTTGCAGAGAATCATGCAAGGTTGAGGGTTACGGCCGAAATTGAGGAACGCCGGGGAGAATTCGGTCGATGAATGCATCATACTGTTAAACGCGGAGGCGAATTTATTAAGATGCATATCCCATTCGCGGTGGTCTTAGCTGAGAAAACTATTAATCATCGTACGCAAATTTCGATTAACGCGTTCCACAGGGTTGGCCTGTGCATGATACGGAGGAATGATGAACTGCGTCACTCCGTACTGCTGCAGTCGCTCGGTTACCGTTTTGTTTGCAAATTCAGTCCCGTTGTCCGTCAGCAGGACCTGAGGACAGCCACATCGGTTTATTATTAATTCATCGAACGCCTACATTACACTCTTCGCGTCGGCTTTTCGTAACGCGCGGATTTCTACATAGCACGTGAAGAGATCCTCAAACACTATTGCATAGCGGTGCCCTCGTTTCGACGGTGGTTTCGGCCCGATCACGTCCGCGGCAACTACCGTCCACGGTCCATCAATGTATCGCTCCTCCATCAAGCTGGTTGGTGCTTGCTGCGATACCTTGTGCGCTTGGCATTCTTGGCAAGCGCGTACGTAGCGACACGTATCATAGTAGAATCCAGGCTAATAATAGTAGGTAGCAACCCGCGCATACGTTTTCTCGACACCGAGATGGCCCGCCTGTGGTGTGTCGTGCGCTCCAATCAATGCTATAGCGCGGTCGCCCTGAGGTAATACATGCTTCCATGCGTCGAGATCCAGCACTAACGGGTCAATCAGCTGGCTCGGCCAGTGCACATTTAACAGCTCGTTGTCAATACGCCAATCTGGGAAGATGTGCGGGCGGGTGCGGATAGCTAGCAAGCGTCGTTGATACCATTTGTCGTCCATGTGCGCGGACGAAGCTACAGCGGCGGCTTCTACGTTATTCTCGAGCACGTGGGAGAGTGCGTCCGGTACTTGATGCAACGCACCTTTACAATGCACAAGTTTGATGGAATATTGCTGCAGCATCGTGTTCCATCGCCCTAAGCGGCCTGCGGGGTCCTTTAAATTATGTAACCACAAAAGGCTATAGTGATCGGTGATCACCGTAAATTCCTCCCCTTGGAGGTAACCTTTCAGCCGTTCGACGGACCAGAGCACCGCCAAGCACTCCTTTTCCGTCACGGAATAGTTGCGCTCGGCTTTAGACAGAACACGGCTTACAAAATAGATCGGGTGCTCGTGTTCGCAAACCTCTTGTGTTAGAACGCCTGCGATGGCGTAATCACTCGCCTCCGTTTGCAGCGTAAACGGGTGGGTGAGATTCGGGCGAGCTAGCACAGGCGCTTGCGTTAGAGCTTGCTTCATTTGCGCGAAGGCGAGCTGTTGTTCCTCATTCCAATGCCAACGAATGCCTTTCCGCATTAATTGTGTGAGCGGTGCTTTATATGCTGCCAGATTATCGATGAAGCGCGAATACCATGCTACCATGCCTAAAAATCGCCTTAGCTGGCGGACGTTCGTAGGTGCGGGGTACTCAACAATCGGCTTTATTTTGTCGTCGTCAGGCTTTAAGCCTTCTACATTCACGACGTATCCTAAGTAGCGCACCTCAGTCCAGAAAAACTCGGATTTTTCCCGATTTAATTGTAGATTTCCTTCCTTAAATGCCGCGAGCACTTGTTTCAGCAACTACAAGTGCTCTTGGAACGTAGAAATGACGATAATCACGTCGTCCAAGTAGGTGAAGACGTGAGGTTCCCACTGCGGCTTAATAAGGCGGTCCATTATTTGCTAAGACGTTGCGGGGGCGTTTGTTAAACCGTACGACATGCGCGTGAATTGATAAAGTCCGCGTCCAGGGATGCAGAAAGCGGTGATTTCTTTGTTTGCGGGGTCAAGCGCGACTTGGCGATACGCCTGACTAAGATCGAGCTTATAGATATAGCGAGCCGATCTAAGCTTGTCTAAGATATCTTCCATATTGCAGAGGGGATAAGCGGAGCGTTAAGTGACAGTATTGATGCGCCGGTAGTCAATGCAGAATCGCCACTTTCCATTGGCCTTTGGTGCTATTACCGGACAGCTGCACCACGGGCTGTCGGACGGCTTAATGATCCCTTCAGCAAGCATGCGATCGATCTCATCCTATGCAACTTGCAGCATTGTCGGCGAATATCTGCGCACATGCTGCCGAATTGGCGCAGATCCTTGCACGTCGATGGTATACACTGCTAAGTTGGTTAATCCTAGCGATGTGGGTGTTGGCGGGATTAAGCAGTCGAGCAGAGCGTTTAGCTACTCCTGCTCGTCGTCGGTCGACACTACAAGTCCACCGACGGTCGCGACGGCCGAGAAGGTCACCGGATCAGACCCGTACGGATAGAACTGGTGCACGACGCCCCGTGGTGTCCACCAGGTATCCGTGCCATAATCGATCTTCAATTTAAACAGCCTTTTGAAGTCGATGCCCAGGATGCAATCATATTGCAACCCATCTGCCACGAAGAAAGGAAGTGTGCGTTTTTCTCCATCGATGGAGACAGTCACATCCAGCACTCTCTGGATTGCCACTGCTTGTTCATCTGCCATGTTAATTGTATTAGCCACAGGGCTGAGCTTGTTTTGCAACAACTTGTTCAAACCCTTTCCCAGGAACGAATGGACGGCGCCATCGTCCAGTAAGCCTCTGAGCTTTAAACCGTTGAGCTCAATATTAAAAAATAGCCGTACCTCGCGGAGGTGCGGTTTACCTTGGATCAGCGACGGCAGCGGATCCAATGGTGCTGCTGCTGGAGATTCCGTTGCGGCGGAAATCTCAACTGCGTCGCACGGCGGCGACAGGTGTGGCGGGTCAGGATGAAGCTGTCCGCGGCGTGGAGCTGCCTTTCGGCTACGCGGGGACCCGCAAGCTCCTAACGAGTTCCCTGCGGTGCGTTTCCCGCCCGTGGAGACGCTCTGCATTGATTGGAATCCCTGCGTAGTACGTTTGGTTGCCCGCATCCGTAACATTCCGGGGCTCTCGGGCATTCCGCAGCCCAATGCCCTAACTGGTTACAGCTACAACATGGCTCTCGCTGCTTATGAGCTTGCGGCGAGTTATCCTGCGGGTTATTAGCGGTATATACTACAGCGCAAGGTGGCGCAGTGCTACTGTTCTCGTAATAGTTAGCATTACGCTGCCGCTGCGGGGGCACGTCAGCGGGTTGAAAAGCGGCGGTATTTCGGTTTGCGTTTCCGCCGATGACTTGGAAGCCGCGATGCGCGTTGTCGCTAGTGGACGCGACTTTATAGGCGGAGTTTGAGCTTGCGACGGAGCTGGAGGCTTAGATTGCGACTGCTGATGCGGGAAGCAATCCTCTGAAGCGCCCGCGGCAGCGACGAAGTCCGTGCTATGATTCGTGTCGTCGATCTCTATTAGGCGCTGTTTCTACTAGAGCGGCTTTAACTGAACGTACTGGGTGCAGCGGCACGTACGCGTCCTTGGGGAAGAACAACTTCTTGGGTGGAGAAGGAGGACGATAAGCCTTGTCCTGCAACTTCTTCGTTTCGAACTTCTTTCCCAGACGCTGCAGCTCTACAAAATCACGAACACGGTCGCGCGAAATAGCTTGCCTATATGCTGGATGGAGGTTGCGGCACGTGCAATCTAATTGCTCGGACAGTGACATCGGTGGTCGCACTTGATCGAGCAGATTGCGGAATTTGAGCAGAAACGCAGATATAGCCTCCTGCGGGCCTTGTGTCCGGCTGCCGATCTCCTGGCGCAAGTAGTCTTGCAGATTGTCGGCGCAATACTGCAATCGAAACGCGTCGACAAAATCAGCGTAAGTTTTCCAGCGGTTGTGTTCGCGGTGAAACCAGTACCATGCCTCTTCGTCGAGACCCACCAGCAAAGCTTCAATAATATCGTCGAGAGTCAAGCCGCATGTCTCCCGACACTGATTCAGGTTGGTCAGGAATTCCTCAGGGTCTTGCTTCTGCCTCTCCTTAAAGAAAATGTGCCAATTCTCCAGTATTTCGCACGTTTGCTTTTTGCGCAGAAACGTGGAATTATCAAAAATAAATTGCGTGGCGTTAGTTTGCGCGTTCGGAAGCGCTGAAGCTTCCATCGAAGGTCTTAGAGGTGCGTAGTACCTCTCCGCTCTGTACGGCTGCTGCTGATTAAACTCTGCTGGACGCGGAGGTGGCGGCGGTGCCAATCGATTTGGCCGTCAGACCTCCGGTGATTGGGGGTGCGGTGCGTAAGCCTCTTCGTTCGTGGACGCTCCCCAATTCACGGTAACGCGCTGAGAAGCGGGTGGCAACGTCTGCGCGGCTAAATCGCCAAACGGGGCGGTGGCGTGCGCTGCTTCGAAGTGCTGTACTTCAAGCCTTCGCCGTCCTTGCGAAGCGTCCACGGCTGGCTCTGAATACGTTGCCGCGGTCTGTCGGTCGTCCGTCGGCCTCTGGCTCTTAACCACGTACGTCCAGAACGGGTCGAATTCTTCAAGGGCAGCTGTAGGGCCTACCGCGAGTGGTAAGCGGTAGCTGGTGGCTGCTCCGTGGAACGTACGCTTTACGGAGTCCGTCAATTCCTTTAGCGAGTCTCTGCTGAGCTGGCCAACCGTCTGGTGTAACCGCGTGGACTGCTCACGGGGCGGCAGAGGGGTCTCCGTCGCGCGAGCTCTTTCCGGCTTGGTATTGACTGTACGCATTCGCTGTGCGCGGGTATCAGGCTCGCCCTGCGGCGTCCGTCTCGCTGCCGACGACGTGCTATCCCATACGCGCGCGGCCAGCTGCGACAAAACCGAAACATTAGACGCTTGCGGACACGCAGGGGAATCGAAGTTTGGACTTGAACTGCACGGTGTGATTAGTTCCACGTCAAGCGGCGGAAGACGGCTGTGAGTCGCGCGCTCATCTTGCGCGGGTTCCATGGAGCGGCATCGGCTCCTAGCAGGCAACGGAGCTCGTACCTCTCCAGCCGCTGTCGCACGACGTATGTATCGCAATCGATGTTGAGTCCGCATCGTCGTGCGTTTTCGAACACGCGTCCGTCGGTTGCGGTGTAAATAGCATACTGATTGGAATTCCTAGGAATCTCAGGCTCCAGCGAAATCATATCACGGTTAACTGCGCGATCCGACTCTATTCTGCGACAATAATAATAAAAAACTAAACCACGAGAAAACAGAACAGTTGCAACGACGGGAGCGACGACGTACAGTAGCGACACACGGCGAATTGAAGTGACGGCGCGGGGAGCAAATATCAACGCTTAGTATAGTCAGCTCAATGCAAATTCCAAAACTAGGACAAATAGCTCGAGTACGTGCTCGGTTAGCTCTGCTGAGGGAATTGGCTTCCACCTAAACAGCTGCTGCTACGCAAAACGCAAAAAAAAATGAACACGAATACAAAATCAACTCGAGCACACTAGCTCACAAATCATTACTGTAATTTACGTTGAACTACTTTCTGACTGCTACAGCCGAATCCACTAACTCGAGCGAAGCTGAAAACTGGAAAAAAAACTAATAATTCGCTCGCATGCGTCGGCGTGGGATGCGTAATGCAACGTGCTTAATCCGGTAAATGCGCTATAGTATGGTGCCAGGCGGAGGAAGGTTAGGCTAGCGGGAGACAGTCGTGGTCCGCGACAAGCTATGCAAAACAAACAGGAAAAAGTAGCGGGGAAATGCGCGTGAGGCGAAGCCCGAGTGCAGAAAAATGGCCACTGAGTAAGCAAGCGGTGCTATAACCGAACGTAATTCCGAGGAATACGAGCCAAAATAGATTTTGCGCCAAAATGTTAAAATCAAGAAAAAAAATTTATAAATTAGATATAATTTAAATTCACAGCATGACACATTACAATTAATACAATTAAATATCCGCGACTGCCATTTGCAGCACGGTGCGGGGTCAGCGTGCAAAAAAAAGAATGAAGCAAAAACAGCACAAAATGATTTTATTAGTGGCTTTAGAGTGAGCGGCGGGATATTCGTCGTCTTGCGAGACGATGTAGCGGCGACGGCGCACCCTGCCGGGAGCGAAAACACAGGCAAAAAAATAATTCCTCGAAAAGACGGAAAACTATTGAAAAAAATAGTAAATGAGAAAAAAAATTAATACTCAAAAAAATTTATTTAAAAAAATTTATTTAATTAAAAAAAATTAATAAAAAAAAATTATAAATAAAAAAAATTTTATTATCTTTGACTTACTAAAGAAAGCAAAAAAAAAACAAAAGTAAAGAAAATATTGGAATCGCAAAAAAAAAAAAAAGAAAAAAAAAAGAAAAAAAACGAAAAACGATTATTTTAACCGCTTCAAAGCGCCAGTCGAATATACGACGTAACTTGCATCGTGCTAAACTCCGTAGTTGAGACGCGCGTCCGCTGATACGCGTCCAAGCGCGGTGCTACACTCGCAGCTATCGAGCTAACGAAAAATGAAATTTAAATTAAAACTATTAGAATACCATAAATTAAATAAAAACAAAAATAATTAAACATATGTAATGTCCCTCTCATATACTCATTACTATATACATTCTGTCCAAAAAGTACCGGGAATTGTCGACTTAAATCTGGTGGGGCAATTTAGGTAGGTAAAATTTTTTTTTCTAGGTTAGTACAACTGTCCTTAATGACTATGCCAAGTTTGAGCAGAATCTGTCAACAAGTGTGTTTACAGTAGCTGGTTAAGTCAGTGGCCTTCAGCTTGCTTGCCGAATTTTGTTTTATGGCTTCAATCGGATAAAAACGGGTGCCACGGAGCGGCAGTTCAAGTTTTGGGAAGAGGAAGAAGTCACAGGGAGCCAAATCCGGCGATTATGGTGGTTGTTTAAGCGTGTTTGTTGAGTTTTTGGTGAGAAAGTCGGTCACAATCGTAGCTCGGTAAGACGGCGCGTTATCGTGTCTTGCGGCCACCTTTCTCATGCCCAAAATATCAATTAAAATCGTACGTGTGGACTCGTGGGATATCTCAAGTTCACGTGCTATCTCTCTCAAGCCGGTATGACGGTTTTCAAGCACTGTTTTCTTAATTTTATCGCCGTTATCTGCGGTCGAAGCCGTCGATGGGCGTCCGGAACGAGGCAAGTCTTCGACGACTTCACGACCCTCCTTGAAGGCTTTGTACCACTCATACGCACGGGTTTTCGATAGTGCTTTATCACCAAGAGCCTTTTGCAACATTTTCAATGCATCGGCACACAAAATTTGATTCGTAACACAAAATTTTATGTATGCGTTGTTTTTATTCAATTAAATCCTCGAAGTACATTACAAAACTGGTGTCAGAAGTAGGATAATGTGATTGTGTTTGTGAAAGTGCGTCAGTGCTTTTCATGAAAATCAAAAGAACTTCTTTTATTTTCCTAACACAAACGCTAGAGAAAAAATATTTTGGAAGAAATTACCAAAAGACATATAACCTCTGTTCATCAAAAATTTAAGGACTAAAAGCCTAAAATTAAATCGAACAAGTGAACTTCGAGGATTAAGCAGTGCATAAAATCTACTGTCTCCCGCAACATCTCTCTGTTTCGCGCTGTGCTTCTCGATCGAATTAACCACTGTTTCATAACTGTTTCGTCGCTGTTTCATCGCTGAGTCAACCATTGTTTCATCGCCGTTTCGTCGCTGTTTTATCGCTGTTTCAACCACTACTCCATCGCTGTTTCGTCGCCGTTTCATCGCTGTTTCAACCACTGTATCTACTATATCATCTCTGTTTTAACCGCTGTATCTACTATATCATCTCTGTTTTAACCGCTGGATCTACTATATCATCTCTGTTTTAACCGCTGTATCTACTATATTATCGCTGTATCTACTATATCGTCACTGCATCCACTACATCGTCGACGAATCTACTACGTCACCGCTGCATTTACCAGATCCTCACTGCGTCTACTACATCTTCGCCGTCTCATCGCAAGTTCAAATGAAGAACCTGATCACTATTTTCATCTCAATGTAAGTCACTTGATTTTAACGCGCAATCCAAGAAAAAGAATTAATAAATAAAATTATAAGCTTACGATAAATATATTTTTGTATAGAGTAAATATAATATAAGCGGTATATTATATTAAATTTATTTAACAAATAAAATTAATAATGTCGATCTCACTCGGTATCGCTTTTAAAATGCTCACCAACTTTGATGGTGACAAAAGGCATTTATATGAATTTTGTAACCATTGTAACACCGCGCTTGACTTATTATCGGAACCAAATGAAATTATATTATTTTCAATCATTCAAACAAAAATAACCGGTTATGCAAGAGCACAAATCAGAAATTGAGTTTTTCCAAATTGGGCGTCTTTAAAAACTTATTTAAATGATACTTATTGAGATAAAAGATCACACGGTCAATGGTAATTAGAATTATCCTCGTGTAGACAAGATGGAAATGAAGATGTTTAAACTTATTCACAAAAAGTAGAAAACTGTCTATTGAAATTAACAAGTAGTTTAGATGATACACTTCCAGATGCCGACAGAGCCACGTGTGTAAATCTTCTAAAAACTCTAGCACTTAATGTTTTTATTTGCGGATTAGAAAAGGATATAGCTATCATAGCAAAATCGCAAAAACTTGATACTTTAGAAGATGCTGTACAATATGCAATTGCCGAGGAAATAGAACAAAAATCTTTAAAAGAAATCGAAAAATTTCAAAACTTAAATATACACGAAAACAAATTTTGTAATTATTGTAAAAAACCGGGACACTTAGAAATGCATTGTCGTCATAAAAACTATACAAAAAATTATTATATATATCATAATAGGTCTTCGAGTTGATTTCATCAAAATCGTTTTAATAATATATCAAAATATTGCAACTATTGCAGAAGAACAGGACATTCAGACATCGAATGTAGATTCAAAACGCATTTTCGAAATTTTAATTCAAACAATTCACGTAATAAACAGTAGATAATTCTGGGCAAGTGAAAATCTCTTACTATTGTGAAAACGTAGGTCACTTAGTACAGGAATGTAAAAAGAGAGAATATAATAATAACATTAAACGACAAAATTAAAAATGAAAAATAAAAATTCTAAATTCCGATTTGAAAGAAGGCGTTATTAACGAAAAATTTATGGATGACGGTATATACATTTGCAAAAGCATTGTAAAAGCAAATTCTTAACGAGAAGCCATAACTTCAATTTTAAATACCAATGAAAATGACGTTATACAGTCTGTCAAGTAAGAGCGTGGTCGACTTTACCGACAGGTTATGAAAGATTTCGCTCTAATTCTTTCGCAAGCCGATAGAGGGGAGCTTTGTTCTTAATGCATTGTCAACAAAAATTCAGTTGTCATTAATCTTTTAAAAAAGAATCACGTTAAACGCCATGAGTGCTAAGTACGCGTCGCGCTACGAGGCTGTGTTCCTAAGCATCCACCCGAAAGGTCCCAAAATGTCGCAAACAGCGGCTGCTAAATCTATGAGAAAGTCAAAGGCATTTGTACAGTAGTGGGTACAGCGATATAAAGTGGCTAAAAATGTCGATGATTTACCAGAACGTGGCTCGATAGGAAAAGTGAACAAAAAAGATGAAAAAAGAATAGTGAATCTGTTTTCGCAGAATCCTGCTTTAACACTGCGGCAAGGACAAGCAAAATTAATGGCAAAAGGTTTAGATATATCCTACGAAACTATCCGAACCCATCTTCGTACTCATCATCTGAAATGGCGCAACACAATGAAGAAGTCTCTGTTGACTGAAAAACATGTGACAAAGCGACTCGCTTGGGCGCATGAGAATATTGATAGAGATTTTAAAAATGTCATTTTTACTGATAAATGTTCTATATGGGCACGTTCTGTCCTCACGCGAGCCTGGTCAACTTCCACCAATAGGCTTGTTCAGCGGACCGTAAAACATGGAATAAAGGTGCATCTTTTGGGCTGCTTTTTAAAGCAGGGATTCGGCACTTTGCACCTCTTTACTGACAACCTAAATGCCGAGAAAATGATAAAAATCTACAAAAAGGCTTTACTGCCATCTGCCAAACGATGGTTTATCACAAAAAATGAAGATTAGATTCTGCTGGAGGACAACGATCCTAAACACCGCAGCAAGCTTTGTACTCAGTGGAAGACTCAATCTGGCATCGTTACATTGGATTGGCCATCGCAGTCGCCCGATGCAAACCCTATTAGAAATGTGTGGGCATATATTAAACAGAAGCTTTGTGGAAGACGCACATACACTTTGAAGCAGTTGTTTTACGAAATTCGTCGGATCTGGAGATCCTTGCCACTAGAATACGCCGTCAAATTAGTAGAAAGCATGCCTCGGAGATGCCAGGCAATTATCGACGTCGGTGGTGACTGGACACATTATTGACCGAATTGCATCATTGTTTGTAATGTGAACAATGTATATATATATATGAAAATTTTATCAAATAAATTTTTTTATAAAATAACACGACCACGCTCTTACTTGACAGACTGTAATTGAAATACCATTCATTAAACTCAAACTGTTAACAAACGATTGCAAAATAATGAATTTAAATCATAATCGATTAACGAATTTTTCTTCTCAAAGAAACAGAAATTTAATTGAACAACCCCGAATCAAGCATTTAAATAATAAAGAACGCGATTATATAATTAATCTTTGCAAAGATTACAATCATATTAGGTGTAGTAAAAAGAAATCCATTATTTTTGCATTAAATTGAAGGTTTTATTAACAGTTTGTCAAGTAAGAGCGTGGTCGACTTCACCGACAGGTAATAGGAGATTTTGCTCTAATTCCTTTGCAAGCCAATAGAGGAAAGCTTTGTCCTTAATGCATTGTTAACAAAGATTTAGTTGTCGTTGATCTTTTGAAAGAGAATCACGTTAAACGCCATGAGTGCTAAGTACGCGTCGCGCTACGAGGCTGTGTTCCTTTGCATCCACCCGAAAGGTCCCAAAATGTCGCAATCAGCGGCTGCTAAATATATGAGAAAGTCGAAGGCATTTGTACAGAAGTGGATACAGCGATATAAAGTGGCTAAAAATGTCGATGATTTACCAGAACGTGGCTCGATAGGAAAAGTGAACAAAAAAGATAAAAAAAGAATAGTGAATCTGTTTTCGCGGAATCCTGCTTTAACACTGCGGCAAGGACAAAAAAAATTAATGGCAAAAGGTTTAGATATATCCTACAAAACTATCTGAACCCATCTTCGTACTCATCATCTGAAATGGCGCAACACAATAAAGAAGCCTCTGTTGACTGAAAAACATGTGACAAAGCGACTCGCTTGGACGCATGAGAATATTAATAGAGATTTTGAAAATGTCATTTTTACTGATGAATGTTCTATATGGGCACGTTCTGTCCTTACGCGAGCCTGGTCAACTTTCACCAATAGGCTTGTTCAGCGGACCGTAAAACATGGAATACAGGTGCATCTTTGGGGCTGCTTCTCAAAGCAGGGATTTGGCACTCTGCACCTCTTTACTGACAACCTAAATGCCAAGAAAATGATAAGAATCTACAAAAAGGCTTTACTGCCAACATCCAAACGATGGTTTATCACAAAAAATGAAGATTGGATTCTGCAGGAGGACAACGATCCTAAACACCGCAGCAAGCTCTGTACTCAGTGGAAGACTAAATCTGGCATCGGTACATTGGATTGGCCCTAGAAACCCTAGTCCCTATGGTTTAAAAACTGGGACAGTCGATTTTCACAATCTTTTCTTGAGGCGAATTTTTCACCTCCAAAATTATTCGTCATAGACAGGAAAAGGTGGTAATCACTTGGTGCCAGGTCCGGACTATAAGGTGGATGCATAAGAACTTTCCAACCAAGCTCTTGGAACTTCTGGCGAGTCACTATCGATGTATGCGGCCTGGCGTTGTTCTGATGGAACACAATTCCTCTCCTATCGGCCAAAGCTGACCGCTTCTGGGCGATTGCTTCTTTCAGACGGTCCAATTACAGGGTGTATGATATTATAAATGTCAAGCTTTGCCTTAAATGTGGGAGATATAGTCATAGTGGAGATAAATGCGAAAATAAACTAGTTTGCTTAAAATGTGCAGGGAGTCATCAAACAAGGGAGTGTAGTAGTAAAAACAATGTACAATATGTCTGTAGGTCAATATGCAAACAATCTTGAAATAAACCACGTAGCAACAGATAGTGATATATGTTTGATTTTAAAGGCTAAAATACAAAAAAATATTGAAATGACTATTATCCGATAAAACCTATATTGCCAAAATGTATTAGCAATGTAAATAGCTTTAAAGAAAAAAAAAGTAAAGTGGCAAGTATTTTGATGACTACATATTCAATGCAAAAAGAGAACAAAAGTAGTTCATCAACAAGAATAAAAATCAGACTCAACATAAATAGGAATAGATAACAATATAGATGTAACTAATCTATTAATAAAAGAAATTATATATTTATTATATATGATAATAAGTATATTATACAGGGTATCCTATTTTAATCGCCCCACGCGAATAACTCTGAAAATATGTCCTTTGGAAAAAAATATTTGGCATAAAAGTTGTAGGGTTTCAAGAGGGATATCCAATGGTGGCCTCTACTGTGACCTTTACATTGACCTTCAATGACATTTAAAGGTCAAGTTAGTTTTTCAAATGAAAAGCCCTACTTTTGACCCCGGAAATAGAAAGAGCGGAAAATTTTACGTCTGAATATGACTATGACCTTGACTATGACCTTCAAGTTTATTCAAAGGCCAACAAGTTAGTTTATTTAATGAGAAAACCCTACCTTAAAACGTGGAGATAGAAAAAGAAAAACATTTTACGACAGCATATGATCTTGACCTTAGAAAGACATATTAAGGTCGTAATAATTATTGAAGAACATCTCTGTTTTCATGTCGAAATTAATGAGTGCGAAAAAAGTGACGTTGAATTATAACCTTGAATAGATTAGTTTAGGCGACGGCTCCTACTCAGTTAAAAAAATGACATTGTTTTTCCCACTGCAGAATTCTCTTTCCTTTCAACCCCCGTTTTGCACCCTTAACTCTCTTCTACATAAAAACGAATTATGGCATCATGATCAGTGATAAGAAAAAATTGTATTTTTTTTCGTTTTAAGGTCCATACGAAAATAGTTTGAATTCCAATAATTTTGATCTTTATAATCAAGAGTGTTTGAATGATTTTATCTGTGGATTTACATTTTTTCCGTCATGGCTGATTATACGCCACAGGAAATAGTTACTTTGATTGAAGCTCATCGCAAGTGTCAAGACAATTACAGAGCTGCAGAAAGGCGTTATGCAAAAAAATATCCAGACTCTTGACATCCAGATAGAAAGGCTATTAAGCGATTAGTGAGTAGAGCTGTACAAGGTAATCTGACACGAAAAAGGCGCAAAACTGACTCTAAAGAGCATATTGTACTAGGTGTGTTAGTTTCGGATGCTGATGATCTCCATATTTCTACTCGGCAAATCAGTCGAACGCATGGAGTTCCAAAAACAACTATTAACCGCATTTTAAAAAGTTTGAAATTCCATCCATCTTATGTCCGCCTCACTCATGGTCTTGAGATCGGAGATGACCAGCGGCGTTTAAATTTTTGTAGATGGGCATCTAATAGAATGCGCCATGATCCTTCCTATTTCGACAAAATCTAATTTACAGACGCGGCGAAACTTGACAATATGGGAGGTGTCAATCTCTATAATGCCCATTACTATTCCCAAGTAAATTCTCATTGGCAAGGGGATCATCGTGTCCAGAGACGGGTGTCATTGAATGTATGGGAAGGTATAATAGAAAATAATGTGATAGGTCGATTTTTAAATAAATAATCATAATTAGAGTGGTTCTTTATATTTAAATATTCTCCAAAATAAAGTACCACAATTGTTAGAGGACGTCCCATTAGCCTTGAGACATCATGTGATTTCAACAAGATGGGACACCAGCATACCGTACACTACTGGTTAACGGATTCCTGGATACCACATGTCCTAATCGTTGGATTGGCATTGGCAATCAAGTACATGAATAGCCAGCCAGATCACCAGATCTCGCATAGATGGATTTTTTCTATGGGGTGTTGCAAAAGAGCAAGTATTTGTGTAAGCTCCAACAATTACAGAGGACATAAAAGAAAGAATAAAGAAAGTTTTCGTATCCATCACGGTTGAAACATTAAAGTGGATCCGTCTGAGTTTTCATCAAAGAATAAATATGTGCATTCAAGAAAATGGACGACTAATTGAACATCTGTTTTAAGAGACGTCTTAAGTGGCTGAGTTCTAAGAGTCTTCCTTTGACTGGGCAGACTCGTTGCCTTAACTGGCTGGGCGCTATGAGTCTTTCCTTGCCTGGGCGGACTCACTGCTTTGACCTTGACTGGCTGCGCATTAACAGTCTTTCCTTAACTAGGTGGACTCCATGCTTTGCCTCGACCAGCTAGGTATTGAGATACTTCCCTTTAATGGGCAGACACCATGTCTTGCCTCGTTCCAATTCCGGCGTTTAAATTACGGGTTATCATTAGAAAAAACTAACTTGACCTTAAAATGACATTGAAGATCATAGTTAAGGTTGCATTCGGACGTAAATTTTCCTGCTCTTTTCATTTCCGGGGTCAAAAGTAGGGATTATTAATTAAAAAAACTAACCTGACCTTCGAATGACCTTAAAGGTCATTGTCAAAGTCACAGTTAAGGTTGCCATTGGATTTCTTCGTAGAAACCCTACAACTTTTATGGAAAATATTTTTTTCCAAAGGACATACTTTCAGTTATTTGCGTGGGGCGATTAAAATAGGACACCTTGTATATTATATAATTATAGGTAATTTTCAGTCTCTCAATAAAAACAAATAATAATGACAAGTTTATTTATACGAAAGTATAAAAAATTTAAATGATAATATTGTGATTATATGCTCGAAAACCTGGAATTCATAGTATCATCAAATTTTTAGATCGACTGGCTACAGAATTTTCTGTAATAAGAGTTGCTTTAATAAATCTGATGGGGTAGTCGTGTATAATAAAAGTGAAGTAGTAGTGAACACTCAATGCTAAATTAAGAGTAAATAATAATAATACAGGGTACATATGGTATTTGAGGACAACTTGAGAGTAGAATTAATAAGCTTGTATTTTTAATAAAATTTAATGAAATTTTAGGAATTTTTTATACAACGTTAAATTAATATATGGCTATAAAGTTATTCAATAAAATCGCCATTAGCAGCAATAACCTCTTCGATCCGGGTCCGGAAACGATTACATGCCCGAATCAAATGCTCCTTGTTCATATTGACCATAACGGCATTAATAGCAGTCTTCAGCGAAGAAGTGGTGTTATGAGGACGCTTATTGGTCTCTTTCTTCCATTGTAAAAAAATACTGTGACACGCCGATACTAAATGGCTTGTAAATAAAATATGAATTGACAGATTAAAATGAAACTTCACATACGTTCATATGAAGAGTATACCAACATAACAAAGAAAAATTTAGGCTAGTATCAACACCCTCTCTTATCGAACCGCAAAACTTATTAAACAGCCTGGTAGTATTGACCAAAAATGGTTTTATCCTTTTCTAGGTAATCGATAAGAATAATAGCTTCCTTAATCCAAAAGACAGTCGCCATAACCTTATTCGCCGATACAATGGCGGTACAATGGTTTGCCTTCTTTGGGGTTAATTTACCTGGCCTAATCTATTGCCTCGACTGTTGTTTACTTTCAGGAGTGTAGTGGTGAATCCAAGTATCTTCTAGAGTCTTAAAACAATGAAGAAATTGACCAGGATTTCGCTTGTACAACGCCAAATTTTTATTTGAAATATTTTCCCGGGTGAGTTTTTGATCGACCGTTAGCAAACGTGGCACCCAACTATCACAGAGCTTTTCTATTCTCAAATATTCATGTAAAATATCGCGTACCCATTAAGTTAACATCTGAATAGCCTCAGCTATCTTAATTGTAATACTTTCAATTTGCAGCTCTTTATAACTATATTATAAATTATTTCAAGAATTTCTGCAGGTGTTACTTTAGCAGGGTATCCTTAACGTGCCTCGTCAGAAGTGCTAGTGTAAGTTTTCTTAAATTCAGAATTTGACTGTTTAACCGTTTAATATGATGAAGAAGGGTCGTTTAATGTAGAATCTAGCTCTTCTTTAACTTTTAATGGTGTTTTTCTTTTTAAATAGAAGTATTTGATGACCGCACGCTTCTCTGATTTTTTTTCTTTCACGAGAGCAATTGAGGCGTCTTGTTTGATAAGCTCTCAACTGTACACTAACACAGCAATCAATCTAAAAATTTTTATAAAAGCTAGTGGGATGCCGGGCAACAGAATACAAACCGAAACCTGATCTACAAGTATCATCTCTCTCTCTCTCTCTCTCTCTCTCTCTTTCTATATATACAGTGAACATTACATACAATAAATAATACAGTGAATACAATATATATACATATATTAGGTTGATGCAGGTAAAATGGCCGATTAAGTAATAAACTTTTAAACAGCTGTAACTTTTGATAAAGACAATTTACAGTATGTCAAGTAAGAGCGTGGTCAATTTCACCGACAGGTAATCAAAAATTTTGCTCTAATTTCTTCGCGAGTCGATAGAAAAAAGCTTTGTCCTTGATGCATTGTTATTAAAAATTCAGTTGTCGTTGATCTTTTGAAAGAGAATCACGTTAAACGCCATGAGTGCTAAGTACGCGTCGCGCTACGAGGCTGTGTTCCTTTGCATCCACCCGAAAGGTCCCAAAATGTGGCAATCGGCGGCTGCTAAATATATGAGAAAGTCAAAGGCATTTGTACAGAAGTGGATACAGCAATATAAAATAGCTAAAAATGTCGATGATTTACCAGAACGTGGCTCGATAGGAAAAGTGAACAAAAAAGATAAAAAAAGAATAGTGAATCTGTTTTCGCGGAATC
The DNA here is from genome assembly GCA_949987625.1 of Chalcis sispes. Lineage (NCBI taxonomy): Eukaryota > Metazoa > Arthropoda > Insecta > Hymenoptera > Chalcididae > Chalcis > Chalcis sispes. The sequence continues at coordinate 39,079,483 of OX465095.1, read as the reverse complement.
CTGCTTTAACACTGCGGCAAGGACAAGCAAAATTAATGGCAAAAGGTTTAGATATATCCTACAAAACTATCTAAACCCATCTTCGTACTCATTATCTAAAATGGCGCAACACAATGAAGAAGCCTCTGTTGACTGAAAAACATGTGACAAAACGACTCGCTTGGGCGCATGAGAATATTGATAGAGATTTAGAAAATGTCATTTTTACTGATGAATGTTCTACATAGGCACGTTCTGTCCTCACGCGAGCCTGGTCAACTTCCACCAATAGGCTTGTTTAGCGGACCGTAAAACATGGAATAAAGGTGCATCTTTGGGGCTGCTTCTCAAAGCAGGGATTCGGCACTTTGCACCTCTTTACTGACAACCTAAATGCCGAGAAAATGATAAAAATCTACAAAAAGGCTTTACTGCCATCTGCCAAACGATGGTTCATTACAAAAAATGAAGATTGGATTCTGCAGGAGGACAACGATCCTAAACACCGCAGCAAGCTCTGTACTCAGTGGAAGACTCAATCTGGCATCGTTACATTGGATTGGCCGTCGCAGTCGCCCGATGCAAACCCTATTAAAAATGTGTGGGCATATATTAAACGGAAGCTTCGTGAAAGACGCACATACACTTTGAAGCAGTTGTCTTACGAAATTCGTCGGATCTGGAAATCCTTGCCACTAGAATACGCCGTCAAATTAGTAGAAAGCATGCCTCGGAGATGCCAGGCAATTATCGACGCCGGTGGTGACTGGACACATTATCGACCGAATTGCATCATTTTTTGTAATGTGTACAATGTATATATAAATATGAAAGTTTTATCAAATAATTTTTTTGATAAATTAACACGACCACGCTCTTACTTGACAGACTGTATTTAATCAAAATAGGTACCAATAGATTCAACACACTTTTCCCAACGAGATACAAGTACATTTATTCCAGTTTTGTAAAAGTCCGAGTTTCTGGTTCGAAGAAAACCCTCGAAGGCATTTTTGACAGCAGCTTCATTATTAAATCTTTTTTTTGTCAAAAAGTGATCCAAATATTTAAAAAAATGGTAATCTGTTGGTGAGAGGTCTGGTGAATATGGAGGGTGAGGAAGAGTCTTATAGCACAACTTGTTTGATTTTTGGACCGTTGTTCTCGATACATGAGAACGTGCGTTATCATGCAGCAGTATCACTCCATCCCTGTTGACAAGCCTAGATCGCTGGACTATTAATTTCTGATGCATTTCATCCAGTTGAGCACAGTATTTCTCAGCATTGATGATTTTGCCAGGTTGCAGAAACGAATAGTGGATAACTCCAGCTACAGACCACCAAACAGTTATTATTATTTTCTTTGGATGAAGGCTTGGTTTCGGCACGTGTCTTGGCGCTTCATCGGCATCTAGCCATTGAGCCGATCAGCGACGATTATCGTATAAAATCCACTTTTCATCCCAGGTCACAATTCGGTGCAAGAACGGTTCCTTTTTGTTACGGGAGAGAAGAGAACTTAAGATCTCCATCCAACACGTCATGTTGTGCTCAGTAAGATCATGCGGAACCCATTTGTCAAGCTTTTTCACTTTTCCAAGTTGTTGCAAGTGGCGGCAAACTGTCAAATTGTGAACGCCTAGTTTCTCGGCAGGATCCCTTATAGTTTGGCGGGGGGTCAGACTCCAATAACGCACGCAGCTCGTCGTTATCGATCGATGGTCCAGGGTGTCCACGTGGCTTATTTCCAAGGTCCATATCTCTGGATCAAAATTTTTCGAGCCACCGCCGAGTGGTTCGTTCGCTTACTGTATCAGGCCTAAATGCGCTGTTGATATTCCTCGTTGCTTTCGTTACGTTGTGCTCTAATTTAAATTCGTATAGTAAAAGTAGCCGTTTTTGATTCACTTTCATGTTCACTTTTTTTTTTTGTTTTTACGATTACTATGAAGTGGAAAACAGAAATGACTCCATAAAACAATATAGCAGTATTTATACTTCAATATGTCATATCATTTGCGCCGCCTTGTGCCAACATAATACACTTAAATTGCAGCCCACTTTATGTCATTGTTAAATCGGCCATTTCATCTGCAGCAATCTAATATATATGTATATATATATACAGGGTGTCACAGAAGTCCCAGAAAGGCTGTATATTTCCTAAGGTGGGGTATTTCGAAAAATGGTCAAGGTTAATCCCCAAATAACTCTCAATGAGGAATTTAACGGCAACCTCTATTTTGACCTTAGTTAATTGAACAGATCTTAAACTTGATTATAAAATCGTACTCGATCACCCCAATGCCGCATCATAAATAAAGATACTCTTTCTCCCTCAAAAAGTTGTACATGCGCTATAGTATTTAATACGAATTAAGCCACAGAGTAAAACATGATAAACAAGTTATTTACAAGTTGTAATATTTGTGCAAAGAGGAAAAAATAATGTGTTCAATTAGTCAGTGACTTATAAAATAAAAATTATTAGTTAGAAAAGCAAAAGACTTTTTAAAAAAGAAATATTAATAATGCACTTCCTAATCAATCCAAAGTCAATTGACAAACATTAATCAAGGTAATCTAAAAGAAGAATAAATTCTAATTAATAATGAAATTTAAAATTGAGAAAAAAATTGAAAATACTACTATTCTTAAAAGTAATTTAATCTGAATTGAATTTAATGACTGTTACGTGACGAAATTTTAGTAATTAAAATAATTAAATTGAATAATAATAATTAAATTAAGAACTTATAAAAAATTAAATCAAAATTAAATGGTTCAATGTACCTCTGCAACACATAAATGTGTACGTTTAATGTGTAAAAACGCTGAGCGCGCAGGTCGACGAACTCTGTACAACAGAGTGTTAGAAAAAGGTGGGTGATACTTGCACTCACGCTGCAAATTGACTCCTGTGGAAAAAACCCAGAAGACATGGAAAATAAACGTATTCTTACAGTCAGATATTTTTCCCACACACCTTTAGAGAGTTGTGTTGCTTAACTCGCCTCGGCGCACACATTTAAACAAATAAAATGTCTAAGGTTGCAGTTTAGTCGGGAGGCGCGGGGGAGGCTCGGGAGTCCACCGAGGGTCGCGCTGATGCAAAATAAGCAAAAATCCCCACGACGCCTCCACCTTAAGGTCTTTAAATATGAGTACCAACGGGCCGCGAAGAGAGAGACGGTTGAAAAGAACAGTAGTATCTAAACTCCGCCGTAACGTCGTTTAATTTTTCTTTGAGTCTCCATATTTTATAATTTTTTTTTTTGAACGATTCCATTTTCAATAACTTTTTCTAGTTTTCATCCCGGTTTCGGCCACGTGTTGCGTGTGTGAGTGACGTTCAATAACTCCGTCAGCGTGGTTGTATAATTTATTAAATAAAGAGACTATAATTGAGAAGAACTGGTTGTGTTAAATATTCTAAACCTCCACTCCTCATCGGACGGGTATCTTTGGAAATCCAGGACGCGCTAAGGATCTAGGTAGGTTTTTACTTATAATCGTTAATAATGTTGAGTTAATTAATATCATGTTTCTTCTCTGCGCCTGATCCCCACTAAAGAATGGGGTAGAGGCTGTCATATTTATAATCCGCGGCAACCTGGGTCTCTTCGGTTTGCGATGCGCGGGCGGGCCCGTACGGGACGCGTTGGCGGGTCCCGCATAAAAATAAATATTAAAATTTCGTGTTGTGCGTGTAGCCCCGCACGTAACAGCGAAATTTTTGGTGGAGGCGCCGGGTAACCGTCAACACTGAGGGACTTTTTGTTGTATTAATTATGTTAATTATATTTGAATTATTTAATTAATTATTGACAAAGATTAGTTTTCCTTTTTTCTTCCTTGGAAGCGCTTTTCATATTTTTGTTTATATTATGATATTTTTACAATTTTTAATACATTTTTAACATAAATGAAAACAATTGTCAATAATCTTGAATTATGATTATTTTAATTATCTTAATTATTTACATTTTTGATAATTGTAAAAAAAAAAAAAAATTTTTCTTCTATATAACTCAAAAGTTTTGAGATTAACAAAATTATTTTATCTTGCATAAAATATAGATTTATTAAATGTATGAAAGTTAAAAGAATAATTAATTAATATATTTAAAAAAAAAAAAAAAAAAACAAGTTTCGAAATTTCCAAGATTAAAATAATGAAAGGAGTAAAGTCACCTAAATAATAGTGTCTTTCAAAGTTATAACTGATTTATGAAATCATCTATATTATGAAATTAAAACTAGTAACAAAATAGATTACAGCTTAACATATTTATTCAAAAAGGAAAAAGTCTTGATTATTTAAGTTGACTTTACATAACTATTAAACTACTAACATAATAAATAAAAATTTTATTTGAAATATGCCCAGGTTAAATGTTGAGAAAACTAAAAATAATAATTTATAACAAAAAATTATTTTTTTTTTAAATTATATAAAATATATATGGGTGTATAAATTAATGTTCATTTGTTAAATATCAAAGTATTATTACATATATATATATATATTTTTTTTTTTATATAAACTTTTATGGAGAAGTTATAATAAAATTGTCTGTTAATTAATTTTGCTTTATTTGTACTGCAAATGAAAAACTTTTGTTTAAAAATAAGTATCTTATAGAATGTCTATTTTTAACAAATTAATTAATTTCAAAATTTTTATTGCTAATTAATAAGAAAGTATCAATAAAATTATTTCGTAAATAAAAATTTATAATTTATAATTTTATAATTTTATTCTTAAGGTTTTATTACTTACGTGTTTGAAAAGTATATTAAAAATTAATCATATTAATAAAATTAATATACTAGATAAATTGAATTCAACTTAATTAATGATGTCTATTAACCCAAACTAAAAATTTGTATTAAATTTAATAATTCTTTTTTGCATCTGAGTAATTAGGTTATATAATTATTTTATGCTTTGCAAAAGAAAACTAGTATAAACCTCACCGTGCGATCTCCCGTCGGATCGCCACAGCGATGAAATTATTAAAATATTGATAATAAGTTTTATAAGATGAAATGTTCTTATTTTTTTTCGACAAATGTAAATATGATTATTGTTTTATTGTGAATACAAAGATTTTCATTTTTATTTAATAATAACATTTCATAAAGAAAAAAAAAAGGGAGAAAAATATTTTATTTATTAATAATTTTAAATATTTAATAAAATTATTAAATTAAATTATAAAATAATTATTTAGTAAAATTATTAAATATCAAACTTATTAAATTTATTTCAAAATGTGGTCATGTCAATATAATAGTGATGTTGTGAATAATTTTGGAAAAAATATAGGATTAAAAATTCAATCAGAAATGATAAAAGAAAAGCATTTTTGTTAAAATACTTGGTATATTAAATAAAAATTCTAGATATCAAAGTGTTCTAGTTTGAGATCTAACGCCGTTCTTTCCGTGATTTGCCCAGCCGTCGGATCGCCGAGGCATGCGAGTGATCATGCTAGGAATGCAGCGATAAATATTACGTCACGGCGAGATAACGCGCAGCTGATCTTCAAGGTTCTTTTTCTTATTCCCTCACATGTGAATTAAAAGTGATTTAAAATTTTATAAATAAAAATAATAAGCAGTAGAGAAAGTGTGAAAATGTGAACTTGTGATTTTCAACTATTCGCTCTGTGACAAAAGGAGTAAAAGTTAACATTAGTGTGAAAGTGGTCTATAAAAGAAAAATAAAGAAGTAAAATAAATGAAATGATAGATAAATAATGAAATGCGCGAATAAATAAAATTGAATAAAATAAAAGAATAATAAATAAAATAAAATAAAATAAAAGGAAGTGATGTAAAAACATATATGCGAAATAAAATAAAATAAAAAGAATAATATCAATGAAATAAAGAAGAAAAATAAATGAAATAATAATAAAAGTGCGTGAATAAATAGAATAAAAGAATAATAATATAAAAGAATAAAATAAAAGAATAATATCAACGAAATAAAGAAGAAAAATAAATGAAATAATAATAAAAGTGCGTGAATAAATAAAACAAAAGAATAATAAATAAAAGAAACGATAAATAAAATAAACAGAAGATAAATAAAGAAAAATAAAATAAAAGAAAGTGAATTAAAAATAAAAATATATGTGCGAATTAAAATCAAAGAATAATAATAATGTGCAGCGAATCAATAAATAAAAAGAATAAATAAAGGAAGAATAATAATAAAATGAAAATAATATATAAATGAATAATAAGTAAGATAAAGAATGAATAAATATAAGAAAAACAGATAAATAAATTGCAACAAAATAAAAGAAAGGGAAAATAAAACATATATATATGTATATATAAATATATGCGGATTAAAATGAGTGAAATAAAACAAATAAAAATAATAAATAATTAATAAAGAAAGAAACTACGTTAAAACAAAGTAAAATGAAGTGAGAAGAAAAATATAAATATATAAACATGAATAAATAAAAAGTGAATAATAAAAAAAAAAAATTTTTATAATTACAATAAATGAAAATAACGCGATAGTGAGTAAATGAAGTGTTTTAAATTAGACAAAATTAGTGATAAAAAGTAAATAAATGATTATAAATTGAATGAATTATTATGAATGAAAATATTAAGGTCACAGAGTGAAGCAAGTTGATTATTTGAAACAAAAAAAAAAAAGGAAAATTACACCTTCTGCTTTGATAATTATTACAATATTACTGAATATTAATGTATGCATCGTATACTATATTATTGTTCCATGTTATTAACCATATTACAAATAAAAACATAAAAATATATACATTTATTGTGTCACGATTAACCCTATGCTAATAATCTCCCTGTTAGATTAAACTTACATATTAATTGAAAAATTAATATATTTAAAACTTTTTTATTTTTCCTAAAAACATTATGTATAGTAAAATTAAAATTTTTTTTATTTTTAGAACTTTTTGTAAAAAAAAAAAAAAAAAAAAAAAAAAAATCCTTTTTCAATGTTCTGCGTGCAGCAGCCATATTCATACTATTTTGTATGTAGCAGCGCATAATATAATAAATATATTACACTGCATAATAACGGAAAATTGTCGTTGCCTGTATGTTGCTTTGAACTAAGCTTAGGTTATCCATTGAAACTCTGAATATACGTTTAATAATTTCGGAATTAGCGCGCACAAGCAAACAAACAAACGTACACAATTTTTAATAATTATCTTTGTTATGCTATTTCTTTTTCTACAATACCCACAATCATCTTTTGGTAATTACCTTTAATGCAAAAACACGGTGGTACTACTCTTTCATTATAGTGCAGATTGTTTCGCGAGACTTTATTATTTTACGATGACTAAGTTAAACTTGCATGCATTGAACTAATATTGAGACATACATACAACTGAATAAATAAATTAACCAATGATACATTGCCTTCAGGAATTATTGCGTCGACGAGAAAAAGATCAAGACCTGATCCTTATTATTCTAGTAGAATTATGCGCTGCTTGACTGCCATTGGCCTGCAAGCCGCGAGTGCTTTCGCGGACGAGAGTATTTCTCTGCCGAGTTAGCTATCACGTTGCAACCAAGTGGCCGATAGCAGAAAGCGGAAAAAAAAAAGAAAAATATTTTGAATTAAGTATTATTGTTGTTGAAAATTTTTTGTCATCCTAATACTCGTTACCAAGATGCCGTAAGGGTTTGCCGCACCTGACTCATAACTGAGTTTGTCGGGTGTTAAGGCCCTCACGATCGAGTGAATGAGCGGCAGGTGACAACCTTCTTATCCTAAGTAAATCTCACGAAATAGTTGGTAGGGTTATGAAGCAAGATTTATTCTTTCCATATCGATTAGGGAAGAACGAATCAGGTCATAACGGTTATCAATGAAAAGGAGATTTCTTCCATCCTTGAAACCCGACATTGCCGTAACGCTATTTTGATATAGCACACATTAAAATGTAATGTCCCTCCTGGTATTTTCTCCTAGTCGGCGGGCATACGATTTCGACCACCGCTAAGAATCTAAGTATCGGCAGAGGGGTCACCATTAATCAAACCCCGCCACAAATAAAACCTGACAAGTCTTTAATCCGAAATATCGGGTCGCAATAACACTAACAGAGACAATGTATCATGAAATTCAGGCAAGATAGCGGAGGGAAAAATTACATTACTAACGACAACCCATAATCATTCATGTTGTAATTACCTTGGTCTCAATAATTAACTGCCGGGTAGCTCATGCGAATTAACAATGCTTTATAATTACCTTATTATAATAAATCATAAATCGAATACAATCTACTATTATAAATTATAAATAAGCAATATATTGACTAATTATAATACCAACACTGATATTATAATCGTTAAATAATTGATTTAAATACGTTCGCGTTAATTTAAATGATATATCTCAACCATAATAGGAAACATTGAAATGTTATATACATACTGTATAATTTTGTATAATACCCCATATATATATATATATATATATATATATATATATATATATATTTTTTTTTTAATACAATAGATTAAATACCATAGAAAGTGGATTAGTATCTTTTCCCAATCGGAGGGGCCCCGTTGCAGCTGATCGTAGATTCTTATCTTTTTGCCCATGACAATCTCTCGTTCTGTCTCATAATCATTTTTTTTTCTTTCCCCCTTCCTACCCGCAGCAGGCTTGAAAAGAGAAAAGACAAAAGATGGCAGTACCCAGATTAATGGCGCTGGTGGGACTTTTCATCATGGGCGAGGTGGTACAGTACCACCGCACAAAAAGAACTAAAGGGATGAAAGCAAGAAAAGGAACCAAGTACTTAGCTATGGACGGGATTCTCTGTAAAGAGATTTACTTACACGTACTCAAGAGGATACAAGGACAAGCTAACCCGACCATAAGGCCAGGGACGAAGTTCCTTATAGACCTTTTAGAAGGAGAAGGCATAAGCTTAAGTTCTTTCATAACCACCAGCATAGCACAGCATCAGAAGGAGAGGTATGAGCTGCACGAGGGAAACAAAGCATTACAAAAGCCTGAGTTATTCCCCATTGATGATGGAATGGCTTTCGATGATGGGATTGAAGAGATGCAGCTCCGCAACTCCATTGAATATGGTCATTACGCCATTGACCACATACGAACGCTATCTCTTAGATATGGAGATGGTTGCTTTGGGCCCGCCACCTCCGAAGAAGACTGCGACGTATGTCACCAACCGTTGCCTGTCTGGAGGGACTGCGAAGCGTGTTTGGTCAATTGGCTGGGGGGCAACACCGAGGAGGTGTACCCAGACGCTTGGGAGTGCAGGAATACACAGCACCAAAGGGATTTAAACAACTCGACGACGTGTAGAAAATGCCGAGACCAGCCGGCAATTATCATCTGCCGGGACGAACCCTGGGATGATGATTACACCGAGTGGCGCCGCACGGCGTGGGATGACTCCCCTCGCGTCCGGGATAAAAATGAGTTGCCACCCTACTCAAAAGGGCAGTGCCAGAGATGCAAGTGGCCCCTGCCTCTCTGGAGGAAATGCTTTCAATGCATGGGTGCCATAGCAAATGGAAACCTGCATGTAGAACAAGTAGTGGAGGGATGCAAAGATCAGACGCACCGACGAGAGCTGAACGAAGCAATTCTTTGTAATCACTGCAGAGGATTACTTCCACTTACCATCGACCCCAGACACAAATATGTACAAGAGGATCAAGTCACGGAACTCTAATTTTTCCTTTCCTCGTATTTTTATAGAATTTTTTTCCTCTCCCCTCCTCCTTCACCATAGCTTCTAATATCACTTTTCCAAAAATAAAATCCTAGCCACCTCCCAAGGCAAAGGATGATTGGTAAGGCCAAACATTAAACCAAATTTTAATGGCATTGGGCAACCGTACTGATGCCTCTCCAACTCCCCTCCTATTCCCCCTTCCGTGACATAGAACACGAGAGATAGATAACAACTCATTAAATAAACATCACAATTGAAAATCGGGTAATTGCATTTATAAATAGTATCATCCAATAATATATGACGCCTCTGCCCCCATCTTTATCATATTGCCTATCTTAACTAATTATACTTCTATATCTGATAGTTATAATCAAATACAATAATAAATACAAATTATACATAAACATACATATATATATATATATATATATATTCATAAACATCTAATTATTTCTGCTCCAAAGCACCCATAATCACAAAATAACGTCAATATACACCCATTATTTCAACGATAAAATATATAAGTATAAACTGGACATCCGCATCGGTTGCACTTTGTTAAGCTAAACAACCCCAAAGACAGAATCAACGAAGACCAAACTTTAATATATATTGGGATTAACAAGAATACAATCTAGAAGAAAAAAAAAAGATCGAAATAAAGCACACAGAGGCTAAGACGGAGACCAAAACAATTAGACCAAATTTCAAGGCCAATATGTTTGACGCAGCGAACCCAATCACCCCGAACCCACATAGGGAAGGAGAGGAACCTGCATACCGTACTCAAGGTGCTGATGAAAACACCAATGAATCCATCCGAGCCCTAATGACTACAATGGCATCAAGTCTCAATCTGAAGAACGCCATTAAGGGTTTAAAAACCTTTAATGGATACAACAGACCACTTAAGGATTTCCTAATAGATGTCAGAAATAGGGCTGCCCAACTTTCGGAGAGCCAACAGGACACGTATATAAAAAACGTACTTAGATGCTTAGAAGGAAAAGCCCGAGACTGTATCTATGGATATGCGTTTAAGGATGTGAAGTCCTTAGTAAAACATTTAAAAGAGCGATTCGCGCCCGGGAAGGATTATTCTTACTACTCAGAAAAAATACACAACATAACGATGAAAAAAAGAGAATCAGTTGGGATGTTTTATGACAGATTAAACATATTACTAATGGGAGCCCGTGGAGCATTAAGGCAACCAGGAGTGACATCACAACAAATAACCGAGCAGATCAAGCCATTAGAAGAGGTAGCGCTGCTAGTGTTCAAAAAGGGATTACCAGCAGAAATTGCCACTACGGTGCACAGCCAACGGCCTGCTAATTTAAATGAGGCGTATCAAGCCGCCGTAGAATTAGAAAATCTGATTAAAAGGCACATCTTACCAGACGCAAAGCCTAGACATAGACAAATTGAAGGTGATGAGGAGGAAGACGAATTCTCGAACGCAATTAAACATAGAAATAATAGGTCCTATCCGGAAGGCCGAGGCAGTATAAACTATAGACCAAACGATCGTGAGTATAGTCGTAAAAACGTTCAAGTCATAGCGAAAGAAATTCCATCAGCAGGAGCTTGGACTAACAGGACTAATGGCTATAATACGAATAGACAATATGGACCAACGCAGTACCATGACCAAATGGACTATTCGCGACAAGGACATTATCGTCCGATGTATCACTTCCCATCCAGAGGAAATTATGAGCGTCCAAACGGACCCCTGGAGCAGTATCAGCGGACTAACAGGAATGGGTATTACGCACAATATAATAACGATTCACGCTTATATAATCCTATGAGGGAAAATTCCAGAACAGGATACGCTAATCACCAGCCGAATTACAATAACAACGACTATGTCAGGAATGACTTCAGGGTAAGAAATAATTATGGAGGGCCGTGGAATTAAAACCCGGCAGGGCAAGTGTGGCCTAACGAATCGTGGAGAAGATCAGCTAATAATCCCACCCAAGAAATAAGACCAACAAACAGTAATTTAAACTCGACAGGGGCTCGTCACGATATCCCGCTAACGAGCCCATACAATACCGAATCGACCCTATACGCATGGAGACAAGAGCCCCCGATAACGAGAGACGAGTCCCGAGGACAGATCCTGCTGGTCTAAAACAAAATACAGAGACCATTAGGCGAATTAGTACGTGTGCAAGACCTCGAGAAGAAGATTCAGGGGATGACGAACCTACAGTAATACGGCTGCGCATCCATGAGGGTCGAGTACCATGGTTGACCTTTATGATAGATAATAGAGCCTCGGTTAATCTAATTAAACTCGGTTCCCTGCATCCTGATCTTCAAATTAATGTAGGCGATATAGGTACACTAGGTGGGATTACAGATGAGACCGTAAAAACTTTAGGTACCATCTATTTAACCATACAAAGGTCACCCGCGAAGTTTCATGTTGTGACAGATAAATTCAAAATTGACCAAGATGGGATAATTGGACGAGGCTACTTAAAAAAGGAGGAAGCCGTTATATCATATCATAACAAAGCCCTTATGATAAGCGGAGATGTTATGCATCCTATTCCTTTCCAATCAACAAGTGATCAATATAAGCTGAAAACCAAAAAGATATATAAAGCAAGTGACCCTTGTAAAGAACATAGTGACTCATCCGAAACTTTCATAAGCAAATTGTTCACAGACAATCAACTAGATCTAGATCAATCGTCCCTTGACCAACAAAAATCCGAACACAAATATGTATTAAAAGGGAGAACTAGACAGATACTGCAGATAGCTATCAAGCCCAGCGAGTTGAAAGAAGGATATCTGCCCAAATTAGATCTCAACAATAATCGGGTATATATAGGGGAAGGAATAGTACGAAATGACCATAATACTTGCCGAGTGATGGCAATAAATACCCAAGAAGAAGACATCTGCGTAAATATAGACCCCGTAGAAATACTGCCGTTTGAATATGCTACCCCCGAATTCGACCCTGACACAGATACTGAACCGGAAACGCCACCGAACAGAATAGGCCAGCAATGGGAACGAGCTCAGTTACTGCGAAGTTTAATTCGGGTCGGTCATCTCAATCAAGAGGAAAAAGACAGCGTGAACCAGATAATAGATGAGAACTGTGATGTATTCTTATTACCAGGAGATCCCCTCCCTTTTACTAAGAAGGTGGAACACGAGATACTATTAGAAAATAATGTACCCATACATACCAAACAATATCGACACCCCCCAAAACATAGAGAAGTCATAGGTGATCAACTAAAGAAGAAACTAAAGGATGGTATTATAGAACCCTCAAATTCACCTTGGTCCTCGCCCATTTGGGTAGTCCCGAAACGACCAGACAGTTATGGTAACCCCCGTTGGCGAATAGTTATTGACTTCAGGGAGCTAAATAAGAAAACTATAGGGGATGCATATCCTCTACCCAATATAGCAGATATTTTAGATAAACGTAGAGGAGCAAGTTACTTTACATGCTTCGATTTGGCCAGTGGGTTTCAACAGATACCTATGAAATCAGAAGACAAATGCAAGACCGCCTTCACTACTCCAAACGGTCACTACCAATATGTACGCATGCCGGAAGAGTTGAAGAACGCACCCGCTACGTTCCAGAGACTAATGGATAACGTATTGAAGGGACTCCAAAACACAGAAATGCTCGTATATCTCGTTGATATAATAGAATACGCAAGAGATTTGCAGGACCATAATAAAAAAGTGAGACAACTCTTAGATCGCCTGAGAGATGCTAGGCTGGTGCTTCAACCTGACAAGATTAAATTCTTACGACGTGAAGTCCCCTTCCTAGGGCATGTGATCAGTGAAAGAGGAGTTGAACCAGATCCTAAGAAGATTTCGGCAGTAAAAGACTCCCCAAAACCAACTACTATAAAAAATATTCGACAATTCTTAGGCCTGGTAGGATATTATCGAAGATTCATAGAAAATTTCTCGAAAATTGCAAAGCCACTAACCGATCTTTTAAAGAAAGGTCAGCAGTGTAGTGACTGGGGACCGCAACAGGATGAAAGTTTTCAGTTACTGAAGAAGCGGTTATGTGAAAGCCCTATTTTAATTTATCCGGATTTTAAGAAAGAATTCACGTTGACTACCGGCGCCTCTGACTACGCAATTGGAGCAGTACTAAGCCAGGAACTGAACGGATTCGATCATCCTGTAGCATACTTATCAAGAATCCTAAATAAGGCTAAAAGAAATTATAGTACTACAGAAAAAGAATGTTTAGCCGCATTAAATGCCATGCACCAATTCCGACTCTACCTACTAGGAAAAAGATTTGTTTTACGAGCAGATCATGAACCTTTAAATTGGATGCATAATAGAACTGATCCTGGGCAACGATTAATGCGATGGATGTTCAAATTCACCGGGTATCAATATACTTTCAAATACAAACCGGGACGTTTAAATAGTAATGCGGACGCTTTGTCCCGCAACCCAGTAATAGACACCACTAAGCAGGAGATCAATGATAAACTACCGCAACTTAGGATATTGGTGTTTAATAAGGTAGCGTCTCAGCCAAGGAAAGAAAAAAAATCCAAAGCCCCCGGAACAGGAAATCTGCCTGCAGGAAATGCGTCTGGCTCGGCAACAGCAAGCCGAGGGCGAGGGAAGCCACCTGGCTCGAAAACTACCAAAGCACCTCCTGTCATAGACCATAGCACCGTAGCTCATAGAACTAGAGCTAAGACTAACCAAAATACAGGAAATGATCTTCGTACCTCAGGAGCGACAACCTCTCGAGCATCAGGGAGTATCCGTAAACCCTTATCCGTAACCCAATCTATTAATCCACGTACACAAAGGCCTCCTACTAAATCTGTCAATACGCCCAATACAACACATAAACTAAAAGCAATCGGAAGATCACCAAATTAAGGGTCATGTCCAACAAATTCCCCTACGGATACCGAGATCGGAACCAGCTCGGAGCTAGCATCAAAAAGTACAAAGTCAATTAATATCAACACGGACACAGATGAAGTGCCACCGCGAGCTGATCCTAGGAGGAGCGGGCTGCGGTAAGAAACCACCGAAGAATCGGATTCTGACATCGACACTCAACACCGTCAAGAAAAGGATAAATTACCAATTTGTATGGATCTTACCGCAGACTCAGGAAGTGAGACCGAGGAGGTCACCGCCATAGAAGAAAATCAAGTAGAAGAATCTAGTGACGAATCGCAAGGAGCAGGTAGAAGTTCAAAACCTCTAACGTCAAGCAAAAAGTTAGGCGACGAAGTTACGGAAAACGTAGAAATGATAGAAGACTGGAGAAATTTTAACGCGTCTCTGGGAAGGATCTATAACAAGATATATAATCAATATGGCTATAACTCTGACGAACTGCTAAGAGATAGAGACAACACCCTTAGAGGTAAAAGTAACTTCTCTGAAGGAGATATAGTAGATCCCGAATATCAAGAGTACTTAGACACCATAGATCCCTACAACGACCAAACTCTTAACGACGACGTTATGGAACGGTGAGTGGCACAACTGGAACGACAGCCTCCAGTTAGCACAAGGAATCTGACTCCCCTAACCTTGGATAACAAAATTAATTATGGAACAAACAGTGACGCCGACGCAGAAGATTCAGATAATATACATGGGATACCAAGAAAAGCACCTAAACCCATTTCAGATACACCATTCAGTTGCAACCAACAACCACAAGCCAAAAGTACCCCCCTAACAGGGAAAGTAAAGAAACACTTGCATTTTAGCGAGGCAGTTTGCATTCCCGGAGACTCTAAAGAACCCTCACATAAGACTTTACTCGAAAAAACACCAAATATAAATATAAATTATGACCAAGCGCCCAAACATTCTTTCAACGAATTACTACCCATGATCTCATTATGCATAACTTCAACCGATTCGCATGAAACCATCACCACCGATCACAGTGACCGAAGTTCGGAAAATACCGACTTCTTAGAAGAACAACAACTCCCGCCTCTACTGATTTCAAGAAATAACATTAAAGCATCTCGACAAAGCCTCACTTATAAAAGAGACAACCTAGTGCACTTCATAACTAGCGATATTAAGAGCATAACGAGTACAACCAGGTTATTGATTGATATAGGAGCAATAAATCAAATGAAATTAAAGGAAACCAGACCAAAGGTAGGGCAGATCCTGGTTACGCCATATAAGAATCATAACATACTATCAGTAGTTATAAAACATAAGTACTTCGACAGTCTTGCTATTCCGAACATAAGGACCACTTTAGCTAATCTTAGAACTACAATGCAGTAAAGAAACCTTACCAGTTTTCGCATTCCACGAAAAGGAGACATGCTGGATGCCCTAGAGGCAGGACTATTAGCTCAGCTGCTGACAGAAACATTTAAAGGTAGCCCAATCAACGTAACCCTGTGTTACGGAAAGGTGAATTGTCCAGAACCAGAGGAGAAAAATGGCATAATACAAAATTTACATGAGAGCTTGATAGGGGGACACAAGGGTGTAAACCAAATATATCAGAAGATCCGAGAGAGACATTACTGGCCAGGTATGAGAAACGACGTTCTGAATTATGTCCAAAAGTGCCGAGAATGCAGTATGAAAAAGTTGGATCGAACTAAGACAAGGGAGCCCATGATTATCACGGACACACCGATCAAACCATTTGATAAGGTATCCATCGACACCGTTGGCAATGTGAGAATGACCCCTCGAGGCAACTGCCACATGCTGACCATGCAATGCAATCTAACAAAATACTTGATAGTTGTACCAATACCTAATTTACGATCTACCACAATAGCCAACACTCTAGCTAAGCAATTCATATGTCAATTTGGCGCTCCTTAAGCAATATTAACAGATAGAGGAACCAGTTTCCTGTCAGATTTGACGGAAACACTTATAAAAATATTTAAAATACGACATCTTACCACGTCAGGATATAGACCCCAGACCAATGGATCATTAGAAAGAAGCCATGCGCCATTAACTGATTTTATCAGAACGTATTCAGAATCTTATAACGACTGAGATAGATTAATACTTTTCGCAGCTTTTACTTACAACACCAGCTAACACTCTGCCACTAAATTCACTCCTTATGAATTGGTTTTCGGAAGAATCGCAAGATTCCCTCTCAAAATACCAGTAGAGGAAAAACTGAATACATATAACACGTACCTACGGGACTTACTTATTCGATTGGATGAAATGAATAACATCGCCAGGGATAATCAGATAGCAGCTAAACTACAATCTAAAACTCGATATGATAGTAAGGAGAAGAAACTAAGAGCCAAAGTTGGAGACTATGTGTATGTGCTCAAGGAAATAAGAACATCAAAGTTCGATAAATATTATAATAAACCTTTGAAAATCGTTAAAATATTGGGTAGAAACAATGCTATATTAGAATTACCCGAAGGCAGACGTATTAGAAAACACATGGATAAATTAAAGTTAGCCCCTGAATAAAAGGAATAACCGTTTCAGGAAACCATGCACAAGTCTCTCTGTCTCTTCTACGTGATAATGGTACACGCAGGAACTTCTCCAGACCTCACAGGAAAGAATTTCGAGATAGAGCTAATAAAAGAAAATCCAGGAATGTATTATGAACGCATGGAAGTAGTACGATTAAAAAGGGCTGACTGGCAGGTAACAATTTATGTAAACATAAAAGATTTTCTAGAAACTCACGGGACGATCGACAGTTACCAAACCCTACTCGCTAATTGTACCGCACTCGTGGAAGTGAACACTTGTAGGGCTATGCTCGGGACAGACCTAGTGGAAGCAAGACAAAACACCCTAATTCAAATACAGACAGAGATACAAACCATGCTCTCTGATATGGGACAAACCGTAGAAGATCCTATAAAAATTCCAGGAAGCATGAGGTACAAGCGGATGGTGCCCTTAGGTTTCATTGGAAGCCTCAGTAAAAGCCTATTCGGACTAGTCACGGCAGAAGACGTCGACAAGATAAATACCAACATAGACCAGTTATTCACAGACCAAAAGGAGCTAGTGTACCTAGTAAATAAGAAAGAACACATAATAACCAAATCTCTAGAGGATTTATACAATACTACGAAAGCCCATGCTGAGGTAATAAACCAAATGGAAAAGGACATGGACCGGAAATTCAAATTTATTGTCAGTGAAGAGAATGAATTAAGATTTCTAATTACCTTAACCATCTACGCTCGTAAGATAGACGTCGCAATGCAACATCTAATAGAAAGTAATCGACGAATGCTGCAAACTATACAGGGACTTAAGGAACGCAAAGTGGATCCTTCCTTCTTAAATAAAGATATACTAAAACACCTAACAACCGACATAGCAAAGGCAAGTGGAGCACTAGAATTCCCAATACCGGTTCAACATTTAAGGGCAGAAGAAGTCGCAAGATTTGCGCAACTATACGCGGTTCACAGCAGCGGAAAGTTATTAATTATCATGCATCTTCCACTAGAAGAACGAGTACCCTACAACCTCTATAGACTGCATCTATTAGCTGTATCGCAAACAATAAACAATAATTGGTTAAAAACAGGATATATAAAGCCGAGCCACAGATACCTAATGATTGGAACGGACCGAAGGCAGTACATGAAAATAAATTATGAGGACCTGCAGAATTGCCAACATACACATTATGCCTACATATGCTCAACCAACGGACCCTTGTCTGAAACCACTATTCAAGAAGATTGCGAGGTATCAATGTTGCTGAAACCCAGAATACAAATAATAAAAACCTGCGATGTAACCATAACTCCCAATAACGTCACTCAATGGAGTTACCTAAAGATGGATGGATCCTGGCTCTATTCCTTAGGACAAAAAGAAGACTCACGTCTAATCTGTCCAGGACAACCAGACCAAAATATACACCTCCAGAAGGCAGGAATTTCACGTATGGCACCCAGCTGTATAGGCAAGACTGACAAACATCTTCTCATAAGTGAAGGAAACCAACGCAACGATTTTCAATACATATACAAACCAGAGATAACCCTTAATGTAGAGGCCATATTCCCTGACATGTTAAAATATCATCAAGAACTGATCAGCACTCCAGAAACAGAGATCTTAAAAGCCCCTGCACTAGACGTTAAAGGATGGAAAAACCGCGAAGAGTCGATAGAGAAGATTACCCGTCGTTTAAAACAAGTAGGAAATCATCAGAGAAGCATCTCCAACACGCATTATCGAATATACGGTGAAGCTTTGGGCCAAATCCTAATCACCGTAGGACCCATCTTCACTGCCTGGAAGTGTCATACCCGAAGAATGCTGCAACATCAATATCAGACCAAACGCAAAGTTAAAATAATCTCTGACACTACCCCTGCACATCGTATGCAGGAAACACCACTGAGTCCAATTGGCCTACAAAATCAACCAACATACGAAGGCCAGACTTACACACTACAGATACCAGAACAGGCCTTAGTTCCTGGAAGATGGATAAATCAACCATAAATCTCCCACAACCCCTGTCCTATCTTCAAACATTATCGATTCAGATCCCGGACACTGACTAATCCGTAACCTTAAACTATACAACCGTTCCACGAGAAGGAACAAAGACCCAACGGAACACGTTTCCGTAAGACCACAATTAAAACTATATCTTACTAATGAACCCCAGTTTATTTCGAACCCGGCGTCTATAAAGCCTAATCCACAACCTTAGCTTCCAGAAAACTCAATCCGAAAAGACCATGGCTGGGCGATGCCGAATCAACGTGACTAAAAATCCAGAAGGGGAAGGCAGTTTAGTATTTTACAATCCTTGCACCACCTCCTTATCAGCTGCTGTAGAAAGAGCCAAAGAAAAGGGACCAATAAGAAGTGTTAATATTTGATTAAATGGAGATGGGGATCCAGCCGGAATACTAAAGATAAGGTATTTTAACGAAGAAAATAAAACTAAAGAGCTACGTAAATTACGGAACAAAGCAAAGTCAAGGGCCATACCTACCAGACCCTCTGAAACTAGACTATTCTGCCAATTACCTTGGAATATAACAGAAGAAGAACTCTTTAAGGACTTTCGAATATTTGGACCGTTAGATTTCATCAAGATCATCCGAAATATTGAAAGACAGGCCACTTGCGGATACATTCAGTTTATAAACGCTAAGGATGCTCTCAAGGCCTTGAAAGGAAGTAAGAAGACGTACCGTGCTATTTTCGCCGATCCCCCGAGGATATCAAAGGCAGATCAGGATAAAAACCAAGGATATGCGAAGACACTGCACTCGAAATGCATGCTCTGGGTAGACTGCAAAACATTTTAAGACCATCTAATTACGTGCCAAATACAGTGTCAAATAAGAGACCGCCAAGGGCATTTGAAAAAAATAAGGAGTGTAATCCAAAAGTTTAAGAGTGAAGAATCAAGATCCAGCAAAGACCCTATGGCAAGACACGAGAAGACTAATAATCAAGTTTCTAGCACCACGCCAGATTTTAAATCAAAAGCCATGCGCGAAAATAAACACGCAATTAAGCAGACCATTGATACCAGAAGGGACATGAACATCAACCAACACACACATTCATCCTCATCAATCAAGATAAAAGAAGATTAAGAATATATCTAAAAGATTAACACATATAGTATAAAACTGATTCTTATAACCATATTAATATTGAGCCAATATAATAGAATAAAACTTGTAAAAACAATCCAAACGGTTCGATTTTACCGACAGTCCTAAGGAATTTTTATCATATTAATAAGGAAATCAGCTTGGATTGTTTGCTTATAAATTGTAAAAAAAAAAAAAAAAAAAAAACTAACAAGCTAAATTAAGCACCCTTTTTTTTTATGTAAAGGCAATCTAAATAATTTAATTCTTTCCCTTTTCTGTGGGTTATCATAAATGTTATTAAGTAATATTTAGACTGCCTACGACCCTAAGCAAATTAATCAACCTTTATAATACGACACTAACAATATTATAAGGCTAATAACATTTGGCAAGTATGTAATATTAACAAATCATAATATATAGGCTAATAGTCTGTTGTAAGCGCATACACCACGCAGCACGTCCGCTGTTTACCGGGACGGTAAACGTCTTTAAGGGGGGGAGTATGTTACGTGACAAAATTTTAGTAATTAAAATAATTAAATTAAATAATAATAATTAAATTAAGAACTTATAAAAAATTAAATCAAAATTAAATGGTTCAATGTACCACTGCAACACATAAATGTGTACGTTTAATGTGTGAAAACGCTGAGCGCGCAGGTCGACGAACTCTGTACAACAGAGTGTTAGAAAAAGGTGGGTGATACTTGCACTCACGCTGCAAATTGACTCCTGTGGAAAAAACCCAGGAGACATGGAAAATAAACGTATTCTTACAGTCAGATATTTTTCCCACACACCTTTAGAGAGTTGTGTTGCTTAACTCGCCTCGGCGCACACATTTTAACAAATAAAATGTCTAAGGTTGCAGTTTAGTCGGGAGGCGCGGGGGAGGCTCGGGAGTCCACCGAGGCTCGCGCTGATGCAAAATAAGCAAAAATCCCAACGACGCCTCCACCTCAAGGTCTTTAAATATGAGTACCAACGGGCCGCGAATAGAGAGACGGTTAAAAAGAACAGTAGTATCTAAACTCCGCCGTAACATTGTTTAATTTTTCTTTGAGTCTCCATATTTTATAATTTTTTTTTTTGAACGATTCCATTTTCAATAACTTTTTCTAGTTTTCATCCCGGTTTCGGCCGCGTGTTGCGTATGTGAGTGACGTTCAATAACTCCGTCAGCGTGGTTGTATAATTTATTAAATAAAGAGACTATAATTGAGAAGAACTGGTTGTGTTAAATATTCTAAACCTCCACTCCTCATCGGACGGGTATCTTTGGAAATCCAGGACGCGCTAAGGATCCAGGTAGGTTTTTACTTATAATCATTATTAATGTTGAGTTAATTAATATCATGTTTCTTCTCTGCGCCTGATCCCCACTAAAGAATGGGGTAGAGGCTGTCATATTTATAATCCGCGGCAACCTGGGTCCCTTCGGTTCGCGATGCGCGGGCGGGCCCGTACGGGACGCGTTGGCGGGTCCTGCATAAAAATAAATATTAAAATTCCGTGTTGTGCATGTAGCCCCGCACGTAACAATGACAATAAAAATAAATTTAAGATAAATTGAATATAATGATAATAAATAATAAAGGCACTAAATAATAAGGACACGATTTTAAAGATAATAGATAATAAAGCATTCCGAAATTCGAAAGGGCTCACTCAAATTAAGCACAGGCGAAGGGAATATTTTTTACTACATTAAAGTTTTTAATCACGGGTAATATTAAAAGTAAATAAAATAGAAAAATTGTTAATCTCAAAATGATTTTAAAGGTCATGACTAAGATCGTCAAAAAATAGAAAGCTTATCCTACGTTAAACGCTCTTGTCTGACATTCAAGGTCAACATGTCTTTATGACCGAAGTACATATTTGAACGTAAAATTTCCCGCTCTTTCGATTGTCAATGTCAAAAAAGGGAATTTTTTAAAAAAATAAGTAGAGCTCTAAATACCCTTAAAGGGATTCAAGGGACATCGTCAAGGTTACGCCTACAGTCAACACTTCATAAACCTTGCTAATTTTAGTACAGTGGTTTAAAAAAATTTAGGAAGTTCCTATGCCAAAAAATAACCAGACCTTGTTTATGTTTAAATGACCTTGGCTGACCTTAAAGGTCAACGTGTCCTTATAACTCAAGTACATACTTGAACGTAATATTTCCCACTCTTGCGATTGCCAATGTCAAAAAAGGGAGTTCATATTCAAAAAATATGACCTGACCTTAAAATGACCTTGAAAGACATCACCAGAGTCAAAATAGAGGTTACCATTAAATTTCTCGTTGATAGTTACTTAAGGATTGACCTTGACCATTTTCCGAAATATCCCACCTTAGGAAATATATAGCCGTCCAGGACTTTTGTGACACCTTGTATAGTTTTTTATAAAGTGTGATTCATCATCAGGTTTGATTTTTAATAGGCTTTTTTTTACAGATCACGCGTAACTCCTGTCAAACTGTAATGTAATGTTTATTCAGTATTGTTTGACAAATCATCATGGGAAGGCTTACACCGCAACAACGTATCCAAATTGTTCAGCTGTATTACGAAAATCAGCGTTCTGTAAGAAATGTTTTTTGTGCTCTTAGAGCAACTTATGGTGAGCATTGTCGACCTACTAAAACCACTATAGCCAATACCATACGCGAGTTTGAAATCCAGCATACATTATTGGATGATACTTGGCCAATTAGACCACATCCAGCACGTAATAAAGAGAATAAAGCGGCTGTAGCTAAGAGTTTGGATGAAGACCGTGACAAATCGATTCGGCGTCATTCTCAACAGCTTGCTTTGTCGTACGCAACAACTTGGCATATTTTACGTAAAGATGTTGGTTTTAAGGCATACAAACTTCAACTCGTGCAAGAATTGAAGCCGGGCGACTTAGGTTTGCGTCGTGTTTTTGGTGGATGGGCTCTGAATCAGCTCAATGCAAATCCGCTGTTATCGCGAAATTTTGATCAGTGATGAGGCGCATTTTTGGCTCAATGAATACGTCAATAAACAGAATTGCCGTATTTGGGCTGATGAACAACCTGAAGAGCTTTAACAGCTACCACTAAAGCCGCAGAAATGAACAGTTTGATGTGGTTTATGGGCTGGTGGAATCGTCGGTCTATATTTCTTTTAAAATGAGTCCGTTCAAAACGTAACCGTCAATAGCGACCAATATCGCACCATGAAAACGGATTTTTTGCTACCTGTAATTTAAACCTATGGTATCGGTCAACTTTGGTTTCAACAAGACGGTGCTACTTCGCATACAGCGAGAGGAACAATGGACTTATTGAGAAATTATTTTGTTGAGAACCTGATTTCACGTTTTGGACCAGTAAATTGGCCGCCCAGATTGCGTGATATCACACCTTTAGACTATTTTTTTTGGGGTTACACAAAGTCTCTGGTCTTCAGGGGTAAGCCAGCTTTAATCGACGCTTTGCAAGCCAGCATTACTCGTGACATTCGCGAGATACCGGTTGCTATGCTGGAACGCGTCGTCCAAAATTAGACCTTCAGGATGGACCATTTACGGCGTAGTTGCGGTCAACATTTAAATAAGATACTTTTTAAAAAGTAAATGTCATAGATTGTTCTTTCGACTTACAATAAAATTTTTACTATAGAATTCAACTTTATGTCTTTTATTTGAGATTAAAAACCAAACCTCATAATGAATCACCCTATATAACATTATGAGAATATTGTATAGTTTACAGTTTCCTTAACTTAAGACAGATAAAAAGAATAATGAAAAACCATCAGCAATCAGTGAGAAGAAATAATAGGCAGCTCTAAAAACTGCACACTGATGTATATAGACAAAAAATACACTGACTAGGTATTGATATCACTTTTTATAAATAAAAATTTTAAAGAAATATTGAATAATAGTTTTTCAGGGCACCTATTTTGAATAAGGGATAGGAATCCTCAGATGGTATGCATTTAAGGCAACATTGAAGATGACCTGGTCATTTAAAACAAGATCGAGTAAGACCCAGCCACTTAAGGCAAAATCATTAGTGTTCTAAATACTTAAAGCAAATTTGTAGGTGTTCCAAATAATTGAGACAAGATCAAAAATCATCTATTATATGAACCTCTTGATGGAATGTCTGACTTGATTTTAAAGTCCACTCGATAAATTGGTCTATGTAATAAAATGTTCACACAATTGCCTCACTGCCTCAATGTTCTCAGGTGATCTAACGGGCCAAGGGACTCCAATTCTTTGTCTTGTCGCACTTGCAGTTTGTCTGAATGTAGTGCACCACGTAACAATTGATTTTCGGTCCGGGACAGGGGCCAGCGAGGCTAAATTAAAGCAATTCTGAAAGACGCGCTGGATTACGATCACAGAACATCTACTTGAAAAATAAGCCTTAACGGCAAAAGCACGCTCTTCGCTGTTCTAACGTATGATGGCGACTTAACTATGTCGGGACGAAATTTTATAATCTTGCTTCTTAAACGAGACCACTAGCGCTCCGCTACCACATCAACCGACTGGATGGCGCGCATTTTAAAAGAGAAAGTTATGCTGCCGCACCCAGTACTTCATCCTCAATTTGTATATCATATTGGAAACATTAAGTTAAGGTATAATCATTTAATATTTGACGCTATCTGCGCAGAATATTTTAACATAAATTAGTTTGAAATGTTTTCCATACTGAAACTGATTGCGATATTTTACAGAATACTAAAATTATAGCAAAAAGATCTATTATTTTCGATGGCGCCTGTGATAGTGCAAAAGCTATTATACTTGGCAAGCTGCTTTAAAGGTAGGTTGCAGTACTTTATCCACTGTCTTTAAACTCTCAAAAGATATTGAATCTCGAACATTATTTAGTAATAGTCTTAAATGAAAAAATTCAATTTGGGACGATATGGGACAACCAATGATTATCTTTTTCGAAAGTTGTTCCATGTGTTGTCAAAATAGCAGTGAATCTTCCATTTATAGGCGATCTTTTTTGATAAGTCGGATATCCATTATAACCCTTCTGCGTTTCTGTAACGAATTGTTTTAGATACTTTTTCGGACCTTTATCGTTGATAATGCATGGTGATGCTGGATTTAGTCCTTCGCAGCGACCATGTACCATATTTTTACATATAATATCATATAGTAAAGAATCAGATCTTGTGTTTACTGTGCATTTGGTGGGATTAGATGAAATTAGTGTTTTACGAGCTGCTCCAACCCAATCAAACCATCACATGAGATCTCTATTGATGACAATTGATGCGTTCGAGCCGAGCATTGAAAGAAAAACAGCCGCTATATGAGCAAAGACACGATAAGGTGATTTTGCTGCATGATAACGTTCGGCCGCGTGTCGCGTCACCGGACAAAACATACCTGGAAACGCTGAAATGAGAAGTCCTACCCCATCCGCCGTACTCTCCAGACATTGCACCTTCTGATTACTATTTATTTCGATCGATGACTAACGGCCTGGCTGAGCATCACTTCACTTCGTATGAAGAAACGAAAAATTGGATCAATTCGTGGATAGCCGCAAAAGGAGTGTCGTTGTTTCGACGTGGGATTCAAATGCTGCCAGAAAGATGGGAAAAAGTAATCTCCAGCGATGAGCAATACTTTATTTGACTCGTTTTTTTATTATTTTTTTTTTTTATAAGGGATTTATTTTCACAAAAAACGGCGAGATTTTATTTACACTCCCAATAGATTATTTAAATTTTGCTTACAGCATTTTGCTGTTTACAATAATTTAAGACTTGAAATGAAATATTTTTTTAAATTGATCTAAATTCATTGACATCTGAATATAAATAATCTTATGTATTAAACATTATTGATTTAATAAACAGGATATCATAAGACTAATCAAATAATGATCAAAGGAGTTTAAAAGATTGGAAAGTACTGTGATTTTATAAAATAAAAATAGTAAATCAAGTAATGGTGTGAAAATATACAGTTGTAAAAATAAGTCATTAATGATGGCGAAGAAAATGAAATTAACAATATTGTAGTAATCGTCAAATTAATTTCTCAGCAAAAGATCCAAAAATAAATTCAAAACCGCAATGATCCTTAGGGGAAATTCCCTTGTATTTATGAACTTGACACGCTTATTTCTCTAATGGAAAGCTTCCGCTTAAAACCATCTATTGAGTGACTTCGGAACTGACATCGAAAGAGATACAGTTTTTCCCTCTCTCTGGTCTGGCACTAAACGTATTAATTCCTACGCAGATAAAATCAATTTTTTATGGTTAACAGTTATCGGGATGTTTTTTAAATAGCCTATGTTCTATACAATAGAACGCGTTGCCTCTATATAACAGAGTGTATTACTAACTACACAATACGTGCAATGTTTGCAATAATGAAGCATGTTTATTCTTGTAAAAAAAACCAAAAGAGTTGGACCAACTTGATAAGTAACGTATGTATTGTATATAGAGGCAAGTAATCCAACTCTTAGCACGCATACAATCAAAGAAATGTTTATAAAAGCAATTAACAAAAAATGTAAATTTAAGGGAGTGGCATTTGCTTTGATTATGCTAGTGAGATTCCACGAATCATGTGGAGTCCCGCTAATGATGGTCAAGCAAAAATCCCCATGTTGCACATTGGGGCTATATTGTTAAATTGATTAAGTATCACTCGCAAGTCGTAATTTTTAGTAAAGTTTAATAATTCTTGTTAGAGAATACTCTTGATAAGAAAAGCAAAAGACGCTCAAAGCCTTTTTTACAAAGAATCATCCTTTACATGACCATCACTTAATCATCAAATGACCTTCAGAAGACCTTCTACGATCATGTAAATGTCTAATTTTGAATAGAAAAATTAAGAAATCTTATTTAACGTTTTTCTCAGATTTTTATTTTTATTTTAAGTTCTTGGATCATAAGATTATAGTTTCATTATAATAGATTTTCGAAATCTCAGTAAAGTAATTTGAATTTTTAAAATCACACAAGTATTTTTGGCAAAAAAAGCTTTAAGCGTCTCTTCGTTTTCTGATTACGAGTATCCTTCAATAAAAAATTTTTATATTTTGTTAAAAATTACAAATTTTTGGTGATTCTGAACTTACTGAAAACAATGTGCTTTGGCTCGATTAGAGAGTCTTTGTGATAAATGAGGAAGAGTTTCTCCTGGCAGTTGTTACGGGATAGCCCAGGCTACCTAGTTAAATTTTAGCAAACCTTATTAATTTTTTTTTTACTACAATCTTACAATTTTCTAGTGCTTGAATTTAATAATTTTGTTTTCCTAAATTAAAAAACTTAGATAATTTTTAAGATCTTGAATTAGTTATTTGATTTCAGATTTTCAATTCCAATCTTTAATTACATTGTTCAATAGTTTCATTAAAGTGGATCGTTATCTTTTTCGAAAATATAAATATTATGATTGCATCGTGATGTGTGGGAAAGTGAGTAGCCAAAAAATTTTAAATTATATTTATAACAGATAATCCAATAAAAAGAATATCAAAAAGGAAAATATCACTGCCTAGAATTTAAATAGAGTTTTAGATATTAGACAATTATCTCAAAACAATCAGGTAATACAATTTATTTCTTGTAATATACATTGATCTATTGCAATATTTCATCTATTAAGAACTGCACGGGTTGACGCGTTAAACCAAGGTAAGAGATCAATTATCAATATTATTATTAGTTTTAAAGATGTATCATATTGCATGCATAAACTTGTACCCAATAGGACAGAGGCATCGTTTTCGTTGAACAAAAATATTTAGAATTTGATACCAGATAATAAAAGTTCAGATAATTTTCGTTGGTAACACGAGAGCGGGCCCGTACAGGACATGTTAGTCGGTCCCAGAATCTAATAAATATTAAGATTTTATATGTGCATGTTTCCCCGCGCGTAAAAATGTAAATTTTAAAATTACTTTATTTAAAGATTTCTTGTATAAGTATCCTTAATAACACCCGTCCACAGCGAATATTTTAAACAACTTTGGTATTTGGTACAGATACTTTTGTTGTCACTTCTTTAAGAGATATATTATTTTCGCAATCTTATCGTAGTGCAATCAATGAATCATCGTATTGCTGGTACAATTCGACACTATTTTTTAGTTTTTCCATTTGATTACGTAGGGCATATCCTTATTGCTACTCTTTATGCATAAATTATTTTTTTAAAGCTTTCCTCGTCTAATTTGTATACTATTTTTAGACTTTTGCTTTGTTAAATAAACGAACATTTCTATTTTTGTTTAAGAACATATTGGTGTAGTTATTTTTTTCTTCTTTTTAAACAAAAATAAATAAATATGAAAATTTTTCCATTATAATATTTGTAAAAAAATAATCAAATCTGCTATGCAACAGTCAGCATATTCATCAAACAATTTGTAATTTTGTTACAAAACGAATATAAACATTCGTTACGTAATGAAATAAGTATTATCATGTTACGAAATTATGTAATTACTTCCAATAGAGAATCACCGTCAAGATACCAATACACTTCTTGATAAATCATAATACGAGGTGTGTTCAGAAAATAACGGGAATTTTTTTATTTCGCGGGTTTGGAAAGACCGATTGTAAAAATTTTTTTTCATTATGTTGGTACACATACCCCTAAGACAGCATTGGAACAAGAGCGCTACGCCTGCATTACGACCCAAAACACCAAGAAAGCCCGTTAGCTAGGATGAAAGTTACAGACTAACAGAAATAATAAAATTAATATTGAATAAAAGTTTAGGATAAAAAAATAGAAACATAGATCGCGCGTTTAAATAAAATAAATAAAATAATAATAATAACAATAATAATAAGTATCAATAAGAGAAATGAGCATCTCCATGCACTGCCGTACATAAATAATTCCAATCATTTATGAAGATTTTAACCCGCTAGCAGCAAGTAACAGAGAACAAGCCCTGGAAAATCGTTTGGAAGCTCTGATAGAAGCCATAAAGTTGCAAGAAAACGTAATTCTCTTTCTCATCAAAGAACTAACTTTTATTAAAGAGAAGAACAATATAAACGAAAGAAAGTATAAATTAAAAAAAGGGGAAAAAGAGAAATATATACAATATATTAAAACATAGTAGTAGAAAAAACGCATGTAATACAAGACACAATTCCCGTAGATGATTTCGCTCAATTACGGAGAGCTTAGCAGCGACAACATTCACCAATTTATTTCTACACTAACCAATAGGGTGCTCTTGTTAGAAAGCACCCTGAGAGATACCAGCGCGGTAGTAGATAGTTTGGTCGTGGAAACCCTCGAATATTGGGGACTGATTAAGGATGACCTCGAGCAGGGTTATACACTTCACCAGAGACAGCTAGGATACAAAGAAAAACTCGACTGATAGGAAGATATCTGGGGCACCTAGTTTACCCATTAATGCTCATAGCCAACCTATGAGCCCGAGCACCCCGGAACCAATGTAAAACAGGACATTAGCTCTAATTATGCAAGAATATGGCAAAATCCCGAATTTTGCAATTTTCTTTAACAATTATTGTTTAAACAAATTATGCAAAATTAACTTTTTTAAAAATCTGACAACGAAAATAGATTCCACGTCAAAAATTACTATAGGAATGACTGTTAGTTTTATGGTTATAGAATTTGTTAAATAATAACAGCGTTGTAAACAATTTGTAATGTAAACCATGTGTATTTATATGGGCACCGAAACTCAACAAAATTTCTAACCAATGCTAACATGCCATGAAATTTCAAATTTTTCTAAACTGTTTATATGAATTAAATAACATTCTTTCCTCGATCATCGAGGTGAAAATACTTTGAATCATATTTTTATACTAACGTGTTGTATGCCATAATTATTATTTCTCATATTTCCGTAATCAATACAATTATCGTTGATTCGTAGCAAAATATTTCATACTACATTTTTGAACTCTGTTTCAATGAGTTTTTCCACGATGGCTCTCTAAAATAATTTATTTGTTTATTTCAATATCCCAAGTGAATGTTACATGACGAATTTCCGGGAACGATTTTATTTTGTCTAACTAACTAAAACTACTGTAATATTGACATATCCATTGGATAAAACAATTTTACTTCAAATATTAAACATGTCACGAAGAAGACATTTGCAAGTTTATGACTTGCAAGATGTTGTATT
This sequence comes from Chalcis sispes, assembly GCA_949987625.1. Classification (NCBI taxonomy): domain Eukaryota; kingdom Metazoa; phylum Arthropoda; class Insecta; order Hymenoptera; family Chalcididae; genus Chalcis; species Chalcis sispes. Next base: position 39,048,939 of record OX465095.1, on the reverse strand, counting down.
TATGAAGGATGAAGTACACCATTAGAATCATGTTAACATAGCTTTCGTGCTGGAGGCAGGTGATTCGTCGGATTCTGATGCGTCAGACTACGCAGATGGTGGTGAAGTATGCTCAAGTACATTTTTACCATATGGATCATTCGAGCAGATTATAAGTAGTTATAATAATACCTAAAAAACTTTGGAACCTAATTATGAATATTTGTTGAAATGTGAGTCACATGAATACAATGACCCTGAAACGTCTGACGATCATTTTTTGCATAAAAGTATTGCCCGGAGACTCAAATACATGAATTTATGTGACCTTTTCCATTTATTTTTTTTACAAACCACGAAATCACATATTATTGAAGCCACTAAGAAAAACGATTACGAATTATCAGACAAAAATCTTGACAAATTTATTACAATATTGATTTTGTCTTCTTTCAATATTCGCAAAAGACAAAGACATTATTCGTCGGAGAAGAGTACTCTTAGGATAGATACGGTTCAAAAGTTAATGAGTTGGAAGAAATTCGAAGAAATCAAAAAGAAAATACAATTTACAAGTTACAAGATAAGAATGACAAAGATCCTGTCTCGAAAGTTAGAAAATTACATGAAATTTCTAGAGAGAATTTGATACAATTTGGCTGGTTTAAGCGTAATCTTTTAATCGACAAAATAATGGTCAAGTATTTTGGTCGCCTTACTACAAAACAGTGCATTCTGAACAAACCAATCAGATTTGGTATTAAACTCTTAACAATATATTCCAGTAATGAATTTCTGTTTGACTTTGATATTTACAGTAGTAAGAAAGGCAAAAAAAAGAATTCATCACTCCAGAATATTGCACTTGGATCAAAAGTTGTGATTTCTATGATACAATAATTACTGAGAATGAAGGAACCTAAAAAATTACAATTCTTCCGTTTGTACTTTGATAATTTTTTCATTTCGCCTGATCTTCTTTTGCACCTGAAAAAGCTAGGATTATCGACAACTAGTACAGTCAGGAAAGATCATGTAAAAGTTGATACGAAATTCCCTGATAAATCAGCAAGAGGCACTTTGAAATGTTTTCTCGAGGAGTCATCTAAAATAAATTGTATAACAGTTATGGATTCAAAACCAGTCTTGATTCTCTTAACTGCTTATGGTATTTTCCCTAGAAGACCTCTACAACGATATTCTAAAGAAGAAAAATCTAAAATCTCTATTGAGTTTCCTTTTTCATTTGTTAAGTATAATGAAAAGACAGGTGGTGTCAACTTGCACAACCAGCACTGCTATGATGTGATACCATGTTTCCAAAGTAAGAAATGGACTTGGTGTCTCTTTTTTAAACTTATTCAAGCATCCATTGGGAATTCTTCAGTTTTACATAACAATATAAATCCAGAAAATAAAAAAGGCACTCTGGATATCGCTATTAAAATAGTAGATTACTTGTTGGATCGATTTACAAAACCAAGGAAGAATTCAAAGAAAAATATAGATTCCGAATGCAAACATGTTGAACATAAAATAATTTAAGGCATCAAACGTACCTGTATGATGAGAGTAGATGGTACAGATTGTTCAAAAAGAACTAAAAAATTTTGTAGCTTACTATTAGTATGTCGATTACCATTGTGCAAGGATCAAATTTCCACCCATCTTTCACAATAATGATGGTATAACTTATTGTCATAGTAAAAGTGTTTTGCATTTTACTATTCTTTAGAATTCTCAAAAAAAACTATAAAAAATAAAAAAAAAATTAAAAAATTCAAAAGTTTAAAAAAAAGACAAATGGAGCGTAAATCTTACCGCTGCCTCCTCGTGGCACACTCTGGGACAGTGGATTTTATAGAATCTACTAACTGAAGTCGGGGGTACAAATGTAGTACAGGAAAAAGAGAAATGTAAATCTTGAAAAACTGAATAACATTTTTTAAAAATCTATTAGAATTCATTTCCGCAGTTAGATTTTCGAAAAAATGAATTTTGCATAATTTGTTTAAATAATAATTGTTAAAAAAAAATTGCGCAATTCGGAATTTCGCCAAATATTTGCATATTTATGGCCAATGTCCTGTTTTACATTATTTCCGAAGTGCTTAAACTAATAGGTTGGCCATGGGCAACGGGGTCCATATGCTTGTGGTAAGTCCATTTCATTATTTGTTTATAACACTATTATTACTTATGAAATTGAATTATCATAAAACTAATAGTCATTCCTTTAGTAATTTTTGGCTTTAAATCCATTTCCGCTGTCAGATTTTTGCAAAAGTGTATTTCGCATAATCTGTTTAAACAATAATTGTTAAGAAAAATGCAAAATTCGGGATTTCGCCATATTCTTGCATAATTAGGGCAAATGTCTTATTTAACATTGGTTCCGGGGTGCTCAGGCTCATGGGTTGGTCGTGGGCATTAATGAGTTAAAGGGTACTTTAGAGACAGGAAAATTATCGAGAAAAAGTTTTAAACGACTCACGACGCCCACAGAAAATTTGATAAGGCACTAGCGCTAACAAGCTCCGTAGTCGTAAAAAATCGAGAAGATATAGAGACGTCAGCCGAACGCGTGGCAAAACTACGCATCAAAGATTAGAGAGTAATTTCACTATTCTGTTAGATATATGAATACATTTAGCCTATACAGTGTATGCTGCATCATATATATAACATAGTATACATAGAGCTTGTTTAGTTAGTTTATCGCAAGACGCCGTAGAGAGTAGAACTCCGCACAGCTATAATTATGTAATACTTTTGGGCAATAAATACTTATTTATAATTAATAATAAATAGTATAGTATATTTATTCGAACCACCTCCAATGTTAACATGGAAGCAAAGCGTGATTGGAATTAAGTATTGACATTTCTTTTAATAAATAATAGCATCGTAATAAAGTGCTGTATCTTTGAATAGTTAGGAAATTCAAGAACGTGCCGCGATACAAAATGGTAGATGATAAGTGTGATATAAAATTGCCAGTATTAGATGGTGAAAATTATAAAATTTAGAAGAAACTCCTAACTGTGTAATTAAATTAAAAAAAATGCGATGAAGTTATAAAGCGAGAAAAATCAGAAAGTGGAAAAGAAGAAAAATGGAATGTGAAAGATTTTACAAGCAGTGAATTATATATATAGTGCTATATTAGATAGGCAATTTAAATTTATTGAAAATTAAACAACCGCGTTAGAAATTATAAAGAAACTCGATAACTTATATTTGAAAAAGTCGACGGCACTGCAAATAATATTCCAAAATAAATTAGAAAAATTGAAATTAAGAAATTGTAATGATTCTGCAACCTTGTTTGATGATTTTGTAAGATATGTTAATAAATTGAAAAGTGCGGGTGCTACAGTGACTGAAAAAGAAAAGTTAAATCACATGTTAAATATACTGCCAGAGTCCTATAGTTATATAGGCGACTTAATAAACACGTTAAAAATTAAATCGTTAAAAAAGTTGAAGATCAGACTGCTGACTATATAAAAAATAAAATTCAAATGGTCGAAATAAAGAGTCAAAAAGAAGAAAATATTCGCAATAGGTCAAGTTCATTCATGGCGGATAGGGATTGACGAAAGCCCACGTGTTATCAATGTGGAGAAATTGGGCATGTTCAACAAGAGTGCAAAAATGGCGGAAAATCGCAACGACAAATTCACCGTAGTGTTCATTATCACGAGGACGGCAAGGCGCCTGAAGAGGAAGGTACATTAGTGGACGTGGCAACATCCGTGGACAGAGCGGTGCGAGTGCGCATCATACAAATCAGCAGCAGCAGCAGAAGAAAGAAGAAAATGCTTGGATTACAAAAGTTAAACATAGTATTGCGTATATGAGGGAGGTAAATCACAATGATAAAAATATCTGTAAAATAAAATGGATTCTACAGTCTGTCAAGTAAGAGCGTGGTCGTGTTAATTTATAAAAAAATTTATTTGATAAAACTTTCATATTTATATATACATTGTACACATTACAAACAATGATGCAATTCGGTCAATAATGTGTCCAGTCACCACCGGCGTCGATAATTGCCTGGCATCTCCGAGGCATGCTTTCTACTAATTTGACGGCGTATTCTAGTGGCAAGGATCTCCAGATCCGACGAATTTCGTAAGACAGTTGCTTCAAAGTGTATGTGCGTCTTCCACGAAGCTTCCGTTTAATATATGCCCACACATTTTTAATAGGGTTTGCATCGGGCGACTGCGACGGCCAATCCAATGTAACGATGCCAGATTGAGTCTTCCACTGAGTACAGAGCTTGCTGCGGTGTTTAGGATCGTTGTCCTCCTGCAGAATCCAATCTTCATTTTTTGTGATGTACCATCGTTTGGCAGATGGCAGTAAGGCCTTTTTGTAGATTTTTATCATTTTCTCGGCATTTAGGTTGTCAGTAAAGAGGTGCAAAGTGCCGAATCCCTGCTTTGAGAAGCAGCCCCAAAGATGCACCTTTATTCCATGTTTTACGGTCCGCTGAACAAGCCTATTGGTGGAAGTTGACCAGGCTCGCGTGAGGACAAAACGTGCCCATATAGAACATTCATCAGTAAAAATGACATTTTCAAAATCTCTATCAATATTCTCATGCGCCCAAGCGAGTCGCTTTGTCGCATGTTTTTCAGTCAACAGAGGCTTCTTCATTGTGTTGCGCTATTTCAGATGATGAGTACGAAGATTGGTTCGGATAGTTTCGTAGGATATATCTGAACCTTTTGCCATTAATTTTGCTTGTCCTTGCCGCAGTGTTAAAGCAGGATTCCGCGAAAACAGATTCACTATTCTTTTTTCATCTTTTTTGTTCACTTTTTCTATCGAGCCACGTTCTGGTAAATCATCGACATTTTTAGCCACTTTATATCGCTGTATCCACTTCTGTGCAAATGCCTTCAACTTTCTCATATATTTAGCAGCCGCTGATTGCGACATTTTGGGACCTTTCGGGTAGATGCAAAGGAACACAGCCTCGTAGCGCGACACGTACTTACCACTCATGGCGTTTAACGTGATTCTCTTTTAAAAGATCAACGACAACTAAATCTTTCTTGACAATGCATTAAGGAAAAAGCTTTTTATTATCGGCTTGCAAAAAAATTCAAGCGAAATCTTTTATTACCTGTCAGTGAAGTCGACCACGCTCTTACTTGACAGACTGTAGATAGTGGTTGTACGGACCACATTATAAATAATAATAAATATTTTGAGAATTATATTAATTCAAAAGAACCTATATATGATTATTTGGGGAATAATGGAATTGTGAAAGCTACGAAAATTGGAAATGTAGTAAGTTATTTTGATGTTTATGGAAAGAAAAATAAAGTTGATACGAAAAATCTTTTTCATGCGAAAGATATGTTATGCATTCAAATCTAATAAGTTACAGTAAATTTACAGATAAAAATAAGATTGTTTTTGAAGGTGAAATTTCTAAAATTTGTAATAAATTTGCTAGTTCGACAGCAATTGCAATTAAGATTAATAATTTATATCATATGAAAAGTCAATTGAATTTTGACAATTTATTAGTAAATATTGCGAATAAAAATGTTGATGATATGAATTTAAAAGGAAAATGGCATCGTTTATTGGGCCATGTTAATTTTGGTTATTTAGAAATTTTGTGTAAAAATAAATTATTAAAAGGTATGCCAGGAGAAATTAATGGTGAATATATAAAGTGTAAAGTTTGTATCGAAAATAAGATGCATAATACACAGTGTGTTCCATGGAAAACGGAACTTTTTCAAAACATCGATTTATATTGACGCTACTTATTGGTGGATGTTAGCAATGGAAAGGTCCATTCTTAACTGATATCCTGTCAAAATTGTATGAGATTTGGTTGAATGGAAACCAAAATATCGCGCTCAAAGTGACAGGGTGTTTGTGGCATCAGTCGAAAAATTAACTTCGAACAAAGAGCAAATATTAAGTTCTGTTTTAAACTTGGTAAATCCTTTACTGAGATGCATAATTTGCTGAAACAAGTTTATGGCGATAATTGTCTATCCCGTACCAGAATGTATGAGTGGTATAAGCGGTCCCAGGAAGGTCGTGAAGATATTTAGGACGACTAACATCCAGGTCCTTCGAATACCGTGGTTACTCAAAGTAACATTAAAAAAGTGCGTGAATTTATAAAAAATGAGTTGAAATCTCCATTGCGATACATGGAAATGGAATTGAATATGTCCAAAAACTCTATTCATCGCATTTCGTCCGATCATTTGAATCTACGGAAGGTGTGTGCACGCTTTGTTCCACACAAATTGACCGACTACGAAAAATTGCTCCGAATCCAACATTGCAAGGATTTGATTAAAGAGTCAAAAAAGGACCAAAACTTAAAATATTCAATTGTGACTGGTGGCGAGACATGGTGTTTTCAATATGATCCCGAAACCAAGCGTCAAAGTGCTGAATGAAATGGGCACCCAACCAAGCCCAATCCGAAAAAAAGTCGTCTTGAAAAGTCAAAAGTGAAGTCAATGTTGATTTGTTTCTACGATTTGGAGAGTATTATTCATCGTGAATTCGTTCCACCTGGTCAAACGATTACTGCTGTGTTTTATCTTGGTGTTATGAAGCATTTGATCAGCTGTATTCGTCGTGTGTGGCCACAATACCGTGAAAAAGGGAGCTGGCGTTTGCTGCATGATAATGCTCCGTCTCATCGATCGAACTTGATCACGGATTTTTTTATCAAAAATTCCATTTTAACCGTTAACCATTTACCGTACTCGCCGGATTTAGCTCCGTGCGACTTCTACTTGTTCTCCAAATTGCTTTTGCCTATGAAAGGAAAACGTTATGCCGACGTAGAGGCCATCCAAAGAGCGACGACCGACATACTAAAGCCGATGGATAACAATGATCTCAAAAACTAATTGAATATGTTAATTGATCGTGCAAAACGTTGTATTGATGCGGAAGGAGACTATTTTGAATAAAATAAATGAGATTTGCCGGAATATTAAGTTTTTGTCTTTATTTTGAAAAAGTTCCGTTTTCCATGGGACACACTGTGTATACCGTTTAAAAATAACAGATATAGAGCTAAAGAAATTTTAGAGATAGTTAATATTGATGTTTGTGGACCCTTTCAAACGATAAGATTTTAAGGGGAAAAATATTTTATTTCGTTTACGGATGATTATAATAAAATATCGAGAATTTACACAATGAACTCAAAAGCTCAAGTTTGTGATTGTTCTATAGAGTATGTGAATGAATGTGAAAATTTGACGGGCAAAAGAATAAAATTTTTAAGATGAGATAATGGAAAAGAATATTTGAATCGTGATGTTTATAAGTTTGTTAAAGAAAAGGGTAATGTGATTTCTTCATGCCCTCCTTATGTTTATGAATTAAACGGAGTTGCGGAACGGTTTAATCGAACAATCATGGATACATCACTTCGCTTATTATAAGAAGCTCAAATTCATAAAAAAATATTGGCCGTAAATAGTTTGCGCAGCAACTTATTTAAAAAATCATACGTTAACAAACACAATTAAGAAGAAAACGCCTTATGAAATATTTTTCGGAAAAAGACTAGATGTTACGAATTTACGGTTGTTCGGTAGTAAAGTCTTTGTCAGAAAACCGGAATAAAAAAGAAATACAAAATGGGATAGAAAAACCGAAATGGGAATATTAGTCGGTTACAGTGAAAATAGTTACCGTGTATTACTTGATAATAAAATAATCGTTGCTAGACACGTTGATATTGTTGAAAAAGAAGTAAAATTAATTGGACTAAGTGATCCGGATTTGGAAAATGATGATAGTATTCCTTGTGAAAAAACGTCTTACCGTGATAATATAAAAAATGAAATAAATAACGAGGACAGCTCGGACAATAAAATATTTAACAATAGTTTTAAAAGTGTGAATGAAGATGCAAAAGTAAGAGTAAAAAGGATGAATTGACTGTAAAACGATCATAAAGAATCAGAAGTGCTCCTAATAGATATGATGAATATAAAGCTTGTAATAATAATGTTTACGTGAATTTTTGTAACATTGATACTCCTAATACGTTTGAGGAGTCGGTGAATCCAAATGATAGTAAAAAGTGGAAAAGTGCTATGAATAAAGAAATTGAAAGTCTAAAAATAAAGAAAACTATAGAATTAATTGAAAAAGATGAAAATAAAAAGGTAATTGATGTTTAATAGGTATATAACAAAAAGAATAACAGTACTTATAAAGCTAGATTAGTAGTAAGGGGCTTTCAACAAAGAGATCAAATTGATGATATATATTCCCCAGTAGCAAAAATTCAAACCTTAAAGATTTTGTTATCATATTGTTGTAGAATGGGCCTGATGATAGAACAGATGGACGTGGAAACAGCCTTTTTAAATGGTAAAGTCACATCTGAAGTTTATGTACATCAACCAAAGGGTTATGAGGATGGTACTAATAGAGTTTGTAAAGTAATTGAAGCCCTATATGGTTTAAAAGAAAGTCCGAGAGCTTGGTATGAATGTCTCGATAAATTTCTATTAAGTTTAGGTTTTGAGAAAAATATTTTAGATTATTGTTTATATATTCTTAAAAATGAAAAAGATACAATTTATTTATTAATTTATGTTGATGATTTATTAATATGTAGAAAAAATAAAAATATAATAAATAAGATTGAGAAATTATTGTCAGAAAGATTTAAAATGAAAGACCTTGGAAAAGTACAGGAATGCACATGTGTATGTTGGAATTACAGTTAAGTATGATGTTTCTAATAAAATAATAAAATAAAATTAGACTGAGTATATTAAATCGTTAGTAAGTAAATATAACTTGGAAAATAGTAAAATGTATAATACTCCTATAGAGGTATATTTAAGAATAGAAAAATCTGATAATTGCGAAAAGAATATCAAATATAGAAATTTGATTGGTGTTTTATTATACTATATATAAATTCAGCTACAAGACCTGACATAAGTTTCGCTGTAAATTATCTAAGTAGAGTTTAAAATTGCTGTACCGAGACTTATTTTAAATATGCTTTGAGAATCTTAAAGTATTCATATTTAACAAAAGATTTAAGTTTGACCTATAGAGGTGACAATAATATTGAAATTCTTGACTGTTACGAGGGCAGTCCCAAAAGTACCCGACCCGACAAAGAAAACAGTAAAAAAATTGCGAAAATGTTTTTTATTTTTTAACATATTCTCCTTTCAGTTCGATACACTTTTCCCAACGATGTTCAATAGCTTCGATACCCGCTTTATAGTAGGAACCGTCAAGCTCCTCAAAATACCTATTAACTGCAGACTCTACCTCTTCATTGTTGGCAAATCTTTTGCCGCCGAGCCATTTTTTCAAATTCAGAAAAAGAAGATAATCCGAGGGAGCCAGATCTTGCGAATAGGGTGCGTGAGGAAGCAATTTGAACTTTAACTCATTGATTTTAGCCATCGCAATGACGCACGTGTGGACTGGTGCGTTGTCGTGATGAAACAACACTTTATTTTTCGTCAGATGGGGCCATTTTTTCTTAATTTCATCATTAAAACGCTGCAATAAGGCTGCATAATATGCGTCGTTAACTGTTTTTCCTTTTTTGAGATAATCAATAAATATTATTCCACGCGCATCCCAGAAAACGGATGCCATGACCTTGCCAGCTGACCGAACTGTCTTTGCTTTTTTTGGAGCCAGTTCTCCCTTGTTAGTTCACTGCTTTGACTGCTCCTTGGTCTCAGGTGTAAAATGATGGACCCATGTTTCGTCCATGGTTATGAATTGACGCAAAAACTCGGCTTTATTGCTGCAAAACATTGTCAAACACTCGATGGAAACATCCTCATGTTGCTGTTTGTGCTTCATTGTGAGCAAACGCGGCACCCATCTTGCGCACAGCTTTCTCATGTCCAAATTTTCAGTCAAAATGCGATGCACAGCACTTTTTAAAATGCCTGCTATGTCTGCTATCTCGCGCACTTTTAGTCGACGGTCATCCAATACCATTTTGTGGATTTTCTTCACATTTTCTGACGTAGTGACCTTACTTGGTCGACTACTGCGGTGTTCATCTTGGCAGCTCGTACGACCTCGCTTAAACTCAGCTACCCAATATTTGACCGTTGTAAACGAAGGAGCAGACTTCCCCAGAGTAGAATCCAAATTGGCTTTGATATCGGTTGGACTTAGACCTTTCAAATGAAAGTATTGTATCACATAACGATGCCCGATTTTTTCCATATTTACAAATTCACTGAGAGCGTTCACTTTGGATGTCTGTAAAAAAAAAAATAATAAACGTACCGTTATGAATTTTGCACATTAAGTTGTTAAAAGGTGGTATTGTCAATTGCAGTAATTGTTTTTTTAAAACTACCTGTATTCATAAGTCAGGTGGGGTACTTTTGGGACTACCCTTGTACGTTGATGCTGATTGGGCTGACGATAATATAGATCGAAGGTCAACGACGGAATATGTAATACGATTATTTGGCGATGTAATATAATATATTGGAAATCAAGAAAACAAAAATCTGTTACAAAAGCTTTAACATTTGCTGAGTATATTGCTTTATCAGAAGCCGTAAGTGAAATAAAAGTTGTAAGAGAGTTATTAAGATTATTTCAAATTCAATGTATAAAACCTATTAAAATTTATGACGATAATTTCGGTGCAATAAGCATTGCAAAATACGGCAATTTTACAAAGAATTCGAAGCATATTGAAGTTCACTATTATTATGTCTTTGAAAGTATAAAAGAAAATATTATTGATGTAATAACGGTCGAGTCAAATGATAATATTGCTGATGTATTTACAAAGTCATTAGGTAGAGAAAAATTTAAATATTTTCGTGAAAAGCTGAACTTGATCTAAATTTTGAATTTTGTAATAAATTGTATGATATACTTATAATTCTGAAAAATTGAATTTTGTAAGTATAGTATAAATCTAAGGAGGCGTGTTAGGTATATGAATACATTTATTCTATACAGTGTATGCAGCATGGTATATATAACATAATAAACATAGAGCTTGTTTTTATTTTAGTTTATCGCAAGATGCCGTATAGAGTAGAACTCCGCACAGCTACAATTATTTAATACTTTTGGGCAATAAATACTTAATTATAACTAATTATAAATAATATAGTTTATTTATTTAAACCACCTCTAATCTTAATAGCTTGTTCTGCAAATCATCAGGGCTCTTCAGGTAAAATGAAAGTCGATGCGGTTATTAAAATGTTTAAGCGTTCAATAGCAAATTTCAAAGTTCGTTATAGAAACTATATAGGTGATGGCGATTCAAAAACATATTCTGGGATTCTGAAAGCTACTCCTTACGGTGAAGTTAAAGTTGTCAAAAAAGAATGTATTGGGCATGTTCAGAAGAGAATGGGTTCTTGACTTCGCGAGCTAGTAAAAAAAATTTTTGAAACAGTTAAAAAAAGCAGGAAAAAAATTGCAAAAAAAGTACTTTCAGGGAAAGGTAAACTCATGATTAAGCTAATAGATAAGCTGACAGTTTACTATGGTTTGGCAATAAGGAGAAATTGTGATTCTGTGAATAATACGTATAATGAAATTTGGAAAATATATTATCACTATTGTTTGACTAATGAGAAGCCTCAACACGAAATGTGCCCAGGTGGAGAAGGTTCATGGTGTAGTTGGAAGCAAGCGCTAGCAACCGACACATTATCTTCTTACACCTATGATTATCCAACTTTACCAGCTGATGTTGCTGAAGCTGTATATCTAATTTATAAAGACCTTAGCAACGTAAAATTATTGGAAAAGTGTTTTGATGGATTCACACAAAACAATAATAAGATTTATAGTCAGTTAATATGAAAAATAACTCCAAAAATCGTTCCGTGTGGCGGTAAAGTTGTTGAAATGGCGGCTTACATTGCAGCTAAAATGTTTAATGAAGGTACAAAATCATTATTGTACTTTGTGAGTGCATTAGAAGTTTCATTAGGCACCGCAGCTCATGCTTATGTCGACAAAGAGAACGCAGAGCGTGTGATGATCTCCGACGCACGAGCGCATGGAAGCACGCGAAAAGGAAGAATGGCTCAACGACAACACCAGCTGGACTTCTTAGAAGCTAACGATACTGAAGGTCCCTCTTATGGCCCTGGAATAGATGATACCCTGTAAGTTAAAGAAAAAAATTTTAACTATGTTTAAACTATTTCTGAAACTTTTAACGCGTTTTTCTTAAAACGGTATTTCCAAATCCGGTGATCTCGATTGCTTAGAAATGGCTTAACCAATCAGTCTCAAATTTTTACGCAATCATATTAAATATATTCTTTAAGTATTGAACAAGGGAATAAGATTTAAAATTATTACTATTTTCTTTTAACAATTTGGAGCGAAAATTTCAGTCAAAAACAAAAAATTTTTTTTCAAATAGACGCCATTTTGTCAAAAATCGAAATTATCATTATTCCTTCGTATAATACCTGTATTAATCTATCCTATAAAAGAATCCACTATATTTTTTGATTTCAGATAATCCAAACCACCGAAATGGAGATCACCGCCAAGCGTCTTTTTTGGAGGTCGTTCGGGACATCATCTACAGGAGCGGTGTACATCAATATTTGTACATGATCGACGCGCTTTTGTATTCTTTAAAGTTGGCTCTATTTGAATTACCATCACTTGTAATTGATAAATAAAAACTGATTCTATAAAAAATTCATAAAAAAAAGTCTTTTTTGTGCCTCGCAACTGCGTATGACCCCTTAGCACAAAGAGCTCGTTGTGGACAGTTGGTCTGTCAACGCAGGCGTTATGAATATGACAAAAATGATGTTCATGTTGTGACTGTTCTTGCAATTATTTATCTTAACCCTCATAATAGCAGTCGCCGAGTTGAAAGAAAAATCGGTATACCGAGAAAAACCTTCTTGAGAATCCTTAAAGTCCTTAGATACTATGCCCATCACATAACTTTAGTTCAAGAGTTACAGTTTCATCATTTTTAACAGTGCATTGTGTTTTGCCAATAGGCCTTGGATATGATAGAAAATAATCCTGATTTTTTCAATTTTGTGCTTTTTTCTGATAAGGCCAAAATTCAAAGTGACGGAAAGCTTAATAGGCATAATTGCCATTATTGATCCGACGAAAATCCTTACTAGCATAAAACAGTCAATCATTTAAGACGTTGAAGCTTTATGGTGTGGTGTGGAATTGTAAATTGGTATTTAATTCGTCCTTACTTTTTTGAAGAAAATGTTGATAGGAATACCTATTTACAGTTCTTTAGAGATCAGTTACCAGTGCTGATGGAAGATGTCGATTTAAAGACGCGACGAAGAATGTGGTTTCAGCACGATGGTGCACCAGCACATTTTGCATGGATCGTACGGAATTTCTTGAATGAAAACTACAATGGTAGATGGATTGGACGAGGAGGTCCTATAAGCTGGCCCGCTTGTTTACCTGATATGACATTCCCGGATTTTTTTTTATGGGGCCACATAACAAATGTTATTTTTGAACAATAGCCTACGACAAGATTAAGCATGCAAGAGCGCATTAGTCGAGCATGTGCTGCGATCCCAAGGCAAACTTTGCGTAATACCATGCGCCATTTTGAAAGACGTTTGCTTTTGTGCCTTAAAGCAGAGGGACGTAACTTTGAACATTTGCTTTGCGGTTAAATTAGTAATCGTAAAACCTGTGAGAGGCGAGGGGACTTACTTTAATCCAGCACCCCGAATAGTGAGAGGCTAGGGGACTCACTTCAAACCAGCACCCCGAATAATAAGAGGCGAAGAGACTAACTTTAATCTACCACCTTTAATGATGAGAGACAAGGAGACTCACTTCAATCCAGCACCCCAAAGGAAACAGAACTTACTGCGTCCACGTCGTTGTTTCTGGCAACCGGACCTGTTTGTTCAATCCATGAACCATTGTCATTTTTATCCGAAAAATTCAAATAATCCATGTAAAATGTACTAGTGAACCATCATTCTGGCAGCATAATCTTTGTCACTTGTCGAAATCGACATTTTTTATTAGTTCTGGTATCTGATCTCTAACAAACTGTCCATAGATATTCCTATCGACACTTTCATCAAAAATGTACGAACCAGTTACATATCCGTTGACAATTCTGCATCATACCCATAAGGCTCCAAGGTTGTCGTGATTTACTGTCCTACGCCAGTGAGGATTCTCGTCAATAAGGGTAATTATAACTACTGCTTTTCCAGCCACTTTAAAATTTAGTCTTATCAGAGAAAAAGCATAAAATTTAAATAATCAGAATCATTTTTTATCATCTCCAAAGCCTATTTGCAAAACACAATGTGACTTTAAAACGATGAAACTTTAACTCATGAACTAAAATTATGTGATAAGCAGGTATCTAAGGACTTTGAGAGTTCTCAGAAAAGATCTTAATGGAATAATAGATGGATTTGGCTACTGCCTGGTTAATGATAATCTAAGGGTCTAGATAAATGATTACAAGAACAGTCAAAATAGGAGTATTGTAATTATCGTATTCGTGGTAATAACTTATTCAAGCCATCTTCACCGAAGGATTAAATTTCGAGTAAAAAGCGTAGATAAGCATAAAATTTGAGATTGATGGGGTGATGTTAGGTTAAAGAGGGTTATTGAGTTATTAGTTTATTTTTCTTACAAACCACGGTAATGCAGTGAAAATGCAAAAAACGGCTTTTTAAGATATTCGACCTTGATTTTTGACCTCTTTAAGGTCAAAACAAAATTTTGCTTAAAATAAATTTGATGTAGAATTTTTTGCTCTTTACGATTTCGACATAAAAAATAGGAGTTTCCATTTAAAACAATTAAGTTGACCTTCAACTGACCTTAAAGGTCAACTCCGAGGTCAAGCTAAAGGTCACTGTTATCTGACTCCTTATGCCTTCTTCAACTTTTTTCTAAAACTTTTTTCCATATCTTGCTTAGATTCTGAGATATTTACGTAGTGAAATTAATATGGCCACCCTGTATATTATTTTTCTTTTTTTTTTTGCTTCTTTTTTGAAGTTTTTGTTATTAAGAAAGAAAGAGAGAATAAAGAAAAGAAAAAAGAAAAAATTGTTGTTTAAGGCCAAAAAAATTTTGTGTATATAAAACAAAAATTAATTGTTAATTATAGAAAGAAATTGATTATAAACTAGAATTTTAGTCGTAGTAAAGACTTATGGCTAAGTAGGGGAAGTGGGTCACAAAATAATTGAAGAGATTTATTATGATAAAAAAATTTCATTTATGTAAGAGAACTAAATTACATTTTCTCCATGTTTTTTCTCATGACATATTGTCTCTAAGGCTCAATTTTTTTCATTTTCTCTTCGAGGCTCGGCTCTTTATCTTGCTATCCTGCTTCCTTTTGGGGAATTTTATGATTTCGAGTTAAGCCCGAGATACAATTTGAGCAGTGCTCTGGGAATCCTTCATACACGCACCAAAGGCTCTTTATTCTCTCGTCGAGAGATGGCCTTTCTTTCCCGGGGCTATTTTCGGTGGCGGTTTGCTTTGCCTCGATTTCTCTCAGTTTCTTGGTGCGGACTCTCAGCTTTTCCTCGTATTCTTTTCCAGGGATCCACTTTTGCCCTGTAGCCTCCCTAAACGCCTTTAGGTACCTCCTCCTCTGTCTCTGGTTGGAATTCTTCTTAAGGGGAGGTAGGTTTCTTTAGGGCCGTTTCCAGGTCTGTTGACGTATAATATCCTGGATGATAAGGTTCACTGGTAGAGCGAAAAGAAAGATGTGTAAAAATGATGTAAATAGAAAATATATAATAGGCAATGAAGAAAATAAAAGAATCAAAGAAATTAGTAAAATTAATAAAATAATAAGAAAACAAAAAACACAAAAAAAAAATATTAATAATAATAAAAAAAAATATAAAGAAAAGAAAGGAGAATAGGAAAAATAGAGAAGAAGAAAATAAAATGTTTGAATGTGTTAAGATTAGAGGTGGTTCAAATAAATAAACTATATTAATTATTAATTATAATTAAGTATTTATTGCCCAAAAGTATTACATGATTGTAGCTGTGCGGAGTTCTACTCTATACGGCGTCTTGCAATAAACTAAACTAAAAACGAGCTTTATGTTTACTATGTTATATATACTATGCTGCATACACTGTACAAGTATAGGATAAATGTATTCATATACCTAACACAAGCATTTTTGTGTTGATTATACCAATCATTATACTCTTCAATATCTTCTTTAGGTTTCCAAATCTCACACTGTTTACAGTATAAACTTTTTACAATTATATCAATGATTTTTCAGTGTAATATCCAATCAATGATGTCACTCCATTTAAAGAATTGAACCCTTGTTGTCAACAATCAAGTCATAAGTGTTTTGCGTTAAAAAAGCAGGCATGTTCATCAAGCCACAAAATTTAGCTGCGCCTTTTAATCTTAGTCCCAGAATTCTCATTACAAATATAAATCGTCTGTATATTCCGTAAGAATGCTTCACAAAAGGACTGGAGTTTATAACATAATTTTACACGTATCACACACTACAACGATTTTAAAACCAAGTCCACAGGGAGAAGCAGTTCTAAATTTTATTTTTCCGTCACAAGAGTTACATTTCACATAATCACTTATCGCAGCAAATACAGTAATGAAATCTTAAATTCTATATTCATTCGAAGTTTCACGTGAATCTAAAATCTCTTCCTGCATTTTGAATTTTTTAGCGGATGCACTAAAACTACTCTTATCCGTCTCAGCAATCTTTGGATTAAAAGCCTATGTTCTCTTTTTAACTTTAGAAATTTGTTTTTTTTCGGTACTTCTACGTAATCTTGAACATTTACGGGACATTTTTATAACTTATAAATAAAATTCACTCCAATATAAAACAAAAAATCACGAACAACAAGTTTGAACTGAACGCACGACTTTACCACGTGGCAGAACTCTTTAGACTTACGATATACTTCTATTTCAGGTTAAAATAGCCAAATGTGACCTTAAAGTAGTTAGTGGACTTATTATACTCGCCTTCTACGAAAAAACACAATAGAAAAAGGAACCTCAGATAGCGAGTGCAATGAGTGCAGCTGCTACTCTGGTTCTTACTCTACCTGCTTTCTAACACTCTGACGTGGCCTTACAAATTCAGGTATATCTCCCAAAATATTTATCGGATTGGCTTAAAATTTTTAGAGAATATACTTAAATATGTGTATATCCCGAAAATTAAGTTGAAAATGGACAATCAAAGTGAGCATTCTCGGCATATTTTATTGTTTTACTTCCAAAAGGCAAAAATGCTGTGCAAGCTCGGGAGAAATTGTGCGAAGTTTATTGTGAAAACTGCTTTACTGAACGCCAGTGTCAGCGTTGGTTTGCTCGCTTCTGTTCTGAAAATTTTAATGTGCAAGATGCACCACATACTGGTCATCCAACCACTACTGATGACGACAAAATAAAGGCGTTAATTGAAACTAACTGGCATATGACAACTCGAGAGACAGCAGAGAAGCTCGGCATATCGAATTCAACCGCTTACTTGCACTTACAACAGCTTGGTTACGTAAACAAACTGGATGTTTGGGTTCCTTTTGAATTAAAGGAAATCCACTTTACCAAACGCATTAACATATGCGACTCTTTGCTGAATCGTAACGAAAACTTCCCATTTCTAAAAAGAATCATAACGGGTGATGAAACATGGATTGTGTACGATAATGTAGTCTGAAAACGATCATGGATCAAGCAAGAGAAGCCCCCACGATTGACATCCAAAGCCAATATTCACCAAGAGAAGATTATGCTTTCCGCGTGGTAGGATTACAAGGGTATAGTCTACTTTGAGCTGCTTCTAAGAAACCAAACTATTAATACGAATATCTACTGTCGTCAACTACCGAAATTGAATGAAGCAATCAAGAAAAAATGCCCTGATTTAGCCAATCGCTAAGGTGTGATGTACCATCATGATAACGCCAGACCACACACCTCTTTGATAACCCGTCAAAAATTTATGGAGCTAAATTGGGAACTGATGCCACATTCACCCTATAACCCCGACTTAGCACCATCAGACTATTATTTGTTTTGCTCCCTTAAAAACCATTTAAATGGTAAAACTTTCGATTCTGATCAGGCAGTTAAAAATGAGTTGGACCAGTTCTTCGCTTCTAAAAACCAAGGCTTCTACGAACATGGAATTTTTCAACTTACCGCAAGGTGGCAAAAGGTCATTCAACAAAACGGTCAATATATCATTGATTAATGTTTGTTGTTAATATAAATAAACTCACTTTGAAAAACATAAAAAAAAAGACATTAATTATCGAACAACCCAATAATTTTGTCATTTAACAAAAAGTCACATGAATCAGAAATTCGTTAACGATTTTTACAATTAAAAATTAGATGATTAAAACATTTATGAGATACGTAACTTTTAAAGATAAGATAATTAACTTCTTCAGAAATATTTTCGAAGTCTATTTTCTATTTCAGCATTAAAAATAAAGGTTTTTATTAAAAATAATAAAGTTGATTTTAAAATAACCTGAAAAGTTAGCTAAAAGGTCAAATGAAAGTTTACCTTTAGTTTTATTGTTTTCCCTATCTTGAAATCTACTGAATAATACCCTACCAAATGAATTTTACTAGCAGATTGAATTTTGAGAAACTAGAGTAGTGGTAGATAGTAAGGATAAAATTTGAGATGTGCAGGGTACACGTAGGTAAAAGAGAAGATTAGCGGTTTGGGAAATAGAGGTTGATTCCAGAATCAAAAACAATGCATTTTATCTAAAAATGTAAAGATGACCTTGAAATAATTGTAAAAGTCAACTTTGATCTCGACTTAAAAATCACAATTATATTTATTTTTCCTCCCACCGCAAGCTCTATCCGCAAATGCCCTACTCACCTCTCCCTACAAGCGAGTAGAACTTTAAGTAGACACCGTAGTGATAAATAGTATTTGAGATCAATGGGGTAAAAGGGTGTTGGAGAGGAAATAAGTGTGTGTGTGTTTTTCTCATGACATTTGAGAACAAAATGGCGATGTGATGGCTGATCTTCCAAAGCGCCTTGAAAAAAAGGTTGATTTCGGTGGAAAGTTTCCCAATAATACCACGTGACCTTATAGCCTAATTTGTGTGTAAATATATTTAAAACATGTTTATCTAGTGGACCTCATAGGGGTTTCTGGAAATTTAATTTTTTTTCCAAATTATGCAGTTTTAACGTCAAAAACTGTTTTTTTTTTTCGCTAAGAAATTCAAATTTAAACACGTCTACAAAATTATTTTATTATTCCTAAAAGTCACGTTAGCATAAAAACGCATTTCAAGGTATTTAAACTTGATTTTTGACCTCTTGGAGGTCACAAAATGAAATTTTCTCTAGGACAAAAATAATGTAGAATTTTTCGTTCATTTAGATTTTAGCATCAAAAATAGGGATTTAGAGAATGATACTTGAGATTGAACAGTTAATCTTAAGAGAAAGAGGGTTGTGGGGGATAGAGGGGGTTATTGGGGCAAGGGGGGGGGGGGTAATATGTAAAAGTCGGATTTAGGGTAAGTAGGGTAAGTATTGATAGTGCTTTAGATTAATAATAGATTAGTTTATTTTTTTTTAAAACTACGGTAATGCAGTAAAAATTCAAGAAACGGCTTAAGATATTCTTCTTTGATTTTTGACCTCTTGGAGGTCATAAAACAAAATTTCGTTCTCAATAAATTTGATGCAGAATTTTTTGCTTTTTTTGATTTCGGCATAAAAAGTAGGGGTTTCTATATAAAAAAATTAAGTCGACCTACAACTGACCTTAAAGGTCAACTCCAAGGTCAAACTAAAGGTCAATGTTATCTAAATCCCTATGCCTTCTTTAACTTTTGTTAGAAATTTTTTTTCATATACAGCTTAGATTCTGAGATATTTAGGTGAGGGAAATTAAAATGGCCCACCCTGTATATACAAAAAAATAAAAAAATTTCGAAAGGAAGAATATAGTCAAGCCATATTAAAATATTGGGAAACAAAATTTTATATAAAAAAAAAGAGGAAAAAATTAAAAATATATAATAATATATAGAGAGGGGCAGAGTAAATTGCATGCAAGAGTCTCCACAAGGGAAATCACAGATTTTACCCACAAGAGCAAAACAGTCGCCACCCGCCTCGAAAACTTCAGGGAATAACTTGATCAGCTAACCGAAGAGCTGCATAATTTACGGGTCACCGAACAACAAATGACCGATAAGAGACAAACCAGGCAACAAGTCGCCAAGGCGTTAAAATCAGAAAAAGGTAAGGACGAAATTGTTGATCCCTTCTCTAGTAGACCACGTGTATCCCACTCTTCCCAAAAAAGAAGTTTTGATTTTTCCGCCAACTTTTCTCTGGGGGTAACTGAAGACATTATTTCCACTCCACCCGCCCACAAACCTCTGAACGATCTGAACATCTTAGATCAAGATTACCCGACAATGGCTCAACCTAACAGAGCCGGTTGCAGTAGCGACGCAGCAAATGCAGGCGATCAAAAGCCCATCTTTCAAGCCTAGTTGAAAGATGCCCTTAGCGTGGTGCCTGAATTTAATGAACAAAATATTCCGTTGAGCGAATTCTTGGAAGGTTGTAAGAAAGATAAGGAAATACTAGGACCTTATGATAAAGCGAATCTAGTAAGACTGATCCGGAGTAGGGTAAAAGGAAAAGCTCGTGCTGCCATCTTTGGATCCACTTTCCCGACTATAGAGTCTTTTAAAGACTTTCTAAAGAACATTTATGCGTCCAATAAAACAGAGCAACAACTATTAGGGGAACTTGGTAATGAATATCAACGGGACAACGAGAGTGTGCTTGCATTCGCCAGCCACATAAGGGACTTAGGAGCTCAAATTAACGCAGCTCATGGAATAAGCACCGGTACCCTCGACCCCATCTTCAAAGCACAAACTGAAGCTCACATAATAGAATGTTTCAAACAAGGATTAAAACCGGAAATAGAGAATAAAATGAGAACTACCGACGACATATCGGATATTGTAAAAAACACGATACTTGCCCAAAGACAGATCGTCTCTAAAAATGCCCTTCGTGACAAGCAAAAGGGCCAGAGGAAAGGCTTGTTTTACGCAAGCGAAGACGTGGGAGAGCCAGAACCAAAAAGGACTCAGGGACAAGGTATGAACCTCACTCCTGTTGGCCGACCACGTGCCGTTTCTGCAAAAGACTTGGACATTCAGAAGAAACCTGTTTCCTCAAGACAAAAGCGTGTCAATTATGTCGGAAAACGGGGCACAGAGCTAACTTTTTCAATAATAATATCAAATGCCAAATGTGCGGGCAGAAAGGACACACCGCAATAAGATGTAATAGAAACAGACGCAAAGTCGATATATGCCAGCTGTGCAGCAAGCCAGGACACTCAGCACCCAACTGCTTTACACGAGCAAGTAATGCACCTCAAGCAGAGATACGATGTTACAAATGCAACATGTTTGGCCACACGGCAGTGGTCTGCCGCCAACAAAAGGCATCTAATCCACCTCCTGCCCCAGAATGCAGTTATTGCAAAATAAAAGAACATACCGACACCGAATGCCGAGAAAGAAGATACAACCAGTCAAAAAACAAACAGAACCTCCCGCGACCAAGCAATTCCAGCGAGGCCCCAAGAACTCAAGAGCGCTCAACGCGAGTCATGGAATTAGAGGATCTCACGGGAGAATTACTACCGTGAAAACTTGCAAAACAGTGCCCTTTGTAACCCTCAACCTACTGCAGAATAAGTTCCATAACACCCTAATGATAGATACCGGGTCAGAGGTCAGTGTACTAAAAGCTTTTGCTCTGCCAGATTTTAAGTATCTAAACACTGAAAAAGGGTTTAAATTACAGGGGTTAGGCGCCAAGATAGAGGAAGGAATAGGGAAGACAAAAATAAAGATTGGTGAAACTATCATCGAATTCATTATAGTTCACAACAGCTTTCCGATTTCTTTCGACAGAGTGTTGAGATCGAATTTCTTCGAGGCCACAAATGCTAAAATAGACTTCGGTGCTGACCAAATCACCATAAATAATCAAAATACTAAAATGCGTTGGGAAAACAAAGATCACATAACCAGGATTAAAGCCCTACATAACATCACCACAAGCTCAAAACATGGGCTACCATTTGTTACCATACTCTACCCTCCTAGACGAATGAAAGGAAGACTGTTGATTGACCCCGGATCAGAAGTCAATCTGATTAAAAGAAGGTTGTTACCGCCGAAAATAGATTTGGATCCAACGATCAAATGTAACTCAAAAGGAATCGGCAAGGGCCTCATACCTACCCAGGGAACGATTGAATTCACACTATTTGGTCGCTCGGCGACCTTTTGCGTCATAAATGACGACGTATATATACCAGGAAAAGGGATTTTATGCTGTGACTTTTTACGGGTTGGCGAAGTATATCTAGATTACCCCAATCAAATAATGAGGTGTGATGAGTATATACAGCCACTCGAAATCGAGACCATAGTTGCCAAAGCAAATGAACATGACGGAGATATTTGGGAAATCATGAAGAAAATAGATGATGAACTGTCAATAGCAGTGCCGCTGCTGAAGACAGCTATTCTACTTCCGAAAGCGCTATGGCCACCGATCTAGATTATAATCTAGACCCTGCTGACGATTTTGGAGACCCTGAGCTGCCTGAAGACGTAGAAATGAAACAAGATATCATAGTCTATTTGCGGACGAAACATTTATCAGAAGACGAAAAATTGTACGTAATCCACCTAGTACGAGAAAACAGAGACGTATTTTATTTACCTGGAGACGATCTCCCTGGCACCAACCTTATCATGCATCAAACTCCATCGACTGATGATAAAGTCGTACACACTAAACAATACAGGTTTCCACATTCATTAAAGGAAGAGATAAACCGCCAAGTTAACGAGCTTTTGAAAGCAGAGGTAATTAAGAACTCAAACTCACCTCATAATGTGCCAGTTTGGGCCACTCCGAAAAAACCAGATGCTCAAGGTCACCTTAGATAGCGCATGGTGTTGGATCTTCGTGCCTTAAATGAAAAAACCATCGGGAACTCCTACTCGCTTCCAAACATCGAAGAAATATTCGACCAGGTTGGATCAGCCAAGTACTACACAGTCTTCGACCTAGCTTCAGGGTTCCACTAGAAAAATGGATCCTAAAGATGCACATAAAACGGATTTTAGTAAGCCCTTTGGCCATTACGAATTTGTACAAATGCCGTTTTGGTTAAAAAACGCGCTTGCCACTTTCCAACGACTAATGAACAAACTTCTAAAAGGGCTACAGGGCGTGAGTCTTTTTGTATATTTAAATGATATTGTGATTTATTCTGACAGTATCAAAGAACACGACAGAAAAATAAAAGAACTCATGGAAAGGCTAAGGGGAGCAGGACTGAAACTGCAAATAGATAAGTATGAGTTCCTAAAGCAAGAAGTCATCTACCTTGGACACATGCTTAGCTCAGGGACTACGACCTGATTCTAAGAAACTGGAGGCCATAAGGAACTGTCCTTGCCCTAAGAACATTAAGAATGTTCGTTAATTTCTAGTATTAGCTGGGTATTATCGCCGCTTCATCAAGGAATTCACGTACATCTCCAAACCACTAACGGAAGTACTAAAAAAGAACACACCTTTTGAATGGAATGAAAAATCAGAAGAGTCATTCAAATCGTTAAAGGAAATGTTCTGCAAAGCACCAAATTTACCGATTCCTCTGGGTACGCCGTGGAAGGAGTCTTGTCGCAAGGTGAAATAGGGAAAGACAGACCAATAGTCTATACTTCGCGTATGTTGCGTGGTGCCGAAAGCAACTACGAAGTATATGAGAAAGAAGCGTCAGCCGTAGTTCACAGCGTAACAACATTCAGATCATATGTACGTGGGCGAGAATTTACAATAACAACAGACCACCAACCGCTAGTATGGTTTAAAACAGTCCACCTCAATACTAAAGTCCAGAAATGGAGATTTAAGCTATCTGAATATAATTACAAGATAGTTCATTAGCCCGTAAAGTTAAACGCAAATGCTGACGCTCTATCGTGTAACCCAGTCAAAGAGGGCGCCATTAATGTGATAACTCGTGCGCAACATAATAAGACTGCCCTCGTTGCCGACGAAGACAAAGAGAAACAATCGTCAACAAATTAGACGACACAAACACCAAAAAACCCTAGGAGACGACCTAAGAAGGTCCAGGAGATCACCTCGACTGTGGAAAAAAGAAGACCACGACCCAAGAAAAGGGTCGACTACGAAGAAAGCGAGGATAACGACTCTGATGAACCTGCGAAACCTAAACCTTTCGCTACGCATACAAGTCCCATATCAAAGTCAGATGAGAAATCAGAATCCCCTGATGAATTCGAAGACACTGAAGTAACAAGCCGCAGCCTCATAGTAGAGTTGAAAGGACCACTGCATACAAGAAACGGCAATATAGTCTATTTTGTGGCTTCGGACGGACAATTTTGCGACAAAGGAGGTAAGATGCTGCATGAGCACAACAAAATTAACGTCTTAGAAAACTTGACTGTCGAAAAAGTTCATCGCGAAAAGCTTAAAGAAAAGAAATCCTTTTATGTACGCTGTATGTATAAAAGGGGATCAATCGCTTTCCGTCACCCAAATTAAAGAAAACCTGTCAAACGGCTCAAAAAACTTGAAGGAACTATTGGAGAGATTCGCTCAAAGAACGTTTAGCATTGCTAAGAATGAATATGTGGGAAACCTAGAATGGTCAGAGATCATGAGCCTTTTCAATGGTACATTCATTGATACCTCCATTAAACTCTTCGTCTGCACTAGAAAACTAAAATACGTCCTGGACGACGAGAGGGATGAAGTTTTCTATGAACTCTACAAATCACCCATGGAGGACACAGAGGAGTATCCAAAACGTTTAACCGAATCCGCCAAAAATACTATTGGGAAAATCTAAAAGACGACGTACAGCGACGCATTTAACAATGCCTGGACTGTCAATTAAAAAAATTAGTGCGCCTCAAAACAAAACAGCCCTTGACAATTACCGATATACCGGGGGCTGTATTCAACCAAATCGCGATGGATATAGTAGGACCCCTTAAGGCTACCAAAAAAAGGAATGAGTACGTGCTGACAATACAAGACCAACTATCGAAGTTTTGTTTAGCCGCACTCCTACTAAACACTCTGGCTACTACCATCGCCGACGCACTGATCAAAAAATTCATCTGTCTGTTTAAAGCACCAAAGGCGATATTGGCAGATCAAAGGAAAAACTTTTTTTATCACCTGATAAACAGAATCGCCAAAAGATTCAGAATAAAGAAGCTCAAAACGACCGCTTTCCACCCCCAATCGAATGGATCACTCGAAAGATCCCATCATGCACTTGGTGAGTTCCTAAAACAATCCACCGATAGAGATAATGAGTGTGATGAATAAATCGGAATAGCCACGCTAAATTATAACACCTGCGTGCAAAAAAGCACTAAATACACACCTTATCAAGTAGTGTTTGGATAACTGGCATGGTTATCATCGAACGACCCCTTAAAAGCAAGCGACATGTCCCTAACATACAAAGATTATATTACTAAATAAGTGACCCAGCTTAACAGCATCTAAAACCTTGCTTATGAAAATTTAGTCAGATCCAAATTACAGAACAAGAGAACATACGACAAAAGGATAAATCCACAGAATTTCCAAGTAGGAGATTTTGAATTCCTATTGCTCGGTTCTAAACCCGGCAAGTTTGGTGATCACTATTGCGGTCCACATAAAGTAGTAGAGGTCCTTAAATCTTAGAACATGAGGATACAGTACAAAAGAAAAAATAAAATCGACCATGCAAACAGGCTCCGCAAGTCCCACATAAATCAGGAATTGAAACATAAGCGAAAAAAATACACGAAAAACGAGAACGAATAATAAATCGCGTCACAATACACGAAAGTAAATCAAAAGGATAAACAGCAAAGAAATAATGCACATAAACATATATACTTAAAATAAATATAACTAAACCAAATAATAAGTAAACCAAAAATATTTTTTTTAATATACAAAAAAAAAAAAAAAAAAAAAAATTTCGAGAGAAAAACAAAACGTCAAATTAATTATCAATTAAGGACGCGCGAATAGAATAGAACGTAACGAAATTGGCAACTTGTGAATCCATGCGCATATTTTTACATATTTACAATGGGCAGTAGTAATACGAGGTCTGGCTATTAAATAACGAGACTGGTTACGAAAAAGGATTTTATTATAAAAATTATTCTACATTCGAACGCTACCCTTAAATATACTTCCCTTCCCTTGCCACACACCTTCACATACGTTTTTTTCATTGATTGAAGCAGTGCTGGAAGTCTTCTTTGGTGAGGGCCTTTAGGAGCTCGGCCGTTTTTTGCTTTACCGCTTCCATCGACTCAAATCGGGTCCCTTTCAAAGCAGATTTTATCTTCAGAAACAAAAAAAAGTCGCACGGTGCCAAATCTGGCGAGTACGGCGCGTGTTCGAGCACTTAAGTGCGCTTACCGGCCAAACACTGCTTCACAGATAGCGCGTTATGGGCAGGTGTGTTGGCACCAACTTCGCACAGACTTTTGTCATGTGTAGTTCCTCGTATAAAATTTGTCTAACCGTTTCTTTATCGGCGTTTACAGCCTCGGCAATCATTCGGATGCTCATTCGACGATCTGCACGCACAATTTGGTTGATTTTGGTCACTGTTTCCGGAGTTGAAACAGTGACTGGGCGACCTGGGCGTTGGTCATCTTTAGTGCTCACTCGGCCCTCACTGAAGCGCTTACACCACTCAAAAACACGCGCACGAGATAGAGAATTGTCCTCATAGGCCTCTTGCAACAATTTACAGCACTTAGTCGGAGTTTTTTACAATTTAACGAGAAATTTGAGATTGATACGTTGCTCCTGTTTTTCGTCACACATGGTTTTTGGCACAAGAAAAAAATACGTTCGTTTCAAACCGCTACTGCACAAATACAATAATAGTGACGAGAACGTGTTTTGGTACGTGCATAGACAAGATATCTAGATACCCAACGAACTACTCGTTTTTTTCCCTACCCCTCTACGGCGCCCTCTAGGCGCGCAGTCTCGTTATTTAATAGCCAGACCTCGTACTTTTCATGTTTCAGATGGACCTGACAAAAATGATCATTTTTCTATGTTTCTTCGCTCTAGTCTACAGTCTCATTGGTTATGACTGTGGGTCCCACTACCTTAACATAACCACTGTATCTCTACTAGAGGTAGGCGAGTGCAAACTCCCTAACAACCCTGTAAATGTAACCCGTCGTTACATACAATTATTACAAATAGTAAATTATCGCCAAACTCATGTAATCCAATGTAAAGTAAAAATACAGACGACAGTTTATTACTGCGGAATGTCCTCTCATAATTCAATAGTCAACCATGGTCAGGCCGAATATATACACGAAATTCGTAGGCGCGCATATAAACAAATGTATGAAACAGGAATATTTAAATTTGGAGATAATACAGTAGTCAGCGAAATAAAAATAAATAGCATTGTCACACACTTAATAATCTATTTAGGTACACTTTCTGAGAATGGGCGATGCTCCGGAAGCGTTTACCGAGACCCTTATGGTGCTTGGGAAAACATGGTCGTACAAGGCCTATTAAGGTTCACCTTGAAAGAGCACTTTGCACAAATCAACCTTAATAATAATAAAATTCACCTCAATTCTGGAACATTGTACGCTCTCTCTAAAACTTCGTGCATCGACCTTAAAAGCGGGCATACCTTCTGGGAAGCCCTATCCCTAGACCAATGTAAATTCGACCACTACGGACTTCTATACGAAGAACTAGCTAATAAAATCACAGACAATAGTTGTAATCATAAACAAACCATGTATTTCCTCACCACAGACGATATTACCTTTTCCCTATTTAGCAAAGGCAGCGAGAACTTATGCGAATACACAGTGGTCAAGACCGAACACCCTAAGCTGTTTATCCTGGAAACCACCAAAGGATACTCGTTCGCGAAGCCAGGAAAGATGGCAATAGAAAATTTGGATATCTTCGATTATGTGAATTCCAAGTTCGTATACGTCAAAAAACATAAAATGCCAAATTCAGTCATTGTATTATAATATCGTACCGCAACAATGTAAGACTGAACGCCAGACATTTGTTAACCGCACTAGCAATATCCAATTAATCACCTGACGAGTTCGCTTACAACTTGATGAACGGACCCGGCTACATGGCAACCGTAGGAGGCATGGTGGTACACATAATCAAATGCGTACCAGTGAAAGTGAAGTTCTACCATGGGGAATATTGTTATGCCGAACTAGAAGTTTTACGGAACAACCAAACGCAATATTTGATACCGAAAACACACATCCTGAAAAATCATGGCACCAGGGTATCATGCAATGCCATTCTGCCATCGTATTACAAAGTAAACGGAGAATGGCTAAAAATCATGCCTAGGCCAGTAGAAGGCAAAGCACCGTTAATCCTGAAGCCCTTTACACAGATGACGTGACAATACGTCGACCTAGCTTCTTTGGCAACCAGTGGCATCTACACAGAAAAGGATCTAGAACAGCTACAAGAACGAATTATGTTCCCGATTGAAAAGACGTCACTATTGAACGAATTTGCCAAAGGAATCCACGGCCAATCCATTATTGACAATGAAGGAACCATATCTAAACTCCTCAACGAAGATACTGTGGGAAAAATATTGGATTCGGTATAAACTACTGCCTGGAACCGACTGTTGATGCTCGAAACCATCAGCTCTGCCATCATAGCCATCGTCCTCATTATACTTGCCATAAAAGCAGTAGTAAGTTGTTTAGTCAAAGGTTTCCTCCTTCACCGTATGTACGGATGCTCTATGCACCTCTTAGCCGCACTCTGTGAGTCCATAACTCATCTATTTATGACTCTGGAGACAGCGGATCCACCCGCAAGACAAATTGAGCGGCGACACAACATAGAAATAGGATTCATGGACCCAGACACCGTAACCACATACCCAGGAGGTAGCCTAATATACCCAGGACTAACAGTTACTAAAGCACCAACTCCAGCCGACTCGATACCAACAACGTCACAACAAGTCCTGTCGTCGAAAAGTTTCTTCAACTACAGCCATTAAAATAACCACGTCTTATAGTACAAGTTTTCATCGTTTTCTTTCTAGCTACGCCAATACGATTACTAGTTGATACTACGATCTCCGAGTAACCGTCCTAGCGTAAGGGTGTAACGTCGGTACACGACCTCCGTTTTTTTATGTCAGCCGATAAGGCTGCTCCCTGCCTTTCCAGCCCCCGGTCACCATTAAAAATGATAGCGTACTCATATCAATTACAATTTTCGATTAATTTTGCAATAGGACGTATTAATTTCACTTTGTAATTTTTTTATTCCAACAATAATGATAATTATTATTTCACTTCCTTAATGCTATATTAATGATTAACGCTAATGTATTTTCACCTATATACATATATTTTATATGCAAGTACCTATTCTTCTTTGCGAGGACAAATCGTGGTGCTAAATATTTCAATTTATTATAACTATTTCTCTATTAATAATTTTTTTATTTTATTATTTTATTTCTTCTTGCAATACGTTGCATTATATTTGTAAACAATGTTACATTGGCAATCAGAAGAGCGTGAAATTTTAGTTTCGAATATGTACTTAGATCATAAGGACACGTTGACCATGAAGGTCAGCCAAGGCCATTTAAACACGAGCAAGGTCTGATTATCTTTTGGCATAGGAACTTCCTAATTTTTTTCTCAAGCCAATGAATTACAATTAGCAAGGTTTATAAAGTGTTGACTATATGCGTGACCTTGAAGATGTCTGTTAAATTCCTTCAAGGTTATTCCAAGCTCCACTTTTTTCTTAGTAAAATTCCCTTTTTTAACATTAGCAATCGATAGAGCGGAAAATTTTGCGTTCAAATATGTACTTAGGTCATAAGGTCACGTTGACCTTGGAGGTCAGCCAAGGCCATTTCAACATGAGCAATGTCTGGTTATCTTTTGGCATAGAAACTCCCCAATTTTTTTTTTAACCGATAGATTAAAATTAGCAAGGTTCATGAAGTGTTGTCTGTAGGCGTGACTTTGGCGATGTCTTTCGAATTCCTTCAAAGTTATTTCAAGCTCTACTCATTTTTTAATAAAAATTCCGTTTTTTGTCATTTGCATACGAAATAGTGGGAAATTTTACGTTTAAATATGTACTTAGGTCATAAAGACACGTTGACCTTGAAGGTCAGACAAGAGCATTTAACGTAGAATAAGCTTTCTATTTTTTGAGTATCTTAGTCATGACCTTTAAAGTCTTTTTCAGGTTAACTATTTTTTATTTACTTTTAATATTACCCGGGATCAAAAAATTTTGATGAAGTACAAAGTGTTCCCTTCGCCTGTGCTAAATTTGCGTGAGTCCTTTTGGATTTCGGAATGCATGATTATCCATAATCTTTAAAATCTGTGTCATTATTTAGTGCCTTTATAATTTATCATCATTAAATTTTATTCATCTTTAATTTATTTTTATTATCATTAAATTCAATGCAGGTCGAATTACCTTTGAGAATTGTAGTGTTTCCAATTTTCTTTTTAATTTAAAATTTCATTCTTAATTAGAATCTACTATTCTTTTAGATTACCTTGATTAATGTTTGTCAATTCACTTTTGATTGATTAGGAAGTGTTTTATTCGTTTATCACGAATAATTTGATTCAGTTCCTATTTTGCATTATTAATATTTCTTTTTGAAGAAGTCGTTTGTTTTTCTAACTTATAGTTTTTATTTTATTAGTCACTGACCAATTCAAGACATTATTTTTTTCTCTTCGCACAAATATTACAACTTGTGAATAACTTATTTATCATGTTTTACTCTGTGGCCTAATTCTTATTAAATACTATGGTGCATGTGAAACTTTGAGAGCGAGAGAGAGTATCTTGATTAATGATGCGGGGTTAGGGTGATCGAGTGCGATCTTATGATCAAGTTCAAGATCTATTCAATTTCACTTTTCCCAATAGAGAAGGGAATACCCATATTTTGAAATCAACTGTCTTAGGGACTATACAGCGTTTTGTGAATCATGGATTTATTAATGATCTTGAGAGAACTGGTCGACCAAAGTCTGTAGCCGATGAGAATCAGATTGTAATAGCTCAAGGATTTGTTGAAGTTCCGCATCTTTCTTTACGTAGACCCAGTGATCAGTTTGATGTTTCTCATGAAACAGTACGAAGGGTTTTGAAAAACATTCATCTTCATTCATACAAAATTTATTCAGTACAGGAGTTTAATGAAAATGATCTTGATCTTCGGATAGAGTTTTGTGAAACAATGATCAATAGAATTGATGAAGATCCTCTGTTTTTATACAACATAGTTTTTCAGATAAAGCAACTTTTATATTAAAAGACGAAGTAAACAGATACAATTGTTGATTTTGGTCCGACACGAATTTTGATTGGATGTTAGAGAATCACACTTAAAATCCACAAAAGGTAAATGTTTATGCTGGCATTTTAGATGATTCTCTTATAGGCCCTTTCTTTATCAATGATAATCTCACTGCTGATTAATATAAAGAATTGCTTCGAGATCAAATTATACCGAGAATAAGAGAGCTAGCAGGTGATGATTTTGATCAAAAATGGTTCGTCAGGACGGAGCAGCTGCTCATTATAGTAGGCTTGTTCAGACATATTTAGATGGCCAGTTTCCTCATAGATGGATTAGAAGAAGTAAAATCGAGTGGCCTGCTCGATTTCCTGATTGATCGCCATTGATTATTTTCTATGGAGTTATTTAAAGAGTAAAGTATACGCAACTCAACCACAAAACTTAGATGTATTTGGAAATCGGATACTCCAAGAGGCTGCGTCAATTAACAAAGAATTGATACGTAATGCTCTTGCACATTTTTACAATAGAATAGCTTCTTGCCGAAAAGCTGAAGGTTTACAGTTTAAACATCTACACTAAATTGTAAGTCTTGATAGAAAATGTGAGAAGCTAGGGGACTCACGCAAATCAAGCACCCAAAAGAGAATAGATTTCACTACGTCCACGCCGTTGTTTCTGGGTAATGCTAAAAATAAATAGAAGTTAAAATTAAAATGATCTTAGAGGACATCGTAAAGGATACGCTTATAATCACTACTTAATCAACCTTGTTAACGTTAATACACTTGTTTAAAAAAAAATTGAGGAATTCCTATGCCAAACGGTTAGCAGACCTTGCTTAAGTTTAGATTACCTCTTTTGTAATAATAAAATACTCATAGCAATCTTTTCTTCATTATTTTAATACTCATTCTTTATCTTATTATGTAAAATGCTACGAAAAACTTTGTTCTGTTGTAATATGCGTTAAACCTTAAATGGCACACGATCATACAATTTAAATTAACATAATTTTATTGTATATAATAAACTTATGTAAAAACTCTGTAAAAATGGATCATATCTCTTTCTAATTCTCACTCTCACTCTCTCTAAAAAAAAACTCCTCCTCGCCCCGAATTTTCCAGTCAAAAAAGGAATTTACTGAGTAGCTTCTCCAACGCATATAAATACGGCACCAAATAATCACCAAGCAGCAGACCTCAGGCAGCACTCGAGGACCACGTACTATGCAAAATACTAGGAAGAAAACACTACTAAGGACCACGTACTACGCAAAATACTAAGAAGAAAACACTACTAAGGACCCACGTATTATACAAACATTACTACGGACCATCCACTACGAGCGAGCCTCGGAAAGAGATCACAAGAAGAAGAAGACGACGAGAAGGCAACCGCAACGAGAGAGAGAGAGAGAGAGAAAGACAGAGAAAGAGAGAGAAGATCGTCCTTATTCTTTGCATCTCACATTCGATAAAAAGTAAATTTTTCTAATCCTTTGTATTTTTTCATTCATTTCCAAAGAGATAGTATTAGCCAAAATCGGCTAAATATCTCTATGCATAAAAAAAACACTTGGTAGGCCCTTTCCAGGACAGCATATAGGCCAACATCGGCCTATACGGTTGTCCAGTCCCGAACTTTATCTCTATCCCTAAAAATTCTTACAACTTTGACTTCTCCGCCGTCCCGAGCTCATAAGTTTCAGTAATTAGGCTCTTAAAGGCGAAAAGCAGTTCCCGTTTATTTAAGACGCGGTTGAAACGTCAACCGAACGTTACAATTGAATGACATCGAGGATTCTATTCAGATGGTTTGCAAAGGCTATATACAGTATGTCAGAAAAGTTCCCGAACTTATTTTGTAGCGCTTGTACGAGTGTGTAATCGTATATTTAGTTTTATCAACATTTAACGCTAGTTTATTATGACATAACCAGCAGTGTATTTTTTTAATATATTATTCATTTCAAACATCACATCATTCCAAGATTCCCCTGAACAATAAATAACATAGCTGTACCATCAGCATAAGATATAGTATTTTAAGAGATTAAAAGCATACTATCTACGTATATTATAAAAAGGAGTGGTCCTAATATAGAACCCTGTTTTTATTGTTGCATTTTCACTATATAATCCATTTATTTTTGTACACTTTAACCTGTTAGTTATATAGCTTTGAAGTAATTGCAACGCATTATCTCGAATACTAATTCTATCCATTTTTGTACCAGTATAGAGTGATCAACCGTATCAAAAGCTTTAGAGATATTAAGGAAAGTTACAATTATTCGCTTACTATTGTCAAGCTGTACATGTAAAAAATCACTTAAAACAGATATTGCATCATTACACCCTAAGTTTTTTCTGAATCCAAATTGTCTATTTTGTAATAATTTATATTTATTCAGAAATTTAGTTAATCTATCATACACAAACAGTAATTCAAAAATCTTACTTATGTTTGAGATCAGTGATATTAGTCTGTAGTTGCCTACTATATCTTTCTTACCACTCTTGTGCACAGGAACAACTTCAGCCATTTACAATTAATCAGGACATAGTCCAATTTCATAACACTTATTTATGATATTTATTAATGGCTTTGCTATGAAATAGGCAATTCTCTTCAAAACCACAGAATTTATATGATCTATTTCACCTTGTTTTATTTTAAGCTTGCTTATAGCAGCAAGAAATTCTTTAACGCAAGTGAAAAATAAATAAAAAGTATAATTATTATGCATTTTTCCTGGTAATTCAAAGTTAATGTTAGTTGGAGTTACAATTTTTTGAGCTATTCGATTTCCCACTTTAGCAAAGTAATTATTAAAATATATGGCTTTAGATAAATTGCATTCAGTTTTTACCTCATTTATTATTATACTATCAATGCTTGTTCTTTTAAAATCTTTTTCTAATTTTTCATTAACAAATTTCCATAAATGCTTTAAATCAGACTTTTTGACTATTTGTCTTTCACATATATTTCTAGCAAAATAAATCAACTTTTTAAATCTTTTTTCATATTCTAAGTATTTATTTTTTAGTAAAATGTCATTTGGATTTCCTTTACTTTGCTTATATAGTTTATTTTTGGTATTACATAATTCAATAAGACCTTTAGTTATCCATGGTTTTCTAGGCTTGTTTTTCTGTTAGTACTGATAAGTAGACATTTCGCATAAAGCTGAAATTTTACCAATTAGTTTTCCAACAGAATCATTAATATCAAAAATATTTTCAAAAACAAACCAGTCTTCTTTTACATACAACTCAATTAACAATTTGAATTTTATCCTACTTTAATTTTTATCAGTCTTTGTTACATTTGGCATCAAAGCAATTAGAACTAGATAATGATCAGTTATTTCATATGAAAATTTACAAGCTATGACTGGTTTTTGTGTTTTAACCATGATGTGATCAATGCAGGTACTATTATCATTTATTAATCCAGGTCTAGTCAGATTATTTATATATGGAGAATATTTGTTTTCCATAAAATTTTTTTAATATGTCATGTTTAATTCATTAAATTTTAAAGTATTAATATTCGAACCACCTGATACGATATGATTTGAAAATTTTTAATTTGAAACTATGTAGTTTTTCATATTTTCTACAAATTCATTTTCTTCATATTGAAAACATCTAAAGAAACCTGATATTTTAAATATAATTTTATCAACTAATTGCCAATTAAGGGAAGGTTTACTTTTTTATTGACAAAAACAACAGTTTTTTTGGGAATTTTTTTTTTCATAGAAGGAAATTGATAAACAATTTAAATGGTTTGCTACTTGTTCAATACAATAAAAAGTACAAAAAAAATTTATTTTATGACAAAATATCGTGACGGTAATTAATGGCACGCCCCGTAAAGTGACCATCTCCAAAAAAGGTTGCCCGCTGTTGGCCACTCTAGCACCTGCAAGAATGAACGAAAATTAAAAATCGAAAAAGTTTCATAAAATATATGAGCGTAGTCAGAAAGTGGACTACAATCAATATGATATATGCATTATTTTTATTTTTAAAGTACTTTAAAGAGTGAAAAAAAAACTCAATAATGAAAAAAAAAATTCAAATGCCCGCCATTTTGTTAATTTTTGATCTTTAGCGATGATTGTAGGTCAGATGCTAACTACACTCACATATTTTATAAAACTTTTTCGATTCTTAATTTTTGTTCATTTTTGCAGGTGCTAGAGTGGCCAACAGTGGGCCACCTTTTTGTAAACAAGTAGCAAACAATTTTAGTTGTTTATTAAATTCTTTCTATGAAAAAAAAAAATCCAAAAGAAACTGTTGTTTTGGTCGATAAAAAGGTAAACCTTCCCTTAATACTTATAATTTTAAGTATATCAACAATTTCTACTTCAACAGAATGTTGAATGCCCTCCTTTACGTACATAATAACACCATCATTCCGGTTCAAGCATCCATCATTCTTGTATGTAGTGTAACCAGGTATAGATATGAAACCTTGAATTTGTCTAAGTCACACTTCGGAGCAGACAACCACCTGAGGCTTAATTTCGAATGAATTAATAAAGAGTTCTGATTCATTTAGATTTTTCTTTATACTCCTTATATTCAGATGCAATACACTAAAATTACACTTTTCAAACAACTGATGTTCATTAAATTCTTAAGTACTATCAAAAGATTCTTCATTACGCATAAGGTTAAAATCTTTGGGCGAGGATTTGCAATAATAACGAAATACTAGCCATTAATGCGGTTCGAAATCGCCGACCTCAATACGTAAGTCCAAAAATGAAGATTTAAATTATCTGAATATAATTACAAGATAATTTATAAGCCCAGGAAGTTAAATGCAAATACTGAAGCTTTACCGCAAAACCCAGTTTAAGAGGGCATCATTAAGGGGCTATACCTGTGTGAAACTTTCAATAAATCGATATTTTTCTTTTTTTTTGTTTTATTCATAAGTCTATGATTTTAAGAATATCCTGTGAAATTTTCAAGGCCGTATGTCTAATACTTTTCGAATTGCAGCTTACTAAAGAGCAACCGCTCGCAGGTATAAACTGCTCCATCTACCTTGGGGTAGAGCGTTTTTCTCGAAATGACATTTTTTAAATTTGCTGCCATCGTAACTGAAAGAGCAATTATCCGATTGACTTCAAATTTGAACTGAGTACTCCTTAATATATTTACTTTAAAATGACAAATGATTTTTTTGATTTGATGAAAATTGACAATGTAGCATTAAAATAAGCGACCACATTTTTGACCAAAAAAAAAACTTTTTTTTGATAACTACGCAATCTTGTTAAATTTTGATATTCTTAAAAAATTCTACGACGTTGTGTATGAAAAACTTTCTAGTTTAACGACTTTTTTTTTTTTTTTTCAGCTAATCATTCGGCCGAAATCGAAGCAACAGTGGAGAAACTTTTTTTTTTGACGCGTCCGAAGACAGCGCATAAGTCACTCATTTTTCAATACTTTTCAATAAAAAAATTATGGAATATAGTTAAAATACAGCTTGATATGCTCTTATGTTTATAAAATATTTCATGCAGTACTTTTCTTCTAAAAAATTCCCGAACATCACCCAAATTTTCAACGTTTACACTGGTATAGCCCCTTAATGTGATAACACGCGCACAACAAGGGAAGAATGTTCTCGTTGTCGACGAAGATCAAAAAAAAACCATTGTTAGAGATCTCTACGACGCAGGCACCTAAAAAACCCAGCGGAAGACCCAGAAAGGTTTAAGAAATTATCCTGATTGTAGGAAAAAGCACACCACGACCCAATAAAAAAGTCGACTATGAAGAAAGCGAGGACTACGACTCCAACGAACCTGCGAAACCTAAACTCTTCGCCATACCCGCAAGTTCCGTATCAAAGTCAGTCAAAGAATAGGAATTCCCGACGAACTTGAAGACGATCAAGTTACAAGTCGCAGCCTCATACTGGGATTAAAAAACCAATACATACTATTGGGAGTACAAATTAATTTGGCCCAATTTTTTTTCGGTCAAAGATGTATTTATTTTTAAATGAAAAGAATTAAAACATTACTTTAACTGTGACTATTAAATATCCATAATAGCCAGAGCCATCTTTTGAAAACGGACCGAACTAATTTGTACTCCCAATAGAAATGAAAATATATTAGGTTGCTGCAGATGAAATGGCCGATTTAGCAATGACATAAAGTTGGCTGCAATTTTAGTGTATTATGTTGACACAAGGCGGCGCAAATGATATGACATATTGAAGTATAAATACTGCTACCTTGGTTTATGGAGTCATTTCTGTTTTGCACTTCATAGTGATCGCAAAAACAAAAAGACAAAGTGAACATGTAAGTGAATCAAAAACGGCTACTTTTACTATACAAATTTAAATTAGAGCACAAAGCAACGGAAGCAACGAGGAATATCAACAGCACATTTGGGCCTGATACAGTTAGCGAACGAACCACTCAGCGGTGGTTCGAAAAATTTTGATCCGGAGATATGGACCTTGGAAATGAGCCACGTGGACACCCAGGACCATCGAACGATAACGACGAACTGCGTGCATTAGTGGAGTCGGACCCTCGTCAAACCATAAGGGATCTCGCCGAGAAATTAGGCGTTCACAATTCGACAGTTTGCCGCCACTTGCAACAATTTGGAAAAGTGAAAAAGCTTGACAAATGGGTTCCTCATGATCTTATCGAGCAAAATATGACGTGTAGAATGGAGATTTCAAGTTCCCTTCTTTCCCGCAACAAAAAGAAACCGTTCTTGTACCAAATTGTGACCTACAATGAAAAGTAGATTTCATACGATAATCGTCGCCGATCGCCCCAATGGCTAGATGCCGATGAAGCGCCGAGATACATGCCGAAACCAAGCTTTTATCCAAAGCAAATAATGGTAACTGTTAGGTGGTCTGTAGCTGGAGTTATCCACTATTCGTTCTTGCAACCTGGTAAAACCATCAATCTGTGCTCAACTGGATGAAATGCATCAGAAATTGATAGTCCAACGACCTAGGCTTGTCAACAGGGATGGAGTGATATTGCTTCATGATAACGCATGACCTCATGTATCGAGAACAACGGTCCAAAAATTAAACGAGTTGTGCTATGAGACTCTTCCTCACCCTCCATATTCACCAGACCTCTTACCAACAGATTACCATTTCTTTAGACATTTGGATCACTTTTTGACAGGAAAAAGATTTCATAATAAAGCTGCTGTGAAAAATGCCTTGGAGGAGTTTTTTCGAACCAGAAACTCGGACTTCTACAAATTTGGAATAAATGTACTTGTATCTCGTTGGGAAAAGTGTGTTGCATCTATTGGTACTCATTTTGATTGAATAAGTTGTCTTCATAAAAAGTTACAGCTGTTTAAAAATTTATTACTAAATCGGCCATTTCATCTGCAGCAACCTAATGGTATATTTCGGGACCTCAGACGGACATTTTTTTGACGAAGGCAATAAAATGCTATTCGAATATAACAAATTTAACGTTGTTAAAAACTTGACTGTCAGATAAATTCACCGCGAAAAGCGTTAAGGAAAAAAATTTATCAATTATCCCGGGAAACTTTAAAAAGTTATTAGTAAGATTCAACCAAAAAACATTTGGCTCCGCTAAAAATAAATATACAGAAAATTAGGAATGGACAGAAATCATGAGCCTTCTTAAACGTACATTTACTGATACTCCCATCAAAATCTTCATTTGTAATGGAAAACTAAAATACGGCTGGATCGATAAAAGGGATGAAGTTTTCTACGAACTCCATAAGTCACTGATCGGGGGATACAGAGGAGTATCCGAAACCTTTAACCGAATTTGGCAAACATATTATTAGGGAAATCTAAAGGGCGACATACAGCGGCGCATTTAACAATGCCACAACTGCCAATTAAAAAATTGATGCATCTCAAAACATAACAAACTATGTAATCATCGATACACTGGGAACTGTTTTTGACAAGATTGCGATGGATATGTTAAGGTTGTTTAAGGTCACCAAAAAAGGGAATGAGTACGTGTTGACAATACAGGACCAATTATTAAAGTTTTGTTTAGCCGTGCCCCTACAAAATACTTTGGCTCCTACTATCGCCGACCCACAAATCAAAAAATTCATCTGTTAATTCGAAGCACCTCAGGCTATATTGACAGATCAACGGAAGAATTTTCTAATTTACCTCATGAATAAGATTACTAAAAGATTTAGGATAAAGAAACTCAAAACCACCGTTTTCCATCTCCAGTCGAATGGATCACTGGAAAGATCTCGCCATGCACTCCGTGAATTTCTAAAACTGATTAAGATAGCCATGCTAAATTATAATATCATCGTGCAAAAAAGCACGAAACGCACGCCCTACGAGGTCGTATTTGGAAAATTAGCACGGTTACCATTAACTGACCCCTTAAAAGCGAATAACATGTCTCCCACATATAGGGATTATATCACAGAATTAATAACCTGGCTTAACGGCATTCAAAACCTTACTTATTAAAACCTAATTGGATCAAAACAACGAAATATGAAGCTATACTACAAAAAATCAAATTCACAAAATTTTAAGGTAGGAGATTTTGTGTTCCTATTGCTCGGTCCTAAGCCAGGCAAGTTTGGCGACCACTACTCCGGTCGACACAAAATACTAGAGGTTCTTAAATCCTATACAATACAAAAAGGGCGACAAGATCGTGCATGCAAATAGGCTCCGTAGATTTCATATAAACCGAGAATTCAAACATAAGCGAAGAAAAGGCACAAACAGCGAGAGCGAGTAATAAACGGCGTAAAGACACGTAAAAATGAGTAAATAAGAAACGATAATAAAAAAAATACTTTTGATTATCAAAAATATTTTTTATTATAAAATGTTTTATTATCGTTTTCTATAAAATAAATAACAAAAAAAAAAGAAAATAAACAGAATATAAGAAATTACTAGAAGAATATAAAATATAAAATATAAGAAAATATTTAACAAAATTAATAAAAATAAAAAAAAACTCGTTAATACTAACAACAAATTAGAATTAAATTTTCTTTGTTTTCCAGATGGACTTGATAAAAATAATTATTTTCTTATGTGTTCTTGCTTCAGATTATAGTCTTATAGGTTACGACTGTGGATCACGAGACCTGAACATAACCACTGTGTCTCTGCTAGAAGTAGGCGAATACGAACTTCCCAAAACCCATTTAAGTGTAATCCGTCGTTACATGCAATTGTTACAAATAGTAAACTATCGCCAAACTCATGTTACATAGTGTAAAGTAGAGATACAGCGGACCGTATACTATTGCAGAATATCCTCTCACAATTCAATAGTAAATCATGGTCAGGACGAATTCTTATGTGAGAGTCATAGAAGAGCACGCAAACAAATGTTTTCAGTAGAAGAGCGCGTCAACAAATGAACGGGAATATTTAAATACGGAGACAGTGGTAAGCGAGATAAAAATTAACTCCATCATAACGTACCTTATCACTTATTCAGAAACACTCAGTAACGATGGGCAATGTTCTAGAAGCGTTTACCGAGACCCCTATGGTGCTTGGGAAAATGTAGTCATACAAGCATTACTGAAAATCACCTTAGAAGAACACTTCGCATATATCAATCTTAATGACTCTAAAATCCATTCAAACTCTGGAACATCGTGCACCTCCTCTGACTCTTTCTGCATCAACTTCGTAAAGGGATATACCTATTGGGATAGTCTCCCGATAGACCAATGTAAATTAGATCGATAGGGAGTCCTGTACGAGGGACTAGCCCATAAAATTACGGAAATTAACGCCGGTAACGATAAGATTTTATACTAACTAACCACCGACGATGTAACTTTCACACTGGCAAGTGGGGGAAGCGAGAATTTATGCGGATATACTAGAGTAAAAACAGAACACCCTAAACTTTTTATTTTGGAAACTTGCAAGGGCATCTCTTTTGCTAGACTGTGAGGAGGGGTGTCGCTCGAAAACCTAAACATATTCGCGTATGTGAACTCTAAGTTTGTGTATGAGAAAAAATATACCAGAGCACAGGTACAATCATTGTGTTATAGCTTGCTACAACAACAATGCAGAATAGAACGGCGGCTAATGTTAAATGCTCTAGCAATAGCCAACCATTCACCAGACAAATTGGCCAACAATCTCATGAAAGAACCAGGATATATTACCACTACCGCTGGAGAACTGATACATATTGTCAAATGTGTGTCTGTGGAAGTTAAGCTTCATCATGGCGAATACTGTTATGTAGAGCTAGAAGTTTCTTGGAACAATCGGACACAATTTTCAACCCCGAAACCTCAAATCTTGAAGTCGCATGGTACTCGGATATCGTATAACGCCATATTACCAACCTTTTTCAGGGTGAACGAGGGATGGATGAAAATTATGCCACAACCAACAGATAGGAAGCTACCTCTAGTCCTAGAAACATTTACAATGATGTCTTATTTAAAGTATGTAAACTCTACTTCCCTCACTACAAGTGGGATTTACATTCAACATGACTTGGAACAATTACAAAAAACAATTCTGTTTTCAATTGAGAAACCTTTTCTACTGAATAAAGTTGCCAGGAAAATCCATTGCCAGGATGTACGAGTATTTGACTATGGAGGCTCTATTACCAAACTTCTAAACAAAGATGCCATAGATCAAATTTTGGATTCAGCATAGACAACATCATGGAAAAAGTTTTTGACGTTCAGTACAGTTAGCGCCGCAATTATTGTAATTCTGACGACAGTAAAAGCTGCGAAAATGATAGTAGGGACCATCGTAAACGGATTCCTACTCCATCGGATGTATGGTTGTTTGGTGCACCTGTCATTTCGATCCAGCGCTGCCTGTTTCCTACCAGTAAGGTAAGAGGCGAACCACCGAATGGTAGCAGGTGAAAACTCTTAATTTATAAATTTTTGCAGTAGAGTGACTTGACAGACGTTATCAAATGCTTTACTGAAATCAAACAGTCAAAGTAAGGCTACCCAACGTCTGTCCATACCTGTCGTAATTTAAGAAATACAGAGAAAAGCAGGGATCCGTAAGTTTGATGAGCGCAGTCTGAGTGCTCTGGTATGGTCAGAAACCAGTTTGAAAAGGGTCGATGAGTAGGCGAGTGTAGAGATAATTGTATAATTGTTGATGAACCAGACGCTCTAAGATTTTTGACAAGTACGACAGAAGGGAGATTGGTCAAATGTCACCCATATGACGAGGAGAGGCAACTTTGTTGATAGTTGTTACCAGTGCTATCTTCAAAACAGAGGGCATGTAGGACTCTCGTAAAGAGTCATTAAATAGTCGATAAAGTATCGGATCTAATACTGGGAAAGCAGTGACAATTATGGACTACAGGATTCTATCGTGGCTCCGCGCCTGAGAGAAAGAGTGATGCACAGCACTTTATACTTCATCGGTGGTGTTAGGACATAGACTAAACTGAGGATTAAAGGTTATGCCGGTATTAAGTAAATTCAGAAAGGAATCAGCAGAAGGAACGCTGGGATCAAATGCTACGCTACCCAAAAAATTATTCAAATCATTAGGCGAGTAGGCATAGAGAGAGTAAATAGGAGGAAAGTAGATGCCCAAGTGGCGTAGTTTCTTCCGTAGGTGAATAGGGTCAGTAAGTTTTGTAAGTCTGTCCTGAAAGTATGGTAAACGAGCAGATTTCGTTTGTTTGTGGAAGATATCGCGTGTTTTTCTGTACTGTCGAAGGTCTAAAGGCAGTCTAGTACGTTTATAGCGTCTGTATAGTCTGTCCTTATCCTGTAAAGGATTA
Source organism: Chalcis sispes (assembly GCA_949987625.1). Taxonomy (NCBI): domain Eukaryota; kingdom Metazoa; phylum Arthropoda; class Insecta; order Hymenoptera; family Chalcididae; genus Chalcis; species Chalcis sispes. The sequence continues at coordinate 39,005,589 of OX465095.1, read as the reverse complement.
ATAAGGGAGGGAGTGAACTATGGGTGGTGAGCTCTCCTCCGAGTGACAACCTTAAGTGGCACAAATATAGTGTTAGCACGATGTAAATGTTTATATAAACAGTGAAGGCGAGCATTCAGAGGAGAGTGACTTGTACATGTGGGACAATTCAAAGAGCGGAAGTAATCAAGAAGAGCTGCGGTTTTTATGGAGCCGTAATCATGAGAAATGAAGCTACGGAAAGGCGTTGGTCGTAAGAGAAAGCATTCAACAGTCGCAGTAATTAAGTCATGTCCTCGGATGAAAGGGCTGCTAGTTTTCCAGCAATCAAGTACAGTATCGTTTGCATCCACTAAACATAGGTCCAGCCAAGTATCAGTCGTTGGAGTGAGATGTGTACAACCATACCGTATAAAAAAGAGGAAGTGCTCATGGATAGAAGATTTTTAAAAATTTGCATTATCACTGCTAGATAGCTAATCAGCATTGAATTCGCCGATTAAGTTTTTCGTACTATAGTCGTACTATAGTGGAGACAGTAGGTATACGCAGTATGTCGGAAAAGTTCCCGAACTTATTTTGTGGCGCTTGTACGAGTGGCGCCACCTCTTGGACGACACCAGTACCATATTGCTACATCCCTCTGGAGTGTCTGAGAATTTTTTCACCAGCATCAGTTCATTAGTTGCCGAGATAGACGTGCTTGAGTGGACGTGTGTTTAGTACCCCGGTGCAAGCTCTACGATGGATGAGAAATTTGAACCTCGTGGCGCAATTAAATTCTGCTATAAACTTAAAAAAACTTTTGCGGGAACGAAAAAAATTATCGATTCGGCTTACGGTGAAGGTGTAGTGTCGCGTACAACTGTTTACACGTGGTTCAGTCAGTTCAAGAAGGGTAGAGAGTCGTTAGAAGATGACGAGAGAAGCGGCCGGCCGTCAACAGCTGTTACCGACGAAAACGAGGCTGATACACAAAGAATGTGTGCCTCTAAACACCACCGCGAATGCTGCGTATTACGTAGAGGTGTTACAACGTCTGAAGCGCCGGATTAATCGCATCAGGCCCAAATACAAGAAACCGGGATCGTAGAGTTTGCTGGATGACAATGCGCCTGCTCATTCTTCGAATATTGTGAAGCGTTATCTCGCCGAAAATCAGATCCCGCGCATCAATCACGCCCCATACTCGCTAGATCTGGCTCCAGCCGACTTTTTCCTATTTCCCAAGCTAAAAATGGTCTTGAAAGGACGATTTTTTAAAGATGTACCGAGCATTCAAGCAGCTTGCCTTGAGCGTATCACAGCGATAACTTCAGAGGAGTACCAGAGAGCCTTTGAATCACTCATGGAGCGCTCAAATGAGTGTATGTCTAGGGAAGGGGACTATTTTGAAAGTTAACTGGAATAAATTTTTTTAGATGTAATTTTCGATTTTTTATTTCAAAAGTTCGGAAACTTTTCCGACATACTGTGTATATGTTATTTTTCCATCCTTATCTTATCTAGCCGCACTAACGCGCTGCTTTAATTGAACCTTGTAGACATGGAATGCTAAAAACAACTTTGCATATTCACATTCTGCTACATTAATAACAACAGTTAAAGAGATACAAGGCTTTTTTTCGTTATGTATTAAATCGAATTTAAATAATTCTTTTGTTGCTTGTACTACTGAATTTTCAAGTATATATTATTATTCATCTGCGAATCAGTAAAGCTTGATCAATTATTTCAAGAATCAGGAATTTTTTCATTAACTATGTAAGTATGTCTATCAAGCATTTATGTATTATTTGATTACTATTGTTATTACTTTTTTACTGATTTGAACTAATATAAAACTCCGGCGTTAGTTCGTATCGATCTTGTTGTTAATTTTCTATACTGAATTTTATATTTATCTTAAAATTCTGTTGTAATAATTCGTTATTAATTTTTCACTTTTTGCAAAACTATGTTCTTGGAAGAAAGGATTCCAATGTAATGTTTTTATTTTAGATTTGAACATGCACATTAATCTTTTGAATGTATTGAATTTATTATTGGTATACTTTGAAACCTTAAAATTGCCAAGTAGTAAGGTTAATAACAAAGAAATAAGTTTATCAGAAAAGATAAGAAATATTAATAGATGCCACATACGAATTTAACGAAGTTGATATGATTGTCGAAGAGACGTTACTTTTTCATGAAGCTTATAAAGATACTGATGTTCAAATTGTTGAAGACGAAGTATCAACAACATCACTTTCCTGATCCTGAATTTGCACCAACAAATCAGTATACAAATAATGACAAAGAGATCACATTTGATTATAAGCAAAAAGCCGTAGAATATTGGAGAAGAGGAAAGACAAAAAATTAAAAAATTGAAACTGTACAAAGTAAATTCAAAAAAGTTTCATCAGTCAACTCAAACGTTGGGCGAGAACAATAAATAAAGGTGAAACTTACAAAGAAAAAATTGCGCAAATTGCCAATACACTTTAGATAATTTCAAAGCCGCTATAGAAGCTCGTACAATAGTGCATGATTGCGATATATGGTACGTAAATGGGTCACACGCTCAAAAAATGATTGGCCATAAAGATATTAGATTTAAGGCCTCTCCGAATTGTTTGCTAAAATTTAAAAGAGCTCATTGAATAGTATTTAGGAAAGTTAATAAATTTATCACTTAATAAACATTAAAAATTAGCGCTGAACTTCAAACTAAAGCTGATGCTTTTTTAGCTAATGTCTAATCACGCATACCACAAATTGGAATTGAAAACTTATATAATTCAGATCAGAGTGGTTTTTGATTAGAAATGCACTCGGGTCGAATATTAGCCGCTGAAGGAGAAAAACAAGTGCAGTGCTTGGTTCAATCCGTCGCTTCAACGACCCATAGTTACACCATTCAGTTGACAATATCGGCTACAGGCAAACTTTCATCACCATTATTTTAAGTATTACAAGAAAAAACTGGTCAATTTGGTCCCGTAGTAAAATCTACCTTATTTACACCAACAAATGTCTATGTAGAAGCATCAAAATCAGGAAAATTAACAACAGGTGAGTACACGTCAGCATATTATCGTATAAAGATCAAGAAAATTTTTTAATAAAAAATAATGTTTCATTTGTTTTTTTTTTTCAGAACATTTTAAAATTTAGTTAAAAGAAGTATTTTATTTGAATGTTGGTTGTACATCTGGACTATTACTTGATTCTTGGAGCGGACATTGTGACAAAGCTATAGGGGAAACGATGACGAAAAATAAAATCGTTAATATAAAAAAAATCCCCTCGGGAACGACAGGAATGATCCAACCTCTTGATGTCTATAGATTTTGTATCTGGAAAAACTTTGTTCGTTATTTTTCAGATCAAGTGGTATTGATGGACTATGATGTAAATCTACATTTGAAAAATGACATTGTCAAATTGCAATCTCTGGTTCATAGTCAGATCTCTTCACCGAGATACACAAATATTTTTAAATATTCTTGGTATAAAAGCGGCTACATTAATGAAAAATCAAGTAAAACTGTTAATTCTGTAGATTTTAGTTTTGGTGAATCCTACAGTACAAAATGTGATGTAGAAGGATGTAATAATGTTGCTATAGTACGATGTATTTGATGCAAGAAATCACTATGTTTCTAACATTTTTTTGAAAAATATAATTTTTGTAAATCATTTGATGAATAGTATCTTGTTATGTATTAATAAATATCTTGAACCTTTAATTTTTAGCCTATAAACTTCAAACTCACACATCAGAAGTCCTCGTACTTCAAGCCTACAAACCCCAAGCCCACAGACCTCAATCCTTAATTTTGGAAACAGAAAAATAGAAGAAAAAATAATCAAATATGATTTATTTATTCAAAATTTAGTTTATTTTTCGCATTGGCTATATAATAATAAAGAAAAAAAAATCCACCCCTCATAGGTGGCCTATTATTGTGAAGAGTGGTTAAGGATAGCTAGGGGTGCTTTTTTAAAAAAAAGTTGAAACGCGTCAAATTTAATATCCTAAAATATTCACAAAAATCTTTTTTCTAATTTTTTTTGAGGCTATACCGCGATATTAACAAAAAAAATGCTATTGAAAAATGTAGTTTTTTATTATTTTTTTCAAAGGGGTTGCAACCTCTTTGATCATAAATACTGCCAATAGTTAAGGTTTTTAAATACTAACATTTTGCAATTTGTTTTTTTTTTTAATTTATTAGATGCTAAGAAATATCAAAAAAATGGATTTTGGGGGGTGACTTTGGAGGTGGATTTAAGCCCTTTAAGGTGTTTGTCCGCCGATAAAAAAAAAATACGTGTATAACATTTTATTTAGTACTACAACATATCCGAAAATCATCCAAATCAGTGAGGTCGGGTTGGGGTGATTTCCTTGTAAGAGCGGGACTGTTCGTGAAGATGGAGCTACAGTGTCCGAAGAAGCAGTGGCGGATTGTCCAGTTTTCGATGTAACAGTTAGTAGCCTACGTAGAGGACGCACTGATCGAATGTCCTCATAAGTGATAGTTGCATTCATTGACTGAAATATTGCCTAAGCTGTCAGCTGCAAATTACCGAATTTATCCGGTAGAATCCCACTGAGGACAACCTTAGATGCATGCGCCATACGCTCTTGTTGTAGAACTAACTGCGACACTTTTGCAGATAACGTACGATTAGCATCGTCCAAGAGTTGCAGGTTATCTAAGGCCAGCGATGGCTCTGCATTGTTAGTAGTCGAAAGTTAGTAGTAGTAGTAGTAGTAGAGAGAGAGAGAGAGAGAGAGAGAGAGAGAGAGAGAGAGAGAGGATCGTCTACCGATACGTCTTTACAAAATAAAAGTGAGGTTTTTTGTAATTATTCTTTATGTTTTCATTTCTTTTTCCTCTGTCTTGAACTATTCTCCTCCCTCCGAAGGAATTTTTGGTCGAAAAGTAGTCGATCATTCTTCTACCTTTGTTACTCTCGTTAGGACTTTCTCTAGAGCAGGGCTCAAGGCTGGTTCTGCTTTTGAAATAGAGCCTTCTGCATCGGCCTGATCCTGAAACGCAGACTCTTTCCTTACGAAATCTCGTAGTCAAACCCTTAGCCGTCCCGCACCCAGAAACTTTGGTGCTTAGGCGCTAAAAGGCAAAAAGCAATCAGCGTATCTTTTACGCAAATGTAGCACCAACTTTACAGTATCGTTGAGCTATATCTGAAGTGGTTTTAAGCTATAGAATTTAACTCATTAGGCTGCTCGATGATTGCTTAAGCTGGATAATTCGAGCGCCTGCTTAATACTTAAAACTAGAGCTCGAGGAAAAGGGTAGTATATACTAGGGTAGCTTGAGAGAACTGGAAGCAGTGTTGTGTGTGTTTTAGCTTCTAAATGATTTTATCTGTTATTTCTACTAGAAATGGTTTTGCGTTGCTCAGAAACGCTTAAGTTACAAGCAGAAAATTCTGCCCTGTAACAAAGTTAAAGTTTTTTTCTTATAATAAACCACTAGCGAATACAAATTTTTTAATACGCGATTTATTAATAAAATAAATATTAAATTTAAGAAGGCACAGATAAAACAGCATATAAAATAGAATGACAAACCTTTTAACTGTTGTTTGAGCAATAAATTGATTATTAGATGATTTAATCATATAGTGGAAGGTAGAGTTAAAAGGTAATCCAGTGCTCATCCAAACAAGCATATCATTTTTAAAATTATTACCGGAAGTCCAGAAATCATGTTTAGTATAGCTTGCACTTTTTAAATATTGCATTATTGTATCAGCTTTTTCTTTAGTTTCAAAAGAAATTAGTTGAAAGCCAAGTGAACGGCAATATTGATACGCTAGAAAGAAATTTAACTTAGGAGTATAAGGATTCATCTGTGAAATGAACAACCGTGCACCATTTATTTGTATAGTAGTAATTTTTTGTCCTGTAAAAAAAATAAGCTTCAATAATAGGATAGAACATATATCGAATAAGAAAATTATTTTATGTCAAAGAATTTATAAAAAAAATAGATAATGATTTAACTGAAGATATAATACTAAAAGTCTTATTCTCATTAATAACTAATGTATTAATTTTTTTACCAAATTATACTCTTATGAATTTTATTCTGATTTTTTTTATTTTATCATTAGAGATTGACTTATCTTAGCATTGAAAATAAACTGCATAAGTTTAAAATTTTTTTTCTATTGTTCAATTTCATTCGAAATAGAAAATAAACTTCCAAGTTGAATGGTTTTATTTTACAACATTAGCTGAAGCAAAAACTAAAAAGTAATTAGAACATAAACTTTGATATTTTTGAAAATGCTAATAGTGCTGTCTTCTCATATGTATTGGGTGTCAAAAGGCACTTTGCATCGCTGTCTGAGTGAAATACGAGTGAGTAATAATCTAGGACTTTTTGCGATCTAAAATAATAACATGAACCGCATTTGAAATATTACTTTTGGTAGGCTAAGAAACACATTTTTCTTATTTAGAGGTCCCAGATTATTACTTATTCTACTAACGCAACAATATAAAATGCTTTTTTGCACCCGACATGAGAAGATAACACTACGTAGTATTGTAAGAATTGTTACCAGACATCAGAATCACAACAAGGTCCGAGTTTATGACCAAATTAATTTCTAGTTTTTGGTATAGCTGATATTTTGAAATCAAACCTTCGAACTTAAGGGGGGAAATCACAGTAGCACACAAAAAAATAGGCATATTTTCGGGAATTAATTTTGACTGAATAAAAGTATCAATCGAAAATCTGTAAAGTAGGTTTTATAGCTATACTAAAAAAGTACAAAATGTAATTTTTTCAATAAAAAATATTCAAAAATAGCGGCTGCGCAGCATATGCCTTAAGGCGCCTATTTTTGAGCTCGCCGAAGACATAACTCGAGCAAATCTTTACCGATCGACTCAAAATTTTGACAATAGCTTTAAAATATCTTTCTCCACGGAGCTAGGTAGGATTTTTTATTTTATATGGGTTAGTTTTTTTATCGAAGATTTGATGGCGTTTTTTTTTGTTAAAAATTTAACTTTATTTTCAAACATGCACCATTTTGTGAAAAATCAATACATCAAAAAAATCCTACGCAGCTCGCTAGCTGTTGTTATATGAAAACTAAAAAATTTTGGTTTTTTATTTCAGGTCAAAAATTAAGAAGTCTACGTCATCGGCCATCGACACGCTTTCAAAAATAGGCGCCTTGAGGTATATGCTGCGCAGCCGCCATTTTTAAATATTTTTTATTAAAAAAATTACATTTTGTACTTTTTTAGTATTGCTATAAAACCTACTTTACAGATTTTCGATTCATACTTTTATTCAGCCAAAATTAATTCCCGAAAATATGCCAATTTTTTTGTGTGCTACTGTGATTTGCCCCCTTAAAAGCTTTTTTACCAATTTTCATTTTCTAGTCTTTAGTTTGATTTTTTTCCTACTGTTAATTTCTTGTAATCAAGCTCCTTAATACATAAGCTTTTGAAAAACATTACATGACTCAATGCTACATATGTTAGGAACTTATTTTTTTTATTTTCAACGCTGTATAAATGTATTACATCATTTTAAACGCGATATTCATGAACGCTGTTTAAAATCAGGGTTTTTGGTGATAGTCGAAGAGTTCTACTGTCCATCTTCTGATACTATCATCAGATCGAGCTAATACTGTAATAATGTTTTTTACGAGGCACCACGTCGTAGCCGAAATAGCTATGTGCGCTCCGTGTGCCTCGCACAAAAATTAAATGAAATAAATGATAGTATTAATTATTACACTCCCTCGCTCTCTATCTCTCTCTCTCTCTCACACTCTTTCACACAGCAGCGCACGCTTGCGCCGTCTCTTTCCCGCACACTCGGATATGCACCAGATTCTCCCCGGAAATGCAGGCCAGCCGCCCGCGGCTGCTTCTATAGCCGGCGGAGGCCTCTCGCTTCCCCAGGGCAGGGAAGTGGTAATCGGTCGCAACCCCAAAACGCGAGCTCGCGATCACTTACCCTTGCTTTCTCTGTCTCTCTCTCTTTTACACTTATTACTATCGGACAAATGAAGACACTTACGATAGGTGTCTCGGTGACTCGTCCGCTTGCCGTTAAACGCCTGGCTATTCTCCTCCTTGCCACGATCCTTGACCCCGGCTGCTTCTCCCTCGGAGAAGAGCTGCTGGATCTCGGGAATAGCCTGCCCGTTCGTCGACGGCTTCCTCCTTAACCTCGGCTGCAGAAGTCACGGTGGCAACCTCAAGTCGCCGCCCGCTGACACCTGCCTTCCTTGTCCCCCGTCCAACTTCGTCGCTGTAGCTCCTCGTCTTCGCTTCTCCTTTCTCGAGCAGTCTGTCCTTCTTGCTCGCTTTCTCTCACTTCCTCTCTCTCGCTCTCGCTCTCTCTCATTCCTTCACCCCTGGCTACTTCACTCGCGACGCTCACTCTAATAAAAGAGGAACAAAACTAAGTTCAACCGCGGGATTTATCTCTACCGTCCTCGCCCTCCTCTCCCTTTCCCTCGCGGCTCCCGAAATTCCTCGTCAATCGTCGCCACAAGTTCGAAAATCGCGTCATTTTCGAACGTTGCCGGCTTTTCGAAAAGTCCGCATTTTCGCGGCTAAACAGGCTTATACAAGCCGGCAACCTGGCGACGGTCGCGCAAGAATGTAAGCACTTACATTCTTTATCGGCGACCTATGACGCACTCTTCGTTACATGTTGTATGGTCATGGTGATTCAATGCACATACAAAGTCTTATAAGAATTAGTTTGTTAAAAGAAATGACAGTTTTCGTAAGTCTTGAACAAAGTAACAAATAAACTAATATATTGGATTAAGCTTAATAAAAGTGATGTAAAATGGTATTATATTTTCGGATCGTGTACAATTATTTTATGTGATTTCTTTATCACTCTTCAATTCACCAGGTTCAGAAAATCAAGAAAACTGTATAACCTTATAAGCCAATACCATTATTAGAAATTTATACGAGGGTGGTCTGATAATTTTCCGACCTCAACATGAAGATAGCAGCACTCGTCAATCAAAGCTAGCGAATTTCGTTGTTCGTCTGTTGACAGTTGCTCACTAAAGTTTTAGCCATTTTGGATGCGCAGTTGTTAGTTGACAGTCGTTTGAGTGAGTCAATGTGAGCGTTGTTGTGAAAATGGACAAAATTGAGTATCGAGCTGTCATTAAATTTTTGTTTTTGAAAGGCAATACGCCTACGCAAATCAAAAACGAGTTGAACTCTGTGTATGAAGACTCTGCACCATCATTTACCACAGTGAAATTTTAGGCAGCTGAATTCAAACGTGGCCGTGAGAACTTGGGAGACGATGAACGATCGGGACGTCCAAAAACTGCAACCACTGACGATAACATCGCCAAAGCTCACCAAATGGGGCTATTGGCGTAGTTAAGGTGCAATAAATCCGAGTTTTGGCGTCGATTAATTACTGTAGATGTAACTTAGATACACCATTATACGCCCGAAACAAAAATACAGTCAAAACAGTAGACTGCAAAGGGGGAACCAGCTTAAAAAAAAAGCAAAAACTGTTTTCTCGGCTAGGAAAGTGATGGCGACTGTTTTTTAGGATAGTTATGGAGTTATTTTAATTGATTATCTTCAAAAAGGAAAAATCATTACAGGAGCATACTACGCATCATTACTTAACAAGCTGAAGGCAGAACTTGTGGAAAAACGTCCACATTTGCAGAAAAAAGAAATCCTGTTTTACCAAGACAACGCGCCGTCTCACACCTCAGCGGTTACTATGGTGAAAATCCACAAATCACGGTTTTAGCTGCTTGACCATTTACCTTACTCACCAGACCTAGCCCTAAGCGACTTCTTTTTGTTCCCTCATCTGAAAATTGCACTCGGAGGACAGAGATTTTCATCAAATGAAGAAGGTAATCACCTTCGTGAACAGTCATTTTGCAATGAAAAACGCCGAGTATTATTTAGGTAGGTTAAAAAGATGGGCGCATCGCTGGGAGAAGTGTGTAGAATTGCAAGGAGACTATGTTGAGGAATAAAAAAAAAAATTAAGAAAAAAGATCTTGTATCTGTGTTAGGTCGGAAACTTTTCAGTTTTTATATAGTATACATATGTATATAGTATACATATGTATATAGTATACATATGCATATAGTATACATATGCATATAGTATACACAGTATGTCGGAAAAGTTCCCGAACTTTTGAAATAAAAAATCGAAAATTACATCTAAAGAAAATTATTACTTGTTAACTTTCAACATAGTCCCCTTCCCTAGATATACACTCATTTGAGCGCTCCATGAGTGATTCGAAGGCTCTCTAGTACTCCTCTGAAGTTATCGCTGTGAGACGCTCAAGGCAAGCTGCTTGAATGCTCGGTACATCTTAAAAAAATCGTCCTTTTAAGACCATTTTTAGCTTGGGAAATAGGAAAAAGTCGGCTGAAGCCAGATCTAGCGAGTATGGGGCGTGATTGATGCGTTGGATCTGATTTTCGGCGAGATAACGCTTTACAATGTTCGAAGAATGAGCAGGCGCATTGTCATCCAGCAAACTCCACGATCCCGGTTCCTTGCACCGGGCTACTAAACACACGTTCACTCAAGCACGTCTATCTCGGCAACTAATGAACGGATACTGGTGAAAAAATTCTCAGACACTCCAAAGGGATGTAGCAACATAGTACTGGTGTCGTCCAAGAGGTGGCGCCACTCGTACAAGCGCTACAAAATAAGTTCGGGAACTTTTCCGACATACTGTGTATATATGCATATAGTATATATATTCATAAAGTATACATACGTATATAGTCTACATATGTACCATATACAGTATACATATGTATATAGTATACATATGAGTACATATGTACTCAAAAATCAGCTACTTGATTTGGTAACGTGACTGTTGAACGCAAAGGAAAGATCTGATTAATCAGGATAAAGTTAGATTCCGTTAATGAAGATACGATGAAATTATTAATTACGAGCGTACCTCTTAGGAACATCTGCAATATTGTGCAGGAGAGCAGAAATTGGATAATATATATTCGGTTGTTTAAGTGCATATCTAAGAGACCAAAGTACGAGGTTTGTTCGAAAAATATCCAACCTACTTGCATATTTCTGCACTGGAGTTATTTTTCTTCATCGGGTGAGTGCCATCCTTCAAAATAGTTTTCATTTGATTGAATAACGTGCTTCCAGCGGTGGAAGTCAGTTTTTGGAATAGCCTTGAGTACCCTCGTCGCATTATTTTCAACCGTCTGTTTGTCATCAAAACAGTGTCCTTTGAGCGGTTTTTTCAAATTCGGGAACAACCATAAGTCAGAAGAGGCTATATTGGGACTGTAAGGAGGTTGGCGTATCAGTGCGATATTGTATTTCACTAAAAACTACTGCATAAGATTCAATGAGTGCGTTGGCGTATTATCGTGATAAAGAAGCCAGTTACCGCAAAATCCGATGAACGCAAAAAGGGCTTTGTAAACAAATACACGTTTCGCATAAACTATACGTCCTGTAGGTATCGGGAAGCAGCCGATAAGCTCAAGAGGCCTTACTGTTGATGATCATGCATCGCAGAGGTCACTCGAACATTCTGGCGTGAAGATATAAAAGCGGGTCAGATACTTTTCGAACAGACCTCGTACGCTAGCAAAATATGTGAGTACCAAATTTTCTAGTTCAAAATTATACACAGTTTTGTATTAAATTCATAGCTGGTGCCTACTTGCATTACGAAATCGTAAATAAACTCTCACACGTAGCAAGCTCCGTTCACGTTTAGATTTATTTCTCATTTCTAGTATTTTGATTTTATCTCTAATCTGTTCTGAATATGAAACGGAGATAATTTTAGTTGGTAAACATCTATAGCCAAGTCTTTCAGAAAGTTTGAAGTAATTGATGGAAAATTCACAACATGATTGAAGTTGAGTCTATTTCAAAGTGCATTACGTCTAGCACGATTCTCTGTAACCGCTCTAGTTTGCAAATTATTTTTAGTTTCAGCTTTTTTAGCATTGCTTGAGCTAATTAAGCAGTGGCTTCTTTCGTAAAATTTGAACGTCGATATTTATTTATGATTGCCCCAGCTGTACGATAATATTAACGAAGAAGAGTGATATCGTATAATATCTTTCAAAAACTTAAATATAGATTTGATGTGTCCATTGCGAGCTTCGATAACCCACCTACCAGGCTGTTCAATAAGTTTTGCGGTTCTGTGAGAGGGTGTTGCTCCTAGCTTAAATTTTTTTTTGTTATGATGGTACAGTCTTTATATCAACGTATGTGAAGTTTCATTTTAATCTGTCAATTTATTCTTTGTTTACAAGCCATTTAGTATCGACGTATCACAGTATTTTTTTACAATGGAAAAAATCAAGTATCGTGCAGTGATTGAATTTTTATTTTTGGAAGGTTTAAAAGCAAAGGAAATTTATGAACGAATGTTGAATGTGTATAAGGACTCTTCGCTTTTGATGAGTACAGTAGAAAGATGGGTTGCTGAATTTAAACGTGGTCGTACAAGCCTTGAAGACGATCCACGTCAAGGATGTCCAAAAACAGCAACAACACCAGAAATCGTAGAAAAAATACAGGATATCGTATTTGAAAATCGTCGAGTAACTAAAAGAGATTTAGTAGAAGCCCTAGGCATCTCATTGGGCAGTGTAAGCAATATTTTGACTGAAGTATTGAGTTTCAGAAAGCTGTGTGCACAATGGGTGCCGCATTCGCTAACAATGGAACAGAAACACACTTAAATGCGACTTCCTCAGCGACATTTAGAGCGTTTTCGAAAGGATAAAGTAGATTTTGTGCGTCGATTAATCACTATGAATAAGACTTGGGTCTATCATTATGATCCTGAATCAAAACAAGAGGCTAAAGAGTGGTGTGAACCTGGTTCTTCGGCTCCGAAACGAGTTCGTGTCCAGAAATCGGCCAAGAAGGTGTTAGCATCAGTTTTTTAGGATGCGAAAGAAATTCCGTTTGTGGATTACTTGCAAACTGGTAAAACAATAAATTCTGAATATTATTGTAACCTTTTAGACCAGCTGAAGGAAAAAATTCCTGAAAAAAGACCCGGTTTGCCGAAGAAAAAAATCCTTTTTCATCAGGACAATGCACCGTGTCAAAAGAGCATTTTGACAATGGCTAAAATTCATGAATTAAAGTTCTAATTGTTGGAACATCTACCGTATTTACCAGATTTGGCCCCTAGCGACTCCTATCTGTTTCCAGACCTAAAGAAATTCATGCGTGGAAAGCGTTTTTCATCAAATTATGAGATTATAACAGATGTGGAAGCGTATTTTGCAGCCCTTCCAGATTCTTACTTAAGGGATGGAATTCACAAATTGCAATCTCGTTGGAACAAGTGTATTAATGTTCAGGGAGACTACACTGAATAATAAAGTGTATTTCAAACCATAAAATTGTGTTTTCCTTATCAAACTGCAAAACTTATTGAACAGCCTGGTATATTTAGTTATTAGCCTATAATCATTAGCATTCTCTGTGATAAGCTGTCTCTTGGTGATAAGCTAACTCGTGGTCCAAGTCATTATGGCATATGAGTTTCAATTCGTAATTGATTCAAAAGAGGCAGAACATCTCTGTAACCGCTATCATCTATTAGAATAAATTTTCTGTTATCCACTATCTGAAACTATTAGCATTATTTTTGAATTCTCTTTGTAGCATTGCAGCATAATTATTTCTGCTTTCTGAAAAAGGGGCCATTAAAATCTAATATGTATCTATCAGAGGCCACTATTAATGCTGGTTTTACCAATTATAAGAGTCGTCCTCTATGGGGGCAGTTTGACTGTCTTAAAGCTTGCAAAACGCTTGATTTTTGAATATAAGAATATGTACCATCCACAAATGCTATCGCTTTCGAAGTGTGTGACTCGTCATTGTACAGAATATTTGCTAAGGCGCTAATGTGCCTTTGAATATATTCTTCACGTGTGATGGCACAAATGTTTTGTGGAACAGAGTGAAGCATTAAAGATCTTCGCACTTTCTTATACTCAAACTCACAGCCTATCTGCTAATATAATAAAATTTTATTTTCAGAAAGTTATCAGATAATCCCTGCCAAAGTTTACATAAAAACATTAATAATCAATGGTACTTATACGTGTTGTATGATTTCTATTTTAAACATCATCACAAAATGTATGCATATCATAAAATTGTTCCTTTGTTATTGCATTGATTAATCTAAACTTTTCATCTTAAAAAGAGTTTATATTCTCGAAATCGGTTCGATTAGACGTAGCAGATACTCATAACATTTTTAAAATATTGCCTAATTTACACCTACGAGTCTACGCAGCCTATTTAAATACGACAATTCTGGAAGACAAACTCTTAAAAGAAAACTATTGTTGTCAAGGTGTCGAGGACAGCAATGTGCATCATAAGGGACATAAATATTCTTTCTTATAGATATGCCCATTTCACATCTCAAAGAGAGCCTCTGTACACCTTCATTATTATGAAAGATAATGCAAGCGCGACTTACAACAATACGTAAAATATTCAATCTTGTGTATGACGGGTCATTCTTTAAGGGGGGGGTATGGTTTTGAGGGTTCAAAAAAAGTGATTTTTTTTTATTGCATATTATGAAAGTATAGTAACTCAAGAATGTTGTCTGTTAATATGAAGTCAATCGGAGCAAAACTCACAAAGATATAGCTTTGGAAGTAGGCGTGTCTCGAACGACTACCTGAGCTGTAACCGCTCAGCGGAAAGGCAGCTGTTTCTCAATCTCTTTTGTTATTGTCCCTAAGCAGTTTACAGAAAGGTCTTAGACAAGGTCGTTGTAACGGTACCTGGTGTTGGTTCATTTTCGAAGCAGACGCGGAGTGTAACAGTCGTGTTGTATTTTCTTACTCTATTTCGTTGTGATATTTTTGTTGTTCGCAAAATGCCGAGAAAAGTTTCAAGAGAGTGTAGAAAGGAGTCTGCAAAAAAGTTGTATCAAGCTAAAAAAATAGTTCCTCCGCATAAACGAAGAAACGATGACGATATTGAGGCAAGGAGTACGTCAACGAAAAAAATCAGACTAAGCTTTAGCCAAAAAGTTGCTGAAGATACAAATAAACATTTCAGAATCATTGATTTTCTGTTAGTTTTTTCAACAATTTCTACGTTAGTAAAGTGTGCAGTTTGTGATAGTACAGTATCATTTCAGTGTTGTGGCAAAATAGGTCTTGGTTTCAAGATAAAAATAAAATGTGAAAAATGCAAAGAACCTCGTTACGTTCCGTCTAGTGAACGAGTAGATAATCATATGTATGAAGTGAACTACCGATTTGCTTTCGTGATGCGAGTTTTAGGCTTGGGATTAGCTGGTTGTGACAAATTCTGCGGACTGATGGATTTATCCAGTAATTTCGTATCAAAATCGGTATACAACAATTACTTGAAGAAAATGTCCTCCAGTGTGACGAATGCCGCAAAAAGATTTTTTGTTTCTGCGATTAAGGAAGAAAAAGCAGCTATGTGTAGAGAAAAAAATATTGAATCTTCATCAGAATTAACTGTATCAGGCGATGGAACTTGGAAAAAGCGTGGATTTTCTTCTTTGTATGGCGTGGCTTCCTTGATTGGATATTACACCGGAAAAGTCGTCGATGTTCTCGTAAAAAGTTCATACTGTCACATGTGCGTTACTTGGAAGAATAAGCTTGATTCTGCAGAGTTCGAACAATGGCAAGAGAACCATATAAATGAAGATCAATGTTCTGTAAATCACAAAGGAGCATCCGGTAACATGGAAGTCGACGCAATTGTCACAATGTTCAAAAGATCGCAAGAGAATAACGTGAAGATTCGCAACTATATTGGAGATGGTGACTCGAAAACATATAGTGGTGTTATCAATGCTGAACCTTATGGTGAAAATTTTCTGATCAATAAAAAAGAATGTGTTGGACACGTCCAAAAAAGGATGGGAACTCGTTTGCGTGGTTTAGTCAAAAAAACTGTGACTGATAGTGAAACTAAAACTGGAAAAAATATCCAAAAAAAAACTCTCTCAGGTAAAGGGAAACTGACTGCAAAAATGATTGATAAGCTCACCCAGTACTATGGTCGTGCAATTCGTTTCAATTCTAATTCTGTAGAAGAAATGAAAAAAGCCATTTGGGCAACTTACTATCATTATGCCTCAACCGATGCAAAACCACAACACGAAAACTGCCCTAGCGGAGAAGACTCATGGTGTGAATGGCAGAAAGCCGCAGCTTCAAACAAGCTGAATAATTTCAAACACTCATATTCTGCTCTACCAACTGATGTTTTACAAGGAATCAAGCCAATTTATGAAGATTTAAGCAAAGATGCTCTCCTAGAGCGATGTATTGGCGGATTCACACAAAATAATAATGAGAGTTTGAACCAGCTTATTTGGAAGATTGCGCCGAAAGTTGAGAGTGGTTCAGCAACTGTCGTCGAATTTGCATCTTCAGTGGCTGCTTGTGTTTTCAATGAAGGCTGTAACGCTTATTTAACCTTCCTAGAAGATATGCGAATCAGTACTGGTCCAAGTTGTCATGGATGGGCGCTTCTAACCGACGATATTCGAATGAACAGAGCAGATGAGCGAGCAGCTGAAACCGCTAAAAATGATAGAATTCGCCGCAGACTTGATCAAAAAGATGCTTTGGACATTCTTGACGAAAGTTCTATACTCTATGGTCCCGGCATTGATGATTCTATGTGAGTAAAATAAAAAATAAATAGCTTACTAAGTTTTATCAGGGTCTTTTCGCTACGAAAAACTTTAAACGCGTTTTTCTCAAATCGATGTTTTTTGAGTCGGTGCACTCTGTAACTCAAAATCTATTTAACCGATCGTTCTCAAATTTTTTACAGTATTTCCTTACATAATTCATGAGGTAACCCTGTTGAGATTTTTTCGTTTTTGATTTTATTTTTTTTATTATTAACAACAATAGTCATGAATTCAGGCCAAAAATCGGTATTTTCACTTTCAAGTCTTGTAAAAAGTTCAAAAATTAAAAAAAAATGGAAAAACTCGACAGGGATACTTAGAGGGACATAAAAATTAAAAGAAAAACTTTGGTTATTTCATTTCAGATGATCCAGTGCTGAGGTATGACGTGCACCGCAAAATGTATTTTTTCTGAGGCGCCTGCGAAGAATTGCTGCCATTCGGTCAATTTTCAATATTTTTCAACCAATATTCCACGGAATATAGTTCAATAACTACTCTTTAATGTATAATAATTAGAAATAAATTTACTTTTACCGTACGCCCAAAAAAAAATCTGTAAAAACCTGTTTTTTTCTGCCTTCAAAACCCTACCCCCCCCTTAATTGTATTTATACATTCAAAAGTGCTAGACAACTTATACAAACTCAAGAATGTTTATCAAATTCGGCATGTTTATGACGAAAATTATCCCTGAAACAAATAGTTATAGTGCGTTTGGTTTCATTTTTATTTCCAATTTATTATGACATTATTCTTGGTATTGCTTTTATATCGCAGACAAAGCAGTTTATCCTCCTTTGAGCCATTGTTGAAAATTGTCAGAATCTAGACAAAAACTTATCTTTATGTATTTCAATACATTCCAAAAAAAGAAATTCTAGACCAAAATATATGTTTCGTATATACGAGGCATGATCAAAAAGTAAGGTAGCTTTTTAAAT
Source organism: Chalcis sispes (assembly GCA_949987625.1). Taxonomy (NCBI): domain Eukaryota; kingdom Metazoa; phylum Arthropoda; class Insecta; order Hymenoptera; family Chalcididae; genus Chalcis; species Chalcis sispes. The sequence goes on along the minus strand of OX465095.1, from coordinate 38,987,887 downwards.
TTCGTACGCTCTGTAGACTCTAATTTCAAAATTTTTTTTTTGTTATGTTGGTACACTCGTCACGATCATATGTTCACAGTTTCGACTATATAACATGTTCTTTTTTTTATGTGAAAAGTATAAAGGTTGGACTCGTGTTTGCGTGATCGGTGATTTTTTGCTGTTGAAAATAATGGAGCTAACAGTTTGTAAAAATTTTTGTGTAAAAATAGTATAAAGTGCTTGAAAACTCTTAAAATGTTGACTGCAGCTTACGGTGAGCCAACTCTGAGCAAAAACTATGTTTGTAAGTGGTATAAGTTATTCCAAGAGGGCCGAGAAAATGTTAACGATGATTCTCGCTCCGGACGCTACAGCACGTCAAAAACCGATGAAAATGTTCAGTCAGTGAAAGAAATAGTATTAAAAAATCGTTGTATCACGATTAGAGAAGTAGCTGATGATCTGAACATATTGTTTCGCTCATGCGGATCGATTTTAACGGATGTTTTGGGTATGGCACGTGTGTCAGCGAAATTCGTTCCAAAATTGCTTGATTTTGATCAGAAGCAGCATCGCATGAACATCACCCAAGACATGTTGAACGACGTCAATGATTATCCTGATCTGCTCAAAAGAGTTATAACTAGTGACGCATTATGGGTATATGGTTATGACGTCAAAACCAAAGCCCAATCATCCCAATATAAGAGCCCAGGAGAGTCAAGACCGAAAAAGGCATGCCAAGTTCATTCAAATGTAAAGGTTTTGCTCACAGTTTTTTTTGACTACCATGGCGTTGTGCATTAAGAATTCCCACCACAAGGTCATACGGTAAACATAAAGTATACTGTTAAGGTTATGCGGCAATGGCGTGAATCAATAAGAAAGCAACGGTCGGATGTGTGAAAAGAAAATTCATGGATTTTGCACCATGATAATGCACCTGCGCACACGTCATTACTAGTGAGTAGTTTTTTGGCCAAAAACAATACTACCATCATGCCTCAGACACCGTATTCGCCAGACTTGGCCCCCTGCGATTTTTTCCTCTTCCCGAAATTGAAAAGGCCCATGAAAGGACGAAGATTTGTGACGATTGAGGAGATTAAGGCTGCATCGCTGAAGGAGCTCAAAGCAATACCCAAAAGTACATTTCAGAAGTGTTTTGGCGACTGGGAAAAGCGCTGGCACAAGTGCATTGAATCAGAGGGAGATTATTTTAAAGGGGATAACATAATTTTAGATGAATAAATAAAAATTTGTTATAAAAAATGAAAAGTCACCTTATTCTTTTATCACACCACGTATTCTGTATATATTAGGTTGCTGCAGATGAGATGGCCGATTTAGCTATGACATAAAGTTGGCTGTAATTTTAGTGTATTATGTTGGCACAAGGCGGCGCAAATGATATGACACATTGAAGTATAAATACTGCTACCTTGGTTTATGGAGTCATTTCTCTTTTGCACTTCATAGTGATCGTAAAAACAAAAAGAGAGAGTGTGAACATGGAAGTGAATCAAAAACGGCTACTTTTACTATACGAATTTAAATTAGAGCACAACGCAACAGAAGCAACGAGGAATATCAACAGTGCATTTGAACCTGATACAGTTAGCGAACGAACCACTCGGCAGTGGTTCGAAAAATTTCGATCCAGAGATATGGACCTTGGAGATGAGCCACGTGGACACCCAGGACCATCAATCGATAACGACGAGCTTTGTGCATTAGTGGAGTCTGACCCCCGCCAAACCATAAGGGATCTTGCCAAGAAATTAGGCGTTCACAATTCGACAGTTTGCCGCCACTTGCAACAACTTGGAAAACTGAAAAAGCTTGAAAAATGGATTCCGCATGATCTTACCGAGTAAAACATGACGTGTCGAATGGAGATTTCAAGTTCTCTTCTCTCCTGCAACAAAAAGGAACCGTTCTTGCACCGAATTGTCACCTGCGATGAAAAGTGGATTCTATACGATAATCGTCGCCAGTCGCCCCAATGGCTAGATGTCGATAAAGCGCTAAGACACATGCCGAAACCAAGCCTTTATCCAAAGAAAATAATGGTAACTGTTTGGTGGTTTGTAGCTGAAGTTATCCACTATTCGTTCCTACAACCTGGCGAAACCATTAATGCTGAGAAATACTGTGCTCAACTGGATGAAATGCATCAGAAATTGATAGTCCAACGACCTAGGCTTGTCAACAGGGATGGAGTGATACTGCTTCATGATAACGCACGACCTCATGAATCGAGAACAACGGTCCAAAAATTAAACGAGTTGTGCTATAAGACTCTTCCTTACCCTCCATATTCATCAGACCTCTTACTAACAGATTACCATTTCTTTAGACATTTGGATCACTTTTTGACAGGGAAAAGGTTTAATAATGAAGCTGTTGTCAAAAATGCCTTCGAGGAGTTTCTTCGAACCAGAAACTCAGACTTCTACAAAACTGGAATGAATGTACTTGCATCTCGTTGGGAAAAGTGTGTTGCATCTATTGTTACTCATTTTGTTTGAATAAATTGTCTTTATAAAAAGTTACAGCTGTTTAAAAATTTATTATTAAATCGGCTATTTCATCTGCAGCAACCTAATAGTATATTTCGTGACCTCAGACGGACATTTTTGCGACAAAGGCAATAAAATGCTATTTGAATATAACAAATTCAACGTTGTAAGAAACTTGACTGTCAGATAAATTCACCGCGTAAAGCGTAAAGAAAAAAAATTTATCAAATATCACGGGAAACTTTCAAAAGTGATTAGTGAGATTTAACCAAAAAACATTTAGCGTGACTAAAAATAAATATATAGAAAATTTAGAATGGACAGAAATCATAAGCCTAATAAAATATACGAGGTCTGTTCAAGAAGAATCCGGCCTTCCCTTATACTAGGTATCCCATTTTAAAAAACGGATGCATATATGTCTAGAAATTAAGCTTTTAAGAAAAAAGTTTTTAAACAAAAGTTGTTAGATTTTGAAGAAGACGTCTAACTGTGAGCTTGACCATGACTTCAAATATGTTATTCGAAGACAAGTTGGTTCTTTTAAATGTAAACCCTTACTTTTGACCCCGGAAAACGAAAGGGCAGAAAATTTGATGTCTTAATCTGACGTTGACCATGATCTTAAATATGACCTTCAAGGTCATTTAAAAATCAATTTAATATATTAAATGGGAAGTTTTACCTTTGACCGCGGAAAAAGAAAGAGCAGATAATTTTACATCTAAACAGTTATGACCTTGACCATAACCTTCATGGTCATTTCGAGGTTAAATTAATTTTTTCAAAGGGAAGTCTGCCTTTGGCCATGAAAATATGAAAAGGCGATAAACTTAAGTAAGATATCTTTTACCTCGACATTGACTATGACCTTGACCATCATTGAAGGCTATTTGAAGGTCAAGTTACATTTTTTTTGAAAGGGCACTTAAACTTTAAATCCCAATTTTAATACTTAATAATTTTTTTGGCATTCTTCTAACAGTAGGCAAATAATAATGGTCTCCTCAGTTTAATCCAAAATGAAAAAGTAGTTAATGTTAACAAATAAATTTTCATTATAAATTAACTTAAACAAAATTTGACACATAGAAAATAATATTTTTGCAGCTTATAATACTTGTCTCAGTAAACAAAGATTCTTTTCTTATAATAAGAGAAGTTTAATAGTCTCGAATTTTGCATTATTTTTGCCTTGATTTAACATTCTGATAGTCGGCGATCACTTTCAATGAATAACATAGTTTATTACAATCATTCTGGAAACGTGAATGAATTCTTTTTTGGTTAGTTTCTTCATTGTTAATTTGGTTGCCATATTGTAGACTCGAAATAATAGTGGCCATATAGTGGTTTCCAAAGTTATTACTAATTTAAGCAAATGTGTTATTCATTGTAAGTTCATTTAAATGCAAAGTTGAGGCATCATATTGAAAAATGTTGAGTTTCTTCAAATTCTCTTATTCTTAAAAGAATTCATTATTTAATTGAAGAAATAATTTATTTGACTGTTTATTTCTTAAATTAAATTTGTTTATTCAATTTAAGTCTTATTTTTGATATTCTGTCACTATGCCTGTCCATATACGAGGGGCGTTCGTGCAAAAATAAAAACTGCTTACGTGTTTGGGGTAATCCTTTCTCCCTTAAGGCTTATACACTTTGTCCAACGATGTTCTAGTTTGTTGATCCCTTCCGAATAATAGGATTTGTCCAAGTCTGTAAAATATCCATTAGTGTCTGCAATCACCTCCTCGTTTGAATAAAATCTTTGTCTCGCCAGCCATTTCTTAAAATTAGGGAACAAATAGTAGTCTGAGAGAGTTAAGTCTGGAGAATAGGGAGGATGTGAAACGAGTTGGAATCCTATTTCGATTAATTTTGCGACCACAACTGCTGAGGTGTGTGCTGGTGCGTTGTCGTGATGGAAAAGGACTTTCTTGTGGGCCAATAGCGAGCGTTTTTCTTGCAGCTCGGTTTTCAAACGGTCCAATAACAATGAATAATATGTACCTGTAATAGTTTTACCCTTTTCTAGATAGGCGATGGGGATTATCCCTTGCGAATCCTAAAAGACAGTCGCCATAACCTTTCCGGCCGAAGGGACGGTCTTTGCCTTTTTTGGTGCAGATTCCCCCTTGGTAATCTATTGTTTGGATTGCTGTTTGGTCTTAGGAGTATAGTAATTTATCCATGTTTCATCCACTGTGACGAGACGATGCTTAAAGTCCTCCGGATTTTTCTGGAACAGCTGCAAACCATCTTTGCAACACTTTACACGATTCCGTTTTTGGTCAAGCGTAAGCAATCGCGGCACCCATCTTGCGGATAGCCTGCTCATATCTAAATGTTTATGCAAAATATTATGTACGCATTCAATCGAGATGGCCACAGCACTAGTAATCTCACGCACCTTAACTCTTTTGTCATCCATCACCATATCATGGTTTTGATCAATGATTTTTGGAGTCGTAACCTCCACAGGCCGTCCAGAACGTTCAGCGTCACTTGTGCTCATATGGTCAGTCCGAAAATTTTTAAACCACTTATAAACTCTTCTAATCGAAGATGCAGAGTCACCATAATGTTTATCAAGCTTTTCTTTAGTCTTCTGAGGCGTTTTGCCTTTCATAAAGTAATGTTTAATCACCACGCGAAATTCTTTTTCGTCCATTTCTTGAAAATCACTCGACTTCCTTGATTCATACAAATGCCAAACACAAAAAAATAGACCAATATGGCTGCAACTTGGTGCGTGTTCATTCAAGAGATGCTACTAACGAAACATGACCTCGATGCGCGCCGGTGGTGCCATCTCGGACTTTGCATGGACTTTTCAAACACCCCTCGTAGCTAATGAAATTATTGATATTCTTCTTGTGTTAGAAGAATGTCGACAAAACTACGTTTAAGCTTCAATTTTAAATGCTGCAAGATTCCCCATAAAACGTCATCTCAATAACACTGTTATTCGTAATATTAAGTTGCGTAGCCGACAAGGTAAGTTTGCTCGTAAAAGGAGGTCCATGTTAATAGAAGATTATGCTAATAATCCTCGAATGATTGCGGCATTGGCTATGGTGTACCTGGATCTTTAGATAAGTTAACGTCAAATTGAACGAGTTTGGTGTAACAAAATTAACAGCCAGCAGATATCTAAAAAATGTAAAGTACCATCCGTATCACATATCTTTAAACCAAGCTTTATCGGTTGAGGATTATCATAACTTCATAAAATATAAAGGTGAGGATTCGGAATGCATGTAACACCATACCGCGAAACGTATTTTAAAAAACGATATTGCATTCCCGAAAATGAGTCAACTTGCGAATCCGAGGAGATTGAGCAACTTTTGAACATCTTTTGTCTTAAATAGCTCTTTTCATCCCGCCTCAGCTGAAAATATAGCTTACATCGATGAATAATTTTGCCTTAACTGGCGTGGTCTCTGCTTGATCTTGTCTTAACTGGCCTAAGGGTCTCTGTCCTATCTTACCTTAACTAGTTGGATCCCGGCTTGGTAAAATTTTCTGTTATTTTGTTTTTCGGGGTTAAAAGTAAGGGTTTTTGGACCGGTATGTAAACATGTTACAGGAATTTTTTTTCCTACAGCTAGATGAGTTGGACTTAAAAGACATTTAATTCCAACAAGACGGTGCAACGGCACATACTTCAAGAACATCGAAGGCTGCTTGGAGAGAACACTTCCTAGAGCGCCGCATTTCAATTAGGCGCGATTTAGAGTGGCAGGCCCACTCTTCCAATTTGGCCCCTTGTGATTTTTTTCTATGGAAATTTTTGAAATTCCGTGTTTATGCGAACCATTCAAGGACCCTACAAAATTTGAAGACTAGCATCCAGAAAGAAATTGCCAACATAACGCCTGGAATGCTGGCAAGAGTCATGACAAACGCCAGAAATCGGTTTACTCAGTGTTTGGATAATTGGGATATCACCTACCTGATTTGATCTTCAAAAATATGTACAATAAAACTTTAGGTATGCGTCTACATTATATAAAAGAAATATAAATTTTTTTAATCATACAATGGGTTTTATTAAGCTTTGAAAAAAAGAAGTTATGCCGCACCCTGTATATGTATGTAATCCAAACAATAATAAATTGATTATCACAATTTTACAAGATAAATTGTTAAAGTTGCAATTGATTTACTTATCTAATGTTAATATTTATACATATTTTAATATACATTTATACATACAAATGCAATATACATTATTTTTAAATTTTACTGAAAAAGAATTCAACTTAAGTAACAGTTTATTTAATTAGAAAAACAGTAAACAATTTAGATATTACTTGTCGATAGTATTATTTAATATGATAAAAAGTAGAATATAATATAATATAATATGGATAGAGAATTTAAAAATTATATGTGTAACAGACTTAATTACAGTTCTTTTGTTAAAATTTATGTTACAAATATACTTGCTGTTTTGTAATTGGCATCGTTAAGAAATATTATTTATATAATAATAAAAATAATAAATCCAATAAATCTTTATTCCAATTAAAATCTAAAATTGAATACTTTTATCACATATTGTATACTATATTGAGTCTGAACTTTTAAAGAGCAAGCAAAGAAAATTAAAAAAAACTAAAAGTACGTGTAGACTAAAAATTATAAACACTTTGTCGTGTTTCCTCTTACAAACTCTTTTAAATTACTCTTATGTATCAATTCATTATTGGAACTGTAACGTCGGGGTGACGTTACTATTGCGTGCGAAATTTGACGCAAACCTGCCTTGTGCCTTTTTCGAGCCTAAGTACTGAAACTTATGGGCTCGGGACGGCAGAGGTATTAATTGTAAGATTTTATAGAAAGGGTGGTGAGATGCGGGACTGAACAACCATATAAGCCGACGTTGGCCTACAGATTGTTCTGGAAAGGACCTAACAAGTGATGTTTGGAGAGAGATATTTAGCCGATCTTGGCTAATACTATCTCTTTGGAGGTTGAAAAGAAAAAAAGAAAAATTTGAATTCAAAACTCACTTTTTTATTCCAGAAAAGGTCTAGGTTGGCTGGAAGTCCTCACTCTCTTTCTCTCTCTCTCTGTTTGAATTCTGCAGATCCTCGTCGTCGTCTTCTTCCTTCTTTTTTGTGTTGGAAAATGAATAGTTGTTGTTCTTAAAAGAACAGTTTGTGAAATTTATATATAAAAATAGATGACTGCGGGTGCCGTCGTTTTCAAACGAATTCTCGTAGTGATTCCTAGTGATTGCTTGTCATCGAGTGCTGCCTGAGGTCTGCTGGCTGTCGAAAATTTTGCGCGATATTTATCCGCTTTTCCGAAGTAGCTCCAAACGAATCCTTTTTTCGGAAAATTTCTGGAGAGGGTAAGATTTACGGGCCCCCTTCTCCTCGGAGGGCCTGTCTGAGAGGGCGTGGAAAGCCTCTGTAAGGGTGTGTTGTCTTGAAGTCGGAGAGAGAGAGATTGAGAGGGGACTATCCACTTTTACAAAATTGTATAATAACTTAAAACTAATGTTATTATTTATATTTTATAAATGTTTATTTTATTATAATAATTAACGTAAAATTTGAACAAGGCTACGAAAAAGAATCGTCTGCGTAGCTTAATTCTAACAATAATTACAATAAGTTAATTCATTTTTAATATTTTATTTAGTTTTGTTATGAAAAAGAATGATTTTATTGGTCTTATAATTGTTACGTCCAAATGATTATTCGTGACAGACATAATCCTCGTTAAATTCGTAGAATCCTTACCACGAATTTATTTTGCACGTAACCCCTTTTTAAGCCAAGGTATTATCCTTATAGCTTGGGATAGGTTACCGTGCTTGATTTAATAAATACCATTCGACCAATGATTCCTGTGAGTCTTAAGGAAAGGGGTACATTTATTTGGCGCTTACTTTAATTGTTAACTGGTTAATAGAGACGGGCTTAAATAATTATAGTATACATATAGTTAAAAATAAATCAGCGGTATGAATTCGTAAATATTAATAATGTATTCGGTCTGTGTTACAGGCCGACTACGTTTATTTTTATTGTTAATAACTTAGATTTAGCGAACAACTAGAAAGGAAATAGTATACATATATTTAAATAAATTATTGTTATAAAATTGTAATGAAATAAAGTGTCCGGCCTGTATTACAGTCCAAGCTACACTTTATTTTGTTAATAATGAAATAAAATTGTATATGTGAGTTAGTATAATAAAATTGTAAAATGGAATAAAGTGTCCGGCCTGTATTACAGTCCAAGCTGCACTTTATTTTGTTAATAGATGAAATAAAATTGTATATGTGAGTTAGTATAATAAAATTGTAAAATAAAATAAAGTGTCCGGCCTGTATTACAGTCCAAGCTGCACTTTATTTTGTTAATAATGAAATGAAATTGTATATGTGAGTTAGTATAATAAAATTGTAAAATGAAATAAAGTGTCCGGCCTGTATTACAGTCCAAGCTGCACTTTATTTTGTTAATAATGAAATGAAATTGTATATGTGAATTAGTATAATAAATTTGTAAAATGGAATAAAGTGTCCGGCCTGTATTACAGTCCAAGCTGCACTTTATTTTGTTAATAGATGAAATAAAATGGTATATGTGAGTTAGTATAATAAATTTGTAAAATGGAATAAAGTGTCCGGCCTGTATTACAGTCCAAGCTGCACTTTATTTTGTTAATAGATGAAATAAAATGGTATATGTGAGTTAGTATAATAAAATTGTAAAATGAAATAAAGTGTCCGGCCTGTATTACAGTCCAAGCTGCACTTTATTTTGTTAATAATGAAATGAAATTGTATATGTGAATTAGTATAATAAAATTGTAAAATGAAATAAAGTGTCCGGCCTGTATTACAGTCCAAGCTGCACTTTATTTTGTTAATAATGAAATGAAATTGTATATGTGAATTAGTATAATAAAATTGTAAAATGGAATAAAGTGTCCGGCCTGTATTACAGTCCAAGCTGCACTTTATTTTGTTAATAATGAAATGAGATTGTATATGTGAATTAGTATAATAAAATTGTAAAATGGAATAAAGTGTCCGGCCTGTATTACAGTCCAAGCTGCACTTTATTTTGTTAATAATGAAATGAGATTGTATATGTGAATTAGTATAATAAATTTGTAAAATGGAATAAAGTGTCCGGCCTGTATTACAGTCCAAGCTGCACTTTATTTTGTTAATAGATGAAATAAAATTGTAAATGTAAGTTAGTATAATAAAATTGTAAAATGAAATAAAGTGTCCGGCCTGTATTACAGTCCAAGCTACACTTTATTTTGTTAATAATGAAATAAAATTGTATATGTGAGTTAGTATAATAAAATTGTAAAATGAAATAAAGTGTCCGGCCTGTATTACAGTCCAAGCTGCACTTTATTTTGTTAATAATGAAATGAAATTGTATATGTGAGTTAGTATAATAAAATTGTAAAATGGAATAAAGTGTCCGGCCTGTATTACAGTCCAAGCTGCACTTTATTTTGTTAATAGATGAAATAAAATTGTATATGTGAGTTAGTATAATAAAATTGTAAAATAAAATAAAGTGTCCGGCCTGTATTACAGTCCAAGCTGCACTTTATTTTGTTAATAATGAAATGAAATTGTATATGTGAGTTAGTATAATAAAATTGGAAAATGAAATAAAGTGTCCGGCTTGTATTACAGTCCAAGCTGCACTTTATTTTGTTAATAATGAAATGAGATTGTATATGTGAATTAGTATAATAAATTTGTAAAATGGAATAAAGTGTCCGGCCTGTATTACAGTCCAAGCTGCACTTTATTTTGTTAATAGATGAAATAAAATGGTATATGTGAGTTAGTATAATAAAATTGTAAAATGAAATAAAGTGTCCGGCCTGTATTACAGTCCAAGCTGCACTTTATTTTGTTAATAATGAAATGAAATTGTATATGTGAATTAGTATAATAAAATTGTAAAATGAAATAAAGTGTCCGGCCTGTATTACAGTCCAAGCTGCACTTTATTTTGTTAATAATGAAATGAAATTGTATATGTGAATTAGTATAATAAAATTGTAAAATGGAATAAAGTGTCCGGCCTGTATTACAGTCCAAGCTGCACTTTATTTTGTTAATAATGAAATGAGATTGTATATGTGAATTAGTATAATAAAATTGTAAAATGGAATAAAGTGTCCGGCCTGTATTACAGTCCAAGCTGCACTTTATTTTGTTAATAATGAAATGAGATTGTATATGTGAATTAGTATAATAAATTTGTAAAATGGAATAAAGTGTCCGGCCTGTATTACAGTCCAAGCTGCACTTTATTTTGTTAATAGATGAAATAAAATTGTAAATGTAAGTTAGTATAATAAAATTGTAAAATGAAATAAAGTGTCCGGCCTGTATTACAGTCCAAGCTGCACTTTATTTTGTTAATAGATGGAATAAAATTGTATATGTGAGTTAGTATAATAAAATTGTAAAATGAAATAAAGTGTCCGGCCTGTATTACAGTCCAAGCTGCACTTTATTTTGTTAATAGATGAAATAGGAAGGAAGTTTGTAAAAAAACAATTAACAAGTTTATAGATTAACTCACTTTTATTGATGGTTTTTCTTTTAGCTGGTTTTATACAAGGGTATGCCGGGCTCGATACGAAACTCGCTGGTTACAATAATGGTGGCGGATTTCGGTGCACGGGTTTACAGAAAAGAATTTGAACAAAGAAAAAATTAAAAAATTAGGTGACGTGACATTAGACTTGAGATTTGATCTGATCTGGATTATTGAATTGTGCGGCGCTTTTATATGTTCGGCAAGCCTTTTCGGCGGCGCGGTCCAGTGACAGTGGTGGGGGGGGGGGAAGCTTGCTGCATGGTGATGCATCTTATTACGCCGCGTATCACAAAAATTTTAATTATACCGGTAATGTTTTTATTATTTATTAAAGTCAGTACATATTTTATAATTTATGCGCATAATTGAACGTATTTCAGTGATAACATGGTTTTATAAAGAATATAAATTATGTTAAAGATCGCTTATGTGTTTAACGTATTTATTTACCCGATATAAATATATTTATATTTATTTATATATTTATTTGTCAATACTAAGCCCTATAATTATCTTCGTAAGTTTCTAATGATAGATAAATTTTATTCGAATATGAAAACGTAAAATATATTTTGTATATAAAATATAAACAAAAACTTAAAATAAAACTACATAATTATCGCGCTTAAATTGACAAATCTATTCTAAAAACTCCTAATGTATTTTTCTGAAAGAGTCTGATTATTAATAATCTTTGTAATTTTTAAAATAATTACAAGACTGTCAAAAGAAAATTATGTTTATATTGCATTGTAATAAAGATATTTAATCGACTATCCTAGATATATAGTAAAGGCAGGTTTTCCTTAGGATCGATAAAAGGAAATTAAAAATAATTAAATTAAATAAAGGAAAAGAACATCGGCAACCTCGCTATTTTCGTGATTAGTAAAGTACAAAGAGAAAATTGTATATATAAAAGACACGTTGTTTATATCCGGATAATATCTTATTACATTATTTGTCTGACTGTATCGCCTTTCCTTCAAGTATGCGAGTTGTTTGTTTCTAGCGCGAAGAAGGAAGAAAGTAAACGAAAGCTTAAAACGGTCTTTGGAGCTAGTTATATATTTAGTGCGTTTGATAGTTTTAAATTGCCTTAGATGATTCCTTCCTTATCCACTGCCAGAGGCAATGCAATTCTATTTACCATAAGTGTATATAATATATTCTAATATTACGGTACGGACGTAACATAATGTTTAAGTTTTTCTATTATGTTAGCACCTATATAATTTCAAAAATTTTCTTAACAAAGAATTTAACTTAAATATATGTTTCTATAATTGTCCGTATTTTAATGAATAATAATGATAATACAAAATAAGTTTTAAACAACATATCATAGTGATAGTTTATTTGATGAGTTGAATAATTTTAACTTTGCGTTTAAGATATAATTTTGATTTCGGATTTACATTATTATTACACAAAATCTAGACAATTATAGAGGCGACTTATAATTTAAATATTATCGCTTAATTCTGAATATGATCTTGATCATTAATTTTAAAATATAATTTAAAATAATTTTTAACATAATTAATGCCAAGATATAAAAAGAATAATTTTCACTAGTAAGTTCTAAAATATAATTCTAAAATAACTTTATAATAATTAATTTTAATATAAATTTAAACCTAAATATACTTTTAGCTTAAGAGTAACAAAAAAAATATTATTCTTATTAGGAGTTTCGGTAATGTTAATTTTACAAAACATTTTGTTTTTATATTAATCTTAAAATTAAATTAATCATTATTATGTATAATAATATTTTTTTTGTATTTAGGTTTTACATAAAACGTATAATTACATATATTTCTTATTTCATGCGCGTTTTCTTTCGCATAATTTTTTATTTAAGTATTTAGTGTAAAAATCAACTTAAATTCTAATGCGCGTATTAGCTTAATCTTAAATATTGGTTCCTTTTAATAAAAAGATAAAACGATTTCTTTATAATTCAAATTATCTCAAACGTTTATAAATTTTATTAAAGAAAATAAATGCATAGGAAAATTTATTACATGTGTTTTTTTTTTTTATCTTTTTATTTCAAAAGAAAGAATAGAAAATTATCTTGTTATTTTGTTCAATGAAAATGAACATAGTCAGGCCATTTTTGCTATCGTGAAAGATTGTTATAGATATTTTTAGTATAATTCTTTTTTTTTTAGTATACGTATACATTTTTATATGCATACACTTAGAAAGAAAAATCGGCTGTATTATTTTAAAGTAAATTTCTATTAAATTTAAAGATAGCAATTGTGTTTTTTGTTTTTTTTTTTTAATATACATGGTCTATTTCATTAAAAAATAATTACCTTTTTATAATATTAAAAATGTTAAATTGTCGTAAATTATACAAGAAGCAGGAGTTTGTTGTATTTTGATGAAATAAATTATATGACTGTTAGAAACTTATTTTTGGATTTTATATTATTTATAAAATTTAAATTTTTACTTGGTGTATGTTAAACAATAAGAAATTTTATCTATTTTCTCGTATGCACTTTCTATGTTTTTTCCTTTCGGATTTTAGATAATTATTTTGGAATTCATTTTGTATAAATAAAAAAAATTATATACCTTGTGAGGTATTTTTAGAAATTGCAGTTTTTATACTTTTTGTTAAACATTGTATCTTTTATTTTATTTAAATATTATTTAATATATTTCTAGTTTAAAACAGTTACTTAATTTATTTACCGAGGTCTTCCTAGTGACCTATTTATTGTTTTATTACGCTACCTGTACAGTGCATCGGTAAGCGAAATTTACGGTTATAATTTGCGATAATAAAACAATTTAAAAATATTGCATAACATTATAATTGTATTACGCAGGGAAAGTTTGAAAAAGGAAAATACGTATTTTAGATAGGAAAACTATAGGTAGAAAAAACGGTGTTTATGGGACGGTTTTATGTTTTTCGGCGCCGAGTTGACGTGCACGTGCTTGACCTAGTGTCCTTTCGTTAGACTCAAGTGCATGTACCATTTTTTCTATCGTTCCGGGAAAACTCGTAAACTCTTGGCCTACGCTTAGGGTCTCTTTCACAATGGTCTTTGTCAATAGCCCACGCGTTAAGTAAGTTTTGGAGGGAAAAATTTTCATTGGAGGAAAAAATTTACTATAGTTCGACGCAAGTGGTCGATGAGATCGAAGCGCTTTCCCGCTAATCGGCAAGGGCAGGAAAGAAAAATAAAGCAGAGAGAAGACTTATCGACTCAACACAGGAAAAAAACCGAGGTCGTTTACCGACGTTACACCCCCATGCTAAAACGGTTACTAGGTGATCGTAGTATCAACTAGGAATCATATCGACGTAGTCGGAAAGAAAGCGATGACAATTCGTCACTGCTAGGCGGGGTTCTTCTAATGGCTGTAGTTAAAGAAACTTCTTGATGACAGGACTTGTGAAGTTGTTGGTATCGGGCCGGCTGGAGTCGGTGCTCTAGTGATGGATGGTGCTGATGAGGCCGGTAACTTAATTGTCACGAATTGTTCTGGAGCGGATGGTGGTGTTTCCAGTAGTCCCATTTCTACATCTTGTTGATGATTGGAATTATTTGCGGGGCTTCCAGTCATGTCAAGCGTCATGAATAGACGGGTTACTGATCCGCAGAGAGCGGCTAGGATGTGCTAAGAACATCCATACATTCGGTGAAGGAGAAATCCGTTGAATAAACCATTTACTCTTGTTTTTATTGCGAATATGATGAGGAAAATAGCCATTACAGCGGAGCTGATAGTTCCAAAAGTAATCAGTCGGTTCCAGGCAGTATTCCATACTGAATTTAATATTTTTCCCACTGCGTCTTTATTGAGGAGTTTTGAGATAGTGCCTTCATTGTCTATTATAGAGTATCTATGCATTTCTTTGGCAAATTCATCTAATAGTGACGATTTTTTGATCGGGAACATGATTCGTTCTTGTAATTGTTCCAGATCCTTTTCCGTATAAGTGCCGCTGGTTGCCAAAGAAGCTGGGTCGACGTATTTTCACGTCATCTGTGTGAAGGGCTTCAGTGTGAGAGATGCTTTGCCTTCTACAGGTCTTGGCATGATTTTCAGCCAGTCTTCGTTTACTCTGTAGTATGATGGCAGGATGGCATTGCACGATACCCTGGTGCCATGATCTTTTGAAACATGTGTTTTTGGGGTTAAATATTGTGTTTGGTTGTTCCAAGTGACTTCCAATTCGGCGTAGCAGTATTCTCCATGTCGGAGTTTTACTTCTACAGGTACGCATTTAATAATGTGTACCACTTCGCCGCCTACAGTCGCCATGTAACCGGGTCCGTTCATCAAGTTATAAGCGAATTCATCTGGCGATTGGTCGGCTATTGCTTGAGCGTTTAGTAATGTCTGTCTCTCAATCTTGCATTGCTGTTGTAGGATGTTACGGTATAGAGATTGAATCTGTGATTTGATGTGTTTCTCGACGTATACGAATTTAGAATTCACATACGCGATGATGTCCAAATTCTCTATCGCCATCTTTCCTGGCTTCGCGAATAAATATCCTTTGGTGGTTTCTAGGATAAAGAGCTTAGGGTGTTCGGTCTTGACCACTGTGTATCCGCATAAGTTCTCACTGCCCTTGCTGGATAGGGCAAAGGTCACATCGTCAGTTGTAAGGGTGTAAATAGTTCGTTCGTGATTAAAACTGTTGTCCATGATTTTATTAGCCAGTCCTTCGTATAACAGTCCGTAATGGTCAAATTTACATTGGTCTAAGGGTAGAGCTTCCCAGAAGGTATACCCGCTTTCAAGGTCGATGCACGAGGTTTCAGAGAGAGTGCACGATGTTCCGGAGTTTAAATGAATTTTGTTGTTATCAAGGTCAATTTGAGCAAACTGCTCTTTCAAGGTGATCCTTAATAGGCCTTGTACGACCACGTTTTCCCAAGCACCATAAGGGTCTTGGTAAACGCTTCCGGAACATCGCCCATTCTCAGAGAGTGTACCTGCGTAGATTAATGGGTGCGTTACAGTGCTATTAACTTTTATTTCGCTAATTACCGTGCTATCTCCAAACTTAAATATTCCAGTTTCATGCATTTGTTTATAAGCGCGCCTACTTATTTTGTGTATATATTTGGCCTGACCATAGTTAACTATCGAATTATGGGAGGACATTCCGCAGTAGTAAACTGTCCGCTGTATCTCTACTTTACACTGGATTACATGGGTTTGGCGATAATTTACTATTTGTAATAATTGTATGTAACGACGGGTTACATTTACAGGGTTCATGGGGGAATTGCATTCGCCTACTTCAAGTAGAGATACAGTGGTTATGTTCAGGTGGCGGGATCCGCAATCATAGCCAATTAGGCCATGGACCGAGCCAAGGAGGCATAAGAAGGCAATGGTCCTTGTCACGTCCATCTGAAAAATAAAGAGGTTAACAGTGCTCTAGTAAGGTTAGGGGTACATTTTATATGTTTGTTGTTCTGTTTTGTTAGAAGGTTAACATATTTTTTTTTTTTTTTTGTTATTTCGTTATGTTATCTTACATCCTTGTTTCTATTAGGTTTATTTTTTTATTAATTAGTTTTATATTTTTCGTTTTAGTTTATTTATTTATACAAAAAGAATGTTCTAAAATTGTTTATGTGTTTGTTAAGATTCCGATTTATTCCTCGTCATTTTTATCCGGCGGTCGCTTTTTCTTTTTAATTTTTATTTCTTTATTTATATAGGATTTTCGTAGTCGATTAGCGTGCACTATTTTATCGCTTTTCTTATAACGTATCCTAATATTATGGGATTTGAGGATTTCTAATACCTCATGGGGGCCTGAATAATGGTCGCCAAATTTCCCTGATTTGGGTCCAGTTAACAAGAACACGTAATCTCCTACTTTAAAGCTCTTAGGATAAATCTTTTTATCGTAAAGCTTTTTATTGCGTTCTTTAGACTCGATAAGGTTTTCATAGGCTAGCTTTTGGATGTCGTTTAGGCGGGTGACTAATTCCGTGATGTAATCTTTGTATGTTGGAAGCATGTCACTAGCGTGTAATGGGTCGTTGGATGGTAGCCGTGGGAGCTTGCCGAACACTACCTCGTATGGTGTGTGTTTGGTGCTTTCCTGTACGCTTGAGTTATAATTTAGCATAGCTACTTCGATCCATTCGTCCCATTCGTTGTTTCTGTCGGTGTACTGTTTTAGAAATTCACCGAGCGCATGGTGAGATCTTTCCAATGACCCATTCGACTGAGGGTGGAAAGCTGTCGTTCTGATTTTCTTAATGCGGAATCTTTTTGCAATTCTATTCATGAGGTGGCTCAAGATATTTTTCCCTTGGTCTGTTAGGATGGCTTTTGATGCTCCGAATACACATATGAATTTCTTGATTAAAGCGTCCGCGATAGTGGTAGACAGCACGTTCTTCAGAGGGACGGCTAAACAAAATTTTGACAATTGATCCTGAATGGTCAGGATGTACTCATGTCCTTTGCTCGTGAGTTTAAGTGGGCCTACGATATCCATTGCGATTTTGTCGAAAAAAGTGCTAGGTGTGTCAGTGATCACCATAGGCTGTTTCGTTTTTAATCGCACCAACTTTTTCAGTTGACACTCGAGACATTGTTGGACACGACGTTGTATGTCATCTTTTAAATTTTCCCAATAATATGCTTGGCGTATCCGGTTGAAGGTTTTTGAAATTCCTCGATGACCTCCAATCGGTGACTTGTGCAATTCTGAAAATATTTCGTCCCGTTTTTCGTTTGGGACGTATCTCAGTCTTCCGCTGCAAACTATGATCTTGATTGGCGTGTCCTTAGAAGAAGCCTTTATTAAACTTAAAACTTCGGACCATTCAAGTTTTTCTATAAATTTGCTTTTACTAATACTGACGGTTCTCTGTTTCAAGTTCATTAATAAATCTCTTAAAGTGGTCAATCCTCTTATCAAATTACTTTTAAACTGTGTTAGGGACTCGGGTTGTTCTCCTTTTATTCACACCGCGAATAATGACTTCCGACCCTGGCGTTTTATTCGGTTTACTTCGCCTATTAATCAATTTTTGATCAAGTTTATTTTGTTGTGTTCCGCCAATGTTTTTGCGCCTTCGTCGCAATTATCTCCAGTCGAGGCGATAAAGTAAACTATGTTGTTGTTTCGAGAGTGTAGTGGTTCTCTTATTTCTACGACGGATCGGTTGTTTAATTTTTTCTCGTCAGTAATCTTAGATTCATCGGAATCGGAGCCTTCTTCGTTGTCGACTTGGGATCTTGGTGAGGGTGCGAAGGGTTTGGAGTTCGCGACCTCGTCGGAATCACTGTCCTCGCTTTCTTGGTAGTCGACCTTTTTCTTGGGTCGCGATACTCTTTGTTCTTTAATCGGGGTGATTTCTTGGACCTTTTTAGGTCGTCCCCTGGGTTTTTCTGGTATTGATTTCGCAGGTTTGGGCGTTGGTGGCCTTTTCTGGATTTCATTTGGGGTGAGTTTATTCTTTTTTAGTTGTGCGCGTGTTACCACGTTGATGGCGCCTTCTTTGACTGGGTTGCGCGATAGAGCATCGGCATTGGCGTTTAATTTGCCGGGCTTATAAATTATCTTGTAGTTATATTCGGATAATTTAAATCTCCATTTCTGGACTCTTGTATTGAGGTCGGCTGTTTTAAACCATACTGAGGGTTGGTGGTCCGTTATTATCGTAAACTCCCGCCCATATACGTATGATCTAAATGCTGTTACGCTGTGCACTACGGCTAACGCCTCTTTTTCGTACACTTCATAGTTATCTTCGGCCCCACGCAACATGCGGGAGGTGTAGGCTATGGGCCGATCCTTCCCGATTTCTCCCTGGGACAGGACTCCTCCTATTGCGTAGCCTGAGGCATCCGTCGTGATTATGAAAAGCTGTGAGAAAATTTGGAAATTGTAACACGGGGGCAGTGCATAACATCTCTTTTAAGGTTTCAAATGCTTCTTCTGTTTTTTCATTCCATTCAAAAGTTGTTTTTTTTTTCAATAATTTAGTCAAGGGTTTTGAGACATACGCGAATCCCTTCATGAATCGCCGATAATATCCTGCTAACCCCAAGAACTGCCGAACGTTCTTTACGTTCTTAGGTCGTGGAAAGCCTCTTACAGCTTCTAGTTTCTTGGGATCAGGTCTTAGCCCTTTCTCGCTAAGTAGGTGGCCTAGGTATACAACCTCGCGTTTCAAAAATTCGCATTTGTCGATCTGTAGCTTTAATTCAGCTTCCCTTAGCCTGTCCATTAGTTCCGTTATTTTTTTGTGATGCTCTTCTAAGTCGTTGGAGTAAATGACGATGTCGTCTTGGTAGACAAACAATGTTATTCCCTGCATCCTTTTTAATAATTTGTCCATCAGCCTTTGGAAGGTAGCTGGCGCGTTTTTTAATCCAAAGGGCATCCTAACAAATTCGTAGTGGCCGAACGGCGTACTAAAGGCTGTCTTATGCGCGTCTTTAGGATGCATCTTCATTTGATGGAATCCTGACGCCAAGTCGAGCACTGTATAATACTTGGCCAATCCCACCTGATCAAATATTTCTTCGATATTAGGTAGTGGGTATGAGTCGCCTACTGTTTTTTCATTCAAGGCCCAGAAATCTAACACCATGCGCCATTTAGGGCGACCTTGAGCATCGGGCTTTTTTGGTACGGCCCAAACCGGCACGTTGTGGGGTGAAGTGGAGTTCTTTATGACTCCTGCCTTTAGCAATTCGTTCACCTGCCGATTAATTTCGTCTTTTAGGGCATGGGGGAACCGATATTGCTTGGTATGGACTGGGTTGTCGTCAGTCGTGGGGATTTCGTGTGTTATGAGATCTGTTCCTGGAAGTTCATCGCCAGGTAGGTAGAGCACGTCTCTGTTGTTTTGTACCAAATCAATTACGTATGACCTTTCGTGGTCATCTAAATGGTCTGTACGCAATTAATCTTCGATGTTTTCCTTGACTTCTGGTTCTTTGAGAGTCCCAGGATCTCCGAAGTCGGCGATTGACTTGAGCTGGTAATCCAGGTCTGTCGCTGTTTCGTTCTCTGAAATAAGGAAACTATTTTTTGTAGCCACGTTACTGTCGTGGTCTTCGTCTTTTAGTACTTCCAAAACATTTGCTTCGTCGTAAGTATTGCTGGATTCAGTACCAATTTCAAAAGGTCATGCAACGCCGTAACATACCATCAAGTGGTAAGTGTAATCAAGATGCACTCGAAAGTCGCGCAGGAAATCGCAACCTAGTATACCTTCCCCTGGGATATATATGTCGTCTTTTATCACCGAGAATCTTATTTTACTTCCCAAGAATGAGACCTCTATCGTTCCCCAGGTAGGTATAATTCTTTTTCTGATTCGTCGTAATGTGTATCTTTCTGTTGTGTCGATTTCCTCTTCGGACGGTATCAGACTTGATTTTATTAAATTTATTTCTGACCCTGAATCGACTAATAGTTTCCCTTCTGTGAGAATAGGGGGACTAAGTTTTTTCAAGAACGGCAGTCCGGTTTTTACGTCGCCTGTGATATTGTGCAGGTTCTTTGTTAAGCGAGGTCGATCTTCGTCGTCCCAGATAACCTTAATATGTTTATCGTTTATCGTCATTAGACTATTTTCTAAGTCTAATTTTGCTTGGGTGGTTTAAAAAAAATTCGCTCCCAGTACTCCGTCAAAAGTGATAGGAAAATTATTTCCTACCACTATGAACTCAATTACAGTTTCCCCAAATCTGATCTTTTTTTTCCCCAGACCTTCCTCTGTCTCGCCTCTTAGGCCATAGAGGGTATATCCGTCCTGACTTTTGAGGTATTTATGGTCTGGCAAAACATGTGCCTTTAGCATACTAACTTCTGATCCCGGGTCGATCATGAGAGTATTGGGAAATTTGTTTTGTAGGAGGTTGAGGCTCACGAACGGAATAGTTTTGCAGGTTCCTGGGGCATTAGTTCTCCTCGGAAATCCTCCAGTTCTATTGAAAGCGATGAGCGCTCTTGAGGTCGTGAGGCCTCCCTGGTGGCGCTCTGTTGGGGAAGACTCCTCTCGTTTTTTGGCTGGCTGTATTTTCTTTTCCTGCATTCAGTGTCCACATGTCCCTTTATTTGGCAGTAGCTGCAGATTGGTATACTGGCCTTATTGTTGGGGTTTTGCTGGCGGCAGACCGCCGCCGTGTGGCCGGGCTTGTCGCATTTAAAACAGCGTATCTCTGCTCTGGGCGAGTTGTTGGTGCGCTTGAAGCAGTTTAAGGCTAAGTGTCCAGACTTATTACACAATTGGCAGACGTTGACTACGCGCCTGTTCTTGTTACACTGTGCTGCTGTATGTCCTTTTTGTTCACATATTTGGCATACTACGTCATTACGGCAGAGGTTAGCGGTATGGCCCGTTTTCCTACAAATTTGGCACGTCTTTGCTTTGAGAAAACAAGTTTCCTCTGAGTGTCCTGGTTTATTACAAAACCGGCACATCGTCATCCTGGTCGCTCGTGCATCGTACCTGGTCTCTGGCACTCTTTGCGGCTGCGGGATCGTAACTTCTTCGCTCGTATAAAAGAGTCCCCTTCTATGAGGTCGCTGTTTATCGCGAAGGGCAGCCTTAGAGGCGATTTGTCTTTCAGCTAGTATAGCGTTTTTTACGATGTCTGAGATATTGTTTGTTGCCCTCATCCTATTTTCTATTTCAGGCTTCAGACCCTGCTTGAAACACTCTACTAGGTGTGCTTCCGTCTGTGCCCTGAATTCGGGGTCAAGGGCGCCAGTGGCTATCTTATGGGCCTCGTTTATCTGAGCTCCGAGGTCCCTCATACGGTTCGCAAGGGCAATGACATTTTCATTGTCTCGCTGGTATTTATTACCTAGTTCACCTAAAAGTTGCTGTTGTGTTTTGGTGCTGGCGTATATGTCCTTGAAAAAATCTTTTAAAGCTTTGACCGTCGGGAATGATGACCCGAGGATCGACGCGCGAGCTTCTCCTTTTATTTTGCTCCTGATGAGTCTTAACAGGTTCGACTCATCGTAGGGGCCGAGTATTTCCCTGGCCTCATTGCAGCCTTCTAAAAATTCGCTTAATGGGATATTTTTCCCATTGAATTCGGGTACTACACTGAGTGCGTCTTTTAGTGAGGCTTGGAAGATCGGTTTTTTGTCGATTCCGTTTGTTGCCCTCTGCGTGCTTGGTTGGGCCATCGTTGGGAGGTATTGATCCGAGATATTAAAATCGATCAGAGATTTACTGGCAAGCGTCTGATCCACGTCTTGATCTTCGTCAGAATTATCGGACGATCTCGGATTCGATGTGACAGAGCTAAAGCTTTTGTCTTTGGGGGAGCGGGACACGAGTGGCTTGCTGGAGAAAGGGTCTGTAAGTTTCCCACTGCCCTTCTTTCCTTTTAAGATATTGGCGACCTGTTGTCTGATTTGTCTTTTATCTGTCATTTGTTGATCGGTAACCTTTAAGCTATATAACTCTTCGGTTAACTCATCGAGCTTCTCCTCGAATTTTATTAAGCGAGCGACGACAGTTTCGCTATTGATGAAAAATTCTGATATCTGATCTTCTAAGATTTGTTGACCATTAGAGCCTCTTTGCATACGTTTTGAGGTCTTATCTCATAGGTTTTGTTTCAATATATTTTTTTTTGACTTTAAAAGGAGTGAAAAAAAAAATTTGTCTTGAATAATTTTCTTGATATTTTAGTTAATTAACAGGTGACTGGTTTCTTCCTCTTGATTTATCAGATTTAAGTTCTCGTAGGAAAAAGAAAGAGAAAAAAATAAGGAAGGAGTCGAAAAGAATATTCGTTTTTTTTGTAAATATTAAAATATAAGTAAAAATTTACACTTATTACAATAAAAAATAAAAATTAAATAAAAATTTACTTTAGAGGTGAAAACTTATGGATAGGTAGAGGAAGTGGGTCTAGAAATAATTAGAGGCATTTATCAATAAAAATTTTGTTCATATAAAATGAAAAAAAAATATTCACAAATCCTCTATATATTTTTTTATGATATATTGCCTCTGGGGCTCTATTCGGCTTATTCTTTTTTTGAGATCAGGCTCGCTGCTCTCACTATTCTGCTTCTTTTTTGGAATTCTATATGTCTGCGTTAAGTTCGAAACACAAATCGAACTGTGCGCTGGGAATTCCCCGTGCGCGCACAGAAGCCTTTCTATCCTCTCGTCGAGGGGTAGTCTTTCTTCTGTGGATCTATCGGTGGCGGTCTGTTTTGCTTCGACTTCTTTTAATTTTGCTATTCGTTCTTGGAGCCTACCCTCGTATTCTTTGCCAGGGACCCACTTTTGCCCCGTGGCTTCCCGGAATGCCTTCAGGTATCTCCTCCTTTGCATCTGATTTGAATTCGGCTTGAGGGGAGGTAGATTTTGGAGGGCCGTCTCCAAGTCTGGCGAGGTGTAATACCCTGGATTGTCTTGGGTTGGGTTCATTGCGGAAGAGAAAAAAAATAGAAGATAATAAAGATTGGATAAAAATTATATTAAGAGAAGAAAGTAGAGGGGGAGATGAAGGGAACAGATGAAATTACTTTCTATTCTTCAATACGCAGCTTTGCTATTCGTTCGACTAGCGCTTCTATGTCCACTTGGTTCCGACGGATCACTGAGCTCGTTAGGGCTAGTGCCCTATCGATCCTTCCGCGGGCTTCTTGGGCCCTTTTGAATTGTCGCTCGATAGCCACCCTATCTCTAAGGTAGGCTTTTATGAAACTTCCTAAATGTTTGCCGACTTGTCGGGTTTTCTTTTGTATCTGCACTGTTTTCCGGTGGACCGCATAACTCAGCTCGTGGTCTTCCTTGATGTGTCGCCGATGCTCAGGGGTCTCGATGACCAACTTGTCTACTACCGCGTTGGTCTCTCGTAAGGTGTTTTCCAATAAGATCACCCTACTGCTCAGCGAGAAAATTAATTGGTGGATATTGTCGCTGCTGAGTTCTCCGTAGTTGAGAGGAATCATCTACGAGAAGGTTTTTTTTATAATACGTGCGTTTTTATTTATTGCTACGTTTTAATATGTATTTTTTTTTTTTTTTTAGTTTATTCTCAAATTTTTTATCGCCTTTTCTAGTTGATTTATAACCTTATTGTCTATTGGTTTGTTATTTCTAATTAACGAGAGCCCTCTGAGCACCGCTTTGGTCGTGCTGATCTGTATCCCCGCTAACTTGTTCACTCTCCGATTTAAATGGTCGACTCGATCAGATTGGAGTGAACAGTCGCAAGAATATTTGAAGAGAATTTGCAATTTCCTCTCGTGTCTTTCGTTCTTAACTTGGTAGAACTGTAGTTCTTTGTAAAAGGATATTAGCAAATTCTCTTGCTGCCTTATAGTTTCTGCTAAAGCAGCAAGGCGATTTTCCAGGGCCTGTTCCCTGTTACTTGCTGATAGTGGGTTGAAATCCTCATAAATGATTGGGATCATTTATGTACGACCGCTCTTGGGGATACTTGTTTTTATTATTTAATATTTATTATTTGTTATTGTTATTTTATTATATAGAAATAAAAATATTTATTTATTATAAAATTTTTTTTTTTTAAACGCGCGATTAGTGTTTTATATATATATATATATATTAATAAAAAATATATTCTTATTTTGTTATTATTGCTGGATTATCGCTTTCATCCTAGCTAACGGGATTTCTTGGTGATTTGGGTCGCAGTGCAGGCTCCAATAAGTCACGTAGTCCACGTGTTGCTTATCTAAATAATAGCCGTGCACGTCCTTTCCCAAGTAGAGGCTCGTTTCGAACACTTCTACTACTTCGTTCGCGGTCTCGGCGAGGCGCCTATTTAAAACCTCGGGGAGGTGACAGTACACTGCCGGGCAGATGCAACCGACTTCGAGTTCAAGGTATTGGTGACAATTTTCTTGAGACTCGTAGGACCTTACGAGACCGGTCAAGTAACCACCGTGGTGCACGAAACAGATCTTTGCCTTGTTAGGCAATAGATCAAGCCCGAGTTTTAATGCCTCGATATAAAGGCGATCGAAAGCTAACTCCGTTAAATTCATAAACGCGAAAAGATTAAATTATTCATCCAAAAAGAAAATTTTTATTATGTTTATATATGTTTATTTATTTAGTCATCTATTTATTTATTTATTTATTACAAAAAAAAAATTTTTTTTATTTATTCATTTATTTATCTATTTATTTATTTATTTCAGTTATAATTATCTATTTTACTTTCTATATTCTATCTTTGTCCTGATATTTATTATATTTATTTATATTTTTTTTAATTTTATTATTTGTTGTCGATTTATATAATTTAAATCTGCGCATGCGTGGCGCTCTTATTTCAATGCTGCCTTTTTATGTAGTTAAGGCTTGGCTTAGCCTGATCTGGCAGTTTGTACAATGAGTTTTTAAATTCTTTTTTTTTTTTTTTTAAAAAATTTGTTTTAGTTCACTCGTGTTAATTTATGGCTTAGTTTAGCACTTTTCTTTATTCATGTAATTTCCACTTTATTCAATTTATTAATTCATTTTTCTTTGTTTAATTAGTTATTATATTATTTTATTATTTTAGGTTTATTTATTTGTTTATTTAATTACTCGCTTTAGTTATGCTAATTTCATTCTTTTATTTATCTTTTATAATTTATTTGGTTGCTTTTGCACTTTTTACTTATTCAAAAAAAAAATTTTTTTTTGCCTTTCTTTCACTTACTTTTAATTCGTTAATGATTTAATTTATTTATTATTTTTCGTGGTTTACTTTTTCACTTGTTTTAACACTTTCTTTTACAATTCACTTATTTTTATCAATATAGCACGGTTAACACTTTTGTTCACTTTATTATTATTTTATCAATAATCGGGTTTTCAGTTTATTAATTATTTATTCTCTTATTTAATATTTTATTGACTTATTTGTCACTTCTTTTTCTCCTTTTCTTTTTTATTTATATTTTTTTATTTTTATTTTTTTTTCTTTTTATTGAAAAAATTTTTTTTTTTTTTTTTAAAGATTAAATAGAGTTAAATAAAATCTTACAATTAGCAGTTACCTCTGAAGTTTAAGAAAACTCAATAGTATCTGTATGTTTTGATAGTATCTCGTTGTCTTCAAACATTGTATCTTTTATTTTATTTAAATATTATTCAATATATTCCTAGTTTAAAACAGTTACTCAATTTATTTACCGAGGTCTTCCTAGTGACCTATTTATTGTTTTATTGCGCTACCTGTACAGTGCATCGATAAGCGAAATTTACGGTTATAATTTGCGATAATAAAACAATTCAAAAATATTGCATAACATTATAATTGTATTACGCAGGGAAAGTTCGAAAAAGGAAAATACGTATTTTAGATAGGAAAACTACGGGTAGAAAAAACGGTGTTTACGGGACAGTTTTATGTTTTTTGGCGCCGAGTTGACGTGCACGTGCTTGGCCTAGTGTCCTTTCGTTAGACTAAAGTGCATGTAAGAGGTTTTTGGGCCCCCTTTTCTTGGCAGGCTTCTTGGTCCGAGGGAGGAAGAGCGATAATACGAGGGCAGTCCCAAAAGTACCCGACCCGACAAAGAAAACAGTAAAATAATTACGAAAATGTTTTTTATTTTTTAACATATTCTCTTTTCAGTACGATACACTTTTCCCAACGATGTTCAATAGCTTCGATACCCGTTTTATAGTAGGAACCGTCAAGCTCCTAAAAATACCTATTAACCGCAGACTCTACCTCTTCATTGTTAGCAAATCTTTTGCCGCCGAGCCATTTTTTCAAATTTGGAAAAAGAAAATAATCCGAGGTAGCCAGATCTGGCGAATAGGGTGCTTAAAATAGCGATTCGAACTTCAACTCATTGATTTTAGCCATCGCAATGACGCACTTGTGGACTGGTGCGTTGTCGTGATGAAACAACACTTTTTTTTCGTCAGATGGGGCCGTTTTTTCTTGATTTCATCACTCAAACGCTGCAATAAGGCTTTATAATATGCGCCGTTGATTGTTTTTTCTTTTTCGAGATAATCAATAAATATTATTCCACGCGCATCCCAGAAAACGGATGCCATGACCTTGCCAGCTGACTGAACTGTCTTTGCTTTCTTTGGAACCAGTTTTCCCTTTTTAGTCTACTGCTTTGACTGATCCTTGGTCTCAGGTGTAAAATGATGGACCCATGTTTCATCCATGGTTATAAATCGACGCAAAAACTCGGCTTTCTTGCTGCGAAACATTGTCAAACACTCGATGGAAACATCCTCACGTTGCTGTTTGTGCTCCATTGTGAGCAAACGCGGCACCTATCTTGCGCACAGCTTTCTCATGTCCAAATTTTCGGTCAAAATGCGATGCACAGCACTTTTTGAAATGCCTGCCATGTCTGCTATCTCGCGCACTTTTAGTCAACGGTCATCCAATACCATCTTATGGATTTTCTTCACATTTTCTGACGTAGTGACCTTACTTGGTCGACCACTGCAGTGTTCATCTTGGAAGCTCGTACGACCTCGCTTAAACTAAGCTACCCAATATTTGACCGTTGTAAACGAAGAAGCAGACTTCCCCAGAGTAGAATCCAACTCGGCTCAGATATCAGTTAGACCTAGACCTTTCAAATGAAAGTATTGTATCGCATAACGATACCCCATTTTTTCCATATTCACAAATTCACTGAAAGCATTCACTTTTGATGTCTGTGAAAAAAATAATAATAAAGTTACCTTTATGAATTTTTCACATTAAATTGTTGAAAGGTGGTATTGTCAATCGCAGTAATTATTTTTTTTAAACCACCTGTATTCGTAAGTCAGGTCGGGTATTTTTGGGACTACCCTCGTAAGAGAGAGAGATGATCTATTTTTGCGGAATTTTTACATAAGTTTGTTATTTATTATTTGTAATAACATGTCAGTTTAAATTGGATGATCGTGTTCTATTTAAAATTCAACGCATGTTTATTACAAAAAAGTACAAAGTTTTTCGTCGCATTTTAAGCGATTAATTTACATAATGATTTTTAGATAAAAAATGATTATTTAAATAAAAAAAAAAAAATTGCGATCATGGATACAAATGATATCCTTACGTCAGCAAAAGTTATTTATGATTACAAAAAAAAAATATATGTAAAATAATAGTTTAAATAATCGAAGTTATAATTTTTAATTAATGGACTGTTGGAGAAGTACTTATTTGATTAACTTTATTTTTAAAAAGTTATTTAATAGATGTACGATACGCTAATGCAATTGTTAATTAATATTGGAATTGACAGTAATAATATGAAAATAATTATTCTGTAGGGAGTTAATTAAAGAATTAATTTTTATTACAAAACGCAACTATTTTTATAAAAACTCATGTTGCAGACGATTATTGAAGATATAAGATTTTTACTCTATATAATAGTAAAATAATAATAATTAGGATAGTTGAATTACCCCCGAATAATAGCTGTATAAGTTAAAACTTAATTAAAGGAGTAGATGCATGTAACAGCTAGACATTGGCCTATTAATTTGAAATATTTATTCATTTATTTTAATTTTTTTATTTAATTAATTAATTAATTTTAAAAAATTATTATGGTGGTATTGCAAGAGAAATTCGTGACATTTCAGGTTATTGCGCGATAATTCAAATTACGCTGTAGATGCTTACTCAAAGAAAGAACTACCTTGCAAAAATTTGTGTTATGAATGTCAATAAAATTTGTATTGACCGACTTATCGATCTAGCCATTTCTTCACTTAGGAAGGAGAACATTATTTTTAGCTATAGTACACATGATTTTATGATTACTGGTATGCGATTACGCAATAAACAATATAATTCGATGTTACATAGTTTTGTTTGTAAAAAATGGCATTGTAATCAAGTTGAGTTTAATGAAAGCAGCTATTCAACTCCCGGCTTGAGCTTAGGTTAAGTATGTCAGTCGAAAGTGCGATGGAAAGTTGTGGAGGGGGCTTTATCGTGGTAGGAGAGGCAGGAAAGAGACTCATCGGCTGACACGGAGAAAAAAACGGAGGTCATGTATCGACGTTACAACACATAAGAAATACTTATAAGAATCACGAGAGCAGTTCAATAAGTTCCCGTGTTTGACGACAGAGGGCGTTTTTGAGGGAATTTGGTATTATCATCGTGTGCTGCCACCTATCAAACGACGGTAAAACAAATTTCAGACTGATAGATAGGTTAGTTTGGATTTGGCAGCCATTCAAGTAAGACGTGTTTCGTGATTCTCGCTAAGATGGAAAAAGAGCAGTATCGTTCGGTAATTTGCTTTTTGTTTTTAGATTGAAAAAAATGCGAGGAGATAAAAGCAAAGTTAAATGCTGTTTATGGGGACACTTTGTCATCTATGACCACAGTTATATATTGGTTCAACGAATTTAAACGTGGGCGAACATCTGTTTTTGATGAGGAGCGACCAGGACGCCCGGCAGACGTGGTTACCGAGGAAATCATTTAAAAAGTCTACGACATGATTCTCGCTGATCGACGAACGAAAGTGCGCGAAGTAGCAGAGGCCATAAGTTGGTCGACCGGAACGGCAATTAATATTTTACATAATAAGTTGGCGATAAAAAAATTGTCGGCCCGATGGGTGCCGCGATTGCTCACGGGGGACAACAAGCGGATGCGACTGTTAACTTCGAAGCAGTGTTTGGAGCCATTTAAGCGAGATACGAAGGAGTTTTTGCGTCAAGTTGTCACCGTTGATGAAACCTGGATTCATCAATACGCACCAGAAACCAAGCAACAATTAAAACAGTGGATTTCTCCCGGTAAATCTGCTCCAAAGAAGGCGAAGACGGTCCCATTGGCTGGAAAGGTCATGGCGACGATTTTTTGGGATGCGAACGGCGTCATTCTCATGGATTTTTTAGAAAAAGGAAGAACGATCACTGGGAAATACTACAGTTAGTTATTGGACCGCTTCAACAAAAAATTGAAGGAGACACTGCCGCATTTGGCAAAAAAGAAGGTGCTGTTTCACCATGATAACGCACCAGCACATTCATCTGGAGTTGTCGCCGCCAAACTGCATCCATTGCGTTATAAATTGTTGCCACATCCCCCGTATTCACCCGATTTGGCCCCCTGCGACTTTTTCTTGTTCCCTGACATAAAGAAATGGCTCACGAGAAAAAAATTTAGCTCAAATGAGGAAGTCATTGCCGAGACAGAGGCGTGTTTTTGAGAGTTCTACAAATCCTATTTTCTGGAGGAGTTAAAAGAATGGCAGGAACGTTGGGAGAAGTTTATCTTTCTAAAAGGAGACTATGTTGAAAAATTAAAAAAAAATTTTTTGGAAATATGGTGTCTTCATTTCTAACACGGGTACTTATTGAACTGCCCTAGTATGACACATACAATAAGATTGATTATTAAAGAATTTCATGATTATCATTTCTATTTCTTATACAACGTGCTTTGGCTAAAACAAAAAAGAGAAGATGGACTAAAAGAAACGAGGCTTCATCTGTATTTCATGAAAAATTAAAACAAGATAAAGGGATTGGCGGTAGAAAAATGCAAGAATTATTAAATCAAATTCCTTATTTAAAAGGTAGAGGTATTGCTGCAATTAATATACCAGGTGTACAAGTATGAAATGCGGATTTTAAAAGAAAAAATAACCCGTTAAATTTGGTAGAATAAGAAAAAGTGCTTTATTCGAAGTATGCTCCATCGCTTTTCATACATTTTTCTTATTTTTCGGGCAATTTGTAAACACCACGCCAGTAGAAATCTTCCTCTTTTGCCACGAACCATTTATTGAGCCATTTTTTGACATCTTGATAAGAATCAAAGCGCTGCTCAGTAAGTTCGTAACTCATCGATGCAAACAAGTGGTAATCAGAAGGAGCAAAATCTGGTGAGTAGGGCGCATAAGGCAGAACTTTCCAGTTAAGTGCTTCTAATGTGCCGCGAACCGGTTTCGCCGTATATGATATATTATTGTCATAGAGAAATATTACTTTGTGTTGCCTCTTTCGGTATTCTGGCCTTTTTTCAAGCAGCAAACGGTTTAAATCGGTTAATTGTTGTTGGTAACATAAAGCATCAACCGTTCAGGTTTCAATAGCTCATAACAGACCACGCCCCTCTCGTCCCACCAAAACAGAGCATCGTCTTTCTGCCAAAACGATTTCGTCTTGCGGTCGATCTGGATGGTGCTTCTGCCATAAATCTATCCAATAGAATAACTCAACATTTGGAACGAATTAACTTGCTAAAAATTTCAATTCAAGTAAACCACATTAACCAAGAAGAGAAGGAAAGTGTTAATCGAATAATATACCAATACTGCGATGTGTTTTTGTTGCCAGTGGATCTCTTTTCCTTTACTAATAAAGTAGTGCACGAGATTCCGCTAGAAAGTAACGCACCAGTACATACTATGCAATATTTTGGAAAATCCTCAGTAATAATCGTATTCAGAGGTCCAATAGTAAACAATCCGAGATACCCATGAAAGTATCTGGATTATCGGAACACATAAATGACGAGATAACATTAAATTGGGAATCACTAACTGCAAATCAATCTACGGAAAAGAAAATCAGATTTGATTCAGAAACAACCTCAGAGTATACTGAACCAAATAGTAGTAACACTGATACAGACAGAAGAGCACCGCGAGCTGACCGTAGAAGATGTTGGTTGCGGAAAGAAACCACGGAAGATTCAGACCTTAATAGCGACGATTATAACAACGAACAAAAGCATAATTAACCAATTTGTATTGACGTAACCGCCGGGTAGTAAAACAGTGGTAATCGTAGCGTCAGTAAGTATATATTCAAAACTGCTAGCGTCGTGCAAAACATTAAGTGGTGAAAATACCGAAAATAAGGAAATGACGTAAGACTAGAGGAATTTTAATGAATATTTAAGAAGGATACATGATAAAGGATATAAGAGATACTGCCACTACTCTGATAAACCCCTATTAAGCAGAAACGACACACTCGGAGATAAAAACAATATCTCTGAAGGAGATATAGTAGACCCTGAATTTCAAGAATATTTAGACACTCAAGATCCTTATGATGACAAAACTCTCAATGATTACATTGCGGAGCAACGGGTCTTACGATTGAAGCAGTAGAACGCGAATACTAGGAAGAGTCCTATTTCAATACAGATTCAATACAGATAAGCGAAATTCATTCTAAAACGGACAGTGATGCCGACGTAGAAGAGTCGGATAATATATCTGTACAAAATATCAAAACCCATCTCTGGCACACCTTTCTGTCGCAACCAAGAACAACAAGCTAAAAGGACTCCTTTGCCCAAAAAAATAAAGAAACATTTACGCTTTAGAATGTTAATTAAGATCTCTGAGATTTCTAAAAAAATCTCCCAGAATACCTTTTTTGATGCGCCCACAAAAATAAAAATAAGTTACAGCCAACCACTAGAAACTAACATCGACTTACTACCCTTAATATCGTTGTGCATGTCTTCGACTGACTTATATAAGACTACTAGTACAAATCACAGTCTGAGCCTGGATCACTCTGACTTTGGAATCTCAGACAAATAATAACCTTTAACCTTACTAAACTTAAAAAACTATATCAATAAATCACAACAATGTCACACCTACAAAAGAGACAATCTAGTACGCTTTGTATCTAGTGTTATCAAAAGCATGACATCCACAACAAAATTATTAGGTAACATCGGGGCAATAAACAATAGGATTTGAAAAAGACAAGACCAAAAGAGAGACAAATCCTTATCGCCCCGTATAAAAATCATATCGTAATATCTGCAGTTGTAAGAAGCAAGTATTTTAATAAACTCACCATACCAAACTTAAAGTGGTTCAATTGCGGTAACCTTACGCTACAAAAAAGTGGATTTCCCTGCATAAGAAGAAAGAATCGTTAACATACATATAATACGAAACTTATACGCATGTCTAGTAGGGAGAGATAAAGACATAAACCAAACCTATTAAGAGATCAGGGAAAGACACTACTGGCCAGGCATGAAAAATGATGTTCTAGATTATATCAGAAATTGTCATGAATGCAGTACGAAAAAGTTTAATCAAATTAAAACAAGAGAGCCTATGATCATAACAGATATCCTATTGAATCTTTTGACAACGTCTTCATTGACACTGTAGGTAAATTATGAATGACTCCTCAAGATAATTGCCATATGCTTACAATGTAATGCAATTTAACCAAGTATTTAATAGTGGTACTTATACCTAACTTGCGATCCACCACCATAGCTAACGCGCCAGTTGAGCATCTCATATATCAATATAACACATCGTTCAATAAGTCCCGAGACTAACCCAGAGATGGTGCTAGTAGTACCAAACTGGCCATGTTTCCATAGAGTACAAACCTTTGCATGAAACGTGTAAAAATTTCACGTCGATCTGATCACAGACAGAGTTATCGAGGTAAGAGTAAAGTCACTTTATAATTTGTTTGAAAAATGGAAAAAAGCGAGTCTCGCGTGTTGATAAAACATTGTTTTTTAATGGGTAAACACACCGTAGAAGCCCAGCAATGGCTTGAAAAACATTACCCGGACTCCTCTCCATCCAAACCAACGATTTGTCGTTGGTATGCTGAGTTTAAACGTGGTCGTACGGACACAAACGATGCGGAACGTTCAGGTAGGCCATTGGAAGCCGTTACACAGAAAAATGTGAGTGAAGCGTTAAAAATTGTGATAAATTGCAAAGTGAAGGTCCGTGAGATTGCAGAAATGACACAGACATCATCTGAAAGCGTATTTACAATCCTTCGTGAAAAATTGAGCTTGAAAAAGGTTTTTTCCAACTGGTTGCCGCGATTGCACCAATGCACCACGCCACAAATCCATAAAAAAAATGGCAAAATTGAACGAATTGGGCTTTATTTGCTTCCCTACCCCCCGTATTTGCCAGATTCAGCCCCCAGCGACTACTGGCTCTTTGCTGATCTCAAAAAAATGCTCCAGGGAAAAAAATTTGGCTCGAATGAGGAGGTCATTGCCTAAACTGAAGCCTATTTTGAAGCAAAGGATAAATCCTTCTATAAATATGGTATAGAAATGTCGTAAAGGTGTTGGAAAGATTGTATCACTCTAAAAGGAGATTATATTGATGAATAAAAATGATTTTTGCGAAAAAATGTTGTTTTTGTTGTTAGTCTCGGGACTTATTGAACGATGTGTTAAAGGGTGATTCATTATGAGGTTTGATTTTCAATAGACTTTTTTTTACAGATCACGCGTGACTCCTGTCAAACTGTAATGTAATTTGTATTCAGTATTGTTTGATAAATCATCATGAAAAGACTTACACCGCAACAACATATCCAAATTGTTTAGCTGTATTACGAAAATCAACGTCTGTGAGAAATGTTTTTCGTGTTCTTAGAGCAACTTATGGTGTGCATCGTCGACCTACCGAAACCACTATAGCCAATACCACCCGCAAATTTGAAACCCAGCAAACATTATTGGATGATACTAGACCGATTACACCACATCCAGCACGTAGTGAAGAGAATATAGCGGCTTTAGCTAAGAGTGTGGCTGAAGACCGTGACGAATCGATTCCGCGTCGTTCTTAGCAGCTTGGTTTGTCGTACACAACAACTTGGAGTATTTTACGTAAAGATCCCGGTTTTAAGGCATACAAACTTCAAATCGTGCAAGAATTGAAGTCAGGCGACTTAGGTTTGCGTCGTGTTTTTGGTGAATGAGCTCTGAATCAGCTCAATCAAAAACCGCTGTTTTATTGCGAAATATTGTTCAGTGATAAGGCGCATTTTTGGGTCAACGGATACGTCAATAAGCAGAATTGCCGTATTTGGGCTGATGAACAACCTGAAGAGCTTCAACAGCTACCACTAAGGCCACAGAAATTCACAGTTTAGTGTGGTTTATGGGCTGGTGGAATCATCGGTACATATTTCTTTCAAAATGAGTCCGGTCAGAACGTAACCGTCAATGGCGACTGCTATCGCACCATGATAACGAATTTTTTGCTACCTGAAATTGAAGCCCGTAGTATCGGTGAACTTTGGTTCGAACAAGACGGCGCTACTTCGCATACAGCGAGAGGAACAATGGACTTATTGAGAAATTATTTTGTTGAGAACCTGATTTCACGTTTTGGACCAGTAAATTGGCCGCCTAGATTACGTGATATAACATCTTAAGATTATTTTCTTTGGGGTTACACGAAGTCTCTGGTCTTCAGGGATAAGCCAGCTTCAATTAACGCTTTGCAAGCCAACATTACTCGTGTTATTCGCGTGATACCGGTCGCTATGCTGGAACGCTTCAGCCCAAAATTGGACTCTCAGGATAGACCATTTACGGCGTAGTCGCGGTCAACATTTAAATGATATAATCTTTAAAAAGTAAATATCATAAATTGTTCTTTCGACTCACAATAAAGTTTTTACTATAGAATTTCACTATATGCCTTTTATTTGAGATTAAAAACCAAACCTCATAATGAATCACCCTATAGTACTTTCAAAGCGATATTTTTAGATAGAGGAACTAGTTTTTTGTCGGACCTATTGGGTGTACAACTTTGCTTCCACCGATTTTTTCCGAAATTCGAGGCTTTATTGTAAAAAACTGGTTATACATTTATGATTCAAAGTATTATAGAATTTTAGTTCTACGTTTAAGCTGCAAGCAGTAAGATAGCACCTAACTGAGTTAACAAGTAACCCTATTCAACTGCTACTCACCAAATCAAATGAAACTTTGCACATTGGTAGACAACGGAAAAATATGAGACATGTTATAGCGGCCTAATTTTATTTTTTTAAATATAAATCATCTCTGAAAGGTGTAGAATAGTGAACATTCATAGTAAAATAACTAAAACTAAATGCTTTTGTTTCCACCACACAAATGAATAGTCTTATAGATGAGACTATCATTTTTATATATTTTTGGAATAACTAAAACCTAATCTGGTGTCCATTTGACCTAAACAAGTTAGGGTTGAGGCCAAATAAAGCCTAAATCTTCAGAATTAGCTTTAAAACAAGTCATCTAACTAGTTACTAGATTTTCTGGATCACTGAAGCCGAATTTGATGTCTATTTGGTTCAGATCATTTAGGGCCAAGGTCAAACAAATGACAAATCCTAATTAGATAAAAAACAAGTAGCTGTATTAATCAACAAGTTTTTTGGGTCTCTAAAACCAAATCTGGCATTCGTTTGGTTCTAACAAGTCAAATTAAAGGTCTTTTCAAAGTAATGTCATGACTAATAAACTCTACGTAATCTTAAGCCTGAGATGCTGAACGTGATGAACCTAGATCTTGATGAACTCTAAAATCATACATTATAAACCCCAAATTCTATTCCTATAAACCTTGAGCTCACAACTCAAGCTTACACACTCCAAGCCTCTCAACCTTAAGTCCACAATTTTAAACCAACAAATTTCAAGCTTGGAACCTTAAATTTACACTTAGGCTTTTGTACCTAACTTGTAAGTTTAGGATTTGTATTTTTATAGTTAGTAATTTATATTTTTATATTGGGTGTACAACTTTGCTTCCGCCGTTTTCTTCTAAAATTTGAGGCTTTATTGTAAAAAACTGGTTATACATTTATGATTCAAAGTATTGTCCATCGCTGGCCACTACTTTCTCCCACCTTTCGGGCAGCATACGAATCCAGCGTTGAAAAAACTAGTCATCTTTTAAATCGATCCACGAATCGATCAAATTTTTTACTTCTTCATAAGACCGGAAGTGCTGGTCAGCCAGGCCGTGTGCCATTGATCGAAACAAGTGATAGTCCGAGGGAGCAACGTCTGGAGAATACGGCGGGTGGGGTAGGACTTCCCATTTCAAAGTTTCCAAGTATGTCTTGACCACTTTCGCAACATGGGGTCGAGCATTGTCATGCTGTAAAATCACTTTATCATGTCTCTTGTTGTATTACGGCCGTTTGTCTTTCAATGCTCGGCTCAAACGCATTAATTGCGTTCGATAACGATCGCCTGTGATTGTTTCAGTCGGTTTTAACAACTCATAATACACTACGCCAAGCTGGTCCTACCAAATACTGAGCATGACCTTGGAACCGTAAATATTCGGTTTGGCCGTCGACGTGGAAGCATGGCCAGGATATCCCCATGATTTTCTGCGCTTGGGATTATCGTAGTGAACCCATTTTTCGTCCCCAGTTACAATGCGATGCAGAAATCCCTTCTGACTTTGCCTTGCAAGCAGCTGTTCACAAACACACAAACGCCGTTTAACATCTTTTGGCTTCAACTCGTACAGCACCCAATTTCCTTGTTTCTGAATCATTCCCATGACTCTTAAGCGTTTTGAAATGGCTTGTTGCGTCACTCCTAATGATCCTGCCAATTCTTGTTGCGTTTGACACGAGTCTTGATCAAGTAATGCCTTCAATTCTGCATCTTCGAAAACCTTCTCTCTTCCACCGCCATGCTGGTCTTCGACGTTAAAATTGCCGTTCTTGAAGCGTTGAAACCACTCTCGGCACGTTCTTTCACTAATAGCGGCTTCACCATAGGTAGTTTAGAGCATTAGATGAGCCTGAGTCGCAGATTTCTTCATATTCAAGCAGAAAATTAAAACCTCCTGCAAATAACGAGAATTCGGCTCGTAAGCTGATACGTTTAATCGAGAATAACTTTATGATGCAGACACAAATCGACTAATATTTCGATAGTATTATTTTTACAAATACCTAAGCTTATTGTATGACAATTATGATCTATTTATTTCAACTACTACTTACCGCTTCAGCCATCTATTGTAAAACGGTGAAAACAAAGTTGTGCACCCAATAGTAGAAACTCTAGTGAGAGCGTTAAAAATACGATATCTCACAATACCGGAATACAGACCACAAACGAACGGATCATTAGAAAGAAGTTATGAAAAACATCAAGGTGAATATATTAAAGTCTGTCAAGTAAGAGCGTGATCGACTTCACCGACAGGTAATAAAAGGCTTTGCTCTAATTTTCTCGCGAGCCAATAGAAGGAAGTTTTGTCCTTGATGCATTGTTAACAGAGATTTAGTTGTCGTTGATCTTTTGAAAGAGAATCACGTTAAACGCCATGAGTGCTAAGTACGCGTCGCGCTACGAGGCTGTGTTCCTCTGCATTTACCCGAAAGGTCCCAAAATGTCGCAATCAGCGGCTGCTAAATATATGAGAAAGTCGAAGGCATTTGTACAGAAGTGGATACAGCGATATAAAGTGGCTAAAAATGTAAAGAAAAATATAATTTTCTTTGATTTGAATATTTTCGCGCATCAAGTGCCATCGTGATCGTAACAGAACGCGACATACACAGAGGGATAGTCATTTTGATAATCTATGGTGAATTATAACCTATAAGTGCTGTGATAAGAAAGCAATTTATTAAAAATTATTTTGTCAGAAAACTAAGAATAGCAAGTTAATTGTGATTAAGGAATCGACAATGTGATTAATAACATTAAATGTCGTTTCTTTTCTTATAGGTAAAGTTTAGTTTTGTTATTGTTAATTCATACTGTTTATTTATGTGAATCTTACATGTAAATCAATAGAATAAATCTTTTCTTACAGAGAAACTCAGTTGTGTTTTAATTAACTGTGTCGTCCAAATCACTACGAATAGAAACTCATATCTTATAAAACGACATTTATTGTCAGAAAATGGAAAAGTTGAAATTTACGTTTCAAGTAAAATCAACAATAGACGAAAAGTCTAACTATATTGCCATAACCTCAATTGCCACACAAGATGACAAAGTTTTCCTGATTTCGGAGGAATATCAAGCAGTATCACAGTATCACAACCATGTCCAAACCTCTAAAGCTTTCGCTACAGTGAAAAATACATTAAAGAAAAGACATCAAAGCAGAAGCGTATGGATTAAAATGACAGATGCTCTATTACAAGCATACTGCGATGAGGATGAAAACATGATTTTCCAGAACCAATTCCTTGAGGAAATTACCCAAGGCCAGTCAGCTATTGTCAGTAAACATAATTTGGAAGATCCATTAGTAAAAATTTTGGAAAAATTAATTGAAAGTCAACAAAACAAAGAAAAACAAAATATGAAGAAGCTAGCCGATAGATTTGTGATAGAAAAATTTGATGGCAAAAATGTAAATGCATATAACTGGATGGAAACATTTAAAAAAGAGTGTGAGAGGTTTGACATAGTAAAAGAGGTGGAAAAAATTAAAATTTTCAGATTATTTCTTAAAAAATTCTACGCTGATTGGTACTCTTCCATGATGATCAAGCATAGTTTACAATCTGAGTGGTCCGAGTGGAAATCAAACTTTTTGCAAACCTATGCTAATAAAGGTTGGACTACAAGCAAGTATGCGTTATTTTTCAAGTATCAATCAGGATCTTTATTAGAATACGCTATTAAAAAAGAAAAACTTCTATTAGAAGTCAGAAAAACAATAGATCAAGGGACCCTAATTGATATAATTGCTGCCGGCTTACCAGATTTCATAACAGACAGAATCAACAAAGAGGAAATTATACAAACAAAAGACTTATTTAATGAACTTGGCAAGTTAGAACATTTGGTAGGAAAAAAAAAAATTATAAAAAAGAAAGATGATACTAAGTCAATGAAAAAAAAGTGTAGTATTTGTGAAGGTTTACAAAAAGTTGTGCGCTATCATCCAGAAGATTTCTGTTGGTTCAAAACAAAAATGAATAGTAGAAAGGAAAGAAATAATAAACAAATAAAACACATTAACAATTCAGAATTGGAATGTGAACTGCAGTGTGAAGACCGAAAAAACTAATAGTGCCGTTATTAATTAAAGTAAAATTAGTATTGAATAAAAATGTAGAAGTATTTGGAATCTATGACTCTGGCTCTAATGTATCATTAATAAATTCAAGATTATTGAAGATAAACAATAAAGAATCAAGTTACTCTAGCAATACTAATTTAAAAACAATTAATGGCGTCAAAAAGGCAAATGGCATAATAACACTCGATATAACCATTTTTAATGTGGAGAAAAAAATTAATGTTTTCGTAATAGACAACAAAAATTTTGATTACGATTTTTTAATCGGATTAGATTGTATCAAAGAGTTTTTCTTAATTCGAAATGAAAACTTAGAAATCACTCAGAAAGTTCCTACACAAAGAAGTGAAGTAGTTTCCAAGGAAACAAATAAGTCAGATATTGACACTTCTAAGGAAATAAAATCTGATAATTTAATTAACTTCAACGAGAACTTCATTGAAGAAAACTTCAAAATTTGGATAAATCATCTAGACTATCAACAACAGGCAGTTATTGATGATTTAATATTGAACAATAAATCTGTATTTGCAAAGGACAAATATGACATTGGAATGGTAACGGGTTATGAAGCACACATTGATCTGTCAATAGAAAAATATTGCAGTAAAAGGCCATATCGTTGCACAATTGAAGACAAAAAGGAGATTGAAAATCAAATTGGAAAATTATTGAAAAAAAAAATAATAGAGAAATCATATAGTCCGTTTGCAGCTCCAGTTACATTAGCTTATAAAAGAGATGAGAAAAAAAAGTCAAGATTGTGCATAGATTTTCGAGACCTAAATAAAATCGTTGTCCCTCAATCACAGCCATTCCCACTTATTGAGGACTTAATAGTGAAAACTAGAGATTGCAAGTTTTTCTCGACACTGGACCTGAATTCAGCATTTTGGTCAATACCTCTACGTGTTACAGACAGACACAAAACTGCATTCGTCACCCAAGAAGGCCATTTCCAATGGACTTGCTTACCATTCGGCTTAAAGACCTCACCGGCTATATTTCAGAGAATAATGTGTAATATAATACGGAAACACAAGCTTGGAGATTTTACAGTATGTTACGTTGATGACATCTTATTATTCTCAAAATCATTTTCAGATCATGTCAAACATCTGGAACAGCTATTTCAAGCAATTAAAAGTGAAGGTTTAAGACTAAAATTTTCTAAATGCATGTTTGCAGCCGATTCAGTTAAGTACTTGGGGCACATAATACAAAAGAACTCAGTTAAACCTTTAAAAGACAATTTAATATCGATAAAAAACTTCCCTACTCCAAAAACGAAAAAGAATGTGAGACAATTTTTAGGAAAAATAAACTTTTATCATAAGTATGTGCCGAGAATAGCAATAAAATTGGAACCACTACATAACCTGTTAAGAAAAGGACAAACCTTTAACTGGACTAAGGCATGCCAAGAGTCATTTGATCAAATGAAACAAATATTATGTTCTCATCCAATATTGACCATTTTTGATCCGAACCTGCCTATCCACATATACACAGATGCCAGTATTCTAGGACTAGGAGCAGTTCTAAAACAGCCACAAGAAAACAATGAAGAGAAACCAGTGGCATACTTCTCAAAAAATTGAATGAAGTTCAAAAAAGGAAGAAAGCTGTGTGTCTAGAATGCCTAGCAATTAAAGAATGTGTGAAGTATTGGCAGCATCTGTTGATAGGTAGGAAATTTACTGTCTTTTCAGATCACAAGCCCTTGGAGAATATGAATATAAAGTCAAGAACGGACGAAGAGTTAGAAGATCTAACATACTACCTATCACAATATTATTTCCAGATTAAATATTCTCCAGGAAGA
Source organism: Chalcis sispes (assembly GCA_949987625.1). Classification (NCBI taxonomy): domain Eukaryota; kingdom Metazoa; phylum Arthropoda; class Insecta; order Hymenoptera; family Chalcididae; genus Chalcis; species Chalcis sispes. The sequence continues at coordinate 38,946,139 of OX465095.1, read as the reverse complement.
TACAACATTTAAGCTGATTGCCTAAGCAGGAACCCAGTTCTAGAAGCAAATGAAAACCTCGATGAACAATTAAAAATAGTCAACATAATAACACTAGAAGATATCTTAAAAGATCAAATTAAAAATGAGAAGATACAGTGCAGAAAAGACAAGTTAATAACAAAAAACAACATTTATTACAAGAAAGTAAAAAAAAAAGAAAAAATAATTTTATCAGAGAAATTTAGTTTACAGTTTATCAAAAAAATACATGCAGACCTGGGTCACATAGGAATTAAACAAATGCACAGAATGATTAGCTCATGGTACACAGCAGAAAATATGACAAAAAACATTAAAAGAATCTGTGAAAGTTGTATAGTATGTATAAAGAACAAAGCAAGAGGACAAAACAAATATGGATTGATGTCCCACTTGGGTCCCGCCATAAAACCTTTCGAGATATGTTCCATTGATACGATTGGAGGATTTGAGGGCTCAAGGTCGACAAAGAGATACTTACACCTGCTGTCAGACCATTTCACAAGGTATGCATACATTGTGACGTCAAGCACACAAAACGCAAATGATTTCATGAAACTAGTGAAAAACTGTGCGGAAGCTAACGACATTGGCATGATTCTCTCAGACCAATACCCAGGTATCAATTCTAGAGACTTTAAAAGATTTTTAAAACAAAAAAATATTCCAATCATTTTTACTGCTGTGGACTCACCCTTCTCAAATGGCTTAAACGAAAGACTAAATCAAACTTTCGTCAACAAAATCAGATGCAAGATAAACGAAAATAACGCCAAAATGGCATGGACAACTATAGCACAAAATTGTGTAAAAAGCTATAACGAAACGGAGCACACTGTCACTGGATATGCACCAAAGTATCTTCTTAACGGTACAGACGTTACAATTTTGCCAAATGAGCTAAAACTTAAAAAGACCGAGTATGATCTGATCCAAGACAGAAAAAAAGCGTTGGAAAATACAATCAAATCACATAATTACAACAAGATGATGTATGATAAAAATCGAAGACATGCAGACTTCAAAGTTGGTGATACTGTTTTTGTGGATAATGAAAATAAACTGAATAGAAAAAAGCTCGATGAATTGAGAATCAGACCCTATAAAATCATAGAGAAAATATCAAACTCAATTTACAAGATAAACACAAACCATAGAAAATCAGAGTCAAACTTTTTCCACGTCTCGAAACTAACTCCAGCTCCTGCGCTTCAAGTCCATAAAGAGGATGTGTGAGTAGTCGTATTGTTATATCTTCTGTGGGAGGGGGAGATGTAAAGAAAAATATAATTTTCTTTGATTTAAATATTCCCGCGCATCAAGTGCCATCGTGATCGTGACAGAACGCGACATACACAGAGGGATAGTCATTTTGATAATCTATGGTGAATTATAACCTATAAGTGCTGTGATAAGAAAGCAATTTATTAAAAATTATTTTGTTAGAAAGCTAAGAATAGCAAGCTAATTGTGATTAAGAAATCGACAATGTGATTAATATCATTAAATGTCGTTTCTTTTCTTACAGGTAAAGTTTATTTTTGTTATTGTTGATTCATACTGTTTATTTATGTGAATCTTACATGTAAATCAATAGAATAAATCTTTTCTTACAGAGAAACTCAGTTGTGTTTTGATTAACTGTGTTGTCCAAATCACTACGAATGAAAACTCATATCTTATAAATATATGAGAAAGTCGAAGGCATTTGTACAGGAGTGGATACAGCGATATAAAGTGGCTGAAAATGTCGATGATTTACCAGAACGTGGCTCGATAGGAAAAGTGAACAAAAAAGATGAAAAAAGAATAGTGAATCTGTTTTTGCGGAATCCTGCTTTAACACTGCGGCAAGGACAAGCAAAATTAATCGCAAAAGGTTTAGATATATCCTACGAAACTATCCGAATCCATCTTCGTACTCATCATCTAAAATGGCGCAACACAATAAATAAGCCTCTGTTGACTGAAAAACATGTGACAAAGCGACTCGCTTGGGCGCATGAGAATATTGATAGAGATTTTGAAAATGTCATTTTTACTGATGAATGTTCTATATGAGCACGTTCTGTCCTCACGCGAGCCTGGTCAACTTCCACCAATAGGCTTGTACAGCGGACCGTAAAACATGGAATAAAGGTGCATCTTTCGGGCTGCTCCTCAAAGCAGGGATTCGGCACTTTGCACCATTTTTCTGACAACCTAAATGCCAAAAAAATGATAAAATTCTACAAAAAGGCTTTACTGCCATCTGCCAAACGATGGTTCATCACAAAAAATGAAGATTGGATTCTGCAGGAGGACAACGATCCTAAACACCGCAGCAAGCTCTGTACTCAGTGGAAGACTCAATCTGGCATCGTTACATTGGATTGGCCAGCGCAGTCGCCCGATGCAAACCCTATCGAAAATGTGTGAGCATATATTAAACGGAAGCTTCGTAAAAGACGCACATACACTCTGAAGCAGTTGTCTTACGAAATTCGTCGGATCTGGAGATCCTTGCCACTAGAATACGCCGTCAAATTAGTAGAAAGCATGCCTCAGAGATGCCAGGCAATTGTGGTGACTGCACACATTATTGACTAAATTGCATCATTGTTTGTAATGTGTACAATGTATTTATAAATATGAAAGTTTTATTAAATAAATTTTTTCATAAATTAACACGACCACGCTCTTACTTGACAGACTGTATTTAAATCCCTGCCAATTTATGCTGGGCACAGATCTGGTAAAAGCAAGACAGAACACCCTAAAACAAATATGTTTGGAGATAGAATCTGCGCTCTATAATGTAAAGCTATCTTCGAAGGATCCTATAAAAGTTTCAGGAGGCATGAGGTATAGAAGTATGGTACCTTTGGGATTCATTGGAAGCATTAGTGAGAGTTTATTTTTATTAACTAGTCACAACCGAAGAAATTGACAAAATAAATGCTAACCTAGGCCAGTTGTTTTAAAACTAAAAAGATTTAGTGCAATTATTGAATGAAAGAGAACACATGCTCAGTCTCTAAATAAGCTATACTAATATTACGAAAGCTCATGCTGAGTTAATAAGTAAAATGCAAAAAGATATGAATCGGGAATTCTAATTCATAGTCAGTGGAGACAATGAATTGCGATATTTCATTACTTTAAATATCTACACTCGCAAGATAGACGTCGCAATGTAGTATATAATCAAAAGTAATCGATAAATGTTAGAAATCATACAAAGACAGAAGAAACGAAAAGTAGACCCTTCTTTTATAAATAAAAGTATATTCAAGCGGTTGACAGATGATATAGTAAAGACAAGTTAAGTTCTAGAATTCTCAATACCTTTTTAACATTTACGAGCAGAAGTCGCAAAAATCTCTTAAGTAGACGCAGTATGCAACAACAGAAGACTACTCATTGTAATGCATCTACCTTCAATAGAACGGGCGCCTTACAATCTTTATAAACTACACCCTTTAGCGGTACCGCAAGCTATTTATAGTTATTCAATGCGGACAGGGTATATAAAACCAAGTTACAAATACCTAATTATTAACGTTGATCAAAGGCAATACATGAAAATAAAACATGAAGATATACAGCACTGTCATCGTCCTAATTATGCCTACATATGTTTGGCCAACGAACTTTCAGCCGAAGGCTCTAAACAAGAAGATTATGAAGTATCAATGTTGTTAAGATCCAATGTACAGGTGTCAGAAACCTACGACATAACCATAACCCTCCACCAATATCACCCAATGGAGTTATCTAAATGCCGACGAATTCTAGCTCTACTTAGTAGGACAAGGGAAAACCTTGCGTATAATATGCCCCGGATAACCTGACCTCAATATACACTTGAATGCTCAGGGAATTTTAAGAATGGCACCTGGCTGTATTGGAAAAACTGACGAATATCTTCTTATAAGTGACGGAAACCAATGCAATGACCTTTAACATCTATACAAACCAGAGATAACACTCAACTTTTGAGAAGTTTACCCTGTCTTACGAAACTATCATCAAGAAATTGTTAATGTAGCTGAAGCCGTAGTATCAGACGTATCTGCACCAGACATTAATAGATGAAAAAACTGTGAGGAATTCTTGCACAAAATCACTCATCGTTAAAAACAGATAGGGGACCACAAAAGAAGCATTTCTAATACGCAGTACATAATATACGGTGGAGCTCTAGGCCAAACCATAATAATTGAAGTGTTCATCTTCATAGCCTGAAGATGTTGTGCTAAGAAAAAGATGCATTACCATAACCAAATTCACAGAACTGAAATAACTTATGGTTATGACTTAGGGACAACCTATTTAAGAAATTTTTCAGTGTTTAATTGAAATGCAAAAACAACCAACAATCAACGAACAATCCTATATGATACAACTATAGGAACGCACCCTAGTTTCTAAGACTCGTAGATCAACCATAAATACGACCGCAACCTCTACTCTACCAACAAGCATTAGTCATTCAAATCTTAGATACTGATTAAGACTCAATCCTTGACCATAAAAGTTTTAACCGTTCAATAAAAAGAAATAAAGACTTAGCAAGAACATATACAGAATTACGAAGACTAAATCTTACCCTAATAATAAATCCTAGTTATTCAGAACCCAGACACTTATGAAATCCTAATCCTCAAGCTTAAATTCCTGAAAATTCACACCAGAAAGACCATAGCTGACCCATGCCAAATCAAATTGACTTCAAATTCAGAGGATGAAGTTAGTAGTAGAAGTAAGTATTTTACAACTCTTTTACTATACTTTTATCTGCCGCTATAGGAAAGACTGAAAAAAGAAGACCAATAAGAAGTAGTGTGGACATTCACGGAAAAAAGGGATTTAGCAGGAATATTAAAAGTCTACTTCATTGGAAAAGAAAAGACCTGAATGTTACTTAAAATGCGAAACAAAGCAGCATAAAACAACATACCGTCCAGTCGCTTAGAAACTAGATTATTTTGTCAATTTCCGTGAAATAGAACCGAAGAAAAAGAATTCAAAGATTTTGGGATATTTTGACCATTGAACTACATCAGATTTATATGTGATGCTAAAAGATAATCCATATGCAGATATACACAATATGTTAGCGATAAGGATGCCATTAAGGCCTTTCAAGAGAAAGTAAAAGGACGTACTGCGCCATCTTTACTGATCCTCCAAATATTTCAAAGGCAGACCAGGAAAGAAACCAAGGAAATGTAAAGACACTACACTCTGAATACATGCTTTGAGTAAATTGTAAAACATTTGAAAACCACTTAATTACGTACCAAATACAATGTCAAACGAGAGAACGTAAAAGAAATTCGGAAAATGTAAAGGAACTGAGAACCGATGACCTCGAAGTAAATAAAATAAAGACTAACCAGAATTCTACTACAAGACCCAAAGAGATATCAACCTAGCTTCACAAATAATACAAGTGTTCGAACCAGATCCATGTATGAGAATGAACACATACCTGAGAAGACCATTATTACCAGAAGGGACGATCACCAAAACCCAGATCCACCCACATCACTCAAGACCAAGAAAAAATAAGACCAAACATCAATTTTACTAACGCATATAACAGTAAATAATCAAGTGCACTAACAATTAGATTAAAATTATTCTTTGTAAAGTCTATCTAAATATTATAATTTAGTTGGCATTACTTAAACAGACACATCATAATAATAGGTAAATCAGTTAAGATTTCCTTCACATATATTCTTAATATTACTAATCCAATCAACTGCTAGCCACTAATATTACAAAAAAATAATGTATAATGTATAACACGTTATATATAATAACAATATACATCTAAACATTACTATACAATAATACTATTACTACTAATAAGTCTAAATTCATTTATTGGATAATCTAAATAGTTTCTACTTTTTTATCTCCATGTTTCACTATAAATATTATAAAATTAATTTAGATTATCTATAACGTCAACATTAGTAACCAAACTAACAATTTTCCATATTAAGAATTTCAATAATACGAAACTAATAGTAATTATAAATACCAACCACTAAAGTAAGTATGTTGGCTATGTAAAGGCAATATAAACTATTTTTAATTCTATTAATTTTGCATCTTTCCCAATTATAATATAGAGACCCGAGTAACCCAACTCATAATTAGAGAAATGTCTATAAGAATTGGTAAATTAACGGAAGGGAATGTCTCAAAGTTGCATTTTTTTACTGAGACTTATGCCGATGCCTAACAAGCGAAAATCTCTACAATATATCCGCGACCGAGTCTTCAGGTTAAGAGAAGAGCGGGTCTTCCGAGTAGTTGTCTTTTAGTTTGCAATCTCGTATAAAGATCATGAAGTCATTTAAGTTTTAACGTAAAAAGTCTTTGAAGTTGTTTCTGACTGCCTTAAGATACCCAGTAAAATTCGACTAATTGAATTTTTCGAGTCGATTTTCAGTTTTCAAATAAATTGCACCGTGCTGTTTGGAAGTGGGGTATATGGTATATTGTAAATCTAAGAAAATAGTCCTGTACAACCGCACAAATTATTTTGCACAGGTTGCATTTTACAGTGAATATCAAATAAAAGGGATTTGTTGAAAATCACTGGAGTTGATCTAATAATTCCTGATTTTGTTACTTTTAACCCATATACATAGTATGTCGGAAAAGTTCCCGAACTTTTGAAATCAAAAATCGAAAATTACATCTAAAGAAATTTATTGCAGTTAACTTTCAACATAGTCCCCTTCCCTAGATATGCACTCATTTGAGCGCTCCATGAGTAATTCGAAGGCTCTTTGGTACTCCTCTGAAGTTATCGCTGTGAGACGCTCGGTGCAAGCCGCTTGAATGCTCGGTACATCTTCAAAAAATCGTCCTTTCAAGGCTATTTTTAGCTTGGGAAATAGGAAGAAGTCGGCTGGAGCCAGATCTGGCGAGTATGGGGCGTGATTGATGCGTGGGATCTGATTTTCGGTGGCATAACGCTTCACAATGTTCGAAGAATGAGCAGGCGCTTTGTCATCCAGCAAACTCCACGATCCCGGTTCCTTGTACTCGGGCCTGATGCGATTAATCCAGCGCTTCAGACGTTTTAACACCTCTACATAATACGCAGCATTCACGGTGGTGTTTGGGGGCACAAATTTTTTGTGTATCAGCCTCGGTTTCGTTGGTAACAGCTGCTGACGACCGGCCGCTTCTTTTGTTATCTTCTAACAACTCTCTACCCTTCTTGAACCGACTAAACCACGTGTGAACAGTTGTACTCGACACTACATCTTCACCGTAAGCCTAATCGATCATTTTTTTCGTTTCCGCGAAAGTTTTTTTAAGTTTATAGCAGAATTTAATTGCGCCACGATGTTCAAATTTCTCATCCATCGTAGAGCTTGCACCGGGGTACTAAACACACGTTCACTCAAGCACGTCTATCTCGGCAACTAATAAACGGATACTGGTGAAAAAATTCTCAGACACTCCAGAGGGATGTAGCAACATAGAACTGGTGTCTTCCAAGAGGTGGCGCCACTCGTAAAAGCGCTACAAAATAAGTTCGGGAACTTTTCCGACATACTGTGTACGAGGGCGGTTCAATAAGTACCCGTGTTAGAAATAAAGACACTATTTTTTCAAAAAATTTTTTTTTATTTTTCAACATAGTCCCCCTTTAGAAAGATACACTTCTTCTAACGTTCCTGCCATTTTTTAACCTCTCAAAAAAAAATAAGATTTGTCGAACTTTCCAAAATACGCCTCTGTCTCGGAGATAAATTCCTCGTTTGAGCTAAATTTTTTTTCCGCAAGCCATTTCTTCATGTTAGGGAACAAGAAAAAGTCGCAGAGAGCCAAATTAGGTAAATACGGGGGATGCGGCAGCAATACATAACACAATTCATGCAGTTTGGCGGCGACAACTCCGGATGAATGTGCTGGTGCGTTATCATGGTGAAACAGCACCTTCTTTTTCGCCAGCTGCGGCAGTGTCTCCTTCAATTTTTTGTTAAAGCGGTCTAATAACGTACTGTAGTATTGTCCAGTGATCGTTCTTCCTTCTTCTAAGAAATCCATGAGGATGACGCCGTTCGCATCCCAAAAAATCGTCGCCATGACCTTTTCGGCCGATGGGACTGTCTTCGCCTTCTTTGGAGCAGATTTACGGAGAAATCCATTGTTTTGTGTAATGATGAATCCAGGTTTCATCAACGGTGACAACTCAACGCAAGAACTTCTTTGTATCTAGCTTAAATTGCTCCAAACACTGCTTCGAAGTTAACAGCCGCATCCGCTTGTTGTCCACCGTGAGCAATCGCGGCACCCATCGAGCCGACAATTTTTCCATCGCCAACTTATCATGTAAAATATTAATTACCGTTTCGGTCGACACACCTGCGGCCTCTGCTACTTCGCGCACTTTTGTTCGTCGATCAGCGAGAATCATGTCGTAGACTTCTTGAATGATTACCTCGGTAACCACGTCTGCCGGGCGTCCTAGTCGCTCCTCATCAAAAACGGAAGTTCGCCCACGTTTAAATTCGTTGAACCAATATCTAACTGTGGTCACAGATGGCGAAGTGTCCCCATAAACAGCATTCAACTTTGCTTTTATCTCCTCGCATTTTTTTCCATCCAAAAACAAAAAGCGAATTACCGAACGATACTGCTCTTTTTCCATCTTAGCAAAAATCACGAAACACGTCTTACTCGAATGGCTGCAAAATCCAAACAAACTTATTAATCAGTCTGAAATTTGTTTTACCGTCGTTTGATAGATGGCAGCATACGATGATAATACCAACTTCCCTCAGGAACGTCCTCTGTCGTCAAACACGGGTACTTATTGAACCGCCCTCGTACATGGAAATTGCCGGCGTGGATTTTAGAGGCCAAATAACATCTGCAATTAGCAACTACAAGCCAAGTTACAATTAAATTATAATATTTGCCTCAATATGTTCTGTTAATTGAGTATACTAGTATACCATATATACCCATCGGGTATTTTATACTAGTATATAGGGGTGTGCTCTTGTCAATGTTATTAATTATGCCTGATAAAAATCATTTCTGGTTCGCAATGCCCAAACGGGCCCGTAGGGACGGGTTAGTAGCTCTTGCATAAAGTAAATATTAAAAGCAACAATATTTATTCGTTATTTTAGTTCGCTATTTTGAAGCAGACCTCAGACAGCACTCGAGGGAAACATTACTACGGATCATATAGACGAGCAGACCTCAGGCAGAATTCGAGAGAAACATTACTAAGAAATCACCTAGACGAGCAGACCTCAGGCAGCATTCGAGGGAAACATTACTACGGATCATATAGACGAGCAGACCTCAAGCAACTACGGCATGTAGACTATTTAATTTTTCGAATAAATAAGAAGAAAAAGACGATGAGAAGTCAGCAACAGCAACAGGAAGATAGAGAGAGAGAAAGAGAAAGAAAGAGAGAGAGATTAGTCGCACCAATGTTCAAAATCAATAAAAGTGAATTTATTCTTAAATTTCGTATTGTTTATTTTGTTTCTTTTTCTCTCTTTACTCTTATCTATCCTATATCCTCAAAGGCAGACTTAGCCTGAGTTTAGGCTAACTACCTTTTATTTAATATCGCATTGGTTAGTTCCTTATCCAGAGCGACGTAGCTGGCCTAAGTTTTGGCCTAGACGTACGTTCAGTCCCGAACTACACCACCGCATCCTCAAAAGAAAGGAGAAGATAAAGCTCTGAATCTCCACCGCCATCCCGAGCTCGTAAGCTTGACTACTTAGACTCAAAAAGGCAACGACAAGTTTGCGTTACTCAAATTAACGCAGTGAAATGTCATTCCGACTTTACAGTGTTATAATTTTTATACATAGAGACCTTATATTTTCTTTCCAATAATGAATTGATACATAAGAGTAATTTAAAAGAGTTTGTAAGAGGAAATACGACAAAGTGTTTATAATTTTTAGTCCACCCGTACTTTTAGTTTTATTGAGTTTTCTTTGCTTGCTCTTTAAAAGTTCAGACTCAATATAGTATACAATATGTATTCAATTTTAGTTTTTAATTGGGATAATGATTTATTGGATTTATTGTTTCTATCATTATATAAATAATATTTCTCAACGATGCCAATTAAAAAACAGCAAGTATATTTGTTTGGAACAGCAAGTATATTTATAATACAAATTTTAACAAAAGAACTGTAATTAAGTCTATTACACATATAATTTAATTCTCTATTCATATTATATTATATTATATTCTACTTTTTATCATATTAAATAATAAATACTATTGACAAGTAATATCTAAATTGTATACTGTTTTTCTAATTAAATAAACTGTTACTTAAGTTGGATTCTTTTTCAGTAAAATTTAAAAATAATGTATATTGCATTTGTACGTATGAATGTATGTTAAAATATGTATAAATATTAACATTAGATAAGTAAATCAATTGCAACTCTAACAATTTACCCTGTCAAAATAAGATAATCGATTTATTATTGTTTGGATTACATGCATATACAGGGTGCGGCAACGTAGTACTCTGCTTTTTTTTTCAAATTTTTATAAAAAAATTTTAGATTTTTTGAAAAACCAAGAAATTAAAATTTCCAAAGTTTTTCTAAAAATCTGAAAAAATTAAAAAGTCTTTCTTATAGCGTAATTTGGAACATCGCGCAATAATCTAGAATGTCCTCAATTCTTGTAATACACTCCAAATAATTTTTATAGAATAAATAAATAATTACTTAAATAAAAATGTTGAAATAAGTAATTAATTAAGTAAACTAAAATAAATAATTAATTTAAATTATTTGCAATAGGCCAACGTTCAACTGCTATTAATTCCTCTAGTTTAATTTTCAATTTCAGCGACACTTCAACGATCCTAATTATTACTATTTCACTATTAAATAGAATTAAATAATAGTCCGCGACCAGCTACATTCTTTTATTTTTATAAACAAAACTGTACAAAAAGAAATTGCATTAATGATTACATTTTCTAATCAAAATGATTAATAATAGTAGAAATTTTAATATAAATTTACAATTATACTAGCAAATATTTACTTAATAACTTTTTGAAAATAAGGATAATCAAACAAGTATTCCTCCAACAGTCCTCAACAAATAATTAGAAATTAATTAAAAATGATTATTTAAGCTATTATCTTACTTTTATTACCTTCTCGATAACCTAAGGATATCATTCGTATCCATAGTAGCAATCTTTTTTTTCATATTTAAATAATCATTTTTTATTTAAAAATCACTATATAAATTAATCACTTTAAATGCGACAAAAAACTTCATTCTTTTTATAAAATGCGTTAGATTTTAAATAGAACACGATTGTGCAATTTAAATTAATATAATTTTATTGTAAATAGTAAATAATGAACCTATGTAAAAATTCCGCGAAAATGGATCATCTCTCTCTTAATTCTCACTCTCTCTAACCGAGAAGCCCACCAGGAAGAGGAGGCCTGAAAATCTTGGCCTGTCTCCGAATTTCCCGGTCAAAGAAGGAATTTGCTGATTAGCTTCTCCAACGTATTTAAATACGGTACAAAATGATCCCCAAGCAGCAGACTTTAGGCAGCACTCGAGGGAAACATTACTATGCATCATTTACACGAGCAGACTTTAGACACCACTCGAGCGAACAAGTTACATTACTAAGGAACAAGTTACACTACTACGCAAAATACTATTAAGGAAACACTGAAGGAAACAAGGAAGAGAGAGACAGAGAGAGAGAGAAGATTTTCGTTTTTTCCACCTACTTCACACTCAATAAAGAGTAAGTTTTCCTAAGATTTTGTATTTTACTTTTCTACTTCCAAAGAGATAGTATTAGCCAGAATCGGCTAAATATCTCTTTCCTCGAAACACTTAGTAGGTCCTTTTCCAGAGCAGCATGTAGGCCAACGTCGGTCTATACTGTTGTTCATTCCCGATATTCATGACTTTTTCCTAAAAATCTCGTAAATATAATTCCTTCGCCGTCCCGAGCCCATTAGTTTCAGTACTTAGGCTCATAAAGGCAAAAAGCAGTCCGCGTTATTTTTAACGCAATTGAAACGTCACCACCGACGTTACAAGTGAAAGGATATATTCTGATATAATTTAAGATAAAATACTATCATATCTACAAAGGACAAAATTCGAAAAAATAAGCCAATAGAACTGTTTCAAATTTTATTTGCAAATGAAATGTGAGAGAACATCATTGATGCATGTAAGGTAAATGATTTAGATTCATCTTTGGTCGATTTGAATACATTTATTAGAATTTTGATAACAAGTTCATTCAATAAAAGAAAGTCTCACAGAAATTATTGGTCGAATGATCCTTTTTTAACTTGTGAATTAATTACTTCAGCAATGTCAGAAACTAAGTTTGAAATAATCAAGACCAAATTGAAATTCTCGAAGGTCGAAGATAACGATTCAAATGATAAGGATTGGTTAGTTCATGCATTGTTAAAACTATTTCAAAAAAACTTTCTGAAGTTTGACTTCTGGAGATCTACTATGTCAGAGGAAGAAATGATGAATAAATTGTATGTTAGAACTCGCTTGAAACAGTTCATTCATGGGAAACCTACCCGATTCGGCCTCAAATTTTTAATGACTTTGCACTGCTGATGGATATTTATTGAATATTGACTTACACCGTGAAAAAAATTTTGCTGTAGGAAATAAGTTGGCTAAATATGCATTAGGATCTCGCGTCGTTTTAAATTTATTGAAACCTTTTTTTAAATTAACAGTTGATGAAAATTTGATGGAAATTTCTCTGTATCATCTTTATTTTGCAATCATTTTACAAATTTAGATCTTATTGTGCATTTAGAACGGTTACAATTAAAGTGTACTAATACTGTTAGAGACAACTGTGTTAATGAAAAAAATGCCATCTATAAAAATTCTTCACGTGAGACGTATGCAGTGAAACATTAGCAAAACAGTGAAATAAATTACATCGCTATAATGGATTTAAAACCAGTGACGATACTATCTACAATTGCAGGAGTCATTCCATTATTACTAGCGAAGAGGTATAGTTCAATCGGAAAAGCAAAAATCGAGATACCGATTCTGCAAGCGTTTCACCTTTACGAGGTGTGTTCAGAAAATAACGGGAATTTTTAAATTTTGCAGGTTTGGAGAGTCCAATTGTCAAAATTTTTTTATTATGTTGGTACACATACCCCTAAAGTATGATACAATTTTCAGCTGTATTCATTGTTTACTTTGTCAGTGGCAGCTGCTAAGGTTATACGTGTTTTTATGAGCTCGGCGATTTTCGTTTGTTAAAAAAAATGAATCAAAGAATTTGTATCAAATTTTGCGTAAAAAATAAAATAAAGTGTAACAAAATGCCACGGACGCCCCAGCACATCAACAATCAATGAAAAAGTGGAAAAAGTGAAAGAAATGGTTTTGAACGATCGCCGAATCACAATCAGAGAAGTTGTTGATAATGTAGGCATATCGATTGGCTCATGCCATAAAATTTTTTTGAATGTTTTGGGTATGAAACGCGTGGCAGTTTAAATTGTTCCAAAATTGTTGAATTTTGAACAAAAACAGCGGCAAATGGAAGTTGCTCAGGTGTTACTAAATGTAGTTAACAACGATGCGGAATTGTTGAAACATGTTATAACCGGTGACAAAACATGGATCTACGGATATGACGTCGAAACTAAGGCTCAATTTTCCCAGTAGAGGCATTCTGGATCGCCAAGACCGAAAAAGGCTCGACAAGTGCGGTCGAATATGAATGTTATGCTCACTGTGTTTCTCGATATAAATGGCATAGTGCATCATGAATTCTTGCCACGAAGTCAAACGGTCAATAAAAAGTACTACTTACAAGTTCAACGCTGTTTGCGTGAAGCAATCTAAAAAAAACGCATGGATTTGTGGCAAAACAATTCATGGCTTTTGCACCACGATAATGCACCTGCTCAAATCGTAATTAATCGTAATCAAATCGTAATTAATTAAATCGTATTAATATTTTTTAGTCTCCTCGACAATATGATTTTTCAATGAGTATAAAAATAATTAAATTAAATAACGTCAATTTTCTTCTCTGAAATATTTGATTACTGTTGTATTAGCATCATACTAATTATTACTATTCTCATGATAAAGTCCTTTTTTTTAACAAAGATATGATCTGGCTCCAAGAATTTCTGATTTGGTGTATAGCAATTTTTTATTTGCTCATAAGTGCCTAAAGAGAAGTTCATAGACAAAATATCTTCTTCTTTTTTAGAATCATATTTTTCTTCTGAAGATTCATCACGGGTTCCAATGACTTCAAACTGTATATAACAATTTATTGCAAAATAAATTGTCTGGATAAAAAATTATTACTGAGCTTTTTCTAATGATTCTCCCCATAGAATTGATTGACGCTATTAGTTTTTTGAAAATTTGTTTAAACGATCTTGCAATAAACAATTGTATTGAAAAACAAAAAGCACGAGTATTTTATTTTTAAGTGGAGTCCCGTTTGGCGTAGTTAATTTTTCGGTACTTGCAATAGCGTAAGCATAGGCCATAATGGGTTCAGTTGCCCCAAATTGTTTATAATAATTTTATTGCAAAATAAAGGCTCAGACAAAAAAATGTTGTGGATGATTTTCTTCATAATTTTCACGTCGGATCGATTGCTGTCATTAGTTTTCGAAATATAGAGTTTGTACTCATTTGTTTAAACAATTTTGCAATAACCAATTAAATTGTGAAACAAGAGAACACGTGTATTTTATTTTTTAGTAAAGTCCCGTTTGGCGTGGTTAGTTTTATCCTGTATAGCCTGGGTTTCGCATGGACGTTAATAGGTTAACTTGATCTCTATTGGGATATTAGTGACGCACATATTTCAATACTGGATCATAAACATAACATGCTACGAGCACACTAGTTTCCCTACATGGAACTTGAAAAAAGTATCTTAAATCATGCAAAACCACTCACATGCCTCGTTAATAATTTCTAAGCTTTATTTAATGATACAGGGTGCGTACGGTATTTGAGGACATGCATAAATGTGACTATAACTTCGCGAATTTTTATTTTTATTTTTTTTCCTTTTCAGATAAGAAATGACAGACTACAACATCACTCAAGAAATGAAGAGACATGCTGTCATCGTCGCTATATGTGCGAACCATACAGATTTAGAGATCTCTAATTTTCTTAATTGCGCCCGTTCATTCGTGCATAAGGTTCGCCGTGAATTGGAAGCATCAGGAGGCGATACAGATTTGGTTGCAAAACGCAAAAAGCACGAACAACGTTCTGACACTGTCCGATCTGCAAAATTTTTAGAGCAAGTGCAAGCGATCATAGACGAAGACCCTTCAAAATCAATGAGGGTCCTTGCGAGTGAGCTTCATGTTTCTGAGCGCCTTATTCGTAGAGTTGTCCACGAAGACCTTCGGTATAAGTTTTACGTGATGCGCAGAGGACAGTTCATGTCGAAACGAACACGGGAACAGAGAGTTCTCTGATCAAAACGTCTTTTAAACAAAATCAAACACCCTGAGGCGCCCAAAATGTTATGGTTTTTTTCCGACGAAAAAAATTTTGACCAAGATCAAAAGACCAATCGCAGAAATGACAGTTGGCTATGTTCAAATCCTACGGAGGTTCCTGTTGTTATGCGCACAAAATTTCGAGCCACTGTTATGGTTTTAGGTGTTGTCAGCAACGAAGGACATGTTATGCCACCACACTTTTTTACTCAAGGACTTCAAGTGAACTCTGCTGCATACATCGAGGTTTTGGAGACGGTAGTGAAACCCTGGATAGACAATGTAAGCAGAGGCAGACCATACATTTTTCAACAAGACTCTGCTCCTTTACATAAAGCGATGGCAACACAAGATTGGATGGCCGAAAATTTTCATGACCACATAACACCGAACCTATGGCCACCTAGCTCCCCAGACCTTAATCCTTTGGATTATTACGTATGGGGCGTAGTTGAGCGTGAGACTAATAAGCGTCCTCATAACACCACTTCTTCGCTAAAGACTGCTATTAATGCCGTTATGGTCAATATGAACAAGGAGCATTTGATTCGGGCATGTAATCGTTTCCGGACCCGGATCGAAGAGGTTATTGCTGCTAATGGCGAATTTATTAAATAACTTTATAGCCATATATTAATTTAACGTTGTATAAAAAATTCCTAAAATTTCATTAAATTTTATTAAAAATACAAGCTAATTAATTTTACTCTAAAGTTGTCCTCAAATACCGTACGCAACTTGTATATTTAATTATGAATTTTCAAAATTCATACATTTGATTGGCGTTTTTGAATTACAAGAGATACTTTAAAATACAATATTAGCAATTTTTTTTAATGGAATTTGGTTAAAAAGCTATTATTTTATTTTTTAAATAAAAACTTTCATTATAAACTTCTTTTCGTTTTAAAGATATAAAATATTACGACTTTTCTTTCTTCAGATCTTCAGCGAGACTCGTATATATATATATATATATATATATATATATATATATATATATATATATATATACAGGGTTATCCATTTCGTGGTAGGAAAAGTATAACCCTGCCATTTGACATCTGTCAGAGTTAAATGTCATCCAAAGCGTGTTTTTAGTTGAAGGTTTGCCATTTAGAAATATGGATCGCTTAACAGTCGAAGAACGCGTTGAAATTATTAAATTTTATTATAAAAATGGTGATTCTGCTGTATCAACATTTAGGGCTTTACGAGCCGATTACGGTCGACATAATCGACCTACACACAAATCAATTTCTAACACAGTGAGAAAATTTGAAGAGACTGGATCGGTTATTGATATTGCAAGGCCTGTGCATCATCGCAACATTCGTTCTGCTGAAAATATCGCTGTCGTTGCTCAAAGTGTGGAGGAAGATCCGAGTTTGTCGATTCCTCGACGTGCTCAACATTTGGGCTTGTCTTACGGCTCATTGTGGCGGATTTTGCATTTGGATTTGCATCTTCATCCGTACAAAATCCAACTGACTCAAGAACTTAAGCCTCAAGACCATACACAACACTGAATGTATGCGAATTGGGTGATTGAACAACAAGCCATTGATAACGATTTTTCAAACAAAATTTTCTTTAGTGATGAGGCTCATTTTTCGCTCTGTGGTTACGTAAATAAACAGAATTGCCGCATATGGGGCTCTCGAAATCCTCAGGTGATCGCAGAAAGGCCTTTGCATTCGAAAAAAGTGACCGTTTGGTGTGCATTATGGTCTGGTGGTGTTATTGGCCCGTATTTTTTTGAAAACGATCAAGGAAGAGCCATTACAGTCAATTTTGACCGCTATGGATGGATGTTAACCGATTATTTTTGGAGAGAAATTAAAGATTATGATCTAGAGAACATGTGGTTCCAACAGGACGGAGCCACAAGCCACACAACACAGGCTAATCGAGCACTTTTGCAAGAGAAATTTCCAGGACGCGTAATTTCGAGATTAAGTGATGTCAATTGGCCCGCAAGATCCTGCGACCTAACACCTTTGGATTTCTTTTTATGGGGCTATGCGAAAGATCGTGTTTACGCGAACAATCCTCAAAATCTTGAGCAATTGAAAACCAATATTCGTGAAGTTATAGCCGAGATATTGCCGGAAATGTGCCGAAAAGTCATTGAAAATTACCTTAAAAGGATTGAGGCCTGTAAGAGGTCCCGTAGAGAACATTTGAATGATGTTGTGTTTCACGTATAATGGCAAGGTTCAATCTTTATATTGAATAAAAAATTTCGTTTCCATCTGAATATTTTATGTGTTTTCTTTAGCTTTACTTTCCCAAGCGTAAAATGGATAACCCTATATATATATATATAACATATATATACATATTTATTGTTACACCCCCGCATGTAATTTTGAAATGACATTTATTTTAAAATCTATTCAAGCCTTGGCCTTTATATCTTTTATGTTGGTTTCTGTTTGACCTACAATATTTTGTTAAAAGCCCTATTTTTACACATTTGACATGTAATATTATTCATCCACCTAGTTGATTGATCGCTTCTGGATCTACTACTTCTTCTCTTATATTATTACATTATTATAATATTATATTAGGACGTTAAATAAGTTCTCGCTATTTCTTTTTACAAAATAAAAACTTTATTTAAAATATAAGGCACAAAAATATTTCACTCGAAGTATTAGGACCTTCAATAAGTTCTCGCTGTTTCTTCAAAGATAGCAGTAGCAGTACTCCGTGCATAAAATTTCGAATGGAGACGCACCTGCAAGGAAGTATTGTATCTAGCCTTAAATTTCAGTGTATGATAGTTCACTTTAGTGTCAACAATGAAATTTTTTATTGGTTCTGAAAATGTCTACTTTTGTGCCAAATAGAGTGTATTTACGAAGATTGTATTTAGTAGTTTAGTAGCGTATTTCTATTGCACAATTTTATTCAAAAAAAATCTGCAGCTGAAACACACAGAATACTTGTTGAGACTTACGGTGACAATGCTCTGTCAGATACGACATGAAGAGACTGCTTTCGACGCTTAAAATATTATGATTTTGAACTTGAAGATAAAAAACATTCTGGCGCACCAAAAAAATTTGAAGACAAAGGATTGAATTACTTAAGGGATTAAGCGATTCTAGAGGCCGAACAAATAGGCTTTTTTGGATTTTTTCCAGAAATAATACAAAATAAATCGAGATTGCAATAAAGAGTATTTATTATACATATTAGTGACTGTATACAAAAATTTTTTGAAGCGGTTAATTTTAAAATGGCGGCTGTGCAGCGTGTATCTCAAAACTGCATTTTTTAGTTGGCCGGAAACATAACTTAGACAATTTTTAACCGATTTACTTGAAATATTGAATATATCTTGAAAAATACATTGTCTATTGAAGTACGTAGGATTTTTTTTCATACTGCATAGTTTATTTGTTATTAACAATTATCTGATGATTTTTTAGGCAAATTTTTCACTTTCCACTTTGAAAGTGCGTTATTTGGCCAAAAATTTATATATTGAAAAAAACCTACGTACTTAAATAGCAGTTATTATATAAAATCAAAAAAAAAATTAGCTTATTATAATTAAAAAATTACAGGAGCTGTTTATCTGGCCGTGGACCCTGAAAAAACGGAGACGTCATCAGAAAAACGCTGCACAGCTGTCATTTTGAAATTAATCGCTTCAAAAAAATTTTTGTATAGTGACTAATATGTATAATAAATACTCTTTATTGGAACCTCGATTTATTGTGTAGTATTTGTGAAAAAAAATCTTACAAAGCCTATTTTTTCGGCCTCTAGAGTGGCCTATCCCCTTAATCAAGACCGATGTCAGACGCTAGCAGAACTTGAAAAAATATTACAAGTAGATGAATCAACAGTTTCAAAACGTTTAAAAGTGTTAGGAAAGATCCAGAAGCAAGGATTTTATACATTTTATACATCTAGTTAGACTTTAACATCTGAAAAAGACACAGTGTGTTTGAAACAGCTGTCATGTATTTTGTGAATAGATTTAATAAAATTATAAGTGAAAATTGAAAACCAAGCTTGCTATATGAAAGAGGAAGAAAGTGTATGGAGCGAGATAGTGGTATCTCCATGTCCTTCTAGGAAAAATTTTCGTTAAATTTGTAGACTGTAATGGGGTTATTGGTAGTAGATATTGTAGACGGGTAGTATTAGATATTGTAGTATTAGATGTTTTAGGCAGGGTTCTCCCATGCACATGCCCACTGCTTCGGCGCAAACTCCCTCGAAGTGGCCTCGAGTGCCGATGAACTTTATCCGTCGTGCAGTGGCATTCTCGTGCAGTGCCGAGCCGTATACAAGGTGACGTTCTCCTCGGATTCTACTTTCTATAATGTGTGGGGCCTTATTCTAAGGCCCTGGGCCAGCAATATTTTCACGCGAACTTGGCTGCTCGGTTTATGTGTCAGCTTAAGGTTGACACGCCCGCGGATGCAGCGGTAATCGAAAATAGGACTTATAAGAAAAAAAGTTAAACATATGCATCTGTTATGCCCAGATAACGTTTATTTCGTTAACTCTCTAAAAATAATACAATTCACGACTCCAAATTTCTTTCCGCGGGTCGCAATATTAAAATACGAACACGTGCAATAAATTACCGCGAAACACGCTCTGCAGGTGCGTGTTCGTCACTCGTCTTACTGCGTTCACTCAGTAGACGTGTGAACCAGCCCTAAGATTCGATAGCTAGTCAGCTGGTTGATCGTGACCTCTTGCGGCCAACCAGAAGGTCATGCGCATGTAACTTTGCGCGCGCGTACACACGCTTAATGCTAAATATGTGAGAGTAAAAGCTAACCTTCCACTCACCGCAATACAACAATTAACAAATAAACTTCGCAACGACGTACGTGGCGGACATAATTCGCGGGCATGCATGCGACTAAAAAATAAGTGGCTACTTCCTTATTTCTAGAAGTTGTTAAATATTCCTTATACTCGCAAGAAAAACGGTATCTCATTCTTTCCATGTGTGTCGTTTACGAGGCAGAAAAAGAAAAGAAGGATCTCTTTGCCCCGTCTCGCCTCGCTGCTATCAATTTCCCGCGCTGCATGCAGTTGCGTCGCGGATTCATACCGCGACCGCTTGGCAGGTGGCATAACCTCTCAGGGCTACTTGTCACAAAACCAAGAACGATTATGTCCCCATTTAAAACCGAAATTGTAATTATTTTAACTAAAGTAACTTCTTAAATATCATTCTTAGAGAAAAATGAATCATAGCAAAAAATTTTGACCTGTTATAATATTTACTACTAGTATTACATTTACTGTTTTTGTCTATCAGTAATTATTTTCAAATTGAGTAATGAGAAACGTTTTCTCTTTATGTTCAAAAGTATTGTCTTACTATTCTTTACAAGTATATTGTTTATCACCTTTCTATAAAATTAATTGTTGTTAACTTAATAATCTTAAAACGTTTATTCCTCATTCAAAATCGAAATTACAATCTTTTTAACTTACGTAACTTTTTAAACATTATTTTTTAACAAAAGTATATAACAGCAAAAAGTTTTGTTGTTATTCCCAAGAAGTTTGTAATTTAACATTACTATCTAGGAGCATTTAATATCAAGTTACCAAATAAAAAACGTTTTTCTCTATGATCAATAAAAATTATAATCGATTTGGCTTTTATATTTTTTTAAAGACTGTCCGTAGAGAACAATATAAAAAAAAAGTTATAATTTTTGGTGTTTTACAAAATTACGTCTTAATATTTTAAAAATTTATAAAATTGTGTATCAATTTTTATAAAATTGTGTTTTTGACAAATTCTTCTTTGTGCTACCGTTAGGCTATTTATTAATGAATATTTTTAAAAAGATACTGTAATCATAGTTTTATATAAATAGTATTACAAGTTTTATCAAGATTCATTGTTTAAGTTATGCTATCGACAAAAAAGTAACACATCGTTCAATAAGTCCCGAGACTAACCCAGAGATGGTGCTAGTAGTACCAAACTGAACACGTTCCCATAGAGTGCGCACCTTTACATGAAACGTGTAAAAATTTTACGTCGATCGGATCACAGACAGCAGAGTTATCGAGGTTAGAGTAAAGTCACTTTGTAATTTGTTTCAAAAATGGAAAAAAGCGAGTTTCGCGTGTTGATAAAACATTGTTTTTTAATGGGTAAAAACACCGTAAAAGCCCAGCAATGGCTTGAAAAACATTACCCGGACTCCTCTCCATCCAAACCAACGATTTGTCGTTGGTATGCTTAGTTTAAACGTGGTCGTACGGACACAAACGATGCGGAACGTTCAGGTAGGCCATTGGAAGCCGTTACAAAAGAAAATGTGAGTGAAGTGTTAAAAATTGTAATGAAAAATCGCAAAGTGAAGGTCCGTGAGATTGCAGAAATGACAAAGATATCATCTGGAAGCGTATTTACAATCCTTCGTGAAAAATTGAGCATGAAAAAGGTTTTTTTCAAGTGGGTGCCGCGATTGCTTTCAGTGGAACAAAAACAGCAACGAATCAACGATTCAGAGAGCTGTTTATCGCTATTTACTCGCAATAAAAAGGATTTCCTGCGTCGATACGTGACCATGAATGAAACATGGATACATCATTTTACTCCGGAGTCGAATCGGCAATCATCTGAGTGGCGCATGGCTGGCGAAAGCCGCCCAAGGCGTCCAAAAACGCAGCAGTTTGCTGGCAAAGTCATGGCGTCTGTTTTTTGGGATACACATGGCGTGATTTTCATTGACTACCTGGAATAAGGTAAATCGATCAACAGTGATTATTATATTGACTCGTTGGTACGTTTGAAGGAGGAGATCACAGCAAAACGACCGGACATGAAAAAGAAAAAAATCCTTTTTCACCAAGACAATGCACCATGCCACAAGTCCATGAAAACAATGGCAAAATTAAACGAATTGGGCTTTAATTTGCTTCCCCGCCCACCGTATTTGCCAGATTTAGCCCCCAGCGACTACTGGCTCTTTGCTAATCTCAAAAAATTGCTCCAGGGAAAAAAATTTGGCTCGAATGAGGAGGTCATTGCCGAAACTAAAGCCTATTTTAAAGCAAAGGATAAATCCTTCTATAAACATGGTATAGAAATGTTGGAAAGGCGTTGGAAAGATTGTATCACTCTAAAAGAAGATTGTATTAATAAATAAAAATAATTTTTGAAAAAAAATGTTGTTTTTGTTGTTAGTCTCGGGACTTATTAAACAATGTTTTATACTACTATGATTAAAAAATAAGATCATTTGTTTTTTTTTTTAATTATTAACTTATTCTTTTAAATCTATTTCGTTGTCTTCAAAGTAGTCCACGCCCGACACAATACCCTTATAACACATCGTTGAATAAGTCCCGAGACTAACAAAGAAAACAACATTTTTTTTCAAAAATTATTCTCATTTATCAATACAATCTCCTTTTAGAGTGATACAATCTTTCCAACGCCTTTCCAACATTTCTATACCATGTTTATAGAAGGATTTATCCTTTGCTTCAAAATAGGCTTTAGTTTTGGCAATGATCTCCTCATTCGAGCTAAATTTTTCTTCCTGGAGCATTTTTTTGAGATCAGCAAAGAGCCAGTAGTCGCTGGGGGCTAAATCTGACGAATACGGTGGGCGGGGAAGCAAATTAAAGCCCAATTCGTTCAATTTTGCCATTGTTTTCATGGACTTGTGGCATGGTGCATTGTTTTGGTGAAAAAGGATTTTTTTCTTTTTCATGTCCGGTCGTTTTGCTGTGATCTCCTCCTTCAAACGTACCAACGAGTCAATATAATAATCACTGTTGATCAATTTACCTTATTCCAGGTAGTCAATGAAAATCACGCCATGTGTATCCCAAAAAACAGACGCCATGACTTTGCCAGCAAACTGCTGCGTTTTTGGACGCCTTGGGCGGCTTTCGCCAGCCATGCGCCACTCAGATGATTGCCGATTCGACTTCGGAGTAAAATGATGTATCCATGTCTCATTCATGGTCACGTACCGACGCAGGAAATCCTTTTTATTGCGAGTAAATAGCGATAAACAGCTCTCTGAATCGTTGACTCGTTGCTGTTTTTGTTCCACTAAAAGCAATCGCGGCACCCACTTGAAAAAAACCTTTTTTATGCTCAATTTTTCACGAAGGATTGTAAATACGCTTCCAGATGATATCTTTGTCATTTCTGCAATCTCACGGACCTTCACTTTGCGGTTTTTCATTACAATTTTTAACACTTCACTCACATTTTCTTTTGTAACGGCTTCCAATGGCCTACCCAAACGTTCCGCATCGTTTGTGTCCGTACGACCACGTTTAAACTAAGCATACCAACGACAAATCGTTGGTTTGGATGGAGAGGAGTCCGGGTAATGTTTTTTAAGCCATTGCTGGGCTTCTTCGGTGTTTTTACCCATTAAAAAACAATGTTTTACCAACACGCGAAACTCGCTTTTTTCCATTTTTCAAACAAATTACAAAGTGACTTGACTCTAACCTCGATAACTCTGCTGTCTGTGATCCGATCGACGTGAAATTTTTACACGTTTGATGTAAAGGTGCGCACTCTATGGAAACTCGTTTAGTTTGGTACTACTAGCACCATCTCTGGGTTAGTCTCGGGACTTATTAAACGATGTGTTACCAACGTTTTTTTCAATCTTTGTAAGAGTTAGAAGAGTCCTTTTTCGGAATTACCTTTAATTGACGTAGCGATTTATGTTTAATCTCCTCAATTGAGTCAAAACGATGTCCCTGGAGTGGTCTTTTGAATTTATTGAACAGCCAGAAGTCACGCGGCACTAAATCAGGTTAATACGGTGGTTGTGGAGCGGTATGAATTGAATTTTTGGTCAAAAAGTCGCGAATCATTATTGCGGTGTGAGACGGTGCATTATCGTGATGCAAAAATCATGCACACAATTGCTTGCCACAATTCCGGCCTCTTTTTGCTAATAGCTTCACGCAAACGACGTATAACACTCAAATAATATTCCTTGTTAACAGTTAGCGCCAGCGTAAGAAATTCTGAATTCATAACACCACGATAATCGAAGAAAACTGTCAACATGACCCTGATTTTTGAACGGCTTTGACGTAAAGTTTTTGGTCTTTCTTCACCGTTGGCACGGTATTCGCTTGATTGATCGGTTGTTTCTGGATTGCAGGCATAGATCCATGTCTTTGATGCTGTATCTGCCTTCTTTGAACTGTTTGTACAACTTGTAAACATTTCTCTCGGACAAAGTCTGCTCAAGGAAGGCCTTTTGTAACATTCTGAACGTTTCTGCACATGAAATTTCATTCCGAAGACAAAATTTAATGCAACTTCCTTGCTCACTAAAATCTGACATAATAAAAATCGCCAAAATTACTTTTTAATGTTCACATAAACAAGCGTCACTTGCAAACTAATGAATATATGGACATGAAATTTGACACAGACGTCTCTCACTGTGCTACCAACTTAACCCTTTCAGCCCTGACTTTTTTAGAGTAACGCAATTTTCGTTACATTCTATATTTACGGGCTTCGGGGTCGCTGATTACGAATCTGATAGCAAATTTTTTAAATTCGAAATGGCGGATCTAATATAGCGGACAACTTATATAAAAATTGATCCCATCGGCCTGAAATTTGTCTCTCAGAGGTTTTCGGAGTCGCAGATTACGAATCCCATGTCAAATTTTTAAAATTCAAAATGACAGATCAAATATGGCGGACGACCTATTTAAAAATTGGTCCAATTGGCCTAAAATTTTTTAATAGAGGGTTTTTGGGTTCGCAGATTACGAATTTGATATTAGTTTATAGTGGTCATTTTCTGGAGTGCAAGTAAACTTATTAAACTTTCGTCCACCATATTGGATCTGTCGTTTTTAATTTCAAAAAACTAACATTGGATTCGTAATCAGCGACCCCGGAAGCCTTCAAGTAATAAGTTTCAGGCCAAACGAATAAATTTTTAAAAAATCTTGCACTATATTAAATCCGCTATTAATTTTGAAAATCTGACATTGGATTAATAATCAGCGACCCCAAAAACCCCTGAGTAACAAGTTTCAAGGTAATTGGATCGACTTTAAAAAAGTCGTCCGCCATATTAGATCCACCATTTTGAATTTTTAAAATTATGAAAATCTGACATCAGATTCGTTATCAGCGACCCCAAAAACCCTATTGTGTTTATTATTATAAGCCTAACTCTGCGTAATTCGATAATTGGCAATTTTTTTTTAAATTTCTGCCAAAAACATTCATTTGCTTATATTGTTATAACAACAAAATTGTTATTAATTTTTTGTACTATACATTTTTGTTGCAAAGAAAAATAAATTTGTGGACGGTTGGCGTTCGAAAATCAAAAAAATATTGATTTTTGACAGTTATGAACGTTTGAACGCACAAGTGGTTTCGATCGAAACCACTGGGGCTGAAAGGGTTAAAAAAGAAGTTTCGTCAAATTGATAAACCCGTGAAATTGAGATTAAAAACTGGTCTTACTTTTTGATCATAGTAGTACATACATACACCCATACATATATTTTAAAAAATTTTCAATATTAATTTTCTTTTACAAAAAAATTATTTTTATGCATAAATAATTTAAAAATGGTTTAATTTTTTGTAATAACAAAAATATAAGGCACTTCCATGTAGTGGTCGTGCCTAATAATGTAAGAATTTCTCTATGCTCTCAATCTATTTTAGAAATATTCCAAAAACTTACCGCAGCACATCTATACAGATGCAAGTTTACATAGCAAAGGAGCTGTATTAAAAAAAATTCAACTAAATAAAAGAAGCCAATAGCATATTTTTTAAAAAACCTGAAATCACTATCAAAAGAAAAATGCTGTTCCTCGAATATATATATACATACATATATATATATATATATATATATATATATATATATATATATATATATATATATATATATATATATATATATATATATGTATATGAATATATATATATTATATATTGTATTTATATAGTATATATATACAGAGTGACAAATGGGAAGTAGCCTAAAGTATATGCATCTCTTTTTCCCTCTACTGTATCGTATAAAGCTGGGCCTACGTAGGTACATTCTAAAATGTTGTCAGTTTCTATTGAGATGCCGTAAAGAGCAATACGTGTACTTTAAAATAAGTGACCTTACGAACGAAGAAAAGATGTATCGCATCGAGTGCTTTTATTCTAGGGGTAAAAACTATATTGAAGCGTATAGAGGATTTCATACTAAGTTTGGTAGTAAAAGAGTAGCCAGTCAAAATACTCTTAAAAGGTGAGAATGACAAAAATTATATTTGACTTTATCGTATGACCGCATTTTTTAATAAGGTTTTCAAATTTTTTTTTACTTTTTTTTCAGAGTAATTGATAACTTCATCAATTATTATACACTTGACGATCTTCGTCATGATCTTCCTGGTTCTTCATACACAGTTACAACAGAAGATAAGGTTGCCGAGGTCGAAGGACATTTCAAGAATAATCCAACGGATTCAATAAGAAAGGCTGCAGCAGCTTTAAAATTGAATCGAGAGACGCTAAGATTAATCATAAAAAATCTCATTAAGTTACATAACTTTTTCCTTACAAAACTTTTTCCTTTCGCTAAGAAAAGTGGATTAGTCAGGAACTATTATTTTATGTAGGATGGTGCTACGCCGCATAGAACTCAAAAGGTATTTAAAGCTATTTACGAAGTTTATGGTAAACGCGTCATCGGTTTAGGATATCCCAAGTTTGCACACGCAGTTATAGATTGGCCCCCTTATTTACCGGACTTAAACCCATGAGATTTCTTCTTATAGGGCTACCTGAAAGATAACTGGTATGCGGAGAAATCCAAGACGAAAAATAACTTGAGAGAAGGTATTAGAAACGGAATTTCTAGTATTTTTTTATCTAAAATAGAACAACTTTTTCAAAGTTTCCAAAAACGGCTTGATTATTGTGCAAGTTCAGATGGGGATTACTTCAAAAATATTTACTACTAATAGTTATTCCCAAGCCAGGTTTTGTCATTTTTTTAAAAACGTAATATGTGACTGTTGAAAATGTTCGATTAAACTAAAACCTATTTCAAATAAAAATGACCACTTCACTGATTTAATATGTATTTTTATTATTTTTTTCCCTGCACTCATCTCAAAATTATGTGATTACTTTAGGCAACTTCCCATTTGTCACCCTGTATACCCACGACTTTAATTTTTTATCCATTCTCGCTTTGTTACTCAGTTTTTTCTAAATATGTTGAGCATATATACATACACAGTGTGTCCCATGGAAAACGGAACTTTTTCAAAATAAAGACAGAAACTCGAAATTCCGGCAAATCTCATTTATTTTATTCAAAATAGTCTCCTTCCGCATCAATACAACGTTTTGCACGATCAATTAACATATCGAATGAGTTTTAAAGATCATTTTTATCCATCGACTTTGGTATGTTGGTCGTCGCTCTTTGGATGGCCTCTACGTCGGCATAACGTTTTCCTTTCATAGGCAAGTGCAATTTGGAGAACAAGTAAAAGTCGCACGGAGCCAAATCCGGCGAGTAAGGTGAATGGTTGATGGTTAAAATGGAATTTTTGATGAAAAAATACGTGATTAAGTTCGATCGATGAGACGGGGCATTATCATGCAACATACGCCAGCTCCCTTTTTCACGGTATTGTGGCCGCACACGACGAATACGGCTGAGCAAACGCTTCATAATACCAAGATAAAACACAGCAGTAATCGTTTGACCAGGTGAAACGAATTCACGATGAATAATACCCTGCGAATCGTAAAAACAAATCAACGTTGTCTTCACTTTTGACTTCTTAAGACGACTTTTTTACGGATTGGGCTCGGTTGGGTGCTTCCATTCAGCACTTTGACGCTTGGTTTCGGGATTATATTGAAAACACCATGTCTCGTCATGAGTCACAATTGAATATTTCAAGTTTTGGTCCTTTTTTGACTCTTTAATCAAATCCTTACAATGTTGAATTCAGAGCAATTTTTCGTAGTCGGTCAATTTGTGTGGAACAAAGCGTGCACACACCTTCCGTAGATTCGAATGATCGGACAAAATGCGATGAATTGAATTTTTGGACATATTCAATTCCATTTCCATGTATCGCAATGGAGATTTTGGCTCATTTTTTATAAATTCACGCACTTTTTCAATGTTACTTTGAGTAACCACGGTAATCGAAGGACCTGGATGTTCGTCGTCCTAAATGTCTTCACGACTTTCCTGGAAACACTTATACCACTCATAACACATTGTTCAATAAGTCCCGAGACTAACCCAGAGATGGTGCTAGTAGTACCAAACTGGCCACGTTTCCATAGAGTGCGAACCTTTACATGGAACGTGTAAAGATTTCACGCCGATCAGATCACAGACAGCAGAGTTATCGAGGTTAGAGTAAAGTCACTTTGTAATTTGTTTGAAAAATGGAAAAAAGCGAGTTTCGCGTGTTGATAAAACATTGTTTTTTAATGGGTAAAAACACCGTAAAAGCCCAGCAATGACTTAAACATTACCCGGACTCCTTTCCATCCAAACCAACGATTTGTCGTTGGCATGCTGAGTTTAAACGTGGTCGTACGGACACAAATGATGCGGAAAGTTCGGGTAGGCCATTTGAAGCCGTGACACAGGAAAATGTGAGTAAAGTGTTAAAAATTGTAATGAAAAATCGCAAAGTGAAGGTCCGTGAGATTGCAGAAATAACACAGATATCATCTGGAAGCGTATTTACAATCCTTCATGAAAAATTGAGCACGAAAAAGGTTTTTACCAAGTGGGCGCCGCGATTGCTTTCAGTGGAACAAAAACAGCAACGAGTCGACGATTCAGAGAGCTGTTTATCGCTATTTACTCGCAATAAAAAGGATTTCCTGCGTCGATACGTGACCATATTCGCGTTCTGCAAATTAGAATTCTGTGGATAAACACGTAAAAAAAAATCTGTTGTCCCCGGATAACGCTAAAAGTTGAATAAACATTTTCATCAAAACAGATTTTTTTCAAACGTTTTTATCCACAGAACTCTTATGTTAAAAACACGATGTGTATCCCTCAAGAAATTCTAATTGGGTAACGATTTTTGTACGCATTTTTAATTTTGTCGATTACAGCGACATCTGTCACGAATCTAAAAAATGTTCCGAACAAAATTTTTATATTTTTTGACGCAAAATCAGAATCTGCAATATAAAATTGGTGTACCCATTTCAGATTTTTAAGTTGAATCCGCTCCATACAGGGGGTTAAAAGGAAGGGAAGGGTCGATTGTAGTGTCATTGCATATCCCGTATCCAGATTAACTAATTTTCCTTTTCTACCATTTCATATGCGCAGTTGTCGAGATATTCGCATCGATAGATTAAAACTGCTGATTACAGCGCCTTCTGTCACGCATCGAAAAAAATGTTTGAGACAAGACTTTCGCATTTTTTGACGCAAAATCAGAATCTGTAATAAAAAATTGAGATTTCCATTTAAAATTCGCGATTCGACCCTCAAATAACCTTCAAATTTGATTTTAAGGTTAACGCCTAGGTCAGCGTTTGACGACCCCCTTTTTTACGATTTCTCCTTGGCTTTAAAATAGGCCTTAGTTTCGGCGATTACCTTCTTAAAAGTGCTGAATATTTTTCCAGCGAGCATTCTTCTGAGTTCTGCAAGCAGAAAAAGTCACTGTAGGCAAGATCTGGAAAAAAGGTAGATGGGGAAGCAATTCGTAACCTAATCCATGCAATTTTGTAATGGTTCTCATTGATTTGTGATACAATGCATTGTCTTGATAATACAGCACTTTTTTTTTCCTCAAATAGGGCTGTTTTTTCGTGATTTTATCCTTTAAACGCTTCAACAATACTATGTAATAATCGCTGTGGATGGTCTGGCCTTTTTCGAGATAATTGATCAATGTTAGACTATGCGCATCCCAGAATACTGATGCCATAACCTTGCCAGCCGACTGTTGCGTCTTTCCATGGTTTGGATTCGATTCATTGTGTGCAGTCTACTCCGCTGACTATCGATTGGACTATGTAGTGTTGTGATGGGGCCATGTTTCATCCATTGTCACATATCGTCTAAAAAATTCATCTTTATTATGGTTAAATATCGCCAAATATTGCTCTGAATCAGCTACATGTTGTTCCTTTTGATCGATTGTGAGCTCTTGAGGTACCTACTTTGCATACAGCTTTCGCATGTCCAAATATTTACGCACGATACTAGATAGTATGTCCAACACATTCCTTTGATATCTTTAGAGTCTCAGCTATCTCGATCAACTTCATTTTACGATCATTCAAAATTATTTTATGAACAGTTTTGATGTTTTCGTCGGTAACAGCCTCTTTCGGACGTCCACTGCGTGCATCGTCTTCAACGGTCATTTCGCCTTGTTTAAATTAAGCAAACTACTTCTCAACGGTTGATTTCTCTGATGCAGAGTTCGAATAATTTTTTTTAAGCCAAGCCTTGGCTACAACAGTATTCTTTTTTCACCAAGAAGCAATACTCTATTAACACATGTAATTGTTTTTAATCCATTTTTTTAACAGTAACAAAAGTTGCTTTACTCACAATGCTGTATCTCACGAACCAATTATCCGAAAGCTGTCAAATTTGATACACGTATCGTTTAAAAACTGGTACTAACTGAAAATCATATAAAGTTAATTCTAGTAACGCAATTTATGTGTGAGCCTACGAGCTTTTCAGCTGATCTGTGACTTCCTCCTTTTCTAAGACTCCCGCACCCGGGATATTTTTTGATATAAAAAAATGAAAAATCGATCCTGCCCCTAAAAAAAAATAATGTGTTCATAAGAGGAATGTTGTAAATTTTTTTTGATTTTGAATTTAATAATGCACATTTAAATGTTCAACATTATTGACATAATTGAAAAAAACTTATGCCATTCCAATGATCAGTCTTAGAGATATTGCACATTGAAAATTTTACTCCTTTTTTTTTTAAATACGTATAACTTTTTTTTAATTAATATTTTGAGCTGATACTTGGCACAAATGCTTTTTATTATGAAAACTAAAAGTTGACAAATTAAAAAAAAAATAAAATTTGACTCCGAAATGTACTAAAAAAGCTTTGGAACGTTCCATATGTAAAAAATGTAATATACGTATAAAAAATAAATCAAGAAGACAATAGAAAATAGGAGTAATGTCCCAATTGAAACCTTCAAAGAACCATATGGAATAATGTTAATAAACACTATCGGAAGACTTGGGAGTTTTTAAAGCAAGCTGTACTTGAAAATACTTACACCTGCTAGTCTAATAATATTTCACAAAATATGTGTACATACTATTGGGTGTACAACTTCGCTTCCGCCGTTTTTTCCGAAATTCGAGGCTTTATTGTAAAAAACTGGTTATATATTTATGATTCAAAGTATTGTTCATCGCTGGCCACTACTTTCTCCCATCTTTCAGGCAGCATACGAATCCCGCGTTAAAAAAACTGGTCATCTTTTGAATCGATCTACGAATCGATCCAATTTTTTACTTCTTTATAAGACCGGAAGTGCTGGTCAGCCAGGCCGTGTGCCATTGATCGAAACAAGTGATAATCCGAGGGAGCAACGTCTGGAGAATACGGCGGGTGGGGTAGGACTTCCCATTTCAAAGTTTCCAAGTATGTCTTGACCACTTTCGCAACATGGGGTCGAGCATTGTCATGCTGTAAAATCACTTTATCATGTCTCTCGTTGTATTGCGGCCGTTTG
This sequence comes from Chalcis sispes, assembly GCA_949987625.1. Taxonomy (NCBI): domain Eukaryota; kingdom Metazoa; phylum Arthropoda; class Insecta; order Hymenoptera; family Chalcididae; genus Chalcis; species Chalcis sispes. Next base: position 38,913,781 of record OX465095.1, on the reverse strand, counting down.
TCTTTCAATGCTTGGCTCAAACGCATTATTTGCGTTCGATAACGATTGCCTGTGATTGTTTTAGTCGGTTTTAACAACTCATAATACACAACGCCGAGCTGGTCCCACCAAATACTGAGCATGACTTTGGAACCGTGAATATTCGGTTTGGCCGTCCACGTCGAAGCATGGCCGGGATATCCCTATGATTTTTTGCGCTTGGGATTATCGTAGTAAACCCATTTTTCGTCCCCAGTCACAATGCGATGCAGAAATCCTTTCCGTCGTTGCCTTGCAAGCAGCTGTTCACAAACACACACACGCCGTTCAACATCTCTCGGCTTCAACTCGTACGGCACCCAATTTTCTTGTTTCTGAATTATTCCCATGACTCTCAGGTGTTTTGAAATGGCTTGTTGCGTCACTCCCAATGATCCTGCCAATTCTTGTTGCGTTTGACACGAGTCTTGATCAAGTAATGCCTCCAATTCTGCATCTTCGAAAACCTTCTCTCTTCCACCGCCATGCTGGTCTTCGACGTTAAAATCGCCGTTCTTGAAGCGTTGAAACCACTTTCGGCACGTTCTTTCACTAATAGCGGCCTCACCATAGGTATTTGAGAGCATTAGATGAGCCTCAGTCGCAGATTTCTCCATATTAAAGCAGAAAATTAAAATCTCCCGCAAATGACGAGAATTTGGCTCGTAAGCTGACACGTTTAATCGAGAATAACTTTATGATGCAGACACAAATCAACTAACATTCCGATAGCATTATGTTAACAAATACCTAAGCTTAGTGTATGACAACTATAATCTATTTATTTCAACTACCACTTACCGCTACAGCCATCTATTGCAAAACGGCGTAAGTAAAGTTGTACACCCAATAATATTAAAAATACAAAACGCAAATACAACATTAAAAATTCTGAGATTTCGCTAGATAAAATTGTTTTCAATCAAAAATGATTATAAAATTTCTTATTATCAAATATCGATGCTAGTAAATTAAATGGCAAAATATAAGTACAGGGTCAAATTTACAACAAAATTACAAATAAAATAATGAAATTAGAAAAAAGATTAATAAAAATAAATAATTTAAAATAATTCAACGGAAATAAAAGATAAAATTTATAACACATTGTTCAATAAGTCCTTAAGACTAACAACGAAAACAACATTTTTTTTTAAAAATCATTTTTATTCATCAATATAATCTCCTTTTAGAGTTATACAATCTTTTCCACGCCGTAAACATTTCCAACGTCGTAAACATTTCTATACCATGTTTATAGAAGGATTTATCCTTTGCTTCAAAATAGGCTTCAGTTTCGGCAATGACCTCCTCATTCGAGCCAAATTTTTTTCTCTGGAGCATTTATTTGAGATCAACAAAGAGCCAGCAGTCGCTAAGAGCTAAATCTGGCGAATACTGGGGGTGGGGAAGCAAATCAAAACCCAATTCGTTTAATTTTGCCATTGTTTTCATGGACTTGTGGCATAGTGCATTGTCTTGGTGAAAAAGGATTTTTTGCTTCTTCATGTGCGGTCGTTTTGCTGCGATCTCCTCCTTCGAAAGTACCAACTAGTCAATATAATAATCACTGTTGATCGATTTACCTTTTTCCAGGTAGTCAATGAAAATCACGCCATGTGTATCCCAAAAAACAGACGCCATGACTTTGCCAGCAGACTGCTGCGTTTTTGGACGCTTTGGGTGGCTTTCGCCAGCCATGCGCCACTCAGATGATTGCCGATTCGACTCCGGAGTAAAATGATGTATCCATGTTTCATCCATGGTCACGTATCGACGCAGGAAATCCTTTTTATTGCGAGTAAATAGCGATAAACAGCTCTCTGAATCGTTGACTCGTTGCTGTTTTTGTTCCACTGAAAGCAATCGCGGCACCCACTTGGAAAAAACCTTTTTCATGCTCAATTTTTCATGAAGGATTGTGAATACGCTTCCAGATGATATCTGTGTCATTTCTGCAATCTCACGGACCTTCACTTTGCGATTTTTCATTACAATTTTTAACGCTTCACTTACATTTTCCTGTGTAATGGCTTCCAATGGCCTACCCGAACGTTCCGCATCGTTTGTGTCCGTACGACCACGTTCAAACTCAGCATACCAACGAAAAATCGTTGGTTTGAATGGAGAGGAGTCCGGGTTATGTTTTTTAAGCCATTTCTGGGCTCCTACGGTGTTTTTACCGTTTAAAAAACAATGTTTTATCAACACGCGAAACTCGCTTTTTTCCATTTTTCAAACAAATTACAGTGACTTTACTCTAACCTCGATAACTCTGCTGTCTATGATCCGATCGATGTGAAATTTTTACATGTTTCATGTAAAGGTTCGCACTCTATGGAAACGTGGCCAGTTTGGTACTACTAGCACCATCTCTGGGTTAGTTTCGGGACTGATTGAACGATGTGTTAGATAGTAGGAAAATAAAATTAAATGGTTGGAGAACAAGAACAAAAAATTGAACAAAAAGGATTCTTCTTTTACTTCTGTAAGTTTCCATTTTGCTAATAAATTAAAATTAAATAGAATAAACAAAATTTGTATAAGATATGCAAATACAAAATTGAAATAGATGCAAAAACAAATATAATATAAAAAATTGCAAGCAAAAGTATAAATATAAATGTACGGATCTTGACCAACATAAGGGTCCTTTATTTTATTTTAAAATGTAAAATTAAGTTTACTTTAAATTGTGTCTATTTATTTTTTGTGCTTATTTACCTTTTTGAAAAATAAAATTAAACAGTTGCATAAGTAAATACAGTAAAACAAAATTCAATTAATTCTATAGATGTCGAGAAATTTTGATATAACGAAAATATACAGATAATTTTTACAGCAGTGAATGTTCCACTTCTAACGATCCGAATAAAAATTTAAATTAGACCTTAATAAATAAATTATGCTGTAAGATACACGAACAGCGACTAAAATTGTCATGAATAACTCTAGCATACAAACGCACAAAAGATATAACAAAATTGAACATGCAGTTATCGGCTTTGCATCAATACATTTCGATAGACTTCTAGAATATATAAACACCACCGCCTAATAAATTAAAAATAGTTCTACCTAATAAACGAAAATAGATAAAATACAAAAAGAAACAAAAGAAGATAATAGATTATCTCCACATGCATTTCGAAATAAATAATAATTTTCACGTTATAAAGATTTAAAAATTGCTTGGATAAATTCTATTCCATATGTGGTTCTTGATACAATTAAAGGTTGCGTTACATATTTATTTGAATATTACATTGTTGATTTGAAAAAGAACTCAAAGTTTAGAAGTGTTGAAATCAAAGTTATAATTTAATGTAAATTATATTTTTATATTAAATATCCACAATGAAAATCAGCATTTAAAAAATTTTAATTTAAAATCTAAATCAAGGTTTAGTCAACATTTGAAAACTTTCTAATCAAAAAAATTTTTTTGTAATAAATCTGCATGTATTTTTGATGTGGAAATTCAGATACGATTTTCGAAAAAAAATTTGTTCATAACTTTTATAAACGAACAATGAAATTGAAGTATATGAAATTAAATAAATTAAAAATATAATTTAATTTGTATTTCAAATGATTTTATGCACATTTAAATTACATTCTCATTCTTATGTAAATAGCAATTCAAAGTAACTGAATTAAATTAATTCATTTACATGGCTCGATATTAATTCTAACGAAATAAAAGTTAAATAATAAATATACATCTAAATTTGAATAGAAAATAACAAATATTTTTTAATAAAATTTAAAAATAAATTTTTTGTCATCAAAAATCTTTAATTTGTTTTTCATTAAAAATCTATCGTCCAATGAGGTACCATTTGAATAACCATAGTTTAAAATGAAAAATACATATATATATATATATATATATATATATATATATATATATATATATATATAAACAATTTCTATATTTGATATTTATTCTTAAGTCGACTTAAAGATTTAACTATAAAATTATTTTTAAAAAATGTATTTATTGCGAATAAATAAACAAAATGATATCATTATAAATTAGTACAAATTTTGCATCTGATTAATATAGTAATATTATTTATGAATAAATTTAGGGTTAATTTTTTTTTAACGTAGTTTATTTACTTTCAGTTTAATAAAATATTAAATGACGGATCGATCATCTGTAGAACTAATTTAGATAATCATTAGATAATCACTTTTTTAAACATTATCTTTATAAATATGTTGTATTAAATAAATGTTAAGTGATTATTCAACAAAAATAATAAACATAGTTTTATTAATTAAAGCAGTTATAATATTATTCTTAATTTTGCGTAGATATTTAAATATGTTTATCCAATCTTTTATTTTTGAGGGATATATTTTTGCTGCGTGTGTTTAATTAAAACTATTCCTAAAGTATAGTATAAACGACATTTAAAAGATAAGAATAACAATAGATGTTTTTACAGACTAAATAATCGTCTTCCGCAATTTATAAATTAAAGTTCAAAAGACGTTTATTCCCAGTTTATGTTCTTGTTGTACATATATACTGTTGCGATTAATAAAATCCATTTAAACAATATTTTTTTATCTACGATAAATATTTAAATATTATTTAACAACTAAATTAATTTAAATTTCTATATCGAATTGAAAAAAGTAATCTACGGTATAAATTCGGTAAGTCAATACATTTTTCAATAAAATACAAAAGAGTTATTACTTTCATGATTTACTTCAATTATTAGCTGAATTGACAATTTTTTTTTTATTAAATTATTGAATTAATCATCTAAATTAATTCCTGTAAATATTACGTCATATTATTTTCCCTTTCATTAAATATTTAACGCTACTTAAATATTTAACTCATAGTTGTTAGCTACTCAATTATAATTTGAACTATATATTTAATAAAAAATAATGTATTGTATTATAGACAATCAAATGAATTTTAATAACTAATTATTACAGACTTTAACAAAAAAATGGTTCAAATTTAAAATTCTGAAAATTAAATCGAAAACATTAAAAAAGAAATATTTTAATAAATTAATAATTTTGAAAAATATAAAAATATCTTATTAGTTTTATAATTTATAAGAAAAATAGAAATTTTTAAATTATGTTTTTATAAAAGCATTATTCGTTACAAAAACTTTACATACCTGATACATAAAGTATGCAAATAAATGTTACTAATATAAAGTTATTCATTTTAAAGATTTTAATTTTTATAAAAAATACTAATGTATTGTAAAAAGTAAATTAAATGTAAAATTTTAGGTTTACAGGTACTAATAATAGTTCTTATATAATTATATTCATATAACAAAACATGGTGTGCCCGTTGCTGATGTAAGTTACCTTTTCGAACTAACCGCGTACTACACACCGAACTTCTTTAAAAAGCATTTAGTCACTCCTAAAGAGTGGGGATTTAATAATACAGAGTCAAACAATTATAAAACTTTTACTGCTTATGCATTTATATACTTAAAATATTTCTCAACACTTATTTATTTTTTACAAATAAAAAAAGGCAAAACTAAAAAGTAATAAAAACGTCAATAATTTTATATTTATAAATAAATATACAATAATTATAATATAAATATTTTATAAATATAAAATAATAGTAAAATATGAAATAATTTGAAATAGATCAATATAATTAAAGAAATGCATAACATTATATACAAGTAGTATAATCATCATATAATATAAAATAATAATTTTTTTTCAAGTAATGAAATAAAAGTGATTTTATTGTAACAGCAAAATACAATACAATTAGCGTACTTGTAATATTCTTACGTAGTTGAAAATTTCTTGTGGATTTCTGTGTAGCATTATAAATAGGTTTCCAAACGAACTGTATTCCACCTGGATTTGGTTACATTGATCCATATGGAATTTTTACATGAAATTTCATCGGTAAAACTATTTGGATTTTCACATAATTGTAATAATTATTAGATAATTAAATATTATTATTGAATGCATAGAATATCTAAATTGATTTATCAATCATTATATCCTTAATTTACAAATAGTTAAATTTTAATATATTTATCAGTGTTAAGAAAAGACATAATATTTTAATGTTGTAATGAACTTTAACATGTAGTTAATAGGTAAAGATGGAAGAAAATTTATATTTTATAGAATTAAAAGTATTCTTTTAATTTTAACATTTAATTTAACTAAAATGTAAAATTTTTTAATTCGGTAACTGTTCAAATTCACGACTCCTCCTTAAATAGAGCTGTTTTAGAGTGGAGCTATAATTGAAAACAATTGTCAATTAACACTTACTTCAAAAACTAACATAAGTTTTAAAGCCCTTACAAGATAGAAGTAGTTAGAGGTGAAGAAAGTGCAAAGATTGGAAAGATCAAGCAGAACTTATGATTGGTCGGTAGAAGAATACAATGGAAGAGAATTTTAAATAGAAGGGGCAGCAAGGGAAGTACTCGTAGTAATTCATGATGCAGAAGAACAGAAGAAATGTGGGTGAGAAAGCAGGCGGCCATTCTGCGCTGGAACTCTAGAATCCGGATGAGTTTTTTCTCGTGTTAATCAGTCAGTACGCGAAGGTTGATGATCGTCTTTCTTTTTAAATTTGAATTATTAATATAAAAAAGTTAATTAGAGCTTAATCGGCGAGCGGATGATACGCGGCGTAGATACTTATATTGTGAGTGGTGTGTGTACGCGAACGTGATCGGGCTAGTACAGCCTAATAACTTCTAACTTATTTTAATTTTTTTGATTTTATTAAATTTTAGGTTAATTATTTGTTATAAAATGGTTTTCCTGGCGCATTGGACAAGTGTGAGTGAACGTGTATAAGAATAAGTTATAAAGTAGTAAGTTTTGAGATTATTCAAAAGTTGGAGTTTCTTTTTAATTTAAATTTTTTGAGAATTCTGAGTTTTTTAGGGTTTAAAAATTTCTTTTTGAAATTTTTAAAATTTGTCAAGAATTTAAAACTTTTCTTAAATTTTTTTTTTAATTTCTAATTTGTTTAGCTTTTTTAATTTTGTATATTTTTCTTAAATTTTTATTTAGATATTTTTTTATAATTTTCAAGTTTTGGTGGGATCAGAAGGGTGCAATCTATTATGAGCTGCTAAAACCTGGTGAAATTGTTAACATTAATCGCTACCAACAGCAAATGATCGATTTAAATTAAGCATTGCGTGAAAAACGACCAGAATAAGGCAACAAAAAGGCATTTAACTCCATGCTAATGCCCTATCACATACAGCAAAACAAGTCAGGGACACGATCGAGGCGTTTAGCTGTGGAAATAATAGCGCATGCGGCTTATTCTCCAGACTTGGCTGCGTCCGATTATCATCTATTCGCATCAATAGGACACGCTCTCGCCAAACAACGCTTTATTTTGTATGAAAATGTATGAAAATGGCTCGATAACTGGTTATTTTCAAAAAAAGAATTGCTTTTTTAGCGTGGCATTTATAAACTCCCGGAGAGGTGGGAAAAATGTATAAATAGCAATAGAAATTATTTTAAGTAAAATATTTTTTATTATTTTCAAACAACAAACTTCTAATTTTTACAACAAAATTCCGATTTCACACTTCTACACCTGGTATTCCCCGCGATTAGGATATAAACGTCCTCACGGTTCCCTAAGAGCGCTCTTCAAAGTCCTATAACCCCTAGAGAGACAAATTATATAATATATAAGACATTTTTATGTAAGCATATTTTATGAATTTTCATACAAATATTTAAATAACAATAGAAATAGAATTTAAAATAAATATTTATTTTTAATAATAATAATACATAATTCTAATGATATATTAGAAATTAATAAATAAATATTCATAATTATATACTCTATAATTCTTTTTATACATATAATAACGTCCGGTCTTCTGGAAATTCTTATCCAGGGAGCGTAATACATCCATACAATCCAATCTTTTCGTCGCCGTCATCGTCGTTGTTTTTGCTGCCAAGAATGCTGCTCTGTTAGTTGGTTGTCTACCGGAATTTCTGGTATGTGATAGGATGTATCTGGTGGTGGCGGCGTGTTCAACAACCATGTACATTATTTACAACCATGTGCGTATTCCCCGCATGTAATACAAAAAGAAAAAACGAATTAACTGCATTTTCACGCTTTAAACTGTTATAAAATAATTATTATAATATTATGAAATTCAATTGATATGTAAAAATATATTATTCTAGTTACGCTTAAAAAAAGTAACAAAAATAATTGTGATAAAAATATATCTCAAATAAAAGTGTACTATAAAACAATCTCTTGTTGATTATTTTAAAAAGAACTAAATTAAAAAAATCGTCATATAACGTAGCATAATAACGAGTAAACTGCGTCATAACCAACGGCTCACACCTATCATACACACAGTTAGAGTTAACCTTTTGACATACAATGACGTCTCTCAGACGTCATGTATTTCATGTACCATGGTAAACTTTGACGTCTCCGAGACGTCAAGAAATTTCTTCGGTAAATATCGGGCAGTATGATGTTATTGGATTATCTATTTCGGCTGTGCATCAATGCTGTTTTTTTTAGACAGTCAAAAATGCTTTTCCCTTTTCAATAATTTAAATGGCATCCTACAGACGCGCATTTTATTTGTATGTCAAGGGGTTAAAGGCGAGCGCATCTGGAAAAGAAGAAAAGAAACACATTAGTTTCAACAAAAGGGACCATGGTCAGAGACAATAGAAACGCGTATTTTTCTACAAGAGAAATAAGTGACGAAAATAGAAGGGGCAAGAGCAAAGCATGAATAATCACGCACACACTCAAGCATCCACACTGCTTTAGCTGATGCATAGGACCTGAGGTAAGGGAGTCATAAGTAAGATAAAAAGGCATACATATTCCGATGTTAATTAGGTAACTCATAGGACCCACAAGATGCATCAAGGAAAAAAATAACAGCGGAAGAGAGTAAGCGCGCGCATACCGCTTGAAAAGAGAGAGAGTTTGAAAGAAACAGAAACTTTTTTTCTCGTTCTTGTGATTAATTTTTTTTTGGGGGTAATTCCAACTTGCTTGTAGCACCGAGGCTCAAGCAAGTATAAAGTCAGGGAAAACTGACCTTCCCACAGCAACGCCAGTGCGAATTGCGGTTCCGCGGGTAGAGGAACAAAGTAAATCCCTCTAGGAAAAATTTATATACATATTTATCTATTTACTTATTTATTTATATATTTATTAATTTATTCATTCAGCATTCATTCGCAACTACTCAATTGTAATTACAGCGTGCGAAATTCGAGATTATAAAAAGACATGGCGACAGAGGACATCTCCAAGGTGGACCGATGGCTCTTCGCCATGGAGGGTGAGGAGGTGGTTGAAACCCTTCACGCCCTAAGATTACGACCAGAGGGTCCACAAATCGTCGAATTGGCCCGTATAAGTAATTGGCTGCTAAAAAAATTTTACAGCAGCCGATTTTCAAGAAAAGGTTGCCGAGGCACATACGGATGCCCGGGCTGCGAGAGCCAAAGCAAAGCGAAGCTTGGTGCACCGCGCTTGCTAAGATAAAGCAAGAACGACGACGGCGTCAGCGAAATACGATCGGAAAAAAAAGCATCTGCTGACGATGTTTTAAGATGACAAGGCGACCCGCCCGTCCCTGACTAAAATAAAGGAAAAAGAGGTTATGGACAAGGAAGACACGCAACCAACAAAAAGGGAGATCTTAATGCAGGAGCGCATCGAAAGCTCAACCATGACCATAAAGGATATGGTCACGTGCATCGAAACGATGCAAACAGGAATTAAAGATTTGCAAGCCAAGAGAGAGGTCGCCCATCCGAAAGGCCAAGTGCGTCGTCAACGCGGATGAAGGGCACGACCGGTTTAGCTAAACCACCACAGCGGAAGACCACGGAACCGGCTCTCTTGACAGGCACTGCATAGAAGCAAAGCGCCCAGCCACGTACACTTCCAGAACACATTCAGTGGCAATTATGTGTCCATATACATATTCATACGTTTATAATCATATTAAACTTCATATGTTCATGATCATGATCATATTCATATTTTATGTTCACCTTCATATTAATATGTTTATATTCATATTCATATAGTAGTATTTGTTATCATAATCATATGCTCATATTCATATGTTCATATGTTTATATTCATATGTTCATATGTTTATATTCATATGTTCATATGTTCATATTCATATGTTCATATGTTCATATTCATATGTTCATATGTTTATATTTATATGTTCATATGTTCATATTCATATGTTCATATGTTCATATGTTCATATGTTCATATGTTCATATGTTCATATGTTCATATTCATATGTTCATATGTTCATATTCATATGTTCATATGTTCATATTCATATGTTCATATGTTCATATTCATATGTTCATATGTTCATATTCATATATTCATATGTTCATATGTTCATATGTTCATATTCATATGTTCATATGTTCATATGTTCATATTTATATGTTCATATGTTCATATGTTCATATTTATATGTTCATATGTTCATATTCATATTTTCATATTTATATGTTCATATGTTCATATGTTCATATGTTCATATGTTCATATGTTCATATGTTCGTATGTTCATATGTTCATATGTTCATATGTTCATATGTTCATATGTTCATATGTTCATATGTTCATATGTTCATATGTTCATATGTTCATATGTTCATATGTTCATATGTTCATATGTTCATATGTTCATATGTTCATATGTTCATATGTTCATATGTTCATATGTTCATATGTTCATATGTTCATATGTTCATATGTTCATATGTTCATATGTTCATATGTTCATATGTTCATATGTTCATATGTTCATATGTTCATGTGTTCATATGTTCATATGTTCATATGTTCATATGTTCATATGTTCATATGTTCATATGTTCATATGTTCATATGTTCATATGTTCATATGTTCATATGTTCATATGTTCATATGTTCATATGTTCATATGTTCATATGTTCATATGTTCATATGTTCATATTCATATGTTCATATGTTCATATGTTCATATTTATATGTTCATATGTTCATATTCATATGTTCATATGTCCATATTCATAAAGTTCATATGTTCATATGTTCATATGTTCATATTCATATGTTCATATGTTTATATTCATATGTTCATATATTTATATTTATATGTTCATATGTTCATATTCATATGTTTATAATTTCATATGTTCATATTCATATGTTTATATTCATATGTTTATATGTTCATATTCATATGTTCATATGTTCATATTCATATGTTTATATGTTCATATTCATATGTTCATATGTTCATTGTTATATTCCTATGTTCATATTAACACATCGTTCAATAAGTCCCGAGACTAACAACAAAAACAACATTTTTTTAAAAATCATTTTTATTCATCAATATAATCTCCTTTTAGAGTTATACAATCTTTTCCACGCCGTAAACATTTCCAACGTCGTAAACATTTCTATACCATGTTTATAGAAGGATTTATCCTTTGCTTAAAAATAGGCTTTAGTTTTGGCAATGACCTCCTCATTCGAGCCAAATTTTTTTCCCTGGAGCATTTTTTTGGGATCAGCAAAGAGCCAGTAGTCGCTGGGGGCTAAATCTGGCGAATACGGGGGGTGGGGAAGCAAATCAAAGCCCAATTCGTTTAATTTTATCATTGTTTTCATGGACTTGTAGCATGGTGCATTGTCTTGGTAGAAAAGGATTGTTTTCTTCTTCATGTGCGGTCGTTTTGCTGCGATCTCCTCCTTAAAACGTACCAACAAGTCAATATAATAATTACTGTTGATCGATTTCCCTTTTTCTAAGTAGTCAATGAAAATCACGCAATGTGTATCCCAAAAAACAGACGCCATGACTTTGCCAGCAGACTGCTGCGTTTTTGGACGCTTTGGGCGGCTTTCGCCAGCCATGCGCCACTCAGATGATTGCCGATTCGACTCCGAAGTAAAATGATGTATCCATGTTTCATTCATGGTCACGTATCGACGCAGGAAATCCTTTTTATTGCGAGTAAATAGCGATAAACAGCTCTCTGAAATGTTGACTCGTTGCTGTCTTTGTTCCACTGAAATCAATCGCGGCACCCACTTGAAAAAAACCTTTTTCATGCTCAATTTTTCACGAAGGATTGTAAATACGCTTTCAGATGATATCTTTGTCATTTCTGCAATCTCACGGTCCTTCACTTTGCGATTTTTCATTACAATTTTTAACACTTCACTCACATTTTCCTGTGTAACGGCTTCCAATGGCCTACCCGAACGTTCCGCATCGTTTGTGTCCGTACGACCACGTTTAAACTAAGCATACCAACGACAAATCGTTAGTTTGGATGGAGAGGAGTCCGGGTAATGTTTTTCAAGCCATTGCTGGGCTTTTACGGTGTTTTTACCCATTAAAAAACAATGTTTTATCAACACGCGAAACTCGCTTTTTTCCATTTTTCAAACAAATTACAAAGTGACTTGACTCTAACCTCGATAACTCTGCTGTCTGTGATCTGATCGACGTAAAATTTTTACACGTTTAATGTAAAGGTTCGCACTCTATGGAAACGTGGCCAGTTTGGTACTACTAGCACCATCTCTGGGTTAGTTTCGGGACTGATTGAACGATGTGTTAATATTCCTATGTTCATATTCATATGTTGATATTTTCATATTCATATTCCTTTGTTCGTATTAATATTCATATGTCTATATTTATATGTTCATATGTTCATATTCATATGCATATTAATATGTTAATATTCATATTCATATTTATATCTTCATATTCATATGCATATTCATATGTTAATAATCTTATGTATATATTCATATGTACATATTCATATGTTCATAGTTTTATATTCATATGTTCATATTCATATTTATATTCATATGTTCATATTTGTATGTTCATATTTATATTCATATATTTATATTCATATATTTATATTCATATGTTCATATTCATATTTATATTCGTATGTTCATATTCATATTTATATTCGTATGCTCATAATTATATGTTCATATTTATATTCATAGGTTCATATTTATATTTATATGTTCATATTTACATGCATATGTGCTTATTCAAATGTGAAGGTTCATATTTATATTTATATGTTCATATTTACATGCATATGTGCTTATTCAAATGTGAAGGTTTATATTCATATTAACAAGTTTATATTCATATTCAGATGTTTATATTCATATTCATATTCATATTCATATTCATATGTTTATATTCATATGTTTGTATTTATATTTATATATATTTTAGTTTTATTGCCTAAGAAAATATAAAATAAAGCGGCTATTGTTATAAAGCCCTAAAATAATTTAAGAGGTGATGCTTCTGTTAGCATTTAGGGGGGGGGGGGGGGAAGGGGGGGGGTAAGGTTCTAAGGGCGAAATAATGGCATATTTTTATTATTTTTTTCTGGAGATATGAATAATGTTGGTTTATTTATTTCTGATACACGTTATACAGTCTGTCAAGTAAGAGTGTGGTCGTGTTAATTTATAAAAAAATTTATTTGATGAAACTTTCATATTTATATATACATTGTACACATTACAAACAATGATGCAATTCGGTCAATAATGTGTCCAGTCACCACCGGCGTGAATAATTGCCTGGCATCTCCGAGGCATGCTTTCTACTAATTTGACGGCGTATTCTAGTGGCAAGGATCTCCAGATCCAACGAATTTCGTAAGACAACTGCTTCAAAGTGTATGTGCGTCTTTCACGAAGTTTCCGTTTAATATATGCCCACACATTTTCAATAGGGTTTGCATCGGGCGACTGCGACGGCCAATCCAATGTAACGATGCCAGATTGAGTCTTCCACTGAGTACAGAGCTTGCTGCGGTGTTTAGGATCGTTGTCCTCCTGCAGAATACAATCTTTATTTTTTGTGATGAGCCATCGTTTGGCAGATGGCAGTAAAGCCTTTTATGTAGTTTTTTATCATTTTCTTGGCATTTAGGTTGTCAGTAAAGAGGTGCAAAGTGCCGAATCCCTGCTTTGAGAAGCAGCCCCAAAGATGCACCTTTATTCCATGTTTTACGGTCCGCTGAACAAGCATATTGGTGGAAATTGACCAGGCTCGCGTGAAGACAGAATGTGCCCATATAGAACATTTATCAGTAAAAATGACATTTTCAAAATCTCTATCAATATTCTCATGCGCCCAAGCGAGTCGCTTTGTCACACGTTTTTCAGTCAACAGAGGCTTCTTCATTGTGTTGCGCCATTTCAGATGATGAGTACGAAGATGGGTTCGGATAGTTTCGTAGGATATATTTGAACCTTTTGCCATTAATTTTGCTTGTCCTTGCCGCAGTGTTAAAGCAGGATTCCGCGAAAACAGATTTACTATTCTTTTTTCATCTTCTTTGTTCACTTCTCCTATCGAGCCACGTTCTGGTAAATCATCGACATTTTTAGCCAATTTATGTCGCTGTATTTACTTGTGTACAAATGCCTTCGACTTCCTTATATATTTAGCAGCCGCTGATTGCGACATTTTGGGACCTTTCGGGTGGATGCAAAGGAAAATAGCCTTGTAGCGTGACGCGCACTTAGTACTCACGGCGTTTAACGTGATTCTCTTTTAAAAGATCAACGACAACTGAATTTTCGTTAACAATGCATCAAGGACAAAGCTCGCGAAAGATTCAGAGCAAAATCTTTCATAACCTGTCAATGAAGTCGACCACGCTCTTACTTGACAGACTGTCGTATAACATCTGAAGTATTTTTGGAAAAATTTTATTCAAAAATATCAATAAATAAATGGTGAACTTCATAACTCGTTACCGGATCATCTGAATCAAAAAAATCGAAATGCATTTGGAAGGTGATAGGTTATTCTAGGTAGTCAGAGAGAGCTTTTTTTTGATTTTCTTATTTTTGCAGTATTTAAAAGTGAAAAACGCGATTTCTGCTGAAAAAATTTCGGTGAATTTGTTATTATAAAATAGAAGAAAATGGTAAAACAAAAAAAACCCTTTCTGATTACCTATTGATTTATGTGTAGAAATAGTGCTTAAAATTTGAAAAGAATCAGTTTTCAGGAAAATCAATTTAAAGTTTCTTATACTCACAAGTCGAGCATGAGGGCCGGTCGCTTGAAACGCTGTATCTTCATTAGTTTTGCTCCGATTCACTTGAAATTTTAACACAATACTCTTGACATGTTGTAAATTCAGAAAAAAAAGCAAAATAAAAAATTTTAAAACTTCACCCCCCCCCCTCCTTAAGTAAACTATAGTGAAATCTGTAAAAATTCCTATGAATGGAATCAGAAAAAGTAATCAAGTTGTTATTATTAAATGCAGTGAGGCAAATAAAGATGAAAAAGAGTCGAAGCTTGAAAATGATTTTAAAGTTTACTGCAATGTGCATCTTTTGAAAAAAAAGAATTCTCTTATAAAAGTAATTAATCTTGAAAATGATTTTTCTGATGAAGAACTAGCTCAAGACATCAGTATCAGCAATAATATGGATATGCACACTTTTAAGATCATTCATATTTACAAGAAGAATGATCAAGGTGTAAAAAATGTATTAATTAGCGTTAACCCTGATAGTTACTTAAAAACAGTGAAACAAAATGGATTATTCATTGGATATCAAAAGTGCAATTATAAGGACCAGTTAACCTTGCACCGTTGTTTTGAATGTCAAAGTTTTAATCACATTGCTAAGTTTTGCGATAAAGTGGGTAAAATATGTAGTTTTTGTGCTGAATCACAAAAATCTAATGACTGTCCTAATAAGGAAGTTCTAAATAGTGTAAACTGTATTAAAGCTAAAAAATACTTAATTAATAAAAGAAAAACAGATCACAAAGTAACTGATATTTACAATTGTGACACATACAAGAATAAGTTCAACATAGATATAATTAATATAAATTATCCAGTGAAACCGATTTCTTTTGTTTACAAAGACTTGAGTGGTAAATAGAAAGCCTCCTTTGCACATAAATGAACGAAACGGTTGAAGACTCTGACCTTAAGCGTGATGAAGAATCTCTTGATAGTGTTATAGAATTTAATGAACATCAGTTATTTAAAAAGTGTAACTTTAGTGTATTGCATTTGAATAAAAGGAGTATAAAGAAAAATCTAAATAAATTAGAGCTCTTCATTATTTCATTCGAGATTAAGCCTCAGGTACTTGTCTTCTCCGAAGCGTGGCTTAGTCAAAGTAAAGGTTTCATATCTATACCTGGTTACACTACATATAAGAATGACGGGTGCTTGAATCAGAATGATGGTGTTATTATGTACGTTGAA
Source organism: Chalcis sispes (assembly GCA_949987625.1). NCBI lineage: Eukaryota > Metazoa > Arthropoda > Insecta > Hymenoptera > Chalcididae > Chalcis > Chalcis sispes. The sequence goes on along the minus strand of OX465095.1, from coordinate 38,897,401 downwards.
AAGGGCATCCAACATTCTGTTGAAGCAGAAATTGTTAATAAATTTAAAATTATAAGTATTACTGTGCATTTAGTTGATAAAACTATATTTAAAATATCATGTTTCTATAGATATTTTCAATATGAAGAAAAAGAATTTGTAGAAAATATGAAAAACTACATAGTCTCAAATAAAATAATTCCAAATCATATAGTATTGGGTAATTCGAATATTAATACTTTATAATTTAATGAATTAATTATGACACATTTAAAAAATTTTATTAAAAACAAATATTCTCCATATATAAATAATGTGATTAGACCTGGACTAATAAATGATAATGGTAGCTGTATTGATCACATCATGGTTAAAACAAAAAAACCAGTCGTAGCTTGTGAATTTTTATATAAAATAACTGATCATTATCCAATACTACTTGCTTTGATGCCAAATGTAACAAAGACTGGTGAAAATCACAGTAGAATAAAATTCAAATTGTTAATTGAGTTGTGTGCAAAAGAAGACTGGTCTGTTTTTGAAAATATTGTTTATATTAATGATTCTGTTAAAAAACTAATTGGTAAAATTTCAGCTTTATGCGAAATGTCTACTTATCAGTACCAAAAGAAAAACAAGCCTAAAAAACCTTGGATAACTAAAGGTCTTATTGAATCATGTAATACCAAAAATAAACTATGTAAGCAAAGTAAAGCAAATCCAAATGACATTTTACTAAAAAATAAATACTTAGAATATGAGAAAAGATTAAAAAAATTCATTAGTTTTGCTAGAAATAGATGTGAAAGACAAATAGTAGAAAAGTCTGATTCAAAGCCTTTATGGAAATTTGTTAATAAAAAATTAGAAAAAGATTTTAAAAGAATTAGCATTGATAGTATAATAATTAATGGGGTAAAAACTGAATGCAATTTATCTAAAGCCGTATATTCTAATAATTACTTTGCTGAAGTGGGAAATAGAATAGCATAAAAAATTGTAACTCTAACTAACATTAACTTTGAATTACCAGAAAAAATGCATAATAATCATACTTTTTATTTATTTCCGACTTGCATTAAGGAACTTCTTGCTGCTTTAAGCAAGCTTGAAATAAAAAAAGGTAGAATAGATCATATAAATTCTGTGATTTTGAAAAGAATTGCCTATTTCATAGCAAAGCCATTGGTAAATATCATAAATAAGTGTTATGAAATTAGACTACGTCCTGATCAATTTAAAATGGCTGAAGTTGTTCCTGTGTACAAAAGTGGTAAGAAAGATATAGTAGGCTACTACAAACCGATATTACTAATCTCAAACATAAGTAAGATTTTTGAATTACTGTTTGTGTATGATAGATTAACTAAATTTCTTAATAAATATAAATTATTATATAATAGATAATTTGGATTTAGGAAAAACTTAGGGTGTAATGATGCAATATCTGTTTTGATTGATTTTTTTCATGTACAGCTTGATAATATTAGGTTGCTGTAGATGAAATGGCCGATTTAGTAATAAATTTTTAAACAGCTGTAACTTTTTATAAAGACAATTTATTTAATCAAAATAGGTACCAATAGATGCAACACACTTCTCCCAACGAGATACAAGTACATTTATTCCAGTTTTGTAGAAGTCTGAGTTTCTGGTTCAAAGAAACTCCTCGAAGGCATTTTTGACAGCAGCTTCATTATTAAATCTTTTTCCTGTCAAAAAGTGATCCAAATGTTTAAAGAAATGATAATCTGTTTGTGAATGTGGAGGGTGAAAAAGAGTCTCATAGCACAGCTCGTTTAATTTTTGGACCGTTGTTCTCGATACATTTGGTCGTGCGTTATCATGAAGCAGTATCACTCCATTCCTCTTGACAAGCCTATCAATTTCTGATGCATTTCATCCAGTTGAGCACGGTATTTCTCAGCATTAATGGTTTCGCCAGGTTGCAGGAACGAATAGTGGATAACTCTAGCTACAGACCACCAAACAGTTACCATTATTTTCTTTGGATGAAGGCTTGGTTTCGGCATGTGTCTTGGCGCTTTATCGGCATCTAGCCATTGGGCCGATCGGCGACGATTATCGTATAAAATCCACTTTTCATCGCGGGTTACAATTCGGTGCAAGAACGCCTCCTTTTTGTTGCGGGAGGGAAGGGACCTTGAAATCTCCATTCGACACGTCGTGTTTCGCTCGGTAAGATCATGCGAAACCCATTTGTGAAGCTTTTTCACTTTTCCAAGTTGTTACAAGTGGCGGCAAACTGTCGAATTTGGAACGCCTAATTTCTCTGCAAGATCCCTTATGGTTTGGTGGGTGTCAGACTTCACTAATGCACGCAGCTCGTGGTTATCGATCGATGGTCCTGGGTGTCCACGTGGCTCATTTCCAAGGTCCATATCTCCGGATCAAAATTTTTCGAACCACCGCCGAGTGGTTCGTTCGCTAACTGTATCAGGCAAAAATGCGCTGTTGATATTCCTCGTTGCTTCCGTTGCGTTGTGCTCTAATTTAAATTCGTATAGTAAAAGTAGTCGTTTTTGATTCACTTCCATGTTCACTTTCTCTTTTTGTTTTTACGATCACTATGAAGTGCGAAACAGAAATGACTCCATAAACCAAGGTAGCAGTCTCTATACTTCAATATGTCATATTATTTGCGCCGCCTTGTGCCAACATAATACACTAAAATTGCAGCCAACATTATGTCATTGCTAAATCGGCCATTTCATCTGCAGCAACTTAATAATAAGCCAACAATTGTAACTTTCCTTGACATCTCTATTGCTTTTGACACGGTTGATCACTCTATACTGGTACAAGAAATGGATAAAATTGGTAATCGTGGTAATTCGTTGCAATTTTTTCAAAGCTATATAACCAACAGGTTACATTGTACAAAAATAAGTGAAGTATATAGTAAAAATGCAACAATAAAAACTGGTGTACCACAGGGTTCTATATTAGGACCACTCCTTTTTATAATATACATAGATAGTATGCTTTTAATCTCTAAAAATATTATATCTTATGTTGATAATGCAGCTATTTATTGTTCAGAGAAATCTAGGAATGATGTAATGTTTGAAATGAATAATATATTTAAAAAAGTATACTGCTAGTTATGTCATAATAAACTAGCATTAAATGTTGATAAAACTAAATATATAGCCTTTGCTAACCATCTAAATAGAATCCCTGATGCCATTCAATTGTCTTTGTACAATAAAACCTTAGAAAGAGTACACTCAATAAAGCACCTAGGAATATACATAGATGCTGGTTTAACTTGGAATGAGCAGATTGATTATTTAATTAAAAAATAAGGATATGTGATTTATGTTTTTGCTAGACTAAAATATATTTTAGCTAGGAGTCAACTCAAGACAATTTATTTTGGATTATTTCATAGTATAGCAACGTATGGAATAATTGCATGGTGTGAGGCCTATGAAATGCATATAGAAAAATTAATATAGCTGCAAAAAAAATATTTTATCAGATTTTTAAATCTAATATTCCCCTAACGCCATTAAATATTAGACAAACTTTATTTTTGGAATTAATAATAAATCAATATGAGCATCAAAAGTAAAGTTTTCACTGGATCCTAGAAATACTATTATAGATACTCCTGCTTAAAATTACCTGAAATAAGCCAAGAGAGAGGTAGATTAAATTTTGCTTACATAAGCTTTAAAATATTTAATGTTACGTCGGAAAACAGTGAATTATTCGCTCTTTTCCTAGTTCTTTTCTTTATCGAATAACCAGCTATTCTCGCGTTCTTCTGGACGTTGAGATTAATCGTTGGGATGAGGATAATAATGTGGTCTTAAATAATTAAGACGCAATTTTGAGCCAATGTGGGAATTCCCTTTATTGGCTCGGGAAAAAATGCACGATAGCATAAAAAACCCCACGATGACAATACAACCTCGTTTATTGTACTACTGTGATCAAAAAGTAAGGTGAATTTGTTTATAAAATGTTAATTCTTTATTTATTCTTTCAAATCAATTTCATCCCCTTTAAAGTAATCCCCGTCCGATAAAACGCACTTTTGCCAACGCTTTTTCGAGTCCTCGAAACAGTCGGAATACGAGATCTGGCTATTAAATAACAAGACTGCGCGCCTAGAGGGCGCCGTAGAGGAGTGGGGACAAAAACGAGTAGCGCGTTGGGTATCTTGATATATTGTCTATGCACGTATTAAAACACGTTCTCATCACTATTATTGTATTTGTGCAGTAGCAGTTTGAAACGAACGTGTTTTTTTCTCGTGCCGAAAACCATGTGTGACAAAAAACAGGAGCAACGTATCGATCTCAAATCTCTCGTTAAATTAAAAAAACTCCGACTGAGTGCTGTAAATTGTTGCAAGAGGCCTATGGGGACAATTCTCTATCTTGTGCGCGTGTTTTTGAGTGGTGTAAGCGCTTCAGTGAGGGCCGAGTGAGCACTGAAGATGACCAACGCCCATGTCGCCCTGTCACCTTCCTTGAAAGGTTAAAAAAAGATTCCGGACTGATGAAAAACATTATTACTTGCGACGAAACGTAAATTTTTCAATACGATGTTAAAACAAAGCGGCAATCGATGCATTGGAAGACGCCTGAATCGCCCAGAATCAAAAAAGCAAGGATGTCCAAATCAAAATTCAAGGCAATGTTGATCGTTTTCTTCGACATTAACGGTATCGTGATGACTGAATGGGTTCCAGAGGGTCAGACTGTCAACCAGACTTACTATTTGTCAGTTTTGGCAACACTGCGAGAACGAGTTCGTAAGAAACGGCCCGAGTTGTGGAAGAACAACTCGTGGATTTTGCACCAGGACAACGCACCTGCCCATAACGCGCTATCTGTGAAGCAGTATTTGGCCGGTAAGCGCACTCCAGTGCTCGAACACGCGCCGTACTCGCCAGATTTGGCACCATGCCATGGCACTTTTTTTTGTTTCCGGAGATAAAATCTGCTTTGAAAGGGACCCGATTTGAGTCGATGGAAGCGGTAAAGCAAAAAACGGCAAAGCTCCTAAAGGCCCTCACCAAAGAAGACTTCCAGCACTGCTTCGATTAATGGCAAAAACGTATGAAAAGGTGTGTGGCAAGGGAAGGGGAGTATATTGAAAGGGAGCATTCGAATGTAGAATAATTTTTATAATAAAACCTTTTTTTGTAACAAGTCTCGTTATTTAATAGCCAGACCTCGTAGTCTTTTTGCGGTATAGCCTTCATGACCTTCTTTGATTCGGCTTTTATCTCCTGAATCGTGTCAAAACGGCGTCCCCGCATTGGCCTTTTGAGTTTTCTAAGTAGCCAGAAGTCGCACGGAACCAAATCAGGCGAATACGGTGGTTGCGGAACGATATGAGTCAAGTTTTTGGCAAAATAATCGCGAGGAACGAATGCAGTATGACATGGCGCATTATTGTGATGAAGGAATCAAGAGTTGTTCGCCCATAATTCCGACCGTTCCAGACAAATAGCTTAACGCAAATGACGCATAACGCTCAAATAATATTTTTTGTTGTTAGTTTAGCCCGGCGGAAGGAATTCATAGTGCACCACACCACAATAATCAAAGAAAACTGTCAACATGACCTTGATTTTCAATCGACTTTGCCGTGATCTTTTCGGTCTTGCTTCACCTTTTGCACGATAATCGCTGGAGTGGTCGGTGGTTTCAGGGTCGTATGCATAAATCCAAGTCTTGTCTCTAATAATGATGCATTTCAAGTGGTCCTGATAGTCAGACAGCAAAGTTTCACACACATCAACGCGACGCTTTTTTCCAAAAAATTTAACAATTTTGGCACCAATCGAGACTTGACGCGTTTGGGACACAAAACATCCTTTAAAATGATTTGGCTGAGCCAAATGATATTTCAACACTATCAGCGAGGTCTCTAATTGTCAATCGACAATTTTTAAGCACCAAATCTTTGATTTTTTGGACGTGGCCCTCGTCGGTAGACGTTGATGGTCGTCCAGAGCGCGGTTCGTCTTCAACGCGTTCTCGGCCCGCTTTGAACTATTTGTACCACTTATAAACGTTTTGTGCCATAGTTTGATAACCAAAGGCCTTCTGCAACATTTTCAACGTGTCCACACTAAAATATTCGTTCCACAAACAAAATTTGATGCAAGTTCTTTGCTCAACAAAACCACTCATTGAAAAAATCGAAAAATTCACTTTTGGTTGTTTACAAAAACACGTGTAACTCGGAGATAATTAAACCTTTTGACAAACAGACGCTTGGCAAATATTATAGACAGTCCTACTAACCTAGGAAAAAAAAAATTACCTGCCTTCGTAATGCCCGGGAGTTTTGAATGACAATTTCATCTTACTTTTTGATCACAGTAGTATATGCAATTATGTATGTAGACGTGGTATGAGATAATTTTCTATGTGTAATAACGTTAATCGACTGAAGCTTCCAGATCTTGTGTGTGTAAGACAAGAAAAGAAATACTGCAAGTAAGTTTTATCTCCGTGACTATGTCTCGACCGTGGTCCGCAAGATACTGACGCGTCTGAGCGAATTTTTCTCATCGAAGGTTTCCCGACCACTTGCTTCTTGCGTCCCTCCTTGCCCCCTGCAACGATCGGTTTTTGTTTCACGGAAATTCTCGCGGTAAACGCGCGAGACTCGCTGCAGCGTGTACGATTAAGATCGCGGCGTTCCCCCCGTTTCTCTCTTTTTACGCGCAAACGTGAACACGACGAAAATTCGTGTTTCTTGAATATTCGCGCGCGGCAAAAAAAATTATTCTTCGGTTGACCAAACATACTCCCCCCGTTGAAAGCAACGCGATCAATAGAAAGAAATAGTAAGAAAGAGTGTGTGTTGAATGAACGATGTTGAACAAACGAATTTAGATGCATCTAGCTTGAGACAATTAAATTGAATCAAGACGGTCTATTGCATGGTGGTATCATTGTACCACAACGACGCTCACCGTAATTGCGAATTGATTGAAGCTTCGGGAACGTGTACATGTATTTTTTGTTTTACAAAAAATTTTTACTTATAATTAAATTATGATTCAATTCGAGTAATTAATTTGATGATCGTGTATTATTCGACTGGTAATGGACATATGGTGGTAGCGTTTCTCTTGAGGATTCCTCGTGTTGTTTTGACGGTGACCACCCTCGCGATGCCGTCGTCGCCAGGATGTACGTCGATAATCCTCCCTAACTGCCATTGCATACAGGGTTGGTTTTTGTCGATAAGTATTACGATAGAATCCTTATGTAATTCGTGATTGGACGTAGACCATTTTTGTCGTTTTTGTAACTTGTTTAAGTACTCAAATTGCCATTGCTTCCAGAAATGCTGTCGTGCCTTGGTGATCAGGTGCCACGACTTCAAACGGTTTTCTGGAACAGATAGTAAATCATTTTCCGGCAGCATATTGAACGGTCTACCAAGAAGGAAGTGTGCAGGTGTTACTGCTAATGGATCGTTCAGATCTGAGGAGAGGGGACACAAAGACCGCGAATTCCATATCGCTTTAACTTCGATCACAAACGTATTTAATTCTTCGAATGTCAATAATCGATCGCCTACCACGCGTCTTAAATGGTGTTTAAACGACTTCACTGCGGCTTCCCATGTACCACCGAAATGAGGTGAAAGAGAGGAGAATTGAAATGCCACGTTATGTTTTTAACTATCGCAAATGTATTCACGTCTCCTTTAAATTTGTCAGATTCTACTAATGCGTAGAGGTCCTTAAGCTGATTATTTGCCCCTACGAAATTGGCTCCGTTATCGGAATAGATGTGAGTGGGAACATCCCTACGACTGATAAATCGACGTAAAGCTGCAAGAAACCCTTCAGTTGTGAGGTTGCTGACTATCTTGATGTGAACGGCCTTAACCGCCATACAAATGAAGCTACAACCATAAGCCTTGATACTATTTTGATTGCGATATTTTTTCTCCTTAATAAACATTGGGCTGAAAAAATACACACCCGTATGATAAAAAGGAGTTGTTTGTTCGACTCTTAATTTAGGTAGATTGCCTATTTTAAATTGTGCCGGTGACGCCTTGAATCTTATACAACGTACGCAATGACGTACGATTTTTCGCACTTGATTTTTGCCGTCTAAAAGCCAGAAGCGATGTCGAATTTTATATAACGTCGATTGAATCCCGGAATGATAACCTTCTTCGTGGAATTTACGTATAAGCAGATCGGTGACGTGTTGGTGAGAAGGCAATAGAATCGGATGTTTCTGTTCGTAAGAAAGGAGTGAATTTTGAAGCCGACCGCCGACGCGTATAAACCGTTCTTATCGAGAATTGGATTTAGAGATGAAATTTTACTTCTCTTTATTCCCCCCGATTCAGAGAGCTGCTTGATTTCAAGTTTAAATTGAGTTTGTTGAACGCGTTTTAATATTCTAATTTCTGCTTCTGCGAATTCGCGTGTCGAAATTTCACCTCGAAACGGATTAGATTTTAAAAAACGCAAGCAATAAGCAATTATCCGAATTAACGAATTGTAAGATGAGAATTTATTGAAAATGTCTGTCGATTCTATCTTTAAAATAAGACAAGAGGTCTTCCTTAAACTAGGTACATCTTGGAGAGGTAATTCGTACGAAATTGGCCACGTATGTTCAGACTGACTCAACCACGATTGACCTTTAAACCATGTTTTATTTTGGATTCTTGCGGTAATTGACCTCGTGAAAGTGCGTCAGCTGGATTGGATTCGGTTCGTACGTGTCGCCACTCGCACATGTCTGTAATTTTCTGAATTCCGCCCACACGATTCGATTCAAAAACCTTTAACATGTCGGGAGATTTTCTGAGCCAATGTAATACGATTGTAGAATCGCACAAAAAAATGGTTTTACTTCGAATGAAATTTAAAGTCGATTGCATATCGCGATTTAGACGCGCGAGTGTTAAAGCACCTCATAATTCGAGTCGCGGTATTTTAGTATTTTTTAACGGAGCTATTCGCGATTTAGCGCACAACAGCCAGACAATAACATCTCCTTGATTGTTGCGCGACCGAATATACAAACGAGCGCCAAAGCCTGAATTGCTAGCATCGCAGAACCCATGCACTTGGATCTCCTTGTAATCATCAATGAATCGCCGTCGATCGATCGGAAGATAATTAACCAGTTCGATTTGATTCGCGAACGTCAACCATGATGTGTATATAGTTATCGGCACAGATTCATCCCATTTTAACTTCGATTTCCAGCACTGCTGCATAATTAGTTAGCTATAAAAATGAGCGGCCCTAACAATTCTAATGGATCGAATATTTTTTGTATTTCGGAAAATATGTTACATTACTTAAGCTGATTGGCTCTATAGTATAGAGTAATTGATCGCGGCGTGCGTTCCAAGATATGCCTAGCGTACGTAGAATCGGATCACGATCAAATACTTGTACTTCAATCGCGCTCTTGGATAAATCGGCGAGAATTTGTTCATTGTTTGATGCCCATTTTCTTATATTAAAACCGCCGAGTTTTAATAATGCTGCCACTTGATCACGAATCTCGACAAGTCCGTCGTAGGTGTCGGCGCCGGTAAGCAAATCGTCAACGTACAAATCTCTCCTTAACACGCCTTTGCCGATCGGATATCTCGCCCCCTCGTCGTCCGCAAGTTGATGTATGGTGCGAGTTGCTCAATAAGGCGAAGAAGATACTCTAAATGTAACTGTATTTAATTGAAAAGTAAAAATGCGATTGTTACTATACCAGAGAATTTTTTGATATTTTCTATCGTCGGGATGTATCATGATTTGCCAGTACTTTTTTTCAATATCAGCGGTAAGAATGAATTTATGCATGCGAAATTTTAAAAGATGACCAAAAAGCTTATCTTGAATAGTGGGGTCTACCAATAGACAATCATTTAATAATCTATTCTTATTTATTTTGGCCGAAGCGTCGAAAACGACGCGCACCTTAGTAGTAGTGCTTGAGGATTTGATTACCGCGTGATGAGGAAGAAAATAGCCGTCGTCATCTTCGTTTGTAACTAGTGATATATGTCTCATATCGATATATTTCTGCAGCACGCGCTCGTATTCTACCTTAAGCGCCGGATCTGCCTCGAGCCTTTTACGTAAGCTATAAAATCTTCGTGAAGCGATTGATTTTATATTGCCGAAATTACGCGTGACAGGGCAAAATGGTAGGCGAATTATATATCGCCCTTCTAAATTTTCAGTCGTATTGATGTTGTAATGCTCCTCACAATCTAATTTTAATTTACTTAATCTGCATATCACATGCTTCTTTCGTCTACTGTTGGATATACCGCCTGCAACAACCCAACCTAACTGCGTTTTTTGAATGAGAAGATCACAATCACCTTGCGAAAGATTAATTTGCCATATTAAAAATAGAGATAAAGTGGCTCCTGAACCTATAAGCATATCTCCAGGGCGAGGTAAATGAAATGACGGATCGGCCAATTTGAGATTCGCTGGAATTTTGACGAATTCGCGGGAAACAGCGTCTTTGGAATAAAATCAGAAATCGACGGGACGATTAAAAAAGATAAACGTTTTTTGAACTTGTTATGAATTGAATAAATAGATGTTGTAATCATTCCCTTTGAAAACGTGTTCATGCCATTAATTGCACCGATGGGTACCGTGCACGATTGGATAGGAAGTTTAAGTCAAAATGCTAAATTTTCTGTAATGAAATGTGCTGTTACACATGTATCTAATACGGTACGGCATTCTAGAAAATTACCATAGACATCTTTGAGTCGAACTAACGTGCTCATTATTAATTGAGAATGAAGAGTCTCAGAAATGGTGTTAAACGACTGTGTTTCCAGTCAAACCTGTTTATCTTCAACCTTCGTAGCCGAGTGTCTTCGTTGCGCGTTTTGATTTGTATTCGAATTGACCCCGTCGTCCCTATCTAATAACGTGTTATGATATGTCGAACATTTTTGGCAATGCGAACGCGTGCACGCGCCACCGTGTGACCGAAAGCAATTTTTACATAATTTAAATTTTTTAACTATCTCCCATCTCTCTGCTATCGACACCTTATTGAAACCCGGACATTTGAATAATGAATGGAGCTTGCTCTTACACACATGTTCGTGACATGTTATGTTCTAATGCTTATGAGCGACGTGTTGATTTTGAAACGAATGTATAAAATTACGCGAGAGTGGGTAAATGGTCTGAATCAAGCGTTCTTTCCCATTCGGTACGCATGTCTCGCGGTAATGTTTTCTCCAATAAACGTCTGATCATTAATTCGTGATTATTCGCGTCCAATGAAGTTAGGATGTGTACGTGTTGACGTAAGCTATCGCTAACTTGTTGCACTTCCTTCAATGAAAGTTTCGATTGGGCGATTATTTCAATAATCGCGTCGAGATGCCGATCTATTAGGAATCGCTTCCTTTCGTATGTATCTACTAAAAATTGCCATGCCCTAGTGTAGCTTTCCTCACCTAAGTCGAATACTGATATTTTCGTTAACGCGTTACCTTTCAAAGAATCTTTTAAATTGATAAATTTTTGCAAGTCGGTTATATCATTACGCGCGTCAATCAGTGATTTGAATGCATTTTTATATGATAACCAGTTGTCTAACGAGCCGTTGAACTCTGGAAGTTCCACGACCGGAAGTTTCATGGGTTGCAAATTATCGTTTTGGTTACGGGTTGTATTTAATGTTTCATTTCGCGTATTATTCACGTTGGATATCAACGCTGCGTCAATTAGCGCAGCGAGTGAGTAATAACGATCTTCAATATCCGTAATCTCGTCTTGATTTTCGTCGTCGTTGTTCATAAGGTTTAGTTCGTCGTCATACTCTATGTACGCGGTGATTAATTCTTTTATACCCCTCAATCGAAATTTTAAATTTGAAACATCTTGACTATTTTCGTTTACAAGTCTTTGTAAATTGGTTAATCGCGATTTAAGGGTCGTACTTTTTCGTGCGATATATCGATCGCTGATCAAACGAATTTGTTAAACAATGTTATTAAAACAATGATGAGTTTTTGAATTGTTGATGAATAATTTGATTTAATTAAAATAAATTATGATTAAATTATTATTTATTAAACACGAAATTAGATGTTTGAGGTTATGTAATTAATCCTTAAAACTGTCACGAAATGTAAACAAAATAAATATTATATACGTGTTGTTAATTTGATTAAATATAATAATTTATGATCAAAATTATCATTTGTTAAACACGAAATTAAATGTAATTAATTCTTAGAACTGCCACGAAATATAAAGCGAAATAAATATTATATATTTCGATGTTAATAATTAAAATAAAATAATTTATGACTAAATTATTATTTGTTTAACGCTAAATTAAATGTTTATTTTTATATATTAAATTCTTTGATTGAATTTGAAATATAAATTGATTGATTTTGAAATATAAATTGTAACAACTACTATGTACGTTAATATTAACAAATAAATTGAATTAATATAAAATGAATTATAATTAACTTATTATTTAATGAACACTAAATTAAATAATTAATATTAGTTAATTAATCTTTCAATTTATTCGGAGTATATAACGAATCAATTATTATATTAATGAAATAATTTGTGACGTATTTCGGCTTCGCGTCGACGCGTGAACGCTAGAATTCCTGGAATTGTCCTTATGCTCGACAAAGAATTCGATTTTTCGCGCCACGCGAATTTTTACGCGCACAACACTAACACTAACGCACAATCCTTTTGAAACTCGTAGAAAATTGTATTTTCGACAATTTGTCGAATTAAAAATAATATATATATATATATATATGTATGAAATAATATGTAAAATGGTTTTGACGATTTGTCGAAACGCGAAATATAGATATATGTATATATATATTGTAACGGGGTGGCAGTTTTGAACATTAACCGCCACAGGAGCAATTAGCTTCGGGGGACGCGCAATCCGCAAAAGGCGCGAAATTGCCCTTTGCGCCCCCTTTTTGGAAGCTAAAGTCTTGGACGACTTTGCTCCTGGGTCCAGGCTCGAGAAGCCGGTCTACGGACCCAACTTACCCGATGCAACGCCGCGCAATCGTCGTTGCGCGGCTCGTTCGTCGTCCTCACCTGGCTAGTTGATCTCGGAGAGGGCGGTATTCGGGAGGAGAGCTGAAAGCTCCTCGTCGCAGCAATAAATAAAAATGAGAAGAAAGTAGCGGAAAAAAAAAAATATAAATAATAAAAGAAAGGAAAAAAAAAAAAAAAATAAAATATAATAATTTGAGCGAGACTAGCTCGCCCTAAACAAAACAAAAAAAAACACAGAAAAAATAGGAGAAAAAAGAAAGAAAAAGATTCAAATTAAAAATATAAATAATATAATTTAATAACAAAAACAGAAAAAATAAATAATAAATTAATTAACAATAAAGATTAGTTACAAAAAAAAATAAAAGACGATAAAATAAATTATAAAGGCTGCGTATGAGGAACGCAGGCGGTAAGACGCGATATAAGGCGCGAGGCTGTCTCCCGCGCGCGGCGTATTCCACGAGTGCGAGAGAGAACGAATGCCTCTCGCACTACGCCTATGAGAGTGAGAGAGAAAGGCTTCTCTCACTCGCGCGCGCCGTCTAACGTACGGGTGCGAGAGAGAAGAACACTCTCCCGCACGGAGCCCGTTGGAGCGAGAGAGAGAACGCTCTCCCGCTCTTGCGCGCCGCTTCTACTGCGAGTACGAGAGAGACAACGGGTCTCCCGTACTACGCCGTAGGAGTGAGAGAGAAAGCGCTCTCCCACTCTTGCGCGCCTAACTCTACGCGGGTGCGAGAGAGAACGCAACTCTCCCGCGCCGGTCTAACTCGAGTGGGAGATAAAGGTGTCTCCCACTCGCGCGCGCGCCGTATACGCCGCAAGTGCGAGAGAGAAAGCGACTCTCCCGCACTGCTACCACTAGAGTGAGAGAGATACCGCTCTCTCACTCGCGCGCGCGTAAGCTTCTATAGGTGCGAGAGAGAACGCAACTCTCTCGCCCTGTATACGAGAGTGAGAGAGATAGCGCTCTCTCACTCGCACGAACCGCGAAAAAATACAAAATATAAAAGCGTGGAGTAACCGGCGGGTGTCACTCCTACGCGAATGCAACAAAAAGCAACGGCTTTACGCGCGAAATTCAAGTCTGAGCCGACTTACTCTTAGGCTGGCCAGCCGCGCTCGCAAGACGCACGTTGATGATGGCGGGGAAGGCGACGCCGACTCGCTCTCTGACGCCGGTGACCTGCCTCGGTGCCGTCGGCCGGTGTTGGCTCCCTGGCTGCCTGCACAGCCGCTGCACGCCAAGTCACTCACAACACCCCGCTAACTTTCTTCTTCAACGTGAAGAAGAAAGAGACGAAAGGAGGACGCGTAAACGGCGCGTCCAAAATGGCGGATACTTTCTACGTTGCCGCGGAAAAACTTTTTCGAGGCGTAAGGGAAAGCGCGTAGCTTGTCCAAAGGCGAACACTATACTGCTCTAAAAGGCGGGATACGGCTTGGCTACCTAGCCTAGCCTCACCTATGCGGTACTCGACTAGCCTATCTCTAGTCGCGTACCGTTTTTGCCCGTCCGCGACTGTCGCGTTACTTCTTTTCCGCGGTCCCCCTTTATCCCGATTACGCTAAATATGACGCGGCGCGAAGCACGGAGTGTTCTCCGTGACAATATATATAAGTAATAAATATGTATTGAATTAGTGACAAAGTTTATTGAAAAACAAAAAATTAATTTACTGAATTTAATTGGCCCTAATTAATTGACTAATTATTGTTTTAAATTATAAAAAAGAAACGATTAAATTAAATTTAAATTGAAACTTAATATTACAAGTTTGCTGTTGATATAAAATTATAAAAAAGGATGGAACAAAGAATCAATTATATAAAGTAATTTAATTTGAGTATTTTTTTTTTAAATTTTAATTAAAAATTTGCGAAAATTAAATTGAAAATAAAATCAAAAATACTTATATTGTTCTATTGTAGTTAAATTGCCGTCGCTTCGTGGAATCCGCGATCTCCAGGTTACCGCCAAGACCCACTGCGCTGCTTCTTCTTCCAACCTTACAGGAGGCACCAAATGTTACGTCAGAAAACAGTGAATTACTCGCTCTATTCCTAGTTAATTTTTTTATCGAATAACCAGCTTTTCTCGCGTTCTTCTGGACGTTGAGATTAATCGTTGGGATGAGGATGATAATGTGGTGTTAAATAATTAAGACACAATTTTGAGCCAATGTGGGAATTCCTTTTATTGGCTCGGGGAAAAATGCACGATGGCATAAAAAACCCCACGATGACAATACAACCTCGTTTATGGTATATGCAATTATGTATGTAGACGAGGTATAAGACGATATTCTATGTGTAACAACATTAATCGACTGAAGCTTGGGTGTGTAAGACAAGAAAAGAAATAGTGCAAGTAGGTTTTATCTGCGTGACTATATCTCGACCGTGGTCCGCAAAATACTGACGCGTCCAAGCGAATTTTTCTCATCGAAGATTTTCCCTACCGCTTGCGTCTTGCGTCCCTCCTTGCCCCCCGCGACGATCGGTTTTTGTTTTACGGAAATTTCCGCGGTAAACGCGCGAGACTCGCTGCAGCGTGTACGATCAAGATCGCGGCGCTCCCCCCGTTTCCCCCTTTTTACGCGCGAACGTAAACATGACGAAATTTCGCGTTTCTCGAATATTCGGGCGCGGAATCAAAAATTATTCTTCGGTTGACTGAACATTAAATATGTTACCAAATACACTATAAATGCTTGATTTTACTGAAAAATCAATTAAATCTCAAATTAAAGAATGGATTAGAATAAATACACAAGAAGAAGTTAAAATAAAGTCAATATTATATTAAAATAGATGATAATACTATGCCGCAAACATGATTTATAAAATATGAGAACGACTATACAAAATAAGCTAAATAATAATCTGCTGTATTTATTACTCATTAAAACTATAAATATTGTTAAATTTTCATTTACTTACTAACTAATATCGCTACCTACGATACGGTTTTTGTGTGAAACCCCAGTAGGATAGTTATTTATATAAAGAAAATATTAAAATGTTCTAATGTTTAATGTAGAACCAAAAATTACGTAACGAAGAAATAAAATAAACTGTTTTATACTAATATTTATGTATTACTGAAGAATGGCAAATAAATAATAATAATAATAATAATATGAATACATAAATATAAATATTCGAATATAAAGATGAATATGAATATATGAATATAAATATGAATATATGAATATGAATATGAATATATGAATATGAATATGAATATATGAATATGAATATGAATATATGAATATGAATATGAATATATGAATATGAATATGAATATATGAATATGAATATGAATATATGAATATGTATATGAATATGAATATATGAATATGTATATGAATATATGTGTTACGTCGGTAAACGACCTCCGTTTTTTTTTTTCCTGTGTTAAGTCGATAAGTATTCTCTCTGCTTTTTTTTTTCCTGCCCTTGCCGATTAGCGGGAAAGCGCTTCGATCTCATCGACCACTTGTGTCGAACTATAGTAAATTTTTTCCTCCAATGAAAATTTTTCCCTCCAAAACTGACTTAACGCGCGGGCCATTGACACGTTTCGTTGTGGAAGACACCCTAAGCGTGGGCCAAGATTTTACGAGTTTTCCCAGAACGGTAAAGAAAAGGGACATGCGCTCGAGTCTAGCGTAAGAATGGCAAGCTGAACACGTGCGCGTCAATTCGGCGCCGAAAACTATAAAACTGTCCCATAAACACCGTTTTTTCTACCCGTAGTTTTCCTATCTAAAATACGTATTTTCTTTTTTTTGAACTTGCCCTGCGTAATACAATTATAATATTATGCAATATTTTTAAATTGTTTTATTATCGCAAATTATATCCGTAAATTTCGCCTACCAATACACTGTACAGGTAGCGTAATAAAACAATAAATAAGTCGCTACGAAGACCTCAATAAATAAATTGTATATTCTGTTTTAAACCAAAAATATATTGAATAATATTTAAATAAAATAAAAAGTAAAATGTTTAATGAAAAGTATAAGACTTGCGATTTCCAAAAATACCTCACAAGGTATACTTTTTTTTATATACAAAATAAATTCCAGAATAATTATTTAAAATCCGAAAAGAGAAAAACATAGAAAATAATAAATAAAATTACTTATTAAAATTGTCAACATATATCAAGTACAAATTCAAATTTTATAAATAATTTAAAATTCAAAAAATAAGTTTCTAACAGTTATATAATTTATTTTGCCTGTCTTTTTTTTTATAACTTACGACAAGTTTACATTTTTAATATTATAAAAGGCTAATTGCTTTCGAATAAAATTGAACACGTATATCCAATAAAAAAAAAACGCAACTGCTATCTTCAAATTTAATTGAATTATACTTTAAAATAATGCGGCCGATTTTTCTTTCAAATTATATATATATAAAAATACATACTATATATATTATAAAAAGTGAATTATACAAAAAACCTACAATAACCTTTCACGATAAAATTTATTACAAACGGCTTGACCATGATCGTTTTCAATTAAAATATTGAACAAATAACAAATAATCTTTCTATTCCTTTTTTTTTCAAATGAAAAGATATAAAAAATCACACGTTTTCTCTATTCGTGAATAATAAATTTTTATTTATAAATGTTTAAGATAATGTAAAATTATAAAAATATCGTTTTATTTTTTAAGTTTAAACTACATTGTTAAAGAATTATTTTTTTTTGAATAAGAAAAACATCGTCAATCAATTCTAATTCAATATATCTGTGTATTAATTTTAATAAAATAATTAGTTTTAAAATTTATTTTTTTTTAACATGTAAGTAATAAAACTTCAAGAATAAGATTATTGAGTTTAAATTGGTAAAGATGTACATTGATTCTTTTTTTTTGCCTTAATTTTAATACAATATTAATACAAAAATATTTTAATTCTTAGCTTTGAGAGATTTTGAAGTTTAAATTAATACAAGTTTATCAAGAATGAAATATGATTTGTATTTTAATAAACTATTTATATATTTAAGACATTTGCATATTAATATTAATAAAGTCAATAAACTTATTTATAAAATAATTTTATTGACACTACCTTTTTTCTATTCACAACAATTTATTTCTACAATAAAATCAATAACTAACTCGATTTATTAAGCCAAATAATATAACAACTTTATTTGTTTAATATTGTATTTAATCAGGAAACGTTAATGAAAAATTTTAACATATGTATAGAAAAATTAAGATGGTATGTGAAAAATTACATTCATATTAAAATTAATATAAAAATCTTTAACAATGTATTATGCGCACTAGAATCTAAGTTGATTTTTAACATTTAAATAAAAAATATATATAAAAGGGTGCATAATAATAATAAAAAAATATAAAATAAAATATATATATATGTATATAACTATGCGTTTAAGTTAGAATAATATTTTTTTTATCTTTAGATTTAAATTTATATTAGAAATAATTATTTTAAAAACAATTACTTTAAGTTTATATTTTAACTAAGGTTCTTATTAAATTTATATTCAAGTTGTTTAAACATTATTATATTAATAAGATTTAAATCATAAGTCACTCCTATAATTATCTGGATTTTATGAGATAATAATGCAAAAATTTAAAACCCAATTATAACTAAAACGTGGAGTAAAATTATTTAAATGCAACACATCGAATAAACAATGATTTTTGGCTAAAATTAAATCAACAAAATTATCATTATTCTCTCATAAGATGCAGAAGAATATGAAAACGTATATTTAAGTTAATATTCCCTGTAAAAATAAAAATAATATCTACATGATAACATGATAATAATAAGGAAAATCTAAACATTATAATGCGCGATAAAAACAAAATTTTTTATAAATTTAAATAAAATAACAAAAGTAAGTTAATTATATTGTTAGAATTAAGCTACGAAATTAATTCTTTTTCGTAGCCTAATTCAAATTTTGCGTAGATTATAATTATAAAATGAACATTTACAAATCATTAATAATAATATTAGTTTTAAGATATTATAAAATTTTTGTAAAAGTGGATAGTCCCCTCTCAACCTCTCTCTCTCCGACTTCAAGACGACACACCCTCGCGGAGGCTTTCCACGCCCTCTCAGACAGGCCCTCCGAGGAGAAGGGGGCCCGAAAATCTTACCCTCTCCAGAAATTTTCCTAAAAAAGGATTCGTTCGGAGCTACTTCGGGAAAGCGTATAAATATCGCGCAAAATTTTCGACAGCCAGCAGACCTCAGGCAGCACTCGAGGGACACGAAACTCTACTACGCAAGTACTACAAGGAATCATTTCAACGCAACTACTTAGAAGAAAAGCAGAAGAAAAAGCAGAAGACGAAGCAGAAGAAGAATCAGAAGAAGAAAACGGAGAGAGAAACAGCGAACTACAGAGGAAGAGAGAAAGAGAGTCAGGACTTCCAGCCAACTCAAACCTTTTCTGGAATAAAAAAGTGAGTTTTTGATACGAATTTTTCTTTTTTTCTTTTCAACCTCCAAAGAGATAGTATTAGCCAAGATCGGCTAAATATCTCTCTCCAAACATCACTTGTTAGGTCCTTTCCAGAATAATCTGTAGGCCAACGTCGGCCTATATGGTTATTCAGTCCCGCATCTCACCACCCTTCCTATAAAATCTTACAAATAATACCTCTGCCGTCCCGAGCCCATAAGTTTCAGTACTTAGGCTCGAAAAAGGCACAAGGCAGGTTTGCGTCAAATTTCGTACGCAATAGTAACGTCACCCCGACGTTACATATGAATATGAATATGAATATATGAATATGAATATGAATATATGAATATGAATATGAATATATGAATATGAATATGAATATATGAATATGAATATAAATATATGAATATGAATATATGAATATGAATATGAATATATGAATATGAATATGAATATAGGAATATAAATATGAATATATGAATATATGAATATGAATATGAATATTAATATATGAATATAAATATGAATATATGAATATGAATATGAATATATGAATATGAATATGAATATAAACATATGAATATTCAAGTATGAAGATTAATATGAATATATGAATATGAATATGAATATAAACATATGAATATTCGAGTATGAATATGAATATGAATATATGAATATGAATATGAATATAAACATATGAATATTCAAGTATGAAGATTAATATGAATATATGAATATGAATATGAATATAAACATATGAATATTCGAGTATGAAGATGAATATGAATATATGAATATAAAGATGAATATATGAATATGAATATAAACATATGAATATAAAGATGAATATATGAATATGAATATAAACATATGAATATTCGAGTATGAGGATGAGTATGAATATATAAATGTAAAGATAAATATATGAATATGAATATGAATATAAACATATGAATATTCGAGTATGAGGATGAGTATGAATATATGAATGTAAAGATAAATATATGAATATGAATATGAATACAAACATATGAATATTCGAATATGAAGATGAATGTGAATATTTGAGTATGTAGATGAATATATGAATATAAATATAAATATGAATATTCAAATTTGATAATGAATGTTAATATATATGAATATAAACATTCGAATATGAAGACAAATATGAATATATGAATATAAATATTTAAGTATAAAGATGAATATGAAGACGAATATAAATTTATGAATATAAATATTTGAGTATAAAGATGAATATAAAGACAAATATGAATATATGAATATAAATATTTGAGTGTGAAGATGAATATGAAGTTGAATATGAATACATGGATAAGAATATAAATATTCGAATTTGAAGATGAATATGAATATATGATGTGACTTGGTGTTTTGCACCAGTCACATGAGGAGACTAAGGCATAGCTTGTAAGCCTCCTCGTAGCCAGCAATATTTCTTTCAATCTAGGCAGTCTCGTAGGACTGCCACGCGTAGCCCTAAATAACAGCCAATCAGGGCTGTACACACTATACTTCCTCCAGATACAGGGGCTCGAAGCTCAAGTGTAGGCTCTAGCGAGAAGCCAGTCTCAGAAGCCCATGGCTAGTCGATGGCAGTGCTCGCACACACTGCAACAGGGTTGCTTCCAAAGCTCCTTCCTGCCCTTGTCGTTGTCATTACCTGTGACCTTCTAGACAGTAATGATAAGAAGATCATAGCAGCAGCTGCACCTTGGAAGGGGAGTACCGGATGCTACATAACACCAAGGAAAAAATTGACAAGGGGAGGTTAGGAAGCAAGGAAAACACATAAGCACAGCCTCTCCGTGCAAGTCATTCCGTACCCGGGAGAGTCTAGGAGTTTTGTCTCGCTGCCGCTGCTAGCAGGTCATCGCTGTCCTGCATCGACACCGCCGCCTCGCCTTCTCCGCCGCTTATCGTCCCGATTCGCCACGCTGTTGATCCGCCGCTATGCTGCTCATGTAACAAAAAGAGAAGAGAGAAATCAGTCGACGCCTACCAGCCACGGAACGCATTGACTTACCTGGACTCCCTGGGATCGGATGAAGATTCTCGCCGCTCCAAGGGAAATATACGCTACACAAGCACTTGCGGCGGATAACCTATAACGCGCACTGCTGGCGCGCGGTAGTGTCAACTGCTGACAGCGCTGAGCGCGTGCGGCGGCCGCGTCGCGTAACGTACACAGTATGTCGGAAAAGTTCCCGAACTTTTGAAATAAAAAATTGAAAATTACATCTGAAGAAATTTGTTCCAGTTAACTTTTAACATAGTCCCCTTACCTCGATATACACTCATTTGAGCGCTCCATAAGTGATTCGAAGGCTCTCTGGTACTCCTCTGAAGTTATCGCTGTGAGACGCTCGGTGCAAGCCGCTTGAATGCTTGGTACATCTTTAAAAAATCGTCCTTTCAAGGCCATTTTTAGCTTGAGAAATAGGAAAAAGTCGGCTGGAGCCAGATCTGGCGAGTATGGGGCGTGATTGATGCGTGGGATCTGATTTTTGGCAAGATAACGCTTCACAATGTTCGAAGAATGAGCCGGTGCATTGTCATCCAGCAAACTCCACGATCCTGGTTCCTTGTACTCGGGCCTGATGCGATTAATCCGGCGCTTCAGACGTTTTAACACCTCAACGTAATACGCAGCATTAACGGTGGTGTTTTGGGGCACAAATTTTTTGTGTATCAGGCCTTTGGAGTCGAAGTAAGCGATGAGCATCGTCTTTACCCGTGATTTTTGTTGGCACACTTTTTGAGACCTCGCACGGTCCGGACTGAGCCAAGCGGATGACTGGCGCTTCGTAAAAGGATCGTATTGAAAGCACCAAGTCTCGTCTCCAGTGACAATTAAGGTTAGAAAGCCCGGAGTGGTGTCGCAAGTCTCGATAAAATCTTGACAACATTGAATGCGAGTTTCTTTCTGCTCTGGTGTGAGAAAGTGCGGAACAAATCGAGAGCAGATCTTCCTGCGGTTCATTTTTTCTTTCAAAATCAACGCGACGCTATCCTTGCTTATGTTCAGTTCGTCTGCCAACATTCTGAGAGACATGTGGCAATCCTGCTTCAGTAGCACGCGCACGCGAGCCTAGTTTTTGTCGGTAACAGCTGTTGACGGCCGGCCGCTTCTCTCGTCATCTTCTAACGTCTCTCTACCCTTCTTGAACCGACTGAACCACGTGTAAACAGTTGTACGCGACACTACACCTTCACCGTAAGCCGAATCTATAATTTTTTATGTTTCCGCGAAAGTTTTTTCAAGTTTATAGAAGAATTTAATTTCGCCACGATGTTCAAACCTCTCATCCATCGTAGAGCTTGCACCGGGGTACTAAACACACGTTTACTCAAGCATGTCTATCTCGGCAACTAATGAACGGATACTGGTGAAATAATTCTAAGACACTGCAGAAGGATGTAGCAACATAGTACCGGTGTCGTCCAAGAGGTGGCGCCACTCGTACAAGCGCTACAAAATAAGTTCGGGAACTTTTTCGACATACTGTGTATGTTACACGTACGTTGCACCGGTGCAGAACGATTGTCTAAAATCCGCGCTCGCAAACGTGCAGCTCGGAGAGATTCTCGTTTACTCCGTTCGGTTCCGCATTAGCGAGCAGTCGACACTCCGTTCGGTGCCATAATCGCGAGCATTCATTTCTTCGTTCGAATCCGCATTCGCCAACGAAGCATTGTTAAAAACGAGCGTGTACAAGCGGGCGAATTGTTCCTTTTTGTATTCGAGTGCGTGTAAAATATTTGGTAAGTGCCCGAGAAGCAGTGACTGATACCAGAAGGCATCAATGACGCGTGCTACGCGCCATGTTAGAATTTTAGCCGTTGCATGCCCGCGACCGCTCTAGTCGTGAGCTAGCCGCGCGAACGGAATTTTCGCGCACGAAACTTCGCTATAAGTGTGTAGCTGACGCCCTGGGCTCGCGTAAAACGCGAGATAACTGCTTGTAGTAAATTTTTAAGTTATATAAACGGTGTTGTTCTGTTTTGTTTTGAATTCGTAATACTTAACTTGTGCTAGTGAGCAACCCGCCCGCTTCCCTACATTTGTACGCCACCCTGATCCCCAGTGGCGTTACAAATTGACTTCGACAACGTGGGCCCGACACAAATCTCGCTGATTTGTAAAAATTTTCGGGATCGCTCAGTAGTGCGTATGAGTGAGGACAGGAGAAAATTTTTTTTAATAAAAGCAGAGACAGTGAAGTGTGCGGTGTTAAGTGTATATTTGGTAGTCACCGTCGCAAGCGAATACTGCGTTTTTGAACTCGTCGTTCGCTGCCATTTTTGGTGCTTCGTAAAAGCACACGCGTCTGGACGAGGACGAAGAAGGAAGAAAGCCAAAGGGCGGCCATCTTGACCGACCACGCGAGACAGCCGCGCAGTAACGCTGGCGCTCGCATACGCCACGTCGGAGGTTGGTAAGCTAATTCGAGTGTGCACATCTGCGGAAAAACCGGGATTAACCATGATAATCTCGAAACAAATTGTTTCGAAAGTAAAAGAAAAATTCAAGTGAATCTCAACTTTTATAGTTTTTTTTTTGCATTTTACTGGCGTATAGCTACCATAATTTTTTTTTACTCATTTAATGAATTTCCCGAATGAACGATTCCGTTTTTTGGATAAATAATTTATTTTTTTTTGTTTTTTTTTGCTATTTTTTTTCCTTTTTTTTTCCGCTGCCTTCTCAACACTTGGCTTGCTGCCCACCGGTATATTTTCTTAATATTTAATCATAGTTTATCTTGCATGTTAACGATTTAAAATAAAATTGTTTTGCTTTATTGCTTGTGTACCGCTGCTATTATTCCCACCCACGTGTGTTTGAGTGAGTGCTTATCTTTTGTGGAGCTGTGACATCAGCTCGATCGCTGCGAGTGTAGCGCTGGGACGCGTATCAGCGGACATGCGTCTCAAATACGAAAGCTTACAGTCTGTCAAGTAAGAGCGTGGTTGTGTTAATTTATAAAAAAATTTATTTGATGAAACTTTCATATTTATATATACATTGTACACATTACAAATAATGATGTAATTTGGTCAATAATGTGTCCAGTCACCACCGGCGTCGATAATTGCCTGGCATCTCCGAGGCATGCTTTCTACTAATTTGACGGCGTATTCTAGTGGCAAGGATCTCCAGATCCGACGAATTTCGTAAGACAACTGCCTTAAAGTGTATGTGCGTTTTCCACGAAGCTTCCGTTTAATATATGCCCACACATTTTCAATAGAGTTTGCATCGGGCGACTGTGACGGCCAATCTAATATAACGATGCCAAATTGAGTCTTCTACTGAGTACAGAGCTTGCTGCGGTGTTTAGGATCGTTGTCCTCCTGCAGAATCCAATCTTAATTTTTTGTGATAAACCATCGTTTGGCAGATGGCAGTAAAGCCTTTTTGTAGATTTTTATTATTATCTCGGCATTTAGGTTGTCAGTAAAGAGGTGCAAAGTGCCGAATCCCTGCTTTAAGAAGCAGCCCCAAAGATGCACCTTTATTCCATGTTTTAGGGTCCGCTTAACAAGCCTATTGGTGGAAGTTGACCAGGCTTGCGTGAGGACAGAACGTGCCCATATAGAACATTCATCAGTAAAAATGACATTTTCAAAATCTCTATCAATATTCTCATGCGCCCAAGCGAGTCGCTTTGTCACATGTTTTTCAGTCAACAGAGGCTTCTTCATTGTGTTGCGCCATTTTAGATGATGAGTACGAAGATGGGTTCGGATAGTTTTGTAGGATATATCTAAACCTTTTGCCATTAATTTTGCTTGTCCTTGCCGCAGTGTTAAAGCAGGATTCCGCGAAAACAGATTCACTATTCTCTTTTCATCTTTTTTGTTCACTTCTCCTATCGAGCCACGTTCTGGTAAATCATCGACATTTTTAGCCACTTTATATCGCTGTATCCAATTCTGTTCAAATGCCTTCGACTTTCTCATATATTTAGCAGCCGCTGATTGCGACATTTTGGGACCTTTCGGGTGGATGCAAAGGAACACAGCCTCGTAGCGCGACGCGTACTTAGCACTCATGGCGTTTAACGTGATTCTCTTTCAAAAGATCAACAACAACTGAATTTTTGTTAACAATGCATCAAGGACAAAGCTTTCTTATATTGGTTTGCGAAAAAGTTAGAGCAAAATCTTCCATTACCTGTCGGTGAAGTCGAACACGCTCTTACTTGACAAACTGTAACACGACGCTAGTCACGTTGGATATCCGACTGTCTGGTTAAAATTATCACAGTTGTAGTTTTTTTGGTAATTTAAATATTTCCTTTTGACTTCAAATTTTTTTTTTTATTGTTTTTTTTCGTTAGTAAACCAAAGATAATATTTATTTTTTATTAATATTGTTTATTAATATTTTTCTGTTCTCTCGTGAAACTGTGATTTATTTTCTTACCTGCGTTTCTCGCTTTCGAGCAGGGTGCGTCGTCGTCGCTACATCGTCACGCAATACAACGAATCTTCCGACGCTCACTCTTACACCACTAAGGAAATTATTTTGTGCTGTTTTGTTTCGTTTTTTTGCACGCTGACCCCGCATCACGTTGCTTATGGCAGTGGCGAAAATTTAACTGTGTTAATGGTGATGTGGCATGTTTGTGAATTTAATTTATATATTTTTTTTAATGTTTTCGCGTCGATTTATTTTTTTTTTTGTATCCTTCAGAATTATCACCCATTATTGCACCGTTTGCTCACTTAGTGGCCATTTTTCTGCAATCGGACTTCACCTAGCGCGCATTTACCCACTACTCTCTCTGCGTTTTTTTTTCATAGCTTGTCGCGGACCGCGACTGCATCCCGCTAGCCTTACCTTCTCCCGCCTAGCACCATACTACAGCGCACTTACCGGGTTACGCACGTTGCACTACGAATCCCGCGTCGACGCATGCGAGCGAATTATTGGTTTTTCCTTCTATTTTTCAGCTTCGCAGGAGCTAGTGGATTCAGCAGTAGTAGTAAGGAAGCAGTTTAACTCAAATTTTAGCACCGGGTTGCGAGATAGTGTGCTCGAATTGACTTGGTAGCCGTGTTCGTTTTTTTTTGTTTTATTCGTTTCGTCTTGTTTTCTTCATAACAAATTTGTAACTCCACTGGGGATCAATGTACAAGTTGAACACGAATTTGAAACCAAACAAAACAACACCGTTTATTCGACTTAATTTACTACAAGCAATTATCGCGCATTTTACGCGTGCCCAGGGCGCCAGCTACATGCTTGCAGCGCGGTTTCGTGCGCGAAAATTCCGTTCGCGCGTCTAGCTCACGGCTAGAGCGGTCGCGGGCATGCAACGGCTAAAATTCTAACATGGCGCGTAGCACGCGACATGGATGCCTCCTGGTATCAGTCACTGCACCTCGGGCACTTACCAAATATTTTACACGCACTCAAAAACAAAAAGGAACAATTCGCTCGCTTGCACACGCTCGTTTTTAAACAATGCTTCGTTTGCGAATGCGGATTCAAACAGAAAAATAAATGCTCGTGACTATGGCACCGAACGGGGTGTCGACTGCTCGCTAATGCAGAAACAAACGGAGGGAACGAGAATCTCTCTGAGCTGCATGTTCGCGAGCGCGGATTTTAGACAAGCGTTCTGCGCCAGTTCAACGTACGTGTAACATACGTTACGCGACGCGGCCGCTGCGCGCGTTCAGCGCTGTCGGCAGTTGACACTACCACGCGTCAGCAGCGCGCGTTTTAGATTATCCGCCGCAAGTGCATGCGTAGTGTATATTTCCCTTGGAGCGGCGAGAATTTTCATCCGATCCCAGAGAATCCAGGTAAGTCAACGCGTTCTATGGCTGGTAGGCGTCGACTGATTTCTCTCTTCTCTTTTCGTTACATGAGCGGCATAGCGGTGGTTCAACAGCGAGGCGAATCGTGACGACAAGCGGCGGAGAAGGCGAGGCGGCGATGCCGATGCAGGACAGCGATGACCTGATAGCAGCGACAGCGAGGCAAAGCTCCTAGACTCTCCCGGGTACGTAATGACTTGCACGGAGAGGCTGTGCTTATGTGTTATCCTTGCTTTCTAACCTTCCAATGTCAATTTTTCCCTTGGTGTTATGTGGCATCCGGTACTCCCCTTTTAAGGTGCAGCTGCTGCTATGATCTTCTTCTCATTACTGTCTGGGAGGTTACGGGTAATGACAACGACAAAGAGAGGAAGGAGCTTTGGAAGGAACCCTGTTGTAGTGTGTGTGAGCACTGCCATCGACTAGCAATGGGCTCCTGAGACTGGCTCCTCGTTTGAGCCTACACTTGAGCTCCGAGCCTCTGTCTCTGGAGGAAGTGTAGTGTGTACAGCTCTGCGTGGCTGTTATTTAGGGCTACGCGTGGCAGTTCTGCGAGACTGCCTAGATTGTAAGAAATATTGCAGGCTACGAGGAGGTTTACAAGCTATGCTTTAGCCTCCTCATGTGACTGGTGCAAAACATCACGTCACAATGAATATAAATATTCGAATTTGAGGATAAATATAAATATATGAATATAAATATTCGAGTTTAAAGATGAATATGAATACATGAATATAAAAATGAATATGAATATATGAATATGAATATTTGAATATAAAGATGAATATGAATATATAGATAATAATATTCGAATATAAAGATGAATGTTAATATTTGAGTATGTAAATGAATATATGAATATGAATAATAATATATCAATATGAAAATGAATATATAATATAAATATGAATATGAATATGAATATATGAATATAAATTTGAATATTAATATGAATATGAATATATGAATATGAATATGAATATGAATAAATGAATATCAGTATATAAATATGAATATTAGTATATGAATATGAATATGAATATACCCCGAACAATACATGAAGAAGAAACGATCCATGGCACAGTGTGGGTAAAAGCGAATGGCAAGACACTGGACGGACTAGAGAGGATCCTTCTTCTATTCTTGCCCTCTTAGCAGTAGCCACGTTCACTGAAAGTAACCAGCGCCGCTATACGAATTCTACCACGTCAAGCGAGATTCGAGAGTACGTACCTCTGCTTTAAAGTAGTAAGTGTTCACTTGGCGTTAGCTTATTTTTGCAACTTATAATACGGGCGCACTCGCGATATTTATTATAATTCTCGTGTGAGCTGTGAGTAAGAGGTTAGCTCACACCCATATACATATATATTTAGAGTGGTCTGTGAGCGTACGCGTGTGCGAGACTACGCGCGTGCATTCTCCTGGTTGGCCGCGAGAGGCCGCGTCTAACCGTAAGCTTGCCCACGAAACGTCAAGGCTTTTTCACATGCCTGAATTCAGCCTGCAAGGGATTATGGTTAGTACACCCGTCTTGCTGCATGAATACAGCATGGCGAGTGATCGCACGCATGCTCGGTGTTTGACTCGCGTATAATGACTACGCATATTGTGAATTTAATTGCAATTCTCGGCAAAGGCCCTTAGAAAGACAAGTATTGATTAAAATAAATAAAATAAACCAACAATTTAATAAATAAATAATATAAAAGACAATAAAAAAAAACATACAGACCACTAAGGACTAAATGATATAAGTCAGTCGCACGAGGAGCGCAGGTAATAAAGGCTCGCACTACGCCTACAAGAGTGAGAGAGAAAGGTCTTCCTCACTCGCGCGCCGTATAACGTACGGGTGCGAGGGAGAAGACTACTCTCCCGCACGGAGCCCGTTGGAGCGAGAGAAAAAGTGCTCTTACACTCCCGCGCGCCGCGTCTACTGCGAATACGAGAGAGAAAGGGAGTCTCCCGTACTGCGCCGTAGAAGTGAGAGAGAAAGCCCTCTCCCACTCTTGCGCGCCTAACCCTACGCGAGTGCGAGAGAGAACGCAACTTTCTTGCACTGCTCTTACTAGAGTGGAAGAAAAAGGCCTCTCCCACTCGCGCGCGCCGTATACGCTGCGAGTGCGAAAGAGAAAGCGACTCTCCTACACTGCTGCTACTAGAGTGAAAGAGATACCGCTCTTTCACTCACGCGCGCCTATTCTTATACAGGTGCGAGAGAGATCGCAACTCTCTTGCCCTGACTATACGAGAGTGAGAGAGAAGGCGCTCTCTCACTCGCACAAACCGCGAAATAGATAAAAAAAGATAGAGTGGAGTAACCGGTGGAGGTTACTTCTACAGCAACAGGCAGAAAAAGAAAATAATACGCGCGAAAATTAAATACGCCGGCAACTCACGGTTAGGGCTGGCTAGCTTCGCTCGCCGCAACAAAGAACATATATGTCGCCGCCCGGCGTTGCCTCGCTGATCCGCCCCTGACTGTAGTTGGCGGTGCCTTCCGAATAGCTGGTCGTCGCAGTGCACCTACGCTGCGGTTCTCGAACTCGAAAAACAGCGGAAAGAAAAACTGAGGAACACACGAATCGAACAATGACTCGAGGAGAACTGAATTACGCGGGAAGCGGCTAGATTGCCTAGCCTAGCCTCGCCTAGCTTTCTTATACGGCACACGACTATTCTGTCTCTAGTCGCGTACCGTATTTTCTCGTCCGCGTCCGTCGCGTTACCGAGACTCGACCCGGATTGCTGATCGCGTAAGCGCGCAAAATATGACAATGCACGGAGCACGGAGTGTTCTCCATGACAGTACTTGCATATAAAATATGTATAGGTAAGAATACATTAGCGTTATTAATTAATATAGCATTAAGAAAGTAAAATAATAATTATAATTATCGTTAAAAAAAGGTTACAAAGTTAAATTAATACGTCATATCGCAAAATTAATGAGAAATTATGATTGATACGAGTACGGTGTTAATTTTATTAATAATCTTGGTATAATCGCAAGCTTTTTGATATTATTTTAAATTAATTATTAAATTTGTGCAAAGAAATTTTGACCAAGAGTGTAACTGTAAAAATAATACTCGGCATTTTGCGTCAGAACGGAAATGCTATGATCTCGCGACTTCTCAAATCGTGGTCGGAACGCTCATTTTTCCATGTCTTAGCGGAAAAAGCTACCTTTTAAGAATGTGGATTACACGTGCCAATAACGTTTACAACACCGTCGGTAACTGGAAGTAATCTTTAAACTGTGGTTTCTCTCTTACCATCTAAAATTCATATTAACCGGCTTATCGATCCGGTAATTTAAAAAAAAAATTATAATAAAAGAATTATCTTAAGAGTAAGAAAAAGAACATGGTCAGGCTGTTTCCAATTTTTAAGTCGTTATGAGATTTACTATAGTAAAACATAGTCATAGTAATTATGGTAAAATTCTTCTTGTAATATTATACATATGCGTTTATATATATTAGGTATAGTAAAAAGTAATCCATTATTTTGCCAGATGACTTTAGTAATCTGTATCTCCCGTTGTAAAAGTGCTATCGGGTTACACGAGATGGCGTTAGAAAGATAAGATTTCGTACTAAAAAAGTTTCCGATACAGTTTTGTGATTGCCTGACTCAGTATTTTTTTAGCACGCGTCAAAGATGGACACCAACAAAGAGAAAATACGCCATATTTTACAGTTTTTCTTCGATAAAGGCGGAAGCGCAAGCCAGGCAGCTAAAAATGTGAATAGTGTTAATGGTCCTGATACTGTAACAGCCAATCATGCGCAATTTTGGTTTTGTCGATTCCGTTTCGGTAATTCTGACGTCAACGATGCACCACGCTCTGGAAGGCCAATTGTCAAAAATGTCTATAAAATAATGGAAATCGTCGAGTCCGACCGTCACCTAAGCACTGTTTCGATTGCCCAGGAGCTAAACATTGCACGAAAAACCGTTTAGAACCACTTAAATGAGGCTGGATACAAAAAAAAGTTCGATGTATGGGTGCCACACGAGTTATCGCAAAGAAACCTCATGGACCGAATTTCCATCTGCGAATCGCTGCTGAATCGCAACAATATCGATCCATTTCTAAAGCGGATGGTTACTGGTGATGAAAAGTGGGTCACTTACAACAACGTCAAGCGACAACGGCTGTGGTCAAATCGCGGTGAGCCGGCGCAAACAGTGGCCAAGCCAGTATTGACAGTCAGGAAGGTTTTGCTGTGTGTTTGGTGGGACTGGCAGGAAATCATCTACTATGAGCTGCTCCCCTACAGCCGAACTCTTAATTTGGACCTGTACTGTCAACAATTGGACAGTCTGAAAGAAGCAAGCGGCCAGAAGCGGCCAGCTTTGGCCAATAGGAGAGGAATTGTGTTCCATCAGGACAACGCCAGGCCGCATACATCGATAGTGACTCGCCAGAAGCTCCAGGAGCTTGGTTGGGAAGTTCTTATGCATCCACCTTATAGCCCGGACCTGGCACCAAGTGATTACCATTTGTTCCTGTCTATGACAAATGATTTTGCAGGTGGAAAATTCGCCTCAAGAGAAGATTGTGAAAATCAACTGTCCCATTTTTTTGACAATAGGGACAAGGGCTTCTGCAAGAGAGGCATTATGAAATTACCTCCAAAATTGCAACAAGTTATCGAACAAAACGGTGCATATTTGACCTAAATCGTATCATTTTATCTATGCTAAATAAAACCTTCAATTTAATGCAAAAATAATGGATTTCTTTTTACTACACCTAATATATATATTTAAAGTAAAATAAAAAAAAGGGCAATTGCGTTATTTGAAATACTACGTAATTAAATTATGTTCAACGATTACACTTATTTTTATATAAATAATACATGTATTTCAAGAAACTCGCAAACTCTTGGTCCGCGCTGAAGCTAGGTTTTACAATGGTTTGGGTCGATGGAGGGTGCGTCACGTAGGTTATTGAGGGAGGCTTTATCGTGGTGGGGCACTTGGGTGTGGATCGATGCGGACGGTCGATATGTTTTTTTTTTTTTGAATGGCAACCGGGGGCCGGAAAGGCAGGGAGCAAACTTATCGGCTGACATAAAAAAACGGAGGTCGTGTACCAACGTTACATGTCCAATAGACTTATATAAATAAATTATAATGTGAATATATTCGTCGAGTAGAGACGAGGAACGATTCGTATTGGTAGTGCTTGCCAGTATTTATTTAGATCCTTATGATTCAACTTGACGAATTGCAAGACGATCTGGTATTTCGAGGGAACAACCAGAAGCATACTGAGACTTCAAAATTCATATTCATATCACATCACTTTAACTCAAGAGCTGACGCAACGTGATTTTAAAAGGAAATTGCAATTTTATCAATGGGCTCAATGAAGATTGCAAAACCAACCATATATTTTCAGTAACGTGACGTTTTCTGATGAAGTCACTTTTCATAATACGGGACAATGAAACCGACATAATTCCCACTATTGGTCAATTGAGAATACTCACTGGACACGAGCAGTCGATCACCAACATCAGTGGATTCTGTGACGGGGGCACCACGTCGTAGCCAAAATAGCTATGTGCGCCATGTGTGCCTCGCACAAAAATAATATAAATGTTTTATGCTCTCTCACGCCCCCCTCCCTCTCTCTCTCTCTCTGTCTCTCTGTGTCACTCTAATGCAACGCAATGCAGGCCGGCCGCCCGCGACTGTTTCTCCAGCCGACGGAGGCCTATCGCTTCCCCATGGCAGGGACGTGGCAACTTCTCGCCACCCTCACCACGGACCCACTACCACACACCCTCGCTCTTTCTCTCACGTGCTTATTTCTCTCGGAAAAAATGTGGACACTCACCGTTGGTGTTCACGTAACTCGTCCGCTGGCCGTTGAACGCCCGGCTACTCTCTTCTGCACAGTTGCCCTTGGCTCCTGCTGCTCTCTCTCCGGAGAAAGGCTGCTGGACCTCGGTTGGAGCTTGCCTGCTCGCCGACGGCCTCCTCCTTACCCTCAGTTTCAGGTGTCGCAGTGGCAATTTCCAGTCGCTTCTCGCTGACACTTGATCTCCTCATCCCCCGTCTCACCTCTACGCTGAGCCTCTTCGCCGTTGCTCTCCTCCTTCCTCGCACTGCTCTCTCGACTTCTTTCTCACTCTCTCTTACTCTCTCTCTCTCTCGCACACCTTCACCCTTGGCTTCACTCGCGACGCTCACTCTAATAAAAGAGGAAAAAAACTAAGTTCAACCGCGGGATCTATCTCTACCATCCTCGTGGAAGCGCGCAGCGAAACTCACTCGCAGGAGAGCACAGCGTGACTGCTCGTTGCGCTCGCTCTCCTTTCCCCTACCTTCGCGGCTCCCGAAATTCCTCGCTGATCGTCGCCGCAAGTTCGAAAATCACGTGAATTTCGAACTTTGCCGGCTTTTTGAAAAATTCGCCTTTTCGCAGCTAAACAGGCTTACATAAGCTGGCAACCTGGAGACGGTCGCGCGAAAATGTAGACATTTACATTCTTCGTTGACGACCGATGACGGACTCTCCGTCACAATTTTCATAGCATGTGATATAATTAATGGCTCTCTAATCAGGCCTTATTTTTCCGATGGCAATTTTAATACAGATATATATCTCTGTTTTCTAACAAATAAACTACCAGATCTACTACAAGATATTCCTCTGCAAACAAGACCGCGTATGAGGTTTCAACATGATAGTGCACTTGCTCATAAAAGTTTAAATGTTCAGGAATTCTTGAACCAAAGATACCCTAGCGGTGGATAGGTATTCAACATGGTAAAGATAATATTGAATGGCGCCCCTGATTCCCAGATCTTACAATCGCAAATTTTTTTGAGATATTTTGAAAAACGCCGTTTATGCCAATCCTTCAACTACTAAAGAGACTATGATGCAAAGAACTACTAATAGTTCCTGAAGTATACCAAGGTACTAGGTTGTTCAAAAAGTTTTGAAAGCGGAAATGAAAATACTTTTTTTTGTTGGTGAAATCACTTTTATTGCTCAGAATAATCTCCCATAAGTTCAATACACTTGGTCCAACGGTCCTCTAACTTGTTTATCCCATCATGGAAGTGACTTTCTGCAAGGCCTGTGAAATACTCTTCTACGACGGCTAAAACCTCTTTGTTTGATGAAAAATGCTTCCCACGAAGGAATTTCTTGAGGTGTGGAAACAGCCAGGAGTCAGAGGGAGCTAAATCAGGCGAATAAGGTGGATGCTGCAACAATTCGAACTTCAATTCGGTTATTTTAGTGATGGTTTTTTGAGCTGTGTGAGTGGGTGCATTGTCTTGATGAAAAATGATTTTTTTCTTGTGCAAACCGGGTCTTTTTTCACTAATTTTTTCATCCAATTGGTCCAAAAGGTTACAATAATATTTAGAATTTATTGTTTTGCCAGTTTGGAGATAATCCACCAACAAAATCCCTTTTGCATCCCAAAAACTGACGCTAACACCTTCTTCGCCGATTTCTGGACACGAACTCGCTTCTGTGCCGAAGTGCCTCGTTGACACCACTCTTTAGCCTCTTGTTTGATTCAGGGTCATGATGGTGGACCCAAGTCTCATCAATAGTGATAAATCGACGCAAAAATTCCTTTTTATCCTTTTGAAAACGCTCCAAATGTTGCTCAGAAAGTCGCATTCGAACGTGTTTTTGTTCCATTGTGAGCGAGTGCGGCACCCATTGTGCACAAAGCTTTCTGAAACCCAAAACTTCATTTAAAATATGACTTACACTGCCTAATGAGATGTCTAGGGCCTCTGCTAAATCTCTCTCGGTTAATCGACGATTTTCCTAAACCATATCCTGTACTTTTGCTATGAATGCTGGTGTTGATGCACTTTTTGGACGTCCTACGCGTGGATCGTCTTCAACGCTTTTTCGACCACGTCTAAACTCTAAAACCCGTCGATGCACAGTTGGAAATGAAGGAGCAGATTCCTTTAACACTTTCACCATTTTTGTATGAATTTCCGTTGCTGATAAACCTTCCAAAACAAAGAATTTTATCACTGCACGATATTCGGTTTTTTCCATTGTAAAAAAAATACACTAACACGTCAACTTCAAATAGCTTGTAAACAAACAATGAATTGACAGAGTGGAATGAAACTTTGGGTATGTTTATATGAAAGATAAAATATTAAAATGGCGTAAAAATTTTGGTTCTTCTACTGCTCTGTAGATGTCGCTTTCAAAACTTTTTGAACAACCTAGTATAAATAAATTGAGGGTATAAAAGATCTTCATTTATCTTTACAGGTCGTTCAGTTACAGTAACTACAAAAGAAAAACTGCTAGATGTTGCTCTTTTAATCAATGAAGATTGCCACAGTACAGTTACGAGATTGCATTGGCAGCTTGATATTAGTGTCAGATCAGTGCATAATATTTTGACAAGAAAGTTGAAATTCCATCCATACAAGATTAAACTTGTACATAAATTGCTTGAACACGATACAGTTAGACGTGTTGAGTTTTGTGACTTGATGATGACCCGAATAACTGCTGATGAATATTTTTCAAATAGAATTGTTTTTTCAGACGAAGCTACCTTTAAGCTTAATGGCAATGTGAATAGACATAACTTTAGGTACTGGAGTGATATAAACCCAAGATGGATTTCGGATACTCGCAGTACTTAATACCCTTAAAAAGTTAATGTCTGGGATGGCTTTATAAACAACAGTATTGTTGAGCCCTTCGTTATTAGAGGAAATCTTACAGCGACTAAGTGTAAAGACATGACGGCACCTCGCTGGCGAAGGCTTGGTCCCACTCCGACGCAATGTGAAAGCAGTTCTGGAGTGGGTACAACGACCAGGCTAGGTGGAGGGGTTTTAGTGGGTAGGGCAATTATTGCGAGTCCCACACACCGGGAGGGCACGGAGCCTCCCTGATGGTCCGTAAAAAGGATTTCCCCTCCCTCAGAAAAAAAAAAAAAAAAAAAAAAAAAAAAAGTGTAAAGACATGCTACTAAATAAAATCATCCCAGCGATTCACGCAATTGTGGGCAATGATTTGATCAAACGTTGTTTCAGTAAGACGGTGCAGCACCTTATTATGGGCGAGGTTTACGTGCTTATTTGAATGGAGTTTTTCCAGGAAGGTGGATAAGCAGAGGAGGTGCAATAGTATGGCCAGCCAGATCTCCCGACCTTAGTCTGCTTGATTATTCTTTGTGGGGTTACCTTAACGATAAGGTATATGAAATAAAACCGGCGAACCTTGATGAACTCCGGCAAAAATAAGGGATGAAATTAATACTATTGATAAAGGCATAATTTGTCAAACTGTAGCAGCATTTTACTACCGCATAGCTCATTGCCAGGCACTTGAAGATGGAAGCTTTGAGCATTTTCTAAAATAAAAAAAATTGATTGATATTTGACTAAAGTGATTCAACATTGCCTTCACCTCATGATCATCACTCTGCCTTGCCTTTACTGACTGAGTATCACACTACCTTGCCTTAACTGGCTGGTGTAGATCTTTTCCGTGCCTTCTCTGGCTGGGCATCATACCACCTTGGTTTAACTGTTTGGGATAGACTCTGGCCTTGCCTTTACTGGCTGGGCATCATACCATCTTACCTTAACTAGCTGGGATGGACTTTAGTCTTGCCTTCACTGGCTAGGCATCATATTACCTTGCTTTAACTGGCTAGGGTAGACTCTAGCCTTGCCTTTACTGGCTAGGCATCCCACCAACTTACCTTAGTTGACTAGGATGAATGCGAATCTCAGTTTCTTTACGCTACCTTACTTTCATTGGCTGGTATGAATGTAAACCTCATCTTATCTAATGCTTTAAAAAAATTATTTCTTAATATGACCTTAAAGATCAAGATATTACCATAGGACTGCCAGAGAAATTTCCCACAACATTTTGCTGAAACATTTTTTTTGAGCGATGCCTACTTTTCAAGATATCCAACTGGTCACTTCTTGATCTTGACTTAACCTTCTGAGGTCAAATTGTTCTAATATAATAGTAAAGATCGTACCTGAACGTAAAAATATCGATCCTTATTATTTCTGCTATTAAAATTGGGAGTTGCCATATAAAAAAATTGACTTGACCTTAAAATGGCTTTAAAGGTCAAAGTCAAGGTCACGGTCGAGGTCAGGATTGGATAGCCAAAGCAATTTCCGGCAACTTCTGTTCCAACCATTTTTTTGAGTAACGCCTACGTTTCAAGTTATTCAATCGGTCCGGGACTCTTTGAAGACCCTGTATATTGGAAGATACCAGAATACAGGGAACGGCTGAAGAGAGAACTCAAAATCTCTCGCAAGCAATAATGGCAACATGCCTTCATGAGCAGAAAATTAAACCCCAGAAAAGGCACACTTGTCTACCAGGCTGTTTAATAAGTTTTGCGGTTCGACATGAAAAACACAATTTTATAGTTTAAAATACACTTTATTATTCAATATAGTCTCCTTTAACATCAATACACTTGTTCCAACAAAATTCTAATTTATGAATTCCATCCCTGAAGTGAGAATCTGGAAGGGCTGCAAAATACGCTTCCACATCTGTTATGACCTCATCATTTAATGAAAAACGCTTTCCAAACATGAATTTTTTTAGGTCTAGAAACAGATGGAAGTCGCTAGGGGCCAAATCTGGTGAATACGGTGGATGCTCCAACAATTCGAACTTAAATTCATGGATTTTAGCCATCGTCAAAATGCTCTTGTGACACGGTGCATTGTCCTGATGAAAAAGGATTTCTTTCTTTTGCAAACTGGGTCTTTTTTCACGAATTTTTTCCTTCAGCTGGTCCAAAAGGTTACAATAATATTTAGAATTTATTGTTTTACAAGTTTGCAAGTAATCCACAAACAAAATTCCTTTCGCATCCCAAAAAACTGATGCTAACACCTTCTTGGCCGATTTCTGGACACGAACTCGTTTCGGAGCCGAAGAATCAGGTTCACACCACTCTTTAGCCTTTTGTTTTGATTCAGGATCATGGTGATAGACCTAAGTCTCATCCATAGTGATGAATCGACGCACAAAATCAACTTTATCCTTTCGAAAACGCTCTAAATGTTGCTGATAAAGTCGCATTCGAATGTGTTTTTGTTTCATTGTTAGCGAATGCAGCACCCATTGTGCACACAGCTTTCTGAAACTCAATACTTCAGTCAAAATATTGCTCACACTGCCCAACGAGATGACTAGGGCTTATACTAAATCTCTTTCAGTCACTCGACGATTTTCCAATACGATATCCTGTATTTTTTCTACGATTTCTGGTGTTGTTGCTGTTTTTGGACGTTCTTGACGTGGATCGTCTTCAAGGCTTGTACGACCACGTTTAAATTCAGCAACCCATCTTTCTACTGTGCTAATTGAAGGCGAAGAGTCCTTATACACTTTAAACATTCGTTCATAAATTTCCTTCGCTTTTAAACCCCCCAAAAATAAAAATTTTATTACTGCACGGTACTTGATTTTTTCCATTGTAAGAAAATACTTCGACACGTCGATACTAAATGGCTTGTTAACAAAGAATGAATTGACGGATTGACATGAAACTTCACATACGTTCATATGAAGAGTGTACCAGCATAACAAAAAAAATGTAGGCTAGTAGCAACACCCTCTTTTATCGAACCGCAAAACTTATTAAACAGCCTGGTATTAGTCGAGTGAGGATATCGCAGCGCCACGTCGTAAAAATGGCGGTTATTCAAAGATTGTAAAAAAAGATTTTTTGTTTCTGGAGGCAAGGAAAGCTTTGTAGACAAAGAAATTATAGTTATAAAATATAGATAATAGAATTTCTTTTAATCTGAGCCATGATACGATATGTTTTGTAATGCAATTAATGTAAAAAATACTCCTATTTTTTTCAATACCGATAACTATTGCTAAAATTATATTATTTGTTTATAACTTGATAAAAGTAAATGCAGCTCTTAAAATTCTACATCGAATCAGTTTTTGTTAAGTAAAATCGATCTATTTATTAATCAAATACGTTAAATTGTTTATCTCAGAACGCATAATGTAATATGCCATAATTTGTTTATTGATAAACGTGTTGGGATATTTCACCGTTTTTCTTCTAGAATACTCACATTTTTACATGCCTCATAGACAAAATCACTAAATGAATTTTTAACCCGGTGTTCTCAGCTTTAAAAAAGTGCATGTCTTTTTTTAAATCATTTAAAGCTGGAGCGTTACCCGAACATCGTACAAAGTTTTAATCTCAAAATATAGAAAGCTTATTTTAAGAAAAAAATTTCAATAAAAAAGACAACGTTCAAAATCAATATAAGCCAAGTTAAAATTTTTCATAAAAACTCACAACAACTTTATTTATTACAATTACAGTCTGTCAAGTAAGAGCGTGGTCGACTTCACCGACAAGTAATAAAAGATTTTGCTCTAATCCTTCCCAAGCCAATAGAATAACGCTTTGTCCTTAATGCATTGTCAACAAAGATTCAGTTGTTGCTGATTTTTAAAAAAAAAATCACGTTAAACGCCATGAGTGCTAAGTACACGTCGCGCTACGAGGCTGTGTTCCTTTGCATCCACCCGAAAGGTCCCAAAATGTCGCAATCAGCGGCTGCTAAATATATAAGAAAGTCAAAGGCATTCGTACAGAAGTAGATACAGCAATATAAAGTGGCTAAAAATGTCGATGATTTACCAGAACGTGGCTCGATAGGAAAAGTGAACAAAAAAGATGAAAAAAGAATAGTGAATCTGTTTTCGCGGAATCCTGCTTTAACACTGCGGCAAGGACAAGCAAAATTAATGGCAAACGGCTTAGATATATCCTACGAAACTATCCGAACCCATCTTCGTACTCATCATCTGAAATGGCGCAACACAATGAAGAAGCCTCTGTTGACTGAAAAACATGTGACAAAGCGACTCGCTTGGGCGCATGAGAATATTGGTAGAGATTTTAAAAATGTCATTCTTACTGTTGAATGTTCTATATGGGTACATTCTGTCTTCACGCGAGCCTGGTCAACTTTCACCAATAGGCTTGTTCAGCGGACCCTAAAACATGGAATGAAGGTGCATCTTTGGGGCTGCTTCTTAAAGCAGGGATTCGGCACTTTGCACCTCTTTACTGACAACCTAAATGCCGAGATAATAATAAAAATCTATAAAAAGGCTTTACTGCCATCTGCCAAACGATGGTTCATCACAAAAAATTAAGATTGGATTCTGCAGGAGGACAACGATCCTAAACACCGCAGCAAGCTCTGTACTCAGACGAAGACTCAATCTGGTATCGTTACATTGGATTGGCCGTCGCAGTCGCCCGATGCAAAGCCTATTGAAAATGTGTGGGCATATATTAAACGGAAGCTTCGTGGAAGACGCACATACACTTTGAAGCAGTTGTCTTACGAAATTCGTCGGATCTGGAGATCCTTGCCACTAGAATACGCCGTCAAATTAGTAGAAAGCATGCCTCGGAGATGCCAGGAAATTATCGACGCCGGTGGTGACTGGACACATTATTGACTAAATTGCATCATTGTT
The DNA here is from genome assembly GCA_949987625.1 of Chalcis sispes. NCBI lineage: Eukaryota > Metazoa > Arthropoda > Insecta > Hymenoptera > Chalcididae > Chalcis > Chalcis sispes. Next base: position 38,856,423 of record OX465095.1, on the reverse strand, counting down.
TGTAATGTGTACAATGTATATATAAATATGAAAGTTTCATCAAATAAATTTTTTTATAAATTAACACGACCACGCTCTTACTTGACAGACTGTACTAAGCAAATCTGACTGCATTTAATATCTATAAAGTTGTATATTTTACCATGCCATGAATTATTTTTTTTAATTTATTTATACTAGATTGTTTAAAAAGTTTTAAAAGCGACATCTTTAGAGCAGTAAAAGAACCAAAATTTTTACGCTATTTTAATATTTTATCTTTTATATAAACATACCCAAAGTTTCATTCCACTCTGTCAATTCATTGTTTGTTTACAAGCCATTTGAAGTAACAGATGAGGGTGACCTACAATTACAAATTTGATACTTCACCCAAATATCGAAATGAAAGTTGAAGCTTTCGTAATATATATATATATTGTAACACCACTGGGGATCAGGGTGGCGTACGAATAAAAGAGGAAAGGGGGGGGGGGCGGCGGGTTTCTTACTATTACGAGTAAGTTAAAACATCCGATTAAACTGAGCACAAAACGAATACATTTATTTGAACTAAAATTACTAAATACAAAAATTGATCGCGTGTTCACGCGAGCCCAGGGCGCCAGCTACACTCGTGTTGCGCAATTCCGTGCGCGGCAAATACGTTGCGCGGCTAGGTCACGATTAGAGCGGTCGCGGGCATGCAAGACGCAAGAAGACAAAAATGGCGCGTAGCACGCGTCACGGTTGCACACACACAGCCTGGAAGGATACGGGGACGATTTGTTGCAGGGATGCCTCCTAGTCACAACTGCTGCACCTGGTTGCACTTACCAGATATTCTATTCACGCTTCGAACTACAATAACGGTTCTCCCGCGCTCGCACGTTCGTTTCATTTTTACTTTTAAGGACGGGTACTGAGTCGAACGGCTACTACTAATGCTCGCGACTATCGCACCGGACGGAATGTGGACTGCTCGCTAATTGTGACTTTTCGCTAAAACGGACCCGAACGGAGTGAACGAGAAGCTCTTGCGTGGCACTCTCGTGAGCGCGGATTTTAGATCATGGTTCTGCGCCGGCGCAACGTACGTGTAAAGTACGTTACGCGACGCCTCCACCGCGCGCGCTCAGCGCTGTCGGCAGTCGACATTACTGCTCGCCAGCAGCGCGCGTTTAGGTTATCCGCTCGCGAGTGCCAGTGTTGTTGTGTTTTCCCTGGAGCGGCGAGAACCTACCTCCGATGTCCAGAGAGTGTAGGTAAGTCGACGCGTTCTATGGCTGGTAGGCATCGACTGATTTGTTCCCTCTTCTTCTTTTACAGGTGCGGCAGTACGGCGGATCAATGGCTGCTGATGGAACGATGAGCTGTGGAGAAAGCAAAGCAGCGGTGTCGGGGATAGCAATAGCCTGCTTGCAGCAGCAGCGAGACAACACTATTAGACCATTCCAGGTACGTAATTACTTGCACTTAAATGCTGTGCTTATGTGTTTTTGCTTGCCTTCTAACCTCCTCTTCCACTTTCCTATGATGTTGTGTGGCAGCTTGTACTTCCCTTCTAAGGTGCAGCTGCTACTATTATTTTCTTCCTTGTTTAATTGCTGTCTGGGAGGTTGCAGGTACGGGAACCACTACAAGGACAGAAAGGAGCTTAGAAAGGAACCCTGCTGCAGTGTGTGCGAGCACTGCCATCGCCTAGCCATGGGCTCCTGAGACTGACTCCTCGCTGGAGCCTTTACTTGAGCTCGAAGCCCCTGTACCTGGGGAAAGTAAAGTATGCACAGCCCTGCGTGGCTGTTAGTTAGGGTCAGCGTGGCAGTCCTGCGAGACTGCCAAGATTGTAAAAGAAAAGGTTATTTCAGCTACGAGAAGGCGCACAAGCTATGCTTTGGCCTCCTCATGTGACTGGTGAAAAAACGCTACGTGACAATATATATATATATTGTCACGGAGCACACTCCGTACTCCGCGCGTGTTTATATTCAGCACGCTTCCGCGGTCCGCAAGCCGAATTTAATTTCGGTAACGTGCCGGCCCCGGGCGGGAAAATACGGTAAACGCCGATACAGTCTGTCAAGTAAGAGCGTGGTCGATTTCACTGACAGGTAATAAAAGATTTTGCTCTTATTTTTTCGCAAGCCAATAGAAGAAAGCTTTGTCCTTAATGCATTGTTAACGAAAATTCAGTTGTCGTTGATCTTTTGAAAGAGAATCACGTTAAGCGCCATAAGTGCTAAGTACGCGTCGCGCTACGAGGCTGCGTTTCTCTGCATCCACCCGAAAGGTCCCAAAATGTCGCAATCAGCGGCTGCTAAATACAGTCTGTCAAGTTAGAGCGTGGTCGTGTTAATTTATAAAAAAAATTATTTGATGAAACTTTCATATTCATATATACATTGTACACATTACAAACAATGATGCAATTTGGTCAATAATGTGTCCAGTCACCACTGGCGTCGATAATTGCCTGGCATCTCCATGGCATGCTTTCTACTAATTTGACGGCGTATTCTAGTGGCAAGGATCTCCAGATCCGACGAATTTTGTAAGACAACTGCTTCAAAGTGTATGTGCGTCTTCCACGAAGCTTCCGTTCAATATATGCCCACACATTTTCAATAGGCTTTGCATCGGGCGACTGCGACGGCCAATCCAATGTAACGATGCCAGATTAAGTCTTCCACTGAGTACAGAGCTTGCTGCGGTGTTTAGGATCGTTGTCCTCCTGTAGAATCCAATCTTCATTTTTTGTGATGAACCATCGTTTGGTAGATGGCAGTAAAGCCTTTTTATAGATTTTTATTATTATCTCGGCATTTAGGTTGTCAGTAAAGAGGTGCAAAGTGCCGAATCCCTGCTTTAAGAAGCAGCCCCAAAGATGCACCTTTATTCAATGTTTTACGGTCCGCTGAACAAGCCTATTGGTGGAAGTTGACCAGGCTCGCGTGAGGACAGAACGTGCCCATATAGAACATTCATCAGTAAAAATGACATTTTCAAAATCTCTATCAATATTCTCATGCGCCCAAGCGAGTCGCTTTGTCACATGTTTTTTAGTCAACAGAGGCTTCTTCATTGTGTTGCGCCATTTCAGATGATGAGTACGAAGATGGGTTCGGATAGTTTCGTAGGATATATCTAAACCTTTTGCCATTAATTTTGCTTGTCCTTGCCGCAGTGTTAAAGCAGGATTCCGCGAAAACAGATTCACTATTCATTTTTCATCATTTTGTTCACTTTTCTTATCGAGCCACGTTCTGGTAAATCATCGACATTTTTAGCCACTTCATATCGCTGTATCTACTTCTGTACAAATGCCTTCGACTTTCTCATATATTTAGCAGCCGCTGATTGCGACATTTTGGGACCTTTCGGGTGAATGCAAAGGAACACAGCCTCGTAGCGCGACGCGTACTTAGCACTCATGGCGTTTAACGTGATTCTCTTTTAAAAGATCAACGACAACTAAATTTTTGTTGACAATGAATTAAGGACAAAGCTTTCCTCTATCGGCTTGGGAAGGATTAGAGCAAAATCTTTTATTACCTGTCGGTGAAATCGACCACGCTCTTACTTGACAGACTGTGTATGAAAAAGTCGAAGGCATTTGTACAGAAGTGGATACAGCGATAAAAAGTGGCTAAAAATGTCGATGATTTACCAGAACGTGGCTCGATAGGAAAAAGTGAACAAAAAAGATGAAAAAAGAATAGTGAATCTATTTTCGCGAAATCCTGCTTCAACACTGCGGCAAGGACAAGCAAAATTAATGGCAAAAGGTTTAGATATATCCTACGAAACTATCCGAACCCATCTTCGTACTCATCATCTGAAATGGCGCAACACAATGAAGAAGCCTCTGTTGACTAAAAAAACATGTGACAAAGCGACTCGCTTGGGCGCATGAGAATATTGATAGAGATTTTGAAAATGTCATTTTTACTGATGAATGTTCTATATGGGCAGGTTCTGTCCTCACGCAAGCCTGGTCAGCTTCCACCAATAGGCTTGTTCAGCGGACCGTAAAACATGAAATAAAGGTGCATCTTTGGGGCTGCTTCTCAAAGCAGGGATTTGGCACTTTGCACCTCTTTACTGACAACCTAAATGCCGAGAAAATGATAATAATCTACAAAAAGGCTTTACTGCCATCTGCCAAACGATGGTTCATCACAAAAAATGAAGATTAGATTCTGCAGGAGGACAACGATCCTAAACACCGCAGCAAGCTCTGTACTCAGTGGAAGACTCAATCTGGCATCGTTACATTGGATTGGCCGTCGCAGTCGCCCGATGCAAACCCTATCGAAAATGTGTGGGCATATTTCTTCGTGGAAGACGCACATACACTTTCAAGCAGTTGTCTTACGAAATTCGTCGGATCTGGAGATCCTTGCTACTAGAATACGCCGTCAAATTAGTAGAAAGCATGCCTTGGAGATGCCAGGCAATTATCGACGCTGGTGGTGACTGGACACATTATTGACTGAATTGCATCATTGTTTGTAATATGTACAATGTATATATGAATATGAAAGTTTCATCAAATAAATTTTTTTATAAATTAACACGACCATGCTCTTACTTGACAGACTGTAGATAGAATAGTCGTGTGCCGTATAAAAAAGATAGTAGTATGGTCTGCCTCCACTTACATTGTCTATCCAGGGTTTCACTACCATCTCCAAAACCTCGATGTATGCAGCAAAGTTCACTCGAAGTCCTTGAGTAAACAAGTGTGGTGGCATAACATGTCCTTTGTTGCTGACAACACCTAAAACCATAACAGTGGACAACTCTACGAATAAGGCGCTCAGAAACATGAAGCTCACTCGCAAGGAACTTCATTGATTTTGAAGGGTCCTCGTCTATAATCGCTTGCACTCGCTCTAAAAATTCTGCAGATCGGACAGTGTCAGAACGTTGTTCGTGCTTTTTGCGTTTCGCAACCGATTCTGTATCGCCTCCTGATGCTTTCAATTCACGGCGAACCTTATGTACGAATGAACGGGCGCAATTAAGAAAATTAGAGATCTCTAAATCTGTATGGTTCGCACGTATAGCGACGATGACAGCATGTCTTTTTATTTCTTAAGTGATGTTGTAGTCCGCTATTTCTTATCTGAAAAGGAAAAAAAAAAAAAAAAAATTTGCGAAGTTATAGTCACATTTATGCATGCCCTCAAACACCGTCCGCACCCTGTATTGTATTAATTATAAATGCAACACATAAATGTTCAATGAATGTGTTAATGTTGGTTCTTATACAGAATGTGTAATGCCTGCAGCAACACTGCAAGTTTACTCCTGTGGGAGAATCCAGGATACATGGAAAATAAATAACATTCTTTCAACACACGTATACAGAGCCGAATAATCTAACTCTTCTCGGCACACACACACACACACACTTAGAAATAAATGAACTAAAGTTGCATTTTAGTCGGAAGGCCCGGGGAAGGTTTGGTAGTCTACAAAAACTTATGATGATGCCTAATAGACAAAAATTTCCACGATGCTTCTGCGATCAATTCTTTAAGTATTAGGGAAGAGTGGGCCCGCGAGACAATTGCGTATTTTTTTTTTTGAGTGAATTTCGGAGAGAGTATTTCGGGTGTTCGGCGGTCTGTCAACTAAATGAGAGTTATTTTCGTTCGTCAATTTAAGAGTTTTTTTGGTAGATCGTCAATTCGGGAGTTCGTCAGTTCATGAAACAAAGATTTTTTCTTTTTATTGCCGTTCGAAAGTTTTGACTGTTCGTAGTTTCAGAATACGAGTGTTCAGAGTTTTTTGGTGCATTTCAGTATGTTCTAAACTTGTTGTGAAATTAAAATAATTATAAAGGAAGAGATAAGCGACGTGCTGAATGGAAGTGTGGAGTATGTTTATTTGTGTATAATCAGGAGAATAAATCTGTATCGACCAGTATGACAACGCTTTCTGGGAATTCCAAATAAAAATATATTCATTTAAATATACACATGTTTGATTGACTTAAAGATTTAGAAGCACAGGTGCCCTGTCTTAGCAATCCCTTGCAGTTACAGAAAAGGTAAGATTTCAATTATTAGAATGTATATCATGTTGCAATTTTTCCCATGTATTTATGGGCAGAGGCGCCAATTCTCTCTATGCCCGTCAGTCTTGACAGTAAGGACTCTTTCCAGTTCGTAATGTGCGAGCGGGCCCGTACGGGATGGATTAGTGGGTTCCGCATTAACATAAAAATTAAAGTCTCATTACGTGAGCGTTCCCCGGCACGTAACAATTCGAATGAAAGCGACAGTGACATGCGAGGGGGATCGCGTTGAATAAGCACCCCAATGAAAGCAGAACTTACCAAGTCCACATCGTTGTTTCTGGGTTACGCTAAAAGTAAGAAAAAGATGTTTCAATCTTTCGTTGCTTCTTAACAACTTTGAGGGATGCCAAATAATACAATTCAGTTTAAAAAATGACTCCGATCATTAGTTGACCTTGAAAATTGTTTTGAAGTTCAATAAGATTGAGGTCGTTGAAATTTTTACATTTTATTTAGTTTATCGAGGCGCCGTCAGTGTTTGCTGTGCCCAGAATACCTTTCGAATTCGAATAAAGAGCTTTAGTCGGTTTCAAGCATTTGACCTTGATTTGATCTAATGAATATCATCATCGCAAAATTTAAAAAATTAGTTTCAGACGTAAAATTTCTCGCTCTATCCGATTTCGAGATTAAAACTAGAGATTCCTATTCAAAAAAATAAACTTAACCTTCAAATGACCTTGAATATTGATCATAAAGTCAAATCCATTATTACCAAAAGATGGCCTCTATTATTTTAAATAATTATCTGAACCATTATTTTTGTAGATTAAGTATTTTCGAAGATATTAAGGTCAATCAATTGAAATGGGTCACCCTGTAGTTAGTGATCTAAACTCGAGGGTCCTCCTACCTAGCTCAAACAGCTCGAACATACTGCGGCCTATTAGGATGCGGCAAAAAAATGTATTTCCTAACTTGCTTTAATGCATTACTTATGAAAGACAAATATTACTGTTTCAATGTATTAAAATCGATAAAAATACCATTATTGTGATGATTTTTGTTTGCAGCCACCTTGGTAATAACACGGGTAAATACAATGATATATGATTCGTTTTTTAAAGCCAATAAAAAAAAAATTTTCAGACCCATCTCTTGTTTTTGTACTGAAACGGCTACAATCAAGGCGTTAAAAAGGTATATCCTATCTCTACTTTTATTTGCTGTTTTATGGTAAAAATTATGCGGCAACAGCTAATAACTCGATCTGGCAGATTCGGGAAAGATACTGACTCATATTTTGTTATATTAATTTGAAGTTATTTGCATGTAGTTTTTATTATTATTGCAAGAATTGTTTATTTGAAGACTGCTACTGATGATCCGAGAGATTTGACATAGCCTGTAAGAAAAATTATTGGAGGTAAATTTAATTTACAATGTTTGAAATAATTTATTACAATAATTAATGTATAATATAATGAAAATAGTAAATTGTAGAAATTTAAAAATTGAAGAAACAGAAGAGATTATGAATAAATAAGAATTCGACTAAAATATTGCCTTATTTTTGATTTTGTAATAAAATTTTTTTCAGAATTTAATGTTCCAATTTGAAAAGTAAGATGTAGGGCTTCAAAGTTTTGTTCTGAACAATATTTTTGTAGAGATCCTTTTGAGAACAACAATTGCTTGCATTTTCACACCAGCTTTTATAGCATTTTGATTATTAGATTCTCAGTAGCTAAAAGTGGTGAAATGTAAATTAAAAATGAGAATTTTTTCTTGTCCCTATTATTAAAGTTAAATACTTAATATTGAAAATCTTTTTATAAGTAATCAAGTCTTAGTATGTTCTTATATTTTCTGTTTCTGAACAAGCAGCCATTTTAATCTCTTTTTTAACTTAAGAGATTGATTCAGACTATGACCGATATATTGTCGATAAGTTCCTAACTTTAGTTTGTGTTTATATTATTTATTCATATTATGTTATTTCTTTTTCAACGAAGCTTCGAGACAGTTCTAGCTGCAATCTTTATTTTATGACAAGGAATACTGTGCTTTCTTATAGGATTTTAGAGAATTATTGCTAACACAACATTTACAGTCCATGCAGTTCTCACAAAGTGTGAATGGTCTGATTTTTTTATAGTCATTGACAGAGGAAGTCGCATGCACCTACCGATTATATGGTTTCTAAACTTTTAGCTGATACCGAGCTTCTTGAGTGTTGAATATCATTTTCAAACAGCAAAATAATTAAAAAAAAGATATGTAAAAACGCATAATAATTCTATCAATTAAATCTAGCGACAACTGAACCAAATTATAATCTAAAAAGTTAAATATTTTTTTTTTTATTCTTAACTAGTAACAACAACTGATACCAAACGAGGTAGAAATTCTTTTTTGACGATGAAAATCTATTTTCAACAAAATTTGTACTTCAAAATTTATACATTTTTTAATTTTTTGGGCACGACGGTATTAAAAATGCCCCACCTTATCAATGTGTAAAAATGTAAGGTAGGATTATTTGAGTTTCATCTATTAACAAAAAACTTAATGAAATTAATATTATTCTTTTATGTTTTAATATTATTTTTTTTTATTTTTTTTTTTTAATGATTTCTTAAATTTATAAAATGTTACGACTTCTTGACTTCTTGATGCAAACTGCCGAATAGGCCTCTTTTTTATATTTTTTATCTCAAGCAGAGAATCTAAGGTTGCTGTGTGGCTAAAGCATCACCCAGCAATTAAATATTTTTTTGATTTGTGTTACATTGTGTGGCTTAGTATATTTAGATCACCTACCGCACACCTATCACCAAAGCAATCACCGAAGTGGCGGGTCATGTTTTTATATTATATTATTCCTTTATCAATAAAAATGAGTTATCTTTGTTTAATTAAAACTAATAATTCAAGAATTTAATCGAAATAAAATTAAAGAAATACAATTTTTATGTAACATGGATTTTCTTATTTCCTAAAATTTCATGCTTCGACGCGTTAAATAAACTCAAAATATTTATTATTTATTGTATTCTATCTCAACTTTCTTTCACAGCATCTAAAAGAACGATTTTAAAAATGTATGCTGCTGTTTTGTAATGAATATTTAAGTATCTTATATTAAATCTTCACAGCCAAAATTTTCAAATGCAGTAAAATATTATGCAATTAAGGTGTTAAACGGTGGAAATATAGAAATTCATTTAAAAGTAATTAAATAAAATTGTCTTTGTAAGAAGAAAAAATACTTGTGAAGTGATAATTTTTTATTATTTTTACATTGATTATTACATTTTTTAATACACATATTTTTTTTTTTGAAACGTGGAATTTTTCTATTGTTTGTCTGCTTATCACAACAATATGTCTCTGAGTTATTATAAGCATTTTTTGTAATAGTGTTATTACAAGTTAACATTTTATCATGAAAAAACTGAATTCTTTCTGAAGTTACTACTTTCGTAAGAACTCGAGCATATGATGATAATCTGCCTAGTTTGAGAGATTTTATTTGCACTTTCCTTGGTTGACCATATTTATTTAGGCCAATATATAGTGTTTTTTGACAGCTTGACCATCGTACTGAACTGTATGTATTATAATTATGTTGTTCTAGTTTTTCATTAAAAAGACAGTCATCGGTGTATACATTCTGTAATCAATACACAAAATCTTATAATGAAACGAAAACAATTTTTAAACGAAAAATATGTTTTTTTATACAAAATTTATTTTAATATATTCTTAACATTAATTGTAGCGCTATCTATATATGTAGAAACGCATCAGGATAAAAGCGTTAGAGTAAAAGTAGACTTCAAAACTGTTAAATACGATATAGATAAGTTCTTAATTTCTAATAAGATTTTTTAATTAATTAAAACAGATTTTTTATTTTGTCAAATGATCTAAATTCATAGACTCATTTATACAATTTTTTATTAAACCGACTTACTGCACTTGATTATAAAATTTTGTTTCCATAACGAAACTGAATATTTTAGTGACAATGAAAAGAAAAGTTTGCTGTTGTTAATTATAATAATGAAACTATACTTAACTAATAATATAGTACTTCATTAAAAATAATCAGTAAGCCTTGTCAGAATTCAGGATAAGTTATTCTAATTAATCTAGTCAAAAGTCTTGGAATTTAAGCAGAATCAAGAAAAATGCTTCGGGCAAAAGTTGTAGGACTTGAAAAAGGACACTAAATGACGACTTTGCAATGATTTTGAAATTATTTTTGAAGTATTTCTAAAGCTAATATTTCTTTTTAATTAAAAATAAATATTTCTCATGTCGACAATTCAAAGAGCACGAAATTCTGTCTGAATTTATTAATTAATCATTAGGCCAAGATGATTAGGACACCTTTTCTATTTTTAGAAGCTTTTGTAATAACTTCGAGTATTTACTATATTATGAACAAGTAAGCATTAAAAAGACTACAAATAACGTGATATATATTTATATTATTATTTGAAGAGAATACACGATTTTGCTGTTTGAAAACTGCTTTGAACTAGTGTTTTCAAGCTTCTTTCAAAATCATAATTATTTAATATAATCGTAATATTAGGATCTTGAATAAGTTCACGCTGTTTCTTCAAAGATAGCAGTAGCAGTATTCCGTGAATGGAATTTCGCAATAAGTTTGCATTATACTCGCCGTTGATTATTTTTCCTGTTTGGGGATAATCAATGCAAATTGTACAACGTGCATCCCAAAAAACTGACGTTATTGTTTTGCCTACAGATGAAACTATTTTTGCCTTCTTTGAAGCAAATTTTTGCATTCCATTCCATTGTTTTGACTGTTCCTTCGTCTCAGGTGTAAGATGATAAACCCATATTTCATCCATGGTTATGAATCGATGTAAAGATTTGGCTTTATTGCTATAAGAAAGGGATGAAATCTCGATTGAAACATCCTTTCGACGCTGTTTTCGTTCCATGGTGAGCAAACGCGGCACCCATCTTACGCACAGCTTTCTCATTTCCAAATTTTACGTCAATATGCGATGTACAACGCTTTCTGAAATGCCTAATATATAATATATCTGCTAGCTTGCATACTTCCAATCGACGGTCATCAAATACTGTTTTGTGGATTTTCATACCGTTTCTAGCATGGTCACTTCATATAAATTGAAGCTGAGAGACGTCGAACGGCGTTTTCTCACGTATGAATTACTGTTTCAACGGCAGAAAAGAAAAGGTTTTTTGTACCGTTTTGTGATTGGCAACGAAAAATGGATACACTAAGATAATCCAAAGCGTAAAAAAACGTGTGGTAAGCCGTGCCATGCATCAACATCGCCCGCACAACCAAATATTCATGGATCAAAGCTTCTTCTCTGCATTTAGTGGGATCATCTAGCTGCCATTTATTATGAGCTGCTCAAACCAAATGAGACTATCATAGGAGATCGCTATCGACTTCAATTGATGCGATTAAGTCAAGTCATGAAAGAAAAACGGCCGCTATACGAGCAGAGATACGACAAAGTGATTATGTTAATGATGTTTGGCCTTATACTGCGTAATTTTTGGCCTCATACTGTAAAACTAATAAAAACTTACTTGGAAAAACTTCAGTGGAAAGTTCTACCCCACCCGCCGTATTCACCTGACATAGCCCTTTCCGATTTTCATCCATTCCGTTCGATGGCATATGGTCTGGCTGAGCAGCGCTTCCACTCTTACGATGATGCTAAAGAATGGATCGATTCTTTGATAGCCTCAAAAGACATATCGTTTTTTTGACACGGAATTCATATACTACTAGAAAAATGGGAGGAAGTGGTCTCTAGTGATGGGCAATACTTCGAGTGAAATGTGTTTGTGCCTTATATTTTCAATAAAGCTTATTTTGTAAAAAAATCAGCGATAACTTATTCAAGATCCTAATATACAGAGAGAGCCATTTTAAGTGACCCACCCAAATTTCTCCGTTGCTGAGCTAGATACAAAAAAATATTGTAGCTAAAAGTTGTATAGTTTCGAGATAGACAAAAGATGGTACCATTGGTTTGACCTTGTAGAGTAATTTAAAGGTCACATGAATGTTATCATAAATTTCTTAAATGGTACCTACTATTTCTTGTTACATATTCCTGTAGCTTATCTCCAGAGCTTTCCAAAACTCTATAATAAAATACTTTTTTATTAAGTAATTTTCGAATTATAAGGCTTTAAAACAGTATTTTGCCGTTCTATTTGTTTAAATGCGTTTATTTTACTTTTAGCATTACCCGGAAACAACGACGTGGAAGTTCTATTCTCTTCGGGGTGCTTGATTAACGTGAATCCCCTTGCCTCTCACTATTATAACAATTATAATTATTAACCAAATGTTTGAAGTTGTCTCCATTGGCTTCAAGGCATAAATTGAATTCCCTCTGGAAACGTTGCACTTTTCTTAGCAGTCGCCAAATTTAAAGAGAACTTAGTGTACCCTAAAGAACAGTTTTAAGGATTCTAAATGTGCTTGGATATCATGCCTCCCACGTAACTTTGGTTCAATAGTTAAGGTTACATCATATTCAAATGCGTATTGAATTTTGTCAATAAGCTTTAAGAATGATAGCAAATCATCTTAATTTTTTTAGATTCGTACTTTTTCCTGATGAGGCTAAATTTTTTAGTGATGGACAACTTAATAGGCACAATTATTATTATTGGTCAAATCAAAATCCCCAGTAGCACATACCTGTAGACCATCAAAATCAATGAAGCCTTATGGTATGGTGTGGCATAGTCAATGGTTATATCATTGGTCCTTATTTTTTTAAGAGAAATGTTGATAGAGATAGCTATTTTGAGTTGCTAAGAGATCGGTTGCCAGAATTGTTAGAAGATGTTCCTTTAGCTACAAGACGAAAAATGTAGCTCCAGCAAGATGGTACAGCACCACATTTTGCACGAATAGTACGTGACTTCTTGAATTATAACTACAATGAGAGGTGAATCGGATGAGGAGGTCCAGTTAACTGGCCTCCTTGTTCACCAGATCTCACACCTCCAGATTTTTATTTATAGGGCTACTTAAAAAATGTTGTTTTTGCAGAACGGCCAACAACTAAAGCAAACATAAAAGACCGTATTCGTCGAGCTTGCGCAGCGATTTCAAGAGAAATTTCACTAAGAACAGTACAACATTTCCAGAAGCGATTACATTTATGCCTTGAAGCCAGTGGAGGTAACTTCAAACATTTGCTTCGTGGTTAATAATTATAATTGTTATAATAGTCAGAGGCAAGCGGACTCACGATAAACAAGCACCCCAAAGGAAACAGAACTTCCACGTCGTTGTTTCTGGGTAATTCTAAAAGTAAAATTAACGCATTTAAACAATCAGTACGGCAAAGTACTGCTTTGAAGCCTCATAATTCGAGAATTACCTAATAAAACAATATTTTATTATAGTGTTTTGGAAAGCTCTCGAAATAACCTACAAGAATATGTAACAAAAAATAGTAGGTTCCATTTAACCCTTTCAGCCCCAGTGGTTTTAATCGAAACCACTTTTGCGTTCAAACGTTCATAACTTTGTCAAAAATCAATATTTTTTTCCAAAACGCCAACGGTCTACAAATTTATTCTACTTTGCAACAAAAATTTATAGTGCAAAAAATTAATAACAATTTTATGGTTATAACAATATAAACAAATTAATGTTTTTGGCAGAAATTTCAAAAAAAATTGCGAATTATTAAAATACGTGAAGTTAGGCTCATAAAACTGAACAATTAGGGGTTTTTGGGGTCGCTGATTACGAATCTGATGTCAGATTTTCATAATTTTCAAAATTCAAAATGACGGATCTAATATGGCGGACGACTTTTTTAAAATCGATCCAATTAGCCTAAGACTTGTTACCCCAGGGGTTTTTTGGGTCGTTGATTATGAATCCAGTGTCAGATTTTCATAATTTTTAAAATTCAAAAGGGGGGATTTAATATAGTAAACGATTTTTAAAAAATTTATTTATTTGGCCTAAAACTTATTACTCCAAGGTTTTCGGGGTCGCTGATTACGAATCCAATGTTAGTTTTTTGAAATTAAAAACCACAGATCCAATATGGTGGACAAAAGTTTAATAAGTTCACTTGCACGACAGGAAATGACCACTATAAACTAATATCAAATTCGTAATCTGCGAACCCAAAAACCCTCTATTAACAAATTTTAGGCCAATTGGACGAATTATTAAATAAGTTGTCCGCCATAATAGATCCGCCATTTCGAATTTTAGAAATCTGCTATCGGATTCGTAATCAGCGACCCCGAAAGCCCGTAAATATAGAATGTGTCAAAAATTGCGTTACTCTAAAAAAGTTAAGGCTGAAAGGGTTAAGAAATTCAAAGTAACCTTCAATTGACCCTTGAATTACTCTTCAAGGTCAAACAAATAGTAACATTGTATGTCCCTTTCAAAACTATATAACTTTTGTCAGAAACATTTTTCTATATCTGGCTTACCAACGGAAAAGTTTGGGTGGGTCACTTAAGATGGCTCACCCTGTATATACACAGTATGTCGGAAAAGTTCCTAAACTTTTGAAATAAAAAATCGAAAATTACATCTAAAAAAATTTATTCCAGTTGATTTTCAACATAGTCCCCTTCCCTAGATATACACTTATTTGAGCGCTCCATGAGTGATTCGAAAGCTTTCTGGTACTCCTCTGAAGTTATCGCTGTGAGACGCTCGGTGCAAGCCGCTTGAATGCTCGGTACATCTTCAAAAAATCGTCCTTTCAAAGCCACTTTTAGCTTGGGAAATAAGAAAAAGTCGGCTGGAGCCAGATCTGGCGAGTATGGGATGTGATTGATGCGTGGGATCTGATTTTCGGCGAGATAACGCTTCACAATGTTCGAAGAATGAGCAGGCGCATTATCATCCAGCAAACTCCACGATCCCGGTTCCTTGTACTCGGGCCTGATGCGATTAATCCGGTGCTTCAGACGTTTTAACAACTCTACGTAATACGCAGCATTCACGGTGGTGTTTGGGGGCACAAATTCTTTGTGTATCAGCCTCGTTTTCATCGGCACAGCTGTTGACGGCCGGCCGCTTCTCTCGTCATCTTCTAACGACTCTCTACCCTTCTTGAACCGACTGAACCCCGTGTAAACAGTTGTACATGACACTACACTTTCACCGTAAGCCGAATCGATCATTTTTTTCGTTTTTGCGAAAGTTTTTTTAAGTTTATAGCAGAATTTAATTGCGCCACGATGTTCAAATTTCTTATCCATCGTAGAGCTTGCACCGGGGTACTAAACACACGTCCACTCAAGAACGTCTATCTCGGCAACTAATGAACGGATACTGTTCAAAAAATTCTCAGACACTCAAGAGGGATGTGGCAGCATAGTACCGGTATCGTCCAAGAGGTGGCCCCACTCGTACAAGCGCTACAAAATAAGTTTGGGAACTTTTCCGACATACTGTGTATACATATATATAAGGTGTTTTCCGTGAGTCCCCTTGCCTCTCACATTTAAGGTGCTTGTTTACCATAAGTCTCCTTGCCTCTCACATTTGGGGTGCTTGTTTACCGTGAGCCCCTTTGCCTCTCACTATTATAACAATTATAATTATTAACCACGAAGTAAATGTTTGAAGTTACCTCCATTGGCTTCAAGGCATAAATGTAATTGTCTCTGGAAATGTTTTACTATACTTAGTACAGTTTCTCTTGGAATCGCTGTGCAAGCTCGGCATATACGGTCTTCCATGTTTGCTTTAGGGAAGGTTTACCTTTTTCTGAATCAAAAAATCGATTTTTCTTTTTTACATTTTTTTGTAGTTAATTACGTGTAGAATATATTCCCAAAACCGTTTGGTCGTATATATATATTTTTTAAAGCTATGGAACAAAAACGAGACCAATCTTTTTTCTTAAAAATTCAAATCGAGCGATAATTCAAGCAAAGTGTATTTTTCATAAATATTATTGAATTGGCCGCCCATATACCATAGTAAGCAGAGGTACTATATGGGCCACCAGGTGTCGACACATGGACCATGACTCCGAAAAATTAGAAAATGCGTCTCAATATAGAGTATAATTTATGCCAACGGTTATAGCGTCGGCAGGTAGTTCACAACGTGCTGCGAGTAGAATTAAGTGGATAGTTAAGCATTTGAGTTGTTTTTTACGTTTGTTCTTTTAAGAAATGCCTACTCTAGGAAAGAAAAGGAGTAATTATGCCGTGGGGCATCCTAATCGAAAAAAAAAGACAGTTTAGTGGAAATCGATTTACTAATGAGTGCGATAATGATCAAGTGAGCACTTCAGCAAAAAAACTGAAGAGCACTGACTATGATAGTGTGCCTGTAGATGTTTCGGCAAATTCGTGCTCCTGCACTTTTAACACATTTTTGCAATGGTCAGTACCTTCGTAAAGTGTCAATCGTGCGATGGTAAAATAAAGTTCACGAAGACAAATGGTGCTGGTGTTGCCTTCAAAATTGTGGCTTCGTGCTCGTGCTCAACGCGTTACTGTGATTCTAATCCAAAAAATCATATGTGTTACGAAGTCAATCGCAGACTAATGTTAGCTATACGAATGCTGGGTGGTGGATTACAAAACCTTCAACTATTTTGTGCATTGTTGGATATAACATCATCTTTTAGTACTACAATGTATTACGCATTTTTAGATAATTTGCACACTGCATCGTATGCCATTTTCCAACACTTTCAAAGTAAAGCAGTGAAAGTAGAAATAGAGGGAAATGTCGCCGCTGGTAAAGATCCTAGTCTCGTGCCCGTGTCAGGTGACGGGTCATGGAAGAAACGAGGTTTCTCGTCTTTGTTTGGTTTTGCTACTCTTATTGGTAAAAACACGAGCAAAGTTCTCGACGTCAGCGTAAAATCATCTTTCTGCCAAGCATGTTACAATTGGAAAAGTAAAATTGGTACATTTGAATATAATCTATGGAAAGAGAGCCACGCCGAGATATGTTCCGCGAACCACAATGGTAGTTCCGGGAAAATGGAAGTGGACAGGATAAAAGAATTGTTCTCTTGTTCTATAGAACTGCTTGGCATCAAGTATTAGTCATATATCGGCGACGGGGATACAAAAACTTTCAAGGCCATTATAGACATAAATCTCCACGACGATGTTATTGTGAAAAAGAAGAGTGTGTAGGATATGTGCAAAAACGTATGGGCACTCGTTTCAGGGCTGTTAAAAAGCAAACGAAGGGTCTTGGAGGTAAAGGCTCCGGCAAACTCACCGATAAAGTCATAGCAGATTTGAAAATATACTACGGATTGGCCATCCGAAGGCATCCAGAGTCTGCCAAAGATATAAAGAACGCCGTGTGGGCAGTTTTTTATCATAATAACTCCACCGATAAAAAACTACAGCACGAACATTGTCCGGCTGGAAAGGACAGTTGGTGCAAGTGGCGTGTTGCTAAAGTGAACGGTACATTGAAGACGTTCAAGCATAAGCCGCCTCTTGCAGATAACGTGCAAGCAGCAATTAAGCCAGTATTCAAGGCTTTGTCGACAGACGATTTAATGGAACGCTGTACTGGACGAAACACTCAAAATTCCAATGAGTCTGTGAACGCTTGCGTCTGGAAGCTTGCTCCGAAACGTCTCCACTGCGGTGCCAAGACTGTTGAAATTGCTACGTACACGAGTATTGTTTCATTCAATGAATGCAACATAGCATTATTAAAAATAATGGACGTTTTGAGGATCTCCGTTGGACTTGAAGCCAATAACTTTGCCCGCGAAGCTGACGCGAAACGCGTTACTGCAGCTGAGAGCTCGATGCCCGAAACCGCCAAAGCAGCTGCACTTTCAAAAAAATCGGACAAAACAAGCCTACAGGAGCAGTATAAGCATGAGGCAGGACTAATTTATGGCCCGGGAATTGCTGATTAACCGTAAGGTATGTTATTTTGACGTTAACACAGATTAATCGTTAATCAAATCTTTAAACGCGTTTTCCTTGAAACCACGTTTTTCGAACTGTTGGCCACGATAGCTAAAGAACTACACAATGGATCACCTTTTTTTTTTTTTTTTTTTAACTGTTATAGTATTTATTGGAAAGTGGACTACATCCAAGATGATATATGCATTATTTTTATTTTTAGAGTACTTTAAAGAGTGAAAAAAAACTCAATAATAAAAAAAAAATCAAATGCCTGCCATTTTGTTAATTTTTGATTTTTAGCGATGATTGTAGTTCAGATGCCGACTACACTTATATATTTTATAAAACTTTTTCGATTTTTAATTTTTGTTTATTTTTGTAAGTGCTAGAGTGGCCAGCAGCGGGCCACCTTTTTTGGCGATGATTTCTTTACGGGGCGTGCCATTATTTGACGTTTGTGTGACTGTGTGTTTGTGATTTGCGTGACGATATTTTGTCATAAAAAAAATTTTTTTGTGCTTCTTATTGTATTAAACAAGTAGTAAGCAATTTGAGTTGTTTATTAATTTCCTCCTATGAAAAAAAAAATTCCAAAAAAAACTGTTGTTTTGGTCAATAAAAAGGTAAACCTTCCCTTCAGTTGTTGGCCGTTCTGCAAAAACAACATTTTTGAAGTAGCCCCATAAATAAAAATCTGCCGATGTAAGATCTAGTGAACAAGGAGGCCAGTTAACTGGACCTCCTCGTCCGATCCACCTCTCATTGCGGTTAAAATTTAAGAAGTCACGTACCATTCGTGTAAAATGTAGTGCTACACCATCTTGCTGGAGCCACATTTTCTGTCATGTAGCTAAAGAAACATCTTCTAACAATTCTGGCAATCGATCTCCTAGCAACTCCAAATAGCTATCTCTATCAGCATTTCTCTTAAAAAAATAAGGACCAATAAAATAACCATTGATTATGCCACACCATACCATAAGGCTTCATCGATTTTGATGGTCTACAGGTATGTGCCACTGGGGATTTTGATTTGACCAATAATGAGAATTGTGCCTATTAAGTTGTCCATCACTAAAAAATGTAGCCTCATCCGAAAAACGTACAAATCTATAAAAATTAGGATGATTTGCTATCATTCTTAAAGCCCATTGGCAAAATTCAATACGCATTTGAATATGATATGGTCTTGACTCTTAAACCAAAGTTACGTGGTAGTCATGATATCCAAGAACATTTAGAATTCTCAAAACCGTTTTTTGTGGTATACCAACTTCACTTTATTTTGGCGACTGCTAATATGAGGGTTAAGATGAACAACTGCTAGGATGGTCACAGCGCGAGCATTATTTTCGTCGTATTCGTGGCGCCTGCGTTGTCGAACAAGATGTCCACCGCGAGCTGTTTCGGTTACTCTACATATTGCCCTATGATTTGGGTGTCTCTTAATTAACAAGCGTTTAGCGTACCGTATTGCCACTGGACGAAAATTGTTATAACATTCCTCTAAAAGCATTGTAATATCAATAATTTTACTAGGCGGATAGTCAGGCATGTTTACATACGGATAAAGATCGAATTTTACAAAAAAAGCTTGTTTACATACAAACGTTTACATACGGATTCTCTTAGCCTGTGATCGGCGGAGATCAATCCGAACGGAGCCGCTCAGGAATTCTCTCTGACTAACAATTGCTCATAATATTTGCGGAGCTAGTGCAATTGTTAGCCGCTACGTGGCGCTTCTACGAGGTCCGGCTATTGAATAAGGAGACTGGTTACGAAAAAGGGTTTTATTATAAAAATTATTCTACATTCGAATGCTCCCCTTCAATATACTCCCCTTCCTTCGCCACACACCTTTCCATACGTTTTTTCCATCGATCGAAGCAGTGCTGGAAGTCTTCTTTGGTGAGGGCCTTTAGGAGCTCTGCCGTTTTTTGCTTTACCGCTTCCATCGACTCAAATCGGGTCCCTTTCAAAGCAGATTTCATCTTCGGAAACAAAAAAAAGTCGCGCGGTGCCAAATCTGGCAAGTACGGCGCGTGTTTGAGCACTGGAGTGCGCTTACCGGCCAAATACTGCTTCACAGATAGCACGTTATGGGCAGGTGCCTTGTCCTGGTCCAAAATCCACGAGTTGTTCTTCCACAACTTTGGCCGTTGTTTACGAACTCGTTCTCGCAGTGTTGCCAAAACTGACAAATAGTAAGTCTGATTGACAGTCTGACCCTCTGGAACCCATTCAGTCATCACGATACCGTTAATGTCGAAAACAACGATCAACATTGCCTTGAATTTTGATTTGGACATCCTTGCTTTTTTGATTCAGGGCGATTCAGGCGTCTTCCAATGCATCGATTGCCGCTTTGTTTCAACATCGTATTGAAAAATCCACATTTCGTCGCAAGTAATAATGTTTTTCATCAGTCCGGAATCTTTTTTTAACCTTTTGAGGAAATCTGAGCAGACCTGTTGACGCAAGAGCTTTTGGTCAGGAGTCAGGTTTTTTGGCAGCAACTTCGCACAGACTTTTGTCGTGTGTAATTCCTTGCGTAAAATTTGTCTAACCGTTTCTTTATCGGCGTTTACAGCCTCGGCAATCATCCAGATGCTCATTCGACGATCTGCACGCACAATTTGGTTAATTTTGGTCACTGTTTCCGGAGTTGAAACAGTGACAGAGCGACCTGGGCGTTGGTCATCTTCAGTGCTCACTCAGCCCTCACTGAAGCGCTTACACCACTCAAAAACACGCACACGAGATAGAGAATTGTCCCTATAGGCCTCTTGCAACAATTTACAGCATTCAGTCGGAGTTTATTTCAATTTGACGAGAAATTTTAGATTTATAACAAATACGTATATGTAACGTTGCTCCTGTTTTTCGTCACACATGGTTTTCGGCACGAGAAAAAAACACGTTCGTTTTAAACCGCTACTGCACAAATACAATAATAGTGACGAGAACGTGTAATGGTACGTGCATAGACAAGATATCTAGGTACCCAACGCACTACTCGTTTTTTTCCCCACCCCTCTACGGCGCCCTCTAGGCGCGCAGTCTCGTTAATTAATAGCCAGACCTCGTAGTGTTAACGCGAGCCCCCTATCGGTATCCGGTGGTCAAGCTAGTCGACCCCTCATGCGTGGTGCGTTTTGGCTCTCTATTTGATCGCGCGCGTTCGTCCAAAAAGCGCGTGATACAATTTGGCCATACGAGAGATGAACAGGATACGTCGAGCCTCCGCAGTGATTGCATGAGAAACAGTACAACGTTTCCAGAGGCAATTAAATTTATACCTTGAAGCCAATGGAGACGACTTCGAACATTTGCTTTGTGGTTAATAATTTTAATTGTTATAATAGTGAGAGGCAAGAGGACTCGTGTTAATCAAGCACCCTAAAAGGAACAGAATTCTACTACGTCTACGTCGTTGTTCCTGGATAGCGTTAGAAGTAGGATGGTTCGTATTTCTGATGCACAACATGCATAACTACAGAGATTTGGGTGAAAAGTTGATTTGACTTTTGAATGATACCTAAGGATCAACTTAACACATAACATGACATTGTACAAGATATTTTGTACTTTATGTCAAAGTACTGCAAAGTACTGCTTTGGAGCCTTATAATTCGAAAATTACATAAAAAAAAAATATATTATTACAATGTTTTGGAAAGTTTTTGAGATAACCTACAAGAATATGTTACAAGAAATAGTAGGTTCCGCTTAAGAATTTTCAGGTAACCTTTATGTGACCTTTAATTTAATCCTGAATGTCAAACCAATGGTATCATCTTATGTTTCTCTCAAAACTATACAACTTTTGTTTGAGACATTTTTTTGTATTCGGCTTAGCAACGGAGAAATTTGGGTGGGTCACTTAAAATAGCTGACTCTGTATATATATATATATATATATATATATATATATATACAGCGTGTACGAAAAGTCCCGGTACTGCTGAATAACTTGAAAAATAAAAATAGTCCTGGAGAAAAACTTTCAATGCAAATTTTTTAAGGAATTTCCTTGGCTATCCAGCGGTGTTCGTGGCTTCGACCTTAAATCGGACCTACAAGGTCATTTGAAGGTCAAAATGATTTTAATTAGAAACCCCTATTTTTGACCCTGGGAATAAATAGAGTGGAAAATTTTACGTTCGAATATGTCCTTGATCATTTTTAAAATTGAACCTCGAACGGACATGGTGAGGGTCAAATTCGGAAATAATGGAGTTATCCCAAAGGTGGTTACTGTAATGCAAAACAATAGCAAATTAATTTTTATTAGCAGCCTGATAATGACTATGATTTAACTTTGTCCTTGACTTTGAGGGAAGGTGGAGATATGTACCCAGCCAGTTAAGGCAAGGAGATATCATACCCAGCCAGTTAAGGCAAAGAGAAAAAAAGAAAAAGATTTTCTCTAAAAAGAAATTTTAAAAATGATCTAGGACATATTCCAATGTAAAATTTTTCTCTCTATCCATTTCCGGTGTCAAAAATCTGGGTTCTTATTTAAAAAAATTATTTTGACCTTTAAATGACCTCAAATCTCCGATTCAAGATCAAAGCCAAGGTCACCGCCAGATAGCCAAAAAAATTTCTCAAATAATTTTAGTAAAAATTTTTCTCCAGGACTATTATTTTTTAAGTTATTCAGCCGATCCATTTTTTTGTTTCTTCATACGAAGTGAAGTGCTGCTCAGCCAGACCGTTAGTCAACCATCGAAATAAATAGTAATCAGAAGGCGCAATGTCTGAAAAGTACGGCGGGTGAGGTAGGACTTCCCATTTAAACGTTTTCAGGTATGTTTTGACCGGTGACGCAACACGCGACCGAGCGTTATCATGCAGTAAAATCACCTTATCGTGACTTGGCTCGTATAGCGGCCGTTTTTCTTTCAATGCTTGGCTCTAACGCATTAATTGTCGTCGATAGAGATCTCCTGTAATAGTTTGGTTGGGTTAGAGCAGCTCGTATTATACCATCTCCAGCTGATCTCACCAAATGCACAACATTGGCTTGGAACCATGGATATTCCGCCTTGGCGTTGATGCTACTGCTTCGCCGGGCTTAAACCACGATTTTTTACTCTTGAGATTACTGTAATATATCCACTTTTCATCACCAGTCATAATACGATGTAAAAAACCTTTTCTTTATTGTCGTTGAAGCTGCTGTTCTCACGTGACAAGACACCGTTCGACGTCTCTCGACTTCAGTTTGCACGGCACCCAAGATCCTTCCTCTTGTATCATTACTAATGCTGTCAGACGTTTCGAAACTGTTGTTCAATCAACTCCTAATGATTTTGTAACATCGGATTGCGTCTGACATAGATCTTCAGCAAGTAATGCTTCCAATTCTTCGTCTTAAAACTTCTTAGGTGCACTACTGCGTTCTCTAACTTGAGCATCAAAATTACCATTTTTAAATCGGTTAAACCAATCTCTGCATGTTCTTTCCAACAGTGCATAATCACCATAGGTTTTTACGAGAATTCTGTGTGCTTCAGCTGCAGATTTCTTCTGATTAAAATAGTGCAGTAAAATTCCCCGCAAAAACGGTTTATTTGGCACGAATTTTAACATGTTTTACGCTACAAAAAGAAAATGTTCTTTATAGGTTAATGGAAAGGCACGCACTAATTTAGAACATAGGTTATAGAACTTTATTATAGATCCATCATCATCTTGAATTATACACACAAAATTTTTGTACCGCCATCTGACGGTGAAACGGCGAAAACTTATTCAGACTCCCAATATATATTGTGACGATTACTGGTAGTGAGGTTATTTGCATGAATTTAGTTATTCAACCATAAGTTAACCTACTTTGTTTATTATTTATTAAATAAAAAAAAGGAATGTATTTTTTATAGTGGCAGAACTCCATTTTTTGGGGTATAAATCACCCCTTAAATGTGTGAAATGAAGAGAAATGAAAGGAAAATAATTAAAACCAAATGATTTTGTTTCCACCATGCAAATAGATGGCCTTATAGATAAAACTATCATTTTTATATATGTTTGGGATAGCTAAAAACGAATCTGGTGTCCGTATGACCTAAGAAGATCAGAGTCAAGATCAAATGAAGGTCAAATCTTAGAAATCAGATTTAAAACAAGTAGTCGTATTAGTTAACAAATTTTTGGGCCACTGAAACCGAATCTGGAATCCGTTTGACTTTAACAAGACAAATACAAGGTCATTTAGAAGTCGTGTCATGATCAATAAACTCTACATAATCTTAAGCCTGAGATGCTGAATCTAATGAACCTATAGTCTAGAATTCTAGGAAAAAACTTAACCTCAAGCTCACAATTCTAAGTCTATAAATTACAAATACACAACTTCTAGCTTAGAAGCCCTACGCTTACAACCCGTGGTCACAACTAAAGCCTACTAACTTCAAGTCTACAATTTTAAACCTATAAACTTTATGTCCAAATTCATATACCACCAGCTCAAAAATTGCAAACCCATTCTCCAAAAACCAAACATTTTATGTTTTAAATTAAAATATTCCTTGTTAACCCCAAATCACAATCCTAAAACCACAAACCCTTTAAGCATCGTAGGCCTTGAGGTACACAGTTTTGAGATTGTTACCTTGAGATTTGTGGTCTAGGGATTTATAGATTTGAAATTGTGGACTAAAGATTTATTAGCTTAGGGTGTATAGGCTTGGATTGTCGGCTTCGGGATTTTAAGTTTTTAGTTCTAGACTCTAGGTTCATACATCAGGTCATTCGTGCATCATCATCATCAGGTTTTGCGAAACTTCAAAAGCAAGGGGACTCACGCTAATCAAGCACCCCAAAGTAAATGAAATTGTCTACATTTTCGCCGTTGTTACTGGGTAAAGCTAAAAGCAAATACACTATTAAATGACATATAATGTCACACACGTACACAAATTTGAAGTTCATAAATAAACCCATAATCTACTAACTATAAAAACTATTGGGTGTACAACTTTGCTTCCGCCGTTTTGCAATGGATGGCTGTACCGGTAAGTGGTAGTTGAAATAAATAGATCATAGATGTCATACAATAAACTTAGGTATTTTTAAACATAACGCCATCGAAATATTAGTCAATTTGTGTCTGCATCATAAAGTTATTCTCGATTAAACATGTCAGCTTACGAGCCAAATTCTCGTCATTTGCGGGAGGTTTTAATTTTCTGCTTCAATATAAAGAAATCTGCGACTGAGGCTCATCGAATGCTCTCAAATACCTATGGTGAGGCCGCTATTAGTGAAAGAACTTGCCGAGAGTGGTTTCAACGCTTCAAGAACAGCGATTTTAACGTCGAAGACCAGCATGGCGGTGGAAGAAAAAAGGTTTTCGAAGATGCAGAATTGGAGGCATTACTTGATCAAGACTCGTGTCAAACGTAACAAAAATTGGCAGGATCATTGGGAGTGACGCAACAAGCCATTTCAAAACGCTTAAGAGTCATGGGAATGATTCAGAAACAAGGAAATTGGGTGCTGTACGAGTTGAAGCCAAAAGATGTTAAACGGCGTTTGTGTGTTTGTGAACAGCTGCTTGCAAGGCAAAGTCAGAAGGGATTTCTGCATCGCATTGTAACTGGGGACAAAAAATGGGTTCACTAGGATAATCCCGAGCGCAGAAAATCATAAGGATATCCCGGCCATGCTTCCACGTCGACGGCCAAACCGAATATTTATGGTTCCAAGGTCATGCTCAGTATTTGGTAGGACCAGCTCAGCGTAGTGGATTAAGAGCTGTTAAAACCGACTGAAACAATCACAGGCGATCGTTATCGAACGCAATAAATGCGTTAGAGCCGAGCATTGAAAGACAAACGGCCGATATACAACAAGAGACATGATAAAGTGATTTTACAGCATGACAATGCTCGACCCCATGTTGCGAAAGTGGTCAAGACATACTTGGAAACTTTGAAATGGGAAGTCCTACCCCACCCGCCGTATTCTCCAGACGTTGCTCCCTCGGACTATCACTTGTTTCGATCAATGGCACACGGCCTGGCTGACCAGCACTTCCGGTCTTATGAAGAAGTAAAAAATTTGATCGATTCGTAGATCGATTCAAAAGATGACCAGTTTTTTCAACGCTGGATTCGTATGCTGCCCGAAAGGTGGGAGAAAATAGTGGCCAGCGATGGACAATACTTTGAATCATAAATGTATAACCAGTTTTTTACAATAAAGCCTCAAATTTTAGAAAAAAACGGCGGAAGCAAAGTTGTACACCCAATATAAAAATATAAATTACTAACTATAAAAATACAAATCCTAAACTTACAAGTTAGGTACAAAAGCCTAAGTGTAAATTTGAGGTTCTAAGCTTGAAATTTGTTGGTTTAAAATTGTGGACTAAAGGTTGAGAGGCTTGGAGTGTGTAAGCTTGAGTTGTGAGCTCAAGGTTTAAAGGAATAGAATTTGGGGTTTATCATGTATGATTTTAGAGTTCATCAAGATCTAGGTTCATCACGTTCAGCATCTCAGGCTTAAGATTACGTGGAGTTTATTAGTCATGACATTACTTTGAAAAGACCTTCAATTTGACTTGTTAGAACCAAACGAATGCCAGATTTGGTTTTAGAGACCCAAAAACTTGTTGATTAATACAGCTACTTGTTTTTAATCTAATTAGGATTTGTCATTTGTTTGACCTTGGCCCTAAATGATCTGAACCAAATAGACATCAAATTCGGCTTCAGTGATCCAGAAAATCTAGTAACTAGTTAGATGACTTGTTTTAAAGCTAATTCTGAAGATTTAGGCTTTATTTGGCCTCAACCCTAACTTGTTTAGGTCAAATGGACACCAGATTAGGTTTTAGTTATCCCAAAAATATATAAAAATGATAGTCTTATCTATAAGACTATTCATTTGTGTGGTGGAAACAAAAGCATATAGTTTTAGTTATTTTACTATGAATGTTCACTATTCTACACCTTTCAGAGATGATTTATATTTCAAAAAATAAAATCGGGCCGCTATAACATGTCTCATATTTTTCCGTTGTCTACCAATGTGCAAAGTTTCATTTGATTTGGTGAGTAGCAGTTGAATAGG
Organism: Chalcis sispes; assembly: GCA_949987625.1. NCBI lineage: Eukaryota > Metazoa > Arthropoda > Insecta > Hymenoptera > Chalcididae > Chalcis > Chalcis sispes. Next base: position 38,829,386 of record OX465095.1, on the reverse strand, counting down.
GTTACTTGTTAACTCAGTTAGGTGCTATCTTACTGCTTGCAGCTTAAACGTAGAACTAAAATTTTAGTGCAAGTGGATAAATAGGCAGTAGGAACAAGCTATTAGGATATAATAGGATCGATCCACTAGCTGACAATGCAGCAATAGCTACACCATTTAATTCCAAACTGAAAAATAAGCAGGGTTTTTCCTAACATACTGGATTATTCAGAATTAGGGAGTCTGGGGCTGTTACAACAGGTTTAATCACAGTTGATAAGGACGCGTTGCTAACCAAACGTTTCAAGCTATTAACGTTCACGTCATGGGTTATAATTGACTCCATAAATGCCTCGACTATAGCATTAGTTTCAGCCCTTATTAGAGGCTGCTCTGAAATAGAATGCTCGGCTAATTTTCATGTTGCTATGCCATTTTCTGTTAATTCATGCACAGTGTTGGATTCGGCTACATTAGGGGACTACCTGCGATGGTGCTATGCTATGCTTTGCCAAGGCCATTGATTTCTTCCCTGGAGCTGCCATACAAGAGGGGTTTTGAGCTTTACTCGTCACATTCGTTGGTTGATATTGAAGATATTAAAGAAACTTCTATTCTCTCATCGCGGTCAGCCTTCCAGGGAGCTACATCTCTTCGACAGCTTATAAATACTACATCAAAAAAATAGTTCTTCTTTTGAAGCAAACCAGTTATCGAGCCATTTTCGTATATTTTTATACAAACTGAAGGGTTGCTCAGCGAGAGCGAGTCCTATTGTTGCGAATAGATAATAGTCAGACGGAGCAAAGTCTGGAGAATAGGCCGCATGCGCTAGTCTTTCCCAACTGAACAACTCAATCGTTTCCCTGACCCGTTCAGCTGTGAGTGATGGGGCATTATTTTGCAGCAAAATGACTGTGTCGCCTTTTTTCATATTCCGATCGTTTCTTACGTAATGTTTGATTTAAATCGATCATTTGCTGTTGATAGCGATCACTGTTAACGGTGTCTCCAGGTTTTAGCAGTTCATAATAAATTACATCATTCTTATCCCACCAAACACAGAACATTGTGTTCTTTCTTAAGCAATTTAGTGTTGCAGTAGATGTTTATTATTCGCCTCGATTCACCCATAATTTCCGACGCTTTGGATTCTTAAAATATATCAATTTTTCATTACTTGTCACGATTTGATGGACAATTTTTGATTAAGAAACTTTTTTTTGTACCTGTCGAGCAGCATTTCACAAGTGGTTTTACAATTTTCTCGCTGTCTTTTATTTAATTCATGCGGAATTAACTTTTTGAATCTTTCCCATGGCTTTCAAACGAATGGAGACGGTTTTCTGTGTAACATACAGTTGATCAATTCGTTTTCTCAAAGCATTTTCGATGGTTTTCCACGCTTTTCCTTCCTCATGTCAAACCCAAGGCCTCTAAATTTTTGAGTCACTCGAAATATTGTGTTTTATCAAGAACATGTTCACCGAAAGCTTCGACAAGCATTTGATGTGATTCTGCGGCAGATTTCTTTAAATGATAAGAAAACACCAATGCTGTTCGCAAATCGTAGTTAGTAGACACAATACTTGATATGCTTAAGGTTATAGAAAAATATTTCAGTGTATAGAACATAGGTTGTAGCGTGTTGAAAATTTTCGTCAGCTGTTAGAATGAGATGGCGCTGCAGAAGCGGTCTTACGGTCCCTTCACTAATGGCTAATATCATCTATAAGGAAATTCCGGTTTCATACTTCTACAGCTGGTATATTCTCAACATTATCTTTGCCGCATCGTTCTCCACTCGCACGCTCGAATAACTCCTGGACCAATTACGCCGGACGCACTCCACAATTTACAGCAAAGAAAAAAAAACAGCAAAAAAACGTGCTTCTACAAACCTTATATCATGGAAACGCTGCTGACCCACTAGTTCGATGCAGCCTTCACAGTGTACATTATGAAACTCCAGTACGAATGTTATACTACAGATACGGTAGTAAGTCGATAATTGGATAAACAAAACAACGTAAAAATATTCTCTCTTGCGTCAGCTGATGAGTATTGCGTATGTATTGCCGGAAGCAAAATTGTGAAAATAGTCATACTGCTTTCACCGAGTAACGTGTTGGGTACCCAGCGATAAGTTTATAACAGTAAAGCGTTGGATTTAGGCTCTTCACTTAGGCAAAATTTAAGAAACGCTTCACAGTTATTAGATATGAGTGTAAAATGCAACTGCATTTTAACCCTCTCAAATCTTTCAGCTGCATGTGGTGAACGTGATACACAGATAGCACGCGGTAGATTATGATGTTTTAGGAGGGCGCATTTTGATATTGGCTAATTTTTGGCCTTAAACCCTTTAAGAAAGTTTTGATAGAAAATTTTTTGCGTTCTTGCGCCGTATGTGTTATTTCATTGAACTGTCCTTCTGCTAAACTATGGAGCTAACGTAATGCTTGGACAAGTTTTCAACGCATCGTATGTATTCGGAAAGACTTTCCGCGCCTCTTTAGCCTAGCCAATTTAATTGTATACTACACAGGGTTAATAAATTTTCAAACAATTATTTTTTTTTGTAAGCGTTTAGTGATTTCGACGTTGCTGAATATGTTCTTCTTTTTTTTAATGTAAGCCAAGTAAAGTATACCAAGCGCTTAAAGAGCTATACCAGTGTGAAACTTTCAAAAAATTGATATTTTTATTCTTGTCTTATTCGATAGTTTATACTTTTAAAAATATCCTGTGAAATTTTCAAGGCCTTATCTCTAATACTTTTCGAACGGCAGCTTTCTAAAGAGCAACCGCTCACAGGTATAAACTGCTCCATCTACCTTTTAGACGCGTTTTTCTCGAAATGACTTTTTTTCAAATTTGCTGCATCGTAACTCAAAGAGCAATTATTCGATTGACTTCAAATTTAAACTAAGTATTCTTAAAAATATTTAATCTACAATGACGCAGAATTTTTTTGATTGGATATAAATTGACAATTGAGCATTAAAAAAATCGACCATATTTTTGACCAAGAAAAAAAATTTTTTTTTATAACTACGCCATTTTGTTGAATTTTGATATTTTCTGAAAATTCTGCGATATTGTATAAGAAATACCTTCTAGTTTGACAAATTTTTTTTTTTTTGTTTTCAGCTACTCATACGGCGGGAACCGTGGCAGCAGTAGAGGAACTTTGTTTTTGGCGTCTCCGAAGACAGCGCATAAGTCGCTCATTTTTTAATATTTTTTGATAGAAAAATAATGAAATATAATTTAAATAAAGCTTGATATGCTCTTATATTGAAATATTTTATAAAGTATTTTTCTTTAAAAAAATTCCCGAAAATCACCCAAATTTTCAGCGTTCACACTGGTATAGCCCCTTAAAACGACCCGTCCACCCCTTATGAAACATTAAATAACGTTATTTATAAAAAACTTACGTTAGGATTACAGGTAAATAGGGTATGCTCTAGCGATTTGCGGAAAAATCATCTTCCGGTCTGAACCGGAAGATGGCCAAACTGACCAGAAGTTAGTTTTTTTTATTGGAATATGCATATTTTTATGGTGGTTTCTGGGTGGAAAAATTAACAACTTTTATCCGTAAAATTTTTCGAAAAAATGCGTCATAAGTCCTTTAAATGACATTAAAAACCTCCAATATGAAAATTTTCATTCAGTAATAACTCAATAACCCAAGAACCTAATAACCCAAGAGCTCATAATGTCTTTATGGGTAAATGGGGTATGCTCTATCGATCGGCAGTAAAATCAACTTCTGGTATGGGCCGGAAGTAGGCCAAACTGACCGGAAGTTGGTTTTTTCAAATGTATAATGCATATTTTTAACGTGGATTCAGATTCTGCGTGAAGAAATACAAAACTTCTTTACGAATTTAAAAATATGCATTATAAGTAACTTTCGGTTTGACGAATTCAAATGTGAATTAGAGGTCAAAAGTTAAAGATTGGCTGTTGGCAATTTATGAGCACGTTTACCTTTTCAAGTTATGGATTGGATTTATACCTCGAAATAAATTTCAATTCTGATTGTATTGAAAGCTTGTTTTTCTTTAAGAATAATTTAAAACATAATGTCAGATTTGAGTAGTGAAATTTTCCATTCATTTGACGTTATACCTAGGTATAAAGTTTTTCTAAAAGTCAGGAGCTTAATATTTCAAAATAGTACATTAGTACAGTAGTACCTAGGGCTGGAGGTTGGATATTACCGATTACGTATTGTTACCGCACACATTCATTGGGGGTAAGTCAAAATAAAAATCCGTATTCTTTTGAGATTAAAAGTTACAATATGCCCGAAAATTAATTCTCAGGTAAGAATTTAACTATTGTCACGAAATTTTGTTGCTAATCAAAATTTGATGACTTTTTCAGTGTCTATTCTAAATGCCGTTAAATCTGTAAGTTTCTTTAGATCTCACTTATCAATATTTCTAGCATATTTATTACTTGATATACCATGAAAATAAGTTCAAAACATCATTGAGGTTTATTATTTATCATCACATTTAAACAAATTTATATCCTGACAGAATTTAAGTTTTCCTATTTCAGAAATGGTGTATTCTAATAAAAAAGCATGCGATATGCTTCAAATTTTATTGAAAGCTGGGTCTTTTTCTGCTACTGAAACGTTATTGAGGGTACGATTTCCTGACCGGTTTCCACACTCTAGGAAAGTCTTTGCTCGATTTTCTAATCGAGTAAAAAATAATGGGATTGTGCAACTTCATCACAATAAAGGATGAAAAATTAAAAGACGTATTTAGTTTTATTTTTGTTTATTGTAACGTCGGTTGCGACGCCACTATGCGTTAATTCGAGTAACGCAAACTCGTAGTTGCCTTTTTGAGTCCAAGCAGTCAAGCTTACGGGTTCGGGATGACGGAGGAGATTCGAAGCTTTATCTTTTCTTTCTTTTGAAAATACGGTGGTGTATTTCGGGACTGAACGAACGTCTAGGCCGAAACTCAGGCCAGCTGCGTCGCTCTGGATAAGGATCTAGCCAATGCGATATTAGGTAAAAAGTAGTTAGCCGAAACTCAGGCTAAGTCTACCTTTGGGAGGATGTAGAATAGATAAGAGTATAGAGTAGAAAAAGAAGACAAAATATGCCATACAAAATTTAAATTTAAACTCAATTTTTATTGATTTTCTATTTTGCTGTGATAAATCATCTCTATCTCTCTCTCTCTCTCTCTCTCTCTGTCTTCCTGTTGCTGTTGCTGACTTCTCATCATCTTCTTTTTATTTATTTGAAAAATTGAATAGTCTGCTTGTCGTAGCTGCTTCATATTTGCTTCCTTGTAATTGTGTAGATGATTACTTAGTAATGTTTCCCTCGAATGCTGCCTGAAGCCTGCTCGTATATATGATCCGTAGTAATGTTTTTCTCGAGTGCTGCCTGGAGTCTGCACTTGGTGAAAATTTTGCGCCGTGTTTGAACACGTGGGAGAAGCTATCTTGTTATATTTGAAAATTCAGGGAAGGGCAAGTTTTTCGGGCCCCCTCTTCCAGGCGAGCTTCTTGGTCCAAGGGGGGAGAGCGAGAATTAGAGAGAGATAGAGAGAGAGAAAAATAGAGAGAGAGAGAGAGAGATGATCCATTCTTGCGGAATTTTTACATGGGTCTATTATTCGCTATTTACAATAGAATTATGTTAATTTTAATTGTATGATCGTGTGCCATTTGAAATTTAACGCATATTATAAAAAAGAACGAAGTTTTTTGTCGCATTTCAAGTGATTAATTTACATAATAATTTTTAGATAAAGAATGATTATTTAAATAATAAAAAGAAGATTGCTACTATGAACACGAGTGACTTATAATTACAAAAAAAAAAATAATTGTAGAATCATAATTTAAATAATCATTTTTTAGAAGTTATAATTTTTAATTAATGGACTGTTGGAGAAGTTGTTATTTGGTTAACTTTATTTTCAAAGAGTTATTTAGTAGATATACGATACGCTGATGCGATTGTAAATTAATATTGGAATTACCAGTAATAATGTGGAAATAATTGTTCTGTAGAAAGTTAATCGAAGAATTTATTTTAATTACAAAACGCAACTGTTTTTATAAAAATGCATGTCGCAGACAGTTATAAAAGATATATAAAATAGTATAATAATAATTAATATGCTCTATAAAATAGTAAAATAATAATAAATAGGATAATTGAATTGCCGCCGAATAATAGCCGTATAAATTAAAATTTAACTAGAGAAATGTTTTTAAAATAGATGCATGTAACAGCTGAACATTAGCCTATTAATTTAAATTAATTATTTTAAAAATGTTTATGTTACTAAGTAATTATATAAAAATATTATTATGAGGGTTTTGCAAGAGGAATTCGTGACATTCTAGGTAATAACCTACACGATGTCCTAAATTACGCTATAGATGCTTATTCAAGAAAAAACTACTTCGCAAAAATTTGTACGTCGAATGTCAATGAAATTCGTATTGACCGACTTAGAAAGAAGAACATTATTTTCAGCTGTAGTATGCATGATTTTGATTTCTTGTGTGTGATTGTTTGTAAAAAATTGCATCGCAGTCAAGTTGAGTCTAACGAGAGCGGCTATTCAACTGTCGATTTGAGTTGAGGTTAATTGTCATAACGGTCTATGTCAATGGAGAGTGCGTCGCGTAGCTTGTGGAGGAGGCTTTATCATGGTAAAAAGAAACTTATCGGTTGACACGAGAAAAAAAACGGAGGTCACGTATCGACGTTACACTCCCTTGCTAAAACGGTTTCTAGGTGATCGTCGTATCAACTAGCAATCGTACTGACGTAGTCGACAGAAAACGATAACAACTTGTACAACGTCAGGTGGTACAAGAAGTATCTAAAGTGTACGTACTTTTAACTTCAAATATGACTGCAGTGATGACTACTAAATTCACAGTGAAAAGCTTACATTTGGTATGAAGTTTCACATCCAGTGTCTAATTCCTGTCTGAGCGCTCGGACGCTCTTATTTGCAGTTAAAATGTCAACTTTTGCTAAAAAATTTTTTATAAAGTTCAATTTTTTACCTCTAATTCACATTTAAATTTGTTATACTGGAAGTTACTTATAATGCATAATTTTAAATTTTTAAAGAAGTTTTGTATTTGTTCACGCTGAATATAAATTTACCTTAAAAATATGCATTTACTATTTGAAAAAAACCAACTTCCGGTCAGTTTAGCCCACTCCCGATCCATGCCAGATGTTGATTTTACTACCAATCGATAGAGCATACCCCATTTATCTATAAAAACATTATTAGCTCTTGGGTTATTAGGTTCTTGGGTTATTGTATTATTACTGAATGAAAATTTTCATATTGAAGGTTTCAATAGTCATTTAAAGGACTTATGATGCATTTTCGCAAAAAATTTTCAAATAAAAGTTGTTTATTTTTCTATCCAGAAATCGAATCAACCATAAAAATATGCATATTCTATTAAAAGAAACCAACTGCCGGTCAGTTTGGCATTTTCCGGTTCAGACTGGAAGTTGATTTTTTTGCCAATCGATGGAGCATACCCTATTTACCAGGCTGTTCAATAAGTATTGCGGTTTGATAAGAGAGGGTGTTGCTACTAGCCTAAATTTTTTTTTGTTATGTTGGTACACTCTTCATATAAACGTATGTAAAGTTTCATTTCAATCTGTCAATTCATTCTTTGTTTACGAGCCATTTAGTATTGACATGTCACAGTATTTTTTCATAATGGAAAAAATCAAGTATCGTGCAGTGATTAAATTTTTATTTTTGGAAGGTTTAAAAGCGAAGAAAATTTATGAACGAATGTTAAAAGTGTATAAGAACTCTTCGCCTTCAATTAGCACAGTAAAAAGATGGGTTGCTGAATTTAAACGTGGTCGTACAAGTCTTGAAGACGATCCACGTCAAGGACGTCCAAAAACAGCAAAAACACCAAAAATCGTAGAAAAAATTCAGGATATCATATTGGAAAATCATCGAGTGACTGAAAGAGATTTAGTAGAAGCCCTAGGCATCTCATTAGGCAGTGTAAGCAATATTTTGACTGAAGTATTGGGTTTCAGAAAGCTGTGTTAACAATGGGTGCCGCATTCGCTAACAATGAAACAAAAACACATTCGAATGCGACTTTCTCAGCAAAATTTAGAGCGTTTTCGAAAGGATAAAGTGGATTTTGTGCGTCGATTCATCACTATGGATGAGACTTAGGTCTATCACCATGATCCTGAATCAAAACAAGAGGCTAAAGAGTGGTGTGAACCTGGTTCTTCGGCTCCGAAACGAGTTCGTGTCCAGAAATCGGCCAAGAAGGTGCTAGCATTAGTTTTTTGGGATGCGAAAGGAATTTTATTTGTGGATTACCTGCAAACTGGTGAAACAATAAATTTTTAATATTATTGTAACCTTATAGACCAGCTAAAGGAAAAAATTCGTCAAAAAAGACCTGATTTGCAGAAGAAAAAAATCCTTTTTTATCAGGACAATGCACCGTGTCACAAGAGCATTTTGACGATGGCTAAAATCAACGAATTAAAGTTCGAATTGTTGGAGCATCCACCGTATTCACCAGATTTGGCCCCTAGCGACTTCCAGACCTAAAAAAATTCATTCTTGGAAAGCGTTTTTCATCAAATGATGAGGTCATAACAGATGTGGAAGCGTATTTTGCAGCCCTTCCAGATTCTCACTTCAGGGATGGAATTCATAAATTGGAATCTCTTTGGAACAAGTGTATTGATGTTCAGGGAGATTATACTGAATGATAAAGTGTATTTCAAACCATAAAATTGTGTTCTTTTTATCGAACCGCAAAACTTATTGAACAGCCTGGTACCTATAATCCTAACGTAAGTTTTTTAGAAATAACTTTTTTTAATGTTTCATAAGGATTGGACGGGTGGTTTTGAACACCCGGTATATTTGTGTTTTGTGTCTTTTTATGCACTCAATATCTCCCTTCTTTATTGAATTCTCGTACTATTATTTCTTGTTACTTCCATATGCTACAATTACGAAATTGCCTGTTCAGTTAAATTTAGGAGATATCCTCCAAATTCTTAAATTTTGAAAATTATTTTTCCGCTCTTATTATCCTCGTTCGTCGTAAGACTGTGTGACAGTGTGTTAAGATTAGGCGTGGTCGGGAGAAAGGTCAAAGTCCTTAACGATGTCCCTGGCTTCTCAAATGACGATGCTTCGGTTGCTGTGTTTTTTTCATATTTCATTGGCTTGCTTCTGCCCATATGTAAGAGTAGCTGTGTTACAAAATTCCAACTGGTCCGTATAATATGAACCGACCATCCGTAAAAACTGTATAGTGCATAACCATGTAATCTAGATTCAATAAGGAACTAAGAGCAACGCGCTACTATTATATTATAATATCAATAACCGCCATATTTGCCGAACCGAAAGATAGAAATCGTTCTCAAAATTTTTGCCGAGTATTTTTTGCGTTTTTGGCTAGTGCTTCTTTTCTTTCGTTTTCTCTTGATTCTTATATCTGTCATAGTTGTAGCGATTATATTTAGCATAGCTGACCTTTTAACCGATAGCGCAATAAGTTGATCTAGTGCTTTTATCTCGGTGTGTATATCCCGCTTTTAGCTGATTCAGCAAGGTCGATATATTACCAATTTCCTCTTGTACGAGGTTGGGGTAAAAAGTTTTCGGCCTGATAAAGAAAAACAACTAAATGCATGTTTTTTTCTTTTTTTCTAACATAATCTCCATGAAGAATAATACATTTTTCATAACAGTACAATAATGCAGTGATACCATTTTTATACTGTGATATCTTAAGTCATTTGAAATACTCATTTGCAGAATCGATGACTTCCTCGTTGCTATAAAATTTCTTATCACTGAACCGTTTTTTAAAGTTAGGAAACAAATGATAGTGACTAAGAGGTAAATATAGTTAATATGGTAGTTGGAATAACAATTTGTACTTCAATTCGTTGATTTTAGCCATTGCAACAACCGACGAATGAGCAGGTGCGCTGTCACGGTGAAACAAGATCTTTTCTTCGCCAAGTGAGGTCGTTTATTTTTTACTTCTTCTTTCGAACGCTGTAATGACTGTGCGTAGTATTAACTAGTGATGGTTTCATCCTTCTCTAGGTAATCGATGAAAATAATTCGTTTCTCATTCCAAAAAACAATCGCCATATCCTTATTCATCGATAAAATTGTTTTTGTTTTCATTGGGATTTGCTCACATAGTTCAGTTCATTGCTTTGACTGTTTTTTACATTCAGGAGTGAAGTGGCGTATCCAAGTTTTATCTACAATTATAAAACGACGCAAAAATTCGCTAAAGTTTCGCTTGTACAGCGCCAAAATTTTAATTGAAACAGTTTTCCGGGTAAATTTTTGATCAAAAGTTAGCAAACACGGCACCCACCTAGTACAGAGTTTCTCCATCCAAAATGTTCATGTAAAATATTGCGTATACGTTCAGTTGGCATCCTAGTAACCTCAGATATTTCCTTTAATTCTAATCTGGTCTTCCATCACTATTTTATGAATTTCTTCAATCATTTCAGGAATTGTGACCTCAACAGGGCGTCTTAAATGTGGTTTGTGAATGTAGATGCACTTGTGCGATCCTTCTTAAATTTAGAAACCCACTACTTAACCGTTGGATATGATGAAAAAGAACCTTTCAGTGTGGAATCAAGTTTTTCTTTAATTTTTGTACTGGTGTTAGGCCTTTGAAATAGGAGTATTTGATGACCGTACCGCAGGACTTCTCTGGTCTATCCATTTTCGCATACACAATTGAGACGTCTTATTCAATCAGCTCCTAAATGTACACTAATAAAGCAATTGACCTGAAAATTCATATACAAACTAGTGAGATATCGGGCTACATAATACAAGTCAAACGCTCAACCTGCTGGCACCATCTCTAGGTCAAGTCGGAAACTTCTCACCCCACCCTTATAATGTCTTAACCTCAATACCAATATTGTCCTTATTGTTTAGTGAAATTATACTTGTAGAATACATCAGTTTATCGAAAATATGGTTTGGGTATTTTAAGATTTAGGAATTTTCAGGATATTAGTTTATTAAGTCCATTTTCTTCATCATGAAGAAAAATAACTTGCGGATTCGAGTTTAGCAGCCCAAAAAATATAATATGCTTGGTCTGGTCAAAGGAAGCCTTCATCGATTTTTGATCTAGAAGCATATATATATATTTTTTTTTTCTTTTATTTATTTATTACCCATATTTATTTACATACATGTATATATATCATAGTACATAAATACCTACAAAGACTAAAAGTAGTCTGTGCGTAGAACAGGTACCCTATAATTATAATTTTTTGTAGTATAAGCATCTTAATAATTAGTTATATCACTATTTATTTTTTATATTTTTCTTTATCATTATTTACATTCTATATTTTTCTTTATCATTATTTTCATTCTATATTTTTCTTTATCTTTATTTTTACATTTTTACATGTATGCGCATTAGGAAACACCTCATTGAACATTATTTTTTATCCATATCTTTAGTTTTCTTTTATTTGATTTAATAATGTTAATAATTTTTAAATTATTTGGGAGTGCATTGAAAAGCGAGATAGCTTTAATATAGCTATTTTTACTACTAACGGTTTTATTACGTGAAGGTATTTGTATACTTTTATTTCTAGTCATACTATTAGATGTAATAAATTTGGATTCTAAAGACTCATAATGATAGATTAAAGCTTCAAACAAATACGATTGAGTTATATTAAGGGGATTTTTAGTAATTAAGAGTTTATTTTCATTTACAATTTTTAATAATCTATTCTGTAAATTTTGCAATAGATTTCGATTATTTTGGTAAACACCTCCCCAAGCAATAATGCTGTATGTTACAAGACTGTGGAAAAAAGCATAATAGACTATACGCAGGGTATCAGAATTCATACTAACTGATAGCTTATAAAATAAGAAAACTAAATATTTTGTTCGATTTATAAGATGTTCCACATGCTTATTCCAACGTAGTCTATAATCAAAGTATAATCCTAAATATTTACAAGACTCGAATCTTTTTATATTGCATCCTTTACTCTATACCTCCTTCACTATACTCGTATATTTATGGAATCGATAGCCGAAACACTGTCGCAATAGTTTCTAAATGTCATGAATACTGTTTTATCAATATTTAGTGTTAGTTTATTATACACAAGCCAATTTGATGCTTTTTCAAGTGAGGCATTTAATTTAGTTTTAACCCCTGACCAAGTCTTATTAAAGCTATGATTGCTGTATCATCAGCAAATGAAATGATAGTATCTTTAGGCATATTTTCAAGTAGGTCATTTACATAGATAAGAAACAAAAGGGGACCCAGGATAATACCGTGAGGTACTCCTATGTTAACTTCAATGTAGTTACTTATATAGCCATTAACTTTAACTCACTAATATCTCTTATCTAGATAGCTCACTAATAGTTTATTAGCACTTCCTCTAATACCATAGTTATAAAGTTTTCCAAGTAGTATTTTATGATTGACACAGTCAAAAGCCTTTGCTAAATCAAGGAATGTTATGGCTATAGGAGTACTATTGTCCAGTTTATCATGTACAATATTTGTTATATAGCTTGGGGCATTTTTCGTTCCTGAATTTTTCCTGAAACCATATTGTTTATCAGATAGTATCTTGCATTTATTAAGAAAGTTTACCAATCTTTTGTGAATTATTTTTTCTAAAATTTTTGCTATATCGGAAGTTAGTGAGATTTGTCTGTAATTAGAGAGTATAAATATCTCTCCTCCTTTGTGCACTGGGGTAATTTTATGCACACTTTTAATTTTCTGGCCAGATCAATTTTTCTATAACTAAATTAAATACATTTATTAAAGGGTCAGTAATAAAATCCAAGAGGGCTTCAATATTTCTTGTGTTGATATAATCGACTTCGCCATTTTTTAGCTTCATGTGATTAATAATATTTCTCACCTCCAGCCTTCTGTGGGATAAATAAATATTGATCTTGCATTCTGAGGTGCGAGTGTTAAGTTAGATTCCAGACGATCTCGAATTTGAGTACTGAGTTCTTTATCAATATTTGAAAAAAATGAATTCATGACTTTTGCTATTTCAACAGGGTTCGTAAGTTTTTGCTTTTTTGTATTATATACCAGGCTGTTCAATAAGTTTTGCGGTTCGATAAGAAAAACACAATTTTATGGTTTGAAATACACTTTATTATTTAGTATAGTCTCCCTAAACATCAATACACTTGTTCTAACGAGATTCCAATTTATGAATTCCATCCCTAAAGTGAGAATCTGGAAGGGCTGCAAAATACGCTTCTACATCTGTTATGACCTCATCATTTCATAAAAAACGCTTTCCACACATGAATTTTTTTAGGTCTGGAAACAGATGGAAGTCGGTAATGGTCGAATCTGGTGAAAACGGTAGATGCTCCAACAAATCGAACTTCAATTCGTGGATTTTAGCCATCGTCAAAATGCTCTTGTGACACGGTGCATTGTCCTGATAAAAAAGAATTTTTTTCTTCTGCAAACCGGGTCTTCTTTCACAAATTTTTTCCTTTAGCAGGTCTAAGAGATTACAATAATATTCAGAATTTATTGTTTTACCGGTTTGCAAGTAATCAACAAACAAAATTCCTTTCGTATCCCAAAAAACTGATGCTAACACCTTCTTGGCTGATTTCTGGACACGAACTAGTTTCGAAGCCGAAGAACCAGGCTTACACCATTCTTTAGCCTCTTGTTTTCATTCAGGATCATAGTGATAGACCCAAGTCTCATCCAAAGTAATAGATCGACGAACAAAATCCACTTTATCCTTCCGAAAACGCTCTAAATGTTGCTGAGAAAGTCGCAATCGCATGTGTTTTTGTTCCATTGATAGCGAATGCGGCACCCATTGTGCACACAACTTTCTAAAACCCAATACTTCAGTCAAAATATTGCTTACATTGCCTAACGAGATGCCTCTACTTTATCTCTTATAGTCACTCGACGATTTTCCAATACGATATCCTGTATTTTTTCTACGATTTCTGGTGTTGTTGCTATTTTTTGACGTTCTTGACGTGGATCGTCTTCAAGACTTGTACGACCACGTTTAAATTCAGCAACCCATCTTCCTACTGTGCTAATTTAAGGCGAAGAGTCCTTATACACTTTAAACATTCGTTCATAAAATTCCGTTGCTTTTAAACCTCCCAAAAATAAAAATTTAATTACTGCACGGTACTTGATTTTTTCCATTGTAAGAAAATACTTTGACACGTCGATACTAAATGGCTTGTTAACAAAGAATGAATTGACGGATTGACTTAAAACTTCACATACGTTGATATGAAGAGTGTACCAGCATAACAAAAAAAATTAAGGCTAGTAGCAACATCCTCTCTTATCAAACTGCAAAACTTATTAAACAGCCTGGTATGTACTCAATTTTGTCATTCCTTTTGTTTATTTTTTGATATGTATATATATATATATAAACACACACACACATTTACACACACAAACACACACACACACACACATACACACACACACATATATGTTGTCAAAAAAGTACAGGGAACTATCAATTCAAATCTGGCGGGGCAATTTAGGCAGGTAAAATTTTTTTTTCTAGGTTGTTACAACTGCCCTTAATGACTACGAGGTCTGGCTATTAAATAACGAGACTGCGCGCCTAGAGGGCGCCGTAGAGGGGTGGGGAAACAAACGAATAGTGCGTTCGGTATCTAGATATCTTGTCTATGCACGTACCAAAACACGTTCGCGTCACTATTATTGTATTTGTGCAGTAGCAGTTTGAAGCGAACGTGTTTTTTTCTCGTGCCGAAAACCATGTGTGACGAAAAACAGGAGCAACGGATAAATCACAAATTTTCCGTTAAATTGAAAAAAACTCCGACTGAGTGCTGCAAATTGTTGCAAGAGGCCTATGGGGACAATTCTCTATCTCGTGCGCGTGTTTTTGAGTGATGTAAGCGCTTCAGTGAGGGCCGAGTGAGCACTGAAGATGACCAACGCCCAGGCCACCCTGTCACTGTTTCAACTCCGGTAACAGTGACCAAAATCAACCAAATTGTGCGTGCAGATCGCCAAATGAGCATCTGGATGATTGCCGAGGCTGTAAACGCCGATAAAGAAACGGTTAGACAAATTTTACACGAAGAATACACATGACAAGAGTCTGTCCATAGTTGCTGCCAAAAAACCTGACTCCTGACCAAAAGCTCTTGCGTCAACAGGTCTGCTCAGATTTCCTTGAAAGGTTAAAAAAAGATTGCGGACTGATGAAAAACATTATTACTTGCGATGAAAGGTAGATTTTTCAATACGATGTTGAAACAAAGCGGCAATCGATGCATTGGAAGACGCCTGAATCGCCCAGAATCAAAAAAGCAAGGATGTCTAAATCACAATTAAAGGCAATGTTAGTCGTTCTTTTTGACATTAACGGTATCCTGATGACTGAATGGGTTCCAGAGGGTCAGACTGTCAACCAGACTTACTATTTGTCAGTTTTGGCAACACTGCGAGAACGAGTTCGTAAGAAACGGCCCGAGTTGTGGAAGAACAACTAGTGGATTTTGCACTAGGACAACGCACCTGCCCATAAGGCGCTATCTGTAAAGCAGTATTTGGCCGGTAAGCGCACTCTAGTACTCAAACACGCGCCGTACGCGCCAGATTTGGCACCATGCAATTTTTTTGTTACCAAAAATAAAATGTGCTTTGAAATGGACCCGATTTGAGTCGATGGAAGCGGTAAAGCAAAAAACGGCAGAGCTCCTAAAGGCCCTTACCAAAGAAGACTTTCAGCACTGCTTCGATCAATGGAAAAAAACGTATAGAAAGGTGTGTGGCGAGGGAAGGAGAGTATATTGAAGGGGAGCATTCAAATGTAGAATAATTTGTGTTGCGAATGAATTTTCGTGTGCGGTCGCATTGAAAATATTGCAAAAGGCTTTGAGTGATAAAGCACTATCGAAAACCTGTGCGTATGAGTGGTACGAAGCTTTCAAGGAGGGTCGTAAAGTCGTCGAGGACTTGCCTCGTTCCGGACGCTGATCGACGGCTTTGACCGCAGATAACGTTGATAAAATTAAAGAAATGGTGCTTGAAAACCGTCATACTAGCTTGAGAGAGATAGCACATGAACTTGAGATATCCCACGAGTCCACACGAACAATTTCAATTGATATTTTGGGCATGAGTAAAGTGGCCGCAAGACTCGTTTCTAAAGAGCTTAATTTTCTTCAAAAACTCTATTGCGAGCAGATCGCTTCGGATATGCTGGATCGCGCCAATTCCGATCCCGCATTCATGGAATGCATCATAACTGGTGACGAAACGTAAGTGTACGAGTACGATATACAAACAAGCTAGCAAGCATCGGAATGGGTAAGAAAAAACAAGCCGAAACCAAGAAAACCACGCCAAAGCCGCTCAAAAGTGAAGGTGATGCTTATTGTTTTCTTTGATATCCGTGGCATGGTTCACTACGAATTCGTTTTAGAGGGTCAGACGGTGAACAAAGAGTATTACCTTGGCGTAATGTAACGTTTGCGTAAGCGTAACCGTAAGAAGCGGCCAAATTTGTGGGCGAAAAACTCGTGGATTTTGCACGACGATAACGCGCCGTCTCACCGGACTACGATTGTGACCGACTTTCTCGCCAAAAACTCAACGACCACGCTTGAAGAACTACCGTATTTGCCGGATTTGGCTCCCTGTAACTTCTTCCTTTTTCCAAAACTTAAAATGCCGCTCCGTGGCACCCGTTTTCAGTCGATTGAAGTCATAAAACAAAATTCGGCGCGCGAGCTAAAGGCCATTCCGGAAAGTACCTATAAAAAATGTTTCAATGATAGGAAGTACCGTTGGCATAGATGTATCGAAGCAAATGGAGCCGTTTTTAAAGGCGACCCAATAAATTTTGATTATTAAACGTAAGCATGTTGTTTTAATTTAAAATTCCCGGTACTTTTTTGACAGACAGTATATATATATATATATATATATATATATATATATATATATATATATACGAGGGTGTTCTAAAAAGTTTCCGACCTCAACGAGAAGATAACAGCACTCGTAAATAAGAGCTAGCGAATTGCGTTGTTCATCTGTTGACAGTCGCTCACCAAAACTTCAGCCATTTTTGATGCGCAGTTGTTAGTTGACAGTCGTTTGAGTAAGTCAATGTGAGTGTTGTTTTGAAAATGAACAAAATTGAGTATCGAGCAGTCATTAAATTTTTGTTTTTGAAAGGCAATACGCCTACGCAAATCAATAATGAGTTGAACTCTGTGTATGGGGACTCTGCACTATCATTTACCACAGTCAAATTTTGGGCAGCTGAATTTAAACGTGGCCGTG
The DNA here is from genome assembly GCA_949987625.1 of Chalcis sispes. Taxonomy (NCBI): domain Eukaryota; kingdom Metazoa; phylum Arthropoda; class Insecta; order Hymenoptera; family Chalcididae; genus Chalcis; species Chalcis sispes. The sequence goes on along the minus strand of OX465095.1, from coordinate 38,811,962 downwards.
AGAGCTTGGGAGACGTTGAACGTTCGGGACGTCTAAAAACTGCAACCACTGACGATAACATCGCCAAAGTTCATAAAATGGTGCTAGACGACCGCCGAATTAAAGTGAGAGAGATAGCAGAGGTTATAAACATGTCTAAAGAACGTGTTTGCTACATATTAAATCAAGATTTAGGCATGAGAAAGCTGTCCACACGTTAGGTGCCGTGTTTGCTCACGTTAGACCAAAAACGTGTTCGAATGAACATTTTTAACGCTCTATTGGCGCAGTTTAGGCGCAATAAATCCGAGTTTCAGCGCCGATTAATTACTGTAGATGTAACTTGGATACACCATCGTACGCCCGAAACAAAAATGCAGTCAAAAGAGTCGACTGCAAAGGGGGAACCGGCTCCAAAAATAGCAAAAACTGGTTTTTCGGCTGGGAAAATGATGGCATCTGTTTTTGGGGATAGTCATGGAGTTATTTTATTCGATTATCTTCAAAAAGGAAAAACCATTACAGGAGCATACTACGCATCATTACTTAACAAGCTGAAGGCAGAACTTGCGGAAAAAGGTCCATATTTGCAGAGAAAGAAAATCCTGTTTCACCAAGACAACGCGCCGTCTCACACCTCAGCGGTCGCCATGGTGAAAATCCACGAATTACGGTTTCAGCTGCTTGACTATCCGCCTTACTCACCAGACATAGCCCCAAGCAACTTCTTTTTGTTCCCTCATCTGAAAATTGCACTCGGAGGACAGAGATTCTCGTCAAATGAGGAGGTAATCACCTTTGTCAACAGTCATCTCGCAGAGAAAAACGCCGAGTACTATTTGGATGTGTTAAAGAGATGGAAGCATCGCTGGGAGAAGTGTGTAGAATTGCAAGAAGACTATGTTGAGAAATAAAAAAAAAAATTAAGAAAAAATGTCTTGTATCTGTGTTATGTCGAAAACTTTTCAGACCACCCTCGTATATATATATATATATATATATATATATATATATATATATATATATCTCCTAAATCATTTATATTAAACTCTATTTCCGTTTTCTGGGTTACATTTTCTATATTATTTATAAGTGTACTTTATTTATTTGAGTAAAATAACCAACAATTATAAGATCGAGGTAATAAACTCAAATGTACAGATCGGTTGTTCTGAAGAAGTATGATCAAAATCGTGTAGAAGTCTCTTTCCAGTAGGCCTCCTCGCTTATACTGACGTCGAACCACGGATACTTTTATACATTGTTATTCGTACATTATGACATTTAAAATTTACGAATAAGGAGACATTGGTTTGGCAACGGTAGTCGACTCACTACATGTGATCACCCAGTATTAATATACTACTGTGATCAAAAAGTAAGGTGAAATCTTCATTTGAAACTCCCGGGCATTAGAAAAGCAGGTAAATTTTTTTTCCTAGATTGGTAGGACTGTCTATAACATATACCAAGCGTCTGTTTGTCAAAAGGTTCAATTATCTTCGAGTTGCACGTGTCTTTGTAAACAACCAAAAGTGAATTTTTTGATTTTTACGATAGTGATTTGGTTAAGCAAAGAACTTGCATCAAATTTTGTTTGCGAAACGAATATTCTTATGCGGGCACGTTGAAAATGTTGCGGAAGGCCTTTGGTGATCAAACTATGGCACAAAACGTTTATAAGTGGTACAACGAGTTCAAAGCGGGCCGAGAACGCGTTGAAGATGAACTGCGCTCTGGACGACCATCAACGTCTACCGACGAGGGCCACGTCCAAAATATCAAAGATTTGGTGCCTGCAAATCGTCGATTGACAATTAGAGACCTCTTTAATAGTGTTGGAATATCGTTTGGCTCAGCCCAAACCAATTTGAAGGATGTTTTGTGTCTCAAACCCGTCAAGTCTCGATTGGTGCCAAAATCGATCAATTTTTTGGAAAAAAAGCATCTTGTTGATGTGTATGAAACTTTGCTGTCTGACTATCAGGACCACTTGAAATGCATCATTACTAAAGACGAGACTTGGATTTACGCATATGACCCTGAAACCACCGATCAATCCAGCGATTATCGTGCAAAAGGTGAAGCAAGACCGACAAGATTACGGCAAAGTCGATCAAAAATCTAGGTCATGTTGACAGTTTTCATTGATTATCGTGGTGTGGTACACTATGAATTCCTTCCGTCGGGCCAAACTGTTAACAAAAAATATTATTTGAGCGTTATGCGTCGTTTGCGTGAAGCTATTCGTCTGAAACGGCCAGAATTATGGGCGAACAACTCTTGGTTCCTTCATCACGATAATGCACCATGTAATACTGCATTGGTTCTTCGCGACTTTTTTGCCAACAACTCGTCTCATATTGTTCCACAACCACCGTATTCGCCTGATTTGGCTCCGTGCGACTTCTGGCTATTCAGCAAACTCAAAAGGCTAATGCGGGGACGCCGTCTTGACACGATTGAGGAGATAAAAACCGAATCGAAGAAGGTCTTGACGGCTATACCGGAAAAAGACTATTCCAACTGTTTCGAGGACTAGAAAAAGCGTTGGCAGGAGTGCGTTTTATAGACGGGGATTGCTTTAAAGGGGATGAAATTGATTTGGAAGAATAAATAAAGAATTGACATTTTATAAACAAATTCACCTTACTTTTTGATCACAGTTGTGTCATCTCTACAGCGTACTATCTATATATTTTTATTATCGTTTATGTGTAAACAAAAGTTTTTTATGGATCTTCTGAATTAAATTCCTACTAAATAATTATTTTATCTTGATTTCATTATGTGCCACTCTCTCTGTCTCTCTTAGCCCATAGAATCATTTGTTTAGTTTTAGCATATAATCCTCTGCATACTTTTTGTTTTTGTAGTTTTAATCCTTCTGGTATTTTTATATGCACTTCGTTTTCTTAATTTCTATTATGAAACTCTGCTAAAAATAATGAATTGAAACTGATAAAGACCGAATAAAATATAATAGGACCGATTATATTAAAATCGATTCTAATTTTTAATCGGTTTTAATAAGTTTTAATCGAATATTTTATAGCAGAGTAAACTATAGAGAGATCTAATTATTTATTATTTCAATCATTTTGTTCTATTTATGTTAATGCTACTCTAACAGTAAAAATTCTTGCAACTGGTGCATAGTTTTGTTTGTATGCTAAATTCTCTTATTTAATGACCCCTTGCAACTAATTTTGAAAATTAATCTTGCTTTTTTTATACCATTTTTTCCGTTTTAAATATCCATTTTGAGTCAGTTATCTTTTTATTTTAGATTTTTCTACTTCTGACCAAGTTTTTATTTTTTCATATGCTTTTATTTCTTTATTTATTGCTTATCTCCAGCCTTCTTCTATTGCTTGTTCATATGTACTAAGGTGTGTCTCATTACTTATCAAATAGTAAGCTTAGTAATTTGAGCCACATACATCTAGATATTTTAATCGTTTTACTTCTCTGCCACCTCTTGAGGTTCTACATAGTTCTAGATTCTTCTTGGTTCGTTTTAGTTATATTTAGTTCTGTCTACATTTCTTGACTTTCAGAATTTTGTAATGTATTTTCTTCTGAGATAGGAATTCCTATTTTTGTCTGTAATATTTTATTTTCTACTTCTTTTGTATTATTTTTTTTTACTTCTTCCTTGTTATTGTAATACAATTTTCCTTTCCTATCAATTGTGCTATCTTTTCTGCATGTATTATATCATTCGGTGCATATCCTAGCATTCTTGCTGGTTGAGCTCTGTTATTCAATTAATCGAATTTTAGTAATAAAACATACCATGCTTTTTAACCAAATATTCTAAGCTTTGTCAAATTAAATTTTTTATTAGATATTTTTGTAGCTGGAAGTACTGCTTGATCCCATACTGATTTTAATGAATTTGATTCATCTAACATTGATCCAGCTCCATCTTGGATAGTTCTGTTTAGTCTTTCTTTTTCTATTGCTTTGAGGACTATATGATACTGTATAATCAATTTTTATTCTTTTCTTACTGCAAAAATTTTGAAAATTTTTATATATCACGTATTTTATCATCCGATGATAACTTTTAAATATTTCAGCTTTTTCTATTTAAATGTCTAAATCTTTCGTGCCATCTTCTTTTGTTCTCTTTGTTTGCTTTATAACTTTCTTTTTGTATGTTAAAATCCAATGTTAATGTAAATAACTTATTAATTTTATATCCATAAAATGTTTTTCTATTTTTTATTAATTTTATATAATCTTCTCTGAATACAACAGAATGTTTTTTTTCAAATAACCTATTTACCGACAACAAATTATGTATTAAATTCTTAATCAATAATCCTTCAATCCTAGTAGTTCTAATTAGTTAGTAAGTAATTTGTAAAAACAATTAAGTAGTTCCTTTTTATACATCACTAAATATTCTGCTTTTGCTTTTATATGTATATTAATTTATTCAAAGCTTTAATATTCGTCATCTTATTTTCGTGATCCTATTTAATGAAATATAAACTAGTCCTGGAGTCTATAATGTAACGTCAGTGCATGACCTCCGTTTTTTTTTTTTTTTGTTTTGTCAGCCGAGAAGTTTTTTACTGTCTTTCCTAACACAATAATTCCCTCTACAACCTACTCGACGCACTCCCCGCTGACGTAAGCCATTGGGAAACTTAACCAAAGCTAAGCCGAGAGTTAAATAGCCGCTCTCGTTAAACTCAGTTTTACTACGATGCAATTTTTACAAACAATTGCATACATGTCATCATAAAATAAAATTCTTCCTCCTAAGTGAGGAAATAACTCGATCGCAAAGTCGGTCAATACAAATTTCATTGACATTCGACACACAAATTCTTGCAACGTAGTCTTTCTTATAGCGTAATTTGGAACATCGCGCAATAATCAGAAATATCCTGAATTCTTGTAATACACTCCAAATAATTTTTTTAAAATAAGTAAATAATTAATTAAATAAAAATTTTTAAATAAGTATTTAATTAACTAAACGAATTAAAATAAATACGAGGGTGGTTCAAATATGATCGAGACAAATGCTGTGACAAGTTTATTTACTATCGAAAAAATTTACAAGAACTTACAGTTTTTCTAGGTACTCCGCCTTACAAGTTACGCATTTTGTCCACCTTTCCGGAAGCTTTTTGATGCCGGTATCGAAGAATTCCTTGGGCAACTCGGACAGCCATGTGCGCACGAACTCCTCTACCTCGTCATCGGTGTTGAATCTTTGACTTCCAAAGGCTTCTTTCAGTGGTCCAAACATGTGGTAGTCGCAGGGTGATGAATCCGGGCTATAGGGGAGGTGTTCTAGTACCTCCCACCCCAATTTCGATATTGTATCGAGCGTGAGACGCAAACTTCTAACCACGTCAATTTTTGCTTGAAGTTCAACAGTTTAGGAATCCATCGCACCATTATTTTGCGATATTGAAGATGTTCGTGGATGATAGACTCTACACTACCAATACTGATGCCAATTTCAGCCGAAATGTCTCAAACATTTATCCTACGGTCCTCCAAAATAAGTTGTTCTACGCGGCAAATGTTGTATGGTGTGATGCTGGTTCACGGTCCACGATCATGCGGCTTATTCTCGACGGTTTCGCGACCATCCTTGAATGCTTTGGCCTATTTAAACACAGCAGCCCTACTCAGGCACTCACTACCGAACTGATTTCACAAACGCCGAAAAATTTCCATGTTTTTAACGCCTTCCCACACTAAAAAACGAATGACAATACGTTGCGCAACGGCGGTCGGCACTTGACGTTCACTCATGGTCGTAGCACGCTCGTGAAACATGCACTCCCAACGAAAACTATGCCATACTGTTCGTAAGGGACCCAGCTATCACATACTCAAGCCACGACCTTCAAAACATACATGCGCGCCATCTACAGCGTTTGTCTCCATCATATTTAAACCGCCCTCTTAATTGATTTAAATTAACTGCAATAGGCCAACGTTCAACTCTTATTAATTCCTCTAGTTTAATTTTTAATTTGAGCGATAATTTAACGATCCTAATTATTACTATTTCACTATTTGATAGAATAAAATAATAGTCCGCGACCAGCTACATTATTTTATTTTATAAGCAAAATTGTACAAAAAGAAATTACATTAATAATTACATTTTGTAATTAAAATGATTATTAATAGTCAAAATTTCAATATAAATTTACAATTATACTAGCAAATATTTACTTAATAACTTTTTTCTAGCTTAAGTACTAAAACTTATGGGCACAGAACGGCGGAGGAATTAGATTTGCGAGATTTTCAGGAAAAAGTCATGAATATCGGAAATGGACAACAGTATAGGCCAACGTTGGCCTATATGCTGCCCTGAAAAAGGACCTACTAAGTGTTTCGAGAATAGAGATATTTAGCCGATTCTTGCTAATACTATCTCTCTGGAAGTAGAAAAGAAAAATACAAAATCTTAGAAAATCTTACTCTTTATTGAGTGTGAAGTAGGTGAAAAAAAAGGAAAATCTTCTCTCTCTCTCTTTCTTTCTCTCGTGCGATCCTTAATCCATTTAATCCTTAATTTAGGTTTTATAAGGTTACAAGCACTGAAATAAATCCTTTCTAAACTTGCTGTGGTGACTGGTATCGCAAAATATTACTTAGCAATCCTTTCAAGGATAGAATACGTTTTTTCGCGTTGCTTTCATCAAACATTGGCATTAAAATAATGATAAATTTATGGTTCTAATATATATTTTTTCAACTTGTCCTGAGTATTATCTACATTATCACCAAGTAAAATATTCATAACTGTTGGTGTTTTTTCTATATTTGTAATTGATACATCGTTTTTAATAGAACAATAAATTTCTTTAACTATTATAATTATATTGTTTTTGATCTCTTCTGAATTTTCAAAATGTAAATTTTTATATCAAGGATTCAGAAAAGCTGTATATGGGCTAGTGTCACTCTAAATAATTCTAGAGAATGATAAGCTTTAAAACGTTGACGTAAATCAGATGGTATAGCCGTTTTAAATTCCTTTATAAATTTTAGATTCATCATGCTTGATATTGAGGTATTTTTTATTATACTATTAACGATAGGTTGCACTAATGAGATTGTAATTTTTGATTCAGAATACGAAACTGCTGTTGCACTTTCTAAAGGCTTTAGCAAATAAGCAATAGAACTTTATTTTAATCACTCATCCTCAAATATTTCTAATTTCTAATATAACAATTAATAATTCTAATTTCAAAATATAACGATTTGTAAGTACTGCTATCAATGATGGTCTTAATTCCAGTAGTCGCTCAAATAAATAAGAAGTTGAGTTCCACGTACTCGGAAAACTTTGTATCAAAGATAATATCGGTTTGCCAACTAGTTCTTAATATTTATTCAGTGCATAAGTTATTTTTGTTGAATATTTAAATAAACTAACTAATGAAGATGCTTCTTTCAAAATTTCATTACAGTTTGACTATTCCATTTCTTCTTTAATACTTAATTGAAGTGTGTGAGCAGCACAAGCTACATTACAGATTTAATTAACGGCTCAGTCTCTTATAACAATCAAAATATTTTTAGCATTATCATGCACTATAGATGGCATATTCCCGATAATTTTCCACTCTCCTATAGGTCCAGAATAAAGTTTTCTAAATTTTCTGCCATATAACTGATGCTCAACTCATCAGTTTTAAGATTCAGGAATTGTAAATCCCAATTACGAATTAAGTAATGCGCTACAACTGAATTTTTATTTTACTTCTTTTTAATTTCAATTGTATTTTTTATTTTTATTATATATGTACTACATGGGCTAAAAAGTCCTGGGATTTTTCAATAGGTGACGCCACTAGAAAATGATCATGATTCATTTCGAGAGGTTCATCTTTACTAGTTTTTGAGTAAAGTTTCATGACATTTCGTTCTTTGTTTACAAGCTACAGTCATTTAAGTTTCACTACCTTCGCTTTCGTAAAGAAAATGGAAAAAACAGAAATATCGCATTTTGATGAAACATTGTTTTTTGATGGGAAAAACTCGTGAACAATCAATGAAATGGTTGAAGAAATGTTATCTTACATCTGCTTCTTCGAGAACAGTTTATTGGTGGTTTAGTGAATTTAAAATGGGTCGTACAAGCACCGAAGCCGCACCTCGCTCTGGAAGGCCAAAAGGGGCTACGAATGCAAATATCGTAAAGCAAGTGCATTGAATCGTTTTAATTGATCGTAAAGTGAAGTTGCGCGAGATAGCTAAGGCCATTGGCATCTTAAAAGAACGGGTGGCATACATTTTGCACGATGTTTTGGACATGAAAAGGCTATCCGCGCGATGGGTGCCGCGTTTGCGAACCATCGACCAAAAACAGCAGTGCATTGATGATTCAACGGCGAGTTTGGCGTTGTTACAGCGTAATCAAGCGAACTTTTTTTGACGTTTTGTGACAATGGATAAAACGTGGATCCATCACCATACGCCTGAGTCCAACAGGCAGTCTGCAGAGTAGCTGAAAAGCCACGAAAGCCACCCAAAGCGACCAAAAGACCAACGCCGGGAAGGTTTTGGCCCATAGAGATAATAACGTGTTATACATAGAGTGAGCGAGGTATGGGAGCTCGTGTAAGTTAAAATGTCTTACTCAAAGAAAGAGAAAGAAAATCGGAGACCCCTTTTTCTTTCTCTGTCTACTCACTTTTGATTGGTTATTGACGACTAGCACTGCTGTGAGGGAGAAAAATCCCGCGAGCTCCAAAGATCATTCTGCAATCAGCTTATTTAGTTATGTATAATACACATATCTATTCATTTTGAGCATAGAGAAACACAAAAAATAAACAAAAATGACAATATATTGCATTTTATGCAAGAAAAAGCCTATTACTTACGACAATACTGGAAGTTTTAACTGGTAAGTTTAATATTACATCTACAGATAAATTTGTAAAACATTGAATTTAGAGGTTAGTTTTTCGATCAAGTGAGCCTTTATTTCTAATGAAATAACATTATTATTTAATTACAAGAAGTTTTTCAAGCTTTTGTATTGTAATTATATTCATTTTATAGATTTCCAGCCGATCACGATGTTAAAAAGGCATGGATGGAAGCTATAAGCCACCGATCAAAAGAAAATGTATTTTTTTATTATCTAGATGTTATTATCTATAGATATTGCAATAATGTTGGAACTTCATTAAGAATTTATCAAGATGTGACTTAAACATGTAAAAAATAGTATTAAGTTGAATAAATCAACTTTCTAAGAGTAAAATCTATTTATTTACTTCTATTAAGTTTATTTAGTAGGTATAGAAAAGAACTGGTTAATTACATTATAATAAGTTAATTATTTTTAAAATGGATTGATTATATTGTAAAAAAATGTATTCTTTTTATTATATAGGCGTTGTAAAAATTTACAAAGATGTAATTCTGAAAAAGGTTAAAAATAGTATTATGTTAAATAAATTAATTTTCTTACATTAAAATCTATTCATTTAGTATCCATATCATATTTTCAATATGTTTTGTTCAGAACATTATTTTCCTTGATATTTGATTTACACAGTGTGTCCCATGGAAAACGGAACTTTTTCAAAATAAAGACAAAAACTCAATATTCCGGCAAATCTCATTTATTTTATTTAAAATAGTCACCTTCCGCATCAATACAACGTTTTGCACGATCAATTAACATATCGAATGAGTTGAGATCATTTTTATCCATCGACTTTAGTATGTCGGTCGTCGCTCTTTGGATGGCCTCAACGTCGGCATAACGTTTTCTTTTCATAGGTAAGTGCAATTTGGAGAACAAGTAGAAGTCGCACGGAGCCAAACCCGGCGAGTACGGTGAATGGTTGATGGTTAAAATAGAATTTTTCATAAAAAAATCCGTAATCAAGTTCGATCGATGAGACGGGGCATTATCATACAGCAAACGCCAGCTCCCTTTTTAACGGTATTGTGGCCGCACACGACGAATACGGCTGAGCAAACGCTTCATAACACCAAGATAAAACACAGCAGTAATCGTTTGACCAGGTGGAACGAATTCACGATGAATAATACCCTCCGAATTGTAGAAACAAATCAACATTGTCTTCACTTTTGACTTTTCAAGACGACTTTTTTTTGGATTGGGCTTGATTGGGTGCTTCCATTCAGCACTTTGACGCTTGGTTTCGAGATCATATTGAAAACACCATGTCTCGTCACGAGTCACAATTGAATATTTCAAGTTTAGGTCCTTTTTTGACTCTTTAATTAAATCCTTACAATGTTAAATTTGGAGCAATTTTTCGTAGTCGGTCAATTTGTGTGGAACAAAGCATGCACACACCTTCCGTAGATTCAAATGATCGGTCAAAATGCGATGAATTAAATTTTTGGACATATTAAATTTCATTTCCATGTATCGCAATGAAGATTTTGGCTCATTTTCTATAAATTCACGCACTTATTTAATATTACTTTAAATAACCACGGTATTCGAAGGACCTGGATGTTCGTCGTCCTGAATGTCTTCACGACCTTCCTGGAACCGCTTATACCACTCATACACTCTGGTACGGGATAGACAATTATCGCCATAAACTTATTTCAGCAAATTATACCTCTCAGTAAAGAATTTACCGAGTTTAAAACAGAACTTAATATTTGCTCTTTGTTCGAAGTTCATTTTTCGACCGATGCCACAAACACACTGTCACTTTGAGCGCTATATTTTGGTTTCCATTGAACCAAATGTCATACAATTTTGACAGGATGTCAGTTAAGAATGGACCTTTCCATTGCTAACATCCACCAATAGGTGGCGCCAATATAAATCGATGTTTTGAAAAAGTTCCGTTTTCCATGGGACGCACTGTGTATATTAAATCTTTATTATTAATTTTAGAATTAAAATGGAAATTCTAAATAATGACACTAAGACTATAAAAAATTTAGTTACTCATTTTTTAAATTAATCTTGCTTATCCTGTTGTAAATTTATACGGATTTTAGCAAAGAAGATTAAATACGAGGGGCGTCTGAAAAGTCCGGGCAAAAATAAAAAGTGCTTACTTGTTTGGGGTAAACCTTTTTTTATTTTTCAACATAGTCTCCCTTTAGGCTTATACACTTCGTCGAACGATGTTCTAGATTTTTGATCTTTTCCGAATAATAGGATTTGTCCAAGTCTGCAAAATATCCATTAGTGTCTGCAATCACCTCCTCGTTTGAATAAAATCTCTGTCCCGCCAGCCATTTCTTCAAATTGGGGAATAAATAGTATTTCACGGCCGCTAAGTCTGGAGAATAGGGGGGATGTGAAACGAGTTGGAATACTATTTCGATTAATTTTGCGACCACAACTGCTGAGGTGTGTGCTGGTGCATTGTCGTGATGGAAAAGGACTTTCTTGTAGGCCAATCGCGAGCGTTTTTCTTGCAGCTTGGTTTTCAATCGGTCTAATAACGATAAATAATATGCACCTGTAGTAGTTTTACCCTTTTCCAGGTCATCCATCACCGTATCATGGATTTGATCAATGATTTCTGGAGTCGTTACCTCCACAGGCCGTCCAGAACGTTCAGCGTCACTTGTGTCCATATGGTCAGTTCGAAAATTTTGAAACCACTTATAAACTGTTCTAATCGAAGGTGCAGAGTAACCATTATGTTTATCAAGCTTCTCTTTAGTCTCCTGAGGCGTTTTGCCTTTCATAAAGTAATGTTTAATCACCACACGAAATTCTTTCTCGTCCATTTCTTGAAAATCACTCGACTTCCTTGATTCACACGAATGCCAAACACAAAAAAATAGACCAATATGGCTGCAACTTGATGTGTGTTTGATCAGGAGATGCTACTAACTAAACATGATCTCGATACGCGCCGGTGGTGCCATCTCTCGAACTTTGAACGGACTTTTCAAACGACCCTTGTATTATTTTTGTCTGAAATTAAAAAAATACCAATTATATTTTTATTTTGAATTGCAGAAACTTTTACATAATTCTATATAGTTGTTCGAAAAAAATTTTATTTCTTTCAAATTTTCGCTATTACAATATAAGATAATAAAGGTGGAAATTAAAAAAAAAATTTTAAAAAATTTCTTTTATTTCTTTCTAACATACTATTGTATGTATGTAACTAACAAAACGTATAAAAAAATATTTCAAACGAAAAAAAAAATTACTATTGGGATTTAAACCTAACTACTTATTGAGGATATTTTAACCTCATGCCTCTACCGGTTGAGCTATTGCAAAAAGTCTAAATATTAATACAAATTGTAATATATAAATTGTACCCCTCGGAAGTTTTTTGTTTTAATTTCCCTCTCTATGCTTTGTCATTGCTCCGCCCATAATTGTAGCACCAATCAGGAACGAGTAGACAGAGAAAGAAAAAGGTGTCTCCGATCTTCTTTCTCTTTCTTTGGCTAAGACAGGATTGAAGCCCGTTCGCTCACTCTATGTATATTATCTCTACAGTCTGTCAAGTGAAAGCGTGGTCGACTTCATTAACAGGTAATCGAAGATTTTGCTCTAATTTTTTTGCAAGCCAATAAAAGATAGCTTTGTCCTTGATGCATTGTCAACAAAGATTCATATGTCGTTGATCTTTTGAAAGAGAATCACGTTAAACGCCATGAGTGCTAAGTATGTCGATGTGTGCGAAAGTGGCTAAAAATGTCGATGATTTACCAGAACGTGGCTCGATAGGAAAAGTGAACCAAAAAAGATGAAAAAAGAATAGTGAATCTGTTTTCGTGGAATCCTGCTTTAACACTGCGGCAAGGACAAGCAAAATTAATGGCAAAAGGTTTCGATATATCCTACGAAACTATCCGAACCCATCTTCGTACTCATCATCTGAAATGGCGCAACACAATGAAGAAGCCTCTGTTAACTGAAAAACATTTGACAAAGCGACTCGCTTGGGCGCATGAGAATATTGATAGAGATTTTGAAAATGTCATTTTTACTGATGAATGTTCTATATTGGCACGTTCTGTTCTCACGCGAGCCTGGTCAACTTCCACCAATAGGCTTGTTCAGCGGACCGTAAAACATGGAATAAAGGTGCATCTTCGGGGCTGCTTCTCAAAGCAGGGATTCGGCACTTTGCACCTCTTTACTGACAACCTAAATGCCGAGAAAATAATAAAAATCTACAAAAAGGCTTTACTGCCATCTGCCAAACGATTGTTCATCACAAAAAATGAAGATTGGATTCTGCAGGAGGACAACGATCTTAAACACCGCAGCAAGCTCTGTACTCAGTGGAAGACTCAATCTGGCATCGTTACATTGGATTGGCCGTCGCAGTCGCCCGATGCAAATCCTATTGAAAATGTGTGGGCATATATCAAACGGAAGCTTCGTGGAAGACGCACATACACTTTGAAGCAGTTGTCTTACGAAATTCGTCGGATCTGGAGATCCTTGCCACTAGAATACGCCGTCAAATTAGTAGAAAGCATGCCTCGGAGATGCCAGGCAATTATCGACGCCGGTGGTGACTGGACACATTATTGACCAAATTGCATCATTGTTTGTAATGTGTACAATGTATATATAAATACAAAAGTTTCATTAAATAAATATTTTTATAAATTAACACGACCACGCTCTTACTTGACCGACTGTATGTTTTGGCCTCCGTTTTTTGAGATGTGCATGGCATAATCTTCATCGACTACCTGCAGAAGGGAAGAACAATTACCGGAGAGTATTATGCAGTGTTATTGGACAAACTGAACGACGAAATGAAGAAAAAACGACCCTATATGGCGAAGAAAAAGTTCTGTACCATCACGATAACGCACCGTCACACACGTCCTTGAAAGCGAAGGCCAAATTGGACCAATTACGATTCGAATTGGTTTCTCATCCACCGTATTCTTTAGATTTGGCCCTCAGCGATTATTAACTGTCCCTAAACCTCTAGCGGTGGCTCCAGGGAAAAAAATTCACATCGAATGAAGAAGTCATCGCGGAAACCAAGGCATATTTCTAAGGCTTGGACGTTTCGTACTACAGAAAGGGCATCGAAATGTTGGAAAATCGTTATACTAAGTGTATCGCTCTTGAAGGCAACTATGTTGAGGAATAAATATAACATTGCTCAAAAAACGCTTGTTTTCATTAAAAGTCCCGGGATTTCTCAGCCCATGTAGAATGTGTGTGCGTGCATGCGTGCTTGCGCACGAGTGTATGTGTCAATGTATGCGCGTGTGTGTGTTTTTGGCGGTGTTTGTAGGTGTAAATGTGGGTTTGTGAGTGGGTTAATTCGTGTATGTGTGCATGCGTGCTCGTGCGCGCGCGCGTGTGTGTGTCTGGCCGTATGTGGATTTGTATATATGTGTGTGGGAGTGAGTGTGTGCATGCGTGCGAGTATGTTTAATTATTTATTTATTTATTTATTTTATTTTATAATATCTATTTTATAATGTCCGTTTATTTATTTATTTCATTTTATAATATTTATAATATTAATTTTGTTTTTAATACCTGTTATAGCGACGTTAAAATCTGAAGATTTGGAATTTCAACCATCTGTTGTTGAAGTTATATTTCTTTTCTTCATCAAGCGCACTTTGCACTTTAATTAATTTTTCATTATACATCGTTTCAATCCGCTTTTTCAAATTTTTTCGGCAAGAAACTCTATAACCTGACAATTCTATTCTAAATCTTTTATAACCTACAAATGATGCAGTCAGCAAATTGACCGTTAACATTTTAAAGCTTGAGTTATTAGTTCTTATCGTCCTTGACTAATATCAAGAGATTTATGCGACGTTTTTAGACTTATTCGATTTAGACGTACTTACGAGAGATATTCGTAATTTTATGGTGGTAGAATTTTATCACCACCATCAATTTTTATAGACAAATAAGCTCTTACTTCTTGGATTGAAATAACTCCATTATTTAACTTATGCTTAAAATCATAATAGTTCTACAAGCATGTGTTAAACCCGTGTGTTTTAACAAAAAAATTAGCTTAAAATCATAATAGTTCTACAAGCATGTGTTAAACCCGTGTATTTCCCGAAACTGATAACATTACTTTTAGTCATTTTGATTTTTTTACCGGTAACAATTAATCGCACAGAATAATAATTCATTAAATGCTGACCGCAAATAAAAAACATGATTGTTGGCTGAATTATTTCTTAGTATACTCATATGTAATATGCTACAATTTATTATTGTTTTGAATACAATGTTTACATTGTTGTAATTCACGAATATTTTGTAGTTTATTTGATATCATAATCACTTACTTCGTATATTTTACATATTTAAATAATATTTTTTCATATTAGAATATAAAAATTACAATAAAAATAAAGTTTTTTCTGTACGTTATAAATTAAATTTACAATTCTTAACACTAATTTCTGCATTTTATTTTAGTATTCAAATTATTTAAATATTTTAAATTATTTAGATAATTAAAAACTTTTATTCGAATAGTATTTGAATATTTGAATTATTTTACCGCGAACAATAATAACCGTTTATTCAAATAAATTATCACGCTTGCGCGCTCGCTTGCGCTAACTCTCTCACTCTTACGCATCCGAATATACGCGTGCATTTCGAATTTTTGCAGGCCGGCCGCCCGTGGCTACGATAACTAGCTAGCAAAGACCTAAACGCTTCTCCAAGGCAAAGAAATATTGAAACTTGGTCATCACCTAAAAACATGCGAATCCGTGAACACCACGCATCCTCTTTTTCTCTCACACTTTATATGCTCGGTAATAAACAGGAATCTACTAACCTTTGCAGTGGACAGGGCAAAGACTTACAGAATCTGGAAACGCTTGGCTGATCCTCTAGCTGGCCGCCACCCTGGCCTCCCAGAAGCACCGCTAGTCCCCGTTCACTTTGCTGTTGACGAATCCCGCTGACCTCCCTGGCTAGACGTGCTGTCATAGTGGCAATGTGTGGTCACCCTCTACGCGCACCGACACACCTTACCTCCATGTGTCTTGCTGGCTGTCCGTAATTCTTAGTATCAAGCTTGCCGCTATCTCTGGTACTACACCGCACCGTACTTTCGCACTCCGGGCGAGAAACACTGCACAACAAGAATAAGGTACTGAAAAATGTTCTTTGAAAAAGAGCACAACAAAATTTGAGCTGTAGCGATTGCCCTCCCTGGCCTCTTCTCTCGCGGCTTCCAATTTTCCCCTGAATTTTGCGTACCCCACACTTTTTTATCTACGTCGTTCACGTTAATTTTGAGAAGTCTGTCCGTTAGTCGACTTATAATTTTATACGGGCCATTTTAAGAAAATTCGAGCGGAGCTTTTACATGATCGCAACGTAAAAATATATACGTGCAAATATCGAGATCTTCAAGGTGAAATAATTTTGTTTCTACATGATGCAAAGTGGGTATCAGGGTTAATTCGCACATTATTTGCCATGTTTTTCTACAAAGAGTGCCGAGTCGGAAGGCGTGTCGTTATGTACAAAGAATTCATCAGGCACTTGCAGCATTGTACCATATAACCATTCGGGTGGTGAAGCTTTCAAGTCTTCTTTGTATGCGGTACGCAATCCTAACATTACGGACAGTAGTAAGTGTATCTATAGAATTTCTGATTTGTACATGAGCGCGTCTTCGAACGATCGATACCAGCGCTCGATCATTCCATTAGACGCTGGATGATATGGTGAAGTTCGCTTGCGTTTTACCCTTAAAGATTTCGTGAGTTTTTTTTTAATAATTCTGATACAAATTGAACTCCCTGATCGCTTGTTATTGTTAACGAAATTCCGTAGTGGCTAATCCATTCGTTAAACAACTCTGTGATCATTGTTTGCGCAGTAATATATTTTATTGGCACTGCCACAGGCCATCTCAAAAACCGATCTATAATCGTTAAACAATATTTATAGCCGTTATAGTTGAATAGGTGTACAATGTCGATATTAATATGATTTGAACGCGCGTCTGGAATGTTAATGCTTTTCGGTGGTACGCGGTTTTTCTATTATATTATGGTCTTCATTACAATATTAATAATAAAAACAACAAGAGAACTATTACAATTAATCCGCCTTAGCTGCGGCGATCGCATGTTCGCTCTAGTTTTGCGCTTGGAAGGATCTAATCTCTAGTCAAGTCTCGGGACTAGAATTTGTTTGCGCCAGCACTGGCGCTATTTGCTGTGGAGCTTCTTATAAGTTTCTGTTGGTACGATAGACAGAGTTCCCACAATGTATTGTTGTTGCGTGCGATCTTCGATCTTCCATCTCACTCACTGCGTCTCGCGGCCTCCCGGGCAGCTACCGTTCCTCAGTAGCGTGTGTACGCATACAATCGACAGCATAATACTAGTAGTTCGTGCATTAATGCGCGTATATCAGCGAACGTGGTCGTAAGGGCTAAGCACATTCGCGTAACCTCACTTGTACTCTATTGTGGCATCTGTTGGCTGAACTTCTTCAGGTTCACCTCCTCGTGGCTGTTTGAGTACTATTTTTGTGGTGCTTCCTCAGGGCCAAGAAAACAGACAGGAATAAATTTAAGAAGGCTGCTTGATTCTTACCAAGGCCATCCGATGAAAAGAAGGGAACCAACGTCGTTGGATTTCCACAAGATAGTTTTATTTATTTTCTTTATTTATATTTTCAATCTACTTTACCTTTACCTTTTCGTCAACTTGAAATTCTTTTCCCTTTTCTTTCACATTAACTTTTCTTCTTCCTTTCTCTTACTAATATTATAATTAATTATTTAATTCAATTATTATTTATTATTTATTTTGTAACTTCAGAGAACTGTGATGAGATACATCACAGTGTATAACATATAATTTGTAATTAAATATAATTTTAATTTAAGCGTATAACTACCTTATAATACTTTTTCCTTTAATGCCTTAAAAAAAAAAAATTAATTAAAATAATATTTTTTATATTAGTATGAAAAATATAAATGATAATAAATATTTTCATACCTGTGACACTGATTTGCCTTTATTGCATATCAAGTTATTCTCGCTTAAATATTTCTTCTTTTCATGCAGATTTCCAATTGAACCTAAGAATGGATGTCAGTGAGGGAAGGCTTAAAATATTTTTAACAAATGCCTTCATTGGCTGAAACTCTGGCTAAACTTTATCTTGCCATTATCTTAATATTTGAAGATCTAGAAGACAAAAAATTTATTAAATTTATAAAATTATGGGATATATGATTGTTTTTTTTTTATTATTAAGCATTTCAAATCATAAAGAATATTTATTTTGCTACAAAATATTTACCGAGTACAATTTTAGTTTCTTAAATACTGTAATATTTAACATATAATAAATGATTACAATAGTTTATATGCGAAAGTACATAATTACAATAGTCTCTATAATTTAATACAAGTAAGTTATTAACAAATTCAACACAAGTTTTTTACAACTCCACAAACACTATCACGATAATTTACAGCAGTCGTTACACGCGCAGACTGCATCTTTTCAGAAAGGCAAGTATATGGATGCAAGCCTTTATATCTGGATTAGCAATCAAGAGAGATATATCAATAGGCGGCTGGTAGCGAAGATTTTTTAATGAATTTAAGAGTTTAACTCTTTCTGCTTCGTAGAGGGGGCATTACCAGAGCACATGGTTTATATCTTCACTCTCATAGTTGCATTTACATCTTGCATTGTTAATAACATTGATTCGAGCAAGGCTGGCAGCTAGGTTATAATGGTTTGATCTGATTCTATTGACAGTGACAATTACTTCTATGGGCAGTTTTTTTCCAGCAAACCAAGGTTTTTCGAGATAATTGAAATATTTTTAAAAGTAGGCTGTCCCTTTGGTGGAATCTATTTCTTTAATTGCGTTTATTGTTTGGAGGAGGGCCTTATCTTTGAAAATTGTATGTACATCAGTGAATGGAATGTTAGATATTTTGTGAGAAGTTCCTTGTATTCTTGAGTGCAACGGAATCTAATATAACTTTATAAATGTATTGTGAGGATTGTTGTGTATGAATAGAAAATATTTTTTTTTTATGGCAAATATACACTCTGACAAGAAAGTATCCGGAAATTCTCATTTAAATTGCCCGCGTTGAGTATTTTTAAGTATTTGAAGTTTCTGTATGTTGGTAGGACTGTCCATAATTACTATGCCTAACATGAGTGCGGTCTGTCAACTAATTTGTTAACGACAGCTGTTGAAACCAGTCGACCTCAGTGGTAGTCTGCAAATGTTACAATGGAAAAAAATATTGAACAAAGAGTTTGTCTCAAATTTTGTGTTTTGAACGAAATTTCGTGTGCTGACTTGTTGCGAATGCTGTAAAAGGCTTATGGAGACTCTGTTTTATTGAAAACCCAAGTGTAGGAATGGTACAAAGCCTTAAAAAACGGTCGGGAGATCGTCGAAGATTTGCCTCGTTTAGGACGACCGTCGACCTCTTGAACCAACGATAACGTCGAAAAAATCAAGGAAATTGTGCTCGAAAATCGTCATGCCAGTGTTAGAGAGATAGCTCGTGATCTGAACATCTCTCGTGAAACCGCTCGTTTGATTTTGGTGAACCAATTGGGCATGCAGCGCGTCGCCGCTCGGCTCGTTCCGTTAGAGCTGAATTTTCTTCAAAAACAGTACCGGATGCAGGTAGTTGCAGACATGCTGGATCGTGCGAATTCTGATCCCACGTTCATGGGACGGATCATAACTGGTGACGAGACATGGGTCTATGAATACGACACACAAACGAGCCAACAATCATCGGAATGGGTGGGAAAAAATGAGCCGAAACCAAAAAAACCTCGCAAAAGTCGTTCGAAAATCAAGACGATGCTTATTGTTTTCTTCGATATTCGTGGTGTGGTTCATCATGAATTCGTTCCGCAAGGTCAAACGGTCAATAAGGACTTCTATTTAACTGTTTTGAGACGTTTGCGTGAAAATATTCGCCGTAAACGGCCGGATTTGTGGCAAAACAATTCGTGGATTTTGCATGACGATAACGCACTATCTCATCGAGCCACGATTATTAACGATTTGAAGACCAAACACTCGATAAATACCATCGACCAGCCACCTTATTCGCCTGATCTAGCTCCGTGTGACTTTTTTCTTTTCTCCAGACTAAAATTACTGCTCCGGGGAACCAGATTTGACTCCATAGACGCCATAAAAGAAAATTCGCAGAAGGAGCTGAAGGCCATCCCTAAAAGCGCCTATAAAAAATGTTTCCATGATTGGAAAAAACTTTGGCACATGTGTATTGCTTCAAATGGAGCATATTTTGAAGGAGATTCAATAAATATTAAAGAAGTTTAATATTTTTGCGTTTTATCTCAAATTTCCGGATACTTATTTGTCAGAGTGTATACGAGTTTGTTTTAATGCTGTATTAAGGGGATTCTAAAAATTGTAGGACACTGAGTTAATCAGAGAATATGAGGAAGTTCCGATTTTAATTTTCTATGGCGTACGTAAAGGCCTCGTAAAGCGCTTTGCATTCAACTGTGTATACCGAAGCAAATTTATTTATGGTTTTATGAACACTGGTGTCGAGCTTGGAGCTGACGCAACTACGTTATCATTAGCTATTTTAGTGCCGTCGGTGAATAGATCGCAAGCGGAGTTTTTGTCAAGCAGTTCATAGATCATATCGTTTGGATAGTCAGTTTTTTTATAGAATGACTGAATGCAGTGTTGACAGGAACAGATAATGTAATTGTGTTGTAATCGTATAGGTATATATTGTAATTGTTATTTGTACTTATTGTATTTATTAAATATGAATTTAATAAATTGGTAATATATACGTGAAGTATACTTTTTTTACGAAGCGTACGGTTTTTGCTGGTGTAAAAGTATTATTTAATAGCCATAAAAGTTATAGAATCTCCGGTCGCCTAACGCAGTTCTTATAGCTGTGTTTTAAATTTTTTCTTGTTTAATTATTATGCTTGTTTTATTCGGCAGATATATATATATATATATATATATATATATATATATATATAGCATTTATAATCAAAAAACGATTGTACAAGGCTTTTGTAGAGAGTAATCAGAGTTTCGGAACCCGAGCCCCGCCACGTGCCGCATAGGTGACGAATAATGTTGAATGTTTTGAAGCTTTGCTTGTACGGATGATTTATTTATTTGTAGAATATCGTATATTAGTCAAAAATGATGCCTAAAAATTGGACTGATTTGTCAGATTTTAATATGCGGACGTCTATTTTTATATAGATGCTGCCAGGTAGCAATTTTTTGTTATTAAGGTACATATAAGTAGATTTGATAGGAGTTAATTGTAATCCTAAATCGCTTAAATTGTTTATTTTACTGATGGCATTATCTGAGATGCGTTTTCTTCTGTTTAAGGAGGTGCATTTTAGATAAACTACGATATCGTCAGCAAATTGCAAAATAAATACACTTGTTTTCACTGCGTCTGTTATATTTAATACGTATAAAGTCTACTACAACAGACTGAGTATTCCACCTTGTGAGAGGCCTTTAGGAGCTAGTTTTGGCGTGACAACTGTTGTTAATGAAAATATCAATCCTTCATGCATAATAAATTTGACGAATGCAATGAGCGATTTCGGAAATTCTAGCGGGGCCAACTTGCGCTTTGTACATCAAAAAACGCGGCGAGAACGTGTTACTTTTTTTATGAACACTTCTTCAATTTTAAGTGTTAAATGTAATAAATTATCTGCGCAAGATTTGCTTTTTCTGATGCTATTTTGATTTGCAGAAATAAAGCTGTTACGTTCTGCCCACCATTAGATTCTATTTTTTATGAGTGTTTCGAATAATTTGCATAAGCATGAGGTAAGAGCTATAGGTCGAAGGTTTTGGCCATCAGATTTATTGATTAAGTGTATAAAAGAGTGCATTCAACTGTGTGATAAATTATTATTTTTATACATTTCGTTAAAAATGTTAACCAGAATTAATTTTAATTTTATCAGTAAACTTTTTGTGATTTAGAAATCGATGCTGTCTATTTCTGAGGCTGAATTTGTTTTTTTGAGATTTAATGCCAAGCTGAATTAAAAAAAATTAAAAGATTTGGTCAATGGGAGCCAGTTTGGGAGTCAGCGAGGGTCTGTGCATACCAACGATGGACTTATTTTGTTCAGCGCTATGTCTATTTTATTTTATGCTTTGAAAATTTGTCGAATGAGGTGGAGTATTGATCCAGCTATTCTTAAAAATTTTACAATATTTCCAAACATATTTAGCATCTGTATGAATATTTATGTTACATGCAAATTTTTTCAAATATTCTCTTTTCTTCGTTTTGAGGACTCTTTTAGCAATAGCTTATTTTTTTAAATTATTAATTTATTAAGTCTATCATATTTTATGAAAAATTTTTTTTTATATTTATAATCATCTCTTTAACTTGGTGTGCTGAATTTTATTGCATTTGCATAGTAATTGAATCCACTAAAAAATTGTATTTTGCAGTGGGGGATAGCTGGTCGTAATCAGAGGTCCAAAATTTTGCATAATCTTCGAGAATATCGTTGAATCTTTGCCAGTTAGTACGTATAGATTTAAGTTTGAAATTTTTTTCGTAAGAATAATTGTGGCTTTTAGCGTGATCATGAGTATACAACGTTTGATGCTGAGACTTTCTAGTTTCTTCGTGTCTTCGATTACGTAGTAAAAAATAGTAAGGGACACGTTGGAAATTATAACTCGCTTTTGTTTTGAAATTAACGGTCTTACGTTAACTTGTATCTCACCTATGTTTATGTATTCGTATTGTTTCTTGATCTCGGTAACAAGCTTCTTACTCGATAGAAAAATACAAACTCTACCGCTAGATATTCTTGAGAAGTGCGTGACATTAATGTGATTAATCATTTCTCGAAGAGCAGTCATGTAGTCTGTAAGGTACAACTCACAACTGCATCCCATAATCAATCATTGTTCTTTAGCTGGTAATTGATCTAGCTAAGCTGCCGCGCTATAGTTTATGTTTTTTAGAGTTCTTGACACTGACATTTGTGATGCAATTGAATTAACATTGTTTAACTGTTGACTTTTAGTTAGAAAAGCCATTAATAATTTTTACACTCGGTAAGACGGTGGTGAGGTTGCCAAAAGCTCTAGATAACGGTGTGAATTGATTGGACGATTTGCAATATTCTTAGAGTGCTGATATACACGTCTTCTTTCGACGAAAGTTCGTTGGAAACCCCCGGAAAATATGATTAAAATTAAAATAATTAATGCGTACTTATCTTTTATTCCAAGTTTTGTCTCATAATCATGAGTCTCATAAATATTTTAAGTCTTACTGCATCAAAATTCATCCAACGGCTCAACTGAGAGTCTGCGTGAGAGCACAACAAAATTTTGAAAAAATGAACCTGTAATAAAGTAATTGAAACTTTTATAATCAAGTTGTTTAATAATACCGTGACATCTGTTGTTGAATTGTAAATATAAATAATTTTAGAATACCCTGCTAGAAAATGTCAACGCAAATTAATTAAAAAATTTCAAGTGATTTCAAGTGTATTTCTTAATTAAGAAAAGTTACATTCAAAGCAATTGAAATAAAAATGTCTGTTAAAATTTATTTAATTTAATCAACCTTAAAGTGTAGCATTCATTGCAATTAATTGAAATAAATAGAAAAAACAGTTAAAATCAATTGAAGTCCATTGAAATCTATTAAAATAATATTTAAATGAAAAAAAAGGTTAAAATGAATTAAATGAATTAAATTATTTTATTGATATTTTTTTAATATTAGTGGCATTTTAATCGATTCTGAATAAATATATTATCTTTAATTGCTAATTTTTATATTAAGAAGTACAATTGAAATTTCAATTAATGTTAATAAAGGAATGCTATTGATGTAAATTGTAATTCTATTTCCATACTTAATGAATCAGTTGAAAACGTTTTTATTTTACCCCATCACCAATTCACCCATAATGGGTGGCTAGAATGGTAGATAACTTCAGTGTTCTTATATTAGGTGTAGTAAAAAGAAATCCATTATTTTTGCATGAAATTGAAGGTTTTATTTAGCATAGATAGAATGATACGATTTAGGTCAAATATGCACCTTTTTGTACGATAACTTGTTGCGATTTTGGAGGTAATTTCATAATGCCTCTCTCGTAGAAACCCTTGTCCCTATTGTCAAAAAACTGGGACAGCCGATTTTCACAATCTTCTCTTGCGGCGAATTTTTCACCTGCAAAATCATTCGTCATAGACAGGAACAGGTGGTAATCACTTAGTGCCAGGTCCGGACTATAAGGTGGATGCATAAGAACTTCCCAACTAAGCTCCCGGAGCTTCTGGCGAGTCACTATCGATGTATGCGGCCTGGCGTTGTCCTGATGGAACACAATCCCTCTCCTATTGGCCAAAGCTGGCCGCTTCTGGGCGATAGCTTCTTTCAGACGGTCCAATTATTGACAGTACAGGTCCGAATTAAGAGTTCGGCCGTAGGAGAGCAGCTCATAGTAGATGATTCCCTGCCAGTCCCACCAAACACACAGCAAAACCTTCCTGACTGTCAATCCTGGCTTGGCCACCGTTTGCGCCGGCTCACCGCGATTTGACCACGACCGTTGTCGCTTGACGTTGTCCTAAGTGACCTACAGTCTGTCAAGTAAGAGCGTGGTCGACTTCACTGACAGGTAATGACAGATTTCGCTTGAATTTTTTTGCAAGCCGATAGAAAAAAGCTTTTTCCTTAATGCATTGTCAAGAAAGATTTAGTTGTCGTTGATCTTTTGAAAGAGAATCACGTTAAACGCCATGAGTGGTAAGTACGCGTCGCGCTACGAGGCTGTGTTCCTTTGCATCCACCCGAAAGGTCCCAAAATGTCGCAATCAGCGGCTGCTAAATATATGACAAAAGTCGAAGGCATTTGTACAGAAGTGGATACAGCGATATAAAGTAGCTAAAAATGTCGATGATTTACCAGAACGTGGCTCGATAGGAAAAGTGAACAAAAAAGATGAAAAAAGAATAGTGAATCTGTTTTCGCGGAATCCTGCTTTAACACTGCGGCAAGGACAAGCAAAATTAATGGCAAAAGGTTCAGATATATCCTACGAAACTATCCGAACCAATCTTCGTACTCATCATCTGAAATAGCGCAACACAATGAAGAAGCCTCTGTTGACTGAAAAACATGCGACAAAGCGACTCGCTTGGGCGCATGAGAATATTGATAGAGATTTTGAAAATGTCATTTTTACTGATGAATGTTCTATATGGGCACGTTTTGTCCTCACGCGAGCCTGGTCAACTTCCACCAATAGGCTTGTTCAGCGGACCGTGAAACATGGAATAGAGGTGCATCTTTGGGGCTGCTTCTCAAAGCAGGGATTCGGCACTTTGCACCTCTTTACTGACAACCTAAATGCCGAGAAAATGATAAAAATCTACAAAAAGGCTTTACTGCCATCTGCCAAACGATGGTTCATCACAAAAAATGAAGATTGGATTCTGCAGGAGGACAACGATCCTAAACACCGCAGCAAGATCTGTACTCAGTGGAAGACTCAATCTGGCATCGTTACATTGGATTGGCCGTCGCAGTCGCCCGATGCAAACCTTATTAAAAATGTGTGGGCATATATTAAACGGAAGCTTCGTGGAAGACGCACATGCACTTTGAAGCAACTGTCTTACGAAATTCGTCGGATCTGGAGATCCTTGCCACTAGAATACGCCGTCAAATTAGTAGAAAGCATGCCTCGGAGATGCCAGGCAATTATCGACGCCGGTGGTGACTGGACACATTATTGACCGAATTGCATCATTGTTTGTAATGTGTACAATGTATATATAAATATGAAAGTTTTATTAAATAAATTTTTTCATAAATTAACACGACCACGCTCTTACTTGACAGACTGTACTTTTCATCAACAGTAACCATCCACTTCAGAAATGGATCGATATTGTTGCGATTTAGCAGCGATTTGCAAATGGAAATTTAGTACATGAGGTTTCTTTGCGATAACTCGTGTGGCACCCATACATCGAACTTCTTTTTGTATCCAGCCTTATTTAAGTGGTTCCAAACGGTTTTTTGTGTAATGTTTAGCTCCTGGGCAATCGTAACAGTGCTTACGTGACGGTCGGACTCGACGATTTCCATTATTTCATCGACATTTTTGACAATTGGTCTTCCAGAGCGTGGTGCATCTTTGACGTCAAAATTACCGGAACGGAATCGACGAAACTAAAATTGCGCGTGATTGACTGTTACAGTATCAGGACCATAAACACTATTAACATTTTCAGCTGCCTGGCTTGCGTTTTCGCCTTCATCAAAGAAAAACTGTAAAATATGGCGTATTTTCTCTTTGTTGGTGTCCATCTTTGACGCGTACTAAGAGAATACTGAGTCAAGCAATCACAAAACTGTATCAGAAGCCTTTTTAGTACAAAATCTTATTTTTCTAACACCATCTAGTGTAATTCGATTACACTTTTACAACGGGAGATACAGACTACTAAAGTCATCTACTGGCAAAATAATGGATTACTTCTTACTACACCTAATATTATGATTCGAAAATAACACCAATTTTTTTTTTTCTTCTAATTCTTTATTTATTCTTTTAAATTTGTTTCGTTGCCTTCAAAGTAGTCCCTGCCCGAAACAATACACTTAGGCCAAAGTTTTTTCCAATCTTTGAAACAGTCAGAAAAGTCCTTTTCCGTAATTGCCTTTAATTGACACAGCGCTTCACGTTTAGTCTCCTCAATCAAGTCAAAATAATGTCCCCAGAGTGGTCTTTTGAGTTTATTGAACAGCCAAAAGTCACACGACGCTAAATCAGGCAAATACGGTGGTTGTGGAACAATATGAGTTCAATTTTTTGCCAAAAAGTCGCAAATAATCAATGCGGTGTAAGATGGTGCATTATTGTGATGCAAAAACCATGAGTTGTCTTGCTACAATTCCGGCCTATTTTTGCGAATAGCTTCACGCAAACGAGGCATAACACTCAAATAATATTCCTTATCAACAATAAGGCCCAGTGGAAGTATTCTGAATGCACAACACCACGATAATCGAAGAAAACTGTCAACATGACCTTGATTTTTGAACGACTTTGACGTGATTGTTTTGGTCTTGCTTCACCTTTGGCACGATATTCGCTCGATTGATCGGTTGTTTCTTGATCATAGGTATATATTCATCTTTCATCTCCCGTAATAATGCGTTCCATGACGTTCTGGTAGTCAGAAAGCGTCTCTTCGCACACATTAACACGACGCTCTTTCTCAAAAAAATTGAGTGTTTTTGGAACCGATCGAGATTCGATGCTTTTGAGACCCAAACGATCTTAAAAATTGCTTGAATCGATCTAAATGAAATGCCTACAGTATTAAGGTCTCTAATTGTTAATCGACGATCTTTGACCATAAGGTTTCTGATTTCTTTGATGTATTTCTCATCAGTTGATGTCAATGGTCGTCCTGGACGCTCTTCGTCTTCGACGTTGTCTCCGTCTTCTTTGAACTGTTTGTACCACTTGTATATATTTCTTTCTGACAAAGTCTGCTCGCTGTAGGCCTTCTGCAACATTCTGAACGTTTCTGCACAAGAAATTTCATTCCGAAGACAAAATTTAATGCAACTTCTTTGCTCACTAAAATCTATCATTATAAAAATCACTTTTTAATGTTCACAAAAACGAGCGTCACTTGCAAACTAATAAATATATTGACATAAAATTTGACAGAGATGTCTCTCACAGTGCTATCAACTTAAAAAAAGAAGATTCGTTAAATCGATAAACCCGCGAAATATAAATTGAAAATTGGTGTTATATCTGGATCATAGTAGTATACTAGTCAAAGAAAAATCCAGCCTTTTGCAAGAAAGATAATAGAAGCTGTAACGCCACTGGGGATCTGGGTGGCGTACAAATGTAGGAAAGCGGACGGGTTGCTCTCAAGCACCGTTAAACAGATCGATTTAAAACAAAACAGAACAAACACCTTTTATTTACTCTTAATATTACGTACAATAATTTAATTCGCGATTTTACGCGAGCCCAGGGCGCTAGCTACACACATGTAGCGCGGTTTTTTACGCGGCAATTCCGTTCGCACGGCCAGCTCACGGTTAGAGCGGTCGCGGGCATACAAGATGCGGAAAGACAAAAATGGCGCGTAGCACACGTCGCGGTCGCACACACTGCCGGGGAGAAACGGAGTCGGTTCGGTGAAGGGATGCCTCCTGGTAACAACCACTGCACCTAGGTGCACTTACCAGATATTCTACACACACTCGAATACAAAAAGAAAACGCTTCGCCCGTTTGTACACGCTCGTTTTTAAACAATACTTTGTTCGCGAATGCGGAGTCAAACGGAGTATAAACTGCTCGCAAACATGGCACCGAATGGAGTGGACTGCTTGCGACGATGAGACCTGAAGGAGTGAACGAGAAATCTTTTATCAGCACGCTCGCGAACGCAGATTTTGAATTAGCGTTCTGCGCCGGTGCAACGTGCGTGTAAAATATGTTACGCAACGCGTCCGCCGCGCACGCTCAGCGCTGTCGGCAGTTGACACCTCCGCGCGCCAGCAGCTCGCGTTCTAGGTTATCCACTCGCGAGTGCTTATGTTGTTTCTATTTTTTCCTGGAACGGCGAAAATCATCATCCGATGTCCAGGGAGTCCAGGTAAGTCGACGCGTACCATGGCGGTTAGGCGTTGACTCATTTCTCTCTTCTCTCTTTATTGCATGTGAGGCATAGTGGCGAATCAACGACAAGGCGGATGGGAACGATAAGCGGCAGAGTAGGCGAGGCGGCGGTGCCAAGGACAGAGATGGCCTGCTAGCAGCGACAGCAAGGCAACGCTCCTAGACACTCCCGGGTATGTAATCACTTGCACGGAGAGGCTGTGCTTGTGCGTTTCTTTGCTTCCTAACCTCCCCTTGACAATTTTCCTATAGTGTTGTGTAGCAGTCTGTACTCCCCTTTCAAGGTGCAGCTGCTACTATTATTTTCTTCTTCTTTTAATTACTGTCTGGGTCGTTACAGGTGAGGGACAACAACAAGGACAGGAAGGAGCTTGGAGAAGGAATCCCTGTTGCAGTGTGTGCGAGCACTGCTACGGCTGACTGTAGGTTCCTGAGATTGGCTTCTCGCTGAAGCCTATACTTGAGCTCTGAACCCCTGTACCTGGAGGAGGTATGGTATACACAGCTCTACGTGGCTGTTTTTTAGGGCTAAGCGTGGCAGTCCTGCAAGACTGCCTAGATTGTAAGGGGTAGTGTGGGCTACGAGGAGACTTACAAGCTATGCTTTGGCCTCCTCATGTGACTGATGCAAAACACCACGTCACAAAGCATTCGCTCTCTAGTGGATGAATTTGTATTGTAAAAATGTTCATTAAAATTAATTAATGATTAAATTTATTCGAATTTATTGAATTTGCACTGAGAAAATGTCTTAAAATATATTAAAGAATAAGTTTATCGAAATTCATTGAATTCATATTGCAAAAACGTTCGTGAAAATCTGTTAAAAAATATGTATACTAAAATCTATTAAATTCACTTTGAGAAAACATTAATAAAATCATTTGAAAATTCAATTTATTTAAATTTATTAAATTCAAATTGGAAAAATTTCCATTTAAATTAATTACAAAATAAGTTTATTGAAATCCATTAAATTCATATTGAGAAAATCAAGATTTAAATTTAAAAAATTTTAAAAAAATTTAAATGTCCTTTAAAATCAATTGAGAAAGAATATTATTAAAATCTATTGAATCCATATTAAAAAAACGTTTATTAAAATAAATAAGTTTTGAAGTTTAAAAATGTTTATTAAAGTCAAGAAGGTTTAGTAAGTTAATTGCTAATTTAACTCAATTAAAAATTAGATTTGATTAAAGTCCATTCAAATCAATACACATCGAATGAACTTTTTCATAAAAGTCAATTTATTTTATTGAATCCCATTAAAATCAATTTACAAAATACATACGTAGCCTTCCTTTTTTTTAACTTAATGCGTAAGACCCAACGCAAAATCATCAGAACAATTGTCAACTTGGCTTAAAACAAGGCAAAAATTTGTCCGGTCTGATGCGAAATTTCATTTGATTTTCAAATTATTTTAAATTATATTACAAAAATTTAAGAAAAATTATCATTGACTATCGTCATACAAGTATACAAATAACCATTTTCTCAAGTTATCATAATTATGTAGTTTTTATTTAATTTATACGTTCTTACTTATTATATGACTTATATACAATAATAGTATCAACTTGACGTATCATCAATTAAGCATAAACTAACTTTGCTTATAAATATCACAATGCAATAAAATTACAATTATAACTTTATATTCTGTTCAATATTAAACACTAATAATTATAACTCATTATATATCATATATTCCGCCGCACGATATTAAATATAATTATCATTTATTATTATTATTACTATAAAAAATTATTAATTCTGTTATTATTACTATAGTGTTTAAGCACACAAAAACTCTTGGTATTAATCTATTCCAAGCATTATAAATTTTAATTAGTATTTTAACTAGATAGGTAACTTACTATTTTATCAATCAAATGTATTAGTTTATTAAATATTTTTATTATTTTATGTAAATAATGAAATACAAAAATACTTACGCCCGGAAGAATAGTTAATTCAGAAATTTTATTATTATTTCAAATTATTTAATCCTTTCTACCTGATTAACTAAAAAAGATACGTGTGACCGATGGTTTCAGCGTTTCAAAAAAAGTGACTTCGACGTTGCAGACAAGGAACATGGAAAACTGCCAAAAAAAATCGAAGATATGAGTTTGCAAGCAACGAAGATGATTCGCAAACACAAAAACAACTCGCACAGCAATTAGGGGTTTCTCAACAAGCTGTTTTCAATCGCCTACGAGCGATGGGGAAAATTCAGAAGAGCGGTAGATGGGTACTACATGAGTTGAATGACAGGCAACTGAAAAATAGCAAAATCACATGTGAAATTTCGCTCGGTCGGTACAAAAGGAAGTCGTTTTTGCATCGAATAGTAACAGGGGGTGAAAAATGGATTTATTTTGAAAATCTTAAACGTAAGAAATCATGGGTAGACACAGGAGCACCATCCACATCGACCGCAAGACGAAATCGTTTTGGCAGAAAGACGATGCTCTGAGTTTGGTGGGACCAGATGTACCGCTGTGATCGTAATACAAGAAGTGGTAATGTTGCGCTTTATATTCATAATAAACTTTCATCTTCATTTTTATGTTCCTCGACGCATGTCTGGACTGCTTGGCCTGGGCTATCTGAATATTTATTTTGCAAGACTAGATCGTCGACTGCTCCTGCCATCTTCGTGGGAGCAGTCTATCGACCACCACATACTCCATTTTTGTTAAATAGTGATTTTATACTCTCAGTCACCTCTGTTATACACAATTAGAGCACCAAAATATTGCTGGGTGATTTCAACACCGATCTCTCTGTTCATAGCGATGATGCCCATTTCCTGATGAGCCTTTTCAATAAGAACTCGCTATACTGTGTACCTTACGGGAATACACATCATACTGCTAAATCTGATACCTAGCTTGATTTATGCATTGTTGACGCCAACGATGTTATCCTTGATTACTGGAAGACGGTTTCACCATTCATTGACGGACATGACTTGATTGCTGCTACCGTACGTTCCTTTCTCACTAAACCACCATTACAAAACTTCACCTTTCACGACTTTAACTAAACAAACACTAATGCTTTACTGACAAACTTACGCACAAGCGACTGCTCCACTTGTGCTGGTGCTACTCCTTTGAAGGATCGCTTAACCTGTCTTTATTCACATCTCAATGATGCAATCGCATTATTCGTGCCTACTAAAACCGTCCGTCAGAGGAGCACTTATCGGCCCTGGTACACTCCTAATATATATAGACTACTAGATGACAAAGACAGACTTTACAGACGTTTTAAACGCTCGCGACTATTGTAAGACCTTCATAGATACAGGGCGGCTCGTGATGCTGCTTTGAGCCTGATTACATCAGCTAAACAATGCTATTATCATGACAGACTTTTTTATATCTCGGACTCGAGAGCTATGGAAGAAGCTTCGTCATCTCGGTATTTGCGTGCCTGCCACAGCGTCCCATCAGCCTTTTTCAGCTTCTGAGCTCAATAAATACTTTGCGGATGTGGCCCATGATCCTAATGCTCCTTCAACTGACAAATTTGTTTCTACTTTCAGCTCTGGACTCACATACAAACCACTATTGAGCTTCAGCCTTGTTACCCTTTCCAAAGCACGCAGTACAGCCTCTCATTCTACTTTCCAAGCTAGAGGATATGATGGTATCCCACAAGCTTTTAACATTGACATCTTGCCCATACTTAGACCTACTATATGCCGTATCATAAACTATTCTCTCAAAGACTCTATTTTTCCTTCCATCTGGAAAAATTTTATTGTAATTGCGCTAAACAAGACCGCGTCGCCTAAAGATATGGGTGAGATTCGCTCCATTTCGTTGCTGTCGTCTCTCTCGAAAATTCTTGAGCGCCTTGTTCACCAATTGCTCTACAACTATTTGAAAACGAGAAAGTTGTTTGATCCCTTCCAATTTGGTTTTCGTAAGGCTGCCATCTTTTATCTGTGGACTACACCGTTACCTCATTTATTTTTCCTAAATAAATAATTACCAGTACTACGTATCATTTATCTACTTCACTTATAATTTATTTTATCTTACTGAACTATATTTGTTACTGGACTTTCACAACACTAAGCTTCCCAAATGTGTCTGGCGTTTGTGATAATTTAAGTAGAAATAAACTGGTTTTATTAGAAATAAAACTGTTTTTATTAATCAATTTAATTAATTTCTCTGATAAGATACACTCGCGTTTAGATGTCACAAAGTAGAGAGAGGGCAGTTGAATAGTGTAAAGGGGTAAATTTATTTACGCCCATTAGCAGCGCAGAACCTTCCTCTGGTCCTGCTTTATCTTCTTTTGTGTGTGAGGGGCCTTGCCTAAGGCCCTACTACTGGTGTTGCTCCCACCGGGCTCAGCTACTCAGTTTGTGTGCCAATGCTAGATTGGCACACCCGCGGAGGCGGCGGTATTCGAGATAGAGACGCTGTAGGGAATAAAAATAAGAATGTACCGGCTCTGTACTTAATAAGTATTTAATAAGTAAAAATAACAAAAATAATACAAAGGTAATAAATTATAGCGGAGAGGTCCGTTAATGCGAAGAGAAATTAGTATTGCCCCACACGCAATACTAATTCTCGAGGTGCGCACTGCGCATGCGCACCCTCTTCGCTTCACGCGGCTACACACACACGTGTAGTCTATGAACGGCAGATCTAGCGAGAGCAGTTCCCTCTCTATACTGCCGTAGTCCGTGACTGCCCGAGTGAGAGCGTCTCTCTCTCTCTCACTCGACGCTGCAGCCTATGGCTGAGCGAGAGAGCTCGTTCCTCTCGCTTAACTGCTTGCTCGCAGGTTGTACGAGTAAGAGTGGCTTTCTCTTACTCGTACGCCTATTCTATGATAGTGCGAGAGAGAGATCGATCCTCTCACTCGCACTCGCACGGCCTAATCGGTTTTTGAGTTACGCGGTCTCGCGCGTAACTCTACTATATCTATATATATGCCTGACGCGATCACACACGCATCAGGGACTAATATAATTTATTCGCGGGCTAAATATATCGCTAAAGTGGCCACTTACTTTAACAATCTTTGATCGCGGAATCGTCTCTCGATTACTGCTGCGGAACGCTGCGGAAAAGTCTTCAAGGCTCGCGAAAATATCGTATCTCTTTTAAAGCACGTGCGGCTGGTTGAACGGCTCGTACGAGAAGAAGGCTTGAGGGGAGGGCTCCCCCTTCCCCTCTCACCTATCGGTTTTCCCGCGTAGCGCTATCGATTCTTGATCGATAGCGCCGCGTTTCGCTACGCCGCAGAATCTCGCGCCTTCTTCCCGCGTCCAGCCACCGATCGCTTGATCGATGGTGCTGCGTATCGTCGCGCCGCGAACTCTATCTTTATCGCCTATAGCAGGTGGCTTAACCTCTATAAGCCACCTGTCACAATAGATACAAAAAACGTCAAGAGTGAGTTGGTATTATAAGGCGCGAAATTTGAATTTAACACTCCCTCTAAATTTGAGCCTTCCAATATTTAATACAAACGAAAATGAACTTAATTAAATAATATAACCCTTTTAAACGAGATATATAGGTAAAAGAAATATTATGACATATCATTGCGTTAAAGAGCTTTGATTGAATATTTTAAGTTTGAATCTTAAAAATTGAAACTTAACTTCTGTCAATGCTTTGGTAAATATGTCTGCATATTGATTATCACTGCTCACAGATTTGAAATCAATAATTTTTTGATAATATTTTTCCTTAACAAAGTGATACTTAACATCAATATGTTTGCAACGCTTATGAAAGCTAATGTTTTTGATAACATTGATAGCACATTGATTGTCCAAATGTTAACACATTGTGTCTTGTTTACATTCACTAATATCACACAATAATTGCTTTATCCACATAGCCACTTTGGTTGCTGCACAGGCTGCCATAAATTCTGCTTCTGTTGTTGATAAAGCGACAGTTCGCTGTCTCTGACTGGTCCATGTTACAGCTGCTCTGTTCTTAATAAAAACATAGCCTGTGAGAGAACGTCTAGTATCGAGATCATTGGCGTAGTCAGCATCACTGTAACGAATCACCACAGTCGGTTGCGACGTACATGAGTAATACAGCCTATAGTGTTGGTGTCTTTCAGGTACTTGAAAATCTTCATTACAGCATTCTAGTGTGTTTTGTTGTGACAAGTTAAGAATCTGCTCACCAAGCTGACAGCAAACATAATTTCTGGTCGACTCACGATAGTCAGGTGCATGAGAGAGCCCACGGCTTCTCTATATGGTTGGTTCTTCTCTGGTCCTCCTTCTTCCTTCTGTAGCTTTACATGGTCTACTAGAACACTGTTAAGATTAGCATTAGTCATGTTAAACTGGTTCAACATTTGTTTTACATACTTAGTTTGGTGTATAAAAATACTGTTGTTGAGCATCTCGATTTGCATGCCTATAAAGTTATTTGGTGTATTCAATATTTTTACTCCAAAACCAGATCTTAATTCCTTAGTTATTTCCTTTAGTGCTGTTTTTAGAGAACAACAGACTATCATCAACATACAGGCACAAGAAGCATTTCACGTTGTTGACTTTACCAACATAAACACATTGATCAGCTTTGTTGTTGATAAAACCAAATTTCTTAAGAATCAAGTCGAATTTCTTGTTCCAGCATCTGGGAGCTTGCTTTAAGGTGTTACACGCAGTTAGAATTTTCAAAAAATCGATTTTTTTTTTTTTTTTTTTTGCATTTTCGAAGTGTACATATATTTAGGTATATTCTCTAAAAATTTGAAGCCAATCCGATAAATATTTTCGGAGATATACCTGAATTTGTAAGGCCACGTCAGAGTGTTAGAAAGCAGGTAGAGTAAGAACCGGAGTAGCAGCTGTACTCACTGCACGCGCTACCTGAGGTTTCTTTTTCTATTGCGTTTTTTAGTAGAAGGCGAGTATAATAAAACCACTAACTACTTCAAGGTCACATTTGGCTATTATTACCTAAAATGAAAGTATTTCGTTAGTCTAAAGAGTTCTGCTACGTGGTAAAGTCGTACGTTCAGTTCAAACTTGTTTTTCGTGATTTTTTGTTTTATATTAGAGTAAATTTTATTTACAAGTTATAAAAATGCCCCGTGAATGTTCAAAATTACGTAGAAGTACCGAAAGAATACAAATTTCTAAAGTTAAAAAGAGAACACAGGCTTCTAATCCAAAGCTGCTAAGTTGGATAAGAGTAGTTTTAGTGCATCCGCTAAAAAATTCAAAATGAAGGAA
Organism: Chalcis sispes; assembly: GCA_949987625.1. Taxonomy (NCBI): domain Eukaryota; kingdom Metazoa; phylum Arthropoda; class Insecta; order Hymenoptera; family Chalcididae; genus Chalcis; species Chalcis sispes. Next base: position 38,775,999 of record OX465095.1, on the reverse strand, counting down.
GAGATTTTAGTTTCACGTGATCCTTCGATTTAATATAGAATTAATTTTAATACTGTATTTGCTGCGATAAGTGATTATGTAAAATGTAACTCTTGTGACGGAAAAATGAAATTGCAAACTCCTTCTCCCCGTGGACATGGTTTTAAGATCGTTGTAGTGTGTGATAAGTGTAAAAATCGTGTTATAAACTCCAGTCCTTTTGTGAAGCATTCTGACGAAATAAATAGACGATTTATATTTGTAATAAGAATTCTGGGACTAGGATTAAAAGGCGCAGCTAAATTTTATGGCTTGATGGACATGCCTGCTTTTTAACGCAAAACACTTATGACTTGATTGTTGACAACATTCACTCTCGTGTAAAAGTAGCAGCTGAAAAACTGTTTGAAAAAGCCTGTACCAAGGAAAAAGAAGCGACTGCTGAAAACGAAAGTGATGAAAATAATCAAGAATTAACAGTTTCGGGTGACGGAACCTGGAAGAAGCGAGGGTTCAATTCCTTGTATAAAGTGACATCATTGATTGGATATTACACTGGAAAAATCATTGATATTATTGTAAAAAGTTCATACTATAAACAGTGTGAGGTTTGGAAACCTAAGAAAGATACTGAAGAGTATTATGATAGATGTAATGAACACAAAGATGCTAGTTCTGCGAATCGCCAGGGCTCTTCAGGTAAAATAAAAGTCGATGCGGTTATTAAAATGTTTAGGCGTTCAATAGAAAAATTCAAAGTTCGTTATAGAAACTATATAAGTAATGGCAATTCAAAAACATATTCTGGGATTCTAAAAGCTGCTCCTTACAGTGAAGTTTAAGTTGTCAAACAAGAATGTATCGGGCATGTTCAGAAGAGAATGGGTTTACGACTCCATGCGCTTGTAAAAAAAAATACAGAAACAGTTGAAAAAGGCGGAAAAAAATTGCAAAAATGTACTTTCAGGGAAAGGTAAACTCACGACTAAGCTAATAGATAAGCTGACAGTTTACTATGGTTTGGCAATAAGGAGAAATTGTGATTCTGTGGATAATATATATTAGGTTGCTGCAGATAAAATGGCCGATTTAGTAATAAATTTTTAAGCAGCTGTAACTTTTTATAAAGACAATTTATTCAATCAAAATAGGTACCAATAGCTGCAACCCACTTTTCCCAACGAGATACAAGTACATTTATTCCAGTTATGTAGAAGTTCGAGTTTTTGGTTCAAAGAAACTCCTCGAAGGCATTTTTGACCGCAGCTTCATTATTAAATCTTTTTCCTGTCAAAAAGTGATCCAAATGTTTAAAGAAATGGTGATCTGTTGGTGAGAGGTCTGGTAAATATGCTGGGTGAGAAAGAGTCTCATAGCACAACTCGTTTAATTTTTGGACCGTTGTTCTCGATACATAAGGTCGTGCGTTATCATGAAGCTGTATCACTCCATCCCTGTTGACAACCCTAGGTCATTGGACTATCAATTTCTGATGCATTTTATCCAGTTGAGCACAGTATTTCTCAACATTGATGGTTTCGCCAGGTTGCAAGAACAAATAGTGGATAACTCCAGCTACAGACCACCAAACAGTTACCATTATTTTCTTTGGATGAAGGCTTGGTTTCGGCATGTGTCTTGGCGCTTTATCGGCATCTAGCCATTGGGCCGATCGGCGACGATTATCGTATAAAATCCACTTTTCATCGCAGGTCACAATTCGGTGCAAGAACGCCTCCTTTTTGTTGCGGGAGAGAAGAGAACTTGAAATCTCCATTCGACACGTTATGTTTTGCTCGATAAGATCATGCGGGACCTATTTGTCAAGCTTTTTTACTATTCCAAGTTGTTGCAAGTGGCGGCCAACTGTCGAATTACGAACGCCTAATTTCTCAGCAAGATCCGTTATGGTTTGGCGGGGGTCAGAATCCATTAATGCACGCAGCTCGTCGTTATCGATCGATGGTCCTGGGTGTTCACGTGGCTTATTTCCAAGGTCCATATCTCCGGATAGAAATTTTTCGAACCACCGCCGAGTGGTTCGTTCGCTAACTGTATCAGGCCCAAATGCACAGTTGATATTCCTCGTTGCTTCCATTGCGTTGTGCTCTAATTTAAATTCTTATAGCAAAAGTAGCCGTTTTTGATTCACTTCCATGTTCACTTTTTCTTTTTGTTTTTACAATCACTACAAAGTGCAAAACAGAAATGACTCCATAAACCAAGGTAGCAGTATTTATACTTCAATATGTCATATCATTTGCGCCGCCTTGTGCCAACATAATACACTAAAATTGCAGCCAACTTTATGTCATTGCTAAATCGCCCATTTCATCTGCAGCAGCCTAATATTATGCAATTTGGGGAACATATTATCACTATTGTTCGACTGATGAGAAGCCTTAGCACAAAATGTGCCCAGGTGGAGAAGGTTTATGGTGTAGTTGGCAGCAAGCACTATCAACAGACATATTATCCTCTTACACTCATGATTATCTAACTTTACCAGCTGATGTTGCTGAAGCTATACATCCAATTTATAAAGATCTTAGCAACGTAAAATTATTGGAAAGGTGTGTTGGTGGACTTACACAAAACAATAATGAGAGTTATAATCAGTTAATATGGAAAATAACTCCTAAAATTGTTTCATGTGGCGATAAAGTTGTTGAAATAGCGGCTTACATTGCAGCTAAAATATTTAATGAAGGTGCAAAATCAAGAGGCGCGCCAGCGCCCCGTGGTAAGTATTGGTACTAACCACGGGCGCCTGGCGCACCTATTTATACATTAAATTAATGCATGAAAAAATTAAAAAATTTTTTTTAATTATACATTTTAATATTTAATAAAATGTAATCTATCATTTTTGCTTTTTTTTTATGTTCTTTAAAATAAAAAAAAAGCATTAACATTCGTGCGTTCGTTACGAAGATACGATATGCGCCCCCAAATTTTCATCAAATTGCTCTTCAAGCATTTCGTCTAATATCTAGATTCATGGGGAGATTCTTCGGCAAATCTCCATTGTACGTCCGAGAATACTCTTGGACATGTACAATGCAAGCTTACGGACCGGGAGGTTTGCAACGCGTTGGAAGACGGCTCGATTGGTCCTCTTGTATAAAGGTAAAGGGGAACTCGAGACACCGTCTTCCTATAGGCCCCTGAGTCTTTTAGACACAGCGGGCAAACTTTACGAAGCATTGTTAAAACCGAGAATAACGAGCGCAATAACAGCCGCCGGAGGGCTGGCCGATAATCAGCACGGTTTTCAAAAGGGCCATTCGACAATAGGCGCGATAAGGGAAGTGACCGAAACTTTCCTACGGACAAGGCGGGTCTGCTACGGCGCGAGACCACTAGTACTGCTCGCGACCTTAGATGTAAAGAACGCCTTTAATTCCGCTAGGTGGGGGGATATCCTGGAAGCTTTACGGGCTTTCAGGGTACCTCCCTATCTCCTGCGGGTGGCGGGAGATTACTTAACGGACCGACAAATTACGTACGAGACCACGGAGGGACAGGCAAGTAGGCCGATCACTGCGGGCGTCGCGCAGGGATCAATACTAGGACCTGACTTCTGGAACGCGGTTTACGACGGCCTGCTGAGGCTGGAAATGCCTAAGAACGCCTCACTCATCGCCTACGCCGACGACGTGGCGGTAGTGATCGTTCAGCGCAATCCAGAATTGGCACAGCTGACGCTAAACCGGGTCATGTTACGGGTAGACGGGTGGATGACGACTCACGGACTGACTTTAGCACTGGCAAAGACCGAACTGATCCTCCTCACCGGAAGGAGGATACAAACCGTAATACCGATGACGGTGGGGTCGGTGCAGACGCAGACCGGAAGGAAGGTGAAATATCTAGGGGTAACTCTAGATACGAAGCTGACCTTCTGGCCTCATATACAGGAGACGGCACATAGGGCGGCGACGCGGGTTTCCGCGCTCTCCCGCCTTATGGCGAACACATATGGACCGAGACCGGAGAAAAGACGGTTGCTTATGGCCACCACCCACTCGATCCTTTTATACGGGGCGGAAGTCTGGGCCGATGCGCTTGAGGTAAAGAAATACCGCAAGCGACTAACAAACGTACAGAGACAGGGGGCATTACGTATCGCGTGCGCCTACAGGACGGTCTCAGCGGAGGCCGTCCTGGTGGTAGCGGGTGTAATACCCATTGACCTGCTCGCTAGGGAACGGAAACGGACTTACGAACGAAGTGCCGACGTAGGGAGAACAAACGCGGCAGTTGAGGAACGAGACAGGACAATGCGCGAATGGACGGACCGTTGGTTGACGGACGCCACTGCTACGTGGACAAGACGCTTGATAAGCAGCCTGGTATCGTGGACCGGACGAGGGTTTGGGGAGGTTAATTTTTACCTAACCCAGTTCTTGACGGGGCACGGTTACTTTAGACAGTATTTATTTCGGTGTAACCGGGTTAGGTCGCCGGAATGTAAGTACTGCGGTTACGAGCGCGATGACGCCGAGCACACGTTTTATGTGTGCCGACAATGGACTACAGACAGACTGGCACTTGAGACGAAAACGGGCAGCATCACGCCCGAAAATACAGTGGCGAGGATGCTGCAAGACGAGGACAGTTGGACGGCGATAGCTACCTTCGTCGAGACTGTCTTGAGGGGTAAGAAGGCGGACGGGTGTTTGGAATAGTTGGTGAAGGGTAGCACAAGCACGAATCAGTGAGTGAATGTGAATGAAAGAATCGTATGAAAGGAATTACGAGACAGAGACAGGTTACAACCTTACGGGGAACGGACTGACGAATGGACAGAACCTGCAGCGGCGAAGCCATACGAAAGTAGATCCACGCTGCAGGTTGGACAGAAGGTGGAGATTCCATCCGCACATCATATGTCTATGGTTTATATCAGACATATGCTGGCGTATGGCGGGTTAGACGGTCCCCGGGGTTGCCGATGCCCTTGCCACGGATGTGCCCGAGCAATCGAGCCCATCCGAGGCCAGAGCTGACGTGACTACGGAACCCGTCACACCGGTGGGTCCCCCCGCGTCTACAGGTAGGCAAAGGGGTCCTCACTGATGGTCTGGTTTAGGCAGATTCCCCGTTTTTTTACCACCGAGACAAAAAAAAAAAAAAAAAAAAAAAAATATCTAGATTCATATTCAGACAAGATAATCTGAACAAGATAATCTCTTCGTTTTATCTGATCATTTCTTTATATGTATTTACACTAACTATACTAAAATATCTCGTCATCTCTTTATATATATATATATATATACATACTAATTATACTAAAATATCTCATCATCTCTTTATATGTATATACGAGGGTGGTCTGATGAGTTTCCGACCTAACACAGATACAAGACATTTTTTCATAATTTTTTTTTTTTATTTTTAACATAGTCTCTTTGCAATTCTACACACTTCTCCCAGTGACGCTCCCATCTCTTTAACCCATCCAAATAAGATTTGGCGTTTTTCTCTGCAAAATGACTGTTCACGAAGGTGATTACCTCCTCATTTGACGAAAATCTCTGTCCTCTAAGTGCAATTTTCAGATAAGGGAACAAAAAAAAGTCGCTTGGGACTAAGTCTGATGAGTAAAGCGGATGTTCAAGCAGCTGAAACCGTAATTCGTGGATTTTCGCCATGGCAACCGCTGAGGTGTGAGACGGCGCGTTGTCTTGGTGAAACAGGATTTTCTTTCTCTGCAAATATGGACCTTTTTCCGCAAGTTCTGCCTTCAGCTTGTTAAGTAATGATGCGTAGTATGCTCCTGTAATGGTTTTTCCTTTTTGAAGATAATCAAATAAAATAACTCCATGACTATCCCAAAAAACAGTCGCTATCACTTTCCCAGCCGAAAAAAACAGTTTTTGCTTTTTTTGGAGCCGGTTCCCCCTTTGCAGTCCACTGTTTTGACTGTATTTTTGTTTTGGGCGTATATTGGTGTATCCAAGTTTTATCTACAGTAATTAATCGGCGCCAAAACTCGGATTTATTGCGCCTAAACTGCGCCAGTAGAGCGTTGGAAATGTTCATTTGAACACGTTTTTGGTCTAACGTGAGCAAACGCGGCACCCAACGTGCGGACAGCTTTCTCATGCCTAAATCTTGATTTAATATGTAGCAAACACGTTCTTTGGAAATGTTCATAACCTCTGCTATTTCTCTCACTTTAATTCGGCGGTCATCTAGCACCGTTAGGTGAACTTTGGCGATGTTATCGTCAGTAGTTGCAGTTTTTGGACGTCCCGAACGTTCATCGTCTCCCAAGCTCTCACGGCCACATATGAATTCAGCTGCCCAAAATTTTACTGTGGTAAATAATGGTGCAGAGTCCCCATACGCAGAGTTCAACTCATTTTCGATTTGCGTAGACGTATTGCCTTTCAAAAACAAAAATTTAATGACAGCTCGATGCTAAATTTTGTCCATTTTCACAACAACACTCACATCGACTTACTCGAACGACTGTCAACTAACAACTGCGCATCCAAAATGGCCGAAACTTTAGTGAGCAACTGTCAACAGATGAACAACAAAATTTGCTAGCTCTTATTGACGAGTGCTGCTATCTTCACGTTGAGGTCGGAAACTTTTCAGACCACCCTCGTATATACTAACTATACCAAAATAAAATATATATAGTGTATTTGTAATAAATGTGTATATATATATATATATATATACATATATATATTATACATACATACTATATTTTAAAATAATTTTGAATGAAGCTATTTGTGTGTATATATATATGTACTATTTTAGAGGTTATTAGTGTATTGATTTGATTTATACGAGGTCTGGCTATTAAATAACGAGACTGGTTACGAAAAAGGGTTTCATTATAAAAATTATTCTACATTCGAATGCTTCCCTTCAATATACTCCCCTTTCCTCGCCACACACCTTTCCGTACGTTTTTTCCATTGACCAAAGCAGTGCTGGAAGTCTTCTTTGATGAGGGCCTTTAGGAGCTCTCCCGTTTTTTGCTTTACCGCTTTCATCGACTAAAATTGGGTCCCTTTTAAAGCAGATTTTATCTTCGGAAACAAAAGAAAGTCGCACGGTGCCAAATCTGGCAAATACGGCGCGTGTTCGAACACTGGGGTGCGCTTACCGGCGAAATACTGCTTCACAGATAGCGCGTTATGGGCAGGTGCGTTGTCCTGGTGCAAAATCTACGAATTGTCCTTCCACAACTTGGGCCGTTTCTTACGAACTCGTTCTCGCAGCGTTGCCAAAACTGACAAATAGTAGGTCTGGTTAACAGTCTGACCTTCTAGAACCCATTCAGTCATCACGATACCGTTAATGTCGAAAAAAACGATCAACATTGCCTTGAATTTTGATTTGGACATCCTTGCTTTTTTGATTCTGGGCGATTCAGGCGTCTTCCAATGCATGGATTGCCGCTTTGTTTCAACATCGTATTGAAAAATCCACGTTTTGTCGCAAGTAATAATGTTTTTTATCAGTCCAAAATCTTTTTTTAACCTTTCAAAAAAATCTGAGCAGACCTGTTCAGGCAAGAGCTTTTGGTCAGGAGTCAGGTTTTTTGGCACCAACTTCGCACAGACTTTTGTCATGTGTAATTCCTCGTGTGAAATTTGTCTAACCGTCTCTTTATCGGCGTTTACAGCCTCGGCAATCATCCGGATGCTTATTCGACGATCTGCACGCACAATTTGGTTGATTTTGGTCACTGTTTTCGGAGTTGAAACAGTGACAGGGCGGCATGGGCGTTGGTCATCTTCAGTGCTCACTCGGCCCTCACTGAAGCGCTCACACCACTCAAACACGCGCACGAGATAAAGAATTGTCCCCATAGGCCTCTTGCAACAATTTACAGCACTCAGTCGGAGTTCTTTTCAATTTAACGAGGAATTTGAGATTGATACGTTACTCCTGTTTTTCGTCACGCATGGTTTTCGGCATGAGAAAAAAACGCGTCCGTTTCAAACTGCTACTGCACAAATACAATAATAGTGACGAGAACGTGTTTTGGTACGTGCATAGACAAGATATCTAGATACCCAACGCACTACTCGTTTTTCTTCCCACCCTTCTGCGGCGCCCTCTAGGCGCGCAGTCTCGTTATTAAATAGCCAGACCTCGTATATACCATTTTAGAGGTTATATTTTTTAAAGATTTAAACGAACCTATATATATATATATATATATTGCAACAGTACGTTTCATGACATCTCGATTTTGTTCGATTAAATCGTCATTTCGCGCCAGTCAGAAACGGCTACACCTCATGACTGCCCGTAGCCTCGGCAGGGCCGTACAATAAGCGGGTCGACATAAACACGTGCTTAACATTTTTACAAATGTAAATTAACAAATCACAATTATATTCGCGACCCTTTTATTATGAAAATTAATATAAGAAAATTAATAAGCAAACTTTATTTTTATTAAATAAAACATGAAAATTATAAATTAAAATAAAATATCGAGGATAATTAATATACGAAAATATGTAAATAGAAAAGGATGGACGATGTCCTGCGCAATTAGATATGTAAGCAATAGCGAATTAGTTCAACGCGCACGAGCCGACTAATTTTTAATTACAGGTAGGAAGTCCTCTCTCGGCCTATATAAGGCGCTGCAAATCTAGAGCAGGCACTCAGGCCTTCGCCGAGGTCTCCCAAGGAGCAGGCCCGGGTGAACCTAAAGGGGAATAGCTTTTTGTTCAATCCCGAGTTGGGTTGATCGGAGCTTGTTTCCCGCAATCTACCTTAGTTTGCAGAGCGTGCAGCTCTCTTTCAATCTTTCAACGGGTTGATTCGAGTTGCATTCCTGTAGGCTATACCCTGGGTTGCAAATTTCTGTCTTAGTGGTTTAGACGACGACTCTGTTTTTTCAATCCCAAGTTGAGTTAATTGGAGCTGTCTTCTACAACTAATTTCGAAAAAACTTCTTTATTATCAATCTATGGCTGGGTTGATTAGAGTCAATTTCTTATAGGAAATTTTTCGGTAACTCTTTCTTTTTCAATCCCTCGTTGGGTTGATTGGAGCTGTTTCCTACAGGGTAGTTTAGAAGCGCGACGCGCGGGCTTAATACTTGATCTCCAAGATAGGAGAAGTTTTTTTTTGTTTGTCTAGTCAAAGACAGGTAAGTCAGGTCTACCTCCGTGGATGCCTGGCGCACCTAATTGTACGAATCTCGATCGAATATAAAATAGCAATTTATTGCGCATAGTTATATAACACATCGTTTAATGAGTCTCGAGACTAACCCAGCGATGGTGCTAGTAGTACCAAACTGGCCACGTTTCCATAGAGTGCGAACCTTTACACGAAACGTGTGAAAATTCCACGTCAATCGGATCACAGACATCAGAGTTATCGAGGTTGGAGTAAAGTCACTTTGTAATTTGTTTGAAAAATGGAAAAAAGCGAGTTTCGCGTGTTGATAAAACATTGTTTTTTAATGGGTAAAAACACCGTAGAAGCCCAGCAATGGCTTGAAAAACATTACTCGGACTCCTCTCCATCCAAACCAACGATTTGTCGTTGGTATGCTGAGTTTAAACGTGGTCGTACGGAAACAAATAATGCGGAACGTTCGGGTAGGCCATTGGAAGCCGTTACACAGGAAAATGTGAGTAAAGTGTTAAAAATTGTAATGAAAAATTGCAAAGTGCAGGTCCGTGAGATTGCAGAAATGACACCTATAGAATCTGGAGGCGTATTTACAATCTTTCATGAAAAATGGAGCATGAGAAAGGTTTTTTCCAAGTGGGTGCCGCGATTGCTTTTAGTGGAACAAAAACAGCAATGAGTCGACGATTCAGAGAGCTGTTTATCGCTATTTACTCGCAATAAAAAGGATTGCCTGCGTCGATACGTGACCATGGATGAAACATGGATACATAATTTCACTCCGGAGTCGAATCGGCAATCATCTGAGTGGCGCATGGCTTGCGAAAGCCGCTCAAAGCGTCCAAAAACGCAGCAGTCTGCTGGCAAAGTCATGGCGTCTGTTTTTTGGGATACACATGGCGTGATTTTCATCGACTACCTCTAAAAAGGTAAATCGATCAACAGTGATTATTATATTGACTTGTTGATACGTTTGCAGGAGGAGATCGCAGCAAAACGACTGCACAGGAAGAAGAAAAAAATTCTTTTTCACCAAAACAATGCACCATGCCACAAGTCCATGAAAACAATGGCAAAATTGAACGAATTGGGCTTTGATTTGCCTCCCTACCCTCCGTATTCGCCGGATTCAGCCCCCAGCGACTACTGGCTCTTTGCTAATCTCAAAAAAATGCTCCAGGGAAAAAAATTTGGCTCGAATGAGGAGGTCATTGCCGAAACTGAAGCCTATTTTGAAGCAAAGGATGAATCCTTCTATAAACATGGTATAGAAATGTTGGAAAGGCGTTGGAAAGATTGTATCACTCTAAAAGGAGATTATATTGATGAATAAAAATGATTTTTGAAAAAAAATGTTGTTTTCGTTGTTAGTCTCGGGACTTATTGAACGATATGTTATATACACCGTGTTATGAATATATATTTAGTAGTAAGTAGTTCATATTAAATTTTTCTTTATTTTTATATGTATTGTAACGCCACTGGGGATCAGGGTGGCGTACAAATGGAAAAAGGGGGGGAGCGGGGAAGCGGTTTGCTTGCTTAATAGTAAACTACTTATTTAACAATTTTACACACGGACACATACGTTTATTTAAAACTGATTTAACTAATACAATTATTTATCGCGTTTTTACGCGAGCCCAGGGCGCCAGCTACAATCGTGTAGCGCGGTTTCTTGCGCGGCAAATACTCTGCGCGGCTAACTCACGGCTAGAGCGGTCGCGGGCGTTCAGCATACAAAACGGCCGAAAATGGCGCGTAACACGCGACGTGGTCGCACACACGCAGCTGGGGAGGATACGGGGACAATTCGGGGAAGCTGTGCCTCCTGGCAGCTGCCACTGCACCTTGGCACTCACAAGATACTCCAACACGCTCACGGCTACTATCCGGACGCTCGTTTTGCAACAGTTATTCGTTCGCGACTGCTGGCCTCGACTATCCCGAACGGAGTTTCGACTGCTCGCTAATACTGCCTTTTCGCTATCACGGACCCGAACGGAGTGTCAACTGCTCGCTACTTGTGACTTTTCGCTACCGCGGACCCGAACGGAGTGAAAGAGAAGCTTCTTGCGTGGCACTTTCGCGAGCGCGGCTTTTTGATGATCGTTCTGCGCCGGCGCAACGTACGTGTAAAGTACGTTACGCAACGCAGCCGCCACGCGCGCTCAGCGCTGGCGGCAGTTGATATTACTGCTCGCCAGCAGCGCGCGTTGAGGTTATCCGCTCGCGAGTGCCAGTGTTGTTGTTGTACATTCCCTGGAGCGGCGAGGATCTACCTCAGATGTACGGAGGATTAAGGTAAGTCGACGCGTTCCATAGCTGGTAGGCGTCGACTAATTTGCCTATCTTCTTTTTGTTTCAGGCGCGGCCGTACTGCGGGTCAACAACTGCGGCGCAGACGAAGAGCGGTTGAGAAAGCTAAGCAGTGGCGTCGGTGACAGCTATAGCCTGCTTGCAGCGGCAGCGAGGCAACACTATCAGACACCTCCAGGTGCGTATTTACTTGCACTCATGCTGTGCTTCTATGTTTTGCCTGCCTTCTAACCTCCTCTTCCACTTTCCTTTGATGTTGTGTGTGGCAGCTTGTACTTCCTTCCAAGGTGCAGCTGCTATTATTATTCTCTTCTTTATTTAATTACCGTCTGGGAGGTTGCAGGTACGAGGATCACTACAAGGATAGGAAGGAGCATGAAATGGAACCTGCTGCAGTGTGTGCGAGCACTGCCACGACTTATTCATGGGCTCCTGAGACTGGCTCCTCGCTGGAGGTGTTACTTGAGCTGGAAGCCCCTGTACCTGGGGAAGGTACAGTATGTACAGCCCTGCGTGGCTGTTAGTTAGAATCGTGCGTGGCAGTCCTGCGAGGCTGCTAAGATTGTAAAAGGGGGGATATTTTAGCTACGAGGAGGCGCATAAGCTATGCCTTGGCCTCCTCATGTGACTGGTGCAAAAACACCACGACACAGTATATATATATAGATTCGACTATTTTATTTATTTCTTCTCTCCACGTCCACTTGTGTCCATACAAAGAACAAAGTCAACGTCTCTCATAAAACGCACGTTGCAATATATAATGTGTTGATAGTATTAAAAAAATAAATACGTATTGATACTGTTTAAAAATTAAAAATGTGATACTTTTACTTAAAAGTGTTTACTGTCGGCATTATTTAAGTAAATAATAAATAAACATGAAATAATTGTGCTTAAAACGAAAACAATCAAGGGGTTATTAATTATGTTTACTATCTCTTCTATAGTGTAAAGTATTTTTTTAAATTAAGATATAATTACAATTTAAATATATTTAATTTTTAATTATTTCTTAATTTAAAAAAATACTTTACACTATAGAAGAAATTTTAAATTTTAAATTATTACAAGTGTACTCTACTTTTAGGACAGACTCACCCGACTTACTCAATCTAGTTACCTATGGAAGGAACTACGCCACCTTTGCATCTGCTCTTCCCCTACCGGCTTTCACCATACCTTCTCTGCATATGATTTGAATAATTTTTTTGGTAGCGTGGCATTTGACCCTGGTGTACCTTCTTCTGACTTCTTTCTAGATTTACTTAATACCGACCTAAACTATAATCCTCAGTTTAATCTTTGTTCTGTCACCATCGACGAAGTGAAAAGTGCTATGCATCACTCTTTTTCCCAGGTGCAGAGCCATGATGGTGTCTCACAGTCTGTAATCGTTGCTGCTTTTTCAGTGTTAAGCCCGATACTATGTCTTTTTAATGATACGTTACGAGAGTCCCACGTGCCCTCTGTCTGAAAGATAGTACTCGGGACAACCATCAACAAAGTCACCCTCGGGACATAGGTGATATTCGACCAATCTTTCTCCTGTCGAACCTGTCAAAAGTCTTAGAGTGTCTGGTGCACCAACAACTCTTTAATCATCTTCATACTCGTCAATTTACTGACTCATTTTGAACAGTTTTCCGATCATGCCACAGCACTCAAACTGCTCTCATGAAACTCACGGATGACCTTAGGACAGGTATGGATAAATGCTGGGTAATCTTACTTTTGCTCTTCGATTTCAGCAAAGTATTTGACAAGATCCACCGTATCACTTTATTACGAAAACTATTGAATTATGACTTTTCTTTTTCTACCATTAGGTGATTTGCCTCTTGCCTTACTGGTAGAAAACAGGCAGTGCTGGATCGAAATGGCAATCCATCATCGTTTGTCAGTCTCAATACCGGTATTCATCAGGAGTCAGTGCTCGGGCCGTTATTGTTCCTGATTTACATCAATGACGTATCCAGCAGGCTTGACATCATTGTCTGTCATGTAACCTACGCTGATGACCGATAGATTTATATTTAATTTCCTCTGTCCAACCTTGAAACATATGATGAACTTATTGATAGACAAGCTGAACTTATCTTGCAGTGGGCTGATGAAAACCATCTTTACCTCAATGTCGCTAAGACATAAGCCATAATCTTTGGCTCGTATTTTTATATCAATAAGCTCACTTACATTTCTATCAAGCGAGTTAACATAAACAATACTTTGATGCTATTTGAAAAATCAGTATGCAACCTTAGTACCTACCGCGATGCCAAGCTTAACTGGAAGGAACATGCTGCTTATATCTATAGTAAAGCAAACTCTGTGCTCTATAAACTCAATTTTCTTCGTCAGAGCACTAACTTTATTCTGCGCAAGCACATAATTAAGATTCACTAGATTTTTTCTCTTGTAGACTACTGCTGCATCGTTTACTGTGATATTTCCAGTGAGCTTGATCTCAAACTACAGAGAGTCATCAACTCTGGTGTTTGTTATGTCTATGGTGTAACAAGGCGTGAACACATTGCTTCATATAGGTTCTCTCTCGACTGGCGAATCTTCTCAAATAGACGTAAATACTTTATTATTACAGTGCTTCATAAAATATTTAAATATCGTGCATCACTATATCTATTTGACAATTTCTGATGGAACTAGTCAGATGGGCCCACTCAGACTGATAACTATACCGTCATCTACTACTAAGTTTCATGATAGATCTTTTCTCATTTCTTTGTCCCGCCTTTGAAACTGTTAACCTTCTTTCTATACTATAAATTCCATTACCGACTTTAAATCCATGACCTTTATTTACCTTCTTTTCGTTGACAGAGAACATACTGTCACTCTGCTAGCGAGACTTTAATGTAATATACTTTATCACAGTCTTTTATTCAGATTTATTATCTTATTCGTTTTACTGTTCATTTTTATTTTTATTGTTTTGTATGTTGTTTTGATTTACTTATTCTTAATACAGTCTTAATCTATTAATTGTTCTTATACAAGTGCCCCATTTTAATCGCTCCACGCAAATAACTCTGAAAATATGTCCTTTAGAAAAGAATATTTCAAATAAAAATTGTAGAGTTTTAAGGGGAACATCTAATGGTGACCTTTACTGTGACCTTATAATGACATTTAAGGTCATTTGAAGGTCAAGTTAGTCTTTTCAAACGGAAATCTCTACTTTTGATCCCGGAAATAGAAAAAGCGAAAAATTTCACGAATAAATACGACTAAGACCTTGACCACGACCTTCAAGTTCTTGCAAAGGCTAACAAGTTAGTTTTTCCAATGGCAAAACCCTACCTTCAAACGTGAAGATAGAAAGAGTGGAACATTTTACGACGGCTTATGATCTTAATCTTGACCTTGAGGTCAAAGACATATTAAGGTCGTAATAATTATTGACAAACATCTCTGTTTTTATGCCGAAATTAATGAGTGCGAAAAAAGTAACGTTGAATTATGACCTTGGCCAGTTAAGTTTAGAGGACGACTTCTGCTCAGTTGAAGAAATGCCATTGTGTTCCAGCTGCTTTCGTTATAAGGTCCATACAAATATAGTTTTAATCCCAATAATTTTAATCATTGTAATCAAGAGTCTTTGAATTATTTTATCTGTGTACTTACATTTTTTTCCGTCATGGCTGATTAAACGCTACAGGAAATAGTTAATATGATTAAGGTTCTTGGCGAGTGTCAAGACGATTACAGAGCTGCAGAAAGGCGTTATGCAGATAAATATCCAGACTCTCAACATCCAGATAGAAAGGCTATTAGGCGATTAGTGAGTAGAGCTGAGCAAGGTAATCTGACACGAAAAAGGCGCAAAACTATCTCTAGAGAGCATATTGTACTAGGTGTGTTGGCTTCGGTTGCTGATGATCCCCATATTTTTACTCGGCAAATCAGTCGAACGCATGGAGTTCGAAAAACAACTTCTAACCGCATTTTAAAAAGTTTGGAACTCCATCAATACCATGCTCGCCTCACTCATGGTCTTGAGATCGGAGATGAACAGCGGCGTTTAAATTTTTGTAGATGGGCATTTATTATAATGGAATGCGCCAAGATCCTTTCTATTTCGACAAATTCTTATTTACAGACGAAAAGAAATTTGACAATATGGGAGGTGTCAATCTCCATCATGCCCATTACTGTTCCCAAATAAATTCTCATTGACAAAGGAATCATCGTGTCTAGAGACGGCGGTCATTGAATGTATGGGGAGGTATAATAGGAAATAATGTGACAGGTCCATTTTTTTATGATAATAATTTGAATGGTTCTTTCTATTCAAATATTCTTCTGAATGAAGTACCACAATTGTTAGAAGACGTTCTATTAGCCTTGAGACAAATCATGCGGTTTCAACAAGATGGGACATTAGCACACCGTACACTACCAGTTAAGGCATTCTTGGGTACCACATGTCCTAATCATTGGATTGGTATTGGCAGCCAAGTACATAAATGGCCAGCCAGATCACCAGATCTCACATCGATGGATTTTTTTCTATGGGGTGTTGTAAAAAAGCAAGTATTTGCGCAAACTCCAACAACCACAGAGGACATGAAAAAAAGAATAAAGGGAGTCTTCGAATCTATCATGGTTGAAATATTAGACAGGGTCTGTCTCATTTTTCGTCAAAGAATAATAAATGTGTGCATTCAAGAGAGTAGACGACTAATCAAACATCTGTTTTAAGAGACGTCTTAACTGGCTGGGTTCCAAGAGTCTTTCCTTGACTGGGCGGACTCGTTGCCTTGCCTT
This sequence comes from Chalcis sispes, assembly GCA_949987625.1. Classification (NCBI taxonomy): domain Eukaryota; kingdom Metazoa; phylum Arthropoda; class Insecta; order Hymenoptera; family Chalcididae; genus Chalcis; species Chalcis sispes. The sequence continues at coordinate 38,759,775 of OX465095.1, read as the reverse complement.
AAGTAGCTGGGTTCTAAGAGTCTTCCCTTGACTGGGCGAACTGATTGACTTGCCTTGACTGGCTGGGTGCTAGGAGTCTTCCCTTGACTGGGCGGACTCGTTGCCTTGCCTTGACTGATTAAGTGATATGAGTCTTTCCTTAACTGGGCGGACTCGTTGCCTTGACCTTGACTGGCTGTATATTAACAGTCTTTCCTTAACTGGGTGGACTCCATGCCTTGTCTTAATTGGTTAGATATTGAGATACTTGTCTTAAATAGGCAGACCCCATGTCTTGCCTCGTTCTTATTCCGGCGTTTTAATTACGGGTTTTCATTTGAAAAAAGTAACTTGACCTTAAAATGACCTTGAAGGTCATGGTCAAAGTCGTATTCGGTCGTAAAATTTTCCGCTCTTTCCATTTTTGGGGTCAAAAACAGGGGTTCACATTTGAGAAAACTAACTTGACCTTCAAATGACCTTTAATGTCATTGTCAAGGTCACAGTAATGGTCACCATTGGATTCCCCTCTTGAAACCCCACAATATTATTTGGAAATATTTTTTTCCAAAGGGCATATTTTCAGAGTTATTCGCGTGGGGCGATTAAAATGGGACACTTAGTATATACTTATTCAGTTGTACACTATTATTGTATACAATAAAAATATTCTCTCTCTCATTCTCTAGCACTTTCTCCGTTTCTGTCTTCCTATCAACGCTATGAATAACATAGTTCCCGGCAGATAAGTGTATAAAAGTACTCATAAAATTAAAAAAAATTAATTTAATATTTAAATATTAATGATTTTAAACTTATTATTATTTTTAATATTATCAATTAGTATCTCACATAGCATGGATGCTCCCTGTAAACTTACTGTAAGCATTCAAGAAAGGTTCGGAAGCTTCCGTGAGGCTTCCACAGAATATTGCTGTAAGATCCAAATGTCCGACTTAAGAAACTGTCAGTTAGCTTCCATGAAAGATTCCACTCACCTTTAATTCAATCTTTCTGTAAGATCATTCGTAACCTTTATCTAAATATTTATATATTTTATAATTTCATTATTCATTATGATTATACATATTTTTAATAAAAACATCCGCATTATATTTAATCGTTTATTATTTAGTGCTATTTTACACATTATTTTACGGATAAAACGTAGAAAAATTTTTGTCCAACGGTAGTATCGAACTGGGTCCTTCGTATTATAAAGTACACGCCATCCAAGCAACGCTTGTAGAACTAAGATTTAAATTTGAGTCATAAGTTGCATGACGATCCATACCTACCTGTACTAGTTCTACATTTAAAATTTCTTTTATAGTGTATTTTTTTAAATTACGAGATAATTTAAAAATTAATATATTTTTATATTTAAATTAATAATTTTGCTCTTAAAATTTTTCTAATTTATACAAGCATAATATATTTTAATTGTCTATATAATCTTATCCAAAATCAAAAATAAATATTTTTTATATAACAACTAGTCCTGCTGCAACATTATGATAAATATTTCTTGCACTTTACAAGAAAGTTTACAATAAGCTTGCATGAAAGTTTTTCATAACCTTTCCGATAAACTTTTGTGAAAAATTACAGGAATCTTTTCTTAAAGATTTGACTTAAGCTTACATGCAATATTAACGTGATAGTTTACAGATAGCTTACAGTTACATTAAAGAATACTTTCGAGGAAGCTTCCAATTTTTATTTTTTGAAAGGTTGTAGAAATATTTTTGAAAACTTTTAATAAATATTCACGTAAGTTTTCCTCTCAGTCAGCGGAATATTTACATTCTATTACAGGAATCATACGGAAAGCTTATAATGGATATTCGTTCGTTTTATTTATGTAAGGTAACAAATAGCCTTGCTGCAAGATTACGATCAATATTCGTGCACTTAAGGAAGCTTACAATAAGCTCACATAAAAGTTTCCTAGAACCTTCCAGATAAACTTTTGTGCAAGCTCACAGAAATCTTTCCTTAAAGATTCGTGTTACCTTGCTCATAGCTTACAAAGAATCTTTCAGTTTCAATATTTTAACAGTTTATTGGAAAATTATCGTAATCTTATAGGAGGCTTGCTTCGAATATAGCACTTTGCTTTTATTAGTCTTCCAAGTTATTTTACTTGAATATTGTAGATAGATTACTTTGAATCTTTTTATGCAATATTAATAAAACTTTCATTTGGCTTATAAAAGAATAACAGGAAACTAACAATAGAATATTGGATCTGTCGTTTTTAATTTAAAAAAACTAACATTAGGTTCGTAATCAACGATCCCGAAAACCTTTAAGCAATGAGTTTCAGGCCAAATGAATGAATTTTTAAAAAATCGTCCACTATATTAAATCCGCCATTTTTAATTTTGAAAATCTAACATTGGATTCATAATCAGCGACCCCGAAAACCCTTAAGGAACAAGTTACGGGCTAATTGAATCCATTTTAAAAAAGTCGTCCGCCATATTAGATCCGCCATTCTAAATTTTGAAAATTATGAAAATCTGACATCGGTTTTGTGATCAACGACCCTAATAACCCTCGAGTGTTCACTTTTATGAGCCTAACTCTACGTAATTCGATAATTGGCAATTTTTTTTTTAATTCTTGCCAAAAACATTCATTTGTTTATATTGTTATAACTACAAAACTGATATTAATTTTTTGCACTTCACATTTTTGTTGCAAAGTAGAATAAATTTGTGGACCGTTGTCGTTTGGAAACCAAAAAAATATTGATTTTTGACAAAGTTATGAACGTTTGAATACAAAAGTGGTTTCGATCGAAACCACTGGGGCTGAAAGGGCTAAAGATAGGTGTGTATCATATTGCGATATATTGCAGATTAGGCTAGATAAGCTAATTAGCTCCCGTATCTAGTTTAGTCTAGTGCTGCCATTGCGATTTTGCAGACGCATCCCTTATTCTTGCGATTTCGCTAAGTTTCGCGCAACGTCTTTTTTTTATAAGTTTGGCGTATTCCCGAACGCGCGTAAGTGCAAGTGTGCATTTGTCGACTATAGCGCTCTGAGCACCGCCACTTCTCCGCAGGGGTGACATAACAAGGCGACGTGTCCTGTCGCAGTTTTTTCTACCGACGACAACGGCGTCCTTGCCCCCGTGGCTGATCCTTTTTCACGTGCGTGGCTGGCCAGCCTCAATAGTAAGTTTTTTAATACAATTGCGAGCGCGCGTTTTGTTATTCTTTTCCCATTTATATTTTGCGCAGGAGTAACCCCTGCAGGGTGCTCCTTTCTTTTTTATTAAGTTCGTGCAAGTGTAAGAGCGCTATCTATCTCACTCTAGTAGGATCAGTGCGAGAGAGGTGCGTTCTCTCTCGCACCCGCGTAAAGCTAGGCACGAGCGAGTAGGAGAACGTTTTCTCTCTCACTTCTACGGGTACTGTGCGGGAGAGTCGCGTTCTCTCTCGCACTCGCATAGTGTACGGCACGCGCAAGTGGAAGAACGCTTTCTCTCTCACTCCAGCAGTTACAGTGCGAGAAAGGTGCGTTTTCTCTCGCACCTGTATAGTATGCTGCGCGCGCGAGTGGAGATGTCTTTCTCTTTCCTTCTCCTAGGATCCGCCGCAGGAGAGTTACAAGCTTTCCCGCGCGCGCGTGGACGCTAGAGTTCACCGCGCGGGAGTTGCGAGCTCTCTCGCTTGATAAAGTCCGTTGCGAGAGAGCTATGGACTCTAGCGCCTAGAGCCCGTTCGCGAAGAGTAGCGCGTTTCTACTTTATTCTTAGATTATTTTAGCTGTAACGGGGTAAATTTATTTACCCCGTTAGCAACGCAGGACCTTCCTCTGGTCCTGCTTTTCTTGTTTTGTGTGTGAGGGGCCTTGCCTACGGCCCCGCGGCCGGTGTTGCTCCCAGCGGGCTCGGCTGCTCAGGATGTGCGCCAACAACCGGTTGGCACACCCGCGGAGGCGGCGGTATTCGGGATAGGGACACTGTGGGGTGATAAAAATAAGAACGCGCCGACTCAAATTAATAAATTATAGCGGAGAGGTCTAATTACGCAAAGAGCAATTAGTATTGCCTCACGCGCAATACTAATTCTCAAGGAGCGCACTGCGCATGCGCACCCTCTTTGCTTCGCGCGGCTACACACACACGTGTAGTCTATGGCCGGCAGATATAGAGAGAGCAGTTCCCCCTTTATACTGCTGTAGTTCGTGACTGCTCAAGTGAGAGCGTCTCTTACTCTCACTCGATGCTGTAGTCTATGGTTGAGCGAGAGAGCTCGTTCCTCTCGCTTAACTGCGTGCTCGCAGGTTGTACGAGTAAGAGTGGCTTTCTCTTACTCGTACGCCTATTCTATGATAGTGCGAGAGAGAGAGATCGATCCTCTCACTCGCACTCGCACGGCCTAATCGAGTTTGAGTTACGCGGTCTCGCGCGTAACTCTCCTATATATATATATATATATATATATATATATATATACATATGTGCCTGACGCGATCGCACCTGCGTCAGGAAAACTCAATCTAATTATTCGCGGACTAATAATTGCGATTAAGTGGCCACTTACTTTAATGCGCTTTACTCGTGGAATCGTCTCTTCTAATATCTGCGGCGGATCCTCGTCGGAAAATATTCGAAAAAAAAAGCTATCGTTCGCTCTATCTCAAACACGTGCGGCTAGTACAACGGCTCGGACGAGAAGAAGGCTTGAGGCGAGGGCTCCTTGTTCCCCTCTTGCCTTTCGGTTTTCCCGCGTGGCGCTATCAATTCTTTATCGATCGCGCCACGGATTTTCGCGCCTTTTATCGCGTCAAGCCATCGGTCGCTTGATCGCTGTCGCCGCGTATCGTCGCGCCGCGAAGTTTTTTTCTATCGCTAATGGCAGGTGGCTTAACCTCTAGAAGCCACCTGTCACAACCCTCTCCCAGTCGCTGCTAGGCCTCGACTAGCAGCTACTGTCCTAACGTCTTTCCTTGGCTCAGGTCGGGATGAGGGTTGGAAGGGTCATGAAATGATACGCTGTCATATTAGAAAAATAAAAAAAAGGATTCTTATATTTTATTCTTATCATTTACATGACTAGGCGGGAGGCCCTGGCTCTTCTCTGTCAGGGCTCCTACAACATCACGGGGGGAGGCCCTGGCTCTTCTCCGCCAGGGCTTCTATGGCACAGGGGTGGAAGGCCCTGGCTCCTCATTGCCAGGGCTCCTATGGCACAGGGGTGGGAGGCCCTGGCTCCTCATTGCCAGGGCTCCTTAAATTTCCAATGCTCGTGCAGCCTGGGGCATTTCTTGCTTTTTTTTCACGCCCTCCAGGTCGCACATAAAGCATCGGGGCGGCTCCCCTTTGGCGCGCCAGGCTTCCTCGACCCGGCTCGCCCTCTCGGCGTCTAGTTTCGCCCTAGCGCTCTGTGCTGCTGCGGCTCGTACCCGCTTGGCGTCGCGGGCCGCCTCAGCTTGCAGCTCTTGCTGCATCCTTCGCAGCTTTTCTTCCCGAGCCCGCTGACGCCGTCCTGCATCCTCCTGCACCTGTTTTTCGCGACGGTCGGCCTCCTCTACTGCCCGCCGGCGTTTCTCCTCTTTCTTGCGCCGATCCTCTCTCTGCTGCCGGCGTCGCTCTTGCTCGATGTCCCCCGCCTCATACGCCGCCCGCCACGCAAACATTTCGATCGCCTCGTCATCTGCGGCGATTCTCTTTTTCAATTCTTCGCCGGCGGCGGCGTAGCATCGGTCGCCTTGACGGTAAATGTAATTAAGGCGCTTTCGCAGCGCCCCGAAGGAGCTCTTGCCCTTGCGCACTAGCTCCTTTACCTCTTCCGAGTCGTCCACCGTGCCGACTGGTGGCGGTTGCTTGGGTGAGCGCGGAATTTCCCCGCACTTATCCTGCCTGGTCGGATGCGGTCCGTCCGACGGGGCATCTCGCAGCGGCTGCTCGGAGGCACGCGGAGTCTCCCCGCGCGCTTCCTTCTTCTCCGACTCAGCCTTGGGGCGGCAGAGCCTTGGTGGGGTGTTAGAAGATGCGTGCGGGTCCTCCGCACGCGCGCCTTCTTCTTGCGGCGCATCTTCCACCTCCTCGATGTGGATCGTCGACGAGGCACCGTCGGCGTGTCTTTTGTCAGCTGTCAGCTCCCTGACCAACCGTAACATGCCGACGATAAACTCGTCGGCCTCCTGGCTGACTCCCAGGGCCCTTATATGGGCCAAGGACGTGGCCAAAGCGTCTATGGCCTTTTCATGGGCGGTGCTAGCTTTCATGATCTGTAACAGAAAGGGAGGAAGGAGGGTTAGGTGGGGGGATTTTTGGTGACTACGAGTTCGCGCGTGTTCAGCGAGGCAAAGTTGGGGCGTTCTCGCTCACGCCCTTCGCCCTCTTACTACCCGGTGGCCTTCCCGGGCCACGCTTAGCGCGCGCACCTACCGCTGGTCGCTCTCTGGTCGACGGTGGCTCCCTTACCTTCGCTGTGGGACGCCTTACGACACAGACCGTCTTCCGGGGGCCACCGCGCTTCCTGGCCGGCACAGCGGCCACGCACTCGCCTTGCAAGGGTCCTCCGCTGGAAATAGGGCCTGCTCCTGGGTCGCTCCTCAGGCGGAGCCCCGTCGCGTCGAGAGTACGGCTCGTCGTACTCTCGTCCTTTTCCTCATTCATAGCGCCGTCCTTTCCTAACCAAGCGCGCGAGCGGTTTGACGCTCGTGGTCTGGTCCTTGAGGGACTTCGAATACCACGACGTCTGTCGCCTTGGAAGCTGCTCAGATGGTGCAGGTTCCTGGGTGCTGGGAGGTTGATCTTGGGAGTTACTTTGGCTGGATCCACGTGAAAGCTTTCCCGTCTCGTCAGCACCCTGAGGTGTTTTGCCATGCCTTGGTGGAACGCGCTCCTTTCGCGGTTGATTGTGAGGCCGGTCGCTTAAATGCGTCGCAACACTATACTTGGACCCTGAGTCCTATAGCGCGCGTAGGGTATGCTCTCTCCTACGCATGCCGGCGACCACCTCTTGGCACCTTTTGGAGCACCCTTCTCTGGGTGGTCCGGAGCCGTTTTCGACGCAAGTTCGGTGCTCACGAGCTCGCTGGTGGTCTCTTTGGGAACTTGGATCCCTGACTCAAATGGGAAGGGCGTAGGGATCTCGTCTACGCTCTTCCCTGGTCGTTTCCCGAGCAGTCCGGGCAGGAATTCCTGATCATGTTAGGCCTTCCACAGCCATGACAGCTAAACTCCTTCTTCTGCTTCAGCTGCTCTGTCTTCTTGTCCTTCTCCCCCCTTCTGGGGGATTAAGACCGCGGACTGCTTGATCTGGATCGCGGCTTCTTCCGCCGCTTTTGGCTAATCTTACGTGGCGGGCTTTGTCTTCTCTCCCGACGTCTGTCACTCGCCATATTGCAGCTGTGCCGCTCGAAGGCCGCTAGCACCTGCTTTAACATCTGCTGTGCTATGGTGTTGGCGGTCGGTGCCGACTGACCGACTTCCGTTGCTGCGACCTCTACTTCGGCCGCGCTTACTTTTGGGCTGACCTTCGGCGGCTCTCTTTTCGTCGCTGTCTTCAGGTGGTAGGCCGCCTCCGGCACTACCGCATAATTCAGGGAAACGGGCGTTCTGTCGCCTCGTTCCCTCTCCAGCGTCAACTCGGCTCTTGCTGCACGGTCTATCAGTTCGTCAACCGTGCGACACTCCATCCGAGTGACGATCCTTTTAATTTGCGGACACAGATTATCGTGGAGACTATCCACCATCTGCTTCTCGCTCATTGGTGGCGATATCTTCATAAGTATCGCCTCCAGGCACGTTATGTATGTGCGCGCTGGTTCATCCGCCTGCTGGAAGCGGCGGCTGGCCTCGTCCCTCAGCCGTTCTTGTATGTTGGCCTTGGATCCCCAGCGCGCACGTGCTGGCTGGCAGAACGCCTCCCACGTCTGCCATTTATACTTGTGGCAACCGTACCACATCTCGGCTAGGCCACTCAGCAGCGCGGGTAGCGATGCCAGCATCTCTGGGTCGCTAATCCTTGCCACGTTCTTCGCTTCGTCCACTTTGCGGAAGAATGCGTCAATGTTGTCAGTCGGCTCTCCCCGGAACGCGATGTTCCACCGACTAACGATTCGACCGACGTCGCGCAGTGCCGCCATACCGGTGTTGCACCATGCACTATTACTCGGTGCATTGGTGCAACTTTCCCCCCTCCTCCAGGCTTCATTTGGGCCGGATCTAGGGGATGGCGGGCACTCAGCAGGCCCTCGCGAATCTTCGCCTTTGCGGGGGCTGCTGTGCGTTGACGCGTAGTTACACGTGAACGTGTCCTGAAACGCGACGTGGCTTGGCGCTTTGCTCTTGCACCGAGCCTGTGGCGAGAGGGCCCGTCCCGCGTTCTCTCGCTGAGGTAGCCTGGACGGGCCTGGCGTGCCTTTTATCCTCGTAGAGGACGCACTCGGCCTCGGATTGGCGTCTTCCTTCTTGTTCCGCGAATCCTGCTTCTCTGCCTGCATTGCTTGAATGCATCTGACCAACCCTTTGACGGTTTGCGTTAGACTCTCGATGCGCTCTTGCATTACGCGGAATTCTCTCCATGTTGGTGGCAGGTCGTCCTCGTCTGCTACCTCCTCTTCTCGTTCTACTGTTAGGGACGGGCCGTCCGCCTCGTCCTCTAACAGCATGGTCAGCGGATGCGGCTCTTCTTTGTCTTAGTCCGCTGACCCAGCCGTTGTGCCTGCCTTCTCTTGGCAGGCTCGAAGCACGAAGCTTCGCTTCGCTTCTGCTCTTGCCGCTTGGGCAGCATCGTCTGCCACTGCGAGCTCTTCTTGAAAATCGGCTGCGGTGAAGTTTCCCCGCAGCCAATTGTTTTTCTGGGTCATCTTCTCCCATCGTGACCCTTGTGGCCTTAACCCTCAAGAGGAGCACTGGGTTACGCTAACCCAGGGTAGAAATACATCTGTTCACCCCTAGTAAATGGTTGTATAGGGGGACTTGGTTTTGTGTGGGGATTTAACTTTGTTATCCCCACTACCAATCCCCACTTGGACCCTTTCTAAGTATGAATACTAACCGAACTGTAAGCAGACAAACTTAGTCTATGGCTATCCCTCACCCAGCACTCCAGTAGTGTCATATTGCATAGTGCTCGTGAAAAATTTAGTGAAGTGAATTAAGTGTTTTATTTGAACTTTACCAGTCTTATATCGTCAAGTTAATACATATTAGTAAGTTTATATTATTATAACATAAAAATAAGCTTTACTAAATAGTTCGATCATTGTGTTTTAGTTTCTCACTGCTCCGTTCTGGTGCTCAAGTTGAAAAATTGTCTATTAGTCTAGACGCATCTCTCTTCATTTTTTTAAGTTAATCATTACTATCGAATGATTTGATATTATTTATATAAATATATGATTTTTCAATATTTACTTCGACGCTTCTTTTTTTTCAAATTTAGTAAAAAAATGGCGTCGCGTCGTACACGCCGAGGGTCCGAAGTTGAGTCCTTGTATGAGGAACCTGAGGAGTTTGACGACAAGCCGAGTAAAAGTGAGACTAAAGATTGTGTTGAGCAGCAAATCGATGAGTCGGACAAAGAAGGAAGTGAAGAAGACGATGTCGAGACTACTGTCGAATCTGAATCATCAGATAGTGAAGACAACCAACCGGGTACGTCAACCGGCAAAAGAAAGCGAGGTCGACCTAGCTACCTGCGAGGTAAAAATGATTATAAATGGAGCTGGCAAAAAGGCGTGGCACAAATGTGAAAAATTCCTTGGAAGCGTGGAGTCTCTTCTTCGATAAAGAAATTTTAGGAATTATTTTAGAACATACTAATGCTGAAATAAATCAAAAAATTGAAAATTTAAGTGAAAATAAGCATGAAGTGAAGTCGCACCATAAACAGGTAGACTTAGTTGAGCTCAAAGCGGTCATAGGATTGTTATATTTTGCTGGGGTACAGAAAGTAAACAGAACGAGCGTTGAAGATTTATGGTCACCTTATGGCATGTCATTGTTTAGAATAACGATGTCGGTAAAACGTTTTTAATTTTTGATTTTATGCATTAGATTTGACGATAAGAACACACGCCGTGAAAGGAAAGAAGTCGATTTATTTGCTAATATTCGCGATATTTGGGAAAAATTTATAAATAATTGTACAAATAATTATGAACCACATTCCAACTGTACGATAGATGAACAATTACTTTCTTTTCGTGGTCGATGTCGTTTCAGAATGTATTTGCCAAATAAACCAGATAAATATGGTCTGAAAATTGTGGCTTTAAATGATTCTGTGACACATTATTTATATAATGCTTAACCATATTGTGGTAAAATAATCGATAAAGATTCTTCTGAGTCAGTTCCATCGTATTATGTAAGAACATTAGCAGAGCCAATATATAATACACGTAGAAATATCACATGTGATGGGTGGTTTACATCTATTCCTTTATGCGAAAAAATGTTAAATAAATATAATTTAACAATGGTCGGGACAATTCACAAGAATAAACGAGAAATTCCTAAGTCATTCAAAAAAGTAAAATCTAAAAATGACAAGATTCGATTTGGTTACAACAGTAAGAAAATTCTTGTATCATTTAATCCCAAAGGGAAAAAAATTGTTTTATTGTTATCCACATACCATAATGAAGCACAAATAAATAATGAAACTCAAAAACCAGATATCGTGATGTTTTACAACAAAACGAAAGGAGGTACAGACAGCTTTGACAAAAAATGTCATGATTTTACGACAGCAAGGAGAACACTCAGGTGGCCAATGAGGTTTTTTTACGGAATGCTTAATCAGGCAGGCGTAAATTCATTTATAATTTATAATTTAATTAGCAGTAATGCAGTGATGCATCGGAAACAATATTTATTGGATTTATTCCTATCCTTAATCAGGCCATTCTTGATAAATAGACTGAATTTACCTACTCTACAAAGAAACTTACGTTCGCAAATCGAATCTTTTCTTGAGTATAAAGATTTACCAGAAACAGAGGATCCTCGTAATCTACTGGCAGAAAATAAAATGGCTAAACAAAAACGATGTGGATACTGCCCATCGTCTTTAGATAGGAAAACATTCTATAAATGTTTAAAGTGTGATCAGCCCATGTGTAGAGAGCATGTTGCAAAAATTTGTATAGAGTGTAGTGTACAATCATCTAACTAAGTTTTATTAATTGTTGTAATTGATTTATTATTATTTTTATATGAGAATAAATTAATATTAAAAAAAAATAAAAAAATCATTCTGTTTAAATTCTTCAACTTTATCTCTTTAAATGAATATAATTTTTTAAAGTACGTAGAACAACTTCAAATTATTTTTAAAGAACGTGCAATTACCTTTAAAATGCCGCCAATTAAAACCTTTTTTCCCAAAAATTCGTGAAGATTCAATAGTTTTAAGAAAACATCTTTTTTCGTCAATTTTCATTGCATTTTTTTTTTTATTTTTCATTAATATTATAAAAACTTAAATTTTTATTTATTTGTTCATAAAATATTCTTATTCTACATCGTCCGACGAATCGATTAAAAAAAAAAAAATTCAAAATTGATCAATTTTATAATAAGATATAAGTGGTCAAAGCTAGCCGGGTAATCCTTACCCATGCGCTCCAGTTATGTTAAGCTGCGATAGTGCTCCACTTGAGGGTTAACCTGAGAGCGTGGAGGGTTTCATCTACCTCCTCGCTCTCCATGGCGATGAGCCACTCTTCTACCCAGGAGAAGTCCTCTGTCGCTATGTCTTCGTAGGTTGCTTTAGTCCGCACGCTTTCAATACAATAACTCGAATAGTTGCGATATCGTGGGTACCGCACGCAGTATATATTTGGACGTTAAATATATATCAATAAATTAATCACTAAATAAATAAATGAATAAATAATTCGGTAAAATATATATATATAATTTATTTTTAAGAGGGGTTTACCTCGACCCTCTACCCACGGTACCGCAACTCGCACTAGCGTGGCTGTGGAGGGGTCAGTTCTCCCTGACCTTATACTTGCTTGAGCCTCCGTGCTACAAGCAAGCTATCTCCAAAATTACAAAAACAAAAAAAAATTTTTATAAGTTATTTTTAAAACGAGAACGACAAAAAAAATTTCTTCCGTCCCCGTTGCCACGCCAGGGACACTTGATTTTCTCGCGCCTACTCTTCTATACACGCTTGTGTATGTGTGTGTGCCCGTTGCGCTCTCTGCGCACGCTCCGGACCTCTCTTTCCCTACTGCGCACGCCCTCTCGTGTCGCGCGACCCTATGCCTAAGACACACGTCTAGGGTGCCAGTTGTAACGAGGTAAATTTATTTACCCCGTTAGCAACGCAGGACCTTCCTCTGGTCCTGCTTTTCTTGTTTTGTGTGTGAGGGGCCTTGCCCAAGGCCCCGCGGCCGGTGTTGCTCCCACCGGGCTCGGCTGCTCAGGATTTATGCCAACAACCGGTTGGCACATCCGCGGAGACGGCGGTATTCGGGATAGAGACGCTGTAGGGTGATAAAAATAAGAACGCACCGTCTCAGTGCTAAAATGCTGATTTAATAAATAAAAACAACCAAAACAATACAAAAATTGATAAATTATAGCGGAGAGGTCTAATTACGCGAAGAGCAATTAGTATTGCCTCACGCGCAATACTAATTCTCAATGTGTGCACTGCGCATGCGTACCCTCATCGCTTTACGCGGCTACACACACACGTGTAGTCTATGGCCGGCAGATATAGAGAGAGCAGTTCCCCCTCTATACTGCCGTAGTTCGTGACTGCTCGAGTGAGAGCGTCTCTTACTCTCACTCGAGGCTGTAGTCTATGGTTGAGCGAGAGAGCTCGTTCCTCTCGCTCAACTGCGTGCTCGCAGGTTGTACGAGTAAGAGTGGCTTTCTCTTACTCGTACGCCTATTCTATGATAGTGCGAGAGAGAGATCGATCCTCTCACGCGCACTCATACGGCCTAATCGAGATTGAGTTACGCGGTCTCGCGCGTAACTCTCCCATATATATATATATATATATATATATATATATATTTGCCTGACACGATCGCACCCGCGTCAGGAAAACTCAATTTAATTATTCGCGGACTAATGATTGCGATTAAGTGGCCACTTACTTTAATGCGCTTTACTCGCGGAATCGTCTCTTCCAATATCTGCGGCGGAGCCTCGTCGGAAAATCTTCAAAAAAAAATAAGCTATCGTTCGCTCTATCTTAAACACGTGCGGTTAGTACAACGGCTCGGACGAGAAGATGGCTTGAGGGGAGGGCTCCTCGTTTCCCTCTCGCCTCTCGATTTTCCCGCGTGGCGCTATCGATTCTTTATCGATCGCGCCGCGGATTTTCGCGCCTTTTATCGCGTCAAGCCATCGGTCGCTTGATCGCTGGCGCCGCGTATCGTCGCGCCGCGAACTCTCTTTCTATCGCCTATGGCAGGTGGCTTAACCTCTATAAGCCACCTGTCACATAGCATATAATTTATTGTCTGTGGCTCTCGTTTATCTTTTTGTTTTATTTATCTTATTTATTGTTTATTGTTTATTCATTTTGCTTTTTTTTTTTTTTGTTTTAATAAATTATTTTATTTATCTTATTTTTATTCTTTGTTTTTTTTTTTTCTTTTTGCTTCGTTTCTTTTATATCAATTATTATTTATTTACTTTTCACAATTTTACAAATCATTTTCTATTTTCCTTTCTTTTTTCTTTACTTTTCTTTATATTTTTTTAACGAGAGCATTTCAACTTCCTCCCGAATACCGCCCTCTCCGAGATACCAGCTAGCCGGCGAGGGCGACACACGAGCCGCTCAACGACGATTGCGCGGCGTTGTAACGGGTAAGTTAGGTCCTAAAGACAGCTTCTTGTGCCCGGACCAAGGAGCAAAGTCGTCCAAGGCATTATCGGCCGAGAATGGGGCGCTGCAAGCAAGTTTCGCGTCTTTCGCGAATTGTGCGTCCCACAAGGGTAATTGCTGCGGTGATGGTTTGTCTCTAAAACTACCACGCCGTTACAATACAAACTAACTATTATTAAATAAATATTTTATTTTTTGAACCTTACTTCTACTTTTACTTCTAAATTTATTTTTAGAATTCGTCTATTATAAATACTGATAAATTATAATAATATTTATTTTTTTTAAATTACTAATTATTAGGTGCGCAACTAAGTTCTCGCTGTTTGTCAATAGATGGCTCTAGCAATAAGTGCTTATCGATGTCGACATCCAGAATGTCATGAAGCAAGCTTAGTTACGTGTTAAACAAATAACTTTGAATATTAGTGATTTTATTTTGGTATCGTTTACTTTTGGTTGTGGGAAAATGTCTTGATTTGTGCCAAATAATCATCATTTGCGGAAAGCGTTGCTTTTCTTCTTTCATTCAAAGATAACAGCGGCTGCAGCACATCGAGAGCTCCAAAACGTTTACGGAGATGCTGCTCTAAGTGAAACAACGTGACGTGATTGCTTCCATCGCTTCAAAGACGGTGATTTTGATATTGACGACCGCCCGCGTGAAAGAAGGCCATAAACCTTCAAAGATGCTGAATTGGAGGCATTGCATGACGAGGATCCATGGCGTTTCGAAAATAAGCTTGCTTAAGTATTAGGGGTTATCCGCCAAGCCATTTCCAAGTGATTTCATGCGTTGGGAATGATTCAAAAGCAAGGGATTTAGGTTCTTTATGATTTGAAGCCAATGAACATTGAGCGTTATTTTTTCGCTTATGAACAACTGCTTCAGCGCCAAATAAGGAAGAGTTTTCTTCATCGCATCGTGACAGGTGATGAAAAATGGATTTATTACAGCAGCCCAAAGAGAAGAAAGTCATGGGGACTGCCTGGTCATGCTTTTACGTTGTCGGCTCGGCCCAATCTTCACGCTGCGACGATTATGCTCTGTATTTAGTGGCAGCAGGTTGGTATTTTTTATTATAAGCTGTTAATCTAAACCAAACTATTACTGGTCAGAGATATCGAATTCAATTGATGCGATTAAGCCAAACCTCACGCAAAAAACGGCCACAATACGAGCAGAGGCACGAAGAAGTGATTTTACTGTATGACAATGCTCGGCCTCACGTTTCCGGGCCTATTAAAACCTACTTGGAAACGGTTAAACGGGAAGTTTCATCCCACCTGCCATATTTTCCAGATATTGCGCTGTCCGATTATCACTTGTTCCTTTCGATGGCACATGGTCTGGCTGATCAGCAATTTCGCTGAAATGGAGATATCAAATTGGCTTGATTCGTGGATAGCTTCAAAAGACGAACACTTACCGTATCAGTATTCAAGGTCTACCAGAAAAATGGGAAAAAGTTGTAGCTAACGATGGGCAATACTTTGAATGATTTATTTGTTACCATTTTTACAATGAAGTTGCATTTTCATCAAGAAAAAACAGCGAGAACTTGGTTGCGTACCTAATAAATATAATAATCATTAAAATTCAACTGACGTGTACTAATATGAGGGTCAAGATAAATTTTCGCAAAAATTGTTATAATACGATTATTAATAACATAATATTCGTAATGTCATAATCAGCGAACTACATAGACCCATCACTTGCTCTCGAGATACAGCTTTTAATGATTACCCTAGTTGAATGCCTTCTATCAGGAGAACATTAAGCATACAGATATTCAGCTTTTTAAAAATTATTTCTACATTCCTCCAAAATTTTGATCATATTCACGATTTCGTTTGTTCCGTAGGCTGCCATATTAAAGATAGGTAATTATTTAAGTTCTAAAAGTTATGATTTCTCATAAGATACAAATAAGCGGAGATATCGTTGCTGTATTCCCGTCTGCTTTCTGATTGCAGGATGATAGTCATGGTCATACTAACCTAGAAAGAGCTATAAACTAGTCGCACATAACCATGAATTTCTGAAAATCAACAGATTTTTACTAAATTTTGCACACGGAGGTTTTTGGGATCGCTGATTACAAAACCGAGGTCAAACTTAAAAAATTAAAGTAGGTGGATCCAAGATGAATGACGAAACTCATAAAAGAAAACTAACAGACTAAATTTAGCAGATAGGAATTTATGGGACCGCTGATTTTGAGTTCGTCGTTAAAGTTACTAAATCACATAGTAAATCGACTTAATCTACTATTTTTGATCCACCATCTTAAATTTTTTTAAATCTGGCCTTGGATTCGTGATCAGCGGCCCCAGAAGCCCCCGTAAACTTAATTTAGTAAAAATTATTCGAATAAAACTTTTGTTCGCAATTTTAACCCGATGTTCCGAACTTTTCCAAGTTCCTCAACCTCGAAGCTGTTATCCTACCGATATCTTTTGTTTCTCGATATCTGTGCTACTTACTATTTCTCCTCTATTGTTTTCTCTCTTCGGTATATCAAGTCAGTATTCCTTCTTTCTAACTTATCACTTTTCTTCACTTTCAAACTGTTACTCTTTATTATTTTGCAACGTACAACGACTTAATAATGACTCTCTCTCTCTTTATCGCCACTCTCCCCTCTCCCCTCTCCCTCTCCCCTCTCCCTCTCCCCTCTCCCTCTTCCCTCTCTATCCTTCTCCCATCTTTCTCCCTCTCTCTCTCCCCTTCCTCTCCATATCCCTCTCCCTCTTCCTCTCCTTCTCTAAGGTTTCAGCTGATATCTGATGGTTGGAGTATAAAGTTGATTAAACGGCAGCGACCGAAGGAATGATTTTTTTCTTCCCCGTCGCATGGCTCATTAACTCGGTTTTTACCTAGAAGTTTTTCTTCTACTTCCGACTAAAGATGTATCGGAATTTGCAGGTTTCGCATTTTCAATCGTGGGGATCGGTGCAGTGTTTGCAGTTTGCCTACGCGCAGCTCGTAATATGATACTCTTTGGAACTTTTTCTTGTGATTTGAGAGAGAGAATAGTGCCTTATTATAAATAACTTAATATAAAATAGCTGTTAAAATATAAATATATTTGTTAAATTAACCCTGAATAAATTGTAATTAACTTAAATAACTAAACTTAATTCGAAAAAAATATAAATATATCTAAATAAACTGTTGGGAGTGTGAATAAGTTCTCGCTGTTTCACCGTCAGATAGCGGTACAAAAATTTTGTGTGTATAATTCAAGATAATAATGCATCTATATTGAAGTTCTGTAACCTTGTTTAAAATCAGTACGTGTCTTTCCATTAACCTATAAAGAACATTTTTTTTTGTAGCGTAAAACATGTCAAATTTCGTCTCGAATGAACCATTTTTGCGGGGAATCTTACTACACTATTTTATTCAAAAGAGATCTGCAGCTGAAGCACACAGAATTCTTGTAGAAACCCATGATGATCATGCCCTGTCGGAAAGAACATGCAGAGATTGGTTTTATCAATTTAAAATTATTGATTTTGATGTTCAAGATAGAGAAAGCAGTGGTGCACCAAAAAAGTTTTAAAACGAGGAATTGGGAACATTACTTGTTGAAGATCCATATCAGACGCAATCCAATGTTGCAGAATCATTAGATGTTGATCGAACAACAGTTTTGAAACGTCTGACAGCATTAAGAGTGATACGAAAAAAAAGATCTTGGGTGCCATACGAACTGAAGCCGAGAGACGTCGAATGGCGTCTTGTCACGTGTGAACACCTGCTTTTAAGACAAAAAAGAAAAGATTTGTTACATCATATTGTGACTGGTGATGAAAATTGGATATACTACAGTAATCTCAAGCGTAACAAATCGTGGGTTAAGCCCGGCGAAGCAGTTTGGCATCAACGCCAAAGCGAAACATCCACGGTTTCAAGTTCATGCTGTGCATTTGGTGGAATCAGCTGGGGGTAATGTATTACAAGCTGCTCTAACCCAACCAAACAATCACAGGAAATCTCTATCGATGACAATTAATGCGTTTGAGCCGAGCATTGAAAGAAAAACGGCCGCTATGTGAACAAAGACAGGATAAGGTGATTTTGCTGCATGATAATGCTCAGCCGCATGTCGCGTCACCGGTCACAACATACCTGGAAACGCTGAAATGGGAAGTTCTTCTCTACCCGCCGTACTCTCCAGACATTGCGCCTGATGATTACCATTTATTTTGATCGATAACTAATGGCCTGGCTGAGCAGCACTTCACTTGATATGAAAAAACTAAAAAATGGATCGATTCGTGGATAGCCACAAAAAAAGTGTCGTTTTTTCGACGTGGGATTCAAATGCTGCCAGAAAGATGGCAAAAAATAATCTTCAGCGATGGGCAATACTTTAATTAATTCGTTTTTTTATTATTTTTGTTAAATAAAGGATATATTTTTACAAAAAACGGCGCGAACTTTGTGTATATCTCCTCATTGAAAACAGAACTTTTCTGATGTGTGATATGCGCTGTAGTAAGTAAAGAAATAAAGTTTTTATCTGTTTCTATGATGTCTAAAACTATATCAGAATTATGTTTTTTACCTGGATCAATTTAAGTTAAGTCGGAGATGGTCTGCTTCGCGGTCGCCACTCCAACAGACAACTCATTAAAATGTTTAACTTGAATTAAATTAAATATTTATGTGGGTTAAAAGCTTTTTATTATGTTTTTTTACGCTTTCAACAACAATCTTATTAGCTTGTGATAATTTATTATCTAAGTTGGTTGTCATATTATTTTCTATTTCTATAATTCTCTTTTTTATGTCATTGTTTAAATTTAACAACATTGACTGACATTCACGATATAAAATAAGCAAAGCGATTCGATTTTAAATATGACTCGTAACATCATTTATACTTATTGATAGTTAATCTATGTACAATTCAAGACTTGATAATTTAATGACTTTGATGTGCTATTAATTTTGTTTGAAATAGATGCTTTAGTATCAGTCAGAGTAGTATTTATTTAAGTGTAAAAATTATCAGATTAGTCTGCCAGAGTGGCCATCGCAGTGATACTCTTTTCCTGCTTTGGTATGGGTGCGCATGAGGCCGATACTAAAAAAAATGTTTGATTTTTTAAATAAGTGTCAAATAACTGTCCAATGACTGGTGTCGACACGGATAAATGCATACTATCATCTTCTAATGATGCATTTAAGGTATCACTGACTGCCATTAAATCGCCGTTTTTCTGCTTTAACAACGTATTACAATTTTCGCATATAAAATTTCTATCGGATTTTTATTAATTATAATTTTGCGAAGAGTTTTTTTGTCGCGAATGTTATGAAAGTTTTTATTACATTTGTGACAAGTGTGTAGTATACTATTTTTCCTGTTAATTTTTCTGCATTTTGGGCAGGCAGACGGTGCCATTAGTTCAGTAGGATACTCAATGTACTGTCTAATCGATCAATAAATAGTCAGCCAAATAATACTGATCAACAGCAGGTAAGTGATAAAAACCAAGTTTTAGTTAAACACGCGTCAATCGTACAAAATATAAAAAATAAAAATTTAAACATAAAAAATTTATACCTTAAAAATAAAATAAAATAAAGTAAATATAAAGCTAGAATTGATTGGATTTGAATAGGTCCTTGCAAAAACTGCAGTTCCTCTCTTCAAACCAGTTTGAATTTCTGCGGGCTTCGGCATTCAACAGGTAAGGTAGGCAGTAGACAATACAACAACAAGTGACTAGATGCGTTGCTTTTCATTTCTTCGACTTTCAGGTAGGTTTCCAAATAACTTCGCATTGACTTTTTCAGAGATGCATAAAAAATGCGGAATAACTTTCAAAATTTTTAGTAAACTTATCACGGTAATTTCGAGGCAACAAATAGTTTAATTGACTAAAAAATTTGTATAAATTGAAGCCCCGAATAAAACCTTAACTCTGTAAAGCAAAACTAACAAAAAGAGTGTGAGAAGACAAGAGAAAATGCTTAAGTATAAGAAGCAAAGTTAAGTGAACTATCACTCACCACCAGAGAGAGAAAGAGAGAATTGGCCCGTTTCAATCTCCAACAGTAAGTCCAAACATAATTAAAAATTGTTTCTTGTGTATTCTTTTCTATCTATTCTTTTTCTCCAAAACGATATTTAGACGATATGCGTCTGATTATCTTTTTACCTTTCGACATTGGTTAGGCCCTTTTCCAGAGCAAAATTAGGGACAGATTTCTTTTTTTAAAATCGAGACTTTTACGTTTACTCAATTCCGAATCTCACTCCTAATCTCAAGGTAAAACTACCAATTAAAATGAGCACACGAGCAATACGTTTATTTAAACTAAAATTAATAAAATACGAGAACTTATCGCGTTTTTACGCAAGCTCAGGGCGCCAGCTACAATCGTGTAGTGCGGTTTCTTGCGCGGCTAATACTTTGCGCGGCTAACTTACGGTTAGAGTGGTCGCGGGCGTACAGCATACAACAACGACCGAAAATGGCGCGTAACACGCGACGCGGTCGCACACACTCAGCCGAGAAGGATACGTGGACGATTCGTTGCAGGGATGCCTCCTGGTAACAGCTGCTGCACCTTGGTGCACTTACCAGATATTCTTCCACGCTTCGGACTACTACACGGTTTTCTCTCGTGCGCTCGTTCGTATAGTTTACAAAAACAAAATCTTAATTCGCGACTGCTGCCTACGATTATCCCGAAGGGAGTGTCGACTGCTTGCTAATTGTGACTTTTCGCTAAAACGGATCCGAACGGAGTGAACGAGAAGCTCTTGTGTGGCACTCTCACGAGCGCGGATTTTAGATCATCGTTCTGCGCCGGCGCAACGTACCTGTAAAGTACGTTACGCGACGCAGCCGCCGCGCGCGCTCAGCGCTGTCGGCAGTTGATATTACTGCTCGCAAGTAGCGCGCGTTAAGGTTATCCGCTCACGAGTGCCAGTGTTATTGTGTCTTCCCTGGAGCGGCGAGAATCTACCTCAGGTGTACAGAGAGTCAAGGTAAGTCGACGCGTTCCATAGCTGGTAGGCGTCGACTAATTTGCCTCCTCTTTTTCATTTTCAGGTGCGGCAGTTCGGCGGATCAACGGCTGCTGATCGAACGATGAGCTGTGGAGAAAGCGAAGCAGCGGTGTCGGGGACAGCGAGAACCTGCTTGCAGCGACAGCGAGGCAACACTATTAGACACCTCCAGGTGCGTAATTACTTGCACTTAAATGCTGTGCTCATGTGTTTTGCCTGTCTTTTAACCTCCACTTCCACTTTCCTATGATGTTGTGTGGCAGCTTGTACTCCTCTTCCAAGGTACAGCTGCTATTATTATTTCCTTCCTTGTCTGATTACTGTCTGGGAGGTTGCAGGTACGTGGACCATTACAAGGGCAGAAAGGAGCTTGGAGAGGAAGGAGCTTGGAGAGGAACCCTGTTGCAGCGTGTACAAGCACTGCCTCGAATAGCAAGGGGCTCCTGAGACTAGCTCCTCGCTAGAGCCTGTGATTGAGCTCGAAGCCCCTGTACCCGGGGGAAGGTAAGGTATGCACAGCCCTGCGTGGCTGTTAGTTAGGGTCAGCGTGGCAGTCCTGCGAGGCTGCCAAGATTGTAAACGGGGATACAGCAGGCTACGAGGAAGCGTACAGACTGTGTATTAGCCTCCTCATGTGACTGGTGCAAGACACCACGTCACAACTCCCCCCCGCCAAACCGTGAATATGGGAGAAGTAAAACGACTCCATATTCACTGTTTGATCCTAACTGGGATCGAACTTAGTTATATTCGCCTCGCGTTTGCACTTAGCCTAAGGTGAGCGGTCTTACTTGCAACGGTGTAGGTGTGTGGCAGAACGTTGTGGTGCGGACATCGTCTTCTGCAGCGTAGCTCATCCGCATTGGTGTTCTAGCTAAAGTGTACGCGGTGTACGGGTGCACGCGAAATCACTAGGCGAACTCGAGTCTGAACGAATAATCTTGCTTGTCGGTTATTTACGCGACTGGCTCGACCCTTGGGCAAAAATACAATAAAAAAAACAGATAAAAGTACAAAAAACTATTATCGTTACGCAAATTGTCCTAACGACGCGGTCTCTCATAACCCGCTCCAACATTTAATACCACTCATACCGAAAGAAATGAAATACTTAATATTAATACACGCATAATTTAAATAAAAAGAACATATAAATAAGATAGCCAGTAATTTTAATCATACCGTGCTTACCTAGTGCAGTAGCGGTACTATTCGACAGCCGCATTGCTGTTCGATAATAAAAAAAAACAAATTGGTTACCTTGGTGGCCCGCTGCCAGTGGGCGGTTATAAAAAACATGCTGAGTTTACTCGTTGCCTCGTCGGAGAGTGGCACGTAGCAGGATGCGAGTGCGACATGCAGCTGTGGCTCGCTGGTGGCACGAGCGGTTCGCGCCAACGCGGGTAATAATAGCAAGAAAAAATTTGAAAAGGGTGGGAGCAAAAAAAAAACATAAGAAAAATGATAAATAAAAAGATAAAAGAAAAATTATGCTTTGCTGGCTTGGGGTGATTGGTGGCAAACCAAAACCAAAGTAAAAAAAAAGCAAAACAAAATTATAAAAAAAAACCAAATTAAAAAAAAACCAAAAAAAAAAGAGGGAGCAAGAAAACCAAAAAAAATATAGCATGCAGTATACTGGTGGGATGAGCGGGATAGGCAATAGGGGTAATAAAGCACACTAATCTGCTAATATAAACTATATTAATTATAGAATATACAAAAACTAAACCAAAATAAGCGGCGGCGGTGCTATATAAAACAAAACAAAAACTTTGCAAAACAGAATCAAACAACAAAAAAAAATTTCTTAACGGGAACGCGGTGGTACGTAGCGTTACAAGTCGCTTACGTGGATTTTGGTGCGCTTATTCGAGTTGGTATCTTCGACTAGGTAGACTACCAGTGAGAGTACCTTGACGATGGTCGCTGGCCCTACGAATCGCGATGCCATTTTTGCTATGAATCCTTCTCCAGCGGAGGACAAGTGGTGTTGGCGGCGGCACACTAAATCGCCTACTCGATATTGACCGTCGCGTCGACGGCGGTTGTAATGAGTGGATTGTTTTGCGGTCGCTTGCTCGATGTGTCGTTTTACTAGATCATGTACCGCGGGTAAGCGGGTTACACGTTCGAGCCATTGTTCTGCATCGGGCGGCCGTACAGGGGCGGGATGTTCAAGATGTTTGCGAAGAGTCATGCAAGGTTGCGGGTTACGGCCGAAATTGAGGAATGCCGGGAAAAATTTGGTCGATGAATGCACCATACTGTTAAGCGCGAAGGCGAATTCATTTAGGTGCATATCCCATTCGCGGTGATCTTCGCTGAGAAAACTATTAATCATCGTACGCAAATTCTGATTAACGCGTTCTACGGGGTTGGCCTGCGCATGGTACGGAGGAATGGTGGACTGCGTCACTCCGTACTGCTGCAGCCGCTCGGTTACCGTTTTGTTAGCGAATTCGGTCCCATTGTCCGTCAGCAGGACCTTAGGACAGCATCATCGGCTTATTATCAAGTCATCGAACGCCTGCATTACGCTCTTCGCGTCGGCTTACCGTAACGCGCGGATTTCGACATGGCGCGTAAAGAGGTCCTTAAACACTATCGCATAGCAGTGCCCTTGTTTTGATGGTGGTTTTGGCCTGATCACGTCCGCGGCAACTACCGTCCACGGTCCATCAATGTATCGCTCCCCCATCAAGCCAGCGGGTGCTTGCTGCGATACCTTGTGCGCTTGGCAAGCGCGTACATAGTGACAGGTATCATAGTATATGCCAGGCCAGTAATAATAGGTGGCGAGCCGTGCATACGTTTTCTCGACACCGAGATATCCCGCTTGCGGTGTATCGTGCGCTTCAAACAATGCTTTAGCGCGGTCGCTCTGCGGTAATACTAGCTTCCACGCATCTAGATCTGGCACTAACGGGTCAATCAGCTGGCTCGGCCGGTGCACGTATAACAGCTTGTTGTCAATACGCCAATCTGGGAAGATGTGCGGGCGGGTGCGGACAGCTAGCAAGCGTCGTTGGTACCATTTGTCGTTCGTGTGCGCAGACGGAGCTACAGTGGCGGCTTCTACATTATTCTCGAGCGCACGGGAGAGTGCGTCCGGCACTTGATGCAACGCGCCTTTACGATGCACGAATTTGATGGAATATTGCTGCAGCATCGTGTTCCATCGCCCTAAGCGGCCTGCGGGGTCCTTTAAATTATGTAACCACAAGAGGCTATGGTGATCGGTAATCGCCGTAAACTCCTCCCCTTAGAGGTAACCTTTTAGCCGTTCGATGGACCAGAGCACCACCAAGCACTCCTTTTCCGTTACGGAATAGTTGCGCTTGGCTTTAGACAGAACACGGCTCACAAAATAGATCAAGTACTCGTGTCCGTCAACCTCTTGTGTTAGAACGCCTGCGATGGCGTAATCACTCGCATCCGTTTGCAGCGTAAACGGGCGGGTGAGATCCGGGCAAGCTAGTACAGGTGCTTGCGTTAGAGCTTGCTTCATTTAAGCGAAGGCTAGCTGTTGTTCCTCGTTCCAATGCCAACGAATGCCTTTCTGCATAAGTTGTGTGAGCGGTGCTTTATATGCTGCCAGATTATCGATGAAACGCGAATACCATGCTACCATGCCTAAAAATCGCCTCAGCTGGCAGGCGTTCGTTGGTGCGGGATACTCGACAATCGGTTTGATTCTGTCGTCGTCGAGCTTCAAACCTTCTGCGTTTACGACGTAGCCTAAGTAGCGAACTTCAGCGCAGCAGAACTCAGATTTTCCTCGATTTAGTTGCAAATTGTCTTCTTTAAATGCCGCGAGCACTCGTTCCAGCCACTGCAAGTGCTCTTGGAACGTAGAAGTGACGATAATTACGTCGTCCAAGTAGGGAAAGACGTGCGGTTCCCACTGCGGCTTGATAAGGCGGTCCATTATTCGCTGCAACGTTGCGGGGGCGTTCGTTTAACCGTACGGCATGCGCGTAAATTGGTAAAGCCCGCGTCCAGGGATGCAGAAAGCGATGATTTCTTTGCTTGCGGTGTCAAGCGAGACTTGGTGATACGCTTGACTGAAATCGAGCTTAGAGATGTAGCGAGCCGATCTAAGCTTGTCTAAAATATCGTCCATGTTGCAGAGGGGATAAGCGGAGCGTTTGGTGACAGCATTGATGCGCTGGTAGTCAATGCAGAAAAGCCATTTTCAATTAGCTTTAGGTGCTATTACCAGACAGCTGCACCACGGGCTGTCGGACGGCTCCATGATACCTTCGGCAAGCATGCGATCGATCTCATCGTATGCGATTTGCAGCATCTTCGGCGAATATCTGCGCACATGTTGCTGAGTTGGCGCAGCTCCTTTCACGTCGATGGTATGCACTGCTAAGTTGGTTAATCCTAGCGATGCAGGTGTTGGCGAGATCAAGCGGTCGAGCAGAGCATTTAGCTGCTCTTGCTCGTCGTCGGTTGCCACTACGAGTCCGCCGACGGTCGCGACGGCCGAGAAGATCGCCGGGTCGGACCCGTACGGATAGAACTGATGCACCACGCTCCGTGGTGTCCACCAGGTATCCGTGCCATAATCGATCTTCAATTTAAACAGCCTCTTGAAGTCGATGCCCAGGATGCAATCGTATTGCAATCCATCTGCCACGAAGAAAGGAAGCGTGCGCCTTTCTCCATCGATGGAGACAGTCACATCTAGCACTCCCTGGATTGCCACTGCTCCTAAATCTGCCACGTTAATCGTATTAGCCGCAGGGCTGAGCTTGTTTTGCAACAACTTGCTTAAATCCTTTCCCAGAAACGAATGGACGGCGCCATCGTCCAGTAAGCCTCTGAGCTTCAAACCGTTGAGCTCAATATTAAAAAATAGCCGTACTTTGCTGAGGTGCAGTTTACCTTGGATCAGCGACGGCGGCGGATCCAATGGTGCTGCTGCTGGAGATTCCGTTGCAGCGGAAACCTCAACTGCGTCACGCGGCGGCGACAGGCGTGGCTGGTCGGGATGAAGCTGCCCGCGGCGTGGAGCTGCTTTTTGGCTGCGCGAGGACCCGCGAGCTCCTAACGAGTCCCCTGCGGTGCGTTTCTTGCCCGTGGAGACGCTCTGCATCGATTGCAGTCCCTGCGCAGTACATTTGGTTGCCCGCATCCGTAACATTTTGGGGCTCTCGGGCATTCCGCAGCCCAATGCCCTAGCTGATCACATCGACGGCACGGTTCTCGCTGCTTACGAGCTTGCGGCAAGTTATCCGGCTGGTCATTAGCGGCATCTTCTACAGCGCGCGGCGGCGCGGTGCTGCTGTTTGCGTGATAATTAGAATTACGCTGCCGCTGCGAGGGCACGTTAGCGGGTTGCAGAAGCGGCTGTATTTCGGCCTGCTTTACCGCCGATGACTTGGGGGCGGTTGTGCGCGTAATCGCTAGTGGGCGCGGCTTTTTAGGCGGAGTTTAAGCTTGCAACGAAGCCGGAGGCTTAAATTGCAAATGCTGCTGCAGGAGGTGATCCTCCGAAGCGCTCGCGGTGGCGACGAAGTCCGTGCTATGATTCGTGTCGTCGATATCCATAAGGCGCGCCGTTTCTACGGGAGCAGCTTTAACTGAACGTACCGGGTGCAGCAGCACGTACGTGTCCTTGGGGAAAAACGACTTCTCGGGTGGTGGAGGAGGACGATAAGCCTTGTCCTGCAACTTCTTCGTCTCGAACTTTTGCCCCAGACGCTGCAGCTCGACAAAATCACGGACGCGGTCGCGCGAAACAGCTTGCCTATACGCTAGATGGGGGTTGCGGCACGCGCAACCTAATTGCTCTGACAAGAACATTAGCGGTCGCACTTGGTCGAGCAGATTGCGGAATTTCAACAGGAACGTAGATATACCTTCTTGCTGGCCTTGTGTCCGCCTGCCGATCTCGTGGCGCAAGCGGTCTTGCAGATTGTCGGCGCCATACTGCAACCGCAATACGTCGAGAAAATCAGCGTAAGTTTGCCAGCGGTTGTGTTCGCGGCGAAACCAGTACCATGCCTCTTCGTCGAGACCCGCCGGCAGAGCTTTAACAATATCTCCGAGAGTCAAGCCGTATGTCTCCCGACACTGATTCAGGTTGGTCAGGAATCTTTCGGGGTCTTGCTTCTGCCTCCCTTTGAAAGAAATGCGCCACTTTTCCAGTATCTCGCACGTTTGCTTTTCGCGCAGAAACGTGGAGTTGTCGAAAATAAGCTGCGTGGCGTTAGTTTGCGCGTGCCGAGGCGCTGAAGCTTCCAGCGGAGGTCTTAGAGGTGCGTAGTACCTCTCCGCTCTGTGCGGCTGTTGCGGATTGAACACTGCGGGACGCGGAGGCGGTGGCGGTGCAAACCGATTCGGCCGTCGAACCTCCGGTGATTGTGGGTGCGTTGCGTAAGCCTCTTCGTCAGGAAATACCTTATGATTCCTGGTGACACGCCAAGGGGCCGGTGGCAACGGCTGCACAGCGAACTCGTCAAACGGGGCGGTTGCGTGCGCTGCTTCGTAGTGCTGTACTTTGGGCCTTTGCTGTTCTCGTGGAGCGTCCACGGCTGGCTCCGGATACGTTGCCGCGGTCCGTCGGTCTTCCGTCGGCCTCTGGTTCTCAACCACGTACGTCCAGAACGGGTCAAATTCTTCGAGGGCGGCTGTACGGCCTACCGCGGGTGGTACGCGGTAGCTGGTGGCTGCTCCGTGGGACGTACGCTCTACGGGGTCCGTTAATTCCATCGGCGAGTCCCTGCCAAGTCGGCCAATTGTTTGATGTAGCCGCGTGGACTGCGCACGGGGCGGCGGAGGGGTCTCCTTCGCACAAGCTCTCTCCGGCTCGGTTTCGGCGATACGCACTCGCGGTGCGCGGGTATCAGGCTCGCCCAGCGGCGTCCGTGCCGCTTCCGACGATGTGCTATCCCATGCACGCTCGGCCAGCCGTAAGAAAACCGAAATATTAGGCGCTTGCGATCACGCGGGAGAATCGAAGTTCGGACTTAAACTGCGCGGTATAATTGGTTCCACGTCAAGCGGCGGAAGACGGCTGTAAGTCGCGCGCTCATCCTGTGCGGGGTTCCATGAAGCGGCATCGGCTCCTAGTAGGCGACGGAGCTCATACCTTTCCAGCCGCTCTCGCACTACGTATGTATCGCAGTCGATGTTTATTTCACATCGTATTGCGTTTTCGAACACGCGTCTGTCGGTTGCGGTGTAAATAGCATACCGAATGGAACTTCTGAGAATCTCAGGCTCCAGCGAAATCATATCACGGTTGACGGCGCGATCCAAATCCACTCTGCGACACTAATAATAAAAAACTAAACCACGAGAAACCAAATAGTTGCAACGATGGGAGCGACGACGTACAATAACGACACGCAACGTTACGGCGAAACGAGCGAAATATCACGCTTAGTATAGTCAGCTTAACGCAAATTCCAAAACTGGGACGAATAGCTCGAGTACGTGCTCGGTTAGCTCTGCTGAGGAAGTTAACTTCCACCTAAACAGCTGCTGCCACGCAAACGAAAAATAAGACGAACACGAATACAAAATTAACTCGAGCACACTAGCTCGCAAATCGTTGCTGAAACTTACGTTGAACTGCTTCTTGACTGCTACGGCCAAATCCGCTAACTCAAGCAAAGCTAAAAACTAGAGAACAAAAAAAGCTAATAATTCGCTCGCATGCGTCAGCGCAGGATGCGTAATGCAACATGCTTAATCCGGTAAATGCTCTATAGTATGGTGCTAGGCGGGAGAAGGTTAGGCTAGCGGGAGACAGTCGTGGTCCGCGACAAACTATGCAAAAACAAACGGGGAAAAGTAGCAGAGAAATGCTCGCGAGGCGAAGTCCGGGTGCAGAAAAATGGCCACTGAGTAAGCAAGCAGTGCTATAACCGAAAATAGTTCCGACGGATACGAAACAAAATAAATTTTTGCTAAAAATTGAAAAAAATATATATAAATCAGATATAATTTAAAATCACAACATGCAACATAATCATAAATACAATTAAATATCCGCTACGGCCACTTGCAGCACGGTTCCGGGTCAGCGTGTAAAAAAAACGAAACAAAACAGCACAAAATAATTTTATGAGTGGTGTCAGAGTGAGCGGCGGGATATTCGTCTTCTTGCAAGACGATGTAGCGGCGACGGCGCACCCTGCCGGGAGCGAAAACACAGGCAAACGAAAAAATAATTCCTCGAGACTACGGAAAATTATAAAAAAAAAATGGATAATAAAAAAAAAAAATTAAAACTCAGTAAAAAGTAATTTATTAAAAGAAATTTATTTAATTAAAAAAAAATTCTAATACAAAAAATTTATTCCATTAGTAAAAAATTAAAAAAAATTATTAATAAAAAAAA
This sequence comes from Chalcis sispes, assembly GCA_949987625.1. Classification (NCBI taxonomy): domain Eukaryota; kingdom Metazoa; phylum Arthropoda; class Insecta; order Hymenoptera; family Chalcididae; genus Chalcis; species Chalcis sispes. The sequence goes on along the minus strand of OX465095.1, from coordinate 38,730,553 downwards.
ATTTATTATCTTTGACTTACTAAAAAAAGCCCAAAAAAAATATTTAAATTGCCAAAAGAAACAAGAAAAAACGAAAAAAAAAAATGATTATTTTAACCGCTTCGAAGCGCCAGTCGTAACTTGCGTCGTGCTAACCTCCGTAGTTGAGACGCGCGCCAGTTGATACACGTTCAAGCGCGGCGCTACACTCGCAGCTATCGGGCTGACGTCACAGCTCCACGACAGATAGGTACTTACTGTAACACACGCGGTGGGGATAACAGCAGCAGTACACAACACTAACACACAAAAAAAAATTTAATTTAAATCAATATCATGCAAGATAATTTTTGATTAGATTTTTAGAAAATTCTACCGGTAGGCAGCAAGCCAAACGCAGCGAAAACAATGAAAATACAAAAATAATAGAAAAAAAAATAAATTATTTTAAGAAAAAAATTAATTTTATCATAACAAAATTTATACAAATTTTTAGAAGTACTGACGAATCGTTAACTTCAAAAAAAACTAAGTTAAAATTTTACCTGACTCTCGCAACTTTCTTCAAAACAATTTGTTTTGAAATTATCGCAAGTAGTCTCGATCTTACCGCTGAATGCGCACACTCGAATAAGCTTACCAATCTCTGACGTGGCGTATGCGAGCGCCAGCGCTACTGCGCGGCTTACTCGCGTGGTCGGTCAAGATGGCCGCCTACTGGCTTCCTTTCTACCTCGTCCTCGTCCGGCCGCGTGTGCTTTTACGACGCGCGAAAAATGGCGGCGAACGGCGAGTTCAAGAATGCGGTATTTGCTTACGACTGCGACTACCATACATGCACTTCACACCACACTGTCTCTGCTTTTATTATTCACAAATTCACTGTCCTCACACATACACACGATTGCGCAATCCCGAAAATTTTTCGCAAATCAGCGTGATTTGTGTCGGCCTCACGTTGTCAGCGTCAATTTTGTAACGCCACTGGGGATCAGGGTGGCGTACAAATGTTATGGGAGGGAACGGGTGGATTGCTCACTCGTGCAAGGTAAAACTACCGATTAAAATGAGCACACGAACAATACGTTTATTTGAACTAAAATTAATAAGATACAAGAATTTATCGTGTTTTTACTCAAGCCCAAGGCGCCAGCTACAATTGTGTAGCGCGGTTTCTTGCGCGGCAAATACTTTGTGCGGCTAACTCACGGTTAGAGTGGTCGCGGGCGTACAGAATACAACAACGACCGAAAATGGCGCGTAACACGCGACGCGGTCGCACACACTCAGCCGGGAAGGATACGGGGACGATTCGTTGCAGCGATGCCTCCTGGTAACAGCTGCGGCACCTTGGTGCACTTACCAGATATTCTTCCACGCTTCGGACTACTACACGGTTTTCTCTCGCGCGCTCGTTCGTATAGTTGACAAAAACAAAATTTTAATTCGCGACTGCTGCCTAAGATTATCCCGAACGGAGTGTCGACTGCTCGCTAATTGTGACTTTTCGCTAAAACGGACCCGAACGGAGTGAACGAGAAGCTCTTGCGTGGCACTCTTGCGAGCGCGGATTTTAGATCATCGTTCTGCGCCGGCGCAACGTACGTGTAAAGTACGTTACGCGACGCAGCCGCCACGCGCGCTCAGCGCTGTCGGCAGTTGATATTACTGCTCGCAAGCAGCGCGCGTTAAGGTTATCCGCTCGCAAGTGCCAGTGTTGTTGTGTCTTCCCTGGAGCGGCGAGAATCTACCTCAGGTGTACAGAGAGTCAAGGTAAGTCGACGCGTTTTATAGCTGGTAGGCGTCGACTAATTTGCTTCCTCTTTTTCTTTTTCAGGTGCGGCAGTTCGGTGGATCAACGGCTGCTGATCGAACGATGAGCTGTGGAGAAAGCGAAGCAGCGGTGTCGGGGACAGCGAGAACCTGCTTGCAGCGGTAGCGAGGCAACACTATTAGACACCTCCAGGTGCGTAATTACTTGCACTTAAGGGGTTACCCCCAGTTGTAGATCAACAAAAAAGGCCTTTTTCATGAATTTTTTTAAAGAAAACTACAAAACTTTTTTAAACGATTATTATATCATCTTAAAAAATACATCTTGAAGAACTTTCAGTAATTTTTTTATTGCAAAATATTACATTGTTAAGTGGCAAATGGCCGCCAATGAAATAGTGTTTTTATTTATACGGTTTGCCGTGACCAACATTGCGGCAAAGTGAATCATTTGAAACAAAAAATGTAGATAGATTTAGTTAAATATAAATATAAACTAGTCTTTAATCGAAGGATTTAAAAAAATATTTATTTTTTACAAAATAACGGACAGTCAAAGTTAATGGTTTGATTTTAACGAAAAAAAACGGCCGTTTTTTGGCTATGAAACGGCTATTTTTTTTTTAAACAAAAATTAAACGATTAAAGACTACATTTTTATGTATTAAGTAAGCTTGCAACATTTTAAGAAGATCGGTTTATTAATGTTTGAGTAATCTTGGTCACCGACTTTAGAAATGCTATTTTGAGAAAAACGCGTTTAAAGTTTCAATTGCCGGTTGTTTACACAACGGATTCTTCTCTCTCAACGCTCATATCTCGGTCAATTTTGTTTGGATTGACTTGAAATTTCCAGATCATATTCTCAGATACTTATACTTCAAAAAAATGCAATGAACAAAATATCGATTTTTTCAAAGTCGCAAGTGGGGGTAACCCGTTAAATGCTGTGCTCATGTGTTTTGCCTGCCTTCTAACCTCCTGTTCCACTTTTCTATGATGTTGTGTGGCAGCTTGTACTCCTCTTCCAAGGTACAGCTGCTATTATTATTTCCTTCCTTGTCTAATTACTGTCTGGGAGGTTGCAGGTACGTGGACCATTACAAGGACAGGAAGGAGCTTGGAGAGGAAGTAGCTTAGAGAGAAAACCTGCTGCAGTGTGTGCGAGCACTGCCTCGAATAGCCAGGGGCTCCTGAGACTAGCTCCTCGCTAGAGCCTGTGATTGAGCTCGAAGCCCCTGTACCCGGGGGAAGGTAAGGTATGCACAGCCCTGCGTGGCTGTTAGTTAGGGTCAGCGTGGCAGTCCTGCGAGGCTGCCGAGATTGTTAACGGGGATACAGCAGGCTACGAGGAGGCGTACAGGCTGTGTATTAGCCTCCTTATGTGACTGGTGCAAAACACCACGTCACAAGGTATTTAAGAGCATTCGATGAGCCTGAGTCGCAGATTTCTTCATATTAAAGCAGAAAATTAAAGCCTCCCGCAAATGACGAGAATTTGGCTCGTAAGTTGACATGTTTAATCGAGAATAACTTTATGATGCAGACACAAATCGACTAATATTTCGATGGCGTTATGTTTACAAATACCTAAGCTTATTGTGTGACATTTATGATATATTTATTTTAACTATCACTTACCGCTACAGCCATCTATTGCAAAACGGCGGAAGAAAAGTTGTACACCCAATACTTGATCAAGACTTGTGTCAAATGCAACAAGAATTGGCAGGATCATTGTAAGTGACGCAACAAGCTATTTCAAAACGCCTGAGAGTCATGGGAATGATTCAGAAACAAGGAAATTGTGTGCCGTACGAATGGAAGCCGAGAGATGTTAAAAGGCGTTTGTGTGTTTATGAACAGCTGCTTGCAAGGCAAAGACGGAAATGATTTCTGCATCGCCTTGTGATTAGGGACGAAAAATGGGTTCACTATGATAATCCCAAGCGCAGAAAATCATGCGGATATCCCGGCCATGCTTCCACGTCGACGGCCAAACCGAATATTCACGGTTCAAGGTCATGCTCAGTATTTGGTGGGACCAGCTCGGCGTAGTGTATTATGAGTTGTTAAAACCGACTGAAACAGTCACAGGCAAACGTTATCGATCGCAATTAATGCGTTTGAGCTGAGCATTGAAAGACAAACGGCCGCAATGCAACGAGAGACATGATTAAGTGATTTTTTAGCATGACAATGCTCGACCCCATGTTGCGAAAGTGGTCAAGACATACTTGGAAACTTTGAAATGAGAAGTTCCACCCCACCCGCCGTATTCTCCAGACGTTGCTCCCTCGGACTATCACTTGTTTCGATCAATGGCACGCGGCCTGGCTGACCAGCACTTCCGGTTTTATGAAGAAGTAAAAAATTGGATGGATTCGTGGATCGATTCAAAAGATGACCAGTTTTTTCAACGCGGGATTCGTATGCTGCCCGAAAGATGGGAGAAAGTAGTGGCCAGCGATGGACAATACTTTGAATTATAAATGTATAACCAGTTTTTTACAATAAAGCCTCGAATTTCGGAAAAAAACGGCGGAAGCAAAGTTGTACACCCAATATGTAAAATTAATAATTGAAATAAGAAAACTTATTAGAGCATATTCAATGAAATCGCGAATTAAGAAAAAAATTACTTAGTAAATGCTAACAAATTTTTATCGTAAACATTGAAGAACTTCAAAAATACTAATTATTTTTGTAGGTTAACGTATAATAAAACTATTTTCTAATTTTAATTCAAACTCTAGTAAAACATTAATTTATTCTGTTTACTTATATTATTTGTTCTTTAATTATTTAGTTGTATCACACTCTACTATACTTTTAGTTTTTAAAACACTATATTTTCAATGATTTTACAATTTGCACTTTTAAAACTTGTCACATTTACTCTTTATTTTATTCTTTTCCTCATATAAATAAGAGACAGTTTTAACTCTTATAAGCAGTTTTCCTATAAAAGAAATATTATGTTGTTTGCGTGATCCCTAAAATACGCTCACATAATTACTTTACATTTTAATTTTAGTCGCATAAGATCAAGGAAAAATATTTAAAAAAAAAACTGAATTAAAATTACTTGTTTAATATTACAATAAACTAAGAATAAAATTCGCAATTTATTTTATATTGTAAATTCTCATCAAAATAAAAAAAACATTTAAAGGCAAGACAAAATTCGCTTGTTTGATATTACAATAAACTAAGAATAAAATTTGCAATTTATTTTATATCGTAAATTTTTGTCAAAATAAAAAAAATATTTAAAGACAAGACAAAAATCGCTTGCGCGATATTACAATAAACTAAGAATAAAATTCGCAATTCATTTTATATCGTTAATTTTTGTCAAAATAAAAAAAATGTTTAACGGCAAGACAAAAATCGCTTGTTTGATATTACAATAAACTAAGAATAAAATTCACAATGTCGCTTAGTAATAGTTATGTTGAACGCATCGCGGTAATACGTATTAAATACTACATCTTACACTTAAATAATGGTTCGTTAAGTTACATATTCATATATTAGGTGCGCAATTAAGTTCCCGATGATTGTCAATAGATGGCTCCAGCAGTAAGTGCTTGTCGATTTCAACATCCAAAATGTCATGAAGCAAGCTTAGACGCGTGTTAAACAAATCGCTTCGAATGTTAGTGATTTTATTTTGGCATCGTTTACTTTTGGTTGTATGAAAATGTCTTATTTTGTGCCAAATAATCATCATTTTCGGGGAGTGCTGCTTTTCTTTTTTTAAATAAAAAAAACGGTGGCTGAAGTACATCGGGAGCTCCAATATGTTTACGAAGATGCTGCTCTTAGTAAAACAACGTGCCGTGATTGGTCCCATTGCTTCAAAAACGGTGATATTCACGACTGTCTGCGTGAAAGCAGGCCAAAAACCTTCGGAGACGCTGAATTGGAGGCGGTGCACGACGAGGATCCATGGCATTCCGAAAATAAGCTTGCTTAAGAATAAGTTATCCATCAAGCCATTTTCGAGTGATTGCATGCGTTGGGAATGATTCAAAAGTAGAAAACTTGGGTTTCTTATGATTTGAAGCCAAGGGACGTTAAACGTTGTTTTTTCGCTTATGAACAACTGCTTCAGCGCCAAATAAGGAAGGGTTTTCTTTATCGCATTGTAACAGGTGATGAAAAATAAGTTTATCGCAGCAACCCAAAGAGAAGAAAGTTATGGGAACTGTCCGGTCATGCTTCTACGTCGTTAGCTCGGCTCAATATTCACGCTGCGAAGGTTATGCTGCGTACTTGGTGGGACCTGATTAGTGTTATTCATTATAAGCTGTTAAAACCAAACAAAACCATCACTGAGCAGCGGTATTAAATTTAATTAATGCGACTGAGCCTACGCGGAAAACGGCCACAACACTAAGTGATTCTACTGCATGACAACGTTCAGCCTCATGTTGCCGGACCCATTAAAATTTTCTTGGAAACGCTCAAGTGGGAAGTCGCACCCCACCCACCGTATTCCTATGATATTGCGCCGTTTGATTATGACGTATTCCGTTCGATGGCGCATGGTTTGGCTGATCAGCAATTCCGTTGATATGAAGATATCAAAATATGGCGTGACTCGTGGATAGCTTCAAAAGGCGAACACTTTTACTGTCACGATATTCGAGCTTTGCCAGAAAGATGGAAAAAGTTGTAACTAGCGATGGGCAATATTTTCAACGATTCATTTGTAACCATTTTTTTACAATAAAGTTGCATTTTCATCAAGAAAAACAGCGAGAACATAGTTGCGCACATAATATATATAACGCCGGTCTTGAAATGCATGGTAATGTATAGATTCATTTTTTAAATTTAAAATTCTACGATGGACATCACAATACATAGATAAGATATTGATTATGTTATTGCATTCCATTAATATCGATCTGGGACAATTATTAATATATTATATATATTTTTCAAACAAATTACTATTAGGTTGCTGCAGATGAAATGGCCGATTTAACAATGACATAAAGTTGGCTGCAATTTTAGTGTATTATGTTGGCACAAGGCGGCGCAAATGATATGACATATTGAAGTATAAATACTGCTACCTTGGTTTATGGAGTCATTTCTGTTTTGCACTTCATAGTGATCGTAAAAACAAAAAGAGAAAGTGAACATGGAAGTGAATCGAAAACGGCTACTTTTACTATACGAATTTAAATTAGAGCACAACGCGACGGAAGCAGCAAGGAATATCAACAGCGCATTTAGGCCTGATACAGTTAGCGAACGAACCACTCAGCGGTGGTTCGAAAAATTTTGATCCGGAGATATGGACCTTGGAAATGAGCCACGTGGACACCCAGGACCATCGATCAATAACAACGAGCTGCGTGCATTAGTGGAGTCTGATCCCCGCCAAACCATAAGGGATCTTGCCGAGAAATTAAGCGTTCACAATTCGACAGTTTGCCGCCACTTGCAACAACTTGAAAAAGTGAAAAAGCTTGACAAATGGGTTCCGCATGATCTTACCGAGCAAAAAAATGACGTGTCGAATGGAGATTTCAAGTTCTCTTCTCTCCCACAACAAAAAGGAACCGTTCTTGCACCGGATTGTGACCTGCGATAAAAAGTGGATTTTATACGATAATCGTCGCCGATTGGTCAAATGGCTAGATGCCGATAAAGCGCCAAGACACATGCCGAAACCAAGCCTTCATCCAAAGAAAATAATGGTAACTGTTTGGTGGTCTGAAGCTGAAGTTATCAACTATTCGTTCCTGCAACCTGGCGAAACCATCAATGCTGAGAAATACTGTGCTCGACTGGATGAAATGCATCAGAAATTGATCGTCCAACGACCTAGGCTTGTCAACAGGGATGGAGTGATACTGCTTCATGATAACGCACGACCTCATGTATCGAGAATAACGGTCCAAAAATTAAACGAGTTGTGCTATGAGACTCTTTCTCACCCATCATATTCACCAGACATCTCACCAACAGATTACTATTTCTTTAAAAATCTGGATCACTTCTTGACAGAAAAAAGATTTAATAATGAAGCTGCTGTCAAAAATGCCTTCGAAGAGCTTCTTCGAACCAGAAACTCGGACTTCTACAAAACTGGAATAAATGTACTTGTATTTCGTTGGGAAAAGTGTGTGGCATTTATTAGTACGTATTTTGATTAAATAAATTATCTTTATAAAAAGTTACAGCTGTTTAAAAATTTATTACTAAATCGGCCATTTCATCTGCAGCAATCTAATAATTCTAGTCATTATTTTTGAATAACTAACATAACTAAGATAATTTTATATGAAATTTTAGTTTTATAAAGTAAAAAAATAATATAAAAGTTGAACATTAGAATTAATTTAAAAAAATGATATGTGTGTATAATCAAAAAAAAAAATAACGAACTACTGAATTTACGATGTTATTATTACCTTAAAATACGTGTAACAATAGATTTTATAGAAAATTTAGTTTTTATTTGTCGCTTATAACCGTATAACAATAAATTTTATAGAAAATTTAGTTTTTATCTGTCGCTTATAACCGTATAACAATAAATTTTATCAAAAATTTAGTTTTTGTTTGTCGCTTATAATCGTTTATTATTTATTTTAAGTTTATTGAAATTATAATTAAATTAAGCTTATGAATTTTAATTCAAATTCAAAGATAGAAAAATAAAATACATATATAACGCATAGAAAAATAAGAATATTTAAAATAATCAACAGAATGTTGTAACGGGTGAATGCATCGTTTAAAAGCGTGTAAAAATCAGGTAGAGAACAGTTACACGCTAGGCGGGCTCAAGTATTTAACTTTATTTTTTTTTAAATACTGTGTACCTACCCTGCTAAAAATGTGAAGTTAAATTCATTGAAAAATTTCAATTGATTTTGAATGTGCTACTTAATTAAGAAAGGTCACACGTAAAGAAATTCAAATAAAAATGTCTATTAAAATCCATGCAATTTAATTAGCCTGAAAGTGTAGAATTCTTGAAAACAATTGGAATGAATAGACGAATAAATGAAAACAGTTAAAATCCATCGAAGTCCATTAAAATCTATTTAAATTCATAAATTTGAATGGAGAAAACATTATTAAAAATTAAATTTCATTAAATCATATGTATAGTATAGTATTTTATTGAGATTAGTGGCATTTTAATCGATTTTGAATAAGTATATTATATACAATTGTTTATTTTTACATTAAGAAGTGCAATTGAAATTCTAATTAAATTTAACATAGTATTCTATTAATATCAATTGTATTTCTACTACTATGATCATGAAGTAAGACCAATTTCCCATTTAAATTTCACGGGTTTATCAATTTAACTAAACTTTCTTTATCTAAGTTGGTAGCACTGTGAGAGATATCAGTGTCAAATTTTATGTCAATATATTTATTAGCTTGCATGTGACGTTCGTTTTTGTTAACATTAAAAAGTGATTTCGGCGACCTTTATAATGTCAGATTTTAGTGAGAAAAAAGTTGCATTAAATTTTGTTTTTGGAATGAAATTTCTGGTGCTAAAACGTTCGAAATGCTGCAGTAGGCCTTCGGTGAGCAGACTTTGTCAGTAAGTAATGTTTGCAAAAGATGCAAATAGTTCACTGACGGCAGAGACAGCGTCGAAAACAAAGAGCGTCCAGGACGAACATCTACATCAACTGATGAGACACACATCAGAGAAATCAAAAACCTTTTGCTCAAAAATCGTCAGTTAACAATTAGAGACCTTGTTTATACTGTTGGCATTTTATTTAGATCCATTCAAGCAATTTTTAAGATCATTTGGGTCTCAAACGTGTCAAATCTCGATAGGTTCTAAAAACACTCAATTTTTTTGAAAAAAAGCGCCTTGTTAATGCGTGCGAAGAGATGCCTTCTGACTACCAGAACGACATGGGACGCATTATTACGAGAGATGAGACATAGATCTATGCATACGATCGAGAAACATGCGGTCAATCGAGCAAATATCGTGCCAAAGGTGAAGCAAGACCAAGAAGATCATGTCAAAGTCGTTTAAAAATCAAGGTCATGTTGACAGTTTTCTTCGATTATCGTGGTGTTGTGCATTCAGAATTTCTTCTGCTGGGCCTAACTGTTAACAAGGAATATTATTTGAGTGTTATGCGTCATTTGCGTGAAGCTATTCGCAAAAAGAGGCCGGAATTGTGTCAAGAGAACTCGTGGTTTTTGCATCGTGATAATGCACCGTCTTACACCGCATTGATTATTCACGACTTTTGGGCAGAAAATTCAACTCATATCGTTCCACAACCACTTTCCTTGTATTCCGGCCGTTTTTCTCGTAATCCACGGCTCAAATAAATCAATTGCAGCCTATACTGATCGGCCGTTATGGTATCGCCAGGTTGTAGCAGCTCATAGTATACAACACCCTTTAAGTTCCACTAGATAGACAACATGATCTTCGAACCATGAATATTTGGCTCTGGTGTTGATGTTGATGTCGATGACAACGATTGAACCGGCATAGCATAGTATTTTTTCTTCTTAAGGTTATTATAAAATATCCATTTTTTATCTCCAGTAACAATTCTATGTAAAAAACCCTTTCTTTGTTGCCTTTGCATCAGCTGCTCGCAATAGAAAAATCGCCTGTCAATGTCTCTCGGTTTCAGTTCATAAGGCACCTAATTGCCTTGTTTTTTAATCATTTCCATGGATTTTAATCAAACAGAAACTGCTTGTTGAGTTACTGCTAATAATTCTGAAAGCTCCTCTTGCGTTTGACTCGGATCTTCATCGAGTAATGCCTCCAATTTTTTGTCTTCAAATTTTTCTGGCTGTCCAGAGCGAGACTAGTCTTCAACGCTGAAATCTTCATTCTTGAGACGTCGAAACCATTTTCTACAAGATTCATTAGTTGAAGCATTGTCACCAGAAACTTTCACAAGCATTCGATGCGCTTCAGCTGCACTTTTCTTCCAATTAAAACAGAAAACTAAAATCTTCTGCAAATGCTGCTTAGTTAACACAAAATTGGACATATTTAACACAGTTAATTACATCATTTTTTTATGAAACTCAAAGCAATATAAACTTAATATTATTGACAGATGTCTAACCTTTCTGAAACTATCGACTTTAGCTGTTACTATTATATATTCATAATAGCCTGAGCTATCTGTTGAAAACAGTCCGAACTAATTTGCACTTCCAATATTTTTTAGTTTTTTTATCATATTTCTTTAACGGAATGAAATTTTTAGTTAATTAATACGCCAAAATATCTCATATATCTTATATAGGATTATAAAACAACAATTTTCTTTTCGATTCTTAAATCCTATCCGAAAGTTTTAAAAAACTTATAATGTGTTTGTTTTCTTTCTTACTATCATGCCCGAAATCGCAACCATATAATATTATATATAAGTTAAAGACACAGCAGATCTAATGCTTAAAGCTTCGTCATATAGGACTCCCATAGTTTTTGTTGCCCTACGTTTCCGTGTTAAGGTCTTTACTTTGAGTTACTATAATAGTTTATACTTTTACTTTAGTTATTAACTTATACTACGCCTCCTTAACATCGCCCGGCTCATCATTTTGGTTTCCACCCAAGAGTTTTCTCCCACTTCTAAATAAAAAATATACCAGAATTTGTAATTTACACATTTTTCGAGCGTTAGAATCGCTGCAGCATTTGCAATTTGCCATGCGCGACTCACAAACTAATGCTTTTTGGAAACTTTTTCCTTGAGATTGGAATTTGAAAGAGATAGTTACAATAATTACACAGCAACACAAAAAAAAAACACTTTTAGGTTCGGAGGTCGGACCATGTTTACTATATGTTTTTGGGGTCGCTGAATCCGAATGTGGGGTCAGAATAACCCAATCTGGCTAGCGTTTTTCATAGCTCAAAAAACCCCTTTATTGAGCCATACAACGATAAACCCTTCACATCAAACCTCTTAACATCTTGAAACCATATCACAATAACCGTATGATACCTCAAAACCAATACTTCATAATCATACAACCCCATAACCCCATTGCCCCAAATCGAGAACAGTTCATCTCAGGCAATTTGTATTAATGCAAATTTTTACGGACATTCAGGATACGTTCGATCAGTAAAATGAAACGTAATAACTCCATAACACCATTACAAAAGGGATTCATAAAATTGCACGCGTCTGCATTCAGGGCACCTCCTCGCGGTCATGGTGAGCAAGGGAGTGAGCCCGTTATTCGGCTGAGTCTTTGGATTGAGGCTTAGATGCCGTCATGGCGCGCGCAAAAGTCTTACGATGCAGAGGTATCTCGGAGCCTCAGTATCGGCGGTTAGTGAGGGTGTGAAACCGGGCCCCCAGGCGTCGTCATTAAGCGACCGCAGTTCCATATTGGTTGGTGACTTGGCTAATGTGGAACATAATACTATAAGAAAACAATCTAAAAAGATCGTGCAATCTCATGATTGTCATGTAGATCGTGATCAATTTTGTTATATTTGCTTAAAATTCGTAATTACATCTTTGCGAAGATCAATTGACGAGTCTATTTGTAATTTGTATGAAGAAGTTTTTAATTAGCGAATTGATAAGGATAATACTTGGCTTCCATCAGTCATTTGCAATGGTTGTAAGAAGATATTGTTGAAATAAAAGGTGCAAAAAACTAGAGATGTTGTAAAATTCTCCACTTAAACAATTTGAAGATATCCTTGTACCTCGAAAGAATGCTACTTTTGCATGAATGGCGTTGAAGGTTTTACCATAAAAACTGAGAGTAAAATTGTATATAATTCTGTTGAATCGGTTACAGCTCCCGTGTCGTACCAACAAACTGATCCTGATATTAAAGGTGGTGAAAATACTATGAAATTCGAAGAATTGGAAACTTCAAGCGACATTAATGAAGAAAACAGCAGTAGCGAATCAGAGTGCGCATCAGATGAGAAAAAATCGAAGATCCTTTCATTAGTGTCGCTATCAAAGTTGAACAATCTTGTTCGAGATATGGGTTTACCAAAAGACGCTTCTGAGTTTTTGGCTTCGTTTTTAAAGATAAGAATCTCTTGGAACTTAAAACACAAGTTTCATTTTATCGCAATCGTGATTTTGAATTCCGAAAGTATTTCTTCTAAGATGAAAAATCATCTTTAGTGTTTTTTAAGGATGTTGAAGGTTTAATTAATCTGCTCCAACCAAATTCTTGCCAAGCTTCAGATTGGCGACTTTTCATAGACTCTTCAAAACGAAATATCAAAGCTGTTCTGTTGCATAATACAAATATTTATGCTCCGATACCAATAGCTCACTCAACCGTTATGAACGAAAAGTACGAGAATATTGAAATACTTTTACAAAGGATTCAGTACCAATAACACTTATGGCAGATTTGTGGTGATTTGAAAATAATAACCTTGCTTCTTGGACAACAGTCAGGCTTCACAAAATATCCTTGCTATTAGGGTTTGTGGGATAGCAGAGACAGACAAACTCATTACAGTAAATCGAAACAGTGGCCTGTGAGATCATCCTTTATCCCTGGTTCAAACAATATCATCAATGAATCTCTCGTGGATCCAACAAAGATTCTCATTTCACCTTTGCATATAAAACTTGGTCTCATGAAACAATTTGTGAAAGCTCTGGACAAATCAAGGTAAACGTTCAAATAATTTTCTTCTAAATTACCTAAACTTTCAGAGGCCACGTTAAAAGAAGGAGTGTTTAATGGACCACAGATTCGTAAAATGTTTAGAGACAAAGATGCTGTTAAAATGAATAAACTTGAAAGAGCAGCTTGGTTGAGTTTTAAAGATGTGTGTCACAACTTTTTAGGTAATAACAAGAGCCCAAAGTGTCAACAGAATGTTGCCAAGATGGTTGAAGACTTTAGAAAATCAGGATGCTTGATGAATGTAAAATCACACTTTTTAGATGCACATCTTGATAAATTCTAAGAGAATCTTGGACATTTTAGGGAGAACGCTTTCGCCAAGATGTAGGAGTTATCGAAACTCGTTATCAGGGACAGTGGGATGTTAATATGATGGCTGACTTCTGTTGGACTATGAAACGAGATACACCAAACAGTGATCAAAAGCAAAAAGGATTACATAGATCGTTTGATAAAAAAAGACTGATATAGTTTATATTCAATTTTTACGTTTTTTACTCAGATATTTAGATACTTATTAGTATTTTTGATATATTTTATATTTATGCATTGTAGTCATTCGTTTTTTATTCTAATCTTTCGTTTTTTATTCTAGTCATTCGTTTTTTATTTTAGTCGTTCGTTTTTTATTCTAGTTATTTCATAAAAGCTCTTATAAGATAGGGCTATATGATGTGATGGGGTTATGTGATTATGAAGTATTGGTTTCGAGGTATCATGGGGTTATTGTGTTATGTTTTCAAGAGGTTAAGAGGTTTGATGTAAAGGATTTATCGTTATGTGGCTCAATAAAGGGGTTTTTCAAGGTTATGGAAAACCTTGGCTCGATGGGGTTATTCTGACCCCAGATTCGGATTCAGCGACCTAAAAAAACATATAGAAAACATGGTCTGACCCCCGAATCCAAATATGTTTTTTTTTGTGTGGCTGTGTTATTTATTCTAACTTACTTAATTATTTAATTGTTATTTATTTTAAATATAGTTTAACTTAAATATAATTTATTTCTATTGTTAAATTGCAAATTCAGTGTTTACATATTTAATTTAAAATGTAATTTAAAATGTTTTTTTTTGTTTTTCGTTTCAATTATCTATTGCAAAATTATTTAAATAAATTATCTAAAGTGTAGCTATTTCAAAAAACTTATTATCTTATTTAATACTACGGGAAAAATCATGAAAAAATGTGAGCAGCAATTTAATTTGTTCGAATAATTTTGCTATAAGCAATTAAATTGAAAAATAAAGAAAAGACAGATAATATATATTTCAGTCTAGTCTGATTCGGCATAACAAGTTCGGTCCTCGTTATTTGCAACAGCATAAGCATAGTTTAAAATGGATTTCGGTGACTCTGAATTGTTTTTAACGATTTATTTCAACATGAGTTGCTCGGGCAATAAAATATAATGATGTTTTTTTATTATGATTTTCTTCATAGAATTAGATAGCATAATTAGTTATTTGAAATTTATAAATTTAGGTCATTTGTTAAAATAATTTTGCAATACACAATTAAATTAAAAACAAGAAGACACGGGTATTCTATTTCTCAGTCATGTTTACGATGGCATAGTTAATTTTACTTCACATGGAGGGCCTCGGTTTTTCATGTGTCGTAATGGATTAAATTCGAATTTTTTCGCTAAGTTACAATACTACCCTTAATATAAATTGTATTTATTGATGTATATAAATAAAATTAAAATTGTATTCATTGATATGTACATGACTTTTATCAATATTTTTGGCATTTTTTTGAATAATTTATTTTTAATACATATACATATATATATATATATATATATTTATTTATAACTCGTAAGAATCATCATATAAATTTATGTGAAATGTAAATATTATTCAGAAAATTATTTGATTTTACTTACGGAACTGTATAAAAGTCCAGAAGAATTCATGCATAAGTATAGACATGTTGCAATAGCTTGAATTTTTAGTTTTCCACGTAATACAGATACGCGTTGAAAAATTGCTGCAGATGAAGTAAAAAAATTTAAATTAGTATTTATATTGAAAATAATTAAACTTTATATGGTATTTCATTATAAATAATATTCATTAAAAAGTATGGGAGATATACTGGGTGATTCATTATGAGGTTTGATTTTCAGTATGCTTTTTTTTACAGATCACGCATGACTCCTGTCAAAATGTAATGTAATTTTTATTCAGTGTTGTTTGACAAATCATCATGGAAAGACTTACACATTAACAATGTATCCAAATTGTTAAGCTGTATTACGAAAATCAGCGTTCTCTGAGAAATGTTTTTCGTGCTCTTAGAGCAATGGTGTGCATCGTCGACCTACCGAAACCACTATAGCCAATACCGTCGCAAATTTAAAACCCAGCATACATTATTGCATGATACTCGACCGATTAGACCACATCCAGCACGTAGTGAAGAGAATATAACGGCTGTAGCTAAGAGTGTGGCTGAAGACCGTGACGAATTGATTCGGCGTCGTCCTCAACAGCTTGGTTTGTCGTACGCAACAACTTGGCGTATTTTGCGTAAAGATCTTGGTTTTAAGGCATACAAACTTCAACTCGTGCAAGAATTGAAGCCGGGCGACTTAGGTTTGCGTCGTGTTTTTGTTGAATGGGCTCTGAATCAGCTCAAAGAAAATCCACTGTTTTATCGCAAAACTTTGTTCAGTGATGAGGCGCATTTTCGGCTCAATGGATACGTAAATAAGCAGAATTGCCGTATTCGGGCTGATGAACAACCTGAAGAGCTTCAACAGCTACCACTAAAGCCACAGAAATGCACAGTTTGGTGTGGTTTATGAGCCGGTGGAATCATTGGTCCATATTTCTTTCAAAATGAGTCCGGTCAGAACGTAACCGTCAATGGTGACCGCTATCGCACCATGATAACGAATTTCTTGCTACCTGAAATTAGAGCTCGTGGTATTGGTGAACTTTGGCTACAACAAGACGGCGCTACTTCGCATACAGCTAGAGAAACAATGGACTTATTGAGAAATCATTTTGGTAAGAACCTGATTTCACGTTTTAAATCAGTAAATTGGCCGCCTAGATCGTGTGATATCACACCTTTAGATTATTTTTTTTGGGGTCGCACGAAGTTTCTAGTCTTCAGGGTTAAGGGAAGGTTTACCTTTTTATTGACCAAAACAGCAGTTTTTTTTGGAATTTTTTTTTCATAGGAGGAAATTAATAAACAACTCAAATTGCTTGCTACTTGTTTAATACAATGAAAAGTACTAAAACAAATATTCTTCATGACAAAATATCGTGACAGTAATTAATGGCACGCCCCGTAAAGTGACCATCTCCAAAAAAGGTGGCCCGCTGTTGGCCACTCTAGCACCTGCAAAAATAAACGAAAATTAAAAATCGAAAAAGTTTTATAAAATATAGGAATGTAGTCGGCATCTGACCTATTGTAAAATCATTGCTAAAAATCAAAAATTAACAAAATGGCGGGAATTAATTTTTTTTTTTTCATTATTGAGTTTTTTTCACTCTTTAAAGTACTCTAAAAATAAAAATAATGTATATATCATCTTGATTGTAGTCCATTTTCCGATAAATACTTTAAAAATTAAAAAAAAAAAAAGGCGATTTATCAAATAGTTTTTTAGTAATCGTGGCCAACAGTTCAAAAAACGTGGTTTCGAGAAAAACGCGTTTAAAAATTTGATTAACGAGTAATCTGTGTTAACGTCGGTCTCATTTTTGTTCCATAGCTTTAAAAAAAATATATTTACGACCAAACGGTTTTGGGAATATATTCTACACGTAATTAACTACAAAAAAATGTAAAAAAAAAAAAATCGATTTTTGGTTCAGAAAAAGGTAAACCTCCCCATAAGCTAGCTTCAATCGACGCTTTGCAAGTCAACATTTCTCGTGTCATTCTCGAGATACCAGTCGCTATGCTGTAACGCGTCATCTAAAATTGGACCCTCAGGATGGATCATTTACGGTGTCGTCGCGGTGAACATTTAAATGAGATAATCTTTAAAAAGTAAATGTCATAGATTGTTCTTTCGACTCAAAATAAAATTTTTACAATAGAATTCAACTTTATGCCTTTTATTCGAGATTAAATACCAAACCTCATAATGAATCGCCCTATATTACTTATTATTTAAATAATAATTACTTTCTCTCTCTCTCTTTCTCTCTCTTAGAGAAGTGTCTATTGCGTGAACCTTTTAAGAAAAGAATCTATCGTCTCTGATTATCAGTTGGAATTTAGAAAGGAAAACTCGTCTATTGGACAAGTTCAGTAGTAGAGTATGTAAGGCAATTAGAAAAGTATTTGAAAGAAAGAATACTGCTCATCGGTTTTCTCGATATTTAGCTAACATTTGATAGTCTGGAAAAAAGGTTTACTATTTGAAATGAAAACCTTTTTTTTATATCAACACATACATTCGACTAACTTAGCCTCGTTGAAACCTGACTAGATTTTGACGTACTAAATAACGTAATTTGGGTCGGATAGTATAATTTATTTTAAGAGGATAATGGAGGAGTCGTATTTTATATTAAAAATTATCTGAAATATCAACTTCTGTCTACATATAAAACTAAGTAAAAAAACTAACCTGGCTCTCCGGAGGACTTCTTTTGCAAAGTTTATTAAAACAATATACCACCAGTATATATTGCAGTTTTTAGATAGCTTGCAAATTGAGACAGAGCTTTGCTGTAGGAACCAAAGCACATGAAGGACATAGCTGCTTGTGTCAACTGTCAGATGTTGGTAGACGAACTAGATAGAAAAACTAGCTCTCATTAATAGCAAAAAGAAATAGGCCTCTGTGGATTAGCGCAGACCTTGCTCATTTGCTTTTCAAACGTGATGGTTCGAATGGTTGATTTAAATGAGCAAATGCTAACCTGCTGACAGGTTGTTATTGTTACAGGAACGTCGTCAAAATCCGGCACTTCAGTATGTTGTGAAAGGTCCAGATAGGCTCTTTACAAAGACGGTTCTGTCTTTGGCTTCTTCGTATTCTGCAGACACGTTAAGGACATATATGCCAAACACGACTTGAGAAGCTTTCATTCGTTATACGGAAGCTTTCTTACCATATACGCAGATTAATACGCAGGTTCTCTTAGATTGTCTCAATAAGAGAATGGCGGTACTTCATCGAGTAGCAAAGGTAGGCTTGAATTGGGACTTAAGTGCCTTATGACCCAATGTTGATAAGACTATGGTATTTTGTTTTAGGTATCAAAGATTTGTTAATGACTTCTATAAAGATTAAGGCTTCATAAACTTTGGAGACACTATACCTGTTCCTTTTTCACTTCTGTCACCAGCCATAAAATAATACGATGAATATTCAATTGAAAAATTTAATAAAATTATCTCTAGTTGTTGTTGCTCTTTACTCATCTGAATTATTTAACAGTTTTTATTTAGATGCATCCTATGAAATATAAAATCTACTTTCAACGTTACAGAACTCGTATGTTCAAACATTAAAACTTTCTCTCTCTCTCTCTCTCCCGGAGGGTTTGAAAAAAAAATAAGGAATATTTCCTGAAATTTCAATGATATTATATATACCTGATGTTAATTTATGTATTGTCCTACAACAACATTTATAGCTGAGTGAATGTATTTGCAAGATGATATTGAGAGGTATGTCTGTGTTGTGTTGTATGATTGAATGAATGCAATTTTATTTAACTTGTTAATTTTGTATTTCTTTCATTTATTATGATATTAAAATTTATTATAATGTGCCATGTTCAATTAACTGATTGATTCACAATATGTTATATTCCAACTTCATATTTTTAACTGATCTTAATACTACTTATTTACAGGGTTTTCAAATAGTCCTGGTCCAGTTAAATAATTTGAAACATAAACGTTACTCAAGAAAATAGTTGAGACAAGTTATAAAAAATTTTCCTGGCTATCCAACCGTTACCTCGGCTGTGACCTTGATCTTGATCTTCAAGGTCGTTTCGAGGTTAAGTCCATTTTCTTATAAGGTGATTCCCAGTTTTGACATCGGAAATGAAAACGGCGAATTACCATTAGAAAAATTTGACCTCGGAAGGACAAGTTTCGAATCGACAGTACAAAAGACAATTACGCGTTTTAATTTAAGTGGGGGTATAAAAGATCTTTCTAGATCGGGTCCTCCAATTACAGCAACTACTGAAGAAAAACAGCTAGTTGTTGTTCTTTCAATCAATGAAGATTTCCACAGTACAGTTACGAAATTGCATCAGCAACATTATATTAGTGTCGGATCAGTGCATAATATTTTGACAAGAAAGTTGAAGCTCCATTCATACAAGGTAAAACTTGTACATAAATTGCTTGAACATGATTTAGTTGGATGCGTAGAGTTTTGTGAATTGATGATGACCCCAATAACTCCTGATGAATATTTTTTGAATAGAATTGTATTTTCATATGAAGCTACCTTTGAGCTTAATGGCAATGTCAATAGATATACGAGGTGTGTTCAGAAAATAACGGGAATTTTCGTTTTTAAAAAAAAATATTTATTTATTCGTCTATATTAATGGTGTCGCCTTCAAAGTAGTCCCCATTAGATATTATGCACTTGTGCCAACGCTTCTTCCAATCCTCGAAACACTTCTGAAACTCGATCTTTGGGATAGCTTTTAGCTGTTGTAGCGATGCGCTTTTAATGTCATCTATGCTTGTAAAATGACGGCCCTTTAAGGTTCTCTTTATTTTTGAAAATAGAAAAAGTCATACGGCGCCATGTCTGGCGAATATGGAGGCTGGGGCATCGTTACAGTATTGTTTTTGGCCAAAAATTCACAAACAAGCAATGAAGTGTGAGCAGGTGCATTATCGTGGTGCAAAAGCCATGAATTATTTTGCCACAAATCCGGGCGTTCTTTTCGAATTGCTTCACGCAAACGGCGTTGAATTTGAAGGTAGTACTTCTTATTGACCGATTGACCTCGTGACAAGAATTCATGATGCACTATGCCATTAAAATGGAAGAACACAGCATAACCTTCACGTTCGACCGCTCTTGTCAAGCCTTTTTCGGTCTTGGCGATTCAGAATGCCTCCACTGGGACTATTGAGCCTTAGTTTCGACGTCATATCCGTAAACCCGTGTTTCGTTACCTGTTATTAGACGTTTCAGCAATTCTACATCGTTGTTGACTTTATTAAGTGACTCCTGAGCAACTTCTATTCGCCACTGTTTTTGTTCAAAATTCAACAATTTTGGAACAAATTTAGCTGCCACGCGTTTTGTACGCAAAACATTCGAAAAAATTTTATGGCATAAGCTAATCGATATGCCAACATCATCAGCGACTTTTCTAATTGTGATTCGGCGATCGTTCAAAACCATTTCTTTCACTTTATCCACTTTTCCATCGGTTGTTGATGTGCTGGGGCGTCCGGGGCGTTCGTCATCTTCAACGTCTTCATGGCCATCTTGGAAACGCTTACGCCACTCGTAAACCCTTGTTTTACTCATAGCGAGCTTACCATGTACCTTTGTTAACATTTCACACACTTTGTTACACTTTATTTCATTTATTGCGCAAAATTTAAAAAAAAATACGTCTAGCTTTAGCGGCTGCCACTAAAAAAGCAAACAGTGAATACAGCTGAAAATTGTATTATACCTTAGGGGTATGTGTACCGACAAAATAAAAAAAAATTTTGACAGACGGACTCTCCAAACCCGCAAAATTAAAAAATTCCCTTTATTATCTGAACACACCTTATATCTTTAGGTACTGGAGTAATATAAATCCAAGATAGATGTCGGATATTCGCAGTACTCAATACCCTCAGAAAGTGAATGTCTGTGCTGGCGTTATAAACAACAGTATTGTTGGGCTCTTCTTTATTGAAGGAAATCTCACTGCAATTGTTGGTGATGATTTTGATCAAACATTGTTCTAGCAAAACGGTGCACGATCTTATTATGGGCGTGGGGTACGTGCTTTTTTGAATGGAGTGTTTCTAGAAAGTTGGATAGGCAGTGGAGGTGCAATAGAATGGCCAGCCAGATTTCCTGACTTTAGCTCACTTAATTATTTTTTGTGGGGTTACTTTAAAGATAAGGTATATCAAATGAAACCAGCGAACCTCGATGAACTCTAGCAGAAAATAAGGAATGAAATTATTACTATTGATGAAAGCATAATTCGTCAAGCTGTAGCAGCATTTTACTACCGCATAGCACATAGCCAGGCATTTAAGGGGGGAAACTTTGAGTGTTTGCTAAAATAAAAAAATTGATTTATATTTAATTAAAAACATTCAACTTTGCCTTTACCCGATGATCTTTACTCTGCCTTACCTTTACTGGCTCGGCACCACACTACTTTGCCTGAACTGGTTGGTGTAACTCTTTACCGTGCCTTCATTGGCTGGGCATCATACCACCTTGCCTTAACTGACTGGGGTAGACTCTAGCCCTGCTTTTACTGGCTGGGCATCATACCACCTTGCCTTAACTTACTGGGGTAGACTCTAGCCTTGTCTTTATGGGCTGGGGATCATACTACCTTGCCTGAAGGGGAGGTTCTCATCAAACACGACCAAAAAATCTTTTCTTTTTTTTTTTTGCTTAAAAAGTTGGCAAATGTCTCGTAGAATACGCTCGTGAAACCCATTTTGCCGAATTCAATTTATTTTTAAAGTTATAATCAAAAAACCGAAGTCGTCTTTTTACGTACTAAATCGCGTACTAAGACTTTAAACGCGTTTTTCTCGAAACCATGTTTCTTGAGACGAGCGGCAAGATATCTCAAAAACTATTATAGATATTAAAATGAATTTTTTATTTTAAAGGCAAATAAATTTTCTGAATCTTGACCTAAAATCACAATTTTAACATAATTATTTTTATTGTTATTGCACTTCTTAGAGCAAATAAAAGTGCAAAAAAATATTTTTTTTTTTTTGCAAGTCCGCCATTTTGTTAATTTTTAACTTTTCTTTGTGATTTTAGTTCGAAATCTAGCAAATGTCTTTTAGTTTATAACAAACTTTGATTTTTTGATTTCAAACAAAAATTGGATGAGTTGCCTTGCCGCCCGTGGAGGTGTCTTTTTTTTCAATGACTATTTCTCAATGCATATAACTAATAAACTATTCGGTATTTTTGTTCAAAAAAATTTGTAAGAGTAGTTAATAATAAACTTAATAAGCACCAAAAAACTTGACTACTTTATTTATTTCCTTCCATGAGAAAAAAATCGCGAAAATCACGTAATTTTTGGGTCGCTAGATGAGAACCTCCCCTTAACTGGCTGGGGTAGACTCTAGCCTTGCTTTTACTGGCTGGGCATCACACAACTTTACCTTAGTTGACTAGGATAAACGCAAACCTCAGATTCTTTACGCTACCTCACCTTAATTAGCTAGTATGAATGTAAGCCCCATTTTATCGAATGCTTTAAAAAAATTATTCCTTAATATGACCTTGAAAATAAAGATAATATCATGGGACAGCCGGAGCAATTTCTTACAGCGTTTTGCTGGAAAACTTTCTTGAGCGACGCCTACTTTTCAAGATATCCAGCCGGTCACTGCTTGACCTTAACTTAACCTTCCGAGGTCAAATTTCTTTAATGGTAAAGATCGTATCTGGACGTAAAATTGTCCGCCCTTTTTATTTCTGGTGTTAAAATTTGGGGTTGCCACACAAAATAATTAACTTAATCTTGAAATGTTCTTGAAGATTAAGGTCAAGGTCATGGTCGAGGTCGCCGTTGGATAGCCAGGAAAATTTTCGACTACTGTTGTCTTAACTTTTTTTTGAGTAACACCTACGTTTCAAGTTATTGAACCAGGCCGGGACTTTTTAAAGAACTTGTGTATTTCTTACTTTCTTTTATACTTGGTCTGTCCGAGAAATATCCGACTTGCTTCTATATTTTTGTGCCAGAGTGTTCGAGTGACCTCTGCGAGGCATGAACGTCATAAAGCATTACGAACTTATCGATTGCTCGTTGATACTTACAGGACGTATAGTTTATGCGCCACGTGTATTTGTTTACAAAGCTTTTTTTGCGTTTGTCAGATTTTGCTATTGTTAGAAATGACTGAAAGATCAGATTAACAAAACACTCCAGTGTACTCATCGAATTTGGTGCAGCCATTTTTAACGAAACACGATATTGTACCTTTATACGGTCCCGACATAACCCCTTGTCAGGTAGTAAGGTCTCGACGATTAAGTGATGAGCGGCAGGTGATAACCATCTAATCCTCACTAAATCTAACGAAATATTGTTTGAACAACTTTGCTTCCGCTGTTTTGCAATAGATGGCTGTAGCGGTAAGTGGTAGTTGAAATAAATAGATCATAGATGTCATACAATAAGCTTAGGTATTTGTAAACATAACGCCATCGAAATATTAGTCGATTTGTGTCTGCATCATAAAGTTATTCTCGATTAAACATGTTAGCTTACGAGCCAAATTCTCGTCATTTGCGGGAGGTTTTAATTTTTTGCTTCAATATGAAGAAATCTGCGACTGAGGCTCATCGAATGCTCTCGAATACCTATGGTGAGGCCGCTATTAGTAAAAGAACGTGCCAAGAGTGGTTTCAGCGCTTCAAGAATGGCGATTTTAACGTCGAAGACCAGCATGGCGGTGAAAGAAAGAAGGTTTTCGAAGATGCAGAATTGGAGGCATTAATTGATCAAGACTCGTGTTAAACGCAACAAGAATTGGCAGGATCATTGGAAGTGACGCAACAAGCCATTTCAAAACGCCTGAGAGTCATGGGAATGATTCAAAAACAAGGAAATTGTGTGCCGTACGAGTGGAAGCCGAGAGATGTTGAAAGGCGATTGTGTGTTTGTGAACAGCTGCTTGCAAGGCAAAGACGGAAAGGATTTCTGCATCGCATTGTAATTGGGGACAAAAAATGGGTTCACTATAGCAATCCCAAGCGCAGAAAATCATGGGGGTATCCCGGCCATGCTTCCACGTCGACGGCCAAACCGAATATTCACGGTTCCAAGGTCATGCTCAGTATTTGGTAGGACCAGCTCGGCGTAGTGTATTATGAGTTGTTAAAACCGACTGAAACAATCACAGGCGATCGTTATTGAACGCAATTGATGCGTTTGAGCCGAGAATTGAAAGACAAACGGCCGCAATACAACGAGAGACATGATAAAGTGATTTTACAGCATGACAATGCTCGACCCCATGTTGCGAAAGTGGTCAAGACATACTTGGAAACTTTGAAATGGGAAGTTCTACCCCACCCGTCGTATTCTCCAGACGTTGCTCCCTCGGACTGTCACTTGTTTCGATCAATGACACATGGCCTGGTTGACCAGCACTTTCGGTCTTATGAAGAAGTAAAAAATTGGATCGATTCGTGGATCGATTTAAAAGATGTCTAGTTTTTTCAACGCGGGATTCGTATGCTGCCCGAAAGATAGGAGAAAGTAGTGGCCAGCGATGGACAATACTTTAAATCATAAATGTATAACCAGTTTTTTACAATAAAGCCTCGAATTTCGAAAAAAAACGCCGGAAGCAAAGTTGTACACCCAATAGTTAGTAAACTTATGAAGCGAGAATCCTTCTTTCCATATCGATTAGGGAAGAACAAATCGGGTCATAACGTTTATCAATGAAAAAAAGATTTTTCCATCCATGGTTCTCGACATAGCCGTAACGCTATTTTGATGTAGCACACACTAAAAGGCAATGACCTTCTTAGTATTTCCTCCCAGTTGACAAGTATATAATAACGACGACCACTGAGAATTTAATAAAAGTATGATTATTAAGTAGAAATCAGTATAATAGTATTGTGAGCCAAAAATAGATTTTAAAAAATATGAATCTTTTAATCCTATAGAACAACCAAATGTATTTCGATATATTTACTTAAATGTAATAATTAAGACATTATTTGATTTAAAATTATTAGACTTCATGCCCAAGAAAAGTATATATTAGGTGTAGTAAAAAGTAATCCATTATTTTGCCAATAGGTGGCCTTAGTAGTCTGTATCTCTCGTTGTAAAAGTGCGATCGGGTTACACTAGATGGCGTTATAAAGATAAGATTTCGTACTAAAAAAGCTTCTTATACAGTTTTGTGATTGCTTGACTAAGTATTTTTTTAGCACGCGTCAAAGATGGACACCAAAAAAGAGAAAATACGCCATATATTACAGTTTTTCTTTGATGAAGGCGAAAACGCAAGCCAGGCAGCTGAAAATGTGAATAGTGTTGATGGTCCTGATACTGTAACAGCCAATCACGCGCAATTTTGGTTTTGTCGATTCCGTTCCGGTAATTTTAACGTCAAAGATGCACCACGCTCTGGAAGGCCAATTGTCGAAAATGTCGATAAAATAATGGAAATCGTTGAGTCCAACCGTCACGTAAGCACTGTTTCGATTGCTAAACATTGCACAAAAAATCGTTTGGAACCACTTAAATAAGGCTGGATACAAAAAGAAGTTCGATGTATGGGTGCCACACGAGTTATCGCAAAGAAACCTCATGGACCGAATTTCTATTTGCGAATCGCTGCTGAATCGCAACAATATTAATCCATTTCTGAAGCGGATGGTTTCTGGTGATGAAAAGTGGGTCACTTACGACAACGTCAAGCGACAACGGTCGTGGTCAAATCGCGGTGAGCCGGCGCAAACGGTGGCCAAGCCAGGATTGACAGTCAGGAAGGTTTTGCTATGTGTTTGGTGGGACTAGCAGGGAATCATCTACTATAAGCTGCTTCCCTACGGCCAAACTCTTAATTCGGACCTGTACTGTCAACAATTGGACTGTCTGAAAGAAGCTATCGCCCAGAAGCGGCCAGCTTTGGCCAATAGGAGAGGAATTGTGTTCCATCAGGACAACGCCAGGCCGCATATATCGATAGTGACTCGCCAGAAGCTCCGGGAGCTTGGTTGGGAAGTTCTTATGCATCCACCTTATAGTCCGGACCTGGCACCTAGTGATTACCACCTGTTCCTGTCTGATAAATGATTTTGCAGGAGAAAAATTCACCTCAAGAGAAGGATGTGAAAATCGACTGTCCCAGTTTTTTGACAATAGGGACAAGGGTTTCTACGAGAGAGGCATTATGAAATTACCTTCAAAATGCTAACAGGTTATCGAACATAACGGTGCATATTTGACCTAAATCGTATCATTCTATCTATGCTAAATAAAACCTTCAATTTCATGCAAAAATAATGGATTTCTTTTTACTACACCCAATATTAGTATATACTAGATTGTTCTCTAAAAAGTGCTCCTGTAAATTTTATTTCAATTAAAATAAGTTATATCGTAATAACATTAATTTATTTGCAAATTTAAATACTATTAAAAATATAATAAGTAGCGGCCTTCAACAGCTTCATGGTAGATTTAAGCGCAATCGTGCTTATCGACCATGAAAAATGTGCAAGCATGCAAGCAACGAACATTTCAGTCATCTGTGAAGCATCATACTTCACTCTTTAAAATAAAATACTTAATCAATTCAAGTCTTTCTAGAGTACAAAGATACTATACCTAGTAACTTTAAATGCACTTATAAATTTTACGATAGCAATTAATACAATATAGTATTTAATATTCAATTTAATAATAATTTATAATAACATATCATTTAATTAATAATAATTATAATTTCTTTTAAATATGTGTACATATATATATATATATATAAATAACTAACTTCATATAATTCATGTAAGTTTTACAATTTCGTACTTGGTTAGGGATATAATCTATTTAATGCGTTAACGTATTGAATCTTGTTTACACTTATATTTTCTATGTATAAATATACGAGTATATACTTTTTGCGAATAAATTATGGAAAATTACATGTTTTCGGGAATAATTAGGCTACAAACTAACGCGCAAATATTATTGGATTTACATATTGATAATAATTAATGGGAGTACAAATGAATTCGGTCCGTTTTTTTGTAGTAAGTATGCATTTATTTCAAACTAAAACGAATTAAGATCAATCAAAGTATCGTCCATCGTTATTTACTATTTTTCCCACCTCTTAGGCAATTATCGAATTCCATCTCGAAAAAATGTGTCGTCTTTTGAGGTGATCCAAGTTAGAAGCCAATTTTTGATTTCTGCGAAAGAAGTGAACCGATGACCTGCCAGGTCGTGCTCCATCCCTCGGAACAACCAGTAATCAGGAGGAGCAATGTCCGAAGAATACGGCAGGTGCAGCAAAATATCCCACTTGAGCGTTTCCAAATATTTTTTCACGACTTTTGCGACGTGAGGCCAAGCGTTGTCATGCAGAATAATAACTTTATCATGTCTTTCATTGTATTCCAGCCGTTTTTCTCGTAATACACGACTCAAACGAATCAATTGCAGCCTATCCGATCGGCCGTTATGGTATCGCCAGGTTGTAGCAGTTCATAGTACACAACACCCTTTTAGTTCCACCAGATAGACAATATAATCTTCGAACCATGAATATTCGACTTTGGTGTTGATGTTGATGTCGATGGCAACGATTGACCGGGCATAGCGTAGTATTTTTTCTTTTTAAGGTTATCATAGAATATTGATTTTTTATCCCTAGTAATGATTCTATGTAAAAAACACTTTCTTTGTTGCAACAGAAAAATCGCCTGTCAATGTCTTCGGTTTCAGTTCATAAGGCACCCAATTGACTTGCTTTTGAATTATCCCCATGGATTTTAATCGTACAGAAACTGCTTGTTGAGTCACTTCTAATGATTCTGTAAGCTTCTCTTGCGTTTGACTCGGATCTTCATCGAGTAATGCCTCTAACTTTTTGTCTCCGAACTTTCTTGGCTGTACAGAGCGAGGCTTGTCTTAAACGCCAAAATCTCCATTCTTGGAACGTCGAAACCATTTCCTACAAGCCTTATCAGTTATAGCATTGTCACCATAAACTTCCACAAGCATTCGATACGCTTTAGCTGCACTTTTCTTCCAATTAAAATAGAAAACTAAAACCTCACGTCAATGCTGCTTAGATAACACAAAATTAGACATATTTAACACAGTTGGAAACAAGATTTTTTTATGAAACTCGAAGCAATATAAACTGAATATTATTGACAGATGTCTAACCTCCCTGAAACTACCGACTTCAGCTGTTACTATTAAATATTCATAATAGCTAGAGCCATCTTTTGAAAATGGGCCGAACTAATTTGTACTCCTAATATTAATAATTATGTATTAATAATGGTTAGCAAATACATACATTCTGTCAAAAAAGTACCCGGAATTGTCGATTTAAATCTGGCGGGGCAATTTAGGCAGGTAAAATTTTTTTTTCTAGGTTGGTACAACTGTCTTTAATGAACTGTCCTCAGTAAATGAATTAAATGACTGTTTTAAACTAGCAAAATATTGGATAATATTTAACTAAAATAAAAGGTGCAGTGTTTAATAAAAAGCATAAAAACTGCGATTTCCAAAAATATCTCACAAGATATATATTTTATACAAAATAAAATTCAGTAATAATAATTGAAATCCGAAAAAGTAAAACATAGAAATAAAATACAAAATATTAAATAAAATTGCTCATTGAAATTGTTAACATATATCGTATTAAAATTCAAATTTTATAAATAATTTAAAATTCAAAAAAGTAAGTTTTAACAGTTATATAATTTATTCACCAAAATACAACAAACTCCTGTTTCTTGTATGATTCACGACAAATTTACATTTTTAATATTATAAAAGGCTAATTATTTTCAAATAAAATTGAACATGTATATCCAATAAAAAAAAACGTAACTGCTATCTTTAAATTTAATTGAATTATACTTTAAAATAATGCAGCCGATTTTTCTTTTAAAGTATATACATGTAAAAAGATATATAAATAAAAAGAATTTTATAAAAATATCTACAATAATAAATCTCCTCATAATAAGTATTACAAACGGCCTGACTATGCTCTTTTACAATTAAAATATTAAATAAAATACATATAATCTTTCTATTTTTATTGTTTTCCCGAAATAAAAAGAAAAAAAAAACATGTAATAATTTTCTCTGCGTGTTTTCTTATTTGTAAACTATAAGTTTCATTTAATAATTTTAAACTATGAATAAAATCGTTCTATCTTTCCAAAAATAACCATTTAATGTTAAATTAAAGTTTACTAAATACAAGCGTTAGGATTTAAGTTTACCATCTTAATATACCGATATTTTATGCGTTATATATTTTTTACATATACCAATATTATAAGCACTTTCTTTTTCTCTCAAATACGTTTATTCGAGAATCATACGATTAATATAAAATCTTTTGTTAAAATTAACATTACGAATAAGCATATGAACATTATAAATTTCTTTTACTAACAACTAGCATTAACGAAAATGTTATATTTTTATAAAAGCTATTTCTCGCGTTTTTCTGTATATTTCTATAAAAATTATCATTCTTAAATACTAATAACACCTAAGATTTCTGTTTTTCGCATTAATCTTTGAATGTAAAATTTTATACGAAAATGTTAAAATATAATTAAAATTGAAACTCGTAATAAGAATACATATTTTTTTTGTTTGCTCTTAAACTAAAAGAGTATTTAGGTTTAAATTTATATTAGAATTAATTATTCTAAAACTATTTTGGGATTATATTTTAGAATTTACTAGTTAAAATTTTTTATATTTTGGCATTAATTATGTTTAAAAAATTATTTTAAATTATATTTTAAGATTAATAAGTAAGATTATGTTTAGAGTTGAGCGATAATATTTAAATTATAAGTCACCTCTATAATTGTCTAGATTTTATGTAATAATAATGTAAATTCGAAATAGAATTATATCTTAAACGCAAAGTTAAAATTATTCAAATAAAATTCATCAAATAAACTGTCACTATGATATTTTGTTTAATACTTATTTTGTATTAATTCAACAAAAAATAACAATTATCATTATTATTCATTAAACTACGGACAATTATAAAAACATGTATTTAAGTTAAACTCTTTGCGAAAAAATGGAAATTATATAGTTGCTAACATAATAGAAACAAAACTAAATAATATACCAAAAATGAATTAACTAATTGTAATTATTGTTAGAATTAAGCTACGAAATCGATTCTTTTTCGTAGTCTAGTTCAAATTTTACGTAGATTATTATTATAAAATAAACATTTATAAACCATTAATAATAATATTAGTTTTAAGTTATTGTACAATTTTGTAAAAGTGGACAGTCTCCTCTCAGTCTCTCTGTCTCCAACTTGAAGACGACACACCCTTGCAGAGGCTTTCCACGCCCTCTCAGAGAGGCCCTTCGAGGAGAAGGGGGCCCGAAAAACTTGCCCTCTGCAGAAATTTTCCGAAAAAAGGATTCGTTCGGTGTGACTTCGGAAAAGCGCATAAATATCGCGCAAAATTTTCGACAGCTAGCAGAGCTCAGGCAGCACTCAAGGGAAACATTACTTCAAGAATCAACGAGCAGTCAAGCATCAAGTCAACGAGTCTCAACAGTCAGTATCCAATAATTTCGGAGGGCATCTAGAATCACAGCATTCTCTCAGCAGCATCAGCACCCGCACACTTCTATATACATATATATATATTTTTTTTTTGCATTCAAAACTGTTCTTTTAAGAGCAATTCAAACTTATCATTGTTTAAAAGAGGAGAAGAAGAATAAGGAATCGGCGACCACTCCAGCGAACTACAAAAGAAAGAGAGAGAAAGAGAGGATTCGTCCATACATCATCTACATCAATAAACAGTGAGTTTTAAACTAATTAGTCGATCTTTCTATTTCTCCTCCAAGGAGATAGTATTAGCCAAGATCGGCTAAATATCTCTCTCCGAACATCACCTGTTAGGTCCTTTCCAGAAGAATCTGTAGGCCAACGTCGGCCTATATGTTAGTTCAGTTCTGCAACTCACCACCTTTCATATAAAATTTCACAAATAATGCCTCTGCCGTCCCGAGCCCATAAGTTTTAGTACTTAGGTTCGAAAAAGGCAAAAAGGCAATTTTGCGTCAATTTTGCACGCAGTAAACGTCACCCCGACGTTACAATTGAAACAAATTCATTTTTATTCTTCTGTTACATTAAAACACAATAAAAATTTCATTACTCCTTCATCCATCGTGCTATGGCGAATTCTCTGCATTTTTTATTAAATAATTATTCAGCAATAATCTAAATTTCTTAGCTTCTTGAAATTTTATGAATGCTTTATTCTTTGAATCTTTTAATATCCAATGATAATTGTTATTTTTTAATAATATTAAATATTTAAAAAATTATTTTAAAAAGACTAGAAAGGAGGTGATTTGCCGCAAGTGCGACTAATTAACTCGCAGATAGATTTTTTAATATGCGCAGCGTTGCCACATGTCACATGCCGCTAGTCGCGTGATTTCATGTGCCATAGGCGGTGTTATAATAATCTTGGCAACGCTGTTGAGTAAAACAAAATATATAGTGATTCGTTGCAGTGGAATAAGAATGAAGGATAGCGAAGCCACGTGAAAGACGAAGGGTTAAATTAGATGTTCGAAGAAAATTTATTTCATTAACACAAATACATTCCTTACAGCAAGTTGCAATATCAGTTAAATTTGATAATAAATAAAAGAAAATACAATTTCTTCAATTATTTTATCAAACAAATTAATAAAAAAGAATTAATTATTAAAATCAATTGTAATAAATTAAGAATCAATTAAATAAATTTATATTATAATGAATTTATATTATATTCTTAAAATTTAATTAATATAAACTAACATGTATTCTAAAAACAACAATAAAATAAAATACACAAAAATGCTATCAAAATCAATTAAAACAAATTTAGAATCAATTATATAAATTTGCATTGAAGACAATTTACTTTTTTTGCGAATGAATTTCGATAATAGTCAATTAATTCGTATTCCTATGATGCAATAGAATGCAATTTAAACAAGTATATAATGTTTATTAAAGTGAATTTATATTATGTTTATTGAAATAAATCAATGTAAATTAACATATATTCTAAAAGCTACAATAGAATGAAATACATAAAAATGCTATTGAAATCAATTAAAATGAATTTAGAATCAATTATATAACTTTGCATTGAAGACAATTCTTTTTGCTAATGAATGTCGATAATAGTTAATTAATTCGTATTTCCATAATGCAATAGAATGCAATTCAAAAAAAGCATACTATGCATATTTATTAAAATCATTTAAAATTAATATTAAAAATTGTAATATAATTAAATTACAATTGAAACCATTTGAAGATAATAGCTTCTTCATAGATTGATTTAAAATTATTAATTAAGAATATTCAAATCAATAAGATTAAATTGAATTCTTATTTATTTTTATTGATATCAGTTGACAATTTTCAGCAGGGTAAAGTGATTATAGGGGATGCATACCCTCTGCTCAACATAGCAGATATTTCAGATAAATTAGGAGGAGCAAGTTATTTTACCTGCTTTGATCTGGTTAGCGAATTTCAACAAATACCCATGAAACCGGAAAATAAATGGAACACCGCCTTTACTACTGCAAGTGGGCATTATCAATGTTTGCATGGCGGAAAAATTCAGCAATGCACCTGCTACTTTTCAAAGACTAATGGATAAGACTAATGGAAAACGTCTTAAAAGGACTTTAAAAAACCGAGAAGTTGGTGTACTTCGATGATATAATAGTATATGCGAGGGATTTGCTGAACTACGATAGAAAAGTAAGACCACATTTAGATCGGCTGATTCTACAACCCGACCAGATTGAATTTTTACAGCGGGAAGTTCCGTTTCTAGGACATGTCATCAGCGAAAGAGAGGTTGAACAAGATTCCAAAGATTTCGGCATTAAAAAAGTTCCCCAAGCCAACTACCATAAAAAATATTTGACTATTCTTGGGACTCGTAGGAGACTATCGGAGATTCATTGAAATTTCTCAAAAATAGCAAAACTGCTAATCGATCTTTTAAAGAAAGACCAGCATTGTAGGGATTGAGAGATCCAATACTAAACAACCCGATATACCCATTAAAATGTATGGACTAGCAGGGGCTGACATTACATACAGACCCAATTAGTAATAACACTAATACAGATAGAATACCGCCGCGAGGCGACTCTAGAAGAAGCGGGTTGCGAGAGGAAGCTACGGAAGATACAGACCTTGATATCGACCCACTGCATAAAAAATCAAGGCATAAAATACTGAAAATAAGGAAATAACAGACATAGTGAACCCTCAGTATCAGGAATATTTAGATATTCTAGACTCTTATGATGACAAAACTCTTAACAAAGTAATTATGGAACAGCGAATTGTACGATTAGAGCAACAATACCCAACTAATAAGAAACGTCGTACTAATCCAACATAGTAAAATGAAATCAATTACAAAACGGGCAATGATACCGACGTAGAAGAATCAGATAATATATCCAAAAAAACGTGCAAAACATCAAAATCCATATCTGATACACATTACTGTTGTATCCAACAACCACAAGCTAAAGGCTCATAACAGAGAAAGTAAAGAAATATTTGCGGTTTAGCGAGTTAATTGAGATTTCTAAAATCTCTAAAGAAATCTCCCGGAACACCTCGCCCAAGAAACCAACAAATATAAGAATAAGTTACGGCCAAACACCTAGAAATACGATTGGCGAATTACTAATATCATTGCATATCTTCAACTGACTCGCATGAGACTACTACCACGGATCGCAACGATCAGAGCTCTGATGACTCTAATTCAGAGACCTTCGATGAACGACAAACCTTGCCCCTACTGAATTCAGGAACAATATTAAAACATCACGACAATGTCTGACCTACGAGAGGGACAATCTAGTATACTTTGTATCTAGCGATATCAAGAGCATGACATCTACAAGATTATTAGTTGACGTCAGGGCAATAGATCCAATGAATTTGAAAAAGACAAGACCAAAGGTGGGTCAAATCCTGCTCAAACGATATAAAAATCATAACATAATATCAGTAGTTGTAAAAAACAAGTATTTTGATAATCTTATTATGCCGAACTTAAGGATTGCCCTCGCAAACCTTAAAATTGCAATGATCCAAAAAAACCTTACCAGTTTTCGCATTACTCGAAGGGAGGATATGCTGGATATCCTTGAGGCATGCTTATTAGCCCAACTACTTACGGGAACATCTAAAGGCAGCCCAATTATTGTAACCTTATGTTACCGAAAGGTGGATTTTTCTGCACCCGAAGAGAAAGCCGTTATAATACTAAACTTACACGAAA
The DNA here is from genome assembly GCA_949987625.1 of Chalcis sispes. Taxonomy (NCBI): domain Eukaryota; kingdom Metazoa; phylum Arthropoda; class Insecta; order Hymenoptera; family Chalcididae; genus Chalcis; species Chalcis sispes. The sequence goes on along the minus strand of OX465095.1, from coordinate 38,695,818 downwards.
GCCTAATAGGGGAACATAAAGCCGTAAACCAAACCTATCAGAAAATCGGAGAGAGACGCTATTAGTCAAGTATGAGCAATGATGTTCTGGATAATATCAAAAAATGCTGAGAATGCCGTATGAGAAAGTTGAATTGAATCAAGACAAGAGAGCCCATGATTATAACAGACACTCCGATAGAACCATTTAACAAGGTCCCATCAACACCGTAGGTAAATTGAGAATGACTCCTCGAGGCAACAGCCATATGCTTACAATGCAAAACAATCTAACCAAATACCTAATAGTGGTACCGATACCTAACTTACGATCCACCGCTATAGCTAATGCACTGGCTAAGCTACTAGCTAACCAGCTTTCTGTCGAATCTAATAGAAACACTTATGAAAAGATTTAAAATACGACACCTCACCACATTAAGATATACGAGGTGTGATCAAAAAGTAAGGTGACTTTTTGAATTTCGCGCGCTCTGTATACTTTAATTTCAAAATTTTTTTTTGTTATGTTGGTACACTCGTCACGATTATATGTTCACAGTTGCGACTATACAACATGTGTTGTTATGTAAGAGGCATTAAGGTTAGACTCGTGTTTGCGTGCTCGGCGATTTTTTGCTGTTGAAAATAATGCAGCAAAGAGTTTGTATTAATTTTTGTGTAAAAAATGGTATTAAGTGCTTAAATCTTGAAACGTTGACAGTGGCGTACGGCGAGTCAACTCTGAGCAAAGAAAATGTTTATTAGTGGTATAAGTTATTCGAAGAGGGCCGAGAAAATGTTAACGATCAACCTCGCTCCAGACGCCCTAGCACGTCAAAAACCAACGAAAATGTTTAGAAAGTGAAAGAAATTGTGTTGAAAATTGGTCGAATCACGATTAGAGAAGCAGCCGATGATCTTGACGTATTGTTTTGCTTATGCCAATTAATTTTAACGCATGTTTTGGGCATGGCACGTGTGTCAGCAAAATTCGTTCCAAAATTGCTTAATTTTGATCATAAGCAGCATCGCATGAACATCGTTCAAGACATGCTGAACGACGTCAATGATGATCCTGATCTGCTCAAAAGGATTATAACTGGTAACGAATCATGGGTATATGGTTATGACGTCGAAACCAAAGCCCAATCATCCCAATGGAAGAGCCAGAAGAGCCAAGACCGAAAAACGTAGGCCAAGTTCATTCGAATGTGAAGGTTTTGCTCACAGTTTTCTTTGACGACCATGGCGTTGTGCATTAAGAATTCCTACAACAAGGTCGTATGGTAAACAAAGAGTATTACCTTGAGGTTATGCGGCGTTTGCGTAAATCAATAAGAAAAAGACGGTTGGAAGTGTGGAAAGAAAATTCCTAGATTTTGCACCATAATAATGTACGTGCGCACACGGCGTTACTAGTGAGTAGTTTTTTGGCTAAAAACAATACCACCATCATGCCTCAGCTACCGTATTCACCAGACCCCCTGCAACTTTTTCCTCTTCCCAAAATTGAAAAGACCCATGAAAAGACGAAGATTTACGAGGATTAAGAAGATTAAGGCTGCATCGCTTAAGGAGCTCAAGGCAATACCCAAAAGTGCGTTTCAGAAGCGTGTTGACGACTGGAAAAAGCGCTGATACAAGTGCATTGTATCAGAGAGAGATTATTTTGAAGGGGATAACATAATTTTAGATGAATAAATGAATATTTTTTATAATAAATGAAAAGTCACCTTATTTTTCGATCACACCTTGTAGACCACAAAATAATGTATAATTAGAAAAAAGCCATAAACCATTAACTGACTTCATTAGGACATACTCAGAATCTTATAATGATTAAGACAGATTGATACCGTTTGCTGTATTCACTTACAATACTAGTTTACGTGCAGCCACGAAATTCACTCTCTCCGAACTAGATTTTGGAAGAATTGCAAAATTTTCTCCAAGAATACCTGATTAAGAAAAGCAGAGAACGTATAATACATATAGTACGAGGGTGGTCTAAAAAGTTTCCGACCTCTACGTGAAGATAGCCGCACTCGTCAATAAAAGCTAGCGAATTTCGTTGTTTATCTGTTGACAGTTGCTCACCAAAGTTTCAGCCATTTTGGATGCGTAGTTGTTAGTTGACAGTCGTTTGGTGAGTCGATGTAAGTGTTGTTGTAAAAATGGACAAAATTGAGTATCGAGCTGTCATTAAATTTTTGTTTTTGAAAGGCAATACGCCTACGCAAATCAAAAATAAGTTGAACTCTGTGTATGGGAACTCTGCACCATCATTTACCACAGTGAAATTTTAGGCAGCTAAATTTAAAGGTGGCCGTGAGAGCTTGAGAGACGATAAACGTTCGGGATGTCCAAAAACTGCAACCACTGACGATAACATCGCCAAAGCTCACCAAATGGTGCTAGACGACCGCCGAATTAAAGTGAGAGAGATAGCAGAGGTTATGAACATGTCCAAAGAACGTGTTTGCTACATATTGAATCAAGATTTAGGCATGAGAAAGATGTCCACACATTGGGTGCCGCATTTGCCCACGTTAGACCAAAAACGTGTTCGAGTGAACATTTCCAAACTTCTATTGGCGCAGTTTAGGCGCAATTAATCCGAGTTTTGGCGCCAATTAATTACTGTAGATGAAACTTGGATACACCAATATACGCTCGAAACAAAAATACAGTCGAAACAGTGGACTGCAAAGGAGGAACTAGCTCCAAAAAAAGCAAAAACTGTTTTTTTGGCTGGGAAAGTGATGGCGACTTTTTTTTGGGACAGTCATGGAGTTATTTTAATCGATTATCTTCAAAAAGGAAACACCATTACAGGAGCATACTACGCATCATGACTTGATAAGCTGAAGGCAGAACTTGCGGTAAAACGTCTACATTTGCAGAAAAAGGAAATCCTGTTTCACCAAAACAACGCGCCGTCTCACACTGCAGCGGTTGCCATGGCGAAAATCCACGAATTACGGTTTCAGCTGCTTGACCATCCGCCTTACTCACCAGACCTAGCCTCAAGCAATTTCTTATTATTCCCTCATCTGAAAATTGCACTCGGAAGACAGAGATTTTCGTCAAATGAGGAGGTTATCACCTTCGTGAACAGTCATTTTGCAGAGAAAAACGCCGAGTACTGTTTGGATAGGTTAAAGAGATGGGAGCATCGCTGGGAGAAGTGTGTTGAATTGCAAGGAGACTATGTTAAGAAATAAAAAAAAAATTAAAAAATGTCTTGTATTTGTGTTAGACCACCTTCGTACTTACGGGACTTAATACTCTGCTTAAACGAGATGAACCACATCGTTAAAGATAATCAGATATAAGCTAAATTACAGTCCGAAGTCTGATATGACAGTAAAGGTAAAAGACTTTATGCCAAAGTTGGGGACTATGTGAACTTTTGCAAGGAAATAAGGGCCTCTAACTTTGAAAAATAATATAAAGAACCTTAAAAAATAAGAAATAGTGAATAGAAATAACGCTATATTAGAATTAACTGTAGGCAAGCGTATCAACATACATGCTTCGCATAATACGCTTTTACGAGTCTCGCGTATAACATTTCCAACTTCTTTGCAAACAATATTTTTGTTATTTCTGTAAGAATCATTCTCGTAAGCCTCGCGTATAAGATTTCCGAGAGCCTCGCGTATAACATTTCCGAGAGCCTCGCGTATGACGTTTTCCACTTCCTCGCAAACAACATTTTTGTTATTAACTTGCGAATGGCTTACGAAAACCTCGCGTATAACATTTTCTGTAGCCTCGCGTATAAAATTTCCAACGCCCTCGCATATAACATATCCTAGAGCCTTGCGTATAAATTAAAGTTAGCTCTTAACGGAAAGAAGTAACCGTTTCAGGAAGCCACGACCAAGCTTCTCTATTTTATCTACGTGGTAATGCTAGATATCGGAATTTGTTTGGCCCTTGTAAGAAAGAATTTTGAAATAAAATCAATAAAAGAATACCTAGGAATGTACTACGAGCGTATGGATGTAGTACGATTGCAAAGGGCTGATCAGCAAGTAACTATTTATGTGAATATAAAAGATTTTATGGAAACCCATGGGTCAATTGATAGTTACCAAATTCTACTCGTTAATTGCACTAATAGAAGTAAATACTTGCTGGTTTATGCTTGGCACAGATCTGGTAAAAGCAAGACAAAACACTCTAGACTAAATATTCGGAGATAAAATCTACATTCTACGATATGGAGTAATCCTCAAAGGACCCTATAAAAGTTCCAGAAAGCATGAGGTACAGAAAAATGGTGCCGTTTTGATTCATTGGAAGCCTCAGTAAAAAACTATTTAGACTAGTCACGGCCAAAGAAGTTGACAAGATAAATGCCAACATGGATCAGTTATTTTAAAGATCAAAAAGAATGAGTGCAACTAGTAAATGAAGAAGAATAAATTAAAGTCAAGTCCCTAGATCAGCTATATAATACTACGAAAGCCCATCAAATGGAAAAGGACATGAACCGGAAATTTTAGTTTGTGGTCAGTGTAGAAAATAAATTTCAATGTTTTATCACTTCAACCATCTACGCCCGCAAGATAAACGTCGCAATGCAGCATCTAATCGGAAGTAATCTGTGGATGTTACAAATTATACAGAGACTGAAGGAACAAAAGCAGAACCTTCTTTCCTAAATAAAAACATATTAAAGTGATTGACGAACAATATAGAAAAGGCAAGCGGAGCACTAGAATTTTCAATACCGATTCAACATTTACAAGCAGAAGTAGTCGTGAAAATCGCACAAGTAGACGCAGTATACAATAATGGTAGGCTACTTATTGTAATGCATCTTCCTTTAGTAGAACGAGTATCTTACAATCTCTAGAGACAACATCCTTTAGCTGTACCGCAAGCTATCAATAATTATTCAATAGAAACAGAATACATAAAGCCAAGTCGCGGATATCTCATCATTAGCGCTGATCAAAGACAATACATGAAAATAAACCACGAAGATATACAGGACTACCATTGCACTGATTATACCTACATATGCTCGGCCAACGGACATTTGTCCGAAACCACTAATCAAGAAGATTGTGAAGTATCAATTTTGTTAAGACCTAATGTACAGGTATTAAAAAGCTGTGATGTAACCATAACCTCCGCCCATATGACACAATGGAGTTACCCAAATGTCAATGTATCATGACTCTATTCCTTAGGACAAAAGGAGATCTTGTGTCTAATCTGCCCCGGACAATCTGACCAAAATATACATCTCAATGCTGCGGGAAATTTAAGAATGGTATCTGGCTGCATAGGCAAGACCGATGAATATCTCCTTATAAGCGAGGGTAACTAGCGTAACGCCCTTTAATATCTATACAAACCAGAGACAACACTTAGCTTGAAGGAAGTTTACCCCAACTTACAAAACTATCATCAAGAAATAATGAACGCACCGGAAACCGGGATATCGAGCGCACCTGCATCAGACATTCAAGAATGGAAAAACCGTGAGAAATCGTTATACAAATACAAATTACTCGTTGCTTAACTCTTTCGGATGCATGTCTACTCTTAGCCACCAAAGCCTTTTTACCGTTCCTGGCGTGTGTCTGCTCTCAGCCACCACAAAAAGAAACCATACTTGAAATATTCCACATAATGCATATCTATAAAATATAATTTTTACAAAAAAGAATAACATTAAAACATATTATTGTATAAACATATAAATAAAGTTGTAATAAGAATAAATAGATCACATTTATTCATCATAATCTTGCATATTATGTACTACTGTTTTTTCAACGAATATTAATTCTGACTAGTACGACACTCATCTCCAAATTGAATACGTCCAGAAAGGATTAAAACTGATAGGAGATCATAAGCGAAGCATTTTCAATACTCAGTACTTAATATACGGTGGAGCTCTGGGCCAAATCATAATCACCGCAGCGTTCATCTTCACTGCCTAGAAGTGTTATACTAGAAAGATGATGCATTATCATAACTAGATCAACCGCAGATTCGAAATAATCTCCGATATCCCAAGCACATCCTTTACAGGAAATACCTCAACGCCCAATTGGAACGCGAAACCAATCAACAGTCCAGGATCAATCATGTATGAAGCAACTACAGGAGCGCATTCCTAGAAGACTCATAAACCAGCCATTAACGCGGCCACTATCTCTGCCATATCCACAAATACTATTTATTCAAATTCCAGGCACTGACTAACCCTCTATCTTAGACCATAAAAGTTTTAACCGTTTCATAAGAGGGAACAAAGATCTAACGAAACATGTTTCCGTAAAACCATGATTAAGACTTATCCTACTAATAAGCCCTAGTTATTCAGAACCCAAACTTATATAAAGCCTAATCCTTAACCTTAAATTCCAGGAAATTCATACCGAAAAGATCATGGCCGACCGATGCCGAATCAAAGTGATCAGAAATCCAGAGGGCGAAGGCAACTTAGTATTATATAACCCTCGCATTACATCCTTATCCGCTGCTATAGGAAAAGCTAAAGAAAGAGTACCAATGAGAAGCCTAGACACTCACTTAAACTTAAATGAGAATTTAGTAGGAATTCTGAAAATAAAGTATTTCAACGATAAAGAAAAAACTCGAATGCTACTTTAAATAGTAAACAAAGCTAAATCAAAGACCGTACCCACCAGACCCTCAGGAACTAGATTATTTTGCCAATAACCGAAGAATATAGCTGAAGAAGAAATTTTTAATGACTTTGAAATATTTGGGCCATTGGATTTCATCGAAATTATTTGAAATGTTGAGTGATAGTCTGTCAAGTAAGAGCGTATTCGTGTTAATTTATAAAAAAATTTAACTTTCATATTTATGTATACATTGTACACATTACAAACAAAGATGCAATTCGGTCAATAATGTGTCCAGTCACCACCGGCGTTGATAATTGCCTGGCATCTCCGAGGCATGCTTTCTACTAATTTGACGGCGTATTCTAGTGGCAAGGATCTCCAGATCCGACGAATTTCGTAAGACAACTGCTTCAAAGTGTATGTGCGTCTTCCACGAAGCTTCCGTTTAATATATGCCCACACATTTTCAATAGGGTTTGCATCGGGCGACTGCGACGGCCAATCCAATGTAACGATGCCAGATTGAGTCTTCCACTGAGTACAGAGCTTGCTGCGGTGTTTAAGATCGTTGTCCTCCTGCAGAATCCAATCTTCATTTTTTGTGATGAACCATTGTTTGGCAGATGGCAGTTAAGCCTTTTTGTAGATTTTTATCATTTTCTCGGCATTTAGGTTGTCAGTAAAGAGGTGCAAAAAGCCGAATCCCTGCTTTGAGAAGCAGCCCCAAAGATGCACCTTTATTCCATGTTTTACGGTCCGCTGAACAAGCCTATTGGTGGAAGTTGACCAGGCTCGCGTGAGGACAGAACGTGCCCATATAGAACATTCATCAGTAAAAATGACATTTTCAAAATCTCTATTAATATTCTCATGCGCCCAAGCGAGTCGCTTTGTCACATGTTTTTCAGTCAACAGAGGCTTCTTCATTGTGTTGCGCCATTTTAGATGATGAGTACGAAGATGAGTTCGGATAGTTTCGTAGGATATATCTAAACCTTTTTTCATTAATTTTGCTTGTCCTTGCCGCCGTGTTAAAGCAGGATTCCGCGAAAACAGATTCACTATTCTTTTTTCATCTTTTCTGTTCACTTTTCCTATCGAGCCACGTTCTGGTAAATCATTGACATTTTTAGCCACTTTATGTCTCTGTATCCACTTCTGTACAAATGCCTACGACTTTCTCATATATTTAGCAGCCGCTGATTGCGACATTTTTGGACCTTTCGGATGGATGCAAAGGAACACAGCCTCGTAGCGCGACGCGTACTTAGCACTCATGGCGTTTAACGTGATTCTCTTTCAAAAGATCAACGACAACTGAATCTTTGTTGACAATGCATTAAGGACAAAGCTTTTTTTCATCGGCTTGCGAAAGAATCAGAGCAAAATCTTTTATTACCTGTCAGTGAAGTCGACCACGCTCTTACTTGACAGACTGTACTTGCGGATACATACAATATATTAATGCTAAGAACGCTATTAAGACCTTGCGAGGAAGTAAAAGGACATACCGTAAAGGATGTCATTTTCCCTGATCCCCCAAAGATTTCAAAGGCCGACCAGGAAAAAATCAAGGACACGCGAAAGCACTCCAAATGCATGCTTTGGGTACACTGTAAGACATTTGAGGACCATTTAGTTATGCGCCAAATATAATGAGAAAACGTAAAGCCAATCCGGATAATATCAGAGACCTAACTGAAGACCAAGAAGCAAATATACGAAAGGCCAGAAAAAACCGTACCATGACACCCTAGGAGACTATCAATTGAGTCTCTCAGACCATACAAGAATTTAAGCAAAAGACCATGTACGAGAATAAACACGCAGTGAAGTAAGCCACTAATATTAAAAAAGATAGTGACAACCACCGAAACTCAGATATAGTCTCATTACTCAAGACAAAAGAAGAGTAAAGATGTGTATATAAGATTAATACATTTAGTATAGAATTAATACATATCACGATACTATCATTTAGGTAACATATTAGCAAAAATCTTGCAAAGGCAATCCGAATGATTCAATTTCGCAGGCGTGCAAAGCTAATTTCTACCATATTAATAAGTAAATCAGTTTAGATTGTTTCCCTAAATATGATTAACTAGTACTTATCGAACCACCTAATTAATTTAATTAAAAATTAATCATACAAAAAAAAATACGAACAACTAAGTTAAGAACCTTTTTACGTGAAGGCAATCTAAACGATTTTTATCTTTCTGTGGTTCATTACAAGTATTATAAAGTGAATTTAAATTACCTCCAACCCTAACATTGTTAATCAAACAAACCATTTTCTAAATTAAGGATTTTAACAATATTAAACTAACAACAATTATAGATACTAACAACTAAAGTAGGTTCATTCGTGTAAAGATAATCTAAACAGTTTTCAAATCTATTAGCCCGCATCTCTTACAAGTACAATCAATCTAATTTAGATTTCCTATAGCTATAATATTATTATAAGGAATTAAAAACCTATTTAGTCACATACACTTCGATATTTAATCACACAATAGAGAACTAGAAAAGTATTCACATACAGCGTGTTCAAAAACTCCCAGTATGGCTAAATAATTTAAAAAATAATAGTCCTGGAGAAAAACTTTCAATGCAAATTTTTTAAGAAATTTTCTTGGCTATTCGGCGGTGGCTGTGGCTTTGACCTTAAATTGGACCTTCAAGGTCATTTAAAGGTCAAAGATTTTTTTTAATTGGATTCCTATTTTTGACACCGGAAATGAATAGAGCGGAAAATTTTACGTTCGAATATGTCCATGATCATTTTTAAAATTCAACCTTGAATGGACATGGTGAGGGTCAAATTCGGAAATAATGGAGCTATTCCAAAGGCGATTACAGTAATGCGAAACAATCAAAAATTAATTTTTTATTAGCAGCCTGATGATGACCATGGGTTTAACCTTGTCCTTGACTTTGAGGGAAGGTGGAAATATGCACCCAGCCAGTTAAGGCAAGGAGATATCATACCTAGCTCGTTAAGGCAAGGAGAAAGAAGAAAAAAGAATTTCTTTAAAAACAAATTTTAAAAATGATCAAGGACATATTCAAACGTAAAATTTTTTGCTCTATTCATTTCCGGTGTCTAAAATAGGGGTTCTCATTTGAAAAAATTATTTTCACCTTCAAATGACCTTGAAGGTCCGATTTAAGGTCAAAGTCAAGGTCACCACCGGATAACCAAGAAAATTTAAAAAAAAATCTGTATTAAAAGTTTTTTTCCAGGACTATTATTTTTTTAGTTATTTAGCCGTACTGGGACTTTTTGAACACGCTGTATAATTTTATATATTACTTCGGGTATTTAATATTAATAAAAACCGTAAACAATAAAACTTAAGCATAAGTTTAGAATCGATTGTAAATCCACAGAACACGCAGCACGTCCGCTGTTTACCGGGACAGTAAACGTCTTTCAAGGGGGGGGGGGGTGGGACTGTGTGACACTGCATGGCAGGTGGCCCGTCGAAGTTAAGCCACCTGCCATACAGTGCGAGTTGGACTTCGCAACGCGACTACACGCGGCGCCATCGATCAAGCAATCGATGGCCTGACGCGGGAAAAGCGATACGCGCGGAAAAGAGCAATAAACGCGACGCAAAACGGACAAGAGGGAGTTCTTCTTCTCTTCTTGTCCGGCAAGCAGTAATTACGTGCGCCGACGAGAGATACTTTTCTGATCAACAGAGTGAGTTTTCGGGAGGACGAAACCTTAAACAGAGTAATAGTAAGTGGCTACTTTATTATTAGCATAATTTCCGATATTAACATTTCGCGCGCGGACGCATATACTCTAATAATAATATTTGTTGCGAGATGTTAGTGGAAGATTAACTCTCACTCACACATATCTTATTAGGTTGTGTGTGTGTACGCGCGTGCGAGACTATTAGCGTGTAGTCTTCCGGTTGGCCACAAGAGGCCGCGTCCAACCGATAGCCAGCCCGCAAAATATTAGGGCCAGCTCACACGCCTGGAACCAGCTCGCGAGGTATTAGGTCTAGTACACATGCCTTGCTGAGTGAATGCAGCAAGGCGAGTGACCGACACCAATGCGCAGGGCATGAAGTAATTGTGCGAACGTAATGCCACGGCTATGAGAGACCAAATATTTTCTGAAGGTTCTGCCCGGACTACTAGGGAAACAACCATGGAAGAGCATAGACGAGATCTCTACGCCCTTCCCCATCGAGCATGGGATCAGGGTTCCCGAGGGGCAACCACCAATGAGCTCACGAGCGCTGAGTCCGCGCTCGAGCCGACTTCGGATCACCCAAAACAGGGTGCTTTAAAAGGCGCTAAGAAGTGGTTGCCGGTGTGCGTTGGAGGGTGCACCCACCGCACGCTGCATGACTCGAGTGCGTCACAAACCGCCATTAGCGCCATGGGCTTGCAGATAGTCAAGGCGTGTGGACACGCGGTCACGCCGAGCCAAGGGAAGGGAGCAGTCGTGGCAAACGGCTATTACGCTCCTATAGTTGGATTTGTTCAACTGCCTTTTGAAGTGGCTGGCATGACGAAGGACATCAAGGTGGAAATTCTGCATGGGTTGCCAGCAGATTGTTACCACGGTGTCAACTTTATTCGGGGGTTCAATGCAATCCTTGATCTAGAGAAGAAACAGCTGCTTCTACATGAAGCTAGAAGAGAGCTAGCTTTAGTGCTGGCTTTGCTGGAAACTGCCGGTAATCCAGCTGTGTCAGCCGTAGGCCTAGCTGACGTTTAGCCCTCGGAGCGAGAGCAGCTCAAGAGGCTCCTGAATGGCATGCTGGCCAAGGAGCCAGCTATATTAGTATATATGGACTGGATCGAGCACGCAATTGATGTTGGCGATGCTCGACCGATAAAATAAAGGGCATATCTGTACTTCTTAAAGATATAGAAGGAGATGCTAGAGGGAGGCATTATTGAACCTTCACATAGCGGCTGGATGAGCCTGGTCGTTATGACCAAGAAAGCCAACGGCAGTTATAAATTCTGCATTAACTTCAGAAAGTTCAATGCAGTATCAAAGCCGGATGCTTATCCACTGCTTAGGATGGATAGCATCCTGCGCAAGCTGCAGAGGGCGAGATGTATCTTGATGCTCGACCCGAGCAGCGCCTATCACTAAATACGGCTGAAGAAGAAGTCGAGGCCGCTCACGGCGTTTACCGTGCCCGGACTCGGACTCTTTTAGTTCACCCGAATCCCGGATGGGCTGAGCTACGCTGGTGCGATTTTCCAACGACTCATCGACATAGTGATAGGCTCGGAGTTTGAGCTGTTCGCGTCCTCGTACCTTGACGACGTTATCATCGTCACGGCAACGTTCAAGAAACATTTGCGGTGGCTCGAGAAAGTCTTGTGACGCATTAGAGCGGCTGGTCTGACGACCAAACGCGAAAAGAGCGCTTCCTGCCAGGATGAGGCAAGGTACCTTGAGGTGCTGGTGAATCAGTAAGACTTTCGCCCGAATCCTGCTAAAGTCACTCCGATGATTGACTTCCTAGCACCCAAGAATCTGCGACAGCTGCGCAGATTCTTAGGCATGGCGTCGTGGCATCGCAAGTTTCTCAAAGAGTTGGCCACGACCGTCGAACTGCTCACGCGCTTGACAAAGAAGGGACGACGCTACGAATGGAGAAAACAGACTACAAAACAGAGAGGAGCAGCAAGCAGCTTTTGAGCAGGTAAAGGCCCTATTAGTTTCTGCTCCTATACTACAGAGTCCCAGGTTTGACGAGGAGTTCGTCATCCAGACGCTAGTGACACGGGGGTCGGAGCCGTGTTACTCAAGTTATCGATAAGGTAGAACGATCGCTAGAGTTCGTGATTCGTACCCTGAGCCAAGCGAAAAGAAACTACAGCGTCACTAACAGAGAGTGTCTTGCTGTAGTTTGGGCCATCAAAAAGTTCTGGCCGCATGTGAAGGACTATGAGTTTAGGGTCATAACTGGCCACACCAGCTGACGCTGGCTTAGTAGCCTCCACAACCCGTCAAGAAGGCTGGCGCAGTGAGCCTTGAAGCTCAAAGGCTACTGCTTTACCACCGAACATCGCAAAGGGGCACTCGATCACGTGCTTGATGCCCTTTCTAGGATGTTCGAGAAAGAAGAAGAAAGGCCGGCAATAGCGGCCTTGACCTGAGCAAAAGGTAATAAGGATTAATATCACCTTTAATTACTGAAAGAGGTGCAGGAGGAGCCCTCCAAGCATTCTCGCTTAGAGGTGTTTGGAGGTCAATTGTAGTACGACCCCAACCAGAACATCGAGGATGCCCTACAAGACGAAGACAACGCATTGAAGGTTGTCGTTCCCAACGAACGAAGCAAGCAAGTCCTCCAGTAGTGCCACGACGACCCTGCGATAGGATATCTAGGTAACGAGAAGACGCACTCCAGGGTCACGCAGTAGTACTACTATCCAAAGGTGGCAGACTGTCTGGCAGACTACGTTCGTAGATGCCAAGTATGCCAAAAATGCTAGGTGGACAGTCTTCGATACGTGCTCGGGCTACACAAAACAAACTGAAACTAAAGTAAATGACGAGCAGCCGTTACAAACATCTTAATCCGTCTTGAATATTGTAAACAATACATTGACTTTATACATATGTATGTATTTGTAAAGGTAAATTTGACCACACTCAACAATTGCGCTTATGAAATAAACAGACGTAAGTATTATTTTCGCAATGCGCTTACTTGGTGTCGCTCGAGAAGGTATAAATATATTTTGTGGTGTAATGAATTTAGGCAGTGAACTACGTAAATATATTTATCAATACATTATCGTTTACATACTTCTGTCAAGAAATTGTTTGATGTCACACATAAAAATGCAATTGAAGACAAGAAAAGAGAAAACGAGGCAAAAGAAAAACCTTTAATAAATTACACTGTTAGCGGTGATGGATCTTGAAAGAAGCGTGGCCTCTTGTCTTTGCACGGCGTAAATACATCCATAGCCTATTATTCGAAAAAAGTAATTGATTTAATTATAAAAAGCAATTACTCCAATCAAAAAATCTAAAAATCCAAAAGGCGCTGATCACGAAGAAAGTTGTACGATTAATCATAAAGGCTCTGCAGGCAAGATGGAAGTCGATACCATTCTTAAAATGTTTGGCCATTCAGAAGAAAAGTATAGGATACTTAACATTAATTATGTTGAAGATGGCAAAACAAAAACATTCAAAGCTATACTTGATGCTAGTCCATGCGAAGATGTTGAAGTTATAAGAGAGTAGGTCACGTAGAAAATCGTATGGAAAGCCGCCTTCGAAATTTAAAAAAGACCGCAAAGCTCGGTGGAAAAGGCAAACTAACCAATGCTTTGATTAAAAAATTAACAAATTATTATCGTCTTGCGATGCGAAGAAATGAAGAACGGCAATTAATATTTTAGATGATAAGTTAGCGATGAAAAAATTGTCGGCCCGATGGGTGCCGCGATTGCTCGCGGTGGACAACAAGCGGATGCGGCTGTTAACTATGAAGCAGTGTTTGGAGCAATTTAAGCGAGATACGAAGGAGTTTTTTCGTCGAGTTGTCACTTTTGATGAATTCATCTGGATTCATCATAACACACCAGAAACTAAGCAACAATCAAAACAATGGGTTTCTCCCGGTGAATCTGCTCCAAAGAAGGCGAAGATGGTCCCATCTGCCGGAAACGTCATGGCGACGATTTTTTGGGATGCGAACGGCGTTATCCTCATAGATTTTTTTAAAAAGGAAGAACGATCACTGGACAATACTACAGTGAGTTATTGGACCGCTTCGACAAAAAATTTAAGGAGACACGGCCGCATTTGGCGAAAAAGAAGGTGCTGTTACACCATGATAACGTACCAGCACATTCATCCGGAGTTGTCGCCGCCAAACTGCATGAATTACGTTGTGAATTGCTGCTGCACCCCCCTTATTCACCCGATCTGGCTCCCGGCGACTTTTTCTTGTTCTCTAACATGGAGAAATGGCTCGCAGGAGAAAAATTTAGCTCAAACAAGGAAGTCATTGCCGATACAGAGGCGTATTTTGAAGAGCTCGTTAAATCCTATTTTTTGGAGGGGTTAAAAAAATGGCAGGAACGTTGGGAGAAGTGTATCTTTCTAAAAGGGGACTATGTTGAAAAATAAAAGAAAATTTTTTGAAAAAATGGTGTCTTCATTTCTAACACGGGTACTTATTGAACCTCCCTAGTAATATAACTAATAAGTTAATAATATATCTATGAATTGCTTCTAACTCTAATTTGCAAGAACAAAAACTTTGATCACGTTTTTTTCAGAATATTTTTTTTTCGCGCTGTTGATGATAACTTAAAAAACAATTTTAAGATATCAATTTGAAATTTAGCACAAATATTCATTGACGTATTGGCCGTTGGATATACCTCAAAGTTTATATTAATTACTACAAAAATATTGTTTTTATCAATTAGTGTATAGAAGAAAATTGTAATTTTTTTCTCTCGTATAAAAAAATTTGTGTATGTATCAATATATACTAGATTTAGATACGCGATAATAAAAGTTAGGATACTTAAGGTTATTTAAACACGAGCGGGCCCACACGAGACAAGTAACTGGTGTCCTACAATAAAATAATATAAATTTCTTTTGTAGAGATAAAGTCTTTTATTATACACTAAGGGTCTGATTAAATGATACCAGTCATTTTATAGACATATTAACGCAAAAGTCGAATGGTCTTTTTGGCCCTATTAAACATGCAGTAATCCTAAAACAAGTTCACCAAAAAGCGGCGAAAACCTTTCACGTGACCCTTTGTTGACCTAAAATATGGTCCGACAGTTGGTTTGATGGTCACATACAAGACAAAAAAAATTAAGATCACGTGGATTTCACTGCGAATTTAAAAATTTTTTTAATAAGAAAATTATTAAAATTATATTATTAGGCTCACGTCCGTTAAAACGTTTAGTTTGCGCTTTGCTATACTAACTACATTGTAGTCATTCTTGTTTTTTTATTTATTATATATTGAAATTTTTTTTGCTACCTCTTTATTCTAAAAAAAACTTTATAAAAATAATAAAGTAAGTGTTATTTGATTAATAAAATGTTATAGTTTTTATTATTAATCATAAATTAATTCATAAAATATGTCTACTTTATTCCTAATTGAATGTTTCTGACAATTTATTTCAAACAATTTTAATGAATGTTAATAGTTTCGTGAACTACGAAACAAAAAATCAAAATTGCCACATAACTGACTAAATAGTTGGACCAGTGTAAATGCATGCAAACCCATTTATTAATCTGCCACGATAAGGTATTCCGAAGGTAATTATATATGTATTCCACGACTTTAATTTAATACTACTTATTTGTCTACTCGGCGAATGTAAACACTGTTGACTCAACCCAAAATAATCTAATCGAATTACTTAATGATAAAACACTAAAATAGATGGAAATAAATATTAATTTAATTAGCACCCTTTACTAAAATATTTGTATAAAAAAAATGTTAATTTAATTAATACGTTTATTGTAGTGTTTTATCATTCAATAATTCTTTTGAACTATTTTTTGCGCGTTAGAAACAGGATATGATGTCTCTATCAACTGTGTTTAATCAGCTATGAGTAACCCATTGAATTATTTGTGTTTTAATTAAAAATTATAAAGATTTTAACTTTTAAGCTTGAAGCTAATTATATTAATCGTTTCTAAAGGTTTTGGCGATGGGTGCGAATCAAATTAACGTTTATTTTCATTGATTGTATGTATTTTATGTTACAAAATTTAGATGCGATACTTTCCGCATGATTTATCGCAAGCTTGTATGTGGATGTTCCTCTATGAGCATGCGCACACGTAAAAGTTTTGCTACAGTTTTAATTACAGCACAAGCTGTTTAAAAGAAAACTGAAAACAGTTGAAAATTTAACAATACGATATCGATGTGCTAAATCGATCGAAATATCTTCCGCTCATGCCACAGGTAATTTTCGCGCAGAAACACTAACTCCTATCTGTGCGCCTTCCTCTGTGGAATATTGATTTCCACAAAACTTTTTTGATCTTCTTGCTACACGACAGCTTTCGCCACTTCTACCTGTTTGGATTTAAAGATATTTTTATATTTGTGGACAGTCATGAACTGCTCGAAAATCGAAGCAAAACCAAGCAAATTTGTAATAGGTGTCTTAAAAACGTGTTTTTCTTTTTTTTTTTTTTTTTTATTGACCTCAACTATTCTACTGGGGTTTCACAAGGAAACCGTATTGTAGGTGGCTACACCAATGGCACGCGGGGTTCTCAAGCGGTCACCTATCCAAGTTCTAACCACGCCCAACGCTGCTTAACTTTATTGATCCGACGAGAACCAGTGCAATCAGCGTGGTATGGCCGTTGGCCTACATGCATATTTGTTTTGAGCATAACGGTATTCTTATACCTGTATAAATCTTATATAAGCCTGTATAAAGCTATTTATGCAAGCACCGATACAATTAAAATTAAAACATCTATCACATTTCGGTTTCTAGAGTGTTCTAAGCACGGCGAGACACTATTGTATTCGCAGACTGACTTTCACGTGCTCTGTGCGCTGGAGCACGTTAACGAAAATAGTTACAATAGCTTTTAAAATAAACCATTTCCAATTTCGCTTTAAAATTTTATAACAACAACACGATATAGCTAAATATCTATATGGTACTTCCGATTGATATAAAAGAAAATCGTAACAGTAGACGATTTATCAAAACGTGAGATCCCTGAAAAAAAATTTAATAAATGATCTGATATAAGATCTTATATGAGATCCTATCTAAGATCTCTCATGTCGTTTTCGACCTTTCTGATACAAGAAATGCATCTTATATCAGATCTTATATAAGAAATAAAACTCGTCTCGTAACTTCTGATATAAGATTTGATATAAGAATTGTTTCTCATATCAGATCTGATATAAGAAACAGAACGCTCCACTCATAATTTCTGATATAAGATCTGATATAAGAAATATACGATTTTAATCGTGCAAAATAATTTTTATAAAAAATTTTACAAAAAAAAAAAAAATATTTAAAATTTTGAAAATTGTAATATAATTGTTTATTATAATAAATTTAACACGACTAATAGAAAATTCATTTATTTACCACATATTTTGTACAAAATTTAAATAAATCATGAATTAGCAGAGTAAAAAACATTGTACATTAAAGCATAAGGGCCATAACACGAAAAAAAAAAAAAAAGGAAATAAGACGTGAGAAATAAGAAATGGAAATAAAAAGTAAAAATAAGTAGGAATAAGGTTGAAATAAATAAATTAGAGAGCTATTTTCATGCTTAGGTGCTCTTTCTATGTCTATACTCTTCCAAGTTATTTTCTTATTTCCATCTTATTCCTGCTTCTTTCCACTTCTTATTTTCATTTCTTATTCCTTACATTTATGTCTTTTTCGCGTAAAAACCTTCACAAAACTTATTGTACGTATATCATTATAAGCGCAGTATTATAATTATTATGAAAAACATCGTAATGAGTATACCTACGCTGTGAACCCATTAAGGCCCATGGCTAGCACAGCGTAGATAGGGCCAAAGTAACTATTGGAATTACAACATTGCTAGAAAATAAGGTTCACGTGTTTTATTTTTTTTTTTAATTGTTTATAAAAAAATTATTTAAACAATTTTTGATTTTAACATTTTCTATAAAATGTAAATTGTTATTAATAGACTTCTAGTAGATATAAGTGCGTACAATACAAAAAAACAATAGTTAGCGTTCATTATAAAAAAAATATGATTTAGATACGCAAATGAAATAAAAAATTTATATTATTATTAATAATTCATTTATTATTGCTTTATAAGCAGCATATAAATAATGTATTTAAATATAATTAAAAAGGAAAATTTACGTATATGCATTTCTGATAAAATTGTTTAAACAATTGTTTTATAAACAATTAAAAATATGAAAAAACATGTAAAACTTATTTTTTAGCCATTTTGTGATTCCAATGGATACAATAGTTTGGCCCTGTCTACGATGTGCTAGCCATGGGCCTTAATGGGTTAATTACAAGGAAGCTATACTTTTTATTACAAAATGATGAAATAAATGAATTATAAGATGTCAAGATGAACAGAAAATGTATGTCTTATTCCCTGTCTTGACATTGCCTAGCAGCAACCCTTTCTTGTTCTCTGTCTTGACGTCGCCTAGCGGCAATCTTTTCCTTGAAAATTCTCGTCCTAGCAGATTTGCCAGCATCATTGATTGCTCTTGTAAGCGTCAGATTAAAAGCCGACCCATCGTATTTGGTGCGCTTTCTTCCTGTGTTATCTAATTTATCGCAAAAACGAAGAGTAACTACTGCCGATAAAAGTAAGTATTAAAAAGATTAATACTGTTAAATTAATTTATAATTTTATTTATTATTTTATTTTAAAACATTAAACTCACCTTTTAAAAGCCTGTACATTTTAGGTGTGATCTCTTTTCTGGCGATTGGATAATCTTCAAATCAGACCGTTGTTCGATTAATGTCTATGCACCTAAGCATCAATTCCGCTGATGTGTAATGTATCCTTAACATTTTTCGTAAGTATTTCGATGCTAATGTAAGATTTTTTAGCATTTTAGCATACTCCCCTGAAAAAATATATTTATTCAATCCCATGTACATAGATACATATACTGCAAACATTAAATAGTCACTAACTTGAAGTACTAAAAAATATACTTTTAAATATTCTTTTTGATGTAAATTTCTTTGCCAATTTTCCACTCGATGACAATTTTCCACTCAAATTCGACATCATCAAATGTGTATTAATAATCTGACTTAATTGCCACTGTAATTAAATAAAAAATCTATATAATTTGCATTGTTTTGTATGCGGTTGGTTGCAGGAACCATTGAAAATATTGATTATGTAACAATTAATCAATTCTTTCAAAATTGGTTTACAATTAATATAAGAAAATGGTGTATATTTGAAATAAATTGAATTTTGATTTTTATATTAATATTATTATAAATTGTATTTTTATAAATTAAATGTTATGCATTTTTTTAATTTGCCAGTTAGCTATTAGCATTAAAAATTTTATAAAGCTAACCAAAAAAGTATGTCTACCTGGTTTCTAATACTTTGTTCATATTTTGATAACATAGAATTACTTCCATTTATTTACAATATTACTTTTCTCAATATTTTTTATGAATAATTGTAACCATTTAAACAATTATAATTGTAAAAACAATTTCCGCGAAAATTACCGTTTACATCTTTATCGTCATACTGTTAACTTATTTTAATGCACTCACTATTAATCAATAGTAACACCACTAAACAAATTATTACAAAAATACAATAATTACCTTACATGAAATACAATATTATGTATAGGTATTATAGAGCATTGATTTAACACATTTTGCAAAAAGTAACTGGTGTTGGCATAGATCTCGCAAACGTTATAAAACCACCGATCCCATTGGTCTAATAAAACAAGACAATTTGAAAATAAAAGCGGCAATGGCGGCGCCGCGTGCGTGGCGCACTATTACAACACTGCATTTGAATGAGAAATGATTTTTCAAAAATGGACCCATTTCTCTTTGATTTTTATTTTATAATATTTCATTTTAATTATAAAAAATCGAGTGAGATATGGAGCGCGTGCAGACAAGAGAGAAAGAGAGAAAGAAAGAGAGAGAAAGAGAGAGAGAGAAAGAGAGAGACGGAGAAAAAGGGGAACTAAGAAAGAAAGAGTGTAAACAAAGAAGCTGTTAAATAGAATTTGTTACTTTTGTTTTTTCTCGTTGCTTTCCTGCAGGTTTTTTAGCGCTCTTTCGTGAGTTACCATCTTCATCGGTGCTACTTCCTTCTGCATCACTTTTTTCATCGCCAAATTCTTCTTCATAATGTAAACTGCTTTCTGTGGTTGGACTCGTATATCCATCTGAATAGACTTTTGGCCTCCTTGTTCTCGTTGTCTTCGTATTTTCTCGTAATTCCTCAGCAGTTTGCGCTAATAGCGCTATAGCACATTTCTCGAACCAATTATGTTTGTGAGAAATGTCGCAATTATCTTTGCAAATATATTTTGCATAATTACTTTTGTTACGTACGTAATGTTTTCATGCGTACCATTAGTTAATTATATTAATTAATTATTTTGTATAAAATTTATATTAAGGGGGGAAATCACAGTAGCACACAAAAAAATAGGCATGTTATCGGGAATTAATTTTGGCTGAATAAAAGTATCAATCGAAAATCTGTAAAGTAGGTTTTATAGCAATACTAAAAAAGTACAAAATGTAATTTTTTTAATAAAAAATATTTAAAAATGGCGGCTGCGCAGCATATGCCGCAAGGCGCCTATTTTTGAAAGCGTGTCAATGGCCGAAGACGTAGACTCCTTAATTTTTGACCTGAAAGAAAAAACCAAAATTTTTTAGTTTTCATATAACAACAGCTAGCGAGCTACGTAGGATTTTTTTAATGTATTGATTTTTCACAAAATGGTGCATGTTTAAAAATAAAGTTAAATTTTCAACAAAAAAAAAAAACGCCATTAAATCTTCGATAGAAAAAACTAAGCCATATAAAATAAAAAATTCTACGTAGCTCCGTGGAGAAAGATAATTCGAAGCTACTGTTAAAATTTCAAGTTGATCGGTAAAGATTTGCTTGAGTTATGTCTTCGGCAAGCTCAAAAAAAGTGGTTTCGAGAAAAACGCGTTTAAAGTTTTAAGTACTGAGATACAATACCTGAGTGGCGTTACCGCAGAATGAAAAATTTGGGCACTCGGACACTTTTGCCGTGTTCCATCATTTGGTATATTATTTTTAAGACCCTAAAGCACCTTTTAGGCGAAAAAAATTTTTTTCGAAAAATTGAAAATTTTACTGTGATTTCCCCCCTTAATTATTTTATATAAATTTATATTAATTATTTAGTATAAAATTTTCATGTTTAAACGTTGAAACTTTATAAAAATAAATTTTAATTGAAAATAAAGTTTTCATATTTAAATAACTCATAAAAACCTTTGCAAAATTAAAATAAATTAAAAAAAATATTTAAATAATTTAAAAGTTATCCTACATTATTAATTAAATAATAATATTTAATGAGTATAAATTATTGAAAATGAATAAATTCATGCTTTTTAAACCATGAATATAATTGAAAATTTTTGAAGCGTTAAAAATTAACTCGATATCTATACAAAACATCGACAAGCACATGTTTTTAAAAAGAAAAAAATAAAAATAAATTGTTTATTAACATTGCATTATGATAGCAATCAATTGAGAGATTCGTTCGACAAGACTATATATGTATACGTCACATCACGGCACTTAACTACGCGCCCGTCCATGTCTTTATTACCTAATGTACTAAACATAATTATATTGACCAAGGATGATGAAGAACAAGTGTCATCAGCCAAGTTCATTTTAAAAGTCTGATCGAAATAAACAATTTAACCGGTCAACACAGCTCAGAACTTGACAAAGAAAAAGAAGAAGAAGAGAGAAGAAAACGTGTAACCATATTTCGTCAGAACGCGGGTATAAAAAGAAAAACAAAACACACGCGTTTACTTGCGCGTACGTCCAAATCCACCTAACATCGTTCTAACCCCGTATATCGTATAAATTTTCTTTCTCGTTCTCGTCGCGATTCGTCAAATTAATAATCGCTAAAACATGCACCAAGATAAAATCCTTACGCGTACCACGAATATAGTACGAATCGCTCGCGTGCGTATACATCCGCGTTGAACTTTCCGATAATTGCGGATTAATTCTCTAATTTATAAAAGTTCTCGCGTCTAAGAGAGAAATAGTATGAGAACAGTGCCCCCCCTCCTTACTTCTACTCTTCGTTTTAATGAAATATGAGGCGTTTCAAGAGGCGATTAACGGGGCGCGTGGAAAACATTACTTTTACGACCTACGAGTTCAAGTGTATAATTTTTTTCCGGCTTAATAATGTAATGTACGCATGTAAATGTGTCACAGACATTTTTAATTCAACAAAGATGTTTACTCATAATATGCAAAATTCGAACAAAATGTTATACTATTCAATCGTCAATCTCCTTATTAAAAATTATGTATACAATTTTTTTAACATTATGAAATTTTTTACAATTATAAAATTAAAAAAAATAGTAAATGGATTCATATTTAAAAACAAAATTAATTCTTGAACAATTATTATTTATTAAAAAATATAAATTTCTTGAGTATATTTATTAAATATTTATACAAAATAACATTTTTAACAAAAGTTTTTTTTATAAGATTTGAAGGCTTATAAATAATATTAATACTATTATAAATAATATAAATACTTTCTTATGTTATTTTTATCATAACAATACTATATTTGTTTAACACATTTTTTGTATAATCAATGAATTTTAGTCTCTTATTTAACATGAAAAAACAGTAACTTTTTTAAATATTTTAAATTTAATTTCTTCACACAAAAAACTTTTAAATCATTTATCTAAATCACAAACAAAATTATAAACTAAAAAATTATCACTTTAAAATCACTTATTATTAAAATTTTAATTTTGCGGGATTATATTAGACTTTGCTTTTTCTATTAGTTTATTTAATTCACGTTTGCATTCTTCATCACTGTCACTATCACTCGTCTTATTTTCATTATTTAATAGATTGTCCATTTTTATTCTTCTTCTCACATAAAAAGAACGAATATTACCGACACAACGATACACTATACTGAAAGAAAACAAAAGAAAAGCAGAGCCCCGTGGTCGCTTGAATGTACATACTGAGCGAAGGAGAGAGCGAGACAGAGATAGGGTGGTCACGTGGGAGCAATGGTGCGAGCGCTCTTATCGCTATCTCGTTCTCTCTCCTTCGCTCAACATACATAAGTCTTATTACGCGTTTCGAAAATATAAGTTTCGATGAAGACTCACATGCTAGGCTATATGAAGCGACAAATACATAGCAGTGGCGCTGTTCAAATTTTTTCCTCCTGGGACGTATACAGCCTAGGAGAACGTATGCAATGTCTATGCAGCCTAGGAGGACGTATAGAAAAATGTTAATACGATCGAAAAGGCGCTTGCGCGTATGGAAACCATTTACACGCTGAGGATGCTCCGTAGGTAAGAGTCGCCGTACGGATTAGTAGGCTGAAAACGTATCATAAAATATAGTTCAATACTAGTGCAAGAAAGTTATTTTTTTCAACAGTGTCAAACATTAACGCTTCTTGTAAGAAAATTGTACGGACATATTTGTTTTTGTGATAAATTTATTCCATAATTCACCATACCTAGAAAGATGGCAAATGAATCAGCCGATCAGCAATCATGCATCGGACCATATATACCCACAGCTGAATGGTTTAGAAATGGAGGTAAATGTTTTAAAAGTTTGTTTTCAGCTTTAAAAAAGTATCATTTAAAACATCTTTTGAATGTCACCCGTAAATTTTTATATTTTTAAACTACTTCATTGCAACAAGTTTTTACAAAGGTATGTTAACCTTAAGTTATAGAAGCATGAAAGAAATTGTATAAAAAAATATTAATACGAATAATATGAAAGATTTACTTTAGAAAAAATATCATTACTTAAAATAAAAATTGCAGGTGATGAAGAAGAACTTATGCGATACTATGCGAACAATGATAACACTAAGTTGCTAAGCGAAAGAAAAAACAATAGAGATAAAATTCAAGTAATTTTCATAAATAATAATTTTTGCGTTATAATTTTTTTTAAACAGAAAGTTATTACAAACATTATTTTTCCAAAGGTATATGTCGGTTTGGGAAAAT
Source organism: Chalcis sispes (assembly GCA_949987625.1). NCBI lineage: Eukaryota > Metazoa > Arthropoda > Insecta > Hymenoptera > Chalcididae > Chalcis > Chalcis sispes. The sequence continues at coordinate 38,671,352 of OX465095.1, read as the reverse complement.
ATATAGATAAAGAAATTTACGACCTTATAATAGCAGAAACATCAATTTCAAAGTTTGTGCGATCAGTAATACGTTTGCATTATTCCGAAAGAATTTTAGATTATCGCTTTTTACGAGAAACAGCATTCGTACAATTAAGGAACAGATCACCAAGAAAAATGATGAGTCCCTGTCGTTTAAAAATAATAACAGGTAAAATATTACTGAATCATGTTAGTAGATTTTGAGCGTAGATTTTGATCAGAAATTTGATCTATTTTAAATATTAAACATATTTCTCATGTCAAGTATCTCAAAAAAACGAATAATACAAAAAATGTCTAAATATGTTCACGGTGAAATAATTATTAACAAAAAAAGCAATTACACTAATGTGCTTTTTTTTTATTTTTCTTGATCACATATCTTGCTTCCCATATAGCAGACAAAAAGAAGTTGTGAACGAAAAATGTTGATGGAAAAATGTTATAAAAAATCATGTTTATTTAGAAAAATGTAAAAGTATATTTTGCAACAATAATTGCAAAAACAATTAAAAAATTAATTATTTATTTATTATTTTTAATATTATTTTTATTTTTAAAATTGTTAAGAAAAATCATACGTTGTTGAGAATTCACTTGGTGGTAAAAAAAATTTTTTTATAATACACGACATCTAGTAAAATTTTTCGACAAGTTTTTGTCTTAGACTTTTTTTTAATTAATAAACGGGAAGTGAGAGAATCAAGAAAATAATCAAAAAAGTGCAATTTTGTAATTGTTTTTTTGTTAATAATTATTTCACTGTCAATAAATTTTGACAACATTTAGTTATTCGTTTTTTAGATACCTTATACTTACATGCTATTTCCAACATAAACCTGCTTCCGTTTTTATAAATTGTATCTCTTTATTGACCTGCTTATACATCGCGAAAACAATATTTTAACTGATTCTTCAACTTAAGTTAATGTATTATGATACTGGAATACTTCTTTATATTTTAATTAGATGGAGATTATGTCGAAATGTATGTTTTAAAACGTATAACTAATTTTTTACAGATATTTGTGAATATTACATCAATCAAAAAGATCCAACTGGCAAGATGTTGTTATTGCAGAAAACAAAAGTTAATTCTGTGATCACTTCAGCTATAAAATACGCAATCATCAAACAGCGTGTAATAAAGAAAAAGGAGGCCAATAAGCAAGAACTTGTCAGTATTTAAAGCAGTCATGAAAAAAACTTTAAAGTTGTACAATGAAGTTGTATATGTTACATAAAACATTTATAATTGTTTCCGTCATCAATAAATAATTTTATTAAATTTTGAAAAATATGATAGCTTGCATTGATAAACAACAAGTATTTTTTTATCATACACGTCGCTGAAGAGCAATATGTTTTTCTTTGAAAGGCACGTCGACATTAATTGTATGGTTATAAACAAAAATTTTTATTTATATTAATGAAAAAAAAAGATTAAATGTTAAAGAGTGAAAAATTGAAATTATAATGTAGAAAACATCGTGATATGCATAATACTCGAGTTTTTTTGAAAATACCAACAAATAAGAAACAGCGTAAGATACAAAAAAGGGCAAGAGCTGTGTATTGATAAGATGCACAGTGTATAAGGTATGCAGTGGCGACAAAAGTTCGGTCATGAGCGTGAGTGTATTAAAAGACAAGGGGTAACAGTAACGTTACAGCGATCATAGAGGACGACCGCAGTAGATTCGCAAGCCAAGTTCCTACTTGTTTTTGCATCTGTGCATGAAAAACATTTTTTAATTTATTGTTGTGAAACGACGTTTTCTTAATCGTTTTTACTTTCGTGGCATCGTTACGTGCGTTGCGCATTGTCAATTAATTTCGCTAGCTGTCAGTCGTCGTCTACGTAGGTAGATCGCGCTTTTCGTGTTTGTGTAACAACATTTTCCTATTCGTGTAAAAACATTCGTTCTTTTTGTCGACACGTGTTCGTTTTTGTTGCTTCGCATGTGGGCGTTAGTTTCTTACTCTTATTTTTTTAATAAGGATGCAATTAATGAAAGCGCTATCGTTCATACAAAGAACATTAAGGTGGAAAAAAATGAAGACGCAAGATTAAATCCGCAACATGCAAAAGATTACGTGCGTAGCAAAAGTTATCATGCAAAGTATATTTGCAAAGATAATTGCGACATTTCCCACAAACATAATTGGTTCGAGAAATGTGCTATAGCGCTATTAGCGCAAACTGCTGAGAAATTACGAGAGAAGACGAAGACAACGAGAACAAGGAGGCCAAAAGTCTATTCAGATGGATATACGAGTCCAACCTCAGAAAGCAGTTTACATTCTGAAGAAGAATTTGGCGATGAAAAAAGTGATGCAGAAGGAAGTAGCACCGATGAAGATGGTAACTCACGAAAGAGCGCTAAAAAACCTGCAGGAAAGCAACGAGAAAAAACAAAGGTAACAAATTCTATTTAACAGCTTCTTTGTTTACACTCTTTCTTTCTTAGTTCCCCTTTTTCTCCGTCTCTCTCTCTCTCTCTCTCTTTCTCTCTCTCTCTTTTTCTCTTTCTCTCTTGTCTGCACGCGCTCCATCTCTCACTCGATTTTTTATAATTAAAATGAAATATTATAAAATAAAAATCGAAGAGAAATGGGTCCATTTTTGAAAAATCATTTCTCATTCAAATGCAGTGTTGTAATAGTGCGCCACGCACGCGGCGCCGCCATTGCCGCTTTTATTTTCAAATTGTCTTGTTTTATTAGACCAATGGGATCGGTGGTTTTATAACGTTTGCGAGATCTATGCCAACACCAGTTACTTTTTGCAAAATGTGTCAAATCAATGCTCTATAATACCTATACATAATATTGTATTTCATGTAAGGTAATTATTGTATTTTTGTAATAATTTATTTAGTGGTGTTACTATTGATTAATAGTGAGTGCATTAAAATAAGTTAACAGTATGACGATAAAGATGTAAACGGTAATTTTCGCGGAAATTGTTTTTACAATTATAATTGTTTAAATGGTTACAATTATTCATAAAAAATATTGAGAAAAGTAATATTGTAAATAAATGGAAGTAATTCTATGTTATCAAAATATGAACAAAGTATTAGAAACCAGGTAGACATACTTTTTTGGTTAGCTTTATAAAATTTTTAATGCTAATAGCTAACTGGCAAATTAAAAAAATGCATAACATTTAATTTATAAAAATACAATTTATAATAATATTAATATAAAAATCAAAATTCAATTTATTTCAAATATACACCATTTTCTTATATTAATTGTAAACCAATTTTGAAAGAATTGATTAATTGTTACATAATCAATATTTTCAATGGTTCCTGCAACCAACCGCATACAAAACAATGCAAATTATATAGATTTTTTATTTAATTACAGTAGCAATTAAGTCAGATTATTAATACACATTTAATGATGTCGAATTTGAGTGGAAAATTGTCATCGAGTGGAAAATTGGCAAAGAAATTTACATCAAAAAGAATATTTAAAAGTATATTTTTTAGTACTCCAAGTTAGTGACTGTTTGATGTTTGTAGTATATGTATCTATTACTCGTCAAAGTTATACTTCTTGACGCATGGTTACTAAGCAAAGCTTCCAATATTCGTAAAAAGTACACTAGCTTGTACGTTTTCCGCTTCTTCTCACCATTGGTAAGAAAATAAATATTTCGATAAATAATATTTGATGAAAAATATAAATCAATTTTTATTTATAAAATAATTGAGAATATGATTAGTAAACTTCAAATAAAAGCACACGTTTGATAATTTTAACAAATATCAGTAAATCTAAATTGATACAGCAATAAACATTTTTATTTTTATATTAAAAATTGTTATTTTTATATTAAAAAAGTGTTATAAATGTTTCAAATTAAGAGTTCAGAACTAATAGTGGATATTGTACGTGTTTAAAGAATTTCGTTAGAACAGCACACGTAGGCTGAATAAATTTAATGAATATTTTTATTTAATAATAATTTAAAATTAGAGTTGTGAAAATTTTATAAAAAAGTTGAAAAAAAAAGAAACTTTTAGAGTAAAAAAAAAAATTATCTTAAGATGAGATTGTTTATTTTAAAATAAAGATATAGTAAATAAAAAAATAAAAAAAAATATATTTTTTTTTTTATTTAACAAAAAATATGTATTTGTTTTATTTAAAAAAATGTATATTGCATTAGTGTATATCAGTAAAAATCATGCGCTGTATAAGAGTATTTATTATTTTTTAATCTGATGTTTTTTGCTAAGTCAAGTAATTTTAAATAATTTTACGTGACATATTTATTGTTAAAAAAGTTTAATCAATGTTTGGATTTATGTATGCTTACCTATAGTTTGTATAAGAAGCCTAATAATAATAATGTTTATATTAAACAAAAATATGTTTATCAAAAAAAAATGTATATTATTGCTATAACCTAATAGTTTATTCGTAAAATAAATAAAAAAATTAAAATTCTGCGAAGCTTCATTTCAGATGATTGGAGTGGAATCGTATTACGAAGTGCATTCTCTTATGTTTGACTTTGATTACAGATGTTTTTCCAGTAGATGATGTTTTTGCTGCGAAGAGCAAGGGAAAGAGAGAAATAGAAAGAACAATATTTATTCTTTACGATTTCTTTTTTATTTTCTTTTCTTTTTATTTATCTCTTAATTGACTTTTTTGTCATTAATTTATTATTTATTTTTATTAATTCTAAAAAATTCTATTTTTTCAGACTGAAGAACTGAAGAAAAAGAAATTCAACTTTCGAAACAGCTCGATTGGTACGATCAAGACATACTTGAAAAAAAAAATGGAATGACAAATCTGTGACCCTAGCACAACGGCAGCGTTTAAATCAGCAGCATCTTACTTTAGCACCAACGTACTGTAACGAAATCAACAACGGCGAGCACAATGGCAATGCCAACAGCGACTTCATTAATTTTAGCAATCCAACACTACGAGACCCTAATGGTCAATCATATCAAAAAACTGAAAATATCGCTCTCGGTGGAGGAGGTCAAAGCCCAGATATAAGTCATGAGCTGAATAGCAATACTAACGGCTTCGTCAATCGCGATGCTTTAACATCACACATTCTTGATGGTGAAAGTAGTCAGAATCTACCGAATCGTAAGGGGGATGGCGGTACCAGCTCTGCCGCTTCACCATCACATCTTGAGGGTGAAAGAGGTCAAATTATAGGCTTTGTGAAACAGAATAACGGTGCCAACAATATCTCGATTAATCGTAATGATCCACCACTACAATACGAGAATAACGGCAATGACAACGGCTTGGCTGATCTTGATAATCCACGTGCAATGAATGGTGTAGGTGACGATAAAGATGATAGTGATCACCGTAAGTACATTAAGAAATCTTTAAACAAAAACACATTTCTGTAAATAAATTTTTAATAAACTTCAACGTTTTATTCGCAGTACTGCTACCAGAAGAGGATCTAGAAATTGAAGAAGAGAGAAACGATTGGAACCAACTGTTAACTGAAAGAACTCTAGAAGGGACTACAATAGTAGAGGTATCGTCGTGCGATAAAAAATTAATTTTGCTAAAATGGTTTTTTTATTGTTTGTTATTATGCCTATTGTTTTCTTTCAATAAAACTTTTGATTTTAGGTATACATGGGATTAAATGAATATATTTTGGCAGGGAAGTATGCTAAAATGCTAAAAAATCTTAAATCAGTATCGAAATAACACATCGTTCAATAAGTCCCGAGACTAACAACGAAAACAACATTTTTTTTCAAAAATCATTTTTATTTATTGATATAATCTCCTTTTAGAGTAATACAATCTTTCCAACGCCTTTCCAACATTTCTATACCATGTTTATAGAAGGATTTATCCTTTGCTTCAAAATAGGCTTCAGTTTCGGCAATGACCTCCTCATTCGAGACAAATTTCTTTCCCTGGAGCATTTTTTTGAGATCAGCAATAAGCCAGTAGCCACTGAGGGCTAAATCTGGCGAATACGGGGGGTGAAGAAGCAAATCAAAGCCCAAGTCGTTCAATTTTGCCATTGTTTTCATGGACTTGTGGCATGGTGCATTGTCTTGGTGAGAAAGGATTTTTTTCTTCTTCATGTGCGGTCGTTTTGCTGCGATCTCCTCCTTCAAACGTACCAACAAGTCAATATAATAATCACTGTTGATCGATTTACCTTTTTCTAGGTAGTCAATGAAAATCACGCCATGTGTATCCCAAAAAACAGACGCCATGACTTTGCCAGCAGACTGCTGCGTTTTCGGACGCTTTGGGCGGCTTTCGCAAGCCATGCGCCACTCAGATGATTGCCGATTCGACTCCAGAGTGAAATTATGTATCCATGTTTCATCCATGGTTACGTATCGACGCAGGCAATCCTTTTTATTGCGAGTAAATAGCGACAAACAGCTCTCTGAATCGTCGACTCATTGCTGTTTTTGTTCCACTAAAAGCAATCGCGGCACCCACTTGGAAAAAACCTTTCTCATGCTCCATTTTTCATGAAAGATTGTAAATATGCCTCCAGATGATATAGGTGTCATTTCTGCAATCTCACGGACCTTCACTTTGCAATTTTTCATTACAATTTTTAACACTTTACTCACATTTTCCTGTGTAACGGCTTCCAATGTCCTACCTAAACGTTCCGCATCGTTTGTGTCCGTACGACCACGTTTAAACTCAGCATACCAACGACAAATCGTTGGCTTGGATGGAGAGGAGTCCGGGTAATGCTTTTCAAGCCATTGCTGGGCTTCTACGGTGTTCTTGCTCATTAAAAAAGAATGTTTTATCAACACGCGAAACTCGCTTTTTCCCATTTTTCAAGCAAATTACAAAGTGACTTTACTCTAACCTCGATAACTCTGCTGTCTGTGATCCGATCGACGTGAAATTATTACACGTTTCATGTAAAGGTTCGCACTCTATAGTAACGTGGCTAGTTTGGTACTACTAGCACCATCTCTGGGTTAGTCTTGGGACTTATTGAGCGATGTGTTACTTACTAAAAATGTTAAGGATACATTACACATCAGCGGAATTGATGCTTAGGTGCATAGACATTAATCGAACAACGGTCCGATTTGAAGACCATCCAATCGCCAGAAAAGAGATCACACCTAAAATGTACAGGCTTTTAAAAGGGGAGTTTAATGTTCTAAAATGAAATAATAAATAATATTATAAATTAATTTAACAATATTAATCTTTTTAATACTTACTTTTATCGGCAGTAGTTACTCTTCGTTTTTGCGATAAATTAGATAACACAGGAAGAAAGCGCACTTAATACGATGAGTCGGCTTTTAATCTGACGCTTACAAGAGCAATCAATGATGCTGGCAAATCTGTTAGGACGAGACTTTTCAAGGAAAGGATTGCCGCTAGGCGACGTCAAGACAGAGAACAAGAAAGGGTTGCTGCTAGACAATGTCAAGACAGGGAATAAGACATACATTTTCTGTTCATCTTGACATCTTATAATTCATTTATTTTATCATTTTGTAATAAAAAGTATAGCTTTCTTGTAATTAACCCATTAAGGCCCATGGCTAGCACATCGTAGACAGGGCCAAACTATTGTATCTATTAAAATCACAAAATGGCTAAAAAATAAGTTTTACGTGTTTTTTTCATATTTTTAATCGTTTATAAAACAATTGTTTAAACAATTTTATTAGAAATGCATATACGTAAATTTTTCTTTTTAATTATATTTAAATACATTATTTATATGCTGCTTATAAAGCAATAATAAATGAATTATTAATAATAATATAAATTTTTTATTTTATTTGCGTATCTAAATCATATTTTTTTCATAATGAACGCTAACTATTGTTTTTTTGTATTGTACGCACTTACATCTACTAGAAGTCTATTAATAACAATTTACATTTTATAGAAAATGTTAAAATTAAAAATTGTTTAAATAATTTTTCTCTGAACAATTAAAAAAAAAATAAAACACGTGAACCTTATTTTCTAGCAATGTTGTAATTCCAATAGTTACTTTGGCCCTATCTACGCTGTGCTAGCCATGGGCCTTAATGGGTTAACAGGGTAGGTATACTCATTACGATGTTTTTCATAATAATAATAATACTGCGCTTATAATGATATACGTACAATAAGTTTTGTAAGAGTTTTTACGCGAAAAAGACATAAATGTGAGGAATAAGAAATGAAAATAAGAAGTGGAGAGAAGCAGGAATATGATGGAAATAAGAAAATAACTTGGAAGAGTGTAGACATAGAAAGAGCACCTAAGCATGAAAATAGCTTTCTAATTTTATTTCAACCTTATTCCTACTTATTTCTACTTTTTATTTCCATTTCTTATTTCTCACGTCTTATTTCCTTTTTTCTTTTTTCTTTGTGTAATGGCCCTCATGCTTTAATGTGCAATGTTTTTTACTCGGCTAATTTATGATTTATTTTAATTTTGTACAAAATGTGTGGTAAATAAATTAATTTTCTATTAGTCGTGTTGATTTTATTATAATAAACAATCATATTACAATTTTTAAAATTTTAAATATTTTTTTTTTTTTGTAAAAAATTATTTTGCACGATCAAAATTGTATGTTTCTTATATCAGATCTTGTATCAGAAATTATGAGTGGAGCGTTCTGTTTCTTATATCAGATCTGATATGAGAAACAATTCTTGTATCAAATCTTATATCAGAAGTTACGAGACGAGTTTTGTTTCTTATATAAGATCTGATATAAGATTTATTTCTTATATCAGAAAGGTCGAAAACGACATGAGAGATCTTAGATAAGATCTTATATAAGATCTTACATTTATCAGATCATTTATTAGATTTTTTTTCGGGGCGAGGCAAAGCTCTCACGTTAATCAAGTACCCCAATGCAACCATGTTTTCGCTATGTTCACGTCGTTGGTTCTAGATCACGCTGAGAGCAAATTTTTTGCTGTTCCTACCTTTAAAGAAAAAACAGGGGTTATCATTAAAAAAGAAAATGACCTTTACATAGCTTGTGAAAATGACTTTAGAGACAAATTCAAGATCATTAGTTAATCGCGCTGTACGAGACGTATAACTTCCATTTGCAAGATTTTATATAATGCAACCTGGTTCGAGATTCACCATTAAAATCTAAGTATGACCTTTAAATTACCTTCAGAGGTAACTTCTATCTAATGCCAAGTAAATATCTTAACGGTAAATTATTCGCTCTTTCATTTTAGGAGTAAAAAATAGGGGTTCTCATTTGAAAAATAAGAGTTGACATTAAAATGAGGCCAACGGCAAAGCCGTCAATCAATTCCTTGGACCAAACCCTACCACTTTTCTCAGAAACATTAACTCGTGAAATAGGATTCTGGAAAGCTACTTTTGTTACACCTTGTATATACGAGAGTTGGGCCAAAATCTTACAGTTTGATAAAGAAAAATAACTTTTGTAATGTTTTTTTTTTCTTTATATTTCAATTTAATTTTCATCAAGATAAATACATCTTTCATAACGGTGCTCTAATACAGGGATACCATTTTTATAATGCGATATGTAAAGACCCTCAAAATACTTATTTACAGAATTGACTGCTTCTTTGTTGCTATAAAATTTTTTACTTGATCCATTTTTTAAGGTTACGAAACTAACAATAGTCGCTGAGGGTTAAATCTGATAAATATGGTGGTCAGGGTAACAACTACAACTTCAATTCGTTGATTTCAGCCATCGCGACAATTGACTAATAGATAGGTGCGATGTCATGGTGAAACGAGATTTTTCTGCGCCAAGTAAGGTCGTTTATTTTTTACTTCGTCTTTCTAACACTGCAATAACTCTGCATAGTATTGACTAGTAATGGTTTTACTCTTCTCTAGGTAATCAATAAAAATAATTCCTTTTTCACCCCAAAAGACAGTCGTCATAACCTTATTTGCCAAAGAAATTGTTTTTACCTTCTTTGAGATTGGTTCATCTGGTTCAATTTGTTGCTGCGTCTGTTTACTATCAGGAATGTAGTGGTGAATTCAAGTTTTATTTACAGTTATAAAACGACGCGAAAATTCGCTAGGGTTTCGCTTTTACAGAGCCAAATTTTCGATTGGAACAGTTTCTCGGGTGAATTTTTGATCGAGTATTAGCAAACGCGCCTACCTAGCACACAGCTTCTCCATCCTCAAATGTTCATGTAAAATATTGCGCATGCCTTTAGTTGACATCTTCGTAGCCTCAGCTATTTCCTTAACATTTAATCTGCGGTTCTTCATCACTGTTTATGAATGTTTTTAATCATTTCTGGATTTGCGACCTTAAGGGAAGGTTTACCTTTTTATTGACCAAAACAACAATTTTTTTTGGAATTTTTTTCAAAGAAGGAATATAATAAACAACTCAAATTGTTTGTTACTTGTTTAATACAATAAAAGTAAAGAAAAAAATTTTTTTCATGACAAAATATCGTGACGGTAATTAATGGCACGCCCCGTAAAGTGACCATCTCCAAAAAAGGTGGCCCGCTGTTGGCCACTCTAGCACCTGCAAAAATGAACGAAAATTGAAAATCGAAAAAGTTTTATAAAATATACGAGTGTAGTCGGCATCTGACTTACAATCATTGCTAAAAATTAAAAATTAACAAAACGGCGGGCATTTGAACTTTTTTCTCATTATTGAGTTTTTTTTCACTCTTTAAAGTACTCTAAAAATAAAAATAATGCATATATCATCTTGATTGTAGTCCACTTTTCGATAAATACTTTCACAATTAAAAAAAAAAAAAAAGGTGATCCTTCGAGTCGTTTTTTAGTAATCGTGGCCAACAGCTCGAAAAACGTGGTTTCGAGAAAAACGCGTTTAAAAATTTGATTAACGATTAATCTGTGTTAACGTCAAAATAACATACCTCACGGTTAATCAGCAATTCCCGGGCCATAAATTAGTTCTTCCTTATGCTCATACTGCTCCTGTAGGCTTGTTTTGTCTGAGTTTTTTGAAAGTGCAGCTGCTTTGGCGGTTTCGGACATCGAGCTCTCAGCTGCAGTAACGCGTTTCGCGTCAGCTTCGCGGGCAAAGTTATTGGCTTCAAGTCCAACGGAGATCCTCAAAACGTCCATAATTTTTAATAATACTATGTAGCCTTCATTGAATCAAGCAATAGCCGTGTACGTAGCAATTTCAACAGTCTTGGCACCGCAGTGGAGATGTTTCGGAGCAAGCTTCCAGACGCAAGCGTTCACAGACTCGTTGGAATTTTGAGTGTTTCGTCCAGTACAGCGTTCCATTCAATCGTCTGTCGACAGAGCCTCGAGTACGGGCTTTATTGCTGCTTGCACGTTATCTGCAAGAGGCGGCTTATGCTTAAACGTCTTCAATGTACCGTTCGCTTCAGCAACACGCCACTTGCACCAACTGTCCTTCCCAGCCGGACAATGTTCGTGCTGTGGTTTTTTATCGGTGGAGATATTATGATAAAAAACTGCCAACACGGCGTTCTTCATATCTTTGGCAGACTCTGGATGCCTTCGGATGGCCAATCCGCAGTATATTGTCAAATCTGCTATGACTTTATCGGTGAGTTTGCCGGAGCCCTTACCTCCAAGACCCTTCGTTTGCTTTTTAACAGCCCTAAGATGTGTGCCCATACGTTTTTGCACATGTCCTACACACTCTTTTTTTTTCACAATAAGATCGTCGTAGGGATCATGTCTATAATGGCCTTGAAAGTTTTTGTGTCCCCATCGCCGATATATGACTCATACTTGATGCCAAGCAGTTCTACAGAACGAGAGAACATTTCTTTTATCGCGTCCACTTCCATTTTTCCGGAACTACCATGGTGGTTCGCGAAACGTATCTCGGCGTGGCTCTCTTTTCATAGATTATATTCAAACGTGTTAATTTTACTTTTCCAATTGGAACATGCTTGGCAGAAAGATGATTTTACGCTGACGTTAAGAACTTTGCTCGTGTTTTTGCCAATAAGAGTAGCAAAACCAAACAAAGATGAGAAACCTCGTTTCTTCCATGACCCGTCACCTGACACGGTCACGAGACAAGGATCTTTACCGGCAGCGACATTTTCCTCTATTTCTTCTTTCACTGCTTTACTTTGAAAGTGTTGGAAAACAGCATACAGCGCAGTGTGCAAATTAACTATAAATGCGTAATAACATATCGTTCAATAAGTCCAGAGACCAACCCAGAGATGGTGCTAGTAGTACTAAATTGGCCACGTTTCCATAGAGTGCGAACCTTTACATGAAACGTGTGAAAATTTCACGTCGATCGGATCACAGACAGCAGAGTTATCGTGGTTAGAGTAAAGTCACTTTGTAATTTGTTTAAAAAATGGAAAAAAGCGAGTTTCGCGTGTTGATAAAACATTGTTTTTTAATGGGTAAAAACACCGTAGAAGCCCAGCAATGGCTTGGGAAGCATTACCCGGACTTCTCCCCATCCAAGCCAACGATTTGTCGTTGGTATGCTGAGTTTAAACGAGGTCGTACGGACACAAACGATGCGGAACGTTCAGGTAGGACATTGAAAGCCGTTACACAGGAAAATGTGAGTGAAGTGTTGAAAATTGTAATGAAAAATCGTAAAGTAAAGGTCCGTGAGATTGCAGAAATGACACCTATATCATCTGGAAGCGTATTTACAATCTTTCATGAAAAATGGAGCATGAGAAAGGTTTTTTCCAAGTGGGTGCCGCGATTGCTTTCAGTGGAACAAAAACAGCAACGAGTCAACGATTCAGAGAGCAGTTTATCTCTATTTACTCGCAATAAAAAGGATTTTCTTCGTCGATACGTGACTATGGATGAAACATGGATACATAATTTCACTCCAGAGTCGAATCGGCAATCATCTGAGTGGCACATGGCTGGCGAAAGCCGCCCAAAGCGTCCAAAAACGCAGCAGTCTGCTGGCAAAGTCATGGTGTCTGTTTTTTGGGATACACATGGCGTGATTTTCATTGACTACCTGGAAAAAGGTAAATCGATTAACAGTGATTATTATACTGACTGGCTGGTACGTTTAAAGGAGGAGATCGCAGCAAAACGACCGCACATGAAGAAGAAAAAAATCCTTTTTGACCAAGACAATGCACCATGCCACAAGTCCATGAAAGCAATGGCAAAACTAAATGAATTAGGCTTTGATTTGCTTCCCCACCCCTCGCATTCGCCAGATTAAGCCCTCAGCGACTACTGGCTCTTTGCTGATCTCAAAAAAATGCTCCAGGGAAAAAAATTTGGCTCGAATGAGGAGGTCATTGCCAAAACTGAAGCCTATTTTGAAGCAAAGGATAAATCCTTCTATAAACATGGTATAGAAATGTTGGAAAGGCGTTGGAAAGATTGTATCACTCTAAAAGGAGAGTATATTGATGAATAAAAATGATTTTTAAAAAAAAATGTTGTTTCCGTTGTTAGTCTGGGGACTTATTGAACGATGTGTTACTCTATACGACGTCTTGCGATAAACTAAACTAAAAACGAGCTTTATGTATACTATATTATATATACCATGCAGCATACACTGTATAGAATAAATGTATTTATATACCTAACACGCCTCCTTACATTTATACTATACTTACAAAATTCAATTTTTTAGAATCATACATTATACAATTTATTACAAAATTCAAAATTTAGATCAAGTTCAGCTTTTTACGAGGATATTCAAATTTTTCTTCACCTAATGACTTTGTAAATACATCAGCAATATTATCATTTGACTCGACCTTTATTACATCAATAATATTTTTCTTTATACTTTCATAGACATAATGATAGTGAATTTCAATATGCTTCGAATTCTTTGTAAAATTACCGTATTTCGCAATGCTTATTGCACCGGAATTATATTCAAAAATTTTAATAGGTTTTATACATTCAATTGCGAATAATTTTAATAACTCTCTTACAAATTTTATTTCACTCATGGCTTCTGATAAAGCAACATACTTAGCAAATGTCGAAGCTTTTGTAACAGATTTTTGCTTTCTTGATTTCCAGTATATTACATTACCAAATAATCGTATTACATATCCCGTCGTTGACCTTCGATCTATATTATCGCCAGCCCAATCGGCATCAACGTAACAGTCAAGAATTTCAATATTATTGTCACCTCTATAGGTCAAACTTAAATCTTTTGTTAAATATAAATACTTTAAAATTCTCAAAGCATATTTAAAATGAGTTTTGGTATAGAAATTTTGAAATCTACTTAAATAGTTTACGGCGAAACTTATGTCAGGTCTTGTAGCTGAACTTATATATAATAAAGCACCAATCAAATTTCTATATTTGATATTCTTTTTGCAATTATCAGATTTTTCTATTTTTAAATTTACCTCCATAGGAGTAATATACATTTTACTATTTTCCAAGTTATATTTTCTTACTAATGATTTAATACACTCAGTCTGATTTAATTTAATTATTTTATTAGAAACATCATACTTTACCGTAATTCCAACATATTCTTGTACTTTTCCAAGGTCTTTTATTTTAAATCTTTCTGACAATAATTTCTTAATCTTATTTATCATATTTTTATTTTTTCCACATATTAATAAATCATCAACATAAATCAATAAATAAATTGCATCTTTTTCATTTTAAGAATATATAAACAACAATCTAAAATATTTTTCTCAAAACCTAAACTTAATAGAAATTTATCAAGACATTCATACCAAGCTTTCGGACTTTCTTTCAAACCATATAGGGCTTCAATTAATTTACAAACTCTATTAGTACCATCCTCATAACCCTTTGGTTGATGTACATAAACTTCAGATGTGACTTTACCATTTAAAAAGGCTGTTTCCACGTCCATCTGTTCTATCATCAGGCCCATTCTACAACAATACAATAACAAAATCTTTAAGGTTTGAATTTTTGCTACCGGAGAATATATATCATTAATTTGATCTCTTTGTTAAAAGCCCCTTACTAATACTAATCTAGCTTTATAAGTACCGTTATTCTTTCTGTTATATACCCATTTAACAACAATTACCTTTTTATTTTCAACTTTTTCAATTAATTTCCAAGTTTTGTTTATTTTTAGACTTTCAATTTCTTTATTCATAGCAATTTTCCACTTTTTACTATCATTTGAATTCACCGCCTCCTCAAATGTATTAGGAGTATCAATGTTACAAAAATTTCTATAAACATTATTATTACAAGCTTTATATTCATCATATCTATTAGGAGCACTTCTGATTCTTTGTGATCGTCTTACAGTCAATTTATCTTTTTTTCTCTCAACTTTTGCATCTTCATCCACACTTTTAAAACTATCGTTAAATACTTCATCGTCCAAGCTGTCCTCGTTATTTATTTCATTTTTTATACTATTACGGTAAGACTTTTTTTCACAAGAAATACTATCATCATTTTCCGAATCCAAATCACTTAGTCCAATTAATTTTACTTCTTTTTCAACAATATCAACGTGTGTAGCAACAATTATTTTATTATCAAGTAATACACGATAACCATTCTCACTGTAACCGACTAATATTCCCATTTCGGCTTTTCTATCCCATTTTGTACTTCTTTTTTGTTCCGGTTTTCGGACAAAGACTTTACTACCGTACAACCGTAAATTCGTAACATCCGGTCTTTTCCCGAAAAATATTTCACAGGGCGTTTTTTTCTCAATTGTGTTTGTTAACGTACGATTTTTCAAATAAGTTGCTGCGCAAACTATTTCCGGCCAATATTTTTTATGAATTTGAGCTTCTTCTAATAAGCAACGTGATATATCCATAATTGTTCGATTAAACCGTTCCGCAACTCCGTTTAAATCATGAACATAAGTCGGGCATGGAGAAATCACAACACCCTTTTCTTTAATAAACTTATAAACATCACGATTCAAATATTCTTTTCCATTATCGGATCGTAAAAATTTTATTCGTTTGCCCGTCAAATTTTCACATTCATTCACATACTCTATAAAACAATCACAAACTTCAGCTTTTGATTTCATTGTGTAAATTCTCGATATTTTACTATAATCATCCGTAAACGAAATAAAATATTTTTCCCCTTTAAATCCTATCATTTGAAAGGGTCTACAAACATCAGTATGAACTATCTCTAAAATTTCTTTAGCTCTATGTCTGTTATTTTTAAACGAAATATTATGCATCTTATTTTCGATACAAACTTTACACTTCATGTATTTACCATTAATTTCTCCTGGCATACCTTTTAATAATTTATTTTTACACGAAATTTCTAAATAACCAAAATTAACATGGCCCAATAAACGATGCCGTTTTTCTTTTAAATTCATCTTATCAACATTTTTATTCGCAATATTTACTAATAAATTATCAAAATTCAATTTACTTTTCATATGATATAAATTATTAATCTTGAATGCAATTGCTGTTAAACTAGCAAATTTGTTATAAATTTTAGAAATTTTACCTTCAGAAACAATCTTATTTTTATCTGTAATTTTACTGTAACTTATTAGATTTGAATGCATATCTTTCGCATAAAAAACATTTTTCATATCAACTTTATTTTTCTTTCCATAAACATCAAAATAACACTACATTTCCAATTCATGTAGCTTTTACAATTCTATTGTCCCCCAAATAAACGTTTATAGGTTCTTTTAAATTAGTATAATTTTCAAAATATTTATCATTATTTATAATGTGGTCCGTACAACCACTATCTAAAATCCATTTTATTTCACACATATTTTTATCCTTATTATTTACCTCGCTTATATAGGCGATACTATGTTCAACCTTTGTAATCCAAACATTGTTTTCTTCTTTTTCCTGCTGCTGCTGATTTTGTATAATGCGCACTCGCACCTCACTGTCCACGGAAGTTGCCACGTCCACTGACGTACCTTCCTCTCCAGGCGCCTTGCCGTCCTCGTGATAATGAACACCACGGTGAATGTGTCGTTGTCGATTTTCCGCCATTTTTGCACTCTCGTTGAACATGCCCAATTTCTCCACATTGATAACATGTGGGCTTTCGTCGATCCTTATCCGCCATGAATGAACTCGACCTATTGCGAATATTTTCTTCTTCTTGACTCTTCATTTCGACCATTTGAATTTTATTTTTTGTGTAGTCAGCAGTCTGATCTTCAATTTTTAACGTGTCTATTAAGTCGCCTATATAACTATACGACTCTGGCAGTGTATTTAACATATAATTTAACTTTTCCTTTTTGGTCACTGTAGCACCCGCACTTTTCAATTCATTGACATATCTTTCAAAATCACCAAAAAAGGTTGCAGAATCATTATAATTTCTTAATTTCAATTTTTCTAATTTATTCCGGCATATTATTTGCACTGCTGTCGACTCTTTCAAATATATGTTATCGAGTTTCTTTATAATTTCTAACGC
This sequence comes from Chalcis sispes, assembly GCA_949987625.1. Lineage (NCBI taxonomy): Eukaryota > Metazoa > Arthropoda > Insecta > Hymenoptera > Chalcididae > Chalcis > Chalcis sispes. The sequence continues at coordinate 38,653,922 of OX465095.1, read as the reverse complement.
CGTTGTTTGATTTTCAATAAATTCAAATTGTCTGTCTGATATACGAGGTCTGGCTATTAAATAACGATACTGCGTGCCTAGAGAGCGCCGTAGAGGGGTGGGGAAAAAACGAGTAGTGTGTTGGGTATCTAGATATCTTGTCTATGCACGTACCAAAACACGTTCTCGTCACTACTATTGTATTTGTGCAGTAGCGGTTTGAAACAAACGTGTTTTTTATTCGTGCCGAAAACCATGTGTGACGAAAAACAGGAGCAACGTATCAATTTTAAATTTCTTGTTAAATTGAAAAAAACTCCGACTGAGTGCTGTAAATTGTTGCAAGAGGCCTATGGGGACAATTCTCTATCTCGCGCGGTGTTTTTGAGTGGTGTAAGCGCTTCAGTGAGGGCCGAGTGAGCACTGAAGATGACCAACTAAATTCAAGGCAATGTCGATCGTTTTTTTCGACATTAACGGTATCGTTATGACTGAATGGGTTTCAAAGGGTCAGACTGTCGACCAGATTTACTATTTGTCAGTTTTGGCAACACTGCGAGAACGAGTTCGTAAGAAACGGCCCGAGTTGTGGAAGAACAACTCGTGGATTTTGCACCAGGACAACGCACCTGCCCATAACGCGCTAACGGTGAAGCAGTATTTGGCCGATAAGCGCACTCCAGTGCTCGAACACGCGCCGTACTCGCCAGGTTTGGCACCGTGCGACTATTTTTTGTTTCCGAAGATAAAATCTGCTTTGAAAGGGACCCGATTTGAGTCGATGGAAGCGGTAAGGCAAAAAACGGCAGAGCTCCTAAAGGCCCTCACCAAAGAAGACTTTCAGCACTGGTTTGATCAATGGAAAAAACGTATGGAAAGGTGTGTGGCGAGGAAAGGGGAGTATATTGAAGGGGAGCAGTCGAATGTAGAATAATTTTTATAATGAAACCCTTTTTCGTAACCAGTCTCGTTATTTCATAGCCAGACCTCGTAGCACTATATATATAATTCACTGCTTTTAAATCTTTCTAAGTCCATTCTTCTTCTTTTTTACTTTCTAATTTTTCTCGCTTTATAGCATCATCAAATTTTTTTAACTTTAAATACACAGTTAGGCGTTTTTTCCAAATTTTATAATTTTCACCATCGAACACTGGCAATTTTACATCACACTTATCATCTACCATTTTGTATCGCGGCACGTTCTCGAATTTTGTAACCATTCAAAGTTACGGCACTCTATTATGATGCTATTATTTATTAAAAAAACGGTAATACTTTTTAATTGGAACCACGCTCTGCTACCATGTTAAGATAAGAGGTGGTTTAAATGAATAAACTATATTATTTATTATTAATTATAATTAAGTATTACATAATTGTAGCTGTGCGGAGTTCTACTCTATACGGCGTCTTGCGATAAACTAAACTAAAAACGAGCTCTATGTTTACTATATTATATATACCATGCAGCATACACTGTATAGAATAAATATATTCATAAACCTAACAGTAATAAATATGCATACAATGTCTTAACGCTGCCCGCCTTGCACTCAAGTACAACAAGATACTTTTAGTGCAACTTATCTTAATATACATTCTGTCAAAAAAGTACCGGGTATTGTTGATTTAAATCTGGCGGGGCAATTTAGACAGGTAAATTTTTTTTCTAGGTTGGTACAACTGTCCTTAATGACTACGCCAAGTTAGAACAGAATCTGTCAATGAGTGTGTTTACAGTAGCTGGTTAAGTCAGTGGCCTTCAGCTCGCGCGCCGAATTTTGTTTTATGGCTTCAATCGACTGAAAACGAGATCCACGGAGCGGCAATTTAAGTTTTGTGAAGAGGAAGTCACAGGAAGCCAAATCCGGCGAATACGGTGGTTGTTCAAGCGTGTTTATTGAGTTTTCGGCGAGAAAGTCGGTCACAATCGTAGCTCGGTGAGACGGTGCGTTATCGTGTCTTGCGGCCACCTTTCTCATGCCCAAAATATCAATTAAAATCGTAAGTGTGAACTCGTGGGATATGGCAAGTTCATGTGCTATTTCTCTTAAGCTGGTATGACGGTTTTCAAGTACCATTTGCTTAATTTTATCGAAGTTATCTGCGGTCGAAGCTGTCGATGGGCGTCTGGCAAGTCTTCGACGACTTCACGACCCTCCTTGAAGGGTTTGTACCTCTCATACGCACGGATTTTCGATAGTGCTTAATCACCAAAAGCCTTTTGCAACATTTAATGCATCGGCACACAAAATTTTTTTTGCAACACAAAATTTCAGACAAATTTTTTGTTTAACGTAATCATCCATTGTAAAAAATCGGCACGCACTATTGACATCGACTGATTTAACAAGCTACTGTAAATACACTCGTTGACAGATTCCGCTCAAACTTGGCATAGTCATTAAGGACAGTTGTACCAACCTAGAAAAAAAAATTTTATCTGCCTAAATTGCCCCGCCAGATTCAAATCGACAATTTCCGGTACTTTTTTGACAGAATGTATGACATACACATATATCATTTAACCCTTTCAGCCCTGACTTTTTTAAGAGTAACGCAATTTGCGTTTCATTCTATATTTAGGGGTTTCCGGGGTCGCTGATGACGAATCCGATGTCGTATTTTTCAAATTCAAAATGGCGGATCCAATATGGTGGACGACTTATTCAAAAATTAATCCAATTGGCCTGAAATTTGACACTCGGAGGATTTTGGGATCGCAGACTACGAATCTGATGTCAGATTTTCAAAATTCAAAATAACGAATCAAATATGGCGAATGACCTATTTAGAAATTGGTCTAATTGGCCTAAAATTTGTTAATAGGGGGTTTTTGGGTTCACAGATTACGAATCTGATATTAGTTTTAAGTGATCATTTTCTGGAGTGCAAGTGAACTTATTAAATTTTTGTCCACCTTATTGGATCTATCGTTTTTAATTTAAAAAAACTGACATTGGATTCGTGATCAGCGACCCCGAAAACCCCCGAGTGTTCATTTTTATGAGCCCAACTCCACGTAATTCGATAATTGAAAATTTTTTTTTTAATTTCTACCAAAAACATTCATTTGTTTATATTGTTATAACCACAAAATTGCTATTAATTTTTTGCACTATGAATTTTTGTTACAAAGTAGAATAAATTTGTGGACCGTTGGCATTTGGAAATCAATAAAATATTGATTTTTGACAAAGTTATGAACGTTTGAACGCAAAAGTGGATTCGATCGAAACCAGTGGGGCTGAAAGGGTTAAACAGCTTGGGTCTTTACAATATTAACGTCAGAATTTATAGAAACAATTGTAATGTGAAAATTATCATTTCCAATAAGAAACTATAAATATTATAAAATAAAAGAATTTTAAATTTCAATAAAAATACAATATTTAATTAAAAAAACTCAAACACAATTACACTCTCCTACATTTCTGATGTGCAACCCACAAGTCAACCGCGGTAATTGGACACGCTAAGAAAAGAGTGGTAGCCTTCTGAGGCATGCTCATCGACGGGCAAGTAGATCAACTTATGTACAGGTCGAATGAAAGTCGAGGACTCAGTTTTAACTGTGACAACCCTTACTAATCCTGTTCTATTTGCTTCGACTGAGGTTACCCTGCCTAATGGCCAATAAGCCGCTGAAGTTAGCTTTTCAGTAAGAATGACAATGTCACCAACCTTGAGGTTTCGTTGCGTAAATTTCCACTTATTGATTTGCATCATTTGATGCGAGGCTTCCTATTTCCAAGTTGCCCAAAAACTATTTTTCATGACTAACACCACGTTCTACCTATCTTTGTAGGTTTTGGTGGGTTCATCTACATCTGACGTAGGAGGTAATGTACATAATGGACGTCCTACAAGAAAATGTGCAGAAGTCAAGGGTATTGGATATCTACTATCAGTACTTATGGCACACAAGGGCCTAGAGTTTAGACAACCTTCTATTTGTGCAGCTGAAGTACAGTGAGTGTTATTTATAGGTTAACGCTTTCAGCCACGAATTTTTTCAGCAATCGGTTTCTTATGAAATTTTGCAAATAAGGGTTTCCTAGATCGCTTATTACGAATCCGCTATCAAAATTTCAAAATTCAAGACGGCGGATCCAATATGGAGGACCTAAATTTTGAAAAACGGTAATTTTTTTTTTAATTTGGTATATAGAAGTTTTTGAGGTCGCTGATTGTGAATCTGCCATCAAAATTTTAAAATTTGAAATGGCAGATCCAATATGGCTGATATAAATTGTCAAAAATAGTAATTCATTCTAAATTTTCGTATTTAGAGGCTTTTGAGGTCGCTGATTATGAATCCGCTATAAAAATTTGAAAACTCAAAATGGGGGATCTAATATGGCCGATATGTAATTATATGTGAACTATGAATTGTACTACGTATAAATTGTCTCAACTACATCAGCCATTTTTAAAAATGTAAATCTAATGACTTATTCCCAATCAGCGATCTCTGAAATTCCTATTTATTGAAACCCCAGTATTGAGAATTTCAGATATTTTTTAACAGACTCGTAATCAGTGATCCAAAAAATCTTGAAATTATAAAAATTCTGTTGGTCATATCGGACCAGGCATTTGAAATTTTAAATTTCTAACAGCAGAAATAAATTGATTATTTAATTCGTTCAACTTCTTCATCAACATCGAAAATTTAGATTATTGTGACTGTTAAAAACGGTTTAAAAATAAATTAAACTTAAAGAATATTTAAAACGAATATAAATTTAATAGTTAACATTCTTAAATAGACAATTAAAAGGTCAAAGTCGGAGAGGTAAACAATGAAATTCGGCGAAAAGCTCCGAGCGTTAGCGCGAGGTCAACTATTGTTATTGGCGCGACTAAACAAACAAAAATAATGCTAAGTCGAAACGAGACATTTAAATATGATAAGAATTCATATGCGAGCGACAATAATAATAAATTCGGAGCGATTCATAATGATTATAAGACGGATACAAAAGAATGTAAAAACTGTTGTAAAAGCACAAGCGAACAAGAAGAGTGTCGGTATTAAAATTGATTTAAGTCGACGCATAAGATCCGAGGCAGTCTCTTAGTGCACGGGCATATCCGTGGCCTAGAAGCTGGACGTGCTCGTAGGATGCTTTGGCATCCTCGAGGCCGTAAACCTCGTCCGGAAAACTCTAAGTTTTCCAGTGACGTAGGTGCGTGCACGGGAAGAGAAATCGACCCGGGGCGGCGAGGCTGTGAGACAGTGCCGAAGATTCCGCGAAGACGGAGCGTAGAGAGAGGGAAATTTCGAGCGTGTGGGGAAACAATAAAACGGAACGAAATAACATACTCCGGCTCACTCTCCATTTTCGCTTTCGCTTGGAAGGTACTGTAATTTGTTAAAAATAAAACAAATTTGTTTCATTGTTTAATAAAGTTTACCATTTCTTTTCTTTTTAATTTAAATTTTTTTTTCTCATTGTTTAATTTATTTTTCCTCAAAAACAGTGACACCGTTTCTTTCATTATTTAAAAATTTCAAAATTGCGCCCAATGTCACAATGCGAATTATTGTGATAAACGTTTTATAAAAACTCATGGGCAAGGAAATTGAGATCAGGTCCAAATTTTGCATGTTTACTTTTTTAAAATATAAAAAATCTAAGAAAATATAAAAAAATATAAAAAAACAAAAAAAAAACTAAAAAAAAAATAAAAAAAAGAACAAATAAAAAAAAGGTTTTCAATGAAGTCCCCCTCCACGTGGTGAAAACCGGGCAATGTTGTATTTATTATAGGTACGAGCGGCTAAGGACTACAGTAATTTTCAGATTTTCATATCTTTTTACTCGATAAGTATCAACTTTTCAAAGAAATTGTAAAGAATAAAAAGTGCTCAAAATGGATCAAAGAATGCACACAAATCTTTTCAGAACGAACAAAAAATTTTTTTTTAATTTTCAATAATTTGCATCAACAAATTTTCAAAAATGTTAACAAAATCATCTGTAACAGCTCTAGTGTATTCTTTAAAGAATTTTAAAAACTTTTTAATTTTAACTTTTTTGCTAAACCTCTTAGTTGTCTAGTTAGAGCGTCCGAAAGATTTTGAATGAAATTTTTCATTCCGGGCGCCATTTTTGGTCATCTAAAAGAGATTTTAAAACTCAAGAAGTGGTCTTTTCAAAGCTAAGATGTCGAGGATACTTTTTTTTGAATTTTTAAGATGACTGCACAACGATAAGTAAAAAAAAAATGGAGTTGAAGAAAAATTTTTTTTTCATTTTTCGTGTTTTTTTTGCTTTGACCTCATTTTTGAGGGTTAATCTTTTTTTTTATTTCAATAGTAGCTATGTGAAAGATCGATAAAAAATCTTGATTTATGTGCTTAAAAATTTTTAGGCCGGAATTGATCCCCTCTAGAGAGCTCTGAAACGAGCGATGAAAAACGTGTCCCGTGGGCGTTAATGGGTTAAACACTTGCTGGATTCTTGTGATGATAGAAAACAAAAAACCGCAGAAAAATCGATAACAAACTGCTCGTAAACGTAAAAAAATCGATAGTATCTAGGTAGTACACTAGTGTGCCGCTGTGACTAAAAGGGTTAAGGAGGTTTCTCCCAAAACCCTCTTATAATGTATGACGTAGGCACCACGTCGTAGCCGATTTAGCTACGTGCGCCCTGAGTGTCTTGCACAAAAATAATATTATAATAAAACAATGTTTTAATCTCTTTCACTCTCTCTCTATCTCTCTTGCTCTCTCTCTCTCTCTCTCTCTCTCTTGCTCTCTAAGACGCAATATTATGCAGGCCGGTCGCCCGCGACTGTCCCTTCAGCCGACGGAGGCCTATCACTTCCCCAGGGCAGGGAAGTGGCAATTCCTCGCCACCCTTACCGCGAACCCACTAATACACACTCTCGCTCTCTCTCTAACGATTTCACGTGGATAAGTGAGAAAACTCACCGTTGTTGCTCACGAGGCTCGTCCGCAGGCCGTTGAACTCTCGGCTGTTTCCTTCTGCGCCGCTGCACCTGGCTCCTGCGGCTCTCCCTCTGAAGAAGGGCTGCCGGACCTCGATGTGAGTTCGCCTGCACGCTGACTGCCACCGTCTCCCCCTCGGCTTCAGATGTCGCGGTGGCAACCTCCAGTCGCCTCTCGATGACACTTGACCTCCTCGTCCCCAGTCTCACTTCCTCGCTGTACTTCCTCGTCTTCGCTCTCCTTCCTCGCACTGCTCCCTCAGCTTCTTCCTTACTCTCTCTCTCTCTTTTTCTCTCTCTCTCTCTCGCACACCTTCACTCTTGGCTTCACTCGCGACACTCACTCTAATACAAAGGAACAGAACTATTTTCACCGCGGGACTTATCTCTCCGTCCTCGCGGGAGCGCGCAGCGAGAACTCACTTGCAGGAGAGCACAGAGTAACTTGACTGTTCCGCTCGCTCTCCTCTCCCCTTCCCTCACGGCTTGCAAAATTTCTCGCCGATCGTTGCCGCAAGTTCGAAAATCGCGTGATTTTCGAACGTTGCCGGTTTTTCCCGAGAAGTCCACATTTTCGCGGCTAAACAGGCTTAGACAAGCTAGCAACTTGGAGACGGTCGTGCAAGAATGTAAATACTTACATTCTTCGTCGACGACCTATGACGGACTCTCCGTCACAAATGATACTTAAACGATTTCAGGGCCGCTTCCCATATGCCACAGAAATGTGGCTCATAAGGAGCAGAAAATGACCATGAAACTTCCAGGTTGTTTACAAAAGTTTTTATCTCTTGAAACTTCGGAGACAACTCTAAAAATAATTAGACAATTTCCTTTTCAGCACCGTGAAAAGTGGTGCCATTATTACTGTGGATACTTTTTGGAAGATTTTGTTTATTGTCAAATCTCTTAAAGGCGGCCAAAAAGGCTTTTGTCTAAAGGTCAGAGACAATTTCGACATCGATTGCCCGAGTTACAAAGCAGACAAAAATGCATATATAACCTTAAGTGGATGTGATTCCTCGACCTCTGGAGGGTGTGACTTTAATTGGACCCGCATAGTCTACCCCTGTAGTAGCTAATGGAAACAAGAAACTAAGACGTTTGCTTGGCAAAGATGCCATTTGTTGCGAGACACGACGACCTGAATACAGGAGATACTTCAGGCATTTACTCAATGCAGATGTCACTACCCTTTTTTCACAGGTTATAGAATATTTCCTGTAAACAGCCGATAATGTCAGTTGAGGTCCACCATGTAAGAGTGCAAGGTGATAGTCCCTGGCTATCATTTTTGATAGACTACTATGCCTATTCAAAATTATTGGGTATTTTTCATTGAAGGTTAGATAGGGACAATTTTCTCTTCTACCACATACTCTTAAGATACCCCGACTATCTAAAAATGGTTTAAGGCAACCTATTCTGCTAAGCTTTGGAATACGTTTATACTGACTCAATTTAGCAATTTCTTTTTGAAAATAACATAATTGATCAAGCTTTATTATTTGATCATGAGAAGACGTTAATTCTTCTACCGATAGTGGTGATGTCATGTCATTATCCTTATGATGCTTTTTATAGGTTAGCCATCACCGGGATAAAAATGTGGCTCGTACTAATTTGTTAAAACTGGAGAAGTTGTCTATCCAACTTTTAGATGTATTTTCAATTAGTTGGATGGGAGCATTGATAGATAGGGATATGTTTGCACCTAAATCCAATTGCTTAGGCCATTTTGGTTGATCCTGCAACCAGTGAGGACCTGACCACCACAATGAACAATTTTTGAGGGTTGTAGCGGATAAACCCGTCGCTGCACAATCAGCTTGATTGTCAGAAGTTGGCACTTACTTTCACCTGACAGTAGGTCAAGTAGTGATTATTTAACTTACTCGATTAGCTTTAAAAACTTATTATTTCGCTGGAGCGATTTTCAGCAAACATAGTACATTTCGTGAGTGACTCCAACAGTGTATGCTCATCGGCCAGTAATTGAGCGGCTCACAGCTCTAACCTGGTAATAGAGATAGTGTTCACCGGTGCTACCTTGGATTTCGAACACAATAATGTAGGTTGGCCTGTTACCGAAACATAGTATTAGGTTGCTGCAGATGAAATGGCCGATTTAGTAATAAATTTTTAAACAGCTGCAACTTTTTATAAAGACAATTTATTTAATCAAAATAGGTACCAATAGATGCAACACACTTTTTCCAACGAGATACAAGTACATCTATTCCAGTTTTGTAGAAGTCCGAGTTGCTGGATCGACGAAACTCCTTAAAGGCATTTTTGACAGCAGCTTCATTATTATTAGGTTGCTGCAGATGAAATGGCCGATTTAGCAATGACATAAAGTTGGCTGTAATTTAAGTGTATTATGTTGGCACAAGGCGGCGCAAATAATATGATATATTAAAGTATAAATACTGCTACCTTGGTTTATGCAGTCATTTCTGTTTTGGACTTCATAGTAATCGTAAAAACAAAAAGAGAAAGTGAACATGGAAGTGAATCAAAAACGGCTACTTTTACTATACGAATTTAAATTAGAGCACAACGCAACGGAGACAACGAGGAATATCAACAGCGCATTTGGGCCTGATACAGTTAGCGAACGAACCACTCGGCGGTGGTTCGAAAAATTTGGATCCGGAGATATAGACCTTGGAAATGAGCCATGTGGACACCCAGGACCATCGATCGATAACGACGAGCTGCGTGCATTGGTGGAGTCTGACCCCTGCCAAACCATAAGGGATCTTGCCGAGAAATTAGGCGTTCACAATTCGACAGTTTGCCGCCACTTGCAACAACTTGGAAAAGTGAAAAAGCTTGACAAATGGGTTTCGCATGATCTTACCGAGCAAAACATGACGTGTCAAATGGAGATTTCGAGTTTACTTCTCTCCTGCAACAAAAAGGAACCGTTCTTGCACCGAATTGTGACCAGCGATGAAAAGTAGATTTTATACGATAATCGTTGCCGATTGGCCCAATGGCTAGATGCCAATGAAGCGCCAGGACACATGCCGAAACCAAGCCTTCATCCAAAGAAAATAATAGTAACTGTCTGGAGAATAATGGTATCTGTAGCTAGAGTTATCCACTATTTGTTCCTGCAACCTGGCGAAACCATTAATCCTGAGAAATACTGTGTTCAAGTGGATGAAACGCATCAGAAATTGATAGCCCAGCGACCTAGGCTTGTCAACAGGCATGGAGTGATACTGCTTTATGATAATGCACGACCTTATGTATCGAGAACAACGGTCCAAAAATTAAACGAGTTGTGCTATGAGACTCTTCCTTTCCCTCCATATTTACTAGACCTCTTACCAACAGATTACTATTTCTTTAAGCATTTGGATCACTTTTTGACACGAAAAAGATTTATAATATGAGCAGGCATTGTATGCTTTTTTTGAAGCATCTGCGAATCTATGTAGATACCATTCAGTCGATGACACACACCCCGACCCTCCAGGTATTTAAATCACATCAAGTCCTTTTAAGTGACTCTTAATAGTGTGCTACCTGGAGCATAGTTCTTTATTTAAAGGAGTGTCCCAATCTATTCATCTATCCACAGATCTTGAAGAGAGACCTTAAATAAAACAAGGATGGGCGCAGCCCAACCTAGCGGATCAAATAGTTAAGACGACTTAGAAAACTCGCCGTTTTGTGATTTTTTCTTAAAAAATAACAAGAAACGAAGTATGAACCGAGAAACTATCAAAAACAGGAGACCATTTCAAACCAAGAGCACTTGTGAGTTCTTGGAGGTTCATCGTCTTATCAGTTTGATCAACATTTGCTAGGCCTGAAATCAAGCTTTTATGGTTCACTGACCATTTACCTAGTTCAATTTTTGCTGATTTTAAAATGTCGATCAAATCGTTACGAATTGCTGTGGCCTGTTAAGGAATACCAGCGCCTCCAAAAAAATCTCTGACATAATATAACTCATAAAAGAGTTCAATCATTTGAGATGAATTAGCGAAATCTGTTTAAATAATTTGGCGCATTACTCGGAGAGCCTGAAATGGTGCACACGCTGTGCCATATGTCACCGTGCATAGCCGAAAATGTTTCAAGCCGTCACCAAAGTCATACACGATGCGTAACCAATCGCGATCGTGAGCAAGGATCAAAATTTGGTGATATATTTTGACTATGTCACAGCTAAATACAACTTTTAAAAAACGCGACTTTATTAGCAAGAGAATGATACCTTACTGCAGTTTTTGCCCAGTGTGTAAAACCGAATTTAGCGACCGACCATACTGCGCAGGCATAGAAGCACTGAAGACGACCCTCATTTTGGTGTTATAAAAGACTGCGTGATGTGGGATGTAATATATATCTGTCTTAACGATTTCATCGCAGGGATTAATTCTATATGGATCAAATCTCAATATTCTCTCATAAACTTGTCGTAAGCTTCTTTTAACTCTGGATTTTTGCCTAAACGAATTTTTAATCGGAAAAACGACTTGAGGGCAATTTCTTGAGAACCGAGGAGTAAGGTTCATCCTTAAAGGGTAAGCATACCCCAAAGCGACCATTTACTCTAATGATAGTTTCGCGAAAGTCGGTTTCGCATTCAGATTCCTCATCAGATCAGTCAACAATGATTTCATTGGCATCTTATCGATTCCCCACATTTTTTGATAAGCATCTGAAATAGTCGTATCTTCTTTGATAAAGAATAAGTTCATGCAGAGACCTGTTGTGGCATCTAGATAATTACGATCTAATAAGCTAGTTAAACCTAAAATAATCCAACCTAAGCGAGTATTTTTAGCCATTGAGGTATCTTCTGGTCCGAATTTAAGGCCTTGTAAAATGATACTAGGATATACATCAGCACCCAAGAGACAATCGATGCGTTTAGATTTGTTAAATTCAGGATCTGCTAGTGTGAGTCCTTGGAGATGAGACCAGCCATATGTTGGAATTTCTCTCGGTGAAAGATGTGAAGTTACATCTCCGTCCGCTGATGCGCTGAATTCAAGCCTTAAACTATTGAAACGAGAAACCAGATTCAAACAACCAAAACTCTTTGTTGTGCCTGCTGTTATATTGCTTGATACTTTCATTTCAATATCGGCCGGGGCAGTATGTAAATCAAGAGCTAAAACTATTCTTTTTGATACAAAGAATCTGATAGAACCCTGATCTATGAGTGCATTCACTGCAACACTAACTCCGGTTTTATTTACAAGTATGTATTATCTGGGCCGTGGCCAATAATACCGACTGTTTCGAGAAAGCACAGTACGAGGCTTATAAAGACTGAAGCGGTATTTGACACTGAGGAACATCTCGACCTGTCATAATTCGGTAGTGTAGTGTGTGAATTAAATGAATTTGCTTCCCTATGTAGCAAAGAATTGTGCTTTTGATGACAGCCACCTTGCTTGCACGTTTAGGGACTCGTACACGCCGACGTTATATGCTTTGTGGAAAAGCAATTTTTACACAAGTTCCTTGACTTGACAAAATTTGTTCTTACGTATTTAAGCTAAAAAATTTAGGACAATTGTAAATTTAATGTGCTTGTAAACAGCATAAACATTTGGGTACAAATTTCTTCTTACCCCTACCTTTGGTCTTATCAGATGCTTGCGTTAGATGCAAATTAATAGTCTTATTTGCATTCGCATTATTATTTTTATTCTTCGTTTGTTTATTATTCGGTTTCTGCGGTTCTTCTTAGACCTCAGAAGGTGAGGTTAAACTAATGATTCTCTGCTCTAAAAAACTTAATAAACTTTTGTACGTAGAGAAGCCTTCCAACGTTTCCTCATGAAAGGTCTAGTCTTCCTTAGTGTTTGGATCCAACCTTCTAGCCAATAAATAAACGAACCAGATATCAAAATGTTCAATGGGACACTCTAATTTAACGAGACCCTAATATGATTATTTTGCTCCATCTATTTAACTACTAAGAGCATCGGCAGATTTATTCAGGACAGGAGGTAAATTTATTTAGTTTTCCAAATATGCATATAATCGTCGCTTTTGGACATCGTACCTACCTAATAGTTTGTCCTACGCAACTTTAACGTTAACTGTTAAAACCTGTATTCTCTTAAGGGCTGCCTTAGCCGGGCCTTTGACATTATTAAGTAAGTGTTGCAATTTTTTAATTTCAGACAGACGGGTATTGATGATCACAACCGCAGTGAATAACTCCTTGAAAGTGTCCCACTCTCCCTGTGTACCATTAAAGGTAGGTACATTTAGTTTTGGGGGCAGTAGACTTACCGTTTGCGCATAAATTACATTTTGATTATTAGTTCCAGATCCTCTTTGTGGGGGTTCTGTACCCCCATCTGCCTTTTTTACTTTATCGAGCTCTGCTTGCAACGTAAACAGAGCCGTTATATAGGCTGTTTCTCCCTCCGCATATAAATCATCAACAAAATAATCGTGATCTTTATATTTTTTTTCTTCTGCGCGTATCGATAATCTTTTATTATGCTGAAAATAAGTTGCCCAGTAGTCTCTCAATAAAGACAAACGTGATTCAAAATGAATTGCATTACGTTAAGCCACCACCACTTTATTTATGGAATTTTCTAGAAAATTATTCAACCGCGTAAAAATCTGCTTTGATCAACAAATTCTCCTTCTATATTAGCGGTCATTAAAACGTAGTAAGCTCAATCAGAATGATATTAATAAAAAATAAAAAAGCAAGAAATGCACCGCAGCAATAAGCAAGAATCTATATAAGTCGCAAGAGAACTCTTTGAAGCAGAAAGGATATATTATATACTTTTGCTAATACGACAAAATATACTAGTTTTGAAAAACTGAAACAAATATTTGTATCATTTACTTTATATTTTATGGTGAACGAAACATTTAAAGGAATGTACGCTACTATTATACTAAGAGCCGCGTCTCTCTTTTATACTAAGCAATACATGCAATATACACACACCAAATTTCTATACAGGGTGGCCCGTTTTAATCTATCGGTCGAAATAACTTCAAAGGGAGATTGTTCTATCAAAAAATGTTCAGACAAAAGTTGTAGGAGTTAAAAGGGGTCGTCAAATGCTGACCTTGGCGTTAACCTTGAGATTAAATTTGAAGGTTATTTGAGGGCCGAATCGCGAATTTTAAATAGAAATCTTAATTTTTTATTACAGACTTTTATTTTGCGTCGAAAAATATGAAAGTTTTGTCTTAAATATTTTTTTCGATGCGTGACAGATGGCGCTGTAATCGGCAGTTTTAATCTATCGATGCAAATATCTCAACAACGACGCATATGAACAGGTAGAAAAGAAAAATTTGTTAATCTGGATAGGAGACATGCAATGACACCACAATCGACTACCCCCCCCCCCTCTAACCCCCTTGTATGAAGCGGTTTTAACTTAAAAATCTCAAATGGGTACCCCAATTTTATATTGCAGATTCTGATTCTGCGTCAAAAAATATGGAAATTTTGTTCGGAAAATTTTTTAGATTCGTGACAGATGTCGCTGTAATCGACAAAATTAAAAATGCGTACAAAAATCGTTACCGAATTAGAATTTCTCGAGGAATACACATCGTGTTCTGCAAATTAGAGTTCTGTGGATAAATACGTTTAAAAAAAATCTGTTTTAATGAAAATGTTTATTCTACTTTTAACGTTACCCGGGGACAACAGATTTTTTTTACCTCTATACGCTTTAGTATAGTTTTTACCTCTAGAATAAAAGCACTCGATGAGATACATCTTTTCTTCGTTCGTAAGGTAACTCATTATAAAGTACACGTATTGCTCTTTACGTTGTCTCAATAGAAACTGACAAATTCTAGAATGTACTTACGTAGGCCCAGCCTTATACGATACATTAGAGGGGGAAAGAGATGCATATACTTTAGGCAACTTTCCATTTGTCACCCTGTATATATATACGCGCGCCACACACCTTTGTATTATGTAAAATATATAGATTTATATTAGATTTTAATACACTATACGTTAAAGAAAAAGATGTACGATACCACTAAAATTTGAAAGTATGTTCAACTTCGTGTGCTTTTTAATTTACTAATGAGAAAAATACTTAACAGGCACAATTCTTCTCTGATATAAATTTTTTTTTTTTTTGAAGCACAAAAATGTATTTAATCCACGAGGCACTTGTTGAAATACCATGCGCGAGACAGACACACAGTTTTAATGAACAAGTATAAAGACGGCCATTTTGGACGCTATACTCAACTGATGCCGGGAACAAACACCGACCACGAGGCACAAACTGATTAAAGGAAGCACGGGAAACTGAACTTACGGAAAACTGCAAGTCCGCTTAACTCTTTTACTTTCACGCTCCGCTACCATGTTTGTTTATTGAAGGTGTGAAATGAAAAACTAGTTTTAACTAATAAAAAGCAATTTATTAACCTATTACTATTATAGTACAAATTAATGGGCCATAAGTCGTTTAATGCGTGCTATCAGTCGCGCCGGTCGATAGTTACTAACTTGGATAAGAGAAGCGCTCTCATTCTACACACACATACACCTGATGCTCACGTATACTATACCTTTTGATAAGTCAGTTTTACCAACGTAGTAAATATGCATACAATGTCTTAACACATATATAACTATAAAATCAAGTAATTTTTATTTATTTTATTTTTATATGACTATAAAACCAAGTGTTTAAGTGCAATTGACAAGTCTTAGTCTTGGCTTTTTAAATATGGGAGACGATATTGTTTTTTCACTTAAGAAAATTCAATATTGCGGTAAAGTTCACGTGATCTTAATTTTTTTTGTATGTGACCAATAAACCAATTGTTGGGCCATATCTTATATTAGTAAAAGCTCACGTGAAAAATCTTCACCGCTTTTTGGTAAACTTAATTTAGCATTACTGCATGTTTAATAGAGCCACAAAGGCCAATTGACTTGTGCGTTAATACCAGGTGTAGAAGTATGAAATTATAATTTCCCTATAGATAGTGCTAGCTTTCAGAGTAGAAACCGTAAGACCGCTCCTACAGCGCCATAATCTTCCTTTAACAGCTGACAAAAATTTTCAACACATAATAACCCAAGTTCCGTACACTGGTATACTTTTGTATAAACTTAAACATGTCTACTTTTGAGCCTACGAACTACAATTTACGGATAGCATTGGTTTTTTATTATCATTTAAAGCAACTGCTGCAGATTCGCATCGAATGCTTGTCGCAGCTCATGGCGAACATGCTCTTGGTAAAACACAGTATTTCGAGTAATTAAAGAAATTCAAAAGTAGTGATTTTGGCTTAAGAAACAAAGAACATGGGAAACCGCTGAAAAAGGTTGCAGATAACGAATTGCAAGCCTTATGAAAGAAGATGATACTCCAACACAACAAGAATACACGGATTGGTAAATTTGTTTGAGCGTAACTGCATGTTTAATAGGGCCACGAAGACCATTGGACATTTGTGTTAATACATCAGTGAGATGACTAGTATCATCTGATCAAACTCTTAGTACTACACAGTATATACACAGTATATCGGAAAAGTTCCCGAACTTATTTTGTAGCGCTTGTACGAGTGGCGCCACCTCTTGGACAACACCGGCACTATGTTGCTACATCCCTCTGAAGTGTCTGAGAATATTTTCACCAGTATCCGTTCATTAGTTGCCGAGATAGACGTGCTTGAGTGAACGTGTGTTTAGTAACTCTGTGCAAGCTCTACGATGGATGAGAAATTTGAACATCGTGGCGCAATTAAATTCTGCTATAAACTTGAAAAAACTTTCGCGGAAACGAAAAAAATAGTCGATTCGGCTTACGGTGAAGGTGTAGTGTTGCGTACAACAGTTAACACGTGGTTCAGTCGGTTCAAGAAGGGTAGAGAGTCGTTAGAAGATGACGAGAGAAGCGGCTGGCCGTCAACAGCTGTTACCGACGGAAACGAGGCTAATACACAAAGAATTTGTGCCCCCAAACACCACCGTGAATGCTGCGTATTACGTAGAGGTGTTAAAACGTCTGAAGCGCCGGACTAATCGCATCAGGCCAGAGTACAAGGAACCGGGATCGTGGAGTTCACTGGATAACAATGCGCCTGCTCATTCTTCGAACATTGTGAAGCGTTATCTCGCCGAAAATCAGATCCCACAAATCAATCACGCCCCATACTCGCCAGATCTGGCTCCAGCCGACTTTTTCCTATTTCCCAAGCTAAAAATGGCCTTGAAAGGACAATTTTTTGAAGATGTACCGAGTCTTCAAGCAGCTTGCACCGAGCGTCTCACAGCGATAACTTCAGAGGAGTACCAGAGAGCCTTCGAATCACTCATGAAGCGCTTAAATGAGTGTATATCTAGGGAAGGGGACTATGTTGGAGGTTAACTGGAATAAATTTCTTTAGATGTAATGTTCGATTTTTAATTTCAAGAGTTCAGGAACTTTTCCGACATACTGTGTACTAACAAGGGAACCACCCCAACCCGACCCCACTGATTTTAGTAATTTTTGGATATGTTGTAATACTCAAAAAAATATTGGACACGTGTTTTTTTTCATCGGCTGACATCCACTTTTAAAGGGTAAAATCCACCTCTGAAAACCACCTCGAAAAATCGTTTTTTTAATATCTCTGCATCTAATGAATATTTTTAAATGAAATCAACGCCAAAATATTTCTTATAAGTTAGCGCTTCTACTAATTTAACTTTAACACCAAGGGGTTGTAACCCTTTTTTCTATAGGGGTCAAAGTTTTATTTTTTTTTGCTTTTTTGCGATTCAAAATCTGTTAAATAAGGTCAAGTGGGTTAAAAACTGCATTTATAATAAGAAAATAAAAAATTAAAATTGATATATTTCGGGGTTTTTTAAGAAAAAATTTTTTGGGAGTGTGTTACCCCTAAAAACCACCTCTACCAAATCACAAGCAGGCTAACCCACCTAACCCTGGCCACAGTGTATCTATTAATTATTTGTTCTGTTAAATGTACCATATGACAAGTGAAATATATTAAAATAACCAAGCTACCCCTAACCTGTAACCCCTTACCTCGAAAACCCAGAAAACCACCCCTATCAAACCACAAGCAGGTAAACCCACGTAACCCTGGCCACAGCATGTTGATCTATTATTTTTTTAACTAAATATATCCTACATTACAAGCAAGCTATGGCCGCAGAAATCCGACCCTTGACCCCTAACCCGCCCAACGCCAAAAAATCTCCCCTACCAAACCACAAGCAGAATAACCTAACTAATCCCTGCCACAGTATGTTTATTAATTATTTTTTCTGTTATTAAATATATTCCATATAACAAGCAAACTATATTAGCTAACCAAGCTACTCCTAACCCGTAACCGTTCAAAATCCAAAAAACTACCCCTATCAAACTACAAGCTAGCTAATCCATCTTAACCTGGCCCCAGCGTGTTTTTTGATAATTTTTTTCTTTTAAATAAATATATCCTACATAATAAACAATTTAGCACAACAAACTATTGTACCCTTAACCCAATGAATCCCTAAAGAACACCCTTACCAACCCACGAGCAGGCTACCGCCCTCAACCCTGACCAACGCGGCGTTTATCGCTCATTTTTTCTTGAAATAATTGTCAAATCAAAACCTGGGATGAAAGAAGTCACGTCTAAAAATAAGTATCAAATGTAATAAGTTGTTTTATTATTTTTAAATGAACTTTATTAAAAGTTATTCTTATAAAAGACTATATTTTTGACTCATATTTGAATTAAAATGTATTATTTAACATAGTTTTTACAGTAATGATAATCTTCAAAGAAGTGCTTGAAACATAATGACTTTTTACACCAACCACATCGTATTATTGCAAGATTCTTACATCCTTCTACTTCGCAGTTGACAAGATTCTCCAAAACTAAAATCAACAGGATTATCAGTTTTATCTGATTTTTGAGTAATATAACCGCTTTTATACCAGGAATATTTTAAAATATCCTTGTTTTTTGGTGAAGAAAACTGGTTATGTACCAGCGATTGTAATGTTATGATGTTATTTCTTCAATGTAAGTTCAAGTCATAATTCATCAGCATTACTAGGTTGTTCAAAAAGTTTTGAAAGCGACATCTATAGAGCAGTAGAAGAACCAAAATTTTTACGCCATTTTAATATTTTATCTTTTATATAAACATACCCAAAGTTTCATTCTACTCTGTCAATTCATTGTTTGTTTACAAGCCATTTGAAGTTGACGTGTCAGTGTATTTTTTTTACAATGGAAAAAACCGAATATCGTGCAGTGATAAAATTCTTTGTTTTGGAAGGTTTATCAGCCACGGAAATTCATACAAAAATGGTGAAAGTGTTAAAGGAATCTGCTCCTTCATTTCCAACTGCGCATCGATGGGTTTTAGAGTTTAGACGTGGTCGAAAAAGCGTTGAAGACGATCCACGCTCAGGACGTCCAAAAAGTGCATTAACACCAGCATTCATAGCAAAAGTACAGGATATGGTTTTGGAAAATCGTCGATTGACCGAGAGAGATTTAGCAGAGGCCCTAGACATCTCATTAGGCAGTGTGAGTCATATTTTAAATGAAGTTTTGGGTTTCAGAAAACTCTGTGCACAATGGGTGCCGCATTCGCTCACAATGGAACAAAAACACGTTCGAATGCGACTTTCTGAGCAACATTTGGAGCGTTTTCGAAAGGATAAAAAGGATTTTTTGCGTCGATTCATCACTATGGATGAGACTTGGGTCTACCATCATGACCCTGAATCAAAACAAGAGGCTAAAGAGTGGTGTCAACCAGGCACTTCGGCACCGAAGCGAGTTCGTGTCCAGAAATCGGCGAAGAAGGTGTTAGCGTCAGTTTTTTGGGATGCAAAAGGGATTTTGTTAGTGGATTATCTCCAAAATGGCAAAACAATAAATTTTGAATGTTATTGTAACCTTTTGGACCAATTGGATGAAAAAATTAGTTAAAAAAGATCCGGTTTGCACAAGAAAAAAATCATTTTTCATCAAGACAATGCACCCGCTGACACAGCTCAAAAAACCATCACTAAAATAACCGAATTAAAGTACAAATTGTTGCAGCATCCACCTTATTCGCCTGATTTAGCTCCCTCTGACTTCTGGCTGTTTCCACACCTCAAGAAATTCCTTCGTGGGAAGCATTTTTCATCAAACGAAGAGGTTATAGCCGTCGTAGAGGAGTATTTTGCAGGCCTTGCAAAAAGTCACTTCCATGATGGGATAAACAAGTTGGAAGACCGTTGGACCAAGTGTATCAAACTTATGGGAGATTATACTGAGCAATAAAAGTGATTTCACCAACAAAAAGAAGTAACTTCATTTCCGCTTTCAAGAATTTTTGAACAACCTAGTACTTGATCTGAAAATTGCGTCACGAAATTGAAGTCTCTTCTTTCAATTTACAATAATAGCAAATAATAAATTATGGTGCCACTTCGAAAAATATGTTCGAAATTTGAAAAATTGAGCCTGATTCAGGCTTGTTAGGGGTACCCACACAGCATGAATTAATTCTGAATTAATTCTAAATTAATTCATGATATTATAAAATTATTTTAGAATTAATTCTGTATTAATGCTATGTCCGCGTTTTGATTCCTTCAGAATTAATTCATGAAATAATTATAAAATAATTCTAAAATTATTGAGGAATCATTTCATCAAATAATTCTGTAATAAAATTCGAATTTTATATATATATATATATATATATATATATATATATATATATATATATATATATATATATATATATATATTCGAAATAATTTATTATTTGCTATTATTTTAAATTGAAAAAAGAGTCTTCAATTCTTCGCCATTTAAAAAACGGAAAAAGTGTTATATATTAAAATTTCAATGTACTATGTAATTTTATATTTATTGTAATTTAGTGTAATAATATGTTGTAACGGGGCAAATTTCTTTACGCCCGTTAGCAACGCACGACCTTCTTCTGGTCCTGCTTTATTCTCGGTGTGTGAGGGGCCTTGCCTAAGGCCCCGCAGCCGGTGCAGCTCCCACCGGGCTCGGCTGCTCAGTATGTGTGCCAACGATCGGTTGGCACACCCGCGGAGGCGGCGGTATTCGGGATAGGGACGCTAGAGGGAAGATAAATAAAAACGCACCAGCTTTGTGCAAAAATAGTTGTTTCAATAAATGAAAATAACTATTACACGGCAAAAGGTAACGAATTATTGCGGAGAGGTCTATTGGTGCGAAGAGCAATTAGTATTGCCTCACGCGCAATACTAATTTTCAAGGTGCGCACTGCGCATGCGCACCCTCTTCGCTTCGCGCAGCTACACACGCGTGTAGTCTATGGACGGCAGATATAGAGAGAGCAGTTCCCCCTCTATACTGCCGTAGTTCGTGGCTGCTCGAGTGAGAGCGGCTCTACCTCTCACTCGATGCTGTAGTCTATGGTTGAGCGAGAGAGCTCGTTCCTCTCGCTCAACTGCGTGCTCGCAGGTTGCTCGAGTAAAAGTGGCTTTCTCTTACTCGAACGTCTATTCTATGAAAGTGAGAGAGAGAGATCGATCCTCTCACTCGCACTCGCACGGCCTAATCGCGTTAGATTTTACGCGGTCTCGCGCGTATATATCTACCTATATCTATATGCCTGACGCGATCGCACACGCGTCAGGGAATACAAAATATATTGATTCGCGGACTAATTATTATTTACCTAAGTGGCCACTTACTTTTTCTATTGAAGGAGTCGTATTTTCTCTAATTCTGGCGGAGACTCGCGGAGAAAACGCTATCGGAAAAGCCAAAAGTGGAGAAAAACTCTCGAACGAATTCCAACACGTGTGGCCCTTATCCACGGCGGAACCAGAAGAAGGCTTGAAGGGAGGGCTCCTCCTTCCCCTCTCGCCTATCGGTTTTCCCGCATAGCGCTATCGATTCTCAATCGATAGCGCCGCGTTTTGTTACGCCGCGGCTTTTTCCGCGTCAAGCCATCGATCGCTTGTTCGGCGAGGCAGAGTCGGGGCGTTCTCGCTCACGCCCTTCGCCTTCTTACTACCCGGTGGCCTTCCCGGGCCTCGCTTAGCGCGCGCACCTACCGCTGGTCGCTCCCCGGTCGACGGTGGCTCCCTTACATTCGCTACGGGACGCCTCACGACGCAGACCGTCTTCCGGGGGCGACCGCGCTTTCTGGCCGGCACAGCGGCTGCGCACTCGCCTGGCGCGGGTTCCCCGCTGGGAATCGGGCCTGCTCCTGGTTGGCTCGCCAGGAGGGGCCCCGCCGCGCTGAGAGTACGGCTCGTCGTACTCTCGTCCTCTTCTGGTGGCGACGGTTGTGCAGCTACGTACTTCTTGAGCTGGCTGACGTGTACGGGACGGATGGTACACTCCTCTCCGTCCCTCAGCTCGTACGTATTGCTACCCAGGACCTTACCGACCCTGTAAGGCCCTGCAAACTTAGGGGCTAGCATCCCCGCTATCCCCTGGGCTGTGGAAGAAAGCATCTTGTTCTTCTTCTACACCCAGTCACCTTCTTGAAAGGAGAGCTCTCGGCGGCGCGCATCGTAATAGCGCGCCTGCCTCTCCTGCTCTTTTGCGGCGATTTCGGAGGCGCGCGCATGAAGCTCCGGTAGCTTCCGCACGCGCTTTGCCCAGCCCCGTATTGCTTTTTCCTGCAATACCTGAGTGGAAGCCTCGCGTGACGTGCGGGCTTCGCTCCTTGGAGGGGCGGGCTGTCGGCCGTAGTTGAGTAGCGCCGGTCACGCTCCGACGGCGCTCTGCTCAGCCGTGTTGAAGGCGAACACCACTTTATACAGGTGTTCGTCCCAACGATCATGCGATTCCTCCAAGCAGGCCACGATCATCGTCTTGATCATCCTGTTGGCCCGCTCGACAGGATTCGCCTGCGGATGGTAGGCTGGTGTCGTAGAATGATGGATACCGTGCTTCTCCAGGTACCCATCAACGATCCGGTTCTTAAACTTCGTCCCATTGTCGGTCAGGAGCACTTCCGGCGAACCGAATCGGAGCATGACACGCTCAATAAAGGCCTTGAGGACGGCCTCAGCCCTCACCTTCCGCAACGGGACACATTCGATCCACCTCGTGAATAGATTCTGGAAGACCAGGATGTATTTGAAGCCCTTGCGGCTTCGGACGAATGGCCCCATCACGACGGCAGCTACTACCTGCCATGGCCGCTTAATGAGCCTTCTGCCCATTAAGCCAGCTAGAGCCTTCTGTTTCACCTTGCACTGCTGACAGACCTGGCATCTGCGGACGTAATCTGCCACACAGTCTGCCAGCTTCAGCCAGTAGTACTGCCGCGTGACCCTGGAGTGCGTCTTTTCGCGACCCAGATGTCCTGCCGTAGGGTCGTCGTGGCACTCCTGGAGGACTCGCCTCCTCCGTTCGGCGGGGACGACGACCTTCCAGGCGTCGTCGTCGTCTCCTAGGGCATCCTCGATGGCCGGGTTGGGGTCGTATTTATATATCTGACCCCCCACCAGCTTCAAGCGAGGATGCTTTGAGGGCTCCTCCTGCACCTCTTTTACTAATCGGAGGTACCACTCGTCCGTGGTACCTTCTGCCCAGGTTAAGGACGCTATGGCTGGCACGTCACCCTCTTCTTCGAACATTCTGGAAAGGGCATCGGGCACATGGTTAAGTGCCCCCTTCCGATGTTCGATGGTGAAGCGGTGGCCTTGTAGCTCTAAGGCCCACCGCGCCAGCCTCCCGGTCGGGTTGTGGAGGCTACTGAGCCAGCGTAAACTGCTTTGGTCAGTTATTACCCTGAACTCATAACCCTCCACATACGGCCTGAACTTCTCGATGGCCCAGACTACAGCGAGACACTCCCTCTCAGTGACGCTGTAGTTCCTCTCTGCTGGGCTCAAGGTGCGACTTGCATACTCTAGCGGTCGCTCCTCTCCATCGATGACCTGAAGTAACACGGCTCCGACTCCCATGTCACTCGCGTCCGTTTGGATGACGAACTCTTCGTCGAACCTGGGACTTTGCAGGATCGGAGCGGAAGCTAGCAGGGCCTTCACCTGCTCGAAGGCTGCTTGCTGCTCCTCTCCCCATTCGTAGCGCCGGCCCTTCTTTGTCAAGCGCGTGAGCGGTTCGACGATCGTGGCTAAGTCCTTCAGGAACTTGCGATGCCACGACGCCATGCCTAAGAATCTGCGCAGCTGTCGTAGATTCTTAGGTGCTGGGAGGTCGATCATAGGAGCGACTTTTGCTGGATCCGGGCGAAATCCTTCCCGGTTCACCAGTACCCTTAGGTATTTTGCCTCGTCCTGGCAGAATGCGCTCTTTTCGCGGTTGATTGTGAGACCGGCCGCTCGAATGCGTCGCAACACGTGCTCGAGCCGTCGCAAGTGTTCCTCGAACGTCTCAGTGACGATGATCACATCGTCAAGGTACGATAACGCGAACGGCTTAAGCTCTGGGCCTATCACCATGTCAATGAGTCGCTGGAAGGTCGCTCCAGCGTAACTCAGACCGTACGGCATCCTGGTGAACTGGAAGAGTCCAAGTCCCGGCACGGTGAATGCCGTGATTGGTCTCGACTCCTCCTTTAGCCGTATCTGGTGATAGGCGCTGCTGAGGTCGAGGGTCGAGATATATCTCGCCCTCTGCAGCTTGCGCAAGATGCTATCCATCCTCGGCAATGGATAAGCATCCGGCTTCGATACTGCATTGACCTTTCTGAAGTCAATGCAGAATCGGTAACTGCCGTTAGCCTTCTTCATCATAACGACTGGGCTTGACCAGCCGCTATGCGATGGCTCGATACTGCCGCCCTCTAACATCTCCCTTGTTTGGGCGTGCATCACCTCCTGGATTTTCGGGGAGTACGGGTAAGCCCTCTGCTTTATGGGGCGAGCATCGCCGACGTCGATGGCGTGCTCGATCCAACCCGTACACCCTAGAGTGTCTGGCTCCTCCGCCAGCATCCTATCCAGGAGCTTCTGGAGCTGCTTTCGCTCCGAGGGCTGAACATCAGCCAGGCCTATGGCTGACACGGCAGGATTGTCCGTTGTTTCCAGCGAGGCTAATTCCAAAGCCAGCTTCTTCCTGGCTTCTTGTATGAGGAGCTGGTTCCTTGCTGGGTCGAGGATGGCCCTGAATCCTCTGATGAAGTTGACACCGAGGTAACAATCTGCTGGTAGACCAGGCAAGATTGCCACCTCAATGTCCTTCGTTACGCCGGCCACCTCAAAGGGCAGTTGAACGAACCCAACTATAGGAGCGTAATGGCCGTTCGCTACCATTGCTCCCTTGCCCTGGCTCGGCGTGATCGCGCGTCCACATGCCGTGGCTATTTGTAAGCCAACGGCACTCATCACTGTGTGCGACGCGCCCAAGTCATATAGTGCGCGTAGGGTGTACCCTTCTACGCACACCGGCAACCACCATCTGGCACCTTTTGGAGCCCCCTCCTCTGGGGGGTCCGGAGCTCTCTCCGCCCAAGCTCGGTGCTCATGAGCTCGCTGGTGGTTCCTTCGGGGACTTGGATCCCAGACTCGGCGGGGAAGGGCGTAGGGATCTCATCTACGCTCTCCCCTGGTCGTTTCCCGAGCAGTCTGGGCAGAACCTCTTGATCATATTCGGCCTGCCGCAGCCATGGCAGCTAAACTTCTTCTTCTGCTTCGGCTGCTCAGACTTCTCGTCGTTCTTCTTGTCCTTCTCCCCCCTTCTGGGGGATTGAGACTTCAGACTGCTCAATCCGGATCGCGGCTTCTTCTGCCGCTTTGGGCTGCCCTTTCTGGGCGGGCTCAGCCTACCCTCTCGGCTCCTATGGCCCGCCATGAGGCTATTATGTTTGGCGAAGTCCGCCAAAACTTCCCGCAATGCCGCCTTCATTTGGTTGACCGGCAAGTCTGGCCGATCGACCTCTGTTGCGGCGACCGCCACTTCGGTAGCGCTTAACTTAGCGCTCACCTTCGGATGCTCTTTTGTGGCGGTCTTCGGGTGATAGGCCGCTTCCGGCACTACCGCGTGGTTTGGGGGAACGGGCGTCCGGTCGCCTCGTTCCCTCTCCAGCGTCAACTCGGCTCTTGCTGCTCGGTCGATCAGCTCGTCGACCGTGCGGCACTCCATCCGAGTGACGATCCGTTTGATTTGCGGGAGCAGATTATCGTGGAGACTGTCCACCATCTGCTCCTCGCTCAGTGGTGGCGATATCTTCATAAGTATCGCCTCCAGGCACGTTATATATGTACGCGCTGGTTCGTCCGCCTGCTGAAAGCGGCGGCTGGCCTCGTCCCTCAGCCGTTCTTGTATGTTGGCCTTGGAACCCCAGCGCGCACGCGCTGCCTGGCAGAACGCCTCCCACGTCTGCCATTTATACTTGTGGCACCCGTACCACATCTCGGCTAGGCCGCTCAGCAGCGCGGGTAGCAACGCCAGCATCTCTGGGTCGCTAATACCTGCCGCGTTCTTCGCTTCGTCCACTTTGCGAAAGAACGCGTCAATGTTGTCAGTCGGCTCTCCACGGAACGCGATGTTCCACCGACTGACGATTCGACCGACGTCGCGCGGTGCCGCCATACCGGTGTTGCACCATGCACTATTACTCGGTGCATTGGTGCAACTTTCCCCCCTCCTCCAGGCTCCATTTGGGCCGGATCTAGGGGATGGCGGGCACTCTGCAGGCCCTCGTGAATCGTCGCCTTCGCGGGGGCTGCTGTGCGTTGACACGTAGTTACACGTGAACGTGTCCTGGAACGCGACATGGCTCGGCGCTTTGCTCTTACGCCGAGTCTGTGGCGAGAGAGCCGGTTCCGCAGTCTCTCTCTGTGGTGCCTTAGACGGGCCTGGCGTGCTGTCTATCCTGGTGGATGACGCACTCGGCCTAAGATTTGCGACCTCCTGCCTCGCTCGCAAATCTTGCAGCTCCGCCTGCATGGCCGTGAAGCACTTGACCATGCCTTCCATTGTCTGCGTTAAGCTCTCGATGCGCTCCTGCATCAAGAGCTCTCTTCTCGTTGGTGGCGGGTCTTCCTGTGTGTTTGTTAGGGACGATTGGTCCGCCTCGTCCCCTAACAACATGGTCAGCGGATGCGGCTCTTCTCTGTCGTAATCCGCCGACCCCACCGTCGTGCCTGCCCTCTCCTGGCAGGCACGGAGCACGAAGCTCCTTCTTGCTTCGGCTCTCGTAGCCTGGGCAGCTTCGTCTGCCCCGGCGACCTCCTCCTGGAAATCGGCTGCTGTGAAATTTCCCAGCAGCCACTTACTTTCGCAAATAGTTGACCGCGGAATCGTCCCTTCGAATCTGCGAAAACGCTGCGGAGAATCTTATGAAAAATCTCTGTATCTTTCCCAATCGCTCGAAACACGTGCGGTTCTTCCAATTGCTCGGATGAGAATAAGGCTTGAGGGGAGGGCTCCTCCTTCCCCTCTCGCCTATCGGTTTTCCCGCGTAGCGCTATCGATTCTTGATCGATAGCGCCGCGTTTCGGTACGCCGCGGCTTTTCCCGCGTCAAGCCATCGATCGCTTGATCGATGGCGCCGCGTATCGTCACGCCGCGAACTCTCTTTCTATTGCCTATGGCAGGTGGCTTAGCCTCTATAAGCCGCCTGTCACAATGTATAATGTATTGTTCTGTTATTTTTCGTTTGAAGAATAATTTATAAAAAAGTTTGATCAGATTACTACTATCATCGTTGCTCTTTTAAAAAAGTTTTAATGTTTACAAAGCATACGTTATCTGCATTTTTATCTAATCCATGTTTCGAGAAAGATAATTTCTTGTGTAAACATCATTGGGGAAAACATCCGGCTTGCATTTGATAAATAGTAATAGTTCAACTAAAGTAAATTATTTATTGTGCTGGATGTATAAACACATTTACTTGTATTTTTATATGAAATTTTCTTAGCACAAGAATATTATAAATAAAAATAAGAAAATTTTTTGATAACTACGTAAGTACGTTTGTCACTTTTCACGTATAATTTTAATCACATGTTTTGATTTGTAAAACAAAATATGTATTAGATTAGGTTTTTTTTTTTTATACTTTACAACTGCGAAAAAAATATTTATTTAGTGCTTTTATTTTAGATTTAAATTTGAAGGTTAATGCTTTGAACGTATTGAATTTATTATTCGCATATTTTTGAAACTTACAAATACCAAGCAGTGAGATTAATTTCAAAGAAATTGAATTATCAGAGAAGTTGAAACAAATATTAATAGATGCAGCACACGAGTTCAATGATGTGAACATGATTGTTGAAGAAACGTTGGATTTCCATGAAGAATATAAAGATAGTGATGCTCAAATAGTCGAAGATGAAATACAACATCACTTTCCTGATCCAGAATTTGCACCAACGAATCATTGTACAAATGATGTTGAAGAAGTATCATTTGAATATAAAAATAATGCCGTAGAATATTGGAGAAGCGAAAAAAAGGGAAAAAATTTTAAATTAGAAACTGTAAGTAATAAGATTTAAAAAAGTTTCATCAATAAGTCAACTTAAACGTTGGGCCAAATCAATAAATAAAAGTAGTACTTATTGAGAAAAAATTGCCCGAATCTGTTAGTATACATTAGACAATTTTAAAGCGGCTATTGAAGCTGGTTCGATAGTGCATGACAAGAATATACGTAAATGGGCGTTACAAGCACAAAAAGAACTCGGCTCAGAAGATGTGAGATTAAAGGCTTCTGCGAATCAGGTATGAAAGTTTAAAAAAGCTCATAGAATTGTGCCCAGAAAAATAAATAAATTTGTTACTAAAAAAACATTAGAAAGTGCTTCAGAGCTTCAAGCAAGTGCTAAAGCTTTTGTTGCTGACGTGAAATCGTGTATACCAAGAATCGGAATAGCAAATATTTATAATTCAGATCAGAATAGTTTCCAATTTAAAATGCATTCAGGAAAGACATTAGCGATAGAAGGAGAAAAACAAGTGCAATTTTTGGTACAGTTAGTTTCATCGACAACGTACAGTTACACAATTCAACAAACTATATCAGCTACAGGGAAACTTCTATCACCACTTTTTTTAGTATTAAAAGAAAAAACTGGTAAATTCTGTTATATAGTACAATCAACTTTGATAAAACGAAATAATGTGCATGTGGAAGCATCAAAATCTGGAAAATTAACAACAGGTGAGATTATTTTTATGTATAATAATGTAATAATATAAAAAAGTATTCTTAGCAACATTTTATTTATTTCAGAGCACTTTAAAATTTGTTTAAAAGAAGTATTTTATCCAAATGTTGGTCTAAAATCTATTCTTTTACTTGATTCTTGAAGTGGACATTGTGATAGAGTTATAAAGAAAACGATGCTAACGAATGAAATTGTTAACATTAAAAAATTCCCACTGGAACGACAATAAAGATCTAATCTCTTGATGTATATGGTTTTAAGGTTTGGAAAAATTTCATGAGGCAATTTTCAGATTAAGTAATGCTGATGGATTATGACTTGAATTGACATTTTAGAAATAACATTATAACATTACAATCGCTGGTACATAACCAGTTTTTTTCACCGAGATATACGGAGATTTTTAAATATTCCTGGTATAAAAGCGGCTATATTACTCAAAAATCAGATAAAACTGATAATCCTGTTGATTTTAGTTTTGGAAAATCTTGTAATGTCTACTGCGAAGTAGAAGGATGTAAGACTCTTGCAATAATACGATGTGGTTGGTGTAAAATGTCATTATGTTTCAAGCACTTCTTTGAAGATTATCATTACTGTAAAAACTATGTCAAATAATACATTTTAATTTAAATATGAGTCAAAAATATAGTCTTTTATAGGAATAACTTTTAATAAAGTTCATTTAAAAATAATAAGACAACGTATTACATTAGATACTTATTTTTAGACGTGACTTTTTTTATCTCAGGTTTCGATTTGACAATTATTTCAAGAAGAAATGAGCGATAAACGCCGCTGTGGTCAGGGTTGAGGGCGGTAGCCTGCTCGTGGGTTGGTAAAGGTGTTCTTAAGGGATTCATTGGGTTAAGGGTACAATGGTTTGCTGTCATAAATTGCTTATTATGTAGGATATATTTATTTAAAAGAAAAAAATTATTAAAAAACACGCTGGGTCCAGGTTAAGATGGATTAGCTAGCTTGTAGTTTGATAGGGGTAGTTTTTTGGATTTTGAACGGTTACGGGTTAGGAGTAGCTTGGTTAGCTAATATAGTTTGCTTGTTATATGGAATATATTTAATAACAGAAAAAATAATTAATAAACATACTGTGGCAGGGATTAGTTAGGTTAGCTTGCTTGTGGTTTGGTAGGGGAGATTTTTCGGCGTTGGGCGGGTTAGGGGTCAAGGGTCGGATTTCTGCGGACATAGCTTGCTTGTGATGCAGGATATATTTAGTTAAAAAATAATAGATAAACATGCTGTGGCCATGGTTATGTGGGTTTACCTGCTTGTGCTTTGATAGGGGTGGTTTTTTGGGTTTTTGAGGTTAGGGGTTACAGGTTAGGGGTAGCTTGGTTATCTAATATATTTCGCTTGTCATATGGTACATATAACAGAACAAATAATTAATAGACACACTGTGGCCAGGGTTAGGTGGGTTAACCTGCTTGTGATTTGGTAAAGGTAGTTTTTCAGGGGTAACACACCCCCAAAAAATTTTTTCTCAAAAAACCCCGAAATACGTCAATTTTAATTTTTTATTTTCTTATTATAAATGCAGTTAACCCACTCGACCTTATTTAACAGATTTTGAATCGCAAAAAAACAAAAAAAATAAAACTTTGACCCCTATAGAAAAAGGGGTTACAACCCCTTGGTGTTAAAATTAAATCAGTAGAAGCGCTGACTTATAAGAAATATTTTGGCGTTGATTTTATTCAAAAATATTCAATAGATGCAGAGATATATTAAAAAAACGATTTTTCAAGGTGGTTATTAGAGGTGGATTTTACCCTTTAAAAGTGGATGTCAGCCGATAAAAAGAAACACATGTCGAATATTTTTTTGAGTATTACAACACATCCAAAAATTATTATAATCGGTGGGGTCAGGTTGGAGCGGTTCCCTTGTAAGACACTTTACCTTTACAAAAAAATAGCCTCAAACTATAGATGTATACAAAGTATCGAGCTTAATTATTAGAACCCAAAATCATAAACTTTGTTCGTGAGTGAAAAATATTTTCTCCAAATTGTAGATTTCAAAATATCAAACACAGCTTACACATACCTCAAAGTTTTCCGTAAATAGTATGCCTGGATTATGTGTGTCTAATAACGGAGTAGAATGTAACAAGTATTCGAATGGGCTTTTTAGATTAGTGCAATATTTAAAAATTTGGTACAAATAAAA
This sequence comes from Chalcis sispes, assembly GCA_949987625.1. Taxonomy (NCBI): domain Eukaryota; kingdom Metazoa; phylum Arthropoda; class Insecta; order Hymenoptera; family Chalcididae; genus Chalcis; species Chalcis sispes. The sequence continues at coordinate 38,622,645 of OX465095.1, read as the reverse complement.
TTTTTTATGTTTCGCAAGTCGAATTTTTTGTCAATTTCTCCATAAAACTGTACCATCCTTTCACGTTTTCGTGTAAAATACTTTGTCCATAAAGCCATAAAATATCATCTTCAAGAAATTTGAATTCGTATGAAACGAGATCTATTATTCGCAAATTTACAACTTTAATAGAAAAAAGTCCAGGACAATTATTTTTCTGAAATGGAAGAATATTATTGGGTGTACAACTTGGCTTCCGCCGTTTTTTTCCGAAATTCGAGGCTTTATTGTAAAAAACTGGTTATACATTTATGATTCAAAGTATTGTCCATCGCTGGCCACTACTTTCTCCCATCTATCGGGCAGCATACGAATTCCGCGTTGAAAAAACGGGTCATCTTTTGAATCGATCTATGAATCGATCCACATTTTCACTTCTTCATAAGACCGGAAGTGCTGGTTAGCCAGGCCGTGTGCCATTGATCGAAACAAGTGATAGTCCGAGGGAGCAACGTCTGGAGAATACGGTGGGTGGGGTAGGACTTCGCATTTCAAAGTTTCCAAGTATGTCTTGAACACTTTCGCAACATGGGGTCGAGCATTGTCATGCTGTAAAATCACTTTATCATGTCTCTCGTTGTATTGCGGCCGTTTGTCTTTCAATGCTCGGCTCAAACGCATTCATTGCGTTCGATAACGATCGCCTTTGATTGTTTCAGTCGGTTTTAACAACTCATAATACACTACGCCGAGCTGGTCCCACCAAATACTGAGCATGACCTTGGAATCGTCAATATTCGGTTTGGCCGTCGACGTGGAAGCATAGCCGGGATATCTTCATGATTTTCTGCGCTTGGGATTATCGTAGTGAACCTATTTTTCGTCCCCAGTCACAATGCGATGCAAAAATCCCTTCCGTCTTTGCCTTGCAGGCAGCTGTTCACAAACACACAAACGCCGTTCAACATCTCTCGGCTTCAACTCGTACGGCACCCAATTTCCTTGTTTCTGAATCATTCCCATGACTCTCAGGTGTTTTGAAATGGCTTGTTGCGCCACTCCCAATGATCCTGCCAATTCTCGTTGCGTTTGACACGAGTCTTGATCAAGTAATGCCTATTATTCTGCATCTTCGAAAACCTTCTTTCTTCCACCGCCATGCTGGTCTTTGACGTTAAAATCGCCGTTATTGAAGCGTTGAAACCACTCTCGGCACGTTCTTTCACTAATAGCAGCCTCACCATAGGTATTTGAGAGCATTCGATGAGCCTCAGTTGCAGATTTCTTCATATTAAAGCAGAAAATGAAAACCTCCCGCAAATGACGAGAATGTGGCTCGTAAGCTGACATGTTCAATCAAGAATAAGTTTATGATGAAGACACAGATCGACTAATATTTTGATGGCGTTATGTTTACAAATACCTAAGTTTATTGTATGACACCTATGATCTATTTATTTTAACTACCACTTACCGCTACAGCCATCTATTGCAAAACGGTGGAAGCAAAGTTGTACACCCAATAATTTTCCCAAAATTTTCTATTTTCTTTGCTAAAAAAGCAATGATTTTTTTCTCCTAATTGGAGAATCCACTAAAACAAGGGTCGAGGGAGTAACGCATTGTTTACTACCCATAACATGAAACGCATTCATTCCATCTAACGTATTGACGTTGTAATCAGCGTTATCGAAAATGAACTGAGAAAAGCACCATGATATATCTGGATTTTGTTGATGTAAAATACCAGAAGCTTTAAAGGTCATACATTCTTTATAAAAAACAGAAAATCCTAAAGTATTTAATATTGTAATTAAATCTTTAGAGCAGTATTTTTTATATAATTAAGTACCCAAACTGATTAGCAAAGATGATAAAAATGATATGAGGCCTTACTGCAAATATTATGGCATGCGATATTGAAGTTATTTTTTTATCCCAATTTTTACCTTCTATCTTATATTTTACAATAAGTTTTGTTAGAGAAAATTTGAGTGTTTCCGGCATGTCACTATCAACATTATTCAAAAAATTAGGCGCAGAAGGATATATATTTGTATCGTAAACTGAAGATCGTATGTCTTGGGAAATAATGTTTGCGGCAGTTTCTAATATTCTGTTTTGTTCTTCATTTCAATCACGACTTCGAGTATCATACAAACTATCGAAAAGTATATTATGAATTTCTGTTTTACAAGTAGAATGCAGTCATTTTTTTTTTTTTTACCATTTTTTGTTTGCTAAGTTTTTTACTGGCCCATTTGAGAGTGCTGAGAGTGAAAGGGGTCTTAGTAATAATTTTAACAATTTAAGAACCTTTTGGTAGTAATTATTATTATTATTATTATTTTCACTCTTATGTCACTCGCCAACTTAATATCGAGTGACTAGTTTCTGTCGTTTGTTTAATTGTCTTTTTTGTGATTGTAGCAAGGTGTAGAAATTTAAGTGCACCAAGTTTTGACTATGTTTGTATTTTGTTATTCTTGTGGCAGTCAAAAATGAAAATTTGGGTGTTCGTCGCGGAACTATGTGCGACTATGTATGAATCTGCGGAACTATGTATGAATCTAAATGCCAAGAGTGTGAGAATGTATCTCCACGAGTGTATAAATGTCACTTCGAATGTCTGAATGTATCTCTACGAGTGTATGAATGTATTTGGTCTGTTGTTCGAATTCAAGTTTACTCATTAGCTCGGTTTTGCAAAGGGAAGGGTGTGTAGGTGTGGCAACAGAAGGTAAAAATCTTATTGGATGCCTTCTTGATGCATTTATGTATGAGAGATGTACTCGTAGCTAAGGTGGACATCTGAGCGTGATGTGTTTTTGAGAAGTTTCGAACAGTTAGAATAGAGGTAATGTCATAAAAAAAGGTTAAGCGATTGGACTGAAGATGTGTTTTTACGTGTCTAATTGTTTTTAGGAAAAGATAAACGTCTTTACGAATGTCTTTGTCCTTGCACGTTATATAGCAAGTTATCCCTAATCAACTTGTGAAAAGGAAAAATTTTGAAAATACGTCTATATAAAATCTGTTTTGTCTTATTTAACGAAGCTATTGTGCATATGTATTTGTTGTGGTCTTATATTTTGAAGCTGTAAAAAGTAAATGCGTTCTCAATCACGTACGTGTTGAAAGTACAATAGTATAATTCCTATAACAGAACGTCTTTTGTGATTTACTATAAATTTTAATTTCTAAATGTGTGTTTTACGACGTAACAGAGAGTATGTTTCTTTCCTTCAAAATTTTTAAGAATTCGGTTCACGGAAAACTGACATTCCTCTGGATTATTGTGGATATACAATGTAATTCAAAATAAAATCAATTTCCGAAGTGGCGTTAGAACTAGCATCGGTGGTAAATGTGTGAGAGGGAAATGTCAAATTCGATAAAAAATTTTGATAGCAGTCCATATGATATCTAGCAAAATATTTTTTTATTTCAATTTTTTTTAATGATGAAAGTAACTGAAAGACAGTAGCATTATTAACTTTTTGTGCTGTTAAAATTATATTATCTATTATATCTTCATTTTCAATAAAAAATACTAAAACTCGATGGTTTTCTGGCTTTTTTTTGTTTTTTTATAAAATCGTCCGATTAATTAAACACACTTTCTCAAATTCTATCGTATTCACGGGGGCAACTTCTTTTGATATTGATGCTGTAGAGTCAACTTTTTGCGAAGTAGAAAGTAAGGGCTGTAAATTTGTATAATGCGTATAATTTTTATAACAGTTTTTATGTAAATAACCGTCAAAATTTCTGAATGTACGGAGTAAGCTGTCACTTCAAACCTTACTTTAATTCTGCAATGTTTGCCTTCGAGGTTCCGAAATTTTAACTGTTTCTCCTGTATCTAATGATTTTCTACAAATCACATGGTTGTTTATATTATCCATTTTGAAGAATATCGCGAATCTGCAAAAAGATAATAAAAAATACTTATAAACTGGAGGACTTATTTATGAAAAATGAGATTTAAAAATTTTGAATGAAATAAATATTTTAATAATACTTTCTACATGAAACTTTGTTAATTTTAAGAGGAGAATAATTAAGAAAACAATTAATCTAAAATAGAACTGTGCAATCAAATAATTTTAGATGTAAAAAATATTAATGAAATAAAGCACGACTCTTGTGAAAAAGATTATTTTAAAACCTCAAAATGCAATATGTACGTAAACCATTATTTTAAATCACAATCTTTTTAATTTAAACATAGAAAATTAAAAAATCGTAATATACAATAATATTGTATAAAAAAATAATGATAAACAAAATACAAATACTTTTGAGAAATAAAAACAAACAAGATGCAAACAAACCTCTATAAATGGTGATACAGCAGCCTTAAACATTGATGGTCCTTCTTTACTTGGTGAGAAGTGAATTGATTTATTCGCACAAAATTATTCACAAAATATTAATGCAGAATACGTTAAAAATGATACTGTTTAGCACAAATATAAAGCAAACTCGTATAGATTCAGAAATTGTCTTTTCTTTCTTGCACGCAATTCAGAGCAAACTGAAGAATGTTTTTGAACGAAATTAGTCACACAATACACGCACTTATATACACATACTATGGCACGACCCCTTGTTCTTATACCTGGTCCCCTCCAGTACTCTTCTTTTGTTCAATATTAGACTACCTGCTGTCAGCTGTAACGGTCGCCAAAAACCTTTGCTATAAAGGCCAAATTTTCGAATACTTAAAATTTACTTATACAGTCTGTTAAGTAAGAGCGTGGTCGTGTTAATTTATCAAAAAATTTATTTGATGAAACTTTCATATTTATATATACATTGCACACATTACAAACAATGATGCAATTTGGTCAATAATGTGTCCAGTCACCACCGGCGTCGATAATTGCTTGGCATCTTCGAGGCATGCTTTCTACTAATTTGACGGCATATTCTAGTGGCAAGGATCTCCAGATCCGACGAATTTCGTAAGACAACTGCTTCAAAGTGTATGTGCGTCTTCCACGGAGCTTCCGTTTAATATATGCCCACACATTTTCAATAGGGTTTGCATCGGGCGACTGCGACGGCCAATCCAATGTAACGATGCCAGATTGAGTCTCCCACTGAGTACAGAGATTGCTGCGGTGTTTAGGATCGTTGTCCTCCTGCAGAATCCAATCTTCATTTTTTGTGATAAACCATCGTTTGGCAGATGACAGTAAAGCCTTTTTGTAGATTTTTATCATTTTCTCGGCATTTAGGTTGTCAGTAAAGAGGTGCAAAGTGCCGAATCCCTGCTTTGAGACGCAGCCCCAAAGATACACCTTTATTCCATGTTTTACGGTCCGCTGAACAAGCCTATTGGTGGAAGTTGACCAGGCTCGCGTGAGGACAGAAAGTGCCCATATAGAACATTCATCAGTAAAAATGACATTTTCAAAATCTCTATCAATATTCTCATGCGCCCAAGCGAGTCGCTTTGTCACATGGTTTCCAGTCAACAGAGGCTTCTTCATTGTGTTGCGCGATTTCAGATGATGAGTACGAAGATGGGTTCGGATACTTTCGTAGGATATATCTAAACCCTTTACCATCAATTTTGCTTGTCCTTGCCGCAGTGTTAAAGCAGGATTCCGCGAAAACAGATTCACTATTCTTTTTTCATCTTTTTTGTTCACTTTTCCTATTGAGCCACGTTCTGGTAAATCATCGACATTTTTAGCCACTTAATATCGCTGTATCCACTTCTGTACAAATGCCTTCGACTTTCTCATATATTCAGCAGCCGCTGATTGCGACATTTTGGGACCTTTCGGGTGGATGCAAAGGAACACAGCCTCGTAGCGTGACGCGTACTTAGCACTCATGGCGTTTAACGTGATTCTCTTCTAAAAGATCAACGACAACTAAATTTTTGTTAACAATGCATTAAGGACAAAACTTCTTTCTATCGGTTTGCGTAAGAATTAGAGCAAAATCTTTTATTACCTGTCGGTGAAGTCGACCACGCTCTTACTTGACAGACTGTGAAAAAAATTTTATTTTCAACAGAAAATAAATATAACTTTAAATTGATTCCAACGCTTTAGAGATCTAACTTGAACTGTCGAAGGTAAATAAATGTCAGACTTATAATCGAAACGTTATTGTCCCTTGCGCTCCCTGGAAGAAAAATTTGTTACTTTCTCAGGTGGTAAAAACATTACCGTTAATCACCTCTATGTCGTACCTCTACAGGTACCAAATAACTCATTAGCGTATGAGTCCTATACAATTGCTTAAAAATTAAATATATCCTCAGTTTAACCTTTATATGATTTTATGATTTCTGTCATTAAATAACAATTAATTGTGTTTTCAATTTGTAGATAACAATTAACTATATTTCAAAATTGAGCATAGAACTAAAAATTTTATTCCTTGAATTGTCTCCTTTGTATGAGTTTATGATCCCATAAAAGAACAATTAGAACAACAGCCTAAAACTAAAGATTTTATTCCTTGTCGAGGAGTCATTTTATCTACAAGGATTAAAACTCTCTCTTTTACGCTAATTCATAAGAAATTGTGAATTAATATTTTAAATATAACTTTACATGCTGTTTAACGTATAATTTTGTGTCTTATTCATTACTTACATTTATACACAGAAAGTGTAAAGAGAAGAGTTAACGCGCGTCACATTTAAACAGTGTAACGTCGGAGTAACGCTACACTCCGCTACCTTGATATAACGCGACTGGCCATTACCTTTTTGAGCCTAAGCAATTGAACTTATGGGCTCGGGATGACAGAAAAGTGTTGGAGCTTTACTTTTTCCTTTACTTTTTTAAGGAAGAAGTGGTGAAATGCGGGACTGAGCGTATGTCTTGGCCGAAACTCAGGCCAGTTACGCCGCTCTGGATAAGGATCTAACCAACGTGATATAAGGTAAAAGGTAGTTCACCGGAACTCAGGCCAAGTCTATCATTGGAAAAATATATAATAGATGAGAGAAGTAGTACACAGAGAAAAAAAAATACTATACAAAAGTTAAATTGGAACTCACTTTTGATTTGATGTTGAATTTTGCTGCGACTAAATCCTCTCTCTCTCTCTCTCTCTCTCTCTCTCTCTCTCTCTCTCTTTCTCACTCTCTCTCTCTCTCTCTCTCTCTCTCTCTCTGTTGTGTAGCACTGTTTACTATTTTACGCTTCTCTAATATTTAACAATTTTACATAATTACTTACGTTCTTTCTGTGAGTTTTATTTTGCAGCAAAAAGGTATTTTTCGGGGCATCAATTTATGTATATATTGTATTTTATATATTAAATCTACTTGACTGCCTTGAAAATAACGTGAAAAATTCAAAATCTAACTTGAAAATTTGATGTTATCTCCTCTACGCGGCGTTTCTCCGCTAAATTTTGAAAATTTATTACATCGCCATCATTATTTCATGGAAATCTGCCTTGAATTTAAGGAACTAGAAGCTGTCAAATAATCACCAGCTAAGCAACCAAGCGCGCGCTATTCAAACAACATCTAGAGAGAGACTGGCGTTTAATTAAGTATTTTATTTTTTCTCAAGTCATATTCTAGTCACAGTTATTTATTTTAAATTTTAATTTAATTAATTTATACATTTTACAAAATTTTTATTGTATTTTATTAATCGACTTCTGTCTGACTAGTATTTGGTTTTACTACTTATCTGCTGCTAAGTCATTCTACTTGTCTGACAACATGTAGACTTGTCTGACAAAATATTGACTCTTTACTGACTCTGCATTATGGCTCTGTCAGCCTGTCTTAAATGCAGGAAAATGAATCGTAAAGTCGGTATTCTTTATACCTGCTATAAATGTAATAAAAATTATCACGATATTTGCAACAAATTAATATCTCGCAATATTTTAATTAACGAAAAACTGACTATTACTTATACAGTCTGTCAAGTAAGAGCGTGGTCAATTTCACTGACAGGTAATAAAAGATTTCGCTCTAATTCCTTCGCGAGCCAATAGAGAAAAGCTTTGTCCTTGATTCATTGTTAACAAAAATTCAGTTGTCGTTGATCTTTTTAAAGAGAATCACGTTAAACGCCATGAGTGCTAAGTACGCGTCGCGCTACGAGGCTGTGTTCCTTTGCATCCACCCGAAAGGTCCCAAAATGTCGCAATCAGCGGCTGCTAAATATATGAGAAAGTCAAAGGCATTTGTACAGAAGTGGATACAGCGATATAAAGTGGCTAACAATGTCGATAATTTACCAGAACGTGGCTCGATAGGAAAAGTGAACAGAAAAGATGAAAAAAGAATAGTAAATCTGTTTTCGTGGAATCCTGCTTTAACACTGCGGCAAGAACAAGCAAAATTAATGGCAAAAGGTTTAGATATTTCCTACGAAACTATCCGAACCCATCTTCGTACTCATCATCTGAAATAGCGCAACACAATGAAGAAGCCTCTGTTGACTGGAAACCATGTGACAAAGCGACTCGCTTGGGCGCGTGAGAATATTGATAGGGATTTTAAAAATGTCATTTTTACTGATGAATGTTCTATATGGGCACGTTCTGTCCTCACGCGAGCCTAGTAAACTTCCACCAATACGCTTGTTCAGCGGACCATAAAATATGGAATAAAGGTGCATCTTTGGGGCTGCTTCTCAAAGCAGGGATTCGGCACTTTGCACCTCTTTACTGACAACCTAAATGCCGAGAAAATGATAAAAATCTACAAAAAGGCTTTACTGCTATCTGCCAAACAATGGTTCATCACAAAAAATGAAGATTGGATTCTGCAGGAGGACAACGATCCTAAACACCGCAGCAAGCTCTGTACTCAGTAGAAGACTCAATCTGGCATCGTTACATTGGATTGGCCGTCGCAGTCGCCCGATGCAAACCTTATTAAAAATGTGTGGGCATATATTAAACGGAAGCTTCGTGAAAGACGCACATACACTTTGAAGCAGTTGTCTTACAAAATTCGTCGGATCTGGAGATCCTTGCCACTAGAATACGCCGTCAAATTAGTAGAAAGCATGCCTCGGAGATGCCAGGCAATTATCGACGCCGGTGGTGACTGGACACATTATTGACCAAATCGCATCATTGTTTGTAATGTGTACAATGTATATATAAATATAAATGTACATCAAATAAATTTTTTTATAAATTAACACGACCACGCTCTTACTTGACAGACTGTATATGCGATAATTGTTATGCAACTGGAAATCGGAAGAACGGAGACTCTACGGTTGAAAATGTTAATATTAACACGACAGTGAACGGTAGTGTACTTATATCAAATTCCACTCCAGTTTAATCGAAACAGAAGAGTATCACTACGCTTGACACGCGATGAAAAATGAAAATCAACTTCCTTGCAATAATACTTGTTTGGCTGACTCCGGACAATCAACTTTAAATACAGTTTGTCAAGTGAGAGCGTGGTCGTGTTAATTTATAAAAAAATTAATTTAATGAAACTTTTATATTTATATATACATTAAACACATTACAAACAATGATGCAATTCGTTCAGTAATGTGTCCAGTCACCACCGGCGTCGATAATATCCTGGCATCTCCAAGGCATGCTTTCTAATAATTTGACGGCGTATTCTAGTGGCAAGGATCTTTAGATCCGACGAATTTCGTAAGACAACTGCTTCATAGTGTATGTGCGTCTTCCACGAAGCTTTCGTTTAATATATGCCCACACATTTCCAATAGGGTTTGCATCGGGCGACTGTGACGGCCAATCCAATGTAACGATGCCAGATTGAGTCTTCTACTGAGTACAGAGCTTGCTGCGGTGTTTAGGATCGTTGTCCTCCTGCAGAATCCAATCTTCATTTTTTGTGATGAACCATCGTTTGGCAGATGGCAGTAAAGCCTTTTTGTAGATTTTTATCATTTTCTCGGCATTTAGGTTGTCAGTAAAGAGGTGCAAAGTGCCGAATCCCTGCTTTGAGAAGCAGCCCCAAAGATGCACCTTTATTCCATGTTTTATGGTCTGCTGAACAAGCCTATTGGTGGGAGTTGACCAGGCTCGCGTGAGGACAGAACGTGCCCATATAGAACATTCATCAGTAAAAATGACATTTTCAAAATCTCTATCAATATTCTCACGCGCCCAAGCGAGTCGCTTTGTCACATGTTTTTCAGTCAACAGAGGCTTCTTCATTGTGTTGCGGCATTTCAGATGATGAGTACGAAGATGGGTTCGGATAGTTTCGTAGGATATATCTAAACCCTTTGCCATTAATTTTGCTTGTCCTTGCCGCAGTGTTAAAGCAGGATTCCGCGAAAACAGATTCACTATTCTTTTTTCATCTTTTTTGTTCACTTTTCCTATTGAGCCACATTCTGGTAAATCATCGACATTTTTAGTTACTTTATATCGCTGTATTCACTTTTGTACAAATGCCTTCGACTTTCTCATATATTTAGCAGCCGCTGATTGCGACATTTTGGGACCTTTCGGGTGGATGCAAAGGAACACAGCCTCGTAGCGCGACGCGTACTTAGCACTCATGGCGTTTAACGTGATTCTCTTTTAAAAGATTAACGACAACTTAATTTTCGTTGACAATGCATTAAGGACAAAGCTTTTTTCTATCGGCTTGCGAAGAAATTAGAGCAAAATCTTTTATGACCTGTCGGTGAAGTCGACCACGCTCTTATTTGACAGACTGTAAATTACTCAATTTAGTTGAGCTAATTAACAAATTAACTAACCTGGAAATGCAAATACAACAATTAATACTAGGAGTCAAAAATATTAAAAATACAATTAAAAATCAGATTGTTATACTAAATGAGTTTGAGAAAATCAATCAATGCTACTTGAATTCAATTCTTCTTTGAATAAGCAAATAACAAAATTAGAAAATAATCTTGTAACTAATTTTAATATCAAATTCTTGCAAATTGAAAAAAATGTCGCTGAAATCATGAAAACACAACACAATAACCTTTTACAACAAATTAATATCTAATTTTATGACATACAAAAAAATTTTAATGATCTGACTGTTGGCGTGGTGACCGTGGTGCAGACCGTCTCCGATCTGACACAAGCTGACCTAAACTCCGAATCGAGCAGAGAAGCAGATGATTGTATAGCAAGCCCTGAAATAACAGCTGTAACTCCGAAAATTGCAAACAGCAGTAAATTTTCTTTGCAAGATAAGGACAAGTAACGTGTTGGGTCCAGTTGCATCGTGATCTCTAGCACAATAGACTGTACGACGGCTAACATTGATCCTATGGACTACGCAGTGGCTGTTCTTAGCACGGTACTTCCCTCTATCATCTCGAAGAATGTTTTATCGGCTAATGTAATATCTCAGGGAAAGGTCGGAGATGGTTCGAGGAGTGTCTCTTCCTTGCCTGTTACACACTCCAATTGCGACCTTATTACACAAATAATGGCGGCAAAACACAAAGTCACTGCTTTTAGTACAACCGATCTAGAACCCTCATTTCTTGTTAGGTTTCCTGCATTAGCGAATCGCAAGATCTTTATCAATGAATATCTAAATAAAAATCAATATAACGAATTTAAACAAATTAAATTTCTAGCCAAGAATCTTGGTTTCAAGTATATTTGGTATCGTTGAGGCAGATTTCTTGTCAGGAGAAGAGAGGGTGACCGAGTGCATTCTGTCACCTCTATTAATGAATTGCAAGCATCACATTCAACTCTAGATGCTATAAACAATAATAATAAAAACGAATATAAAAATAAAATTAAAAACAAAGATGAGATTAGCAAAGAAGCTGTAGAGAATGTAATTAACAAAAATAAACAAAACAAAGGTACTACATCGAGTGAAATTATCCAGACTAACAATAAAAATAAAAATAGAAGTAAAAAAAAACAAAGAAAGTGAAATTAAGGTTGTGGTACTAGCTCCCATTGAAACTGTTACTCCTAAAAAAGGTAAGCTTCTATGGGTTGATGCGGATCTGTTTCGGTTGTACAAAAAACGGGAAGCTCTGTACCGTCGATTTAGGAGAACTAACGATAAGTCACTATTTGATAAATTTTGTAAAATAAGACTAATAGCAGACGAACGGACGGAGAATGCGAGAACTAATTACTATAACAACAGACTGTTTGATGCCCTTGCAAACAATAATACGTGGAAGTAATTACGTAGCCTCGGATTTTTACCTGGGCATGAAGTGGATTTAAATGGCACTACACCTGACGAATTAAACCAATACTTTGTGGGTGTATCGGCATCCCCGTATGGCGATGATGTGACAATGCGTGAGAGGATTATTAATGATGCAACGACAGAAGGCTTTGCCTTTAATCAAATTAACCTAAGCGATGTAATTCTCGCAATTTCTCACTTTTCATCGCGAGCTCGGGGGGCTGATGGTATTCCACAGTCAGTTGTAGTTAAATCCCTTCCAATAATAGGACAATTCCTTCTGCGGCTGTTCAATTCCTCTTTTGCAAAGGGTATTTTTCTGGTGGCTTGGAAGAGAGCACAAATTATTCCATTGAAAAAATGCAAATACCCTTCTTCAGCATCGGACTTCAGACCGATTGCGATCTTGTGCTTTCTTTCAAAGGTTCTGGAGAAGTTAGCATATAAGCAGTTGCGGGGGCATCTGACAACTTTTCGCATTCTCGACCCTCTACAGACAGGATTTAGACCATTTTATTTTACCCAAACAGTCCTACTGAAACTCACTGACGATATCAGACTAAGTACCTACTAGTACTAGGTTGAAAATGATAGTATAACACTTCTTTGACTGACTCTGGACAAAAAACTTTAAATGAATTGATTAATTTTGTTGAGCAGATTAAAAAATTAACTAAACTGAAAATACAAATACGACTATTAATACTGGATGTCAAAAATGTTGAAAATACTATTAAAAATCAGAACGTTATACTAAATAAGTTTCAAGAAAGTCAGTCAATGCTGCTTAAATTCAATTCTTCTTTGGATGAGCGAGTAACAAAATTACAAAATAGTCTTGTAACTAATTTTAATATTAAATTTTCGCAAATTAAAAAAAATGTTGCTGAAATCATGAAAACACAGCACAATAACCTCTTACAGCAAATTAATACTAAATTCTACGACATACAAAAAAATTTCAATAATCTGACTGTTAGCGTGGTATATAATATTTTCTATGCTGTTTCATCGTCTTAAATCCCGTCGATAATATATTGCATTACTGCTTCTTCTTCGACATCACCTTGATTCACGATCGTACTCATTGCGTAAACGTATTATCTGGACGTTTCGTCCGTCTGTCTCTTCCGTTTCAGTAATTGTGAATGTACTATAGCACTATTCAACTTCGTTTCGAACTCACTCACGAGCCGCTTCTTTAACGACTTCCACGATATTATGCCCTTTTGTAATGCCACGAATTGTTTAGCGGAACCTTTTAACAATTCTTTCACGTAAATCACCTTTTGGAGATCGTTTCACTGCAACAATGTCGATATGTCTTCGAACTCATCAATCCATTTTTCAACTGACAATCTGTCATCGCCTTGAACACTGTAAAATACTCCCCTCAACGTCTTTAATTGTAAATAAACTCGATGTGTGATATACTGGTCTCTCCATTGTTATCATTCTTCGTTGCCTGTTTTGCGTAACATCTGTCTTGAAATCATATACTTCTTCGTCTTCCGATGTATCGTCGTAACAAGACGCGATCGATAACGCTTCGTCTTTTTTGCTTTCTTCTGATTCGATTTTTTTGTCTTGACTATCTTTTCCTTCTTTTTGTTGTTCTAATCGATTTATTAGTTCAGCTTTCTTACCCGTTGTAAGTAACCCGAATCTCTCTAGCTGCTCTCTGAGCTGAGCTATTGTAATTTTTTGTTTTAATGTCGACGAGGGGAGCTTTTCTGCATTTTGTCCTGCTTCGTTTGATGTGTGTGTTTTCGCGCTGTACTGCTTGCGCGCGTTTGTCTTATTATCTTTCTTCTTTGCTCCGCTTGTATGTGGCTCATCTTCTTGCGCTGATTGAGCGCCAGCTTCGTCTTCTTTTTCCGTTACGTCTTTTCTTGATCTTTCTAGAACCATCATTAATTATTTTTTGTGTATTCACTCTTCTATGTCTTTCTTACTTATTTGTCTTCTTTTAAATATTTCGTTTTACGATAATATTCACACCTTTGTTTGAAGATTCTCCCGAACCGACGACTTTTCACTTACGTCTTTCTATGCGTAATAATTTTCGATTCTACAACTTCTCGACTTGTTCACTTCACGACTTGATTACTTTTCGACTTACAACTTGACGACTTGATGTCCTTGTTCTAACTTCCTTTTCAGCTTTTTTTTTGTTTGTACTACTTTCGACTTTTGATTCAATATCCCGGTTGAGCACCCATATGTAGGGTTTGAATTTTAATCGGAGGCAAAAATAAATACGAAAACAATTAATTAATGAATTGAAAGAACAAATATAATTTATTGAAAAAATTAAATGAAAATAAGAAAAAGTATCTATCGTTCTTCGTGGCTTGGGCTAGACTGTTATTTTTTCTTTTTTTCTAAATCTCCTGACGACTCCCCACTCTTCACCGACGATCCAACTGTGTCGCTACTGCCTTCAGAGCCCTGTCCCACATATATATATATATATATATATATATATATATATATATATATATATATATATATATATATATATATATTGTAACGCCACTGGGGATCAGGGTGGCGTACAAATGGAAAAAGGGGGGGGGGAGCGGGAAAGCGGTTTGCTTGCTTACCAGTAAATTACTTATTTAACAATTTAATACACGGACACATACGTTTATTTAAAACTGATTTAATTAATACAATTATTTATCGCGTTTTTACGCGAGCCCAGGGCGCCAGCTACAATCGTGTAGCGCGGTTTCTTGCGCGGCAAATATTCTGCGCGGCTAACTCACGGTTAGAGCGGTCGCGGGCATACAGTGTACAACAAGGCCGAAAATGGCGCGTAACACGCGACGCGGTCGCACACACGCAGTCGGTAAGGATACGGGGACGATTCGGGGAAGCTGTGCCTCCTGGCAGCTGCCACTGCACCTTGGCACTCACCAGATACTCTAACACGCTCACGGTTACTATCCGGACGCTCGCTCGTTTTCAAGAGTTACTCGTTCGCGACTGCTGGCCTCGGAGTTTTGGCTGCTCGATAATAACGACCGTTTGCTAACACTGACCAGAACGGAGTGTCGACTGCTCGCTACTTGTGACTTTTCGCTACCGCGGACCCGAACGGAGTGAAAGAGAAGCTTCTTGCGTGGCACTTTCGCGAGCGCGGCTTTTTGATGATCGTTCTGCGCCGGCGCAACGTACGTGTAAAGTACGTTACGCAACGCAGCCACCGCTCGCGCTCAGCGCTGGCGGCAGTTGATATTACTGCTCGCCAGCAGCGCGCGTTGAGGTTATCCGCTCGCGAGTGCCAGTGTTGTTGTTGTGTATTTCCTGGAGCGGCGAGGATCTACCTCAGATGTACGGAGGATGAAGGTAAGTCGGCGCGTTCCATAGCTGGTAGGCGTCGACTAATTTGCCTGTCTTCTTTTTGTTTCAGGCGCGGCCGTACTGCGGGTCAACAACTGCGGCTCAGACGAAGAGCGGTTGAGAAAGCTAAGCAGCGGTGTCGGTGACAGCTATAGCCTGCTTGCAGCGGTAGCGAGGCAACACTATCAGACACCTCCAGGTGCGTATTTACTTGCACTCATGCTGTGCTGCTATGTTTTGTCTGCCTTCTAACCTCCTCTTCCACTTTCCTTTTGTATTGTGTGGCAGCTTGTGCTTCTTTCCAAGGTGCAGCTGCTATTATTATTCTGTTCTTTATTTAATTGCCGTCTGGGAGGTTGCAGGTACAGGGATCACTACGAGGATAGGAAGGAGCATGGAAATGGGAACCTGCTGCAGTGTGTGCGAGCACTGCCACGACTTATTCATGGGCTCCTGAGACTGGCTCCTCGCTGGAGCCTTTACTTGAGCTTGAAGCCCATGTACCTGGTGAAGGTAACGTATGTACAGCCCTGCGTGGCTGTTAGTTAGGGTCACGCGTGGCAGTCCTGCGAGGCTGCCAAGATTGTAAAAGGGGGGCATTTTAGCTACGAGGAGGCGCATAAGCTATGCCTTGGCCTCCTCATGTGACTGGTGCAAAAACACCACGTCACAATATATATATATATATAGATATATAAAGGGTAACTCATTATTTTTAATGGGCTTTTTTTTACAGATCACGCGTAACTCCTGTCAAACTGTAATGTAATTTTTATTCAGTATTGTATGACAAATCATCATGAAAAGACTTACACCGCAACAACGTATCTAAATTGTTCAGCTGTAGTACGAAAATCAGCGTTCTGTGAGAAATGTTTTTCGTGCTCTTAGAGCAACTTATGGTGTGCATCGTCGACTTACCGAAACGACTATAGCCAATACTATCCGCAAATTTAAAACCCAGCATATATTATTGAATGATTCTCGACCGATTAGACCATATCTAACACATAGTGAAGAGAATATAGCGGCCCTAGCTGAGAGTGCGGCTAAAGATCGTGACGAATCGATTCAATGTCGTTCTCAAGAACTTGGTTTTTCGTACGCAACAACTTGGCGTATTTTACGTAATGATCTTGGTTTTGAAGGCATACAAACTTTAACTCGTGCAAGAATTAAAGCCGGGTGACTTAGTTTCGCGTCGTGTTTTTGGTGAATGGGCTCTGAATCAGCTCAATTAAAATCCGCTGTTTTATCGCGAAATTTCGTTCAGTGATGAGGCGCATTTTTGGCTCAATGGATACGTGAATTAGCAGGATTGCCGTATTTGGACTGATGAACAACCTGAAGAGCTTCAGCAGCTACCACTAAGGCCACATAAATGCACAGTTTGGTGTGGTTCATGAGCCGGTAGAATCATCGGTCCATATTTCTTTCAAAATGAGTCCGGACAGAACGTAACTGTCAATGGCGACCGCTATCGCACCATGATAACGGATTTTTGTTACCTGAAATTAAAGCCCGTGATATCGGTGAACTTTGGTTTCAACAAGACGGCGCTACTTCGCATACAGCGAGAGAAACAATCGACTTATTGAGAAATCATTTTTGTGAGAACCTGATTTCACGCTTTGGACCAGTAAATTGGCCGCCTAGATCGTGTGATATCACACCTTTGGATTATTGTCTTTGGGGTTACACGAAGTCTCTGGTCTTCAGGGATGAGCCTGTCTTAATTGACGCTTTGCAAGCCAACATTACTCGTGTCATTTGCGAGATACCGGTCGCTATGCTGGAACGCGTCGTCCAAAATTGGACCCTCAGGATGGACCATTTACGGCGTAGTCGCGGTTAACATTTAAATGAGATAATGTTTAAAAAGTAAATGTAATAGATTGTTCTTTCGATTCACAATAAAATTCTCACTATAGAACTTTTTATGCATTTTATTTAAGTTAAAAACCAAACCTCGTAATGAATCACCCTATATATTGAATAAGAGTAAATAAAAAAACGTATAATTATATATACATTCTGTCAAAAAAGTACCGGGAATTGTCGATTTAAATCTGGTGGGGCAATTTAGACAGGTAAAATTTTTTTTTCTAGGTTGGTACAACTGTCCTCACTGACTATGCCAAGTTTGAGCGGAATCTGTCAACGAGTGTGCTTACAGTAGCTGGTTAAGTCAGTCGATGTCAATAGTGCGTGCCGATTTTTTACAATGGGTGCTTACGTTGAACAAAGAATTTGTCTAAAATTTTGTGTTGCAAATGAAATTTCGTGTGCCGATGCATTGAAAATGTTGCAAAAGGCTTCTGGTGATAAAGCACTATCGGAAACCCGTGCGCATGAGTGGTACAAAGCCTGTAAGGAGGGTCGTGAAGTTGTCGAAGTCTTGCCTTGTTCTGGACGCCCATCGACGGCTTCGACCACAGATAACGTTGATAAAATTAAGAAAATGGTGCTTGAAAACCGTCACACTAGCTTAAAAGAGATGGCACATAAACTTAAGATATCTTACAAGTCCACACGTACGATTTTAATTGATATTTTGGGCATGAGAAAGGTGGCCGCAAGACACGATAGCGCGCCGTCTCACCGAGCTACGATTGTGACCGACTTTCTCGCCAAAAACTCAACAAACACACTTGAACAACCACCGTATTTGCCGGATTTGGCTCCCTGTGACTTCTTCCTCTTCTCAAAACTTAAATTGCCGCTCCGTGGCACCCGTTTTCAGTCGATTGAAGCCATAAAACAAAATTCGGCGCGCGAGCTGAAGGCCATCCTGGAAAGCGCCTATAAAAAATGTTTCGATGATTGGAAGTGCCGTTGGCATAGATATATCAAAGCAAGTGGAGCCTATTTTAAAAGCGACCTAATAAATTTTGATTATTAAACGTAAAAATGTTGTTTTAATTTATAATTCCCGGTACTTTCTTGACAGACAGTACGAAAACTTGCAGCAATCTCACTAAAATATTACAACAAAATTTTTTAAGAAACCTTGCTGCATTCTAACGTAAAATGTTTTGAGAAATTTTCCAGCTAGTTTGCTTCAAGGTTTGGTTGAAACATTTACACCAAATCTTGTTAGACCTTGTCAAGATGTTTTTACTAGATGTTTTAGAAAATCTCACTGCAATCTTACGTAAAATGTTTTGTGAAATGTTCCAGCAAGATTTCTTCAAGGTTTTGATGTAAGTTTGACACGAAATCTTGTCAGAACTTTTAAAAATGTTTCAACTAGATGTTTTAAAAAAGCTTACCGCAATCTTTCGTAAAATGTTTTGTGAAATGTTTCAGCAAGATTTCTTCAAGGTTTCGATGTAACATTTACTCGAAATCTTGTTAGACCTTGTTAAGATGTTTCAACTGTATGTTTCAGAAAAACTTACAGGAATCTTTCTTGAAATGTTTTGTGAAATGTTCCAGCAAATTTATTTCACGGTTTCGTTGAAACTTTCATTCGAAATCTCGCAGCTATCTTTTTGAAATTTTTCAACTATATTTTTCAAAAAACCTCACAGGAATCTTTCTTAAAATGTTTGTGAAATGTTCTAGTAAGGTTAATGCGAGGTTTCTTTGTAAGATTTCAATGTGATGTTATTATTACCGTCATTGGCCTTAGTTCAATAATTCCATACCCAGCTCCTCTTTCTTGGCATGTTAATATTTGTCACAAAAATACAACTTTAACAAAAACTATGACTATTCAAACGCTTCTGTCACCGAATAACAATTCTATATATTCAGAATACAACTTTTGCGTACTTACTTTGATTTGGCTAACTTCGAAAATCTGAACATTAATTAATATTGACATAAAATTATTATTTCGAAGTATAAGAATTACTGTTATTCCAAGAAATAACAAACTGCGCCATATATACACAACTTTCTAGGATAAGCCCATATAATTTGCTGTGTCTAAGGCGAATTCTAGAAATGACCCATGCGATGATTTGCCACTTCTCCAAAATATAACAAAATATTTTATATAATTGATAGTTGGGCATTATTGAATTTTTTGCAAAAATTAAATTTAATTTCTAATTATTTCTTAAATATAATTTATTTACAAATAAATTTTATTTATGCCATAATTAATTTTTATTAATAATTTTTTCATTATAATTTTAATGAAATTCGTTATCAAATTTTAATATAAAATATAAAAAATAATTTATTAAAAGAAATTAATTATGTTATAAATAAAATTCTTTTATACATAAATTACAGTTTAAAATTATTTAAAAATTATACTTTATTGTTAAAATTTATAAAATAACATGTAAATAATTTAATATATCAATTTAATATAATAATCTTAATTTAAATATTTATATGAGGCATATAAAATAGTGAAAATTGCTAAAAATGTTGTAATTTTCATTATTTTACTATAAAAATAATATTATCATAGATTTGGATCTTATACTCGTAAGATTTGAATCTTATATTCGTAGGATCCGAATCTTATATTCGAAGGATTAGGATCTGAGATCCGAGGGATTCAGATACTCTTGAGTATTCGAATCCCACGAATCTGAGATTCGAATACATCCGAGTTTTGGGAACCAAATCTTTCGAATACTTTTAGATCCGAATCTAATTGGCTGCCCTAGTTATTATCTTAAGACGATGTTTTAATGTTATGTTTCTTTAAAAGATTTTTGCAAGGTTTTAATATAACCTTTAACACGGGCCGGGTTGGTGAAGAAGTGTTTTAAGCGACGAACGTCGAGGGAGTCCGGCTGCGTTAAGGGAGGCGGGAAAAAAGGGGCGGACGAAAGGAAAAAAATTAACTTAACAAAATGCCGGCGTAACTTTCTACTTGTATTTAGATTTTGCGGCTGCGGAACACGACGCGGAAACGGCTTGGCTTTTTGCTCTCAGGTTGCCAGACACAGTTTCAAGCTCACCTATGGCGACGGTCGTCGTCTTCCTTTTGCTCGAGCGGACGTGGTCCGCTGTGAGCGGGATAAAAGGTTAGCTCACCCGACTTAGACGCAGGCGCACGAGCGGGTCCGCTCTGAGCGACGTCGTTGGTAGAGGCCCCTTTTGCCTGAGCGACTCGAGGTCGCGCCTTGGCGAGGGCAGGTCGCGAAGCGCTTTGAGAGGAGAAAAGTCGCGACGACTGACGACTAGCGAGTTCGGTCGTCCACCGCTAACTCTCTCTGACTACTCTACTGTCGGCTCGCTCCTCCGTGAGCTCGGCGGAAAGCAATGCATGCCGAGAGCGATATGGTGGGGGCTCGACGTGGTGAGTCGCGATTGATTCGCGCTGTCGCGAGACTCTGCTGAGCTTTGCCCAAGCAAAGCGTCGCGGTTGTTGGGGAAGAGCTCACTTGCACGAAATTTTGTGCAAGTTTGCGCGTGCCACAAGAAAAAGGCGAAAAAATATAGTACGTTAGACGTAGGCTAACGTCAATTCCCCCCCTGAATGAACGACTTTTTCTTTGGCGCGATCGTGACGATTTTGCACGATGTTTGACGATTTTTTCGCCGCAACGATGTGCTCTGCCTCTTACTTTATTTAGTAACAAATGAATAAATTTTTTTTTCCATTTTTACAGGTCATTGTTAACAAAAAAATCATATTCAACGTTGCGATTGACAAAATGGTGTGCAAGTGTGTATATGTGTATGAATGTAGATACAAAAATTTATAAAAACGCAAGTGTGGATGAATGTTTGCGCGTGTGTATGTGTGCGTGTATGTATGTGAATCTTTACACTATGAACGTCTTTATCGTCTTTTCTATTTTTTTTTTTTTATTTTTTTTATTTTTTTTTTATTATTTTTGATTATGGTCTTTTCTCTGTTTTTTTTTATAATTTAACACTGACTTAAACCTACACTAATATAAACTAGAATCTTTTTTTTTTAATTTTAACTTAAAATAACACTGAATACTGTCACTTCACGCTGTCTTCAGTTCTCTTCCAAGTACTCGTCGATTTCTTGAATCATTGCGCCGTCTTCTAGGTCTTTTTTATTTCGCTGTTTTTATTTCAGCGTGGACAACTTTTGCACACGTTGGTGACGAAATATCCATTTCCGCGTATTGTTGTTCAACTTGGCCTTTTATTGTAGCTTGTCTCCCGATTCCTTGTCGCGTAAGTGTTGTTGGATCGACTTCATAGATCATGCAAAAGGTCTCCGGTGCACGTTTCCTCATCTCCTCGTTGCCGCGTCGATGTGCAAGTTTGCACATATCTAGTGTGATGCGAACCTTCGCATATCGCCCTCCTCGCGGTCTCCTTTTCTTTGAAATTTCTTTTTCTTTCTTCATTCTTGTACACTTATTCGCAATAACACTTATTACTTTCAGTCACTTCCTTTTTGATTAACACTGTCTTTTTATATTTATTAAGTTTAATTGTGATTTACAGTTTCTCGCGAGCGTAGAAAATAAGGGCATGGCGTGACAGTGCGATTTTCATACACGAGTCGTTTTGTAGTGTCGGTCTTTCGCGGTCTCCCGCGTTTACGCGGTGGCGGTGCGATCGCGGCGAAGTCCGCGCAATTGCTTATTGAGCGTACGTTATCCAACGGCGCTGCGTTCGAATTCACTGTTTCTTTGATTTCTTGCTTATGGCTACAAGCGGGTGATGAAGCGCGTTTGCTTGCATGTTGCAGCTGCAACGCAGTTTTCTCTTGAAACGATGCATCTTGATTCCTTGTCTCGGACGAAGAATTTTCGTAGGTTTGTTGCGGTGAATGGCGCATCGGCTGAGGCGACGAAGATTCTTGGAAGGATGGCGATAATGAGAGCGTCGGCTGACGTGACGACTCTGCATTTTTAAGTAGCTGTGATTGAGCGCACGTCGGCTGGGGCGACTCATCCGCGCTGTCTGATTGCTGTGAGAGAACGCGCATCGTCAGGGGCGATGGAGTCTCTCGGCAGCGTGGAGAAGATAAGCTGGAGCGCGTCGGCAGGGGCGACGGCTCTGTGTTTTCGGCTTGCTGGGCGGCGTCCACAGCCTCAGCATGCTGTTGATGCGGCACTCTTTTCAGAGCACTGATGTGCAGACGAATGTTCTCCTGGCCCGATCGTTCCAGGATGTAGACGTCGTCGCTACACCTTTCTTTTATAGCGAATGGGCCAGTCTAGCGGGGAGCCAAACGAGTGTTGAATCCCTCGACGGGGTTGGACAAGGCGAAGTTCTTCGCGAGTACAAGTTCACCAACTTGCAACGCTGTTCTCGATGGAGTCGACGTGGTAGACGGAAGCTGACCTTGTACTTGTCTAGCGCTATCGATACGGGCTTGAGTCGGCGCATCGTAAGAGAATGTCCGTTCTCCCGGGCGCGGTAGTGTGGGACCAAGTAGCATATAACTTGGTGATTGTCCACTATTCCTGTTGATGCGTCGTCGCATGGCGAAAAGGATGGATGGCAGCTGCACATCCGAATCTCTGTGTCGCTGGCCTGCGATTTTAAGGGGGGAACCTGGTTTAGAACGCTGAAAATTGCATGATATTCGGCACAGTGTTTTAGATTGCCTAACGTATGAAATGTTTCAAGTACTTTTGAAATAGGTCATAGATACACAAATCTTGCAAAAAAAATTCACTTTCACTTTATTTGATACTGTTAAGCAATAACAATTCGTATTTGTTTGTGGCACTTCTCGCTCGAAGAGTCTATTTTGTGAACACAATAGCGATCGTAGTTTTCATCTGAAACATAAAAACGAATACTTTTTTTGTAGCTTAGAAGTTGTTCTTCTATGTGAACCTAAGATATTCGAAGAAATATATAAAATTATTTATTTTATGACTGTTTATAAAAAATTTTGCGTTTTTCTGAAGAAATTTTAAGATAATTTATTGAAAAAAGTTAATAAAAAATTTTTTTTATTGTGATTTTTTAGGTTCACATAGAAACCTACACTATTAGCTGTAAAAAAAAGTATCACTAATGAAAATGCGACAATTACAACTTTTTTAATCGTGTGCACAAAACAGAAAAACACTGTTTTGAGAAAATCGCGTTCAAAGTTTTATCAGTCGCTTATCAGTCTCCTGAGCGCATTGTCTCTCAGAGGCCATTTCTGCGGAACGATTAGGAATTTGACTCTGAAATTTTGTGGAAATATTTCTGAATATATTTCTAATCGAATGAGATAAGTTTCAAAAAATCGATTTTTTTGACCCTCTAAACCAGGTTCCCCCCTTAAGTCGTAGTTCTTCCTTGAGCTCCTGATTACGTCGTTCTGTAGGATTGGCTTGTGGATGATACGCCGGAGTTACGTAGGCTAACGCACCCCACGCTTCACAGTTCTTCTGCCAAGCGCTTCCGCGGTATTGTGGCGCGTTATCGGTTGAAACAACTCTAGGATAGCCCCATCGCATAAACACCTCGTTTTCTAGCACTAGAGTGATTGATGAGAGTTCTGAACTTGAAATAGCGAAAGCTTCTGTCCAACGAGACATCGTATCAGTGGTGACGAGAATAAAACGTTTTTCGCGCGCTGTACGAGGATAAGGGCCCATTTAATCGATGGTGACGGTGTCTCATGGTGCGTAGGGTTAACGCGGTCGTTCTTCTCCTTTTGCGATTGGCGCAACTACTTTTGTTAGGAGGCATGTTACACAAATATTCACGGCGAAACGTACATCTTGACGCATCCGTGGCCAAAAATGTTGTTCGCGTATCTCACGCATCGTTTCTTCTGCTCCTGGGTGACATGCCAGCGGATCGTCGTGATAATATACAATGACGTCGTTTCTACACGCATATGGTACGTATAAGCGCGGCTCCTTTCCTTGCTCGACCATATAGTAGATGTCATCCGTATATCGTAGTTCTTGTTTCGGTTGTAAAAAGCGCTGAATATCTTTTAAGCCAATGGCGTCTTCTTTCTGAGCTTCTATTATCTTTCTTTTTAATTCTCGAGCGACAGTTGATGCTAAGTGTCTTCTTCGCGGCGGCGCTGTTCTTTTGGGAAGCAAAAGCGTTTCTAATTCTTTCGCTCTATCTTTATAAATTTCTGCTCCAGGCTCGCGTGAAAGACCGTCAGGTAGTTGATTATTCGTTTCGGCGACGTGTTTGACGCTGAAGTTGAAGCTTCTTAAATACATTGTCCATCGATGCAACTTTCCTTTTCCATCCTTCGTTCGGTTCAACCACGTAAGCGCACGATTGTCTGTAGGTGATGTAAATTTACCATCTTCGAGGTAATATAGAAATTTGCGCACTGCTCATATAACTGCTAGGCATTCTTGCTCGTTAGAATGATATCTCTTCTCCACTTGCGTGAATTTTGCTGAGGCGTAGGTAATGATCCGTCGTACGTTTTTATCGATGAGTTGGTATAGTACAGCTCCCATTCCCGTGGCGCAGGCATCTGTTTGCAGAACGAACAGTCTCCCTGCCTCGGGCGGCAAAGTGTAAGTGATTTCCTAAAGGCTTGCTTGGTGTCGTCGAAGGCTCTCTGAGTTTCTTGAGTTCACTTCCAAGCGCTGCTTGTCGACAAAAGATTTGTTAAGGGTAGTGCCAGCCTTGAAAATTTAGGTATATACTCCCGCAGCCATCCGCAAACGCCAAAAAATTTACGCAGATCCTTGCGATTTTTTGGAATTGGAGCATCGAGTATTGCACGCACGTGTTCATTCTTTGCTTGATTTCCATCACTTGTAATCTCGTGCCCGAGAAAGTCTAATTTTTCTTTACCGAAAAAACACTTTAATGGAGCACGTTAGTCTGTTAAGTCTCAAACGTTCGAACACACGCGATAGATGATTCAAATGTTCTTCCCACGATGCAGAATATATAACGAAATCGTCGAGATACGATCGCAGGAAGTCATTAGTAAATCCATATAAAACTTCTTGAGTAATGGAATTGTTGAAGCATCCGGGTGCATTCTTGAGTCCAAATGACATTACACGCCATTTATAAAGCCCGCCATCGGGCGTGGAAAACGCTGTATACGGCTTGGCGCGGTCAGTCAGCGGAATTTGCCAATAACCATGTTTTAGATCGACTGGGGTAAAAATCTTGACTGTTTCAATATTCTTGATGACTTCTTGGATTATTGGCTGGTTTTGCAAGGTACCTTTTGTTACAGCGTCGAGGCGCCGATAATCAACAGAAAATCGGTATTGTCCATCTCTCTTCTTTGCCATGACGATTGGTGAACTGTACGCGGACGACGAAAATTCGATCAAGCCATCGGCAAGCATTTCGCGAACTTATTCTTAAATTGCCTTCATTTTATCGGCGGAATAACGATACGGCACGAGACGGAATGGTTTATCCTCGATTAGTTCGATATCGTGTTTCACGTATGGAGTTTGACGCAGTAGTCCACTCAAGAAAACGACGTCCGCGAACTCACGTAGCACATATTAAAGTTTATGCACGTATTCGTCTGGAAAACCATGTTGCATTTCGTTGAAAAAGTCCTTCGGCGCGGTAATGAGTTCGGGCGGAGCGCTATTATCGCGTGCGAGAAAAATACGGTGACGCGAACTTACTCCTACGTAGAGGCAGTCTAACTCGTAATCGTGCACGACTTTTTGTGCTTTTAACCACGTCTTCCCTAACGTTGCTTCAGGTCCGAGATTATCGCAGATAAGAAAACGAACGGTTTCTGTCTGTCCATCAATTGTCACCAGCAATTCGCACGCACTATGCACTTACATAATATGGTTTCTTTCCGCTGTGTATATCTCGCACTCTATCTTCTGATGCGGTATGTCTGGAGTAATATATTTTTTGCGCTTAAGACAGTCACTCGCCACTGAGTCCACTAGTGCACATGTCTCTTGTCCATTTATCACTATAGGTAAAAATCCAATTAGTCCAAGTGGTGCGTACGCCGATGCAGCTATTATGCGGCTGGTCTCGGAGCAGTTTCCGCCGCGGTGACTACTGCCTCGTGCTCGTATTCCGACCTTTGTTGACGCTGATTTCATGGAAAATCACGATTCCAGTGACGTCCTGGACCAATTTGGCAGCGTGGTAAGACCCTTTCGACGTTGGGTTGATTCGATTTTGGCACAGGTCCTGTGTTTTCGAAGCGTGGTGGCGGTGGCTTATATTGTTTTACGTGTTGTATTGTAGCGGGCGCTACGATTGGTGTGCTTCGTCTTGCTGCGTTGCGTTCTTCGATCTCATCCTGTTCTATCTGTACCGCGCAAAGAATTAAATCTTTAACCGTGACGAAATTTGATGAGCGCAGAAGTTTCTTAATTGATCCACACAGAGCTTCAAGTAAAACGGTGATTATTTGTTCTTCTGCTGCCTCTAGAAGAAAGCGTCTTGCAAGTAGGTGTCGCTGTTCGAAAAATATTTCGACCAGTTCTTTATCTGTCTGCGGTTGTCCATATAATTTTGCCGATAATTTCATTAGAACGTTCTGCGACGCACATCGGTTACGTAGAAGTTCACAAAACTTCGGCCAACTTATGTTTAAATTACGATAAGCGGCCCACTAACGCGCGGCGTCTACCTTTAAGGCCCGGGAGGCAAGTCGAACGCGCGCGTGTACCTCCGTGTTATTTGCCACAAATGATTCCTCGCACTTACGAATAAAAATGTTCGGATCTTCATGATTTCTTCCTCCGTATTCGGGCAGTTCACGATTTCCTTCACTAGTGCACGCAGAAGTTGACGCTAGTCGTCTATATTCGGCTGTGGCTCAAGTAACGGATCGCGCGGTTGTTGCTGCTGCTGTTGCTGCACAATCGGTACCTCTTGCGCTGGTCGTGGATCTTGAGATGCCATGTTCGAAATTTGTGAATTTTCTGACAAAGCTCGCAAATTTTCTGACACAGTCGCGTTGCTTTCTGGTTTTTCGATAAATCTGTGCTCCGTTGGCTGAATGTCGATATTTTCGATGCTTGCGGTCTTTTTCGTCGAAGAGCGCTGGTGTAGTCGAGAAGTCACACTCTGACTTTTGGTAATGATTGTTTTTGTTAATGAATGGACGCCACTGGCTGTTTTTCGACTGCCAGAAGTCGATGTTGACGTATCTGATTTTTTACTGAATAGAGGCGTTCTATACATGCCTCGTTTCGGGCGTAGGTAGGTTGAATTCTTTCAGACTCACCTTTACTTAACACGGTCGCGGTAAAAATTAAGGGTCCCACGTTCGGGCGTCAATTGACACGAGCTGGGTTGGTGAAGAAGTATTTTAAGCGACGAACGTCAAGGGAATCCGGCTGCGTTAGGGAAGGTGGGAAAAAAAGGACGGACCGAAGGAAAAAAATAAACTTAACGAAATACCGGCGTAACTTTCAACTCAATCGGTAGAGCAACTCCGTCGCGGTTGTATTTAGATTTGGCGGCCGCGAAACGCAAGGCCGAAACGGCTTGGCTTCTTGCTCTCAGGTTGCCAGACGCAGTTTCAAGCTCACCTACGGCGACGGTCGTCGCCTTCCTTTGGCTCGAGCGGACGTGGTCCGCTGTGGTCCGCTGAGCGTAGAAGGTTAGCTCACCCGACTTAGACGCAGGCGCACGAGCAGGTCCGCTCTGAGCGACGTCGTTGGTCGAGGCCCCTTTTGCCTGAGCGACTCGAGGTCGCACCTTGGCAAGGGTAGGGCGCGAAGCGCTTTGAGAGGAGAAAAGTCGCGACGACTGATGACTAGCGAGTTCGGTCGTCCACCGCTAACTCTCTCTGACTACTCTACTATCGGCTCGCTCCTCCGCGAGCTCGGCGTAAAACAATGCATGCCGGGAGCGAGATGGTGGGGGCTCGAGGTGGTAAGTCGCAATTGGTTCGTGCTGTCGCGAGACTCTGCTGAGCTTTGCCCGAGCAAAGTGTCGCGGTAGTGGGGGAAGAGCTCACTTGCACGAAATCTTGCGCGTGCCGCGAGAAAATGGAGAAAAAATTTTATACGTTAGACACAGGCTAACGTTACCTTTTTACAAGTTTTCACTGAAACCTAACATCAAATATTTCACTAAGATCTTTTGAAATCCTTAGTACCGTGTGAGACGGGATGTACGAGGGCAGTCTCAAAAGTACCCGACCCGATAAAGAAAACAGTAAAAAAATTTGAAAATGTTTTTTATATTTCAACGTATTCTCTTTTTAGTTCGATACACTTTTCCCAACGATGTTCAATAGCTTGGATACCCGCTTTATAGTAGGAACCGTCAAGCTCCTCAAAATACCTATTAACCGCAGACTCTACCTCTTCATTGTTAGTAAATCTTTTGCCACCGAGCCATTTTTGAGATTCAGAAAAAGAAAATAATCCGAGGGAGCCAGATCTGGGGAATAGGGTGCGTGAGGAAGCAATTCGAACTCCAACTCATTGACTTTAGCCATCGCAATGACGCACGTGTGGACTGATGCGTTGTCGTGATGAAACAACACTTTTTTTTTCGTCAGATGGGGCCGTTTTTTCTTGATTTCATCACTTAAACGCTACAATAAGGCTGCATAATATGCACCGTTGATTTTTTTTCCTTTTTTGAGATAATCAATAAATATTAATCCACGCGCATCCCAGAAAACGGATGCCACGACCTTGCCAGCTGACTGAACTGTCTTTGCTTTCTTTGGAGCTGGTTCTCCCTTTTCAGTCCACTGCTTTGACTGCTCCTTGGTTTTAGGTGTAAGATGATGGACCCATGTTTCGTCCATGGTTATGAATCGACGCAAAAACTCGGCTTTATTGCTGCGAAACATTGTCAAACACTCAATGGAAACATCCTCACGTTGCTGTTTGTGCTCCATTATGAGCAAACGCGGCACCCATCTTGCGCACAGCTTTCTCATGTCCAAATTTTCGGTCAAAATGCGATGCACAGCACTTTTTGAAATGCCTGCCATGTCTGCTATCTCGCGCACTTTTAGTCGACGGCCATCCGATACCATTTTGTGGATTTTCTTCACATTTTCTGACGTAGTGACCTCACTTGGTCGACTGAGGTGTTCATCTTTGCAGCTTGTACGACCTCGCTTAAACTCAGCTACCCAATATTTGACCGTTGTAAACGAAGGAGCAGACTTTCCTAGAGTAGAATCTAACTCGGCTTTGATATCGGTTGGACTTAGACCTTTCAAATGAAAGTATTGTATCACATAACGATACCCGATTTTTTCCATATTTACAAATTCACTAAGAGCGTTCACTTTGGATGTCTGTAAAAAAAATAATAATGAACGTACCGTTATGAATTTTTCACATTAAGTTGTTTAAAGGTGGTATTATTAATCGCAGTAATTGTTTTTTTGAAACTACCTGTATTCATAAGTCAGGTCGGGTACTTTTGGGACTACCCTCGTACATAAACATAAGTACTATATATGTATGTGTGCGTATATGGTGTGTAAGTTTATGCATTATTATTTAGAACACCGTGCAAAATACTATGACTTCACGAAGTTACTATTAAGGTGTTAGAATACTATTTATATGTGAATATATTATAATAGAAGTTATTAAAATTTCGATTTAATAATTTAGGACGGGGTTTTACGAAACACATTTAAAATCAGATTATAAATGACTTTGAAAATTTGGAAAAAGCTACAGAACTATAAGATTTTCTTTTGCCATGTAGTTATAGTATTAACAAGATTTAACGTGCAAAATTTTTTTTTTATCTACTCCATAGTTCCGAAGGAAATAAAAGAAAAAGTAGATATAACGCTTTATAGCATCGATTGTCACATTATTGCAAATTTTTTTACATTGCTGGATCTCAATTTATTTAATGACAATTAGAAGTAAAAATTAAAGTAAGAAAAATTTGGAGAAAATGTACAAATAATTGTAAGCAAATTGTGATACTATAGCTACAGTTATACAACTAATTAACAAAACTAAAACCCTTGTCATTAATTTTGAATAATACAATGTATTCATATTATACAAAAACTTTTTATAGTAAAAATCATTATGAATTATTTTCTGTTAGAATATAATCTGAACTTGAACTATATAAAACTTTATACATTCTAATAATACAGTTACTGTGGAAATTCATATCATTAAAGTAGTTGATTTAGTTGATTAATAGTTTGTTCTACATCACGTTTAAATAGATTAAGTATTTATGGTTTACGTGCTTTGTACTTTTAGTCATAAATTACCGATATATAGGATAAAACGTGTATAATCTCGAAATGATATAAAAAGTAAATTTATCAGAAAAAGTAAAACGAATGCTATTAAATTAAGTCGAAGGTTAATCGAGGATAATAGATCTGTGTAACAATAAATGTGCATTCGTGACAAAATGAACAAAATTGAGCGAAGTCAATCGACGAAGGCTAAGGAAGTTATTCCAACGTAGAGCGATTGATAAGAAACATCATGGAAGAGGGTATCATATTACCTGCACTCCATGGTGAAATCTTATGCTATGATTATAGCACGAATCCAAGTAAAGAAGTGCATACGCGCCAGTCTCTGTCTTGTTTTCCACATAATGAACTCTGCCTTTTACTGGACAGTCGAATGACTATATGTAGTATGACAAATTACTCGTTAATACAGATAAAATCAGGTGAACATCTATCACTAGTTGAAATTTATATTATCTCTCTCTTCTTTTTCTATTGCCATTTAAATGAAGTTAAATAAAATAGCTGATTACTTCACCTGCTTTTATAAAATTTTGAAATTTTTTATCAACCAGTATCCATTATAAACACAGTGTGTCCCATGAAAAACGGAACTTTTTCAAAACATCGATTTATATTGGCACTACCTATTGGTGGATGTTAGCAATGGAAAGGTCCATTCTTAACTGACATCCTGTCAAAATTGTATGACATTTGGTTCAATGGAAACCAAAATATCGCGCTCAAAGTGACAGTGTGTTTGTGGCATCGGTCGAAAAATGAACTTCGAACAAAGAGCAAATATTAAGTTCTGTTTTAAACTCGGTAAATCCTTTACTGGGACGTATAATTTGCTAAAACAAGTTTATGGCGATAATTGTCTATCCCGTACCAGAGTGTATGAGTGGTATAAGCGGTTCCAGGAAGGTCGTGAAGACATTCAGGACGACGAACATCCAGGTCCTTCGAATACCGTGGTTACTTAAAGTAACATTAAAAAAGTGCGTGAATTTATAAAAAATTAGCCAAAATCTTCATTGCGATACATGGAAATGAAATTGAATATGTCCAAAAATTCGATTCATCGCATTTTGACCGATCATTTGAATCTACGGAAGATGTGTGCACGCTTTGTTCCACACAAATTGACCGACTACGAAAAATTGCTCTGAATTCAACATTGTAAGGATTGAATTAAAGAGTCAAAAAAGGACTCAAACTTGAAATATTCAATTGTGACTGGTGACGAGACATGGTTTTTTCAATATGATCCCGAAACCAAGCGTCAAAGTGCTGAATGAAAGCACCCAACCGAGCCCAATCCGAAAAAAGTCGTCTTGAAAAGTCAAAAGTGAAGACAATGTTGATTTGTTTCTACGATTCGGAGGGTATTATTCGTCGTGAATTCGTTTCACCTGGTCAAACGATTACTGCTGTGTTTTATCTTGGTGTTATGAAGTGTTTGCTCAGCCGTATTCGTCGTGTGCGGCCACAATACCGTGAAAAAGGGAGCTGGCGTTTGCTGCATGATAATGCCCCGTCTCATCGATCGAACTTAATCACGGATTTTTTGATCAAAAATTTCATTTTAACCATCAACCATTCACCGTACTCGCTGGATTTGGCTCCGTGCGACTTCTACTTGTTCTCCAAATTGCACTTGCCTATGAAAAGAAAACGTTATGCCGGCGTAGAGGCCATCCAAAGAGCGACGACCGACATACTAAAGTCAATGGATATAAATGATCTCAAAAACTCATTCGATATGTTAATTGATCGTGCAAAACGTTGTATTGATGCGGAAGGAGACTGTTTTGAATAAAATAAATGAGATTAGTACATACGAGGATGATTCCAGAAGAACCCGACCTGATATACAGATGACTGTTGTTGGTTAAAAATAATTCTACAGAAAGAATCTTATAAAGCTTAAGTTTAAAGTCTGAAGACACTACATTATGTAATATTTGTTTAACAGCCACCAACAGAGAACCTTCTTTTGTGAAACAATGTTACTTTTTTTTTTTGTCTCTTATATTTTAATTTTATCTTAGTTTTAGTTTGTGTTCTTTCTTTCGTAATTATAAATTACTTATTAGAATCAATCATTTTTTTGTTATTTTTATCTTTTATTTTCCATTTTTTATGTAAATTACTTAGCCGTTAAATTGCGTTAGTTTACAGTTTTGCATATGGAAAATTATTTGTAAGCGTAAGGTTAATTTAAAATGAATTATAAGTTTTTTTTCTCTCTTTTTGCGTCTCCCAGAACTTTGGCTACCTGAAGCGTCCGACATGTGGGTTACGTCACCGGTAAAATTTTAATTAAAAAATTTATTATTGGAACTATTTTTTTCTGCATCGATGAAAATCTATATTATAGAAGCTTCTTCTGAAAACAATTTTGATTTAAGTAATGATAATTTAGACAAAAGTTGTAGGGTGAGCAGGGGGTATCTGACAATAAGCTTGAATAAGACCTTGACCTTGACCTGTCAAGATCATTCATAGGTAAATTTTAAATTTTTAAATAAGATGCTTCACTTTTCATCCAGGAAATGAAAATAGCGAAAAATTTTACGTTCAGATATGACTTTGAACTTCTCATCAAAAGTGTTATGTCAAATATTATTTAGCCTCTCAAAAGGTAAAAGCTAGAAAATTTGTTACAGTGTGATCCCAATCTAGATCTCAGGGATTCATTAGTAAAATCTATTGATTTCAGGTTGTTGGCAACAATTATATATTATTAACTACTTTTAGCACTACATAAAAACCACGACGTGGACGTATTAGTTTTTTGTTTCCGGTGAGTGTTGTTGCCTTTCATTTATTTGTATGGTCTTCTTATTTATTCAAAATAATTTTATTCTAATAGTGCTTAAATTGATGACCTTTAACTTCAGTGCACTTATTAATCCGCACTTCAAAAGATCTCATACAACTGCGACGTACAGTCTGTCAAGTAAGAGCGTGGTCGTGTTAATTTATAAAAAAATTTATATGATGAAACTTTCATATTCATATATACATTGTACACATTACAAATAATGATGCAATTCGGTCAATAATGTGTCCAGTCACCACCGGCGTCGATAATTGCCTGGCATCTCCGAGGCATGCTTTCTACTAATTTGACGGCGTATTCTAGTGGCAAGGATCTCCAGATCCGACGAATTTCGTAAGACAACTGCTTCAAAGTGTATGTGCGTCTTTCACGAAGCTTTCGTTTAATATATGCCCACACATTTCCAATAGAGTTTGCATCAGCCGACTGCGACGGCCAATCTAATGTAACGATGCCAGATTGAGTCTTCCACTGAGTACAGAGCTTGCTGCGGTGTTTAGGATCGTTGTCCTCCTGCAGAATCCAATCTTCATTTTTTGTGATGAACCGTCGTTTGGCAGATGGCAGTAAAGCCTTTTTGTAGATTTTTATTATTTTCTCGGCATTTAGGTTGCCAGTAAAGAGGTGCAAAGTGCCGAATCCCTGCTTTGAGAAGCAGCCCCAAATATGCACCTTTATTCCATGTTTTACGGTCCGCTAAACAAGCCTATTGGTGGAAGTTGACCAGGCTCGGGTGAGGACAGAACGTGCCCATATAGAACATTCATCAGTAAAAATGACATTTTCAAAGTCTCTATCAATATTCTCATGCGCCCAAGCGAGTCGCTTTGTCACATGTTTTTCAGTCAACAGAGGCTTCTTCATTGTGTTGCGCCATTTCAGATGATGAGTACGAAGATGGGTTCGGATAGTTTCGCAGGATATATCTAAACCTTTTGCCATTAATTTTGCTTGTCCTTGCCGCAGTGTTAAAGCAGGATTCCGCGAAAACAGATTCACTATTCTTTTTTCATCTTTTTTGTTCACTTTTCCTATCGAGCCACGTTCTGGTAAATCATTGACATTTTTAGCCACTTTATATCACTGTATCTACTTTTGTACAAATGCCTTCGACTTTCTCATATATTTAGCAGCCGCTGATTGCGACATTTTGGGACCTTTCGGGTGGATGCAAAGGAACACAGCCTCGTAGCGCGACGCGTACTTAGCACTCATGGCGTTTAACGTGATTCTCTTTTAAAAGATCAACGACAACTAAATCTTTGTTGACAATGCATCAAGAACAAAGCTTTTTTCTATTGGCTCGCGAAAGAATTATAGCAAAATCTTTTATAACGTGTCGGTGAGGTCGACCACGCTCTTACTTGACAGACTGTATATTAAATGATATTTTGGCATTCCGGATTTGCTGTATCATATTTTCACGAGATGCTAGCACTTCGTTATAAATTTCTCTATTCAAGTAATCCTATAATTTAATTCTGGAAGCCTAAGGTTTGTAGATATTGCTAGCCGATTTTCTATATCTGCTTTACCGATCCAATGCTAATTGTAATCGTGATACAAAACTTGACGAGCAACTTAGTAAAAATTCACTGGACATCTATCACTTATTTTCTAAAATATTACCACATTTTTCTCTGGTTAAAGTACCATCGATGAAATGTGGACCTAAGATTGTCACCGACGATTCCACACCAAACGTAACCAGTGTGAATTTTGAATTTTTATGTTTGATAATAATACTTTATTAAAGAAATTTGGGTCCAATTGTAATTGTTTCGTGCTTACTAAAAAATAAAAAAAAATTGAAAAAAATCTCAATTATCGTATGCCTAAGTTCTTTCATTTATAGCGATTTTACACCGACAAAATCAAGTTTAACGAGAAAACATTGAAAAAGTTTTCTTGTTGATTTTTCCAGGAAAATCAATTGGCGCCATTAGTTTTTGACAAAAGCCATGTTTATAATAATTATATTAAATACATTCACATACGAGGTCTGTTCAAAAAGTATTTGGTCTACCTTCGTAACTTCGCGCTAGCGTTGTTTTCGTCTTCGGGCTAGAAGCATCCTTTAAAGTAGTCCCCATTGGGTTAAAGAACGCGCTCTCATGGGTTTTTTACTTTTCAAAGCAGTCTTGGAAGTCAGTTTTTGAAATAGCTTTGAGTGCCTTGTCGCATTACCTTCAACCGTCTCATGATCGTCGAACCGGTATCCTTTGAGCGCTTTTTTTTAAATTCGGGAACAACCAAAAGTCACAAGAGTCTATGCTGAGACTGAACGGAGGTTAGCGAAGCCGTGCGATATTGTGTTACATTAAAAGCTGCGGCACAAGATTCGATGAGGACGCTGGCGCATTATTGTGATGGAAAAGCTAGTCAACACTTGATTGAAAATGCGTCGTTTTCATCTCACCACATCATGTAATCGTTTCAGTATTCCAACGCAATATTTCTTATGAATCGTCTGACCTGTCGGTGCATATATGTGGTGCACAACATCTTCATAATCATTAAAAACTATTTGCATTGTCTTAATATTGCTCCGACTTTGACGTTTTTTTTTTTATCGTAATTCGAACGAGTGCTTTCACTGTGCAGATTGTTGTTTTGTTTCGAGATCTTAACCACAAACCCACGATTCATCATCAGTAGTAACCTTTCTAAGCACATTATTATCATTCGGTCAGACGATTACTAACCACTTCTAACTTATCCTGAGCGATACCTAAAGGAAGCTTTTTTTGCTTTGCACTAAGCAATCTTGGAAAGAACTTCGCACTTACGCGTGTCATATTTAAATTCGAAGTTAAAATTTTCCAAATTGAATAAGGTGCACAACTAAGTTCTGGCTGTTTCTCTTAATGAAAATGCAACTTTATTTTTAAAAAATGGTTACAAATGAATCATTTAAAGTATTGCCCATCGCTTGCTACATCTTTTTCCCATCTGCTTGGCAGAGCTCGAATACCGTTACGGTAAAAGTGTTCATCTTTTGAAGGTATCCACGAATCAAGCCAATTTTCGTTATCTTCATATGAGCAGAATTGCTGATCAGCCAGACCATATGCCATTGAACGGAACAAACAATAATCAAAGGGCGTAATATCTGGGGAATATGCTGGATGGGGTAAGACCTCCTATTTGAGCGTTTCCAAGTAGATTTTAACGGGTCTAGCAACGAGAGGCCAAGCATTGTCATGCAGCAAAATCTCTTTTTTTTGCCTCTACTCGTATTGTGGCCGTTTCTCGCATAGTGCCTGACTCAGTCGTATGAATGGAATTCGATAAGTTGCCCAGTGATGGTTTCATTTGGTTTCAACAGCTCATAATAAATAACACTGACCTGGTTCCATTAAATACGCAGCATAACTTTCGCAGCGTAAATATTGGGCCAAGCCGACGATGTAGAAGCATGACCGGGCAGTCCCCGCAACTTTCTTCTCTTTGAGTTGCTGTAATAAATCCATTTTTTATCACCTGTCACAATGCCATGAAGAAATTTCTTTCTTTCTTACCGCTGTAACATTTGTTCACAGGTGAAAAAACGACGCTCGACGTCGCTTGGCTTCAAATTATAAGGAACCCAAGTTCTCTGCTTTTGAATCATTCCCATCGCATGCAATCGCTTAGAAGTAGTTTGGCGGGCTACTTTTAATACTGAAGCAAGCTTATGTTCTGTGTGGCATGGTTCCTCGTCGAGCAATGCCTCTAATTCCACGTCTTCGAAGGTTTTCGGGTAAATTAGTTTTTGGCTATGCCATGAATAAAAACGGGTAACTTATTTTTTGGCTGTGCCAAGAATCCAATAGTTAGTTTGAGGCTGTCTGGTCTGGATTTAGCTTAAGTATTAATGATTTAAATAGATTTTATTGTTATATCAGCTCTATCGAGCAAACGCGACTATTTAAAATATATAATAATGTTTCGAGCTTAGATTTTTACATCCTATAGCTCAGAATCGTTCGCCCGCCTGACTCGATTTTTCCTCTGTGTGATTTAATTGTGGTAAGTTAAGGGAAGTATATTTTTAAGATTGTATCACTTCTACTCCATGAGTTTAAAGCTGACAAGTGATTCAAAGAAGGTTTTTGTGCGTTCATAGATCACATGGCTGGATCTAGCAAACGCTCGAGCGATAGTGAGAGTGATAGAGGATGGTAGAAAAGATTAAGAAAAGATAAATCCAATTTTATAAGAAAACTCACTTTTTACTTTAATAGTTTAGAATAGTTTAGAAAAAGAGGAAAGCGGGAGATTAAGAATAAAGACAGTAGGAAAATAAGCGGAGGAGGGAAATATAGGAAAGTGGTAAGTAGGCGAGGTCCAAAAGGGCCTTGACTTGTTTTGAATAACCTATTTTCCTTGCAAGGGCGGTCTAGTAAGAGGGTGTTAGATTCAGTGACAACTAAAAGATGTCTCCAAGAGTATCACTTTCTCTCTGTCTCTTTTATTTATAATAATTATGCTAATAGTTATTACATTAAAAATATAAATTTATATTAAAAATATAAAGTATATAAAATCTCCTTTCCAAAAAAAAACCTATTATAAAAGGTAGAATGGTGGCAAGTAGCAGTTGTTTTATATCCCATTTTAAAATCATTATTTTTACATTTTCCAAACATATAATTTGTAGATAAAAAATTTGCATACTTCTAGTTTGACCAGATTTTTAAAATTGCTTTTTTTTTGGCATATTAGTGCTATTTAATTTTTCATTAATTAATTGTGTATTTACAAATTTAGTGTAATATTTTTTGTTGAAGGTAAATTTCATAAAATAAATTTAAATAAAACAGTTGTTCTTTTGGCAAATACAGTGTCACGGTGGGTCATTTGGATTTTTAAAAACTTATATTTTACTTTTTTCATTTATCGATGTTCAAGCTATGGCTGCTGAGTGACATTATTTTCAGAGCTTTATGTATAATTTTATAATTTGACCTACAGAAAGTTGAGAAATCAAAAAAACGTCAAGTATTCATCTTTTTAATCAGCTTTAAATTTTGCACATTGTATCGTATTATGTAACTTCATTTAAATGATACGATATCCGAATTTTAATTATACTCAATTAAATTATTTATTATTTATTTGTAATAATTTCTAATGTAAGTGAAATAGAATAATGAAATGTTTTCATTACCAAAATTAAAATATTAGCTAAAGAAGGATGTGAAATCTGTAAAAAAATTGTCAAGTATTTGGATTTGCTTTTTCTTCAGATACAAAAATTAACGTGCGTAATGAATTTACTACATAAAATATTGTATTTACCAAAAACATATTAAGACAAAAAATCTATGCAATTAATAAATAATTAAATCTATAGCTGATAAATAATTAATAGATATATGTAGATGTTGAGTTTGCATTAAAAAAAATACAATAAAGAATTTATGGTAAACTTAAAAAATTAATGTCTGACAATCATAAATTATAAAAATAAATACAAGAACTACAGTGTCAACAAACAAATTACTCAAAATCAGTAGTAGATGTACATAAAATAATTTGACCTAACGGTCCGTTTCATATTCATTACTATTTAATATATACTCATCATATAATTTATTGGTAAAACAATCAAATTATAATTTTTAAGGTAAGTGTAAGTTGATTAATAAAATGTTATATAATTTGAATTTTCAATTGAAGCCAAATTTATAAAATATATTTACTTCGTTTTCTATAATCTTACGCTTCTAACCATTTATTCCGAAACAAATGATTTTCAAATTTTTTAATGCGGTATTAATTAATGTTAATGTTCAAAATACAGATAATGCAAGTACAGAAATAAAATAGAAATTATGCTAGAAAAATAACTTGAATTTGATCAATTAAAAAATGTATTAAGAAATAAGTTATCTTTTCATAATACATGACAAAATCATGGATGGCTCCAATATTTATATAGCTACACAACTATAAAAATAAAAAGTTTTAGCTACACAACTATAAAAACAAAAAGTTTAAGCTTTGCCCTCTTTGTAACAAACACATACTTTTATTGTAATAATGTCTTACAGCCGCCTCTTTCTGTACAATACACCGCATTTTACCAACTGGTTATACATCATAAATTACATAACGACGAGTCCGCCAAGTATATATTTGAATAGTAATGTATATAGCCTTTTATGATTTATGATTCCCTTCATTATCTATTATCCTTCAATTAATAAAAGGTGCGTGAACACCATATGCTATTCTAATGAATTGCACAGGCGCCTTTGCTATGATGCAAGTTGATCTGTGATAGT
This sequence comes from Chalcis sispes, assembly GCA_949987625.1. Lineage (NCBI taxonomy): Eukaryota > Metazoa > Arthropoda > Insecta > Hymenoptera > Chalcididae > Chalcis > Chalcis sispes. Next base: position 38,583,013 of record OX465095.1, on the reverse strand, counting down.
GATAGAGATCGAGAAGCCCTTATTGTGCTTCCTCGACCTTCATTGTAACCTCATCCCCTTGCCTTTTCTAGTATGCCAGCTTAAAAATGACACGTCCTAGATTCAGCAAGGGTTTTGTAGTTCAGGACCACTAAAGCCCTAGCATGGAATTCAAGCAGCTGGAAAATAAGGATATATTTATTCTGACTATGCCAAGTCTTACCTCTGAGGTAAGTTCCCCGCCACGAAGAGCCCGTTTATAAGGGGCCATTGCCCAGCCAAACAGTTAATGGAAGCTAGGATAGGCGAGAAAAACCTCAGTCTGATGCAGATCCTCAAGCTTCTTCACCGTCCCCTAAAGGCACTCTACAAGGTCCTACAATCCCTAGAGAGGGAATCTAGTTCTAAATTTCCTATATATTATTTTTGTTCTTCTTTTTTCTTTCAATCGCCAAATGTATGACGTAAAAATGTGCAGATCTGGTAATGTTTGCAAATCTTATTTTGACCACCAAAAAAAGGGGGAAAAACAAAATACAGAAAACCTAAATGATACGTCGAACACTTGGTTACACAAACTCTCTCAAAAATAAAACGAATCTTACAGATACTCGCATGTGTACAAACTATTTCAGTTTTTAAAACAATAAATCATAAAAATGGACTCAAAATATCCATCACAGCATCTATCGTAAACACATAAACCACCGTAGCGGCCTACCGTACATCTCTTAACGGATTAGCGCTCCGTATCTTTGATGCATTTCTTTGACAGCGCACCAAAATAGCCCCTTCATAACCAGTATTTTCAGAAAAGACAGTTTTCTTTTTCACTAAAACTTATATTCTACAATAGAAAAATGTTCTCACGCGTTCTTTAAATGTTTTGCATTTATACGAAAATAATATTCTAACGTTATTTAAAGCGTATTTAATAATATTTAAAACGATGTATTATACAATAAATTAATGCAATTTAAATATAATAAAAGCATTATAACAATATTAATACCATTTATATATTATATTTGCAATAGTTTACATTCTAATAAGTTATATTTAGGATAATTATATTATGCTTAAACATATTGAGAATAATTTTATATTGCTAATAATCATTCCGTTATGTTACATTAAAGTAAATTACGTATATATTATTTATATTATTTATATTAATTTAATTTATATTATTTATATTAATATTATTAATATTATTAATATTATTTATATTAATTTAATTTATATTATTTTTAATATTAAACTTGTGTTAAATTAAAATATTTTTAGTTGTAAATAAAATAGATTTACTTTATATCCTAATATATTCAAAATAATATTATTTACAGTAATAAAAACATTTATAAACATTTATGATCAACTTTATCAGCGTAGAATTATATATCATATTCAATTTACCATAAACTAAGTTTCATTTAGTTATACATAAAATAGATTTAGGTTATATTTAAATATTTAGAATAATTCTATATAAAACCTAATAATAGCAAATTTATAGTCTCATATAAATAATAGTTTTAAGTTAATTTGATGTATACTTTATATCAAGAGGCGCGTCAGCGCCTCGTTGGCAAGTAGCAGACGGGCACGGGCGCAAGCGCTTTTATGCAGCTCATTTACCTATTTATAACCTCGTTTTTTTTTTATATTTTTACTAAAACAATTTAATATCATTCGCGTCAGAAAATTTATACATATATCTATTTATATATACAAAAATTTCATGAATAATGAGTCTTATATGATAAATTAGGACTTTTTTTCATACTATGTATATCTATATATATGATTTCTCTTATTTTCCTTATTATTTTATGTTCTTCAGCTTCCTGTTTGTTCTTCTTCTTGACGTCACATCCAATATATGTATAAATATACAGCGTAACAAATGGGAAGTTGCCTAAAGTATATGCATCTCTTTACCCCTCTACTGTATTGTATAAGGCTGGGCCCACGTAGGTACATTCTAGAATATTGTCAGTTTCTATTGAGACGACGTAAAGAGCAATACGTGTACTCTAAAATGAGTGACCATACAAACGAAGAAAAGGTGTATCTCATTGAGTGCTTTCATGCTACAGGTAAAAACTATACTGAATCGTATAAAGGTTCTCGTACTAAGTTTAGAAGTAAAAGAGTAGCCAGTCAAAATACTCTTAGAAGGTGAGGATAAAAAAAATTATATTTCACTTTATTGTATGACCGCATTTTTTAATAAAGCTTTCAAATTTTTTTTTACTTCCTTCTCAGAGTAATCGATAATTTTATCAATTATTATACTCTTGACGATCGTCGTCATGATCTTTCTAGTCCTTCATACATAGTTACAACAGAAGATAAGGTTGCCGAGGTCGTTGAACATTTCAAGAATAATCCAACGGATTCAATAAGAAAAGCTGCAGCAGCTTTAAAACTGTATCGAGAGACACTAAGATTAATAATAAAAAATTTCATCAAGTTACATGTTTACAAAATTATAACTCATCAATTGATCACCGTAGATTTTAAAGAAAAAAAACTGAGTTTAGTAAAGTTATGAAAAATAAATTTGAAAACAACAAGATCGATATTAATCACATACTTTTCACAGACGAGGCTCACTTTTATTTGAATAGATATGTTAATAAACAGAATTACCGTTTTTGGGGTAATAAAAATCCATATTTAACTGTGGCTAAGTCCTCACATACTGTTAAGGTGATTGTTTGGGCAGCTATTTTAATCAAAGGATTACACTTAGAATTCTTGAAAGGGACAATTACAAGTAATAGCTATCAAGAAATGCTAGAAACAAAATTTTTTCCTTTCGCTAAGAAACGTGGATTAGCCAGAAACTATTATTTTATGCCAGATAGTGCTACGCCGCATAGAACTCAAGACGTATTTAAAGCCATTTACGAAGTTTATGGTGAACGCGTCATCGGTTTAGAATATCCCAAGTTTGCACATGCAGGTATAGAATGGCCCCCTTATTCACCGGAATTAAACCCGTGTGATTTCTTTTTATTGGGCTACCTAAAAGATTACTGTTATGCGGAGGAGCCCAAGACCAAAGATGATTTAAGAGAAGCTATTAAAAAAAAAATCACTAGTATTTCTTTATCTAAAATTGAACAAGTTCTTCCTAGTTTCCAAAAACGGCTTGATTATTGTGCAAATTCAGACGGGGATAACTTCGAAAATATTTACCATTAATAGTTATTTCCTAGCCAGGTTTTGTCATTTTTTTCAAAACGTAATATGTGTTTGTTGAAAATGTTCGATTAAACTGAACCTATTTTAAATAAAAATGACCATTTCACTGATTTAATATGTATTTTTATTATTTTTTTCTCGGCACTCATCTCAAAATTATAATACATTACTTTAGGCAACTTCTCATTTATAGTAAATAACTAATAAATAATTTAATTAAGTGTGATAAAATATCGGTAATCATATCATTTGAATGAAGTAACATAATACGATACAATGTGGACAATGTAAAACTCATTAAAAAAATGAATACTTGACAATTTTTTTGATTTTACAACTTTCTGTAGGCCAAATTATAAAATTATACATACAGCTCTAAAAATAATGTCACTAAGCAGCCATAGCTGTAACATCAATTCAGAAAAAAGTAAAATATAAGTTTTTATAAATCCAAATGACCCACTGTGACACTGTATTTGTTAAAATAACAACAACTGTATTATTTAAACATATTTCATAAAATCTACATTTTACAAAAAATATTACGACATTAAATTTGTAAATATACAAATAATTGATAAACATTAAATAACACAAATATGCAAAAAAAAGCAATTTTAAAAATTTGGTCAAACTAGAAGTATGTAAATTCTTTATCTACAAATTATATGTTTTGTGACAGGTGGCTTATCGAGATTAGGCCACCTGCCATGCGGTGCGAGGTAGAGTTCGCGGCGCGACTATACGCGGCACTATCGATCAAGAATCAATAGCGCTTCGCGGGAAAACTTATAGGCGAGAGGGGAAGGAGGAGCCCCCCCCCTTAATCCTTCTTCTCGTTCGAGCTGTTTACCGTGCCGCACGCGGTTTCGGTGTTACATAATTTTTCCGCGATACGACCCGTGTTTTCCGCAGTTTGCAGCAGCAGACTAACGAAGGACGAGTAGTAGTAGCTCAGCGTAAAAGTAAGTGGCCACTTGAAAGATAATTAGTCCGCGAATCGATATATTTTATATTCACTGACTCATGTGCGATCGCGTCACGACATATCGCTATAGATATACGAGTACATACGTACGAGACCGCGTAAAGTCTATTCCGTATAAGCCGTGCGCGTGCGAGTACGAGAGAACCGATCTCTCTCGCACGATCATAGAGTAGTTGCACGAGTAAGAGAAAGCCACTCTCACCCGTACAAGCATTAAGCACGCAGTTGAGCAAGAGGACCGAGTTCTCTTGCTCAACCATAGGCTGCGTAGACGAGTGAGAGAACCGCTCTCACTTGTGCAGTCATAGACTACGTCCGCATAGAGGGAGAACTGCTCTTTCTATACCCGGCGGTCATAGACTACACGCGTGTGTGTAGCCGCGCGAATCGAAGAGATTGCGCATGCGCAGTGCGCACCTCGCGAATTAGTATTGCGCGTGAGGCAATGCTAATTGCTCTTTGCATGCATTGTTCTTGTATTATTTTGTACAGATTTTATATTAAATAAGCTTCTGGCCCTTAGCGAGTGCGTTTTTATTTAGTTGCTTCCCTACAGCTCCCCCATCCCGAATACTGCCGCCTCTGCAGGTGTGCCAATCGAAAATTAGCACACATTCTGAGCAGCCAAACCCGGCGGAAGCAGCACTGGCAGCGGGGCCTCAGGCAAGGCGCCCCACATGTTAATTAAAGCAGGATCTGAGGAAAATCCTGCGTTGCTAACGGGTCGGCATTGCACGCGGGTGTTATAGCACCGGCGGCTAACGTCCGCTGACCCTCGCGGCCGCAGCGGTGTATCCAGTGGCCTGCCAGGCCTAATCCGGGGCCTGACGACAGTGCGTACGTGCGAGGGAGAATCTCGTACGTGCTTCCCGAATTGTTTCCGTTACAACTGGCGCCCCAGACGTGTGTCAAGGGCATAGGGTCGCGCGATATGAGAAAGCGTGCACAGTAGGGAATTATTGGTCCAAAGCGTGCGCAGAAGGCGCAACAGGCACACACACACAAAAGCATGCATAGTAAGTGTAGGTGCGGAAAAGAAAAAATTTTTTTTCCAATTTTTGTTCTCGTTCAATTTTTTTTTTTTTGTTTTTATTTTTTTTTCGGAATAATTATAACTAACTTGTAGCACCGAGGCTCAAGCAAGTACAAGGACAGGGAGAACTGACCTCTCCACAACTACGCCAGTGCGAGTTGCGGTACCGTGGGTAGAGGGACATGTTAAATCTCTCTTAAAAATGAATTTTATATATTGAGTTACCTGTCTATTTATTTATTTATCTATTTATACTTATATATTTAGCGTTTAAGTATATATTTCGTGCGGTACCCACGATACCGCAACTATTCAAGTATTTACACTCTGACAAAAAAGTATCCAGAAATTTGAAATAAAACGCAAAATATTAAACTTTTTTAATATTTATTGAATCTCCTTCAAAATATGCTTGATTTGAAGCGATGCACATGTGCCAACGTTTTTTCCAATTATGGAAACATTTTTTATAGGAGCTTTCAGGGATGGCCTTCAGCTCCTTCTGCGAATTTTCTTTTATGGCGTCTATGGAGTCAAATCTGGTTCCCCGGAGCGGTAATTTTAGTCTGGAGAAAAGAAAAAAGTCACACGGAGCTCGATCAGGCGGATAAGGTCGCTGGTCGATGGTATTTATCGAGTGTTTGGTCTTAAAATCGTTAATAATCGTGGCTCGATGAGATGGTGCATTATCGTCATGCAAAATCCACGAATTGTTTTGCCACAAATCCGGCCGTTTACGGCGAATATTTTCACGCAAACGTCTCAAAACAGTTAAATAGAAGTCCTTATTGACCGTTTGACCTTGCGGAACGAATCCATGATGAACCACACCACGAATATCCCAGCAAACAATAAGCATCGTCTTGATTCTCGAACGACTTTTGCGTGGTTTTTTCGGTTTCACCTCATTTTTTCCCACCCATTCCAATGATTGTTGGCTCGTTTGTGTGTCGTATTTATAGACCCATGTCTCGTCATCAGTTATGATCCGTCCCATGAACGTGGGATCAGAATTCGCACGATCCAGCATGTCTACAGCTACCTGCATCCGGTACTGTTTTTGAAGAAAATTCAGCTCTAACGGAACGAGCCGAGCAGCGACGCGCTGCATGCCCAATTGGTTTACCAAAATCAAACGAGCGGTTTCACGAGAGATGTTGAGATCACGAGCTATCTCTCTAACACTGGCATGACGATTTTCGAGCACAATTTCCTTGATTTTTTCGACGTTATCGTTGGTTCAAGAGGTCGACGGTCGTCCTGAACAAGGCAAATTTTTGACGATCTCCCGACTATTTCTAAAGGCTTTGTACTATTCGTACACTTGGGTTTTCGATAAAACAGACTCTTCATAAGCCTTTTTCAGCATTCGCAACGAGTCAGCACACGAAATTTTGTTTAAAACACAAAATTTGAGACAAACTCTTTGTTCAATATTTTTTTCCATTGTAACATTCGCAGACTACCACTGAGGTCGACTGGTTTCAACAGCTGTCGTAAACAAACTAGTTGACAGACCGCACTAATGTTTGGCATAGTAATTACGGACAGTCCTACCAACATACAGAAACTTCAAATACTTAAAAATACTCAACGCGGGCAATTTAAATGAGAATTTCCGGATACTTTCTTGTCAGAGTGTATACTAATAAGCGTGCGGAACAAATGACCTAACAAGACATGGCGACAGAAGACTTCTTCAAGGTAGAAGAGTGGCTCATCGCCCGTGGACGAAACCTTCCACGCTCTAAGGTTAAGGCCGCAAGGGTCACGATGGGAGAAGATGACCCAAATAAACAATTGGCTGCGGGGAAATTTCACCGCAGCCGATTTTCAAGAAGAGGTCGCCAGGGCAGACGAGGCTGCCAAGTTAGCAAGAGTAGAAGCAAAGATAAGCTTTGTGCTCCGTGCCTGCCAGGAGAGGGCTGTCACAACGGCGGGGTCAGCGGACTACGACAAAGAAGAGCCGCATCCGCTGACCATGCTGTTAGAAGACGGGGTAGACCGCCCGTCCCTAACAGAAGAACGAGAAGAGGAGGTGGCAGACGAGGACGACCTGCCACCAACACGGAGAAAATTCCGTTTGATGCAGAAGCGCATTGAGAGTCTGACGCGAACCATCGAGGGGTTTGTCAGATGCATCCAGACGATGCAGGCAGAGGTGCAGAATTTGCGAAACAAGAGGGAAGACGCTAATCCAAGGCCGAGTGCGTCGTCTACGAGGATAGGAGGAACGCTAGGCCCGTCCAGAAGTCCACAGTGAGAGACCGCGGGACCAGCTTTCTCGCCACAAGCTCGACGCAAGAGCAAAGCGCCGAGCCATGTAGCATTTTAGGACACGTTCACGTGCAACTACGTGTCCACACACAGCAGCCTCCGCGAAGGCGAAGATTCGCAAGGGACTGCTAAGTGCCTGCCATCTCCTAGATTCGACCCAAATGGAGCCTGACAAATGGGAATAGGCAATGTGACAAATGGGAAGTTGCCTGAAGTAATCACATAATTTTGAGATGAGTGCAGGGAAAAAATAATAAAAATATATATATTAAATTAGTAAAGTGGTCATTTTTATTTGAAATAGGTTTTAGTTTATTCGAACATTTTTAACAGACACATATTACGTTTTTAAAAAAATGACAAAACCTGGCTGGGGAATAACTATTAATGGTAAATATTTTTGAAGTGATCCCCATCTGAATTTGCACAATAATCAAGCCGTTTTTGGAAACTAAGAAAAGCTTGTTTAATTTTAGATAAAGAATGTGACGGAAAGTCCGTCATTGGTCGTCGATGAAGAATGTAATGTTTACATTCTTGCTCGACTGTCGCCGGGTTGCCGGTTATATATATATACGTCAAGGCGAGCGCGCCTACGCGTAACGTGAGTGTCATGTTTACAACTTGTTTAACTTTTGATAACCTCGTCGTTTTCCTTTTTCAGAAAATCAGTAGTATTTATAGTATGTAGTACATAGTATAGTATTTAATATATGAAAGGGTATAATGTTAAATATTCTGACTCATATATAAAATTGATTAATCTCTAAATAATAAAGATGACATTAATTTTTAATTTAGCTTAGTTCTTTAAACTATTAATTAGTTCTTTTAAAATAAGTAATGTTATTATTTCAAACTTCTTAATAAAAGTACCAGTAATAAGTGTTAATTGCAATCAAGATTGAATATAACATTTAATGATTGTAGCTTATAAGTATACTAAATAGACTATAAATAATAATATATTTTCACTTGGTAGTGTTTATTGTTTACATTATTTTAGTTCAGAATAAATTAATATAAAATAATTGTGCTTCAAACGACGATCATTTATTATCATCACTTTTTATTTCTAAATAAAATTAAATTGTTAAAAAGTAGTAATTTGGTGGTTATAATAATGTTTATGTATTTATAATGACAGGGTTATAATAATAATGTTTGATATGATAATAGCTAGTAAAGGTTGGATGCAAAATGCCTAGAATTTTACTAAAGAAAATATGTCTGCAACCGAAACTTTATTTATTATTTGTTAGTAAAAGGAAATTGAAAAAATGTATTAATTTTGTGGTTATGATAATTTTTATGTAGTTATAATAATGTGGTTGAAATAATAATGTGGTTTAATAATAATGTGCCGAAAGAAAACTTTCTACAACTGGAATTTCAATTTATCATAACGATTCTTAACCATTTTATGAAAGAACATAGTCTTTTGAACAACTTTAAAAATTTGCATCATTACAGTCTGTCAAGTAAGAGCGTGGTCGACTTCATTGACAGGTTATTAAAGATTTTGCTCTAATTCTTTCGCGAGCTTTGTCCTTGATGCATTGTTAACGAAAATTCAGTTGTCGTTGATCTTTTGAAAGAGAATCACGTTAAACGCCGTAAGTGCTAAGTGCGCGTCGCGCTACGAGGCTATGTTCCTTTGCATCCACCCGAAAGGTCCCAAAATGTCGCAATCAGCGGCTGCTAAATATATGAGGAAGTCGAAGGCATTTGTACAGAAGTGGATACAGCGATATAAAGTGGCTAAAAATGTCGATGATTTACCAAAACATGGCTCGATAGGAAAAGTGAACAAAGAAGATGAAAAAAGAATAGTGAATCTGTTTTCGCGGAATCCTGATTTAACACTGCGGCAAGGACAAGCAAAATTAATGGCAAAAGGTTTAGATATATCCTACGAAACTATCTAAACCCATCTTCGTACTCATCATCTGAAATGGCGCAACACAATAAAGAAGCCTCTGTTGACTGAAAAACTTGTGACAAAGCGACTCGCTTGTGCGCATGAGAATATTGATGGAGATTTTGAAAATGTCATTTGTACTGATGAATGTTCTATATGGGCACGTTCTGTCCTCACGCGAGCCTGGTCAACTTCCACCAATATGCTTGTTCAGCGGACCGTAAAACATGGAATAAAGGTGCATCTTTGGGACTGCTTCTCAAAGCAGGGATTCGGCACTTTGCACCTCTTTACTGACAACCTGAATGCCGAGAAAATGATGAAAATCTACAAAAAGGCTTTACTGCCATCTGCCAAACGATGGTTCATCACAAAAAATGAAGATTGGATTCTGCAGGAGGACAACGATCCTAAACACCGCAGCAAGCTCTGTACTCAGTGGAAGACTCAATCTGGCATCGTTACATTGGATTGGCCGTCGCAGTCGCCCGATGCAAACTCTATTGAAAATGTGTGGGCATATATTAAACGGAAGCTTCGTGAAAGACGCACATACACTTTGAAGCAGTTGTCTTACGAAATTCGTCGGATCTGGAGATCCTTGCCACTAGAATACGCCGTCAAATTAGTAGAAAGCATGCCTCGGAGATGCCAGGCAATTATTGACGCCGGTGGTGACTGGACACATTATTGACCGAATTGCATCGTTGTTTGTAATGTGTACAATGTATATATAAATATAAAAGTTTTATCAAATAAATTTTTTTATAAATTAACACGACCACGCTCTTACTTGACAGACTGTATAAGGTTCATTAGGTAAGCATCATTTTAAATTTTAAATATATACTTTAAATATTAAATTTTTCTTAGTATTTTGTCCAATGTTCTTAAATAGATAAATAAATAGGATATAAAAATATAAATTTTCTCAACCAAATAATTAGAACATTTTATAGTTAAGATTGATTATCTATTATTGAGTGATGCATGTGTTTTATTCTTTTTTATATTAATTTAAATATGTATAAGTAGTAAATATTTGGCTTTTAAAAAGTTTTTGTATAATATATTAATTATATTAGTAAAATTAATTTTTGATAATAAATATTTTATTATGCAGCATATCGCAGTTTTTCTCAAACTGCAAAATTAAGTATTGTAATTGGAGCTTATTCTTCACGGTACAAAGCAATTTTATGAGACAAACGAAAGATCCTACATCAATAGGCAAAGGTAGAGTAAGTGTTTATGGTATCGTTCTAGGAGAAAAAGCAGTTTGTATGAAGCTGAACACACGCCAAAAATTAACCACAAAAAAGCTGGTTTGCTTCCAATGGTAAATTGTAAAAGTAATATTTTAGGATCACAATTTTTTGTTTCTCTTGGATCTGATCTTCAATCAGTTTATGGAAAAATTATATATTTGCAGAAATTACTAAAGGACTTAAAATTATCTTAAAATTTAATGAAACTATTTGCAATGCAGATCATGGATCTTATCAGTATCATATACAGTTGTTTTGGAAGATCCTTATAAAGATCCAGGTCTTATATTTTTTTTATTACTCTTGAATCTGATCTTTAATTACTTAATGGAAAACATTGTATATTTGGAAAAATTACTGAAAAACTTAAAATGATTTTTAAATTTAATTAGGCTATTTCTGATGCAGATTATATACCTTATCAGTATAACTATATCATACGCAGTTATCTTGGAAGATCCTTATGAAGATCTAGAAGGTCTTATATTACCAGATAGAAGTCCAAAACCAATAAAAGAGGCATTAATGGTTTGTTTATATTTCATGAGATTATAATGAATTAAGTTTAAGGGGAGGTTCTTATCTAGCGACCGAAAAATTACGTGATTTTCGCGATTTTTTTTCTCATGGAAGGAAATAAATAAAGTAGTCAAGTTTCTTGGTACTTATTGAGTATGTTATTAACCACTTTTACGAATATTTCTGAACAAAAATACCGAATTCAGATATTCGAAACTGCTAAGTTATAAAATAAAAAAAAGAAAAAAATAAATATAGAATTAATAACTAATTAAAGAAAAAGTAAAGCTATACAATTACAAGGATTTTTTCACTGAATCGAATAAAATATATTTTAATCTGAATTTGAAATTCTAATATCATCTTGTCCAATAAAAGTCAGTTAAAAGTTAAAGTTTAAAAAAATACCAAGATGAAATTAAACATATATATATTATAAGAAATAAATAAAATTTTATACGAATATCATTATTTAGTTTATTTATTGATATAATTAAATGATGTTTGTTAAACGTACAATGAATGTAATAATTATGAAAAATTAAAACTTAAAACTATAAGGATTTTTCTATTGATTTACATTGTTGCATTAGAATTAAACCATAGTTCTTTGAATTTAATCTGTATTTAAAAATCTTATACAAGTTGAGAACATTTTCTTTAGAATTAATGGATGCAGTAAGAAATAGAGATTTTCATAAGTATAAAATCAAGTGAAAAATTGCAGGTGAAGAAAAAATAAATTAAGGTATAATATTTTTATATAAATTATAGTATAAAGGAAATAATAAAGATTATTTTTGTTATATCAAATCTAAGATTATTATAATATCTAGAATGTTATTTTTTTTCAATATTAAGGATAAATAAATAATTTAATTATTCATTGTAGGCTCTTCAAAATTTATGAAATATAAAAAAAAAAAACCTTTTATAGAAAGTAGTATGGTGGCAAGTAGCAGTTGTTTTATATCCCATTTTAAAATCATCATTTTTACATTTTTCAAACTGTAACAGGTACGATTCGGGAAGCACGTGCAAGATTCTCCCTCGCACATACGCACTGTCGTCAGGCCCCGGATTGGGCCTGGCAGGTCGCTGGATCCACCGCTGCAGCCACGAGGGTCAGCGGACGTTAGCCGCCGGTGCTATGACACCCGCGTGCAATGCTGTCCCGTTAGCAACGCAGGATTTTCCTCAGATCCTGCTTTAATTAACGTGTGGGGAGCCTTACCTAAAGCCCCGCTGCCAGTGCTGCTTCCGCCGGGCTTGGCTGCTCAGGATGTGTGCTAATTCTCGATTGGCACACCTGCGAAGGTAGCAGTATTTGGAATAGGGAAACTGTATATAAGCAACTAAATAAAAACGCACTCGCTAAGGGCCAGAAGCTTATTCAATATAAAATCTGAACAAAATAATACAAGAACAATGCATGCAAAGAGCAATTAGCATTGCCTCACGCGCAATACTAATTCGCGAGGTGCGCACTGCGCATGCGCAATCTCTTCGATTCGCACGGCTACACACATACGTGTAGTCTATGACCGTCGGGTATAGAAAGAGCAGTTCTCCCTCTATGCCGACGTGGTCTATGACTGCACGAGTGAGAGCGGTTCTCTCACTCGTCTACACAGTCTATGGTTGAGCAAGAGAGCTCGATCCTCTCGCTCAACTGCGTGCTTAATGCTTGTACGGGTGAGAGTGGCTTTCTCTTACTCGTACAACTACTCTATGGTCGTGCGAGAGAGATCGGTTCTCTCGCACTCGCACTCGCACGGCTTATACGGAATAGACTTTACGCGGTCTCGTACGTATGTACTCGTATATCTATAGCGATATGTCCTGACGCGATCACGCACGTGTCAGTCAATATGAAATATATCAATTCGTGGACTAATTATCTATCAAGTGGCCACTTACTTTTACGCTGAGCTACTACTACTCGTCAATCCTCAGTCTGCTGCTGAAAACTGCGGAAAACACGGGTAGTATCACGAAAAAATTATCTAACACCGAAACCGCGTGCGGCACGGTAAACAGCTCGAACGAGAAAAAGGATTAAGGGGGCGGGGGCTCCTCCTTCCCCTCTCGCCTATTAGTTCTTCCGCGTAGCGCTATCGATTCTTGATCGATAGTGCCGCGTATAGTCGCACCGCGAACTCTACCTCGCACCGCATCACAGATGGCCTAATCTCGATAAGCCACCTGTAACAAAACATATAATTTGTAGATAAAAAATTTGCATACTTTTAGTTTGACCAGATTTTTAAAACTGCTTTTTATTTTTTGAATTTCTGTGTTATTTCATTTTTGATTAATTATTTGTATATTTACAAATTTAATGTCGTAATATTTTTTGTAAAATGTAGATTTTATGAAATATGTTAAAATAATACAGTTGTTGTTATTTTAACAAATACAGTGTCACAGTGGGTCATTTGGATTTATAAAAACTTATATTTTACTTTTTTCTGAATTGATGTTACAGCTATGGCTGCTTAGTGACATTATTTTCAGAGCTGTATGTATAATTTTATAATTTGGCCTACAGAAAGTTGTAAAATCAAAAAAATTGTCAAGTATTCATTTTTTTAATGAGTTTTACATTGTCCACATTGTATCGTATTATGTTACTTCATTTAAATGATACGATTACCGATATTTTATCACACTCAATTAAATTATTTATTATTTATTTACTATAAATAAGAAGTTGCCTAAAGTGATCGATTATAATTTTGAGATGAGTGCCGAGAAAAAAATAATAAAAATACAGATTGAATCAGTGAAATGGTCATTTTTATTTAAAATAGGTTTCAGTTTAATCAAACATTTTCAACAGATACATATTACGTATTTAAAAAAATAACAAAACTTAGCTCGGGAATAACTATTAATGGTTAATATTTTCGAAGTCATCCTCATCTAAACTTGCACAATAATCAAGCCGTTTTTGGAAACTATCAAAAACTTGTTCAATTTTAGATAAAGAAATACTAGAAATTCCTTTTCTAATAGCTTCTCTCAAATCATCTTTGGTCTTAGGTTTTGCCGCATAACAGTAATCTTTCAGGTAGCTCCATTAGAAGAAATCACACGGGTTTAAGCCCGGTGAATAAGGAGACTATTCTATACCTGCGTGTGCAAACTTGGGATATTCTAAGCCGATGACGCGTTTACCATAAACTTCGTAAATGGCTTTAAATAACTCTTGAGTTCTATGCGGCGTAGCACCATCTTGAATAAAATAATAGTTCCAGACTAATCGACGTTTCTTAGCGAAAGGAAAGAATTTTGTTTGTAGCATTTCTCGATAGCTATTGCTTGTTATTGTCCCTTTCAAGAATTCGAAGTGTAATCCTTTGATTGAAATAGCTGCCCAAACAATCACCTTAACAGGATGTAAGGACTTTGCCTCAGGTAAATATGGATTTTTATAACCCCAAAAACGGTAATTCTGTTTATTGACATATCTATTTAAATAAAAGTGTGCCTCGTCTGAGAAAATTATGTGATTAATATTGATCTTGTTGTTTTCAGATTTATTTTTCATAACTTTACTAAACTCAGTTTTTTTTCTTTAAAATCTACGGTGATCAATTGATGAGTTATAATTTTGTAAACATGTAACTTGATGAAATTTTTTATTATTAATCTTAGTGTCTCTCGATACAGTTTTAAAGCTGCTGCAGCTTTTCTTATTGAATCCGTTGGATTATTCTTGAAATGTTCTACGACTTCGGCAACCTTGTCTTCTGTTGTAACTGTGTTTGAAGGACCAGGAAGATCATAAAGACGATCGTCAAGAGTATGATAATTGATAAAGTTATTGATTACTCTGAGAAAGAAGTAAAAAAAAATTTGAAAACTTTATTAAAAAATGCGGTCATACGATAAAGTGAAATATAATTTTTTTTATTCTAACCTTCTAAGAGTATTTTGAATGGCTACTCTTTTACTTCCAAACTTAGTACGAGAACCATTATACGATTCAGTATAGTTTTTACCTCTAGGATAAAAGCACTCAATGAGATACACCTTTTCTTCGTTCGTAAGGTAACTGAATGTACCTACGTGGGCCCAGCCTTATACGATACAGTAGAGGGGTAAAGAGATGCATATACTTTAGGCAACTTCTCATTTGTTACCCTGTATATGTATACATATATCGGATGTGACGTCAGGAAGAAGAACAAACAGGAAGCTGAAGAACATAAAATAATAAGGAAAATAAGAGAAATCATATATATGGATTTACCTAGTATGAAAGAAAGCTCTTATTTATCACAAAAGACTCATTATTCATGAAACTTTTTGTATATATTAAATAGATATATGCATAAACTTCTTGACGCGAATGATATTAAATTGTTTTAGTAACAATATAAAAAAAAAACGAGGTTATAAATAGGTAAATGAGCTGTATAAAAGCGCTTGCGCCCGTGCCCGTCTACTACTTGCCGAGGAAGCGCTGACGCGCCTCTTGATATAAAGTATACATCAAATTCACTGAAAACTATTATTTATATGAGGCTATAAATTTGCTATTATTAAGTTTTATATAAAATTATTCTAAATGTTTATATAATTCTACGCCGGTCAAGTGGATTATAAATGTTCATAAATGTTTTTAATACTGTATATAATATTATTTTTAATATATTATGATATAAAGTAAATGTATTTTATTTACAACTAAAAATATTTTAATTTAACACATGTTTGATATTTAAAATAATTTTTCAGGTAATTCACTTTAATGTAACATAACGGAATGATTATTAGCAATATAAAATTATTCTCAATATGTTTAAGCATAATATAATTATCCTAAATATAACTTATTAGAATGTAAACTATTGCAAATATAATATATAAATGGTATTAATATTGTTATAATGCTTTTATTATATTTAAATTGCATTAATTTATTGTATAATACATCGTTTTAAATATTATTAAATACGCTTTAAATAACGTTAGAATATTATTTTCGTATAAATGCAAAACATTTAAAGAACGCGTGAGAACATTTTTCTATTGTAGAATATAAGTTTTAGTGAAAAAGAAAACTGTCTTTTCTGAAAATACTGGTTATGAAGGGGCTATTTTGGTGCGCTGTCAAAGAAATGCATCAAAGATACGGAGCGCTAATCCGTTAAGAGATGTACGGTAGGCCGCTACGGTGGTTCATGTGTTTACGATAGATGCTGTGTTGGGTATTTCGGGTCTATTTTTATGATTTATTGTTTTAAAAACTGAAATAGTTTGTACAGATGCGAGTATCTGTCAGATTTATTTTATTTTTGAGAGAGTTTGTGTAACCAAGTGTTCGACGTATCATTTAGGTTTTCTGTATTTTGTTTTTCCCCCTTTTTTTGGTGGTCGAAAGAAGATTTGCAAACATTACGAGATCTGCACATTTTCACGTCATACATTTGGCGATTGAAAGAAAAAAGAAGAACAAAAATAATATATAGAAAATTTAGAACTAGAGTCCCTCTTTAGGGATTGTAGGACCTTGTAGAGTGCCTTTAGGGGACGGTGAGGGAGCTTACCTCTAAATCGTGAAACATAAATTTTTTTTTTCCCTGAGGATCTGCATCAGGCTGAGGTTTTTCTCGCTTATATTAGCTCTCATGAACTGGTTCGCTGGGCAATGGACCTCTATAAACGGGCTCTTTGCGGCGGGGAACTTACCTCAGACGTAAGACTTGGCATAGTCAGAACAAATACATTCTTATTTTCTAGCTGCTTGAGTCCCAAGCTAGGGCTTTAGTGTTCCTGAACTACAAAACCCTTGCTGAATCTAGAACGTTTCATTTTTAAGCTGGCATACTAGAAAAGGCAAGGGGATGAGTTTACGATGGAGGTCGAGGAAGCACAATAATGGCTGCTTGAGTCCCAAGCTAGGGCTTTAGTGTTCCTGAACTACAAAACCCTTGCTGAATCTAGAACGTTTCATTTTTAAGCTGGCATACTAGAAAAGGCAAGGGGATGAGTTTACGATGGAGGTCGAGGAAGCACAATAATGGCTCCCCGATCTCTATCACTATCACAGTTCAACTTGCACCATAGCAATGGCGCCTCTGCAATTCATCAGAAGAGCATGGCTATGGTGTATGCACACCTTTTATTAATTTAAGAACCATGGATAATGAAGGGAATAATAAAGGGCTTGGGGAGTTCTTTATGTTACAGGGACCGAAAGACCAGCAGACCGAGAGCATGCATTGCATGTAAAGGTTGTAACGTCTGCGGGATCTTATAGGCGTACAAATAAATTTATCACAACATTTAGGTTAAAGATAGATTCATGATAGTATTAATTGTTATGCAAATATAATTCTGAAAAAGATGGGCGCCAGCCGTGCTTGCCAGTATCGCGGCACTCTACTTCAGGCTCTAGCTTGAATAATAGAAACTTGTAATCTCAACTCACTATTTGTTTCGACTCGGCGTGGGCTCGACTTTCATCCTAGACAAAAGATTAGAGAATTTGTAATATAATTAACCTGAAACCTATACTATTAAAACAATCTCGAGCTTGAGTTCAAGCACGAAAACCCACGACACACACTACACGCACGGATACGGAATTCGGAAAAACGGTCACACACAGTGCAACTTACCCTGCTATACTCAAATTCTACGCTTGTTGTAAAATAACACTCGTCGTAAATCTCGTTTGTATAATGTTAATATTTGGTTATCATTAAGCGCTTTTAATAACTCGTAAGGCAATGGTGGCTTGGCTGTTAAAACTACTAAAGGCTAAATATCTAAGGGTGGTACTACGGAGACTGTCTAACTTTTCTTGGTGCAGAGAGATGCTTTCTTTTTCGTCTAGTTCGCCGATATTGTTTTAACAGTGCAGCGTGCGTATTGCAGCAAGACCCGCTTAATTACAATACCACTGACGTAGATGCTCTCTCTTCTCTTCTGCTTTAGCAGTCAAATCTTCCTTCTTTGTTCAGCCTATAGCTCTTAACGTTAACTCTTCGACTTTCCATAAATGATTGCTCCCCATCAGTGACTTTTACAGTCCACAGGCTCTCTATGAATAATCTTCGGCACTTAAGCTTTTTGGAGGGGTGGCACTTGTAATCGCCTGACGCTGGTGGTATTTAATATCATTATTTTAAGAAAGTACGACCATAACTTAGATAGCCTGTCTTTCCTCCATCAAGCCAAGTGAGCTGTTCTTGGAGCTATGCAAGAATCCTTCTCGAATGGAATTATTGGTTGAACTTTGTTCTTCTTACGTGTGTTCATAGTTCAACACACATAACACTATAAGACCATTAATGCGTCCTTCAGCTATAGCTACAGTGCTTATGAGGTACAGAATGTACTTTATTGGATCGCTTGATGACTTCTCGAGCTGGATGACTCAAGCACCTTTTTCATACTTGTTATTAGAGCTCAAAGAAAAGAATAGGATATTTTAGAGTAACTTGAAGAAAAAGGAAGTAGTAAAGTATGAGCTTCTAGCTTTTATATTGTTTTTATCTATTAGTCTTATAAAAATTGTGTTGTGTTACTAACCAACGCTTTAGTACTAGACGGGGAATTCTTGTCCCGTTACAAGGTATTAATGCAGTTTTCCTCTAGAACTTCAGCATAGGAGATCTAATAGTAATATCGACGATAATTTTGAGTGGGCTATCTCGTAATAGACTCGGCCTACTTCCCCTATGACAATATGAGCATCCTGCCAAGAGAGGTCATTAAACTAATTGACTACTGCTAGGAGCACAACAAACGTCTCGTATTAAATTGTAATGTAAATGTTCATAACGTACTGTGGGGTAGCACAAACACTAATCAAAGAGGATGACTTGATGGGATACCTCTTCACTATAGAGCTGGATATTCTTAATAAGAGCAATATGAAAACTTCCTTATTTTGATTAGAATAGAAGTTATTAACCGAAGGCAGGTACATCTGGATACACCTCTACAAAGGACTTCCTGCTTATCTATCTGACGTCATTTCCTTTGAAGACCGTGAAGAGGCTAGTAGTTAGATATATCAAGGACACAGTCCTCGTTGCTAGACCTCTCTGCGAGAATCAACACGCATACCGGACAGGCTTCTCAACTGAGAATGCAACTGTGCAAGGTGAAGCAACTAATAAAACCCCAACTTGAAGCTGGGGGCTTCACAGTTGCGGTCGCCATGGACGTAGAAGAAGCCTCCAACAACACATCTAATGGCACCATAAGATCTGCCATGATCTCACATAGAGTGCACAAGATGATATTTGAATGAAGCTACCAAGAGAAACATTACAGTACGAGACAGCGTAAGTTCAGGTTGCTCACAAAAAGTAATTATTTGATCTCTACTGTGGTGCCTTGTAGTAGACGACTTTCTAACAAGGTTAACCACTTCAGGTTTCCAGGTTGTGGGATACGCGGATGACCTACTGATTATCAAGTGCAGACCTTTTCTGCCGATCATAAAATGAAATTGATGCAGAAAGATAATAAAATTGATGCAGAAAGATAATAAAATTGATGCAGAAAGATAATAAAATTGATGCAGAAAGATAATAAAATTGATGCAGAATGCTGACGCAGCTGTAAAGGACTCGTGTAAGACTACGGGACTTAATGTCAACCCAGATAAAACCAAGGTTATGATCTTCACCAAGAAATACAAATAATAGTAAGGACGGGTGTCGATGATTCGTAAGACCAGGTCACTTCGTCTGGGTGCTTAATTCGCATCCCGTTTTCCGACGAGAACCCATGTCTCTTGTGAAAACGTTATTCTTTTCGTACATTGAGCAATAGAAGCTCGCGCAGTTTTGGCGAGGAACTATGCCTTTGTTATTTGCAGCACCAGCAGCAGTCTGCTCGATTATAGGCAGTCTGGACGGGATTTGCCTTGTGGGTGAGAGCCGACCTTCTGCTGCGATGCGTTCCCCGGCATCAACCTCTCGAATAATCGCTTTGTATTCGTCAACCCGTTGTATTAAATCACTTACGTTGTGGGCGTCGTCTCGCTGTACATGCAGACGTAACTCGGACTGCAGATTATAATAAATATTATTCAACTGTTCTTCCGGAAAATATCCTCCTCGGCGGCGCATTAGTGTTGATAGCGTAGTACAAAAACTGCATATTTATTCCCTTGTTTTTGTGTTCGTTCCTAGTCACTCAATGCGTGGTGTTCGCTGAAGGCAAGGTAAAAATTCTGCAGCCTCGAACTCTTCCCGCGAAGAGTTCGAGCAGCAGTCAAACGCATAGTTACGGTACCGCAATAACTCGGAGATTCTTTGCGATAGCTACAGAGACATGACCTCGTATCCAATCTGCATTTCGTGAACTCTCTCCTGAAAGAAGAAGACATCCTTCCTGTCGAAATAGCAGTTCTGCTTGCAGATCTGATCTAGCGCGTGGTCAGTGCAACCCTCTCATGGCTCCGGTGTCAAGAGAGACCTTGACGGATACAGGCCTTGATCTGGTGTTTCTCTTTCTCTAGATCTCGGAAAAACTCGAGGTCTTTGTTAAATTCGACCGAGTCGGCGGAAATTTCCTTAAACAGATTTTTTTGTTATCAAGAAAGCGAACTAAAAGAGGCGTTGACGGACCTCGATCAAGCTTTCCGAAGTATCTATGTTATACATTGCTGATTTCTGTAGGACTTCTCCCTTATGGAGACAATAAATCGAAAATAAAAGTTTTAAAACGTACAGTGACGCAGATTTTAAGACATAGAAGCGCGCAAATCTACTTCTGGTTTTGTATGTTTATATTCAAGCGGAGCGATTACATAGTAAAGCAAGCAACAAACTTATGTAGCGTTGTTTACTACAGAAACGGAATACGTTAGTACAGCTACAGCAATAAAGGATATAATTTGGTTTATTTCTTTTAAGTCCGGGTTTCGTATGTTTTCTTTTAGTGATTTACTCGATATATTATTTATGTTAATTGATGTAGTCTGTAATTTTTCTTTATTATTTAGTATAATCAATTTTTATTTTGGTGCAATTTTAACATGAATTGTTGATAAATATAATGTCTATATTTGTTAGTTTCAATATTGTTATTTGTGACTCCTTGATTTTTCCCATTTGCCCGTTCTTTCTTTACCGTGTCTAACTATTAGTTCGTTTGCGTTTTAAATGAAATTTAAAATTTGTTTTGTATCGTTATCAATACAAATTCAGGTTATTCTTTCTTGTAGGTATTTTGCGATTTTTGTATTTTCTTGAGTTATGTTTTGTAATATTGGGCTAAGTAAAGTTTCTTGCTCTTAATTTATTTTAGATTTGATAAAGTTTCTTAACGTAAGTTGATTCAATGGCAATTTTTGGTTAATTTATTTCTAAGTATTCCTTTTTAGTAATTCTTATTATAAGCGGTAAAATGTTCAGATGTTACCAATTGTTATTTTATGTTTCTTGTTGAAAAAAAAGAAAAATCTTATTTTGTTTTATATTTTGTGCCGGAACCAATTGTTACATCCTGTTTATTTGATACGAGGGTAGTCCCAAAAGTACCCGACCTGACTTATGAATACAGGTAGTTTTAAAAAAACAATTACTGCGATTGACAATACCACCTTTCGACAACTTAATGTGAAAAATTCATAACGATACGTTTATTATTATTTTTTTTGCATACATCCAAAGTGAACGCTCAAAGTGAATTTGTAAATATAGAAAAAATCGGGCATCGTTATGTGATACAATACTTTAATTTAAAAGGTCAAAGTCCAACTGATATCAAAGCCGAGTTGGATTCTACTCTAGGGAAGTCTGCTCCTTCGTTTACAACGGTCAAATATTGGGTAGCTGAGTTTAAGCGAGGTCGTACGAACTGCCAAGACGAACACCGCAGTGGTCGACCAAGTGAGGTCACTACATCAGAAAATGTTAAGGAAATCCACAAAATAGTATTGGATGACCGTCGACTAAAAGTGCGCAAGATAGCAGATATGGCAGGCATTTTAAAAAGTGCTGTGCATCGCATTTTGACCGAAAATTTGGACATGAGAAAGCTGTGCGCAAGATGGGTGCCGCGTTTGCTCACAATGGAGCACAAACAGCAACATGAGGATGTTTCCATCGAGTGTTTGACAATGTTTCGCAGCAATAAAGCCGAGTTTTTGCGTCGATTTATAACCATGGACGAAACATGGGTCCATCATTTTACACCTGAGACCAAGGAGCAGTCAAAGCAGTGGACTAAAAAGGGAGAACCGGCTCCAAAGAAAGCAAAGACAGTTCAGTCAGCTGGCACGGTCATGGCATCCGTTTTCTGGGATGCGCGTGGAATAATATTTATTGATTATCTCAAAAAAGGAAAAACAATCAACGGCACATATTATGCAGCCTTATTGCAGCGTTTGAGTGATGAAATCAAGAAAAAACGGCCCCATCTGACGGAAAAGAAAGTGTTGTTTCATCACGACAACGCACCAGTCTATACGTGCGTCATTGCGATGGCTAAAATCAATGAGTTAAAGTTCTAATTGCTTCCTCACGCACCCTATTTGCCAGATCTGGCTTCCTCGGATTATTTTCTTCTCCCGAATTTGAAAAAATGGCTCAGCGGCAAAAGATTTGCCAACAATGAAGAGGTAGAGTCTGCGGTTAATAGGTATTTTGAGGAGCTTGACGGTTCCTGCTATAAAGCGGGTATCGAAGCTATTGAACATCGTTGGGAAAAGTGTATCGAACTGAAAGGAGAATATGTTAAAAAATAAAAAACATTTTCGCAATTTTTTTACTGTTTTCTTTGTCGGGTCGGGTACTTTTGGGACTGCCCTCGAATAGCCAGGAGAGTAACGGTACAGATTAGCGGCTAGTCTCAATCCTAATTTTATTTTTTTTTTTTTATTTTTATTGATATGTATGTTAGTAATCAATTAATTACTTAGTGGCCACCTTTTTTGGAGATGGTCACTTCACGGGGCGTGCCATTAATTACCGTCACGATATTTTTTGTCATAAAAAAAATTTTTTTTTACACTTTTTATTGTATTAAACAAGTAGCAAACAATTTGAGTTGTTTAATTTCCTTCTATGGAAAAAAAAATTCTAAAAAAAACAATTGTTTTGGTCAATAAAAAGGTAAACCTTCCCTTAATTTTTTTTATATATTTAATAATAATGTAATTGTTTATAAACATAACATTTCATAATCGGTGTGTTTTTTTCTAGCAGAAGTAAGTTATAATACAAAAAGTTGTTTAGTTTGCATTTTGGTGAATTTGACTCACATTTGTCTCGAGCACATCTTGCAGTTGTCCAAACGCTTTCTTTCTTGGGTGAAGGAGACGATTCCGAAATTAACCATATAACTGATATACATTTTACAATGCCTTGTATATGTCATTTAATTATTTAAAGCAAATCGGATTATGTGTGAAAAAGAAAGAATGTGTTTGCTAATTTTTTAAAGGTTACGTCGTGAGACGTAATGCCTAGACATAAAGAGGATGAAGAAATTATCTGATGTTCTAGTACATTGACGAATGTATTCATATAACAAATCGCCCTTATTCGAAACACATGCAGCTATCCTCGTGGATGCACACACAAACACACATACGCATACATACACCGGTATATACGCATGCCACGATTACATATAACAACGCGCGTATACACATACACGGCTTACGCGCATATACCCTTCGTTGACTATTTGTTTCTAATATTAAGTTAACTTTTCGCACAGATTATCATTTAAGTCAAGTCGCAATAAAATGTGACATTTCTCCCTTTTAAAAAGACTTAGCATCGGACGCTATTGTCTTAAATACTCGTGTACAAACATTATTAGACTTTTTACCGCATGTACTAGAGCCGCTACATAAGATATATTGAGAGTGTGAATAAGTTCTTGCTGTTTTACTGTCAGATGGCGGTACAAAAATTTTGTATGTATAATTCAAGATGATGATGCATCTACATTGAAGTTCTATAACCTATGTTTAAGATCAGTGTGTGTCTTTCCATTAACCTAAAAAGAACATTTTCTTTCTGTAGCGTAAAACATGTCAAATTTCATATCAAATAAACCGTTTTTGCGAGAAATTTTACTGCACTATTTTATTCAGAAGAAATCTGCAGCTAAAGCACACAAAATTCTTGTAGAAACCTATGATGATCATGCTCTGTCGGCAAGAACATGCAGAAATTGGTTTTACTGATATAAAAATAGTGATTTTAATATTCAAGATAGAGAACGCAGTGGTGCACCAAAAAAGTTTCAAAACAAAAAATTTTAAGAAACGTCTCACAGCATCAGGAATGATACAAAAAAAAAGATCTTGGGTGCCGTACGAACTGAAACCGAGAGACGCCGAAGGGCGTCTTGTCACGTGTGAACAGCTGCTTCAACGCAAAAAAGAAAAGGCTTTTTACATCGCATTGTGACTGGTGATGAAAAGTGGATATACTGCGGTAATCCCAAGCGTAAATCGTGGGTTAAGCCCAGCGAATCAGTAGCATCAACGCCAAAGCGGAATATCCACGCTTCCAAGCTCATGCTGTGCATTTGGTGGGATCAACTGGGGGTAGTGTATTACAAACTGCTCCAACCCAACCAAACCATCACAAGAAATCTCTATCGACAACAATTAATGCGTTTGAGCCAAGCATTAAAAGAAAAACGACCGCTATATGAGCAAAGACACGATAAGGTGATTTTGCTGCATAATAACACCCAGCCGCATGTCGCGTCACCGGTCAAAACATACCTGGAAACGCTGAAATGGAAAGTCCTACCCCACCCGCCATACTCTTCAGACATCTCGCCTTCTGATCACTATTTATTTCTATCGGTGACTAACGGCCTGGCTGAGCAGCACTTCACTTCGTATGAAGAAACGTAAAAATGAAATGATTCATGAATAGTCGCAATAGAAATGTTGTTTTATCGACGTGGAATTTAAATGCTGCCAGGAAGATGGAAAAAAGTAATTTCCAGCGATCGGCAATACTTTAATTGACTTGTTTTTTATTATTTTTTTTAATTATGATTCATTTTCACAAAAAACGGTGAAAACTTATTCACACTCCCAATATAATTTAGATCAAAGTGAATTTCAATTAGAAATTCACTCTGAAAGAAAACTAGCTGCAGAAGGAGAAAAGCAAATTTAATGTGTGGTACAATCAGTTTAATCAACAATACGCGGTAATAATATACAACCACATATATTTGTTACGGGAAAACTCCTATCACCCCTTTTTTAGTATTAAAGAAGGCAAATGGTAGATTTTGCCCTCAAATAGAAAAAAAAATTTATTTAAAGCGAATGTTGGGGAAATTAACTACAAGTGAACACATTTAAAAATATTTTCAAGCAATAATTAATCAAATTTTTTTATTTTATTTTGTAAATAAAGGATTTATTTTCACAAAAAACGGCAAGAACTTATTTACACTCCTGATATTATCGATATTATAAAGTCTTTTTAGATTTATTAGATACATATTAGAATATAATGCCCATACAAAAATATATATGTATATACATGTATATATGTATATATATTGGGAGTACAAATTAGTTCGGTCCGTTTTCAAAAGACGGCTCTGGCTATTATGAATATTTAATAGTTACAGCTGCAGTCGGTAGTTTCAGAGAGGCTAGACACCTGTCAATAATATTCAGTTTATATCGCTTTGAGTTTCATAAAAAAATCTTATTTTTAACTGTGTTAAATATGTCCAATTTTGTATTTACTAAGCAGCATTTGCGGGAGGTTTCAGTTACCTGTTTTACTTGAAAGAAAAGTGCAGCTGAAGCGCATCCAATGCTTG
Organism: Chalcis sispes; assembly: GCA_949987625.1. Taxonomy (NCBI): domain Eukaryota; kingdom Metazoa; phylum Arthropoda; class Insecta; order Hymenoptera; family Chalcididae; genus Chalcis; species Chalcis sispes. The sequence goes on along the minus strand of OX465095.1, from coordinate 38,557,019 downwards.
TGGAATCTTATGGTGACAATGCTCCAACTGATTAATCTTGTACGGAATGGTTCTAACGTATCACAAATGGAGATTTCAGCGTTAAAGACAAACCTCGCTCTGGACAGCCAAAAAAATTCGAAGACAAAAAGTTGGAGGCATTACTCGATGAAGATCCGAGTCGAACGTAAAAGAAGCTTGCAGAATCATTGGAAGTGACTTAACAAGCAGTTTCTGTGTGATTGAAATCCATGGGAATGATTGAAAAGCAAGGCGATTAAGTGCTTTATGAACTGAAGCCAAAAGACATTGACGGGTGATTTTTCTGTTGCGGCAGGTGATTCAAAGGCAACAAACAAAGGGTTTCTTGAATAGAATTGTTACTGGGGATGAAACATAGATATTCTATGATAACTCCAAGAAGAAGAAATACTACGCTATGCCTGGTCAATCGTTGCTATCGACCTCAATATCAACACCAAGGCCGAATATTCATGGTTCGAAGATCATGTTGTGTATTTAGTGGGACCAAAAGGGTGTTGTGTACTATGAGCTGCTACAACTTGTCGATACCATAACGGCCGATCAGTATAGGCTCCAATTGATTCGTTTGAGCCGTGTATTACGAGAAAAACAGCCGGAATACAAGCAAAGACATGACAAAGTTATTTTTCTGCATGATTACGCTCAGCCTCATGTCGCAAATTACAAGGGCGGTACAAAGTTGATGGAGACAAACGCTGTAGATGGCGTGCATGTATGTTTTGAAGGTCGCGACTTGAGTATGTGATAGCTGGGTCTCTTACGAACAGTGTGGCATAGTTTTCGTCGGGAGTGCATGTTTCACGCGTGTGCTACGACCATGAGTGAACGTCAAGTGCCGACTGCCGTTGCGCAGCGTATTGTCCTTGGTTTTTTAGTGTGGGAAGGCGTTAAAAACACGAAAATTTTTCTGCGTTAGCGAAATCAGTTCGGTAGTGAGTGCCTGAGTAGGGCTGCTGTGTTTAAATGGGCTAAAGCGTTCAAAGATGGTCACGAAATGAGCCGCATGATCGTCGACCGCGAACCAGCATCACACCAGACAACATATGCTACGTAAAACCACTCATTTTGGAGGACCTTAGGATGAATGTTCGAGACATTTCGGCTGAACTCGGCATCAGTATTGGTAGTGTAGAGTATATCATCCACGAACACCTTCAATATCGCAAAATAACGGCGCAATGGGTTCCTAAACTGTTAAGCTTCCAGCAAAAATTCACGCGGTTGGAAGTTTGTCGCCGCTTGCTGACGCGATACAAGGTGGAGGGGGACGGTTTTTTAACGCAAATTTTTACTTCAGACGAGACATGGGTTTACTATTACACTCCCAAAAGCAAGGTGTCGTCTAAAGAGTGGAGAAAGAAGAAGGAAGGGGCACCAGTCAAAGCGAAGACAACCAGGTCCGCGGGTAAGGTTATGTGTACTGTGTTCTGGGACCGGCGGGGCGTACTGTACGTCGATTTCCTGCGCACCCAACGTTCCATCAATGCTGCATACTACTCTAACCTTCTGTAAACACACGTGAAACCCGCTCATCGCTCGAAACGGAGGAGCATTCCAGCACGAAGTGCGATTCTTCTCCAGGATAACGGGAGCCCTCATACTGCGCGTCTCACGCTCGATACAATATTGAAATTGGGGTGGGAGGTACTGGAACACCCCCTCTACAGTCCGGATTTATCACCCTGTGACTACCACATGTTTGGACCACTACAAGAAGCCCTCGAAGGTAAAAGATTCAACACCGACGACGAGGTAAAGAAGTTCATGCGCACATGGCTGTCCAAATTGCCCAAGGAATTCTCCGATACCGACATCTAAAAGCTTCCGAAAAGGTGGACGAAATGCGCAACTTGTAAGGGGGAGTACCGAGAAAAACTGTAAACTTCCGTAAATTTTTTCGATTGTAAAACGTGTCACAGCATTTGTCTCGATCATATTTGAACCGCCCTCGTAGTGAAAAAATATTTAGAAACGCTCAAGTGGGATATTTTGTCGCACCCGCCGTATTCTCCGAACATTGCTACTTCTGATTACTGGTTGTTCCGAGGGATGCAGCACGATCTGGCAGATCATCGGTTCACTTCTTTCGCAGAAATCGAAAATTGGATCCTATCTTAGATCACCTCAAAAGACGAGACATTTTTTTGAGATGGAATTCGAAAATTACCTGAGAGGTAGGAAAAAGTAGTAACTCTCGATGGACGATACTAAGATTGATTTAATTCTTTTTATTCTGAAATAAATGCATTTTTGACCGCAAAAGCTTGGACCGAATTAATTTGTACTCCCAATATATATATATATATATATATATATATATATATATATATTGTAACGCCACGGGGATCGAGGTGGCGTACGAATGTAAAGGGGGGAACGCGCGGGTTGCTTGCTAGTACAAGGTAAAACTACAGATTAAAACTAAACACGTTTATTTTAACTAGAATTTATATACTACAAAACTTGATCGCATTTTTACGCGAGCACAGGGTGCCAGCTACAATCGTGTAGCGTGGTTTCTTGCGCGGCAAATACGTTGCGCGGCTTACTCACGGTAAGAGCGGTCGCGGGCGTACAGCTTCCAACAACGACCGAAAATGGCGCGTAACACGCGACGCGGTCGCACACACGCAGCCGGGAAGGATACGGGGACGATTCGGGACAGAGATATGCCTCCTGGCAGCTGCTGCACCTTGGTGCACTTACCAGATATTCTTCCACGCTTCAGACTACAATACCGTTTTTCTCGCACGCTCGTATCGTTTTTACTCTTTAAAAGCTACGACTGATATCGCGACTTGTTTCTCAAACGGACCCAAGCATAGTAAACGAGAAGCTTATTGCGTGGCACTTTTGCGAGCGTGGCTTTTTGATGATCGTTCTGCGCCGGCGCAACGTACGTGTGGAGTACGCAGCTGCTACGCGCGCTTAGCGCTGTCGGCAGTTGACATTACTGCTCACCAGTAGCACGCGTTTGGGTTATCCGCTCGCGAGTGCCAGTTTTAAGTGTTTCTTTCCTGGAGCGGCGAGAATCTACTTTAGGTGTCCAGGTAAGTCAACGCGTTCCATAGCTGGCAGGCGTCGACTCATTTGCTTCTTCTTTCTCTTTTTCAGCTGCTGCAGTACGGCGGATCAACAACTGCGGATTGGACGGCAAGCGGTTGAGGAAGCGAAGCAGCGGTGTCGGTGACAGCTATAGCCTGCTTGCAGCAGCAGCGAGGCAACACTGTTAGACACCCCCAGGTGCGTATTTACTTGCACTTAATGCTGTGTTTATGTGTTTTGCTAGCCTTCTAACCTCCTCTTTCACTTTCCTATGATGTTGTGTGGCAGATTGTACTTCTCTTCCAAGGTACAGCTGCTATAATTATTTCCTCTCATGTCTAATTACTGTCTGGGAAGTTGCAGGTACGTGGACCATTACAAGGACAGGAAGGAGCTTAGAGAGGAACGAGCTTGGAGAGAAACCCTGCTGCAGTGTGTGCGAGCACTGCCTCGAATAGCCAGGGGCTCCTGAGACTGGCTCCTCGCTAGAGCTTTTACTTGAGCTGGAAGCCCCTGTACCTGGGGGAAGGTACAGTATGTACAGCCCTGCGTGGCTGTTAGTAAGGGTAAGCGTGGCAGTCCTGCGAGGCTGCCAAGATTGTAAAAGGGGGGTATTTCAGCTACGAGGAGGCGCATAAGCTATGCTTTGGCCTCCTTATGTGACTGGTGCAAAACACCACGTCACAACTCCCTCCCGCCAAACTGTGAATATGAGGGAAGTGAAGCGACTTCATATTCACTGTTTGATCCTAACTGGGATCGAACATGGTTACTTTCACTGAGCGCTTGCACTTAGCCTAGGGTGAGCGGTCTCACCAGAAACGGTGTAAGTGTGCGGCAGAACGTTGTGGTACGGACATTGCCTTCTGCAGCGTGGCTCATCTGCATTGGTGTTCTAGCTTAAGTGTACGCGGTGTACGGGTGCACGCGGAATCACTAGGCAAACTCAAGTCTGAACGAACAATCTAGCTTGTCGGTTATTTACGCGACTGGCTCGACTCTTGGGCAAAATTACAAAAAAAAAACAAATAAAAGTACAAAAAAACTATTATCGTTACCCAAAGTGTCCTAACGACGCGGTCTCTTATAACCCGCTCCAACCTTTAATACCACTCATACCGAAAGAAATAAAATACTTAATATTAATATGCATCAAAAAAACGTGTACATAAAATAGCCAATAATTTTAATCATACCGTACTTACCTGGTGCAGTAGCAGTTCTATTCGACAGCCGCATTGCTGTTCGATAAATAAAAAAACAAATTGGTTACCTTGGTGGCCCACTGCCAGTGAGCGGTTATGGTAAACATGCTGAGTTTACTCGTTGCCTCGTCGGAGAGTGGTATGTTACTGGATGCGAGTGCGACATGCAGCTGTGGCTTGTTGGCGGCACGAGCGGTGTGCGCCAACGGGTAATAATAGCAGAAAAAAAAAATTGAAAGGGTGTGAGCGAAATACAAAAAAAAAATAAGAAAGATTATAAATAAGATTAAAAATTTTCAAAAAATTAGGCCTTGCTGGCTTGGGGTGCTTGGCGGCAAACCAAAACCAAAGTAACAAAAAAAAACCAAAACATAATAATGCAAAAAAAAACCAAATTAAAAAAAACCAAGAAAAAAACAGAGGGAGCAAGGAAACAAAAAAAAAAACAATAGCATGCAGTATATTAGTGAGATAAGCGGGATAGGCAACAGGGGTAATGAAGCACACTAATCTGCTGAATATAAACTATATTAATTGTCAAATATAAAAAAAAAATTTTAATAAGCAGCGGCGGTGCTATATAGAACAAAAAAACTTTTCAAAAAAAAATCAAAAAAAACGGAAAAAAAAATTATTAAAGGAAACGCGGTGGTACGTAGCGTTTTAAGTCGCCTACGTGGATTTTGGTGCGCTTCTTTGAGTTGGCATCTTCGACGAGGTAGACTACTGGTGAGAGTACCTTGACGATGGTCGCTAGCCCTACGAATCGCGGTGCCATTTTTGCCACGAATCCTTCTCCGGCAGAGGGCAGGTGGTGTTGGTGGCGGCACACTAAATCGCCTACTTGATATTGAACGTCGTGTCGACGTCGGTTGTAATGCGCGGATTGTTTCGCGGTCGCTAGCTCGATGTGTCGCTTTACTAGATCATGTACCGCTGGCAAGCGGGTTACACGTTCAAGCCATTGTTCTGCATCAGGCGGCCGTACAGAGGCAAGATGTTCAAGATGTTTGCGGAAGATCATGCAGGGTTGCGGGTTACGGCGAAATATAGGAACGCCAGGGAGGATTTGGTCGATGAATGAACCATACCGTTGAACGCGAAGGCGAATTCATTTAGAAGCATATCACATCGGTTTTTTATTAAGTCATCGAACGCCTGCATTACGCTCTTCGCGTCGGCTTTTTGTAACGCGCGGATTTCGACATAGCGCGTAAAGAGATCCTCAAACACTATCGCATAGCGGTGCCCTTGTTTCGACGGTAGTTTCGGCCCGATCACGTCCGCGGCAACTACCGTTCACGGTCCATCGATGTATCGCTCTCCCATCAAGCCGGCTGGTGCTTGCTGCGATACCTTGTGCGCTTGGCACTCTTGGCAAGTGCGTACGTAGCGACACGTATCATAGTATATGCCAGGCCTATAATAATAGGTGGCAAGCCACGCATACGTTTTCTCGACACCGAGATGGCCCGACTGCGGTGTATCGTGCGCTTCAAATAATGCTTTAGCACGGCCACCCTGCGGTAATACTAGTTTCCACGCGTCGAGATCCGGCACTAACGGGTCAATCAGCTGACTCGGCCGGTGCACGTATAAAAGCTCGTTGTCAATACGCCAATCTGGGAAGATGTACGGGCGGGTGCGGACAGCTAACAAGCGTCGTTGATACCATTTGTCGTCCGCGTGCGCGGACGGAGCTACGGCGGCGGCTTCTTCATTATTCTCGAGCGCACGGGAGAGTGCGACCGACACTTGATGCAACGCGCCTTTACGATGCATGAATTTGATGGAATATTGCTGCAGCATCGTGTTCCATCGCCCTAAGCGGCCTGCGGGATCCTTCAAATTATGCAACCACAAGAGGCTGTGGTGATCGGTGATCAGCGTAAATTCCTCCCCTTGAAGGTAACCTTTCAGCCGTTCGACGGACCAGAGCACTGCCAAGCACTCCTTTTCCGTCACGGGATAGTTGCGCTCGGCTTTAGACAGAACACGGCTTACAAAATAGATCGAGTGGTCATGTCCGTCAACCTCTTGTGTTAGAACGCCTGCGATGGCGTAATCACTCGCGTCCGTTTGCAGCGTAAACGGGCGGGTGAGATCCGGGCGAGCTAGCACAGGCGCTTGCGTTAGAGCTTGCTTCATTTGCGCGAAGGCGAGCTGTTGTTCCTCATTCCAATGCCAACGAATGCCTTTCCGCATTAATTAGGTGAGCGGTGCTTTATATGCTGCCAGGTTATCGATGAAGCGCGAATACTATGCTACCATGCCTAAAAATCGCCTCAGCTGGCGGACGTTCGTAGGTGCGGGGTACTTAACGATCGCTTTTATTTTGTCGTCGTCCAGCTTCAAGCCTTCTGCATTCACGACGTAGCCTAAGTAGTGAACTTCAGCGCAGCAGAACTCAGATTTTTCTCGATTTAATTGCAGATTGCCTTCTTTAAATGCCGCGAGCACTTGTTACAGCCACTGCAAGTGCTCTTGGAACGTAGAAGTGACGATAATCACATCGTCCAAGTAGGGGAAGACGTGCGGTTCCCACTGCAGCTTAATAAGGCGGTCTATTATTCGCTGGAACGTTGTGGGGGCGTTCGTTAAACCGTACGACATACGCGTGAATTGATAAAGTCCGCGTCCAGGGATGCAAAAAGCGGTGATTTCTTTGCTTGCAGTGTCGAGCGGGCCTTGGTGATACGCTTGACTGAGATCGAGCTTAGAGATTTAGCGAGCCGATCTAAGCTTGTCTAAAATATCGTCCATGTTGCGGAGGGGATAAGCGGAACGTTCAGTGACAGCATTGATGCGCCGGTAGACAATGCAGAAACGCCACTTTCCATTGGCCTTTGGTGCTATTACCAGACAGCTGCACCACGGGCTGTCGGACGGCTCAATGATACCTTCGGCAAGCATGCGATCGATCTCATCGTATACCACTTGCAGCATCTTCGGCGAATATCTGCGCACATGCTGCCGAATTGGCGCAGCTCCTTGCACGTCAATGGTATGCACTGCTAAGTTGGTTGATCCTAGCGATGCAGATGTTGGCGGGATTAAGCGGTCGAGTAGAGCATTTAGCTGCTCCTGCTCGTCGTCGGTTGCTTCTACGAGTCCGCCGACGGTCGCGACGGCCGAAAAGGTCGCCGGATCAAACCCGTACGGATAGAACTGGTACACCATGCCCCGTGGTGTCCACCAGGTATCCGTGCCATAATTGATCTTTAATTTAAACAGCCTCTTGAAGTCGATGCCCAGGATGCAATCCATCTGCCACATAGAAAGGAAGCGTGCGCCTTTCTCTATCGATGATAACAGTCACATCCAGCACTCCCTGGATTGCCACTGCTCCTCCATCTGCCATGTTTTTTGTATTAGCCGCAGGGCTGAGCTTGTTCTGCAACAACTTGCTCAAAACCTTTCCCAAGAACGAATCGACGGCGCCATCGTCCAGTAAGCCTCTGAGCTTCAAACCGTTAAGCTCAATATTAAAAAATAGCCGTACCTCGCGGAGGTGCGGTTTCCCTTGGATTAGCGACGACGGCGGATCCAATGGTGCTGCTGCTGGAGATTCCGTTGCGACGGAAATCTCAACTGCGTCGCGCGGCGGTGACAGGCGTGGCGGGTCAGGATGAAGCTGCCCGCGGCGTGGAGCTGCCTTTCGACTACGCAAGGACCCGCAAGCTTCTAACGAGTTCCCTGCGGTGCGATTTCCGCCCGTGGAGACGCTCTGCATCGATTGCAATCCTTGCGCAGTACGTTCGGTTGCTTGCATCTATAACATTTAGGGGCTCTCGGGCATTCCGCAGCCCAATGCCCTAACTGATCACATCGACGGCACGGCTCTCGCTGCTTACGAGCTTGCGGCGAGTTATCCTGCTGGTTATTAGCGGCATATTCTACAGCGCGCGGCGGCGTGGTGCTGCTGTTCGCGTAATAATAAGAATTACGCTGCCACTGCGGGGGCACGTCAGCGGGTTGCAGAAGCAACGGTATTTTGATCTGCGTTCCCGCCGATGACTTAGGGGCTACTGTGCGCGTAATCACTAGTGGACGCTGCTTTTTTGGCGGGGTTCGAGCTTGCGACGGAGCCAGCGGCTTAATTTGCGGCTGCTGAGGTGGGAAGCGATCCTCCGAAGCGCTCGCGGTGGTGACGAAGCCCATGCTATAATTCGTGTCATCGATATCTTTTAAGCACGCCGTTTCTACGGGAGCGTTGTATGTCGACTACTTTTACTAGCTACTGTTTTATGTCGATTTATAACAGAAAATAGAAAGTATTTTATATCCAAACGTGAAAATAAATAAAAAATGTAAAAGGCAAATATAATACATTTTTGAAAATCAAAAAACAAAAAGTAAGAAAACCAAACAAAAAACAACATAAGAAGAAAAAAACATAAAAAGACAAAAAAAAACCAAAACGGTTCTTCATATACTTTATCTCCATGTGGTAAGAACCGGGCAACAGCAAGAGACTTTTGATGGCTAAGGAATGCATAATTAATTAATTATATAATGTTGGGATTTTGAAAAATTAAAAATATCTTTAAAAAATTCTGAAAAAATGTCACCGTATTATATGATCAATTATAAAAACTTTTTGTTCAATAATATTTGTTTCTAAAGCCCATTATTTTGAAATAAATTTTTGAAGTTTTCGACGATTTGTGTTTGAACCGCTATTTTAAATCTTTCTGCATATATTTTCAAAGTTTCAATCTGCATGTCTTGAAATTCACCTCGATAATGCGATTCCTTTACGCCAAACAGGAATTCTAAAGTGATTTAAAAATGAAAAAACGAGATAAAAAAAAAAAGTTGAAAAATCCATGATTTTGAATAAAATTACATATAGTTTATTACGGTTACATTTTTCGAAAAATCTAGTTTAAGATTCTGAAAGTTCAGTTAATTCTACATCAGGTATGCTTGTTAAGAAATTTTTCATATTGCTTTTCTACAGAAACTACAATCGTTAAAAATTGCAATAAAAAGACGTCCATTCAGAACTTGATGGGTTAACGAATCGCGAAGACAAGATAGCTCTCATTTATTAATTCAAGAGAAAATTTATCGCACATGTTAAAGGCGTCTTGACGTACGTCAGAGTACCTGATTAATAAAGCTTACAAAGAGAAGCAGCCACATAATAATTATTGAGAGCGTCCAAAGAAAAAATTATAAGAGATTTGAAGTTATATTTTATTAAGGCAACAAAATATTACTTTGAATCAATGATACGGGTATTTCTGTTAAGTGTCCAAATAACAGACTGAAAGAAATATTTCTTTGAAAAAATTAAATTTTATATTAAACCAATAATTTAGCAAATAATTTTCCTTAATTAATTATTTGGGCTTCTTCAGAAACAGTGTAAGTCTGGTACACAAGTACGATGTTCGAATTTACATTTTCTTTCCCCCATCTTGATTATCTCATTATTGTCCTATATCATCATACAATATTTCATACACTTAGATATATTCGCCACATTATAATAGTTCATTTATACGTAACGCTAATTCTCGTAAATTACATTGTACAAATTTATTTTTGGAAAAAACCAGAAAAAATTTTTACTGAAGGTAAGATTCGACCATAAGTTCTTCGGATTACGAAGCATACATTCTAACCACTATGATTTACAACGCTTGCCAAACTAAGTTCTCAATGTTTTCTGTTTTATGAAAATGCAACTTTATTTTTAAAAAATGGTTACAGATGAAGCATGCGAAGTATTGCCCATCGCTGGCTACATCTTTTTCCCATCTGCTTGGCAGAGCTCGAATGCCGTTACAGTAAAAGTGTTTATCTTTTGAAGCTATCCACGAGTCAAGCCAACTTTCGTTATCTTCTTATGAGCAGAATTGCTGATAAGCCAGACCATGTGCCATCGAACGTAACAGGCGATAATCGAACGGCGTAATATCTGGGAAATATGGCGGGTGGGGTAAGACTTCCCATTTGAGCGTTTCTAAGTAGATTCTAACGGGTCTAGCAACGAGAGGCCAAGCATTATCATGCAGTAGAATCTCTTTTTCGTGCCTTTACTTGTATTGTGGCCGTTTTCCGCGTAGTGCTTGACTCAATCGCATCGATTGCATTCGTTACTATTGTCCAGTGTTGATATCGTTTTGTTTCAACAGCTCATAATAAATAATACCAACCTGGTCCCACCCACACAGCATAACCTTTGCAGCGTGAATAATGGGCCAAGCCGATGACGTCAAAGCATGACCGGACAGTCCTCATAATTTTCCCTTTGGATTACTGTAATAAATCCATTTTTTATCACCTGTCATGATGCGATAAAGAAAACCCTTCCTTTTTTGCTGTTGGAGCAGTTGTTAACAAGTGAAAACATAACGCTCAACGTCCTTTGTCTTCAAATTATAAGGAACCCTAGTTTCTTATGTTATAATAAAGAATATCATATTATTATAGCATTAGAAGTTATCCGCAAGCCATTCCCAACACACACAATCGCTTGGCGAGTAACTCCTAATACGGAAGCAAGCTTATTTTGCATTTGGTATGGATTGGCAATGCCTCCAATTCAAAGACTCTGAAAATTTTTGGCCTTCTTTCACGCATGCGGTCGTCAATATCGAAATCACCATCTCTAAAAACAACGGAATTAATCACAGCACGTTGTTTAACTTAGAGCAGCATTTCTGCAAACGTTTCGAAGCTTCAGATGTGTTTCAGCCGCCGTTTTCTCCGAATGAAAGAAGAAAAGCAACACTTTCCGCATATATATATATATATATATATATATATTTACACATAAATTCTGTCAAAAAAGTACCAGGAATTGTCGATTTAAATCTGGCGGGGCAATTAAGGCAAGTAAAATTTTTTTTCGAGGTTGGTACAACTGTCCTTAATGACTATGCCAAGTTTGAGCCAAATCTGTCAACCAGTGTGTTTACAGTAGCTGGTTAAGTCAGTCGATGTCAATAGTGCGTGCCAATTTTTTACAATGGGTGATTACGTTAAACAAAGAATTTGTCTAAAATTTTGTGTTGCGAATAAATTTTCGTGTGCCGATGCATTAAAAATGTTGCAAAAGGCTTTTAGTGATAAAGCACTATCGAAAACCCGTGCGTATGAGTGGTACAAAGCCTTCAAGGAGGGTCGTAAAGTCGTCGAAGACTTGCCTCGTTCCCGACGCCCATCGACGACTTCGACCGCAGATAACGTCGATAAAATTGAGGAAATGGTGCTTGAAAACCGTCATACCAGCTTGAGAGAAATAGCACATGAACTTGAGATATCCCACGAGTCCACACGTACGATTTTAATTGATATTTTGGGCATGAGAAAGGTGGCCGCAAGACACGATAACGCGCCGTCTCACCGAGCTACGATTGTGACCGACTTTTTTGCTAAAAACTCAACGAACACGCTTGAACAACCACCGTATTCGCCGGATTTGGCTCCCTGTGACTTCTTTTTCTTCCTAAAACTTAAATTGCCGCTCCGTGGCACCCGTTTTCAGTCGATTGAAGCCATAAAACAAAATTCGGCGCGCGAGCTGAAGGCCACTGACTTAACCAGCTACTATAAACACACTCGTTGACAGATTCCGCTTAACCTTGGCATAGTCATTAAGGACAGTTGTGCCAACCTAGAAAAAAAAATTTTACCGGCCTAAATTGCCCCGCCAGATTTAAATCGATAATTCCCGGTACTTTTTTGACAGAATGTATCACGTCAAAATAAAATCACTAATGTGTTAAAGCGATTTTTTTACCATGTTCAAGCTTACTTTGTGACGTTTTAGGTGTCGAAATCGACAAGCACTTACTGCTGCAGCTGTCTATTGACAAACAGCGGGAACTTAGTTGCACAGCTAATATGTTCAAATAAATCAAATAGCTTTTTATTATCTTAAGAAATGTTTATTCATATAAGACAAATTACTTCTTTTACTCATAGAAAGATTTGTTTAAGGGAGAAGAAAAATATTTCTTATGCTTAAAGAAATATTTGCTTACATAAAACAATTTTTTTCAATCTTTAGAAATATTCCATTAAATCAAATAAATTATTATTTATTCGAAGAAACATTTACTTGAAGTAGATGGTTGTTTGAAGAACACACATACCAATCAGATGACAGCCAACAGCATTGGAATGTTAAATAAATTCAAATCACAAGCTGCCGCTACATTAGAAGTCGCATTAATAGCCAAGTTGCATAGCCTCGCACCCGTTTTGATAGCACCAGGAAGCGTATAATACGTATAATAACATGCAAACACTTATTTATACTGCACAGCGAGGTTAGAGTACTTCGCACAACAACAAGACTACATATAATTCTATAGTTGCTATACGCGCACCACGCTATCGGCACATTACGACGCTACGTTGAAATTCCACTACATGCTCGCAATTCTACCAGTGCGTTCTTTTTGGAAACTAGCACTTGAGCTATAGGTGGCTAAGGTAGAACGACTATTTTGTGTAACGGCTATAACACACGAACATGCGTACAAGGTTTTATCCCTTTTCGATTTTTGGTGATTAGCATCATTTTGTTGCTGTTTTTTTTCTTTGCTGTGAATTTCGGAGCGCTCCTTGAGTGTTCCGAAAGTTATACGAGTCTGCGAGTTGATAGCAATGCAGCAAAATTGAGCTGCATTTTAATACTGACCATCAGATAACCTCCCCTTGTCCTATCTCCTTATCTTCTTTTCAAGTGCCGCGGTCGACGGAGCGCATAGCCGACTCATGAAACCGTTTGCGTGTGTGCATATTACGAATCGCGCTTATCAGCATTGCAATATTATTTTGCTTTCTCTTTTTTGTGTTTTATTCTACAATTGTGGATTTTTTTTTAGTACGAACGTGCGTGTGAGACTATAGATGCCACACACATTCACATCCAGCGTACCGCGACATTGCGTGCGGCTTACATCTATCCATGCAGCCAACTTCACTATTTATAAATATTATAATATTAAAAATATTATTTTTCTTTGATTAAATAAATAACAACTGAAGTAGGGTAATTTGTACTTAAATAACTAAATTTATGCAATTACCCTAATCCCTAGTAATTGTTACAACTTCTTATACTTAGAGAAACATTGCTTGGTTAAAACAATTTTTTGTTAACCCTGAGAAATAATTCATAATATGAAATAAATTATTTTTGTTTGGTTAACGAAACATTTATCTGAAGTAAATAAATCATTTCGTTTTCGTAAAGAAACATGTTTAAATAAATCAAATGACTTATTTTTACGGAAAAAACATTTATTTATGTGAAAAATTATTATTTATTTCACTTAAAATATTCATTTAAATGAATCAAATTTTTACTTTAGCACAATAAAACACATTCTCAACAATATTTTATTTCGATAAAAAAAATATATTTTGAATTAAATATTTATTTAAATATTTATTTACTTAAATAAATAAATTTTATTGAATCAATAAAATCACTATATGAGCTCAAAGAATTGTTTTTTTATTTAACTAACTTATTCATTAAATTAATAAATTACTAAAATTAAATTTTAAAGTGATATTTGTTTGAGTGAAACTAAATATTTCTTCTACTGAAAGAAATAGATTTTCATGAAAGTTATTTCATTGAGTCAAAATCGCTTTTATAAAATCAAAACATTTTTTTCTTAATTCATGCATTAAGATCTCTCTTCGTTGCCTGTTGCGATTTCATCTGAAATAGATCTTATTGCTCTTCGCTCCTCCACTAAAATTTGACGCCATGAAATTTCTTCTTTGTGCAGTCGTTCATATGTTCTAAAGGCTACTCACGTATATATAAATTGACTTATATCGCATCAATTTCTTATCGAGAACGACTGCCAAGTAAACGTCTTATGATATTTTCGCGATTACTTAGACCCTAAAAGAAGACGATAGCTACTCATCGATTGCTATAAAAGGCTATCATTTTCTACACCTAGATATGGTTGTAAAAAGAGGGGGAGTCGGGGTTTATATAAGAAACTCTTTTAATTTCAGAAATTTGGTTTTATCGGGTCTCAGTGAGATTAAGATTTAGATTTAGATTATTTAATAATGCCCTATTGTAAAACCCTTTATGGCTAAAAAATATTATAAACATGACAATTGAATGAAAAAACAAAATAAAAAACAAAATAACACAATAAAACACAATAAAATAAATACAAATAAAAAATAAAATAACACAATAAAACACAATAAAATAAATACAAATAAAAAATAAAATAAAAATAAATAACAATAATAAATGAAACTAAATATAACAGTAAGAATAAAGATAAATTTGAAAAAAGAAATACATAATAAATAAAAAGGCAAATAAATAATAATTATAAAACTAGTTTCGTTGCATAATAGTTAGCGAGAATGAAAATATATAATAAATTTGTGATAGTTGGCCATGACAGGTTAAGCCACCTGCCATGTGGTAAATACGAGAGTTCGCGGCGCCACTACATGCGGTGCTATCGATCAAAGAATCGATAGCGCAGCGCGAGAAATTGATCATAGAGGCACGAGACGGGTAAGCGAGGATCCTCCTTCTCGTTTTTCCTGCCGGAATATTACCCACATGCGAGCAACATAGGACACTAATTTTCGACAGCGTAGATTAATAGACAAGTTCCGACGTTCTTAAAATAATAGTAAGTGGCCACTTAGGTAGTCCACGTGCATGACGCGATAACTTATTCGCGTAATCGCGTTCGATAATATAATTATTTGTTGCGAGACGTGAGTGATAGGTTAGCTGTCACTCACATATACAGGCTGACAAATGGTAAGTTGCCTAAAGTATTCACTTATAATTTTGAGATCAGTGCAGGGAAAAAATAATAAAAATATATATTAAATCAGTGAAGTGGTTATTTTTAATTAAAATAAGTTTCAGTTTAATCGAACATTTTCAACAGACACATATTACGTTTTTAAAAAAATGGCAAAATCTGGCTAGGGAATAACTATTAACACGTTGACTGCCAACTAAGAGATAACTCGTAGATTGTGTTCTTTTCTAAGACGCCAACTACGAGATATCTCGTAATAATATAATGTGATTAAATCAAATTGTCATTTTAGGACAGATTTTTAAAAATTGCCGTGGCAGTCAACGTGTTAATTAAATATTTTCAAAGTGATTCTCATCTGAACTTGCACAATAATCAAGCCGTTTTTGGAAACTATCAAAAACTTGTTCAATTTTAAATGAAGAAATACTAGAAATTTCTTTTCTAATAGCTTTTCTCAAATCATCTTTGATCTTGGGTTTTTCCGCATAACAGTAATCTTTCAGGTAGCCCCATAAGAAGAAATCACACGGGTTTAAGTCCGCTGAATAAGGGGGCCATTTTATACCTGCGTGTGCAAACTTGGAATATCCTAAACCAATGACGCGTTCACCATAAACTTCGTAAATAGCTTTAACCCATTAACGTCGGATCTGCACGTCTTGACATGCACACTTTCAACGCGATACCAGAGTATGAAAGTGTCAGAGAAAGATCATGTGACCTACTATTTCATGTAGATTTTTTCAAGATCATTCGAAATCTGAGGTGCAGAAGTCGGAAAAATGCATCCTCCATTATAATTTTATCGATTATTTAAAAGAAACCGAGAAATTCTTGGGCAATTTTTTCATAAACCCTGAATTTTGACTGGGATCCCATTGAGCCATGGGTCTAAAACCTATGTAGATCGTACATAAAACATTTTTTCTTGAAAATCATACCATTTTGAATATTGAAATTCAAGATGGCGGATCCAATATGGCGACCAAAAGTCGTGAAAATATTAAAAATGTAATCAATTAGGGGTTATTTTTCTTTTGCGATTCCTTTACCTTCTTACTGATAAATTTAAAGTAAATAGGGTATAAGGAAATACGTCTAAGTGATTTAATGCAAAAAAGATGCTAGGAGACAAAATGGCGGACACAAAAGCCGGGAAAATGCTAGAATTCCGATGTTTTCTATTATTCAAATATTTTTTTAACCGGTTAAATAGTACTTTGGATGGTTTTTACGAGCACTGACTATAAATTTATTGCCCGATTTTCAAAATTTAAAATGGGGGATCCAGTACGTCGGACCGAAATCTCAAAAATTAAAAATTATCGGAAATAATAAATTTTCCCGAGTTCTACTCGTAAATATAAGCAAAAGAATTGCCCCCATACCCTCTCCCACCCGTGCCTCCAACCTTCTCACCCCATAGGCGTGCCTACCGTGGGTGCCGTGGGTGCTCCGCACACAAATTCCACAATCCACAATTCAAAATCCAATATCTATTCTTTTTACAACAACATTTCCAAAAAAAAAAAACACAGTACAGCATAGAAAATGCTCAATTGACAAAAAGAAGGTAACCAACACCTAAATGGAAAAATTTTCAAAATCATATACAATTGATGTATAATTCAATATAGCTTATACATAACTAATGTATAATAAAATAAAAATTATAAATACAGTGCAACCTGTGAATAAGGCCGCTCTCTCTTTAAACGCAAATCAAAAACCATTTAAATGAAAGAGACGGTAAGCGGCCGTCATGAGAGGTTGCACTGTAATTTCAAAAAATTTATCAAAAGTTTAAAGTTAAATAATGCTAATCAAATTTAAAATAAGCGAGCCAGATATTTTATGGTACATCTTTAGCATGCATGGTATGACCGAGCACTTCTAAGTGACTCTGCTTACTGACTATTCAGCGATTTGCATTTTTTTAGATTAATGCATTATAACAAAAAACCGCAAGAATACTTATTTTGCTTAGAGTTTTTAGTAGAAATGGGAAAAATCAATTATTTCCGATAATTTTTAATTTTTTAGATTCCGGTCCGACGTACTGGATCCCCCATTTTAAATTTTAAAAATCAGGCAATAAATGTATAGTCAGTGCCTGTAAGAACCATCCAAAGTACTATTTAACCGGCTCAAAAAATATTTGAATAATAGAAAACATTGGAATCCCAGCATTTTCCCGGTTTTTGTGTCCGCCATTTTGTCTCCTAGCATCTTTTTCACATTAAATCATTTGGACATATTTCTTTATACCCTGTTCACTGCAAATTTATCAGTAAGAAGGTAAAGGAATCGCAAAAGAAAAATAATCCCTAATTGATTACATTTTTAATATTTTCACTACTTTCGGTCGCCATATTGGATCCTCCATCTCAAATTTTAATATCCCAAATGGTATGATTTTTAAGGAAAAATATTTTATGCACGATTTACGTAGGTTTTAGACCCATTGCTAAATGGGATCCCAGTCAAAATTAAAGTTTTATGAAAAAATTGCCTAAGAATTTTTCGGTTTCTTTTAAATAATCGATAAAATTTCAATAGAGGATGCATTTTTCCGACTTCTGTACTCCAGATTTCGAAAGATCTTGAAAAAATCTACATGAAATAGTAGGTCACATGATCTTTCTCTGACACTTTCACACTCTGCTATCGCGTTGAAAGTGTGGATGTCAAAACGTACAGATCCGACATTGATGGGTTAAATACCTCTTGAGTTCTATGCGGCGTAGCACCATCTTGCATAAAATAATAGTTCCTGCCTAATCCACGTTTCTTAGCCAAAGGAAAACATTTTGTAATAATCTAACTTAATGAAATTTTTATTATTAATCTTAGTATCTCTCAATACAGTTTTAAAGCTGCTGCAACTTTTCTTATTGAATCTGTTGGATTACAGTCTGTCAAGTATGAGCGTGGTCAACTTCACTGACAGGTAATAAAAGATTTTGCTCTGATTCCTTTGCGAGCCAATAGAGAAAAGCTTTGTCCTTGATGCATTGTTAACAAAAATTCAGTTGTCGTTGATCTCTTGAAAGAGAATCACGTTAAACGCCATGAGTGCTAAGTACGCGTCGCGCTACGAGGCTGTGTTCTTTTGCATCCACCTGAAAGGTCCCAAAATGTCGCAATCAGCGGCTGCTAAATATATGAGGAAGTTGAAGGCATTTGTACAGAAGTGAATACAACGATATAAAGTAGCTAAAAATGTCGATGATTTACCAGAACGTGGCTCGATAGGAAAAGTGAACAAAAAAGATGAAAAAAGAATAGTGAATCTGTTTTCACGGAATCCTGCTTAAACACTGCGGCAAGGACAAGCAAAATTAATGGCAAAAGGTTTAGATATATCCTACGAAACTATCTGAACCCATCTTCGTACTCATCATCTGAAATGGCGCAACACAATGAAGAAGCCTCTGTTGATTGAAAAACATGTGACAAAGCAACTCGCTTGGGCGCATGAGAATAGTGATAGAGATTTTGAAAATGTCATTTTTACTGATGAATGTTCTATATGGGCACGTTCTGTCCTCACGCGAGCCTGGTCAACTTCCACCAATAGGCTTGTTCAGCGGACCGTAAAACATGGAATAAAGGTGCATCTTTGGGGCTGCTTCTCAAAGCAGGGATTCGGCACTTTGCACCTCTTTACTGACAACCTAAATGCCGAGAAAATGATAAAAATCTACAAAAAGGCTTAACTGCCATCTGCCAAACGATGGTTCATCAGAAAAAATGAAGATTGGATTCTGCAGGAGGACAACGATCCTAAACACCGCAGCAAGCTCTGTACTCAGTGGAAGACTTAATCTAGCATCGTTACATTGGATTGGCCGTCGCAGTCGCCCGATGCAAACCCTATTGAAAATATGTGGGCATATATTGAACGAAAACTTTGTGGAAGACGTACATACACTTTGAAGCAGTTGTGTTACGAAATTCGTCAGATCTGGAGATCCTTGCCACTAGAATACGCCGTTAAATTAGTAGGAAGCATGCCTCGCAGATGCCAGGTAATTATCGACGCCGGTGGTGACTGGACACATTATTGACCAAATAGCATCATTGTTTGTAATGTGTACAATGTATATAGAAATATGAAAGTTTCATCAAATAAATTTTTTTATAAATTAACACGACCACGCTCTTACTTGACAGACTGTATTCTTGAAATGTTCTTCAACCTCGGCATCCTTATCTTTTGTTGTAGCTGTGTATAAAAAACCAGGAAGATCATAACGACGATCGTCAAGAGTATAATAATTGATGAAGTTATCAATTACTTTAAGAAAGAAGTAAAAAAAAATTTGAAAACTTTATTAAAAAATGCAGTCATACGATAAAGTCAAACATAATTTTTTTCATTATTACCGTCTAGGAGTATTTTGACTGGCTACTCTTTTAATTCCAAACTTAGTCCGAAAACCTCTATACACTTCAGTATAGTTTTAGCCTCTAGAATAAAAGCACTCGATGCGATACACCTTTTCTTCGTTCGTGAAGTCACTCATTTTAAAGTACATGTATTTCTCTTTACAGCGTCTCAATAGAAACTGACAACATTTTAGAATGTACCTACGTGGGCCCAGCCTTATACACTACAATAGAGGAGGAAAGAGATACATATACTTTAAGCAACTTCCCATTTGTCATCCTGTAGTAGTATTAGTGTGTGTACGCGCCCGCGAGACTACACGCGCGTAGTCTTCTAGTTGGCCGCGGGAGGCCGCGACCAACCTGCGAGTATAAAGGCCGGCTTACATGCCTTGCTACGTGAAAATAGCAAGGCTAGTGATGGGCACGCACGAGACAAAGAGTATTGGTGGACACAGCAGGGGGGAGTATTAGGATTAGACGCAACACTAAAACAATTACTCTGCAGCGATTTACCGCAAGATACGCATACAACGACTCCTAGGTTTTTATTAAAGGCACTGATACAGATATGGCACTTTGCAGGCATTAATAACTGTGTTTAGTAAAGAGAAATCACTGTAATTAAAGCGATTGAAAGTACTGTGTAGTGGAGTTGTAAGAGTTGTCACGGAGAGTCCGTCATCGGTCGTCGACGAAGAATGTAAATGTTGACATTCTTGCGCAACCGTCGCCAGGTTGCCGGCTTGTATAAGCCCTTTAGCCGCGAAAATGCGGACTTTCTGAAAAGCCGGCAACGTTCGGCAAGGAATTTCGGAAGCCGCAAGAGAAGGGGAGAGAAGAGCGAGCGCTACGGGCAGTTACGATGTGCTCTCCTGCGAGTGAGTTTCGCTGCACGCTCCTGCGAGGACGGTAGAGATAGATCCCGCGGTTGTACTTAGTTTTGTTCCTCTTTTTTTAGAGTGAGCGTCGCGAGTTGAGCCAAGGGTGAGGGTGTGCGAGAGAGAGAGAGTGAGGAATAAGTCTAGACAGCAGTGCGAGGGAGGAGAGGAGTAACGATGAAGAGGCTCAGCGTAGAGGTGAGACGGGGGATGAGGAGATTAATTGTCAGCGGGAGGCAACTGGAAATTGCCACCGCAACACCTAAAGCCGAGGGTAAGGCGGAGGCCGTCGGCGAGCAGACAAGCTCCTACCAAGGTCCAGCAGCCCTTCTCCGGAGGGAGAACAGCAAGTGCCAAGGGCAACGGCACGGAAGAGAGTAGCCGGGCGTTCAACGGCCAGCGGGCGAGTTACGTGAACACCAACGGTAAGAGTCCTCATTTTATCCGAGTAAAATAAGCGCATGAGAGAGAGAGCAAGGGTGTGTGGTATCGGGTCTGTGGTGAGGGTGGCGAAGAATTGCCACTTCCCTGCCCTGAGGAAGCGATAGGCCTGGAGAAACAGTCGTGGGCGGCCGGCCTGCATTGCGTTGCGCTAGAGTGAGAGAGAGAGAGAGAGAGGGGGAGGGCGTGAGAGAGCATAAAACATTTCATTTAATTTTTGTGCGAGGCACACAGGGCGCACATAGCTATTTTGGCTACGACGCGGTGCCCTCGTAACAAAGTTGATAAGAGATGTTATCAGCTTTGAGTCCAAAATTGAGAGTCAGGAGGCGTAGCAAAATTAAATTTGATACTTGAGGCGCTAGCTACCGGACTGTGGGCAAGTTAGTAGAGATTCTTTCAAGAAAAACAGAACGCTGCGTAATAGAAGTTTAATTACTCACTTCGGTGCGCATAAGTAGTGAGCAGCCTACGAGTTAAGACGATGTTTGCCGAAATTCCACGAATACGATGAGCTCGACTGACAAAATCCCTGCAAATTTGTGGCAAAGAAACTAACCTTCAAATGATAAGATAATAAATTATCACGGGATTACCGGGTAGTTCAATTAAACGATATAATTAATATATCAAAGGCAATGCTCGATAAAACCCTATCTCTGTAACAGAGTAAAAACTCGCAGGAAAGATTTTAAAAAATAGAACAATCAAGGCATGTTTGACTTAGATTGACTAGTCTTTATCTGCTTACTAAGGCAGAGATTGAGAGAAAGTGAGTATTATGTCTTTCAGTTGTTAAATTGATGGCTCTTTACGTAGGCAACATTGTTTGTTCAACTTTACTGTGAAACTCAACTCAAAAGTTATATAGAAGTACTCAAAATTTATTGTGAATTGAACATTGTCAGTTAAAATTACAGGATTCGCGTGAAGACTCTTATTGAAAACTTTCTTCATCGACGCGTAGTAACCAACGAGGTTATTGTGCAACGCGCACAAACGTTAAAGTGCGTATATAGTGACTACTCATTGAAATTAATATTTTCTCTTACTTATTGTCATACTTAATGTGTTGTTCCTTCCTTTTTTATATTACAAAAATTGATGGACTCGATTTACTCATCGTAAGTGTTCATATTGTATAAAAAGTCGTCAAGTTACAGAGAATCACTGGACTCTACTGTGACGTCATCGCTCATTGAGCTGTTATAGTACTACTCAACAGTCAGTTTTATATTGAATATTATCGCGTCACGCTACAGGACCCGAGTCTCAATGTAATTCAACCTGTTACACTAACTGTTTTATCCAATTATTATTAATTATTATATTTTCTTATCTAAGTTAATATTTTTATATTTTCAAAATAAAATAAAAAGCAAATAGTTATTGAAAATAAATATTTGAATAGAAAGTTAAAACGCAGAAGTAATTAAATAAAAGCATATTAATAAATATATAAAGATTCTTCATTAATGCATATAAAAAATAAATTAAATACACAAATATTAAGGTGTTAAGTTAAATGATAATTAACTTATTGATATAAAATAATTAATGTTGACAGCTCAGACCTATTATGAGTTAGTGTTCTTTCTAAAATTTGAATGTTAGAATCAATATTCACGGCTCAGACCTTTTATTTGAGTTAGTATTTTTGAATGTTTGAATATTTAAATTGAATTTTTAATTTTATTAAACTAGACAATTAAATCAGTCTTACATCTGTTTTTCCTTTAAAAAAAAAAATTTTTAATTTAAAATTCGTTTATTCGAAATAAACTGTATTTTGAAATTTAAGAAAATTTGAAATATGAATTAAAAACTAGATCTAGTAAAACTTAGAAAACCGAAATGTAGAAAAAAAATTAGATTTAATTTAATTCAATGAATTTAAATAAATAAACAAATTAAAATGAAGATGAATTGAAATAGAAATACATTGACTAAATTTCTAAGAGAATTCGAAATCAAGATATATTGATTAAAATTATAAAATAAAATTAAAATTCTGTTAAAATCTGTAACATAATCAAATCACATTAAAAAAGGCCCTACTTTAATGCGTATACAATAAAATTTAATGAATAATAATAGATTAAGAATAAAATAGATAATTTTTACAGATATAGAAATAGATGTAGACAAAGATATAGAAATAGATATAGACAAATATATAGAAATAGATATAGAAAGAACAAGATATCTCCATAAAGTCACAGGATTTGATGAATTACAATATTTTATTTTAAAATTCTAAGTGCAGACCAAGAGTCGTTCACAGAGATTATTTTAAAAGAATAAAATAGAGTAAATGCCTTGGAGGCTACAGAAGATGTACATATATAGAGGAGATTCAGTTACTCTCCTAAAGAAAACAGAGAGGACTTTCTATTTCTTAAGATCTGAACATCAATTAAAGAGATTCGATGCCAGTCTAAATAAAGAAGAGGCAAAATTGATTAATAAGTTCTGGCCCAAAAATAAACTTTATTCATTTGATTTAGTATATAAATCGGGCATCGTCACAAAAGGTTAAATATTATAACTGATTGAACAGCAAGGTAGATGGATACTAGCAGGCATTGACATGATAAAAGCAAAGCTAAGCTCATCGGCCGATAACAGTTCGGAAAGTTCGTTGGCTAATATAATAAAACACCTTTTTTTGGTAAAATTCGATGTTATTTTTTAATATAATTACCTTTGAAAGAGATACAACGATTATAGCGGTCATATAATTTTCCGATACCATTTATGTAGTACGATTCTTCTTTAGCCTCAAAATTTTTTTTTTTTTCCAGCGAGCATTCTTTTAAGGTCTGCTAACAGGAAAAAGTAACTGGAGGCAAGATCTGGAGAATACAGTGGATGGGAGAAGCAATCCGTAGCCTAATCCATACGAATATTGCCATCGTTTTCATTGATTTGTGACACGGTGTATTGTTTTGATAAAACAGCACTTTTTCCTTCTTCAAATGGGGCCGCTTTTTCGTAATTTCATCCCTTAAACGCTCCAACAATGCTATGTAATGATCGCTGTTGATGGTATAACCTTTTTGAGGTAATCGATGAATATTAAACCATGCGCATCCCAAAATACTGATGCTATAATCTTGCCAGCCAACTGTTGCGTCTTCCCACGCTTCGGATTCGGTTCATCGCATGCAGCCCACTCGGCTGACTATCGATTAGACTCTGGAGTGTAGTAATTAAATCATATTGCATTCATTGTCACATATAGTCTGAAAAATCGTGTTTGTTACGGTTGAATGTCGCTAAACATTGCTCCGAATCATCAATACGTTGTTCCTTTTCATCGATTGTGAGCTCGTGCAGTACCCACTTTGCACACAGCTTTCGCATGTCAAAACATTCATGCACGATATGTCCAACAAGTTTCTTTAATGTCTTTAGAGTCTCAGCTATCTCGATCAACTTCACTCCACGATCATTCAAAATAATTTCGTAAACTTCTTTGATGTTTTCGTCGGTAACGACTTCTTTCGGACGTCTACTGCGTGCATCGTCTTCGTCGCTCATTTCGCCTCGTTGAAATTTAGCAAACCACCTCTCAACGGTTGATTTCCCTGGTACAGAATCCGAATAATGTCTATCAAGCCGAGCCTTGGCTTCACAGTATTTCAAACGTATTAAAAAAAAATGCTTCATTAACATACGAAATTATTCTTTATCCGTTTTTTTCACCATAAGATAAGTTGCTTGACTCACAATGCTATATCTCACGAACCAATTGTCCGAAAGCTGCCAAATTTATACACGTATCGTTTGAAGGTTGATACTAACTAAAAATCATATGAATTTAATTATAGTAACGCCACCTATGTATCAGTCTACGAACCTTTGAGCCAAACTATTAAATCACTCGTTGCCACAACTGGATTCTGTTGAATCATCCGTAACATCTGCTAAGATGATTAATGAAATAGATGAGTCAAAGAAGCATCACGATGAAAATAACACTGACATTAAGAAGTCATCAAAGGATAAACCAATAGTAAAAAAAAATATAAAACTAAGTTCTCCTCGCATTACAACGAATTCTTTAGCTGTTCAACAAAATGCAAAAGAGGCTCCCTGCATAGAGCAAAACGGCTCAAAGAACTTGAGTGACAGGACAAGTAACTCCAATCCTGCTGAGGATCTTATTTAATAATTAATGAATAATTTAAATATTGGGAGTGTGAATAAGTTCTCGCCGTTTCACTGACAGATAGCGGTACAAAAATTTTGTGTGTATAATTCAAGATGATGATGCATCTATATTAAAGTTCTATAACCTATGTTTAGAATCAGTGCGTGCCTTTCCATTAACCTATAAAGAACATTTCTTTTTGTAGCGCAAAACATGTCAAATTTCGTGCCAAATGAACCGTTTTTGCGGAGAATTTTACTACACTTTTTTATTGAGAAGAAATCTGCAGCTGAAGCACACGGAATTCTTGTGTAAACCTATGGTGATCATGCTCTGACAAAAAGAACATGCAAAGATTAGTTTAACCCATTTAAAAATAGTGATTTTGATGTTCAAGATAGAGAACGCAGTGGTGCACCAAAAAAGTTTCAAGACGAAGAATTTGAAACATTACTTGCTGAAGATTAATTTCAGAAGCAATACGATGTTGCGAAATCATTGGGAGTTGATCGAAAAACAGTTTTGAAACGTCTGACAGCATTAGGAATGATACAAAAGGAACGATCTTGGCTGCCATACGAACTGAAGCCGAGAGACGTCAAACGGCATCTTGTCATGCGTGAGCAGCTGCTTCAACGACAAAAAAAAAAGGTTTCTCACATCGTATTGTGACTGGTGATGAGAAGTGGATAAACTACAGCAATTTCAAGCGTAAAAAATCGTGGGTTAAGCCCGGTAAAGCAGTAGTATCAACGCTAAAGCGGAATATCCACGGTTTCAAGCTCATGCTGTGCATTTGACGAGATTAGCTAGAGGCAGTGTATTACGAGCTGCTCTAACCCAACCAAACCATCATAGGAGATCTCTATCGACGACAATTGATGAATTTGAGCCAAGCATAGAAAGAAAAACGGCTGCTACATGAGCGAAGACACGATGAGGTGATTTTTCTACATAATAACGCTCGGCCGCATGTCGCGTCACCGGTCAAAACATACGTGGAACCGCTGAAATGGGAAGTCCTAACCCACCTGCTGTACTCTCCAGAAATTGCGCCTCCTGATTATTGTACTATTTATTTCGATTGATAACTGAAGGCCTGGCTGAGCAGCACTTCACTTCGTATGAAGAAACGTAAAAATGAAAATTCTATCACCATTTTTTGTCTGATGTTCTTGCCTTCATTTCATATTTCGCTGCCCTTTTCGTTGCTTTTAGGCTTGTTGTAATTTCCTTTGTTTTCTCCATTACTTAATAATCTGCTGTCGTTCCTTGTAATCCCAGTATCTACTTTAAATATTTCCTCTTTAACCTTTCTATCTCTATTCTTTTTTTCCATCCCCAGACTTCCTCTCCGTATAAATCTACCGATTCTACTAGTATACTTATATAAGGTGATTCTTCTGCTATATGAGTTTCTAAATATTTGTTCTCCTATCCCCCATGTTTTTCTTAGCTTTAGTAGTCATTATTATTTCTCGTTTCCTTTTGAGTTCTTTAATACGCTTATCACATATGCCATTTTTTTGGAATGAAACGTAAATATTTTATTTCTCTAAACTCCTCTATTTTCGTCTTTCGATTCCCTTTTAAACATAGAGGATCCTTTACCTTTTTTAAATACTACTACCTTTGATTTTTTCAGACTAATTTCTTAGTCTTTTAGCACTTTTCTAAATCTTTCCACCATGTATTTTAACTCTTCGTCACTTTTCGTTATCAATACAATATCGTCTGCATAACTAAAGGTTCACCCTCCTTTAGTGTATCCTTTAAGCCCTTCATATGTACATTAGATAATGTTGGGCTAAGTGGACACCCTTGTCTAACACCTGTTGTTATCCAAAATTTTGCCGATACTTGATTATTTACTCTTACCAGTTTTTGGTTTCCTCACAATTTTTCAAAATCCTGTTTCTTAATTTTGAGTTTCTTCCAAAGTAGTATTATTCAATAAATATATAAAAAAAAAATGACCGCTTATACTTGATTCACATTCGTATCTTCCTCCTTATTGTCTTCTGTAATACTATCTATCTCCTTCAGGCTTTCAACTACTCTTCTTTGTGTTCCATCTAACCTTTTTATAAAATGCTTTTTCCAGTCCTTCAGCTACGAGTATATACTTTTCTCTATGTTTTCTCTTGTATTTCCTTTTATGTTTGTATACTTCCAAACTCTGCTACTGATGTAATGGATTCTATTTTTTTTTTCTTCCTTCTTTTCATATTCACCTTTCTTTTTCTTACGCCATTCTTTGTACGCATTTTCTCTTTTAGATATTGCGTTCTTGATATTTGGTCATATAACACATCGTTCAATAAGTCCCGAGACTAACCCAGAGATGGGTAGTAGTAGTACTAAACTGGCCACGTTTCCATAGAGTGCGAACCTTAACATGAAACGTGTAAAAATTTTACGTCAATCGGATCACAGACAGCAGAGTTATCGAGGTTAGAGTAAAGTCACTTTGTAATTTGTTTAAAAAATGGAAAAAAGCGAGTTTCGCGTGTTGATAAAACATTGTTTTTTAATGAGTAAAAACACCGTAGAAGCCCAGCAATGGCTTAAAAAACATTACCCAGACTCCTCTCCATCCAAACCAACGATTTTTCGTTGGTATGCTGAGTTTAAACGTGGTCGTACGGACACAAACGATGCGGAACGTTTGGGTAGGCCATTGGAAGCCGTTACACAGGAAAATGTGAGTGAAGTGTTGAAAATTGTAATAAAAAATCGCAAAGTGAAGGTCCGTGAGATTGCAGAAATGACGCAGATATCATCTGGAAGCGTATTTACAATCCTTTATGAAAAATTGAGCATGAAAAAGGTTTTTTCCAAGTGGGTGCCGCGATTGCTTTCAGTGGAACCAAAACAGCAGCGAGTCGACGATTCAGAGAGCTGTTTATCGCTATTTACTCGCAATAAAAAGGATTTCCGGCGTCGATACGTGACCATGGATGAAACATGGATACATCATTTTACTCTGGAGTCGAATCGGCAATCATCTGAGTGGCGCATGGCTGGCGAAAGCCGCCCAAAGCGTCCAAAAACGCAGCAGTCTGCCGGCAAAGTCATGGCGTCTGTTTTTTGGGATACACATGGCGTGATTTTCATTGACTACCTGTAAAAAGGTAGATCGATCAACAGAGATTATTATATTGACTTGTTGGTACGTTTGAAGGAGGAGATCGCAGCAAAATGACCGCACATGAAGAAGAAAAAAATCCTTTTTCACCAAGACAATGCACCATGCCACAAGTCCATGAAAACAATGGCAAAATTAAACGAATTGGGCTTTGATTTGCCTCCCCACCCCCCGTATTTGCCAGATTTAGCCCCCAGCGACTACTGGCTCTTTGCTGATCTCAAAAAAATGCTCCAGAGAAAAAAATTTGGCTCGAATGAGGAGGTCATTGCCGAAACTGAAGCCTATTTTGAAGCAAAGGATAAATCCTTCTATAAACATGGTATAGAAATGTTAGAAAGGCGTTGGAAAGATTGTATCACTCTAAAAGGAGATTATATTGATGAATAAAAATGATTTTTGAAAAAAAATGTTGTTTTCGTTGTTAGTCTCGGGACTTATTGAACGATGTGTTATATGTATATAGTAAATAACATATCTTTTTGAGCGCATTTATTTGAAACTATGCACGTAAATAAATGCTCCACGGTTTTAAAATTAATTTTTAAATGTAGAAAAGCCTTTTAATAACTAAAATAGTATTATCGAATTTCAAATATAAATATTATAATTTTTTTATTACTAACAACTAGGATTAACGAAAATTACTACGTTTTTATAAAAGCGCTTTACTCACATATAATTTTTTTTGTGTATTACTATAAAAATCATCATTCTTAAATACTAAATAACACCTAAGATTTCTGTTTTAATATTCTTTTTTTTTCGTTTCTTTTTGAATGTGATATTTCTAAATATGAAATTGTTTAAAAACTAATTAGAATTGATAAGTTTCTAATAAGAATGATACTTTTTATTTTACTTTCAAGGCTTAAATTAAATTATAGAATCAACTTCAAACAATGAAATTAAAATCATTAGTCATTTCTATAATTGTCTAGATTTTATGCAATAATAATGTTTAGGTTAAATTATTTATCATCGAAGTAAATTTTATACTAAAATATGAATTGCTTAATACTTACTTTGGTATTAATGATAAATTTGACAAAAATCGTAACAAGTGTTATTATTTCTTAAATAATAGACAATTATAAAAATATATATTTAAGTTAAATTCTTTATTGAAAATATAGTTAGTTATGTAATAGTAACGTGAAAATAGGACTTAAAACCCGAAGCATCAAGATCAAATGCGAATGACCAACAAAATAAAAAAATTTTAATAATAATAATAAAAAAAAAAAAAAACATAATAACTGTAATAAAATATTTAAAAAATTGTAACTATAGTTAAAATGAAGCTACGAACTTGATTCTTTTTCGTAGCATAGTTCAAATTTTACGTAAATTAATATTATAATAAAATATTGTAAAATTAAACAATGCTTATATTAGTTTTTAAGTTTATAATACGAGGTGTGATCAAAAAATAAGGTGACTTTTCATTTTTTATAAAAAATATTTATTTATTCATTTAAAATTATGTTATTTCCTTTAAAATAATTCCCCTCTGATACAATGCACATGTGCAACCCCTTTTACAATCGTCAAAACACTTCTGAAATGCACTTTTGGGTATTGCCTTAAGCTCCTTCAACGATGCAGCCTCAATCTCCTCAATCGTCGCAAATCTTTGTCCTTTCATGGGCCTTTTCAATTTTGGGAAGAGGAAAAAATCGCAGGGGCCAAGTCCGGTAAATACGTTGACTGAGGCAGGTAGAATTAGTCTGAGTTTCGGCTAACTACCTTTTACCCAGAAACACTTGATAGATCCTATCCAGAGCGACGTAGCTGGCCTGAGTTTTGGCCTAGACGTCTGCTTACTCCTAAAAAATACCACCTTTCCCATAAAAAATAAAAAGGGAAAAATCCACAGTTCCTTCATTGCCATCCTGAGTCCATAAGCTTAGCTGCTTACGCTCAAAACGGCGAGTCTTGGTTGTGTTGCGTCAATCAACACAACTTAACGTCACCCCGACGTCACACTAATTTAAATAGGTTCATAATAATAAATAAGTTTTTAATCAATTGAACTAGTAAGATACACACTCGTACAAGAAATAATATTTTATTTTGTAAAAATACAAACATTAAAAACAAGTATACAGTATGTAGATGTTAAATGTATACTGTAATACATGATGACATTGCGCGTTATATTCAATAGAACGTCTTTTTAGGCATGACTGAGTACATAGCTTCCTACATAAAATGTGTAATGCTTGCAATAATGATACAAGTTTACACTTGTGGAAAAAAACCAAAAGACTTTGACCAACATTATAACTCACACACGGATGGAGAGTCGAGTAAGTCAATTCTTTTCAGTGTGCACACAATCGAAGAAACGTTTATAAAATCAATAAACAATAGAAATATATTTAGGAGAGTTGCAATTTTCTTTAATCGTGCTGGTGAGGCTCCACGAATCTGGAAGAGTCATGCTGGCGCTGGTCAAGCAAAATTTCTCACATTGGCTCCACAAGGGAATCATCGTAATAACTCTGGAGGAGGTCCTCCTGGCAGTTGTTACTGGATAGCCTTAGGCTACTCATATAAATTTTAGCTAAGTGTTTCAATTTTTTGTTTACTATAGTCTTAAAATTTTCTACTAGTTGAATTTAATAATTTTTTTCAACATGATTAAAAAACTTAGTTAATTTTTAAGATCTTGTTTAAATTAGTTAATGAATTTCAGAGATTCAATTTTAATCTTTAATTACATTTCCAAATAGTTTTATTAAAGTGGATCATTATCTTTTTTTATCGAAAATATAAATATTATTGTTGTCCCGTAGTCGTGGGCAAGCGAGTGGTGGAAACATTACGGATTATATTTATAAGTTCGGATAATTCCGGTTCACGATACGCGAGCGGGCCTATATGGAACGGGTTAGTGATGTCCCGAATAAAAATAAATATTAAAATTTCATATGTGCATTTTCCCCTGCACGTAACAGGAATTAATACAGGAAAAGAGAAAGTATTAATTTACGGATTCTGTCTTCTGTTACTTCCGCACGATAAATTAGATTACTTTGTTAACGCGGTAACTCGTTTAAAAAAAGCATACTTTACGCGACCGATAAAATAGCAATGAAAAGGTGACTAGAGTTATTGACTCAAGTGAAAAGATATAGTTGCTAGCCACTTCAAGTTCAAATACCTTAACTGAACTGGCGTAACTAGACACCTCAGTAATTACTAAGGGATGGTAATCCATACCGTAATCACCCCTATTGCTTTCATGAAACTCTTAACCCTTTTTTTTTTATACGTAAAAACCAGATGTGGCGATTCTTTATAACCTCACGAAAGGAACGCTATAAAAATCGTCACTGAAGTAAAAGAATATTAAACATATGCTCATTCTAGGAAAACCATTTATTTCGGACCACTCGCGATATTTTCCGAAGTTGCCAATACCCTTTACAAAAATATTTGATATTTCATTTAAGATAGTTGCAAGCTGAAAATACTCTCAATTTTGAGTCGATGACCAAATGCGACATCTATTTCTATTTAATTGTGAAAGCGGATTAACCCCTCACATTTGTTAAGAATTTATTCTTAAACACTCATGTAAGCAATGTATTTTAGAATTTTTATAATCTAAGCGATAACTATCACATTGTACGCGGGGATGAATATAAGCTGCCTTGCGCTTTTCACCACTCCGCCGTAAGTCCTTACCCCCGAAAACTCTTCTCAGAGTACATAAAACCCGGAAAATTCGGCAAAGAATCATCCTGTGCTACAGTTTCACACCACAAGCATCAATTTTGTAGTTAAACTCTTGTAACAGTACCAATATTCATTGAATTTGTGATTTAAAAATATCCAATTTATTTTTCTTTTTGTTCCAAGGAGCCTTAACGGGCATCCTTTCACCTCATACGACTTGGCTATCTAAAAAGTAGCAGAAGTAAGTTACAAAAAAAATAATATCAACTTAAACTTATTTCAAGTAGAGTAGTACGACTTGGTTTCTAACTATTGCATTTTCCAAATCTCAAGTCTCAACTCGCATATTCAGTAAATTTGTTTAAACCATCATATGATAAACTTAGTGAAGCTTGGCCTGATAATACGGGCCAGAGACTTAAGTTTTATCAAGTCAACACTTCCATCTAGCACTTCATTCATAATATTTCCAAGCCTTCCAGACGATAACCCAAGTAAAGAACACAAGAATTCTGCTAATCAGTTGTCAATTTTGTCTTTCCTGCTGAGAAATTCCTAATTTCCAATAGTACTATTTAATAATACTTAGGGTAACTTGACCTTATAGTATAGGCCGGACACTCAAATCATATCTATTATTTTAAAATTCCTGTTTCTTCACACTCACAATTTTTCCAATTTCACTATTTAATATTTAATTTAATATTATTAAGCGAAGTTGGTTTGGTAAAACAATCCGGGCCTTTAGTTTATTCTCACTGTATTATCCTATCTTTCATACCTGAAAGAAATTTGGTGGATTTTAGCTTAATGATAAGATCCGGGCCCTGAGCTAATCTTCTATGCCTTTTCGAACTACACCTTTGTAGTTATATAATTATTGACCCTTAGTATTAAAATTACATTTAAGATACATAGGAATCGATACTGTATCTATAAACATAATTTAAGGGCAAATTACAACTTAACCGTTGGCGGAGGTTAGATTAGTCACCTACTCTACCTTCTTTGCACTACACTCAACGAATTAATTTTGGATATTTACTATTCTTCCTTATAAAAGCTCGCCATAGCAATATGGTTAATAACCTTGGCCAAAAAATAAGCCTAAAAATACATTGTTTCTTTCGTTCGTTCGCATAGAAAAGTAGAAGATCACAAGAGCAGTCCCAAAAGTACCCGACCCGACAAAGAAAACAGTAAAAAAATTGCGAAAATGTTTTTTATTTTTCAACATATTCTCCTTTCAGTTTGATACACTTTTCCCAACGATGTTTAATAGCTTCAATACCCGCTTTATAGTAGGAACCGTTAAGCTCCTCAAAATACCTATTAACCGCAGATTCTACCTCTTCATTGTTGGCAAATCTTTTGCCGCCTAGCCATTTTTCAAATTCGGAAAAAGAAAATAATCCAAGGGAGCCAGATCTGGCGAATAGGGTGCGTGAGAAAGCAATTAGAACTTTAACTCATTGATTTTAGCCATCGCAATGACGCACGTGTGGACTGGTGCGTTGTCGTGATGAAACAACACTTTTTTTTTCGTCAGATGGGGCCGTTTTTTCTTGATTTCATCACTCAAACGCTGCAATAAGACTGCATAATATGCGCCGTTGATTGTTTTTCCTTTTTTGAGATAATCAATAAATATTATTCCACGCGCATCCCAGAAAACGGATGCCATGACCTTGCCAGCTGACTGAACTGTCTTTGCTTTCTTTGGAGCTGGTACTCCCTTTTTAGTCCACTGCTTCGACTGCTCCTTGGTCTCAGGTGTAAAATGATGGACCCATGTTTTGTCCATGGTTATGAATCGACGCAAAAACTCGGCTTAATTGCTGCGAAACATTGTCAAACACTTGATGGAAACATCCTCACGTTGCTGTTTGTGCTCCATTGTGAGCAAACGCGGCACCCATCTTGCGCACAGCATTCTCATGTCCAAATTTTCGGTCAAAATGGGATGCATAGCACTTTTTGAAATGCCTGCCATGTCTGGTATCTCGCGCACTTTTAGTCGACGGTTATCCAATACCATTTTGTGGATTTTCTTCACATTTTCTGACGTAGTGACCTCACTTGGTCGACCACTGCGGTGTTTATCTTGGCAGCTCGTACGACCTCGCTTAAACTCAGCTACCCAATATTTGACTGTTGTAAACGAAGGAGCAGACTCCCATAGAGTAGAATCCAACTTGGCTTTGATATCGGTTGGACTTAGACCTTTCAAATGGAAGTATCGTATCACATAACGATGCCCGATTTTTTCCATATTTACAAATTCACTAAGAGCGTTTACTTTAAATGTCTGTAAAAAAAATAATAATAAACGTACCGTTATGAATTTTTCACATTAAGTTGTTAAAAGGTTGTATTGTCAATCGCAGTAATTGTTTTTTTAAAACTACCTGTATTTATAAGTCAGGTCGGTTACTTTTGGGACTACCCTCGTATTATAATAATCCAAAACTTTAGACGTAACACTTGCAATAGTTTTCAAATGATTTTAAATTATTTCTTGCAATCTTTTGTGAATTAATTTTTTTTTTATTCTTGTAATATTCCTGAAAAGTTGCTAGAATATTTTTTATATTATTTTATGAATTGTTTTAGAATTAATTAAGTTTTTTCTTTAGAGTTATTTTTGAATAAATTCAATGGATTATTTCACAAATTATTTTAGCAAATACATTCATGCTGTGTGCATTATTGTATACATTATATACATAGTAATGCATTATTGTATACTATGTTTTTTTATCAATAAAGTTATACATCAAATTGTAGTAAATATTAACCTTATGTTAAATTAATATATTTTATGGTAAACAAAATAGATTATCGTTATATTTATTATTATATCACGCAATATTTAAATATATTTAAGATAATTTTATATTACAAATAATTATATCAAGATATATTACATAAACATTTAGAATAGAATTATTTTTATAGATGTATATTTACAATAACTTTTAATTTCCCATAATTATATTCGAAGGTGGTCCCAGAACTACCAGACCTGACGTACTTGTATAGATGGCTGTTACTAGTTAAAAGAAATTTCTATAGTAGAAAAAACCAATCTTATAAAGCTTTAGTTTTAAGTTTAATAAAGCTAATTTGTGTAGTATTTGTTTAGTAGTTATTAAGAGTGAACGCTCTTAGTGGACTTGTAAACGTGGAAAAATTTGATTATTGTTATGTGATACAATACTTCCATTTGAAGGTCTCACAATCTGTCCAACACATATCAAAGCCGAACTAAATTCTACTCTGGTAGAGTCTGCTTCTTCGTTTACAACAGTAAAATATTAGGTGCAGAGTTTTAACGAAACCGTACGAGCTACCAAGATGAACAACGCAATGGTCGACCGAATGAGGTGATCACGCCAGAAATAGTGAAAAAAATCCACAAAACAATATTGGATGACCGTCGATTAAAAGAACGCAAGCTAGCAGATATGGTAGGCATTTCAAAAAGCACATCGTATATTGACTGAAAATTTGGACATGAGTATGCTGTGCGCAAGATGGGTGCCATATTTGCTCACTATGGAACGGAAACAGCGTTATAAGGATGTTTCAATCGAGGATTTAGCGCTGATTCACAGCAATGAAGTCGAATTTTTTCGTTGATTCATAACCATGGATAAAACATGAATACTACTGTGATCAAAAAGTAAGGTGAAATTGTCATTTAAAACTCCTGGGCATTAGGGAATAAGGTAAATTTTTTTTCCTAGGTTGGTAGGACTGTCTATAACATTTGCCAGGCATCTGTTTGTCAAAAGGTTTAATTATCTTCAAGTTACACGTGTTTTTGTAAACAAACAAAAGTGAATTTTTCGATTTTCACAATGGGTGATTTTGTTGAGCAAAGAACTTGCATCAAATTTTGTTTGCGGAACGAATATTCTTGTGCGGATACGTTGAAAATGTTGCATAAGGCCTTTGGTGATCAAACTATGGCACAAAAAAACGTTTATAAGTGGTACAACGAGTTAAAAGTGGGCCGAGAACGCGTTGAAGACGAACCGCGCTCTGGACGACCATCAACGTCTACCGATGAGGGCCACGTCCAAAAAATCAAAGATTTGGTGCTTGGAAATCATCGATTGACAATTAGAGACCTCGCTGATAGTGTTGGAATATCATTTGGCTCAGCCCAAACCATTTTAAAAGATGTTTTGTGTCTCAAACGCGTCAAGTCTCGATTGGTGCCAAAATCGCTCAATTTTTTTGAAAAAAAGCGTCGCGTTGATGTGTGTGAAACTTTGCTGTCTGACTATCAGCACCACTTGAAATACATCATTACTGGGGACGAGACTTGGATTTTCGCACACGACCCTGAAACCACTGACCAATTCAGCGATTATCGTGCAAAAGGTGAAGCAAGACCGAGAAGACCACGGCAAAGTTGATCGAAAATCAAGGTCATGTTGACAGTTTTCTTTGATTATCGTGGTGTGGTGCACCATGGATTCCTTCCGCCGGGCCAAACTATCAACAAAAAATATTATTTAAGCGTTATGCGTCGTTTGCGTGAAGCTATTCGTCTAAAACGGCCGGAATTATGGGCAAACAACTCTTGGTTCCATCATCACGATAATGCACCATGTCATACTGCATTGGTTCTTCGCGACTTTTTTGCCAAAAACTCGACTCATGTCGTTCCGCAACCACCGTATTTGCCTAATTTGGTTCCGCGCGACTTCTGGCTATTCAGCAAACTCGAAAGGCCAATGCGGGGACGCCGTTTTGACACGATTGAGGAGATAAAAACCGAATCGAAGAAGGTCTTGAAGGCTATACCGGAAAAAGACTATTCCGACTGTTTCGAGGACTGGAAAAAGCGTTGGCAAAAGTGCGTTTTATCGGTCGGGAATTACTTTGAAGGGGATGAAATTGATTTGGAATAATAAATAAAGAATTTACATTTTATAAACAAATTTACCTGACTTTTTGATTACAGTAGTACATCAATTTACTTGAGACAAAGGTACAGTCAAAACAATGGACTGGAAAGGAAGAATCGGCTCTAAAGAAGGTGAAGATAGTTCCATCTGCAGCCAAAGTCGTGGCGTCTATTTTTTGGATGCGCGTGAGATAATTTTCATTGATTATCTTTAAACAGGAAAAATAATCAACCATTAGTATTATGCAAACTTATTGCAACGTTTAAGTGATAAAATCAAGAAAAAACGGCTGTATTTGGCTAGAAGGAAAGTGTTGTTTTATCCAGACAATCTACCAACTCATACATTTGTTATCTCAATGGCCAAAATCAACGAGTTAAAGTTCGAATTACTTCCTCATGCTCCCTCTTTTCCACATTTAGCTTCCTTCAATTATTGTCTGTTTTTAAACTCAAAAAAATGGTTCGCTGGTCAAAGATTTGCCAACAATGAAGAGGTGAAATTAGCGGGTAATGGCTCTTTTGAGAAGCGCGATGAGTTTTACTGTAAACAGAGTATTGAAGCTATCAAACATTGTTGGAAAAAATGTATCAAACTGTAAGAAGACTATGTTAAGAAATAAAGATTTTTTACCAAAAGTTTTGTATTTTCCTTGTTAAGTTGCATACTTCTGGAACCACCTTTGTATAATATAATTTTATATCAAATTAAGCTATATTATTTATACAAATAATAGATTAAGGTTATATTTCAACATATTCAAACTTATTTTATATAAAACGTTTTATACGAAATTTCATACGAAAATTTTATATAATAACAAATTAGATTTAAGTTTTATTCAAGTTAGTATTATAAAATCAAATGACAATACAAATGAGCTTACGTTTTAACATTGTTAAAAATAATTTCTAATTACGTTTGATTCTATTTAATTATAGTCAAAATAGTTTCGCATGATATTTAAATTAATTATCATTGAAATAGCTTATGTTATGCGAATTATATTTAGAATAATTATTACCAGTAATGTTAAGATGTTTTTATATTTACGCTTTATAGTTCCATATGAATAATAGCTTATGTATTAATAATATTTTTAAGTTAATATTATGTATACAGCGATATTTTATAATCTTATTATAATAACTGTTAGCATTATTATGATCGATGAGAGAGACACATGTGGAGACATCTCTTAGCTCGTCACAGATTCCAACGCGCCCTCTTTACGTAAAATTGCACCGCCCACATAAGGGTAATCGATCACTTAAAACAAGCCCTTTCGGACTTCACCCGCTTGCCAATCAAAGCAGATGAGGAAAGAGTGGAAAGGCCCTCTCTTCTCCTTCTTCTCTTCTCCGTTTATTTTTCAACTTCCTTTTTTCCTACATTCTTTCTCTCTTTTCACTTTTCAACTTTTTCTTATTTCTTTGAAATTTTTTCTTATTCTTCCTACCTACTTCCTCCCTGTTTCCTCCTGCTTCCTTAGTGGGATATTTTATCATCTAAAGGCGAGGTAATGAGCCGAATCACCAAACAGCAGATAGAAAGTCAGGACTCGTGTCTTTAAGATAAAGACCTCAACATTATTCTCAACTTACAACATTAACTTCAGCATTTTAAAATTTCAATTTCATGTTCTGAAATCCAAGTTCTTATTTCGCAAATCTCAAGCATCAGCATCAGAATTTAATATTCGATAGATATTAGCAATCGCCCGCGTAAAGAAAGGCCAAAAATCTTTGGAGACTTTGAATTGGAGAGATTGCCGATCCATACCAAATAGAAAATAAGCTTGCTTCAGTATTAGGAGTTACAGTCTGTCAAGTAAGAGCGTGGTCGACTCCACTGACAAGTAATGAAAAACTTTGCTCTAATTCTTCCGCAAGCCGATAGAAGATAGCTTTGTCCTTGATGCATTGTTAACAAAGATTCAGTTGTCGTTGATCTTTTGAGAGAGAATCACGTTAAACGCCATGAGTGCTAAGTACGCGTCGTGCTAGGAGACTGTGTTCCTTTGCATCTACCCGAAAGGTCCCAAAATGTTGCAATCAGCGGCTGCTAAATATATGAGAAAGTCAAAGGCATTTGTACAGAAGTGGATACAGCGATATAAAGTAGCTAAAAATGTCGATGATTTACCAGAACGTGGCTCGATAGGAAAAGTGAACAAAAAAGATTAAAAAAGAATAGTGAATCTGTTGTCGCGGAATCCTGCTTTAACACTGCGGCAAGGACAAGCAAAATTAATGGCAAAAGGTTTAGATATATCCTACGGAACTATCCGAACCCATCTTCGTACTCATCATCTGAAATATCGCAACACAATGAAGAAGCCTCTGTTGACTGAAAAACATGTGACAAAGCAAATCGCTTGGGCACATGAGAAT
This sequence comes from Chalcis sispes, assembly GCA_949987625.1. Lineage (NCBI taxonomy): Eukaryota > Metazoa > Arthropoda > Insecta > Hymenoptera > Chalcididae > Chalcis > Chalcis sispes. The sequence goes on along the minus strand of OX465095.1, from coordinate 38,517,929 downwards.
ATTGATAGAGATTTTGAAAATGTCATTTTTACTGATGAATGTTCTATATGGGCACGTTCTGTCCTCACGCGAGCCTGGTCAACTTTCACCAATAGGCTTGTTCAGCGGACCGTAAAACATGGAATAAAGGTGCATCTTTGGGGCTGCTTCTCAAAGCAGGGATTCGGCACTTTGCACCTCTTTACTGACAACCTTAATGCCGAGAAAATGATAAAAATCTACAAAAAGGCTTTACTGCCATCTGCCAAACGATGGTTTATCACAAAAAATGAAGATTGGATTCTGCAGGACGACAACGATCCTAAACACCGCAGCAAGCTCTGTACTCAGTGGAAGACTCAATCTGGCATCGTTACATTGGATTGGCCGTCGCAGTCGCCCGATGCAAACCCTATTGAAAATGTGTGGGCATATATTAAACGGAAGCTTCGTGGAAGACGCACATACATTTTGAAGCAGTTGTCTTACGAAATTTGTTGGATCTGGAGATCCTTGCCACTAGAATACGCCGTCAAATTAGTAGAAAGCATGCCTCGGAGATGCCAGGCAATTATCGACGCCGGTGGTGACTGGACACATTATTGACCGAATTGCATCATTATTTGTAATGTGTACAATGTATATATAAATATGAAAGTTTCATCAAATAAATTTTTTTATAAATTAACACGACCACGCTCTTACTTGACTATACTTACTTACTTACTACTTTAATACTAGAATATAATATTCTTTATTATAAAATAAAAAACTTAGGTTTCTTATAATTTGAAGACAAAGGACGCTGAGCGTCATTTTTTTGCTTGTTAACAATTGCTCCAGCAACAAAAAAAGGAAGGGTTTTCTTTATCGCATCATGAGAGATGATGAAAAATGGATTTATTACAGTAATTAAAAAAAAAAGAAAATCATGAGGACTGCCCGGTCATGCTTCTACGCCGTTGGCTCAGCCCAATATTCACGCTATAAAGGTTATGATGCGTATTTGGTGGGACCAGGATGGTGCTATTGATTATGAGCTATTAAAACCAAACGAAACCATCATTGGGAAACGGTATCAAATTTAATTGATGCGATGAACCATGCACTATGCGAAAAATGGTCACAATACGAGCCAAGGCACAAAAAAGTGATTCTACTGCATGACAACGCTCGGCCTCACGTTGCTGGACCCGTTAAAACCTACTTGGAAACGCTTAAATGGGAAGTTTTGCTTCACCTGCCATATTTCTTAGATATTGCGCACTCCGATTATCACTTGTTCTGTTCGATGACACATAGTCTGGCGGATCAGCAATTTCGCTCATATAAAGATATCGAAAAATTGGTGGATAGCTTCCATTGACGAACACTTTTACCGTAACGGTATTCGAGCTTTGTCAGAAAGATAGGAAAAAGTGGTTGTAAAGTCAAATGACACGAATTGAGCACATGCATGCCACCGTTGATAAGTGCTCGAGAGAAGTTGTCGCCTGCAGTCTTGGCGCGGAAACAATTTGAATTCAAATTCAATTAGTAAATAACAAGTTGGTTAAAAATTAAGTTGAAAATGGACAATCAAAGTGAGCATTATCGGCATATTTTATTGTTTTATTTCCGAAAAGGCAAAAATGCGATGCAAGCTCAGAAGAAATTGTGTGAAGTTTATAGTGAGGACTGCCTTACTGAACGCCAGTGTCAGTGTTGGTTTGCTCGCTTTCGTTCTGGAAATTTTAATGTGCAAGATGCACCACATACTGGTCGTCCAACCACTACTAATGACGACAAAATAAAGGCGTTAATCGAAACTAACTGGCATATGACAACTCGAGAGAGCAGAGAAGCTTGGCATACCAACTTAGCAGTGCATACAATCGACGTGCAAGAAGCTGCGCCAATCCAGCAGCATGTGCGCAGATATTCGCCGAAGATGCTGCAAGTGGTATACGATGAGATCGATCGCATGCTTGCCGAAGGTATCATTGAGCCGTCCGACAGCCCGTGGTGCAGCTGTCCGGTAATAGCACCAAAGGCCAATGGAAAGTGGCGTTTCTGCATTGACTACCGGCGCATCAATGCTGTCACTAAACGCTCCGCTTATCCCCTCCGCAACGTGGACGATATTTTAGACAAGCTTAGATCGGCTCGCTACATCTCTAAGCTCGATCTCAGTCAAGCGTATCACCAATTCCCGCTCGACACCGCAAGCAAAGAAATCACCGCTTTCTGGATCCCTGGACGCGGACTTTATCAATTCACGCGTATGCCGTACGGTTTAACGAACGCCCCCGCAACGTTTCAGCGAATAATGGACCGCCTTATTAAGCCGCAGTGGGAACCGCACGTCTTCCCCTGCTTGGACGACGTGATTATCGTCACTTCTACGTTCCAAGAACACTTGCAGTGGCTGGAACGAGTGCTCGCGGCATTCAAAGCGGGCAATTTGCAATTAAATCGAGAAAAATCGAAGTTCTGCTGCGCTGAAGTTCGTTACTTAGGTTACGTCGTGAACGCAGAAGGCTTGAAGCCTGACGACGATAAGATAAAGTTGATTGTTGAGTACCCCGCACCTACAAACGTGCGCCAGCTAAGACGATTTTTAGGCATGGTAGCATGGTATTCGCGTTTCATCGATAATCTGACAGCATATAAAGCACCGCTCACACAACTTATGCGGAAAGGCATTCGTTGGCATTGGAATAAAGAGCAACAGCTCGCCTTTGCGCAAATGAAGCAAGCTTTAACGCAAGCGCCTGTGCTAGCTCGCCCGGATCTCACCCGCCCGTTTACGCTGCGAACGGACGCGAGTGATTACGCCATCGCAGGCGTTTTAACACAAGAGGTTGACGGACACGAGCACCCGATCTATTTTGTAAGCCGTGTTCTGTCTAAAGCCAAGCGCAACTATTCCGTGACGGAAAAGGAGTGCTTGGCGGTGCTCTAGTCCGTCGAACGGCTAAAAGGTTACCTCCAAGGGGAGGAGTTTACGGTGATTACCGATCACCATAGCCTCTTGTGGTTACATAATTTGAAGGATCCCGCAGGCCGCTTAGGGCGATAGAACACGATGCTGCAACAATATTTCATTAAATTTGTGCATCGTAAAGGCGCGTTGCATCAAGTGCCGAACGCACGCTCCGGTGCGCTCGAGAATAACGTAGAAGCCGCCGCTGTGGCTCCGTCCGCGCACACGGACGATAAATGGTACCAACGACGCTTGCTAGCTGCCCGCACTCGCTCGCACATCTTCCCCGATTGGCGTGTTGACAACGAGCTGTTATACGTGCACCGGCCGAGTCAGCTGATTGGCCCGTTAGTGCCGGATCTCGATGCGTGGAAGCTCGTATTACCGCAGGGCGACCGCGCCAAAGTATTGTTTGAAGCGCACAATACACCGCAGGCGGGCCATCTCGGTGTCGAGAAAACGTATGCGTGGCTCGCCACCTACTATTATTGGCCTGGCATTTACAATGATACGTGTCGCTACGTACGCGCTTGCCAAGAGTGCCAAGCGCACAAGGTATCGCAGCAAGCACCAGCTAGCTTGATGGGGGAGCGATACATTGATGGACCGTGGACAGTAGTTGCCGCGGACGTGATCGGGCCAAAACCACCGTCAAAACGAGGGCACCGCTATGCGATAGTGTTTGAGGATCTTTTTTCGCGCTGTGTCGAAATCCGCGCGTTACGGAAAGCCGATGCAAAAAGTGTAATGCAGGCGTTCGACGATTTAATAATAAACCGATAGGGCTGTCCCAAGGTCTTGCTTACGGACAATGGGACTAAATTTGCGAACAAAATGGTAACCGAGCGGCTGCAGTAGTACGGGGTGACGCAGTCCACCATTCCTCCGTAACATGCGCAGGCCAACCCCGTAGAACGCGTTAATCGAAATTTGCGTATGATGTTTAATAGCTTTTCCAGCGAAGGCCACCGCGAATGGGATATGCATCTTAATGAATTCGCCTTCGCGCTTAACAGTATGGTTCATTCGTCGACTAAATTCTCCCCAGCGTTCCTCAATTTCGGCCGTAACCTGCAACCTTGCATGATTCTTTGCAAACATCTTAAACATCTCGCCCCTGTACGGCCGCCCGAAGCAGAACAATGGCTCGAACGTGTAACTTGCTTGCCCGCAGTGCATGATCTAGTAAAGCGGCACATCGAGCAAGCGACTGCGAAACAGTCCGCGCATTACAACCGCCGTCGGCGCGATGTTACAGTCTGTCAAGTAAGAGCGTGGTCGTCTTAATTTATAAAAAAATTCATTTGATGAAACTTTTATATTTATATATACATTGTACACATTACAAACAATGATGCAATTTGGTCAATAATGTGTCCAGTCACCACCAGCGTCGATAATTGCCTGGCATCTCCGAGGCATGCTTTCTACTAATTTGACGGCGTATTCCTGTGGCAAGGATCTCTAGATCCGACGAATTTCGTAAGACAACTGCTTTAAAGTGTATGTGCGTCTTCCACGAAGCTTCCGTTTAATATATGCCCACACGTTTCCAATAGGGTTTGCATCGGGCAAATGCGACGGCCAATCCAATGTAACGATGCCAGATTGAGTCTTCCACTGAGTACAGAGCTTGCTGCGGTGTTTAGGGTCGTTGTCCTCCTGCAGAATCCAATCTTCATTTTTAGTGATGAACCATCGTTTGGCAGATGGCAGTAAAGCCTTTTTGTAGATTTTTATCATTTTTTTGGCATTGAGGTTGTCAGTAAAGAGGTGCAAAGTGCCGAATCCCTGCTTTGAGAAGCAGCCCCAAAGATGAACCTTTATTCAATGTTTTACGGTCCGCTGAACAAGCCTATTGGTGGAAGTTGACCAGGCTCGCGTGAGGACAGAACGTGCCTATATAGAACATTCATCAGTGAAAATGACATTTTCAAAATCTCTATCAATATTCTCATGCGCCTAAGCGAGTCGCTTTGTCACATGTTTTTCAGTCAACAGAGGCTTCTTCATTGTGTTGCGCCATTTCAGATGATGAGTACGAAGATGGGTTCGGATAGTTTCGTAGGATATATCTAAACCTTTTGCTATTAATTTTGCTTGTCCTTGCCGCAGTGTTAAAGCAGGATTCCGCGAAAACAGATTCACTATTCTTTTTTCATCTTTTTTGTTCACTTTTCCTATCGAGCCACGTTCTGGTAAATCATCGACATTTTTAGCTACTTTATATCGCTGTATCTACTTCTGTACAAATGCCTTTGACTTTCTTATATATTTAGCAGCCGCTGATTGCGACATTTTGGGACCTTTCAGGTGGATGCAAAGAAACACAGCCTCGTAGCGCGACGCGTGCTCAGCCCTCATGGCGTTTAACGTGATTCTCTTTAAAGAGATCAACAACAACTAAATCTTTGTTAACAATTCATCAAGGACAAAGCTTCCCTCTATCGGTTCGTAAGGGAATTATAGCAAAATGTTCTATTACCTGTCAGTGAAGTTGAACACGCTCTTACTTGACAGACTGTACATACCAGGTAGGCGATTTGGTGTGCCGCCGCCAACACCACCTGTCCTCTGCCGGAGGAGGATTTGTGGCAAAAATGGCACCACGATTCGTAAGGCCAGCGACCATTGTTAAGGTACTCTCACCGGTAGTCTACCTAGTCGAAGATGCATACTCGAATAAGCGTATCAAAATCCACGTAGGCGACTTGAAACGCTACATACCGCCGCGCAACGCTAATCGTCACCTTCCTTTGTTCACAGCTATAGAAATGTCAGAAGAGCAGGCACTGCCAAAAGAGGGACAGCGTGGATAACCTAGCTGCTACGAGGAAGAGTTGCTGCTACTGCCACCGCCAGCCCCCGCGTCACTGCAGCGGGAAGATCAAGACCTCCCGCTACCGCCACCGTCGTTCGCTGATGCTACCGATACGTTAGCGATTGCGGCCCTGGGGCCGCCTCCGCTAGAACGGCCAGCTACGGACCTCGCCGCACGTTTGGGGGTCGTGAAAGCGCGTTTGGAACGGGTTCGCGCGTGGGCCAAACACGTCGCCCCCTTCCTGCCTGCCCTACTCCGTCCAGGGCAAGATCGGCCAACTGAAGTGCGGGGCCACGCCCGCATGTTTCCGCTAGTCATGCCGTGACCCCGTACGACAAGCGCCGCGACGTAGACCTTGCCGCCACCCCGCCCCGCAACGTCTAGTACGCGCACTCCGGTAGAAATGCGCCCACTCACCGAGCACGGCACTTGGCAACGAGGTTGTTGGAACTTTGGCGTCGACGGCCACATTTTTAACGGGTGTCCGCAACCCCGGAGAGTGTTTTGCGTATTTTTCGGCACCCCCAGAGTGCCGCTTCTGGAATGCTTGCGCGGTGCCTGCTGGCGGGAGTATGAGCGCCGCGTGGATCAGCGCATTGAGGCGCACTTGCGCCGGGGGTGCGAGGCCGGGAAGTAGCCATTTTCCTTCTTTTCTTTTCTTGTTGTCCTAGATTTCGTTTTTTCTTTTGCGTAGTATTAAGTTAGTTGTAAGCCTTAGGTAATAAGTTTTTTTTGTTAAGTAATTCTAGTTAGTATTTTTTTTTGTTAGCAATAAGTCTAGTTGTAAGTCATAAAATAAGTTAATGGTTAGTTAGCGTAAGCGAGCAAGTTTCAATCGAAAAAAAATTTTTTCTGTGTTGTTGTTTAATTTTACCACCGCTGCACCGCCCGGTTTTCTCGAGAGGTTTTTTTTTTGGTATTTTTTTGGAAAGTTTTTTGTTTTATAATATCACCGCCGCTTTTGCTAATGTTTTTGTATATTTTCTAATTGATATAACATAGTTTATATTTAGCAGATTAGTGTGCTTTATCAACCCTGTTGCCTATCCCGCTCATCCCGCCAGTATACTGCATGCTAATTTTTTTTTGGTTTCCTTGCTCCTTCTGTCTTTTGTTTGGTTTTTTTTTATTCTTTTTTGGCCTTATTTTGTTTTGTTTTTTTTCACCTTGGTATTAGTTCGCCGCAAAGCACCCCAAGCTAGCAGAGCATTATTTTTTTTCTTTATCATTTTTGCTATTTTTTTTTATTTTTATTATTATTGTTTTTGTTTTTTTTTTATTTTGCTCCCACCTTTTTTTTTACCATTATTATTCCCCGCGTTGGCGCGAACCGCTCGTGCCACCAACGAGCCCAGCTGCAGGTCGCACTCGCATCCCGCTACGTACCACTCTCTGACGAGGCAACAAGTAATCTAAGCATGTTTACCATAACCGCCCACTGGCAGTGGACCACCAAGGTAACCAATTAGTTTTTTTATTTATCGAACAACGATGCGGCTGTCGAATAGTACCGCTACTGCACCAGGTAAGCACGGTATGATTGAAAAAATTATTGGCTATCTTATTGCCATGTTCTTTTTATTTAAAGTATGCGTGTATTGATAGTAAGTATTTTATTTTTTTCAGTATGAGTGGTATTGAATGTTGGAGCGGGTCATAAGAGACCGCGTCGTTAGGAAATTTGCGTAACGATAATAGTTTTTTTTGTACTTTTATTTTTTTTTGTGTTTCTCCCAAGGGTCGAGCCAGTCGCTTAAATAACCGACAAGCTAGATTGTTCGTTTAGACTCGAGTTCGCCTAGTGATTCCGCATGCACCCGTACACCGTGTACACTTTAGCTAGAACACCAATGCAGATGAGCCACGCTGCAGAAGACGATGCCAGCACAATGACGTTCTGCCGCACACTTACACCGTTGCAGGTGAGACCGCTCACCTTGAGCTAAGTGAAAGCACTAGGCGAATGTGACCACGTTCGATCCCAGTTAGGATCGAACAGTGAATATGGAGTCGTTTCACTTCTCCCATATTCACAGTTTAGTGGGGGGGAGTTGTGACGTGGTGTTTTTGCACCAGTCACATGAGGAGGCCAAAGCATAGCTTATGCGCCTCCTCGTAGCTGAAATACCCCCCTTTTACAATCTTGGCAGCCTCGCAGGACTGCCACGCTTACCCTTACTAACAGCCACGCAGGGCTGTGCATAATTTACCTGTCCCAAGTACAGGGGACTTTGAGCTCAATGAAAAGCTCTAGCGAGGAGTTAGTCTCAGAAGCCCCTGGCTAGTCGTAGCAGTGCTTGCACACACTGCAGCAGGGTTCCTCTCCAAGCTCCTTCCTCTCCAAGCTCCTTCCTGTCCTTGTAGTGGTCCCCGTACCTGCAACCTCCTAGACAGTAATTAAAGAAAGAAGATAATAGTAGTAGCAGCTGCACCTTGGGAGGAAGTACAAGCTGCCACACAACATCATAGGAAAGTGAAAGAGGAGGTTAGGAAGCAGGCAAAACACATAAGCACAGTATTTAAGTGCAAGTAATTATGCACCTGGAGGGGTCTAATAGTGTTGCCACGCTGCCGCTGCAAGCAGGCTATATCTCTCACCGACACCGCTGCTTCGCTTCCTCAACCGCTCGCCATCCGATCCGCAGTTGTTGATCCGCCGTACTGCAGCACCTAAAAAAGAGAAAGAAGAGGCAAATAAGTCGACACCTACCAGCTATGGAACGCGTCGACTTACCTGGACACCTGAGGTAGATTTTCGCTGCTCCAGGGAAGAAACACCACAAACTGGCACTCGCGAGCGGATAACCTAAACGCGCGCTGCTGGCGAGCAGTAATGTCAACTGCCGACAGCGCTAAGCGCGCGTGGCGGCTGCGTCGCGTAACGTACTTCACACGTACGTTGCGCTGGCGCGGAACGATCATCAAAAAGCCGCGCTCGCGAAAGTGCCACGCAATAAGCTTTTTTTCACTCCGCGCGGGATATTCACCGATAGTAGTCGCGAACTAAGACCGAGTTTTGTCAAGCAAGACAAGCGAGCAGCCGAGTAGTAAACGTGCGTAGGAGAATAGCTGGTGAGTGCCAAGGTGCAGTGGCAGCTGCCAGGAGGCACATCTTCTCCGAATCGTCCCCGTACCCTTTCCGGCTGCGTGTGTGCGATCGCGTCGCGTTTTACGCGCCATTTTTGGCTGTTGTATACTCTGTAAGCCCGCGACCGCTCTAGCCGTGAGCTAGCCGCGCAGCGTATTTGCCGCGCAAGAAACCGCGCTACGAGATTGTAGCTGGCGCCCTAGGCTCGCGTGAAAACGCGATCAATTCTTGTATTTTGTAATTTTTGTGTAAATAAACGTAGTTGTCCGTGTGCTCTACTTTAAATCAGTTGTTTAGCTTGCACTAGCAAGCAACCCGCCCGCTTCCCCCTTTACATTTGTACGTCACCCTGATCCCCAGTGGCGTTACAAGGCAAAGGAGAAAAATTAGATTTATTAAAAAAATTAGAAATTTATAAATTAAGATTTGATGATGTTTTATTAAATAGCTAACTTAAATTCAATAGCTTATCTTTGTTAAATTTGTTTTAGTATTAAGTCTTCTTATATTTTAATTTCAACGGCCTTCATAACTTTGTTGTCATTTGCGTTCATTGATCTTACAATAGACTCATAATATACAGTTTTATTATATTTCATCTTATACATCTAGTCAGCCTTTAACAATCGAAGAAGACAAAGTGTATTTGAAACAGCTGTCATGTGTTTTGTAAATATATTTAATAAAATTATAAGTGAAAATTAAAAAGTAAGTGTTTTGTTTATTATTGAGTAGTCATTTTCCGCTACATGTCTCTTACATGGATTGACCTAGTTTACGTAGACGACACGACATTGTCACTGACAGTTTAAACAATTCGGCTTTACTTCACATCAAGCACAACATTATTACAGTCTGTCAAGTAAGAGCATGGTCGATTTCACCGACAGGTAATAGAAGATTTTGCTCTAATTCCTTCGCGAGCCGATAGAGAAGAGCTTTGTCCTTGATGCACTGTTAACAAAAATTCAGTTGTCGTTAATCTTTTAAAAGAAAATCACGTTAAACGCCATGAGTGCTAAGTACGCGTCGTGCTACGAAGCTGTGTTCCTCTGCATCCACCCGAAAGGTCCCAAAATATGGCAATCAGCGGCTGCTAAATATATGAGAAAGTCAAAGGCATTTGTACAGAAGTGGATACAGCGATATAAAGTGGCTAAGAATGTCGATGATTTACCAGAACGTGGCTCGATAGGAAAAGTAAACAAAAAAGATGAAAAAAGAATAGTGAATCTGTTTTCGCGGAATCCTGCTTTAACACTGCGGCAAGGACAAGCAAAATTAATAGCAAAAGGTTAAGATATATCCTACGAAACTATCCGAACCCATTTTCGTACTCATCATCTAAAATGGCGCAACACAATGAAGAAGCCTCTGTTGACTGAAAAACATGTGACAAAACGACTCGCTTGGGCGCATGAGAATATTGATAGAGATTTAAAAAATGTCATTTCTACTGATGAATGTTCTATATAGGCACGTTCTGTCCTCACGCGAGCCTGGTCAACTTTCACCAATAGGCTTGTTCAGCGGACCGTAAAACATGGAATAAAGGTGCATCTTTGGGGCTGCTTCTCAAAGCAGGGATTCGGCACTTTGCACCTCTTTACTGACAACCTTAATGCCGAGAAAATGATCAAAATGTACAAAAAGGCTTTACTGCCATCTGCCAAACGATGGTTCATCACAAAAAATGAAGATTGGATTCTGCAGGAGGACAACGATCCTAAATACCGCAGCAAGCTCTGTACTCAGTGGAAGACTCAATCTGGCATCGTTACATTGGATTGGTCGTCGCAGTCACCCGATGCAAACCCTATTGAAAATGTGTGGGCATATATTAAACGGAAGCTTCGTGGAAGACGCACATACACTTTGAAGCAGTTGTCTTACGAAATTCGTCGGATCTGGAGATCATGCCACTAGAATACGCCGTCAAATTAGTAGAAAGCAAGCCTCGGAGATGCCAGGCAATTATCGACGCCGGTGGTGACTGGACACATTATTGACCGAATTGCATCATTGTTTGTAATGTGTACAATGTATATATAAATATGAAAGTTTTATCAAATAATTTTTTTTATAAATTAACACGACCTCGCTCTTGCTTGACAGACTGTACTATAATCATCTCCTATAATAGTTTCAAATTGATTCAGAGCTCATTTACTTATTGAGACTTTAAAAATTATCCTTTAGATGCTTTAACTTTATTTTTAGCTGGCTGTTATAAGTCGTCTTTTGCAGACGATAACAGTGATTTAGACAGAAAACTGTCCCTACTCTGAAGTATCTTAATGGCTGCCGTAGATAAGCTTGCTTTCATGAAATCAGTTAAACCACAAAGAGGTCGACCCGCCGAGGGTTGATGTAGAGTTGACTCTCTTGTATAAGAAACGTGATACAATACACAGTGTGTCCCATGGAAAACAGAACTTTCCCAAAATAAAGACAAAAACTCAATATTTCGGCAAATCTTATTTATTTTATTCTAAATAGTCTCCTTTCGCATCAATACAACGTTTTGCACGATCAATTAACATATCGAATGAGTTTTTGAGATCATTTTTATCCATCGACTTTAGTATGTCGGTCGTCGCTCTTTGGATGGCCTCTACGTCGGCATAACGTTTTCCTTTCATAGGCAAGTGCAATTTGGAAAACAAGTAGGAGTCGCACGGAGCCAAATCCGGCGAGTACGGTGAATGGTTGATGGGTAAAATGGAATTTCTGATCAAAAAATGCGTGATCAAGTTCGATCGATGAGACGGGGCATTATCATGCAACAAACGCCAGCTCCCTTTTTCACGGTATTGTGGCCGCACACGACGAATACGGCTAAGCAAACGCTTCATAACACCAAGATAAAATACAGCAGTAATCGTTCGACCAGGTGGAACGAATTCACGATGAATAATACCCTCTGAATCGTAGAAACAAATCAACATTGTCTTCACTTTTGACTTTTCAAGACGACTTTTTTCGGATTAGGCTCCGTTGGGTGCTTCCATTCAGCACTTTGACGCTTGGTTTCGGGATCATATTGAAAACACCATGTCTCGTCACCAGTCACAATTGAATATTTCAAGTTTGGATCCTTTTTTGACTTTTTAATCAAATCCTTACAATGTTGAATTAGGAGCAATTTTTCGTAGCCGGTAAATTTGTGTGGAACAAAGCGTGCACACACCTTCCGTAAATTCAAATGATCGGTAAAAATGCGATGAATTGAATTTTCGGACATATTCAATTCCATTTCCATGTATCGCAATGAAGATTTTGGCTCATTTTTTATAAATTCACGCACTTTTTCAATGTTACTTTGAGTAACCACGGTATTCGAAGGACCTGGATGTTCGTCGTCCTAAATGTCTTCACGACCTTCCTGGAACCGCTTATACCACTCATACACTCTGGCACGAGATAGACAATTATCGCCATAAACTTGTTTCAGCAAATTATGCGTCTCAGTAAAGGATTTACCGAGTTTAAAACAGAACTTAATATTTGCTCTTTGTTCAAAGTTCATTTTTTGACCGATGCCACAAACACACTGTCATTTTGAGCGCGATATTTTGGTTTCCATTAAACCAAATGTCATACAATTTTGACAGAATGTCAGTTAAGAATGGACCTTTCCAATGCTAACATCCACCAATAGGTGGCGCCAATATAAATCGATGTTTTGAAAAATTCCCGTTTTCCATGAGACATACTGTGTATATCGCGATTTTGTGTACTTTCTCAAAGGTGCTAGAAAAGCTAGCATATAAACAATTGCAGGAGTATCTGGCAGCCTCTCGCATTCTTGACCCCTTTCAAATTGGCCTTAGGCTTAACCACTCTACAGAAACCGTCTTACTATAACTAACAGAGGGCATAAGACATAGTATTGATAAAAAGATGGTGACGATGTTACTGTTATTTGACTTCAGTAAGACTTTTGACACTATACTACCAATAAGATAACTGGAAAAATTTAGGTCTATGGGGTTTTCCAAAACGACTCTTGAGTGGTTCAACTCTTACCTCTCGGTTAAAATATAGTCATTCGTTACATCATCAGCCAGCAATTCTAGCTGGCTAAGCATTAATTTACATATACCACAAGGGTTTGTCCTTTGACCTCTTTTATTCTGTCTGTATATAAACGATATACATGTCGTATTTAACGTGACGAGTCTTCAGCATATTTCATATGCTGATGACCTCCAAATTTATATTCAATTTCCTTTTGAATGTTTTAACGAGGGAAAAGAAGTGATTTAGTGAGCGGCTAAGGCTGTGTCGAACTGGGCAGCATGTGCTTCCCTAAAACTTAACACTAGTAAAACTAAGGCTATTTACTTTGAAAGCTAAAAATTTGTAATCAAGTTTTATTATAAACATGTTTTTTTTTACCTCGGAGGCGGTGATCACATCCCTTTCTCGACAACTGTTAATAGTCTTGGAGTGGTTTTAGGCTATCATTAAAATCACACGATGATTACGTAACTAAAAAAGTTAACAGCGACTTCTTTATTAGTCTTAGATTCTTTTGGAAAAACATCACCCAAGAACTACGTAAGAGACTGACTAAATCGCTGCTCTTTTCTCATTTAGATTATTGCTCGGTAGTCTTGCTGGATGCTTCTCAAGAACTTAGAAATCGAGTTTAGACGTAACAAAATTTTTGTGTCAGATACGTGAAGAGTCTCAAGAGGGATGATCATGTTTCTTCCCACAGAGTTTCTCTGGGTTAGCTGCGCACTGATATGAGGAGATACTATTTAATGGCAGTACTGATGTACAAAATCGTGTGTATGCGTATACCGGAATATTTAGAGGGTCTCTTCTCTAAATATAAATCCAGGGACTCTCTTAGGGAAGGGATATAAGAACTCGATATTTCCCTGATTTGCACTAAGACTGGTAAACGCTCGTTCCAGATTCAAGGTGCGCATTTATGGAACTCCCGGCCTGCTAAGCTACGAGATTTTTCGTCACTCAGTGGGTTCAAGAAAGAGGTCAAAAGACATGTACTCAAACTCATATGAAATTTTATTGAATATATGTTAACTTATTAATTTATTATGTCCAACTAATACCAAATTTAATCGTATGAAAGTATTTAAGGAATGAATAAATGTACAATGCCTGTGTTTACTTGTATGGATGAGTGTTTCTTTTTTTATTTTTTTTTTTTGAATTACGAGGGCGGTTCGATAAGTACTTAGCCTCACCGTCCGATAGCGCTACTATCGCAAGACATTCTCTATCGTGTATTAACACATCGTTCAATGACTTCCGAGACTAACAACGAAAACAACATTTTTTTTCAAAAATCATTTTTATTTATTAAAATCTCCTTTTAGAGTGATACAATCTTTCCAACGCCTTTCCAACATTTCTATACCATGTTTATAGGAGAATTTATCCTTTGCTTCAAAATAGGCTTTAGTTTCGGCAATGACCTCCTCATTCGAGCCAAATTTTTTTCTCTGGAGAATTTTTTTGAGATCAGCAAAGAGCCAGTAGTCGCTGGGGGCTAAATCTGGCGAATACGGGGTGTGGGGAAGCAAATCAAAGCCCAATCCGTTCAATTTTGTTATTGTTTTCATGGACTTGTGGCATGGTGCATTGTCTTGGTAAAAAACGATTTTTTTCTTCTTCATGTGCGGTCGTTTTGCTGCGATCTCCTCCTTCGAACGTACCAACAAGTCAATATAATAATCACTCTTGATCGATTTACCTTTTTCCAGGTAGTCAATGACAATCACGCCATGTGTATCCCAAAAAACAGACGCCATGACTTTACCAGCAGACTGCTGCGTTTTTGGACGCTTTGGGCGGCTTTCGCCAGCCATGCGCCACTCAGATGATTGCCGATTCGACTCCGGAGTGAAATGATGTATCCATGTTTCATCCATAGTCACGTATCGACGCAGGAAATCCTTTTTATTACGAGTAAATAGCGATAAACAGCTCTCTGAATCGTCGACTCGTTGCTGTTTTTGTTCCACTGAAAGCAATCGCGGCACCCACTTGGGAAAAACCTTTTTCATGCTCAATTTTTCATGAAGGATTGCAAATACGCTTCCAGATGATATCTGTGTCATTTCTGCAATCTCACGGACCTTTACTTTGCGATTTTTTATTACAATTTTCAACACTTCACTCACATTTTCCTGTGTAACGGCTTCCAATGGCCTATCCGAACGTTCCGCATCGTTTGTGTCCGTACGACCACGTTTAAACTCAGCATACCAACGACAAATCGTTGGTTTGGATGGAGAGGAGTCCGGGTAATGTTTTTCAAGCTATTGCTGGGCTTCTACGGTATTTTTACCCATTAAAACACAATGTTTTATCAACACGCGAAACTCGCTTTTTTCCATTTTTCAAACAAATTACAAAGTGACTTTACTCTAACCTCGATAACTCTGCTGTCTGTGATCCGATCGACGTTAAATTTTTACACGTTTCATGTAAAGGTTCGTACTCTATGGAAACGTGGCCAGTTTGGTACTACTAGCACCATCTCTGGGTTAGTTTTGGGACTTATTGAACGATGTGTTATGAGAATCAAATACATCGGGTTCAAGACACATCTCGGTAAGAGCAATGACATACTCGTATTTAGATACATTGCTTGCAAGGGAAAATTCCAATTCAATGAAGTGGGCAAATAAATGATTAATATTACTATAAAAAATACTCAACTAACCAGTCAAATTAAAAGACCCGACTGAGCAGCTGCCATTCATTGTGGCTGAGTACGTGGTGCAAGTTTAGTTAGATCATTTAAAGATCTATTTGGAATTAACGGTGAGTGATTGTCAATACGCATACACACAATTACAGTAAGTTATGCACTATCAGTCGCGAATATCCAAGTTCTTTGTATTCTTGATTTGCAGCACGTAATGATTCATAAACTTGACGAGGCCGAAGAGGTGTCATAAAAACTTTGCTATCACCGTTTATTCCAAAAATTGACAAACATGATTTATCATGTAAAAGCCATGATTGAGATACAATTTTATTTCGAACATTTGACGAAGATACGCTAATAACTAGAATAAAACAGTTTCTCGGCAGTGCTAGCATTAGCAAGGGACGAGGGAGGAGATCATTTACGAATTAATGTAACAAAATTTATGTAATTAACACAATTTGTAATCTCGAAAACTTGTTGGATTGCCTGTGGAAACTTATCAAAAAAATTGATCCTGAATGCCCAATATGCGAATCTCACAAAGATCTGAGAGTAAATTATCACGCTCATGACTCTTAATGACAGCACAAGTAGCATTTATTCTCTCTCGAAGTTCATTGTTTAGTTTCTAATAATTTTATTCGTTTTGTAAGTTTATCAAGGCTGCTTTGTACAGAAGCTTTAAAAGGCTAAAATTATGCATCGTTCCACACCGGCATTTCATTCGACGATATGCTTAAAGACGCGTGTGAATCCAGTAACGAGCACGATACTTTCGACGGCTGGTGCTGCGAAGAAGAGGAGGGCGAGCACGGGCTGAGCAGACGCTTATGGCTAAAATGCCTACCTAAAGTCAATGTGGTGAAGGTATAAGGCAGCTGATCGCACTTAGAAGTAGGTGCTGCAACAGAAATTGCATTTGTTAAACTGATTTCACTTAGAGATGTGCCTGACAAAATCGAGGCAAATGGCGATCGTAAATAACAGCAAAACGCGTATCGATATAATACGAAATTCCAAGCCCACGCGCTGTTTAAGTAAGCAGTATTAAGTACGCCTTCACAGCTTTTACATTTACGTATAGATTTTAATCCACGCTATATAGATGAGTTACACAAAAAGCACAAACGTTTACTCATGCCATACGCATAAGATTACAGAGTAGCGTAAACATAAACAACACACACATTAACATGCACTATAGTAGAGAGTTCGAACATTTGCGTATAAATTCGGCCAATTCTCCATAATAACTAAGGCCAACAGCTGTAGAGTACCTAAGTACTTGAGTTACGCCGAATAATTTCAATTTAAGCCCATGCGTGTTCACGACGTGGAAACTGCTACCATACGAAGAAAATAAAACTGGCACAGATTATCTGCTACTAACTTTGAAAATGAGTCCCGAAGCTCCGGAAAAATTGCAAAACCATGCGTCTTGACCAGAACACCTATGCACTGCACATTTGCTGACACCCACGATTGTCCCTCCCTCCCCGCACCCTGGGTGCCAAAGAGGGGAAGAGAGCTTGAAGAAGCCCGAAATACGACGTGGCGATAGGGACGTTATGATCGCATAAAGATTGCCAGGAGAAGAGCACACAACGGCGAAGGGAAAGAGAGAGAGAGCGCACAAGTACTCTAGGTGCGCACTGCAACATGAGCATACACCTTATATATTCTATACTTAGTAGCGTGCTAAAGTTAAATTTAACTTGCAGAATCTCTCTCTCTGTCTCTCTCTCTCTCTCTCTCTCTCTCTCTTTCTGTCAGCCATTTTCAAACATACGAATGCCGGGTGAACGGCGTATAGCACAATTTGTGTGCGCGCATTCACGTAAATGAGAAACTTGAAACTTACGCCCCCGCAACGGTGCTAGATCAGGTAAATATAGAGGCTGGGACATGATTGTGGTGTTGTTTTTATCTAAAACATTATGAACTAGCAGCGAAGTGTGAGCAGGGACATTATCGTGATGCCATAGCCATGAATTATTTTTCCACAAAGCCGGGCGTTTTCTCATTGTTCCACGCAACATGCGTATAACTTGAAGGTAATATTTTCTTTGTTGACCGTGGTACCTTCTGGTAGCAATTCGTGATGCACAATTCCATCATTATCAAAGAAAACAGTGAGTGCAACCTTTACATTTGACTGGTCTTGGCGCTTTTTTGATCTCGGTTCTCCTAGTCGCTTCTATTGAGATGATTGTGTTTTGGTTTCGACGTCATAACGGTATACCCCTGTTTCATCACCGGTTATGATCCATTTGTGCACGTCTGGATAATTTGATTGACTTTATTCAACAATTCATGAGCGATGCTCATTAATAATACGTTTCATCATCGAACACCAAAGATAAAGCTTTAATGATATCCTCCAGAGACAAACTATATGCTTATTTACAGCCGTATAAATTCATCAAAAATCCTTCCATATCTCTTTTGCTAGAGCCTTTTAAATCGACATGTCATATGTGTAACAATTTGCAAGTCTGTTTCTCTCGTAGAAGTGTCAAATTTTTTAAATCAGAAATTCTCTTGCTAGGTCTGTAAGCTATAGGAGAAGCTATAGATGTGTAAGCTATAGGAAATAGTGAAAGCTATATAAGGTAGATATGCTACGTGTGGGTTCGGTACACTATACGTAGAACTCAAAGATAATTGGAATTGAACTCTACGACTTTCATCTTCTCACGCTCTTGGCAGAGTTGCTCGATTCAACAAAAATGGCTCTTTATGCGCTCTATTCATACATAAATTAGCTCCAGAGGCTCTAGATGGAACCCCTGCTTTAACCCTATAAGCATATGTATCTGCTCCAGCTGTAGTCGTAACAACAGTACTCGCAATGGTCGAGGAAACTATTGTAATCGTCTAAGAAGCTCGTGTTAATATGCTTCTGAATACTAGCATATCCTCGGCTCGTGGTGTTATGCTAGAAAGTCTAGGATCTATCGGTCTCCTTTGAAATAGAGATCTCTTAACCCAGGCTGGTTGAATCTCTTCTATTGCCTCATCCATTGTCCACTTTACATTTCTATAACTTCTCTGAAGGGTAGACAACTGCCCTAGAAAATCCAATCGTTAAGCTAAAGCTCGACAGAGCTGTACTGCACCGAGGTTCGTCTCCAGCATGAGCTTGAGTATCAATAGCTTCAGTAGATAGCTCAGCCTGTAGATAGCTCAGCATCTAGCAAGTTGCGAATATTATGCCATATATCGACTACAGTCTGTCAAGTAAGAGCGTGGTCGACTTCACCGACAGGTAATGATAGATTTTGCTCTAATTTCTTTGCTAGCTAATAGAAGGAAGCTTTGCCCTTAATGCATTGTCAACAAAAATTCAGTTGTCGTTGATCTTTTGGAAGAGAATCACGTTAAACACCATGAGTGCTAAGTACGCGTCGCGCTACGAGGCTGTGTTCCTTTGCATCCACCCGAAAGGTCCCAAAATGTCGCAATCAGCGGCTGCTAAATATATGAGGAAGTCGAAGGCATTCGTACAGAAGTGGATACAGCGATATAAAGTGGCTAAAAATGTCGATGATTTACCAGAACGTGGCTCGATAGGAAAAGTGAACAAAAAAGATGAAAAAAGAATAGTGAATCTGTTTTCGCGGAATCCTGCTTTAACACTGCGGCAAGGACAAGCAAAATTAATGGCAAAAGGTTTAGATATATCCTACAAAACTATCCGAACCCATCTTTCTACTCATCATCTAAAATGGCGCAACACAATGAAGAAGCCTCTGTTGACTAAAAAACACGTGACAAAGCGACTCGCTTGGGCGCATGAAAATATTGATAGAGATTTTGAAAATGTCATTTTTACTGATGAATGTTCTATATGGGCACGTTCTGTCCTTACGCGAGCCTGGTCAACTTCCACCATTAGGCTTGTTCAGCGGACCGTAAAACATGGAATAAAGGTGCATCTTTGGGGCTGCTTTTCAAAGCAGGGATTCGGCACTTTGCACCTCTTTACTGACAACCTAAATGCCGAGAAAATGATAAAAATCTACAAAAAGGCTTTACTGCCATCTGCCAAACGATGGTTCATCACAAAAAATGAAGATTAGATTGAGTGCCTTGCACAAAAAAAATATAATTATTCAATAAATTAATGTTTCAATCTCCCTCACTCTCTCTCACTCTC
Organism: Chalcis sispes; assembly: GCA_949987625.1. Taxonomy (NCBI): domain Eukaryota; kingdom Metazoa; phylum Arthropoda; class Insecta; order Hymenoptera; family Chalcididae; genus Chalcis; species Chalcis sispes. The sequence continues at coordinate 38,498,220 of OX465095.1, read as the reverse complement.
TCACTCTCTCTCCCGCTGTCTATGTCGCGAAGTTGCTGGCCAGCCACCCGTAACTGTCTCCCAGCCGACGGAGCCTATCGCTTGCCCAGGGCAGGGAAGTGGCAATATCTCGCCACCCTCACCGCAAAACCTCCACCACGCGCTCTCACTCTCTTTTTCTCTCTCTCGCTCTACTCTACTTCGCACGAATACATAAGGCGCTTACCCTTGCGATCTGCGAGGCTCGTTCTTTAGCAGTTGACGTCCTGGCAGCTCCCTCAGGCACCGTTGCACCGCGTTCCTGCAGCTAGTCCTCCGGAGAAAGGCCGCCGGGCCTCGCTGAGATCTCGCCTCGATGCTTCCTATCTCCGCCTCACCCTCGGCTTCTGAGGTCGTGGTGGCAACCACTGGTCTCCTCCCGCCAACTCTTAACTCCTCGTCCTACGGCTTACTTCCTCGCTGCTCTTCCTCGTCTTCGCTCTCCTTCCCTCGCACTGCTCTTTAGACTTCTTCTTCACTCTCTCTCTCTCGCACCTTTACCCTTGGCTTCACTCGCGACGCTCACTCTAATCAAAGAGGAACCAAACTATATTCACCCCGGGACTTATCTCTCCGTCCTCGCGGAAACGCGCAGCGAAACTCACACGCAGGAGAGCACAGCGTAACTGCCGTTACGCTCGCTCTTCTCTCTCCTTTCCTCGCGGCTTCTAAAATTCCTTGCCGATCGTCACCGCAAGTTCGAAAATCACGTGATTTTCGAACGTTGCCGGCTTTTGGAAAAATCCGCATTTTCGCGGCTAAACAGACTTACACAAGCTGGCAACCTGTAGACGGTCGCGCAAGAATGTAAACACTTACATTCTTCGTCGACGACCTATGACGGATTCTCCGTTACGAAAATTATAATAAAGTAATGCAGATAATAATATTTTATGGTATTAAATAATTAGCAAAATTTTTACCTTGAGTGAGCTTGACAAAAATGATGAGTAAACAATGTCTTAAAAATATTTAGTTAATTCTAGAATTTTTACTACTGAATTACTAAATTTGACTGTGACTTGTTAATTATTATATTAATTAAAAAAAAAAAAAAAAAAAAAGAATTTCACCTTTATAAAATCTAAGAGTGCGTTATTAACGCGCATAAAGGGCACTCCAAGCCCTTCGCACCGTCCAAATGGAGAATAGGCAGGGTCGTCCCTCTCGCCACAACCCAGACCCAAGAGTAAAGCGCCAGGCCAAAACGACATAAACTTTCTAGATACGTTTACGTGTAATTATGTAACCGACTGCGGCAGCCTTCAAGAAGAAGAAAAAAAGGAAGAAGACACATCAAGGGCTGCTACAGGCTCACCAACCCAAAAAATCGACCCTACTGGAACCTGTAGGAGAGAAGAATGTAGCACCATCTCTCAGAGCAACAGCGCGTGATGCAATACAAAAATAGTAAGCAGCCAAGACATCAGTCGCATAGTCAGTTGGTGGAACATATCGTTCTAAGGAAAGCCGGCTGACAACATAGATGCATTTTTCCGCAAGGTGGAAAAAGCGAAGAATGCCGCGGGACTGAGAGGCCCAGAAATGTTAGCGTCGCTGTCCGCTTTACTCAGTAATCGCTGCGTTGTCCTGAGGAGAAGGTACCAAGAATAAATGGTACTTTCAACGAATTAGAGAAATGAGAGAAAAACCGATAAAGCATTTGTGCATGAAGGTAGTTGGAGGTCAACTATACAAGTATTACTTCACCCGAGCGTAAAAAATGCTCTAGGGGACTACGACGAAGCATGGATAATCGTCATCCCACAAGAAAAGAGAAAGAAGATCCTTCATGTATGTCACGATGACCTTAGAAAAGGGCATCCTGGCAGCGATAAATAGCTTTTGCGAGTCGCACAGCACTATTACTGGCCCAAAATGGCAGAGCACGTGGCAGATTACGTACGGAAGTGCCAGATATGCTAGAAATGCAAGGTAGAGTAGAAGGTTTTGGCAGGCTTAATGGGAAGAAAGCATATTAAGCGCCCTTGGTAAGTAGTAGCAGCTGATGTCATGGGACCATTCACCTGTAGCCTTTGAGGCTTCGAATACATCCTGATCTCCGATCTATTTGCGAAGTGGGTTGAATGCGCCCCCTACATGTAAAATCCGAGGCAGTGCGTACAGTATGGCGTGTCAGAGGTATTTCTGTCCAATAATGGGACAGAATTCAAGAACAAAGTGGTCGATGAGTACCTTGAGAAGCATGGTATCTATCACACTATTGCTCTGGCGTACTACCCGCAGGCCAATCCGGTTTAGAGGACTGTAATCTCGTGAAATACGTTGAGTAAATACACAGTTTTTACTGGTTATTACCAGATTAAATACTTTATTAAATAAGCATAAAATAAAAGTACAATAGCTAAATCGCATGTGGAGATCTACCCGTTCGCGAGCCGCTCGGAGCGTAAACTGAACTAGCGCACTCGTATACTTTTCGGCAAGTCCGCTGTACACACACATACATCCACTGTGTATTTATTATACTATAATATATAGTTGCTTATTCACTCGCGTATTCGCATACACCACAAGGACCAACCGAACCGACCTGCGGCACACTGCTAGTTCAAAAAACAAAGCAGGCCCTATTTACCGTCAGAGGTCGTGGATGACGAAGAGTCCGCCAGTAAAGCTGCGCGTGGTAAGAACCTACACACCTCTCAACAGCAAGAGTTAAAGTCGCAATCATGCCGACTAGGAAAAATTAAGAAGTAAGTGACTACTTAATATTCGCGTTAGTAAATTATTGCAGTTCATTAATGTTAGTCAGTAATTTAAGTTTATCTAGCGTAGTGTGAGTGAAAGATTCGCGATGCTCACTCACAAAATTACATTTAAATTTGTGTATGTAAACGCGTGCAAGAAGCATGCCCGTGAATTCTTCATTAGCCGTGAGAGATGTGGTAAATATGTTAGGTAGATATACAGGGTAATAGATGGGAAGTTGCCTAAAGTAATCACTTATAATTTTGAGATGAGTGCAGGGAAAAAATAATAAAAATACATATTAAATCAGTGAAGTGGTCATTTTTATTTAAAATAGGTTTCAGTTTAATCGAATATTTTTAACAAACACATATTATGTTTTTAAAAAAATGACAAAACCGGGCTAGGGAATAACTATTAATGGTAAATATCTTCGAAGTGATCCCTATCTGAACTTGCACAATAATCAAGCCGTTCTTGGAAACTATGAAAACTTATTCAATTCAAGGTAAAGAAATACTAGAAATTCCTTTTCTAATAGCTTCTCTCAAAACATCTTTGGTCATAGGTTTTTCCGCATAACAGTAATCTTTCAGGTAGCCCCATAAGAAGAAATCACACAAGTTTAAGTCCGGTGAATAAGGGGGACATTCTATACTTGCGTATGCAAACTTGAGATATCCTAAGCCAATGACTCGTTCAACATAAACTTCGTAAATAGCTTTAAGTACCTTTTGAGTTCTATGCGGCGTAGCACCATCTTGCATAAAATAATACCAGGTGTACAAGTATGAAATGCGGATTTCAAAAGAAAAAAATAACACGTTAAATTTGGTAGAATAATAAAAAGTGCTTTATTCGAAGTATGCTCCATCGCTTTTTATACATTTTTCCCATCTTTTGGGCAATTTGTGAACACCACGCCAGTAGAAATCTTTCCCTTTTGCTGCGAACCATTCATCGAGCCATTTTTCGACATCTTGATAGGAATCAAAGCGCTGCTCAGTAAGTGCGTGATCCATCGATACAAACAAGTGGTAATCAGAAGGAGCCAAATCTGGTGAGTAACCCGCATGAGGCAGAACTTCCCAGTTGAGTGCTTCCAATGTGTCGCGAACTGGTTTTGCCGTATGTGATGGAGTATTGTCATGAAGAAAAATTACTTTGTGTTGCCTCTTTCGGTATTCTGGCCTTTTATCAAGCAGAAAATGGTTTAAATCGATTTATTGTTGTTGGTAACTTGTAGTATTAACCGTTTTCCCACGTTTTAATAGCTCATAATAGACCACGCCCCTCTGGTCCCGCCAAACACAGAGCATCGTCTTTCTGCCAAAACGATTTTGTCTTGCGGTCGATGTGGATGGTGCTCCTGGGCCTACCCATGATTTCTTGCGTTTGGAATTTTTAAAATAAATCCACTTTTCATCCTCTGTTACTATTCAATGCAAAAACGACTTCCTTTTGTACCGAGCGAGCAAAATTTCACATGTAATTTTGCGATTTTCCAGTTTCCTGTCATTCAACTCATGTAGTACCCATCTAACGCTTTTCTGAATTTTCCCCATCGCTCGTAGGCGATTGGAAACAGCTTGATGAGAAACTCCTAATTGCTGTGCGAGTTGCTTTTGTGTTTGCGAATCATCTTTGTTTAACAGTGCTTGCAAACCCATATCTTGGAATTTTTTTGGCGATTTTCCATGTTCCTTGTCTGCAACGTCAAAGTCACCTTTTTTTAAAACGCTGAAACCATCGTTTACACGTATCTTGCAATGGAGCATGTTCATCATAAGCTTTTTGTAGTAACCAAAAGGATTCAACAGCAGTTTTCTTCAAATGTAAACAAAAAATTAATGCTGTCCGTGAATGCTCTTTGTTCGGTGTAAATTTTGACATATTAAACACAACAATACAACACGATGCACACACTTTTTCAGTCTATCACTAATGTGCGTCTGAACTTTTTGATGACACAATAAAATGGCGCAGCGTCAAATCATAACAGCTTAAACTGCGGTGGTACACCATCTGTTGTCTAAAATCCGCATTTCATACTTGTACACTTGGTAGTTCTTAATTTATCAACGTTTCTTAGCAAAAGGAAAAAATTTTGTTTGCAGCATTTCTTGATAGCTATTGCTTGATATTGTCCCTTTCAAGAATTCTAAGTGTACTCCTTTGATTGAAATAGCTGCTCAAACAGTCACCTTATCTGGATGTAAGGACTTCGCCTCACTTAAATGTGGATTTTCATTACCCCAAAAACGGTAATTTTGTTTATTGACATATCCATTCAAATAAAAGTGAGCCTCGTTTAAGAAAATTATGTGATTGATATCGATCTCGTTTTTAAATTTATTTCTCATAACTTTACTAAACTCAGTTTTTTTTTCTTTACAATCTACAGTAAGCAATTAATGAGTTGTTGTTTTGTAAGGATGTAACTTTATCAAATTTTTTATTATTAATCTTAGTGTGAATCGATTCACTTTTGCAGCTGCTGCAGCTTTTTTTATTGAATCCGTTGGATTTTTCTTGAAATGTTCTTTGACCTCGGCAACCTTATCTCCTGTTGTAACTGTGTATGATGGACCAGGAAGATCATGACGACGATCGTCAAGAGTATAATAATTGATTAAGTTATCAATTACTCTAAAAAAGAATTAAAAAAAATTTTAAAATTTCATTAAAAAATGCGGTCATACGATAAAGTCAAATATAATTTTTTTCATTTTTACCTTCTTAGAGTATTTTGACTGGCTACTCTTTTACTTTTAAACTTAGTACGAATATCTCTATACGCTTTAATCTAGTTTTGACCTCTAGAATAAAAGCACTCAATGAGATACACCTTTTCTTCGTTCGTAAGGTCGCTTATTTTAAAGTACACGTATTGCTCTTTATGACGTCTGAGTAGAAACTGACAACATTCTAGAATATACCTACGTGGGCTCAGCCTTATACGATACAGTATAGGGGGAAAGAGATGCATATACTTTAGGCAACTCTCCATTTGTCACCCTGTACGTTTATTCGTATTCGGATAAAAAAAAAAAAAAAAAATAATAATATATTTATAATAAAGAAAATATTGCAATAGTAATATTACAGTTGAACTTAAAACTAAATAATACTGATATAACAAATCGTTAGTCATCTTCGGTAAAAGCGATATTACAAATAAGTCTCATACGAATCATACTAAAAATAATATTTATTACATCTATCAGTCAAATCACAAAAAAAAAACAGAATAATAAGATACAATATAATGCAATCATAAAAATAAAATACTCTAAAAATTTACAAATGCCATCATACGAGAGTGATCCATTAAGTACTTAGCCTGCAAAAGAAAAACAAAATTTTTGGAAAAGCAGCGATTCATTTTTCAACATAGTCTTCTCTTAGCTCGATACACTTGACTCAGCGATACTTCAACTTTGTTAACCCGTCTGAGAAATACGTTTTCTTGAGGTCTGCAAAGTAGGCGTCCGTGGTGGCGATGACCTTCTCATTCGACTCAATTTTCTGCCCGGCGATTGACTTTCTTAAGTCTGAAAATAAAAAGAAGTCGCACAAGGCCAAATCTGGAGAATGCGGTGGATGGGGTAGCAGTCCATAGCCCAATTCGATTAATTTGGCCGTGGCGACGGCGGAGGTGTGAACCGGTTCGTTGTTATGGTTGAAGAGCACTTCTTTTTTCGCCACATATGGCCTTTCTTTCTGCAATTCGGCTTCGAATCGGCCCAATAATTCGGCATAGTAAAGCCCTGTAACCGTTTTGCCTTTCTACAGGTAGTCGATGCAGATCACACCATGTGAATCCCAGAAAACGGTGTCCATCACCTTTCCGGCCGATAGGATAGTCTTCGCCTTCTTCGGAGCACATTTGCTGGGTAAAGTCCATTGTTTTGACTGTTCCTTGGTCTCTGGTGTATATTAGTTGACCCATGTTTCATGAACGTTCGCGAAACGACGCAGAAACTCCTTCGGATTGCGCTTAACCAGCGTCAAACACTGCCCTAAAGTGGTCTCACGGTTGCGCTTGTCCGAAATGAGCAAACGCGGCACCCATCGCGCCGGCAGCTTTCTCATGCCTGAAATTGCATATGACCCACGCAGTCTTTAGAGATGCCTACTGTCTCAGCTATTTCGCGTACCTTCAATCGGCGGTTTTCGAATACGAGATCGCGGATTTTTGTCATATTAGCCTCCGTGGTAGCCGTTTTCGGGGCAACTGGGCGTGGCTCATCAAAAAACCGACGTGCGACCACGTTGAGACTTGTTAAGCCAATTTTTTACGGTTGCCATCGCAGGAGCAGAGTCACCGTACACAGCATTCAAGCGCTCTTTGATTTCGCTGCGCGATTTCCCTTCCAAAAACAAGAGTCGAATAACCGACTGATATTGCTTTTTCTTCATTTTTCTAAAATCCACTGACGCACCTGCTTCAGCACGCGGTCAAAACAAAACTATGAGTCCGATTCGGCTGAAATTTTGACAGTAGCCGTCAACGAGAATATAACACATCGATCAATAAGTCCCGAGACTAACCCAGAGATGGTGCTAGTAGTACCAAACTGGCCACGTTTCCATAAAGTGCAAACCTTTACATGAAACGTGTGAAATTTTCACGTCGATCGGATCACAGACAGCATAGATATCAAGGTTAGAGTAAAGTCACTTTGTAATTTGTTTAAAAAATGGAAAAAAGCGAGTTTCGCGTGTTGATAAAACATTGTTTATCTATGGGTAAAAACACCGTAGAAGCCCAGCAATGGCTTGAAAAACATTACCTGGACTCCTCTCCATTCAAACCAATGATTTGTCGTTGGTATGCTGAATTTAAACGTGGTCGTACGGACACAAACGATGCGGAACGTTCGGGTAGGCCATTGGAAGCCGTTACACAGGAAAATGTGAGTGAACTGTTAAAAATTGTAATGAAAAATCGCAAAGTGAAGGTCCGTGAGATTGCAGAAATGACACAGATATTATCTGGAAGCGTATTTACAATCCTTTATGAAAAATTGAGCATGAAAAAGGTTTTTTCCAAGTGGGTGCCGCGATTGCTTTCAGTGAAACAAAAACAGCAACGAGCGGACGATTCAGAGAGCTGTTTATCGCTATTTACTCTTAATAAAAAGGATTTCCTGCGTCGATACGTGACCATGGATGAAACATGGATACATCATTTCACTCCGGAGTCGAATCGGCAATCATCTGAGTGGCGCATGGCTGGCGAAAGCCGCCCAAAGCGTCCAAAAACGCAGCAGTCTGCTGGCAAAGTCATGGCGTCTGTTTTTTGGGATACACATGGCGTGATTTTCATTGACTACCTGGAAAAAGGTAAATCGATCAACAGTGATTACTATATTGACTTGTTGGTACGTTTAAAGGAGGAGATCACAGCAAAACGACCACACATGAAGAAAAAAATCCTTTTTCATCAAGACAATGCACCATGCCACAAGTCCATGAAATTAATGGCCAAATTGAACGAATTGGGCTTTGATTTGCTTCCCCACCTCCCGTATTCGCCAGATTTAGCCCCCAGCGACTACTGTCTTTTGGCTGATCTGAAAAAAATGCTTCAGGGAAAAAAATTTGGCTCGAATGAGAAGGTCATTGCCGAAACTGAAGCCTATTTTGAAGCAAAGGATTAATCCTTTTATAAACATGGTATAGAAATGTTGGAAAGGCGTTAGAAAGATTGTATCACTCTAAAAGAAGATTATATTGATAAATAAAAATGATTTTTGAAAAAAAATGTTGTTTTCGTTGTTAGTCTCGGGACTTATTGAACGATGTGTTACATAATCAAAGACTATAATTTTTCAAAGCATGATTGAGTTGGTAAGCAGGATGGCGATGTTGCGCTTTACGTTTGTGACTGTTATAAAATTAGCATAATCATTTGTATAGATCCACGGTTTGAGAACACGCCAGAACACATAATTGTTGAGGTACGATCTGATTCTTCAAAAGTGCTTATGGCTTTTGTGTATCAGCGCCACATTGCTTATCCCATAAAATTATTTGAGGAATTGAGTTACATCCTATCAAAATACACTGACTTTATTATGACAAGCGATTTTAATTTTTCGTTGCATAAGGAACATCCAAACTCTAAATATTTTTAAATATATTGCAAGAGCATAGTCTTGAGCTAGTACTATCTGATACTACTTATTATGTTATCAGAGATAACGGTACTTGATCTGATACCTGGCTCGACTTGTTTGTTGTACCTTCATTATAATAAGTCTGTAAATTTCCAAAAACTGACACACCTTTTGCTACCAGTCATGACCTTATTTCATTAAAATGCTATCTCCCATAGCTTTTTGTTGCTTGAAACATTACAATAATACGTAGTATGAGTAATAGTATACAATAAATATTCAATCTTTTACTGAAAATTTATACTTATGCCTTAGACTTTTTCTGCCAGCTAAGCTCTTTCTTATATTCTGTGGCATACTTCAAACCTATTCATTAGTTGTTACAGATCATTGTTTTCTCTAAGAGAGGTGGTGTATCATCCATGGCTCAATCACCGACTGGTGCTGTTATTGACACTTTTGATAAGCATGCTTCCTCCAGAAATATTGAACTTCGATCAAGTTACAAGCCTTGGGTTCCAAAAGATATTTGCCTGCTCACGGAGACTAAAAATGCAAGCTTACCCTGCGCCAAAAAATCTGAAAAATAAACAGCAATTTCTAGGGATCGCAAAATATTATTGACGGTTTATTTAACAATTTTTCAGGTCTCCCAAAGTTGCTTAGCAGTCTTTTAAAAAATGATACGCCATTTACGTGGAATAAAGACACGCAGTGAGCCTTCAACATTTTAAAAGAAAAATTGTACTATGAACCTGTATTAAAAATTGCAGATTTTTAATTGCCTTTGGTAGTGACTTGCGGTACTAGCAGCGTAGTCATTGGAGATATATTATCTAAAGGTGAGCTTAACAAGGTCAGGACAATCGCATCTCTTTTGCGAGTCCTCATGGATACAGAAAAGAGATATAATATCTACTCGCGAGAAGCACTCGCGATCGTCTACTCAATTTCACAATTGAGATCATATTTGATCTGCAGAAGCTTTACTATTATCATCGATTATAAACCATTAATATGGTTTAAAAACTCGACTTCACCAACCTCGCAGGTTAATCGCTTAAAGATAAACGCTTACGATTTCGACACTGTGTATAAAAATAATTGCACCAATATAGCTGCCGACATGTTGTCTAAAAATCCCGTGGAAGCTTCCATATTGGCTACTAAGACACTGAGTCGCACAGATAAAAAAGCAGTAATTAATTACAGGGACAAGTAGTCCAAGAAGCTTTATTGAACCGCTGCAAAGATTCCTAAAATAATATAAAAATTGAAGAAGGAAAACGAACGCGAAAGCCTTTTAAAAATGAAAGCTAATGGGAAAATAAAGTAAACTATTAATCTCTTAGTGATTACGTAAGTTATCAAGAAGATAATTATTATGAATCTCGAAAAGAAGACGCAAGGGATCGTGATAAGCAATCAAAGAAGATGACTCAAAAAAAATTGTCGATAAAAAAAAGCACAGAGAAAGATGTTCGTAGAATAAAAAAAACATCTTTTTAAGAAAAAAGATAATCACATGTAATTTATAATGAGCAATAAAACGCCATGCAAAAAGGAAGCATAAAACCTATTAAAAAGGAATAAGTTACCGTAATTCCATGCTCTTAAGCCAGGCAAAGTAAGCACAGCAAACAGGCATAACAAATATTAGTTAGCGTTGATAATCAGAGATAAAAGTCAAGAAGCAACTATCAAAATAATGCTACATCTTATTAATGCATGTCTTGAATTAATGTCTTGAAGGTTGATGGTCTGCAGATCTTCAAGAACATTTAAAATTTTTTAGTACCCTTATGAAGATAGTAGAAAAAATTGTTATACTTGTTTACAATTTTATGTTAAATGGCCTTAAAGATTATTGTCCGGTATATCTACAAAAATGTTTGAAATTTTAAATGACCTTCAAGGTCGTTTAAACATTTTGTATCATTTTTTATTTTATCTGAATTATTTGTTAATTGCTTATGTAAACAAATCACTTGTTTGTATAAGCAAACCCTTTGTCGGCACCTTATCGCATGATACCAGTGGTCCTCTATCCTTCTTACACTTAACATCGGCTTGGCGCCGATGACGTCATTTGTTTAGTCTCGCTATCACCAAATACATACTACTGGCGAGTGAAGCTTTTATTTATAAAAATTAATATTTAAAAATAAGTTTCTTTCTATAAATATTCATGATAAAATAATCGTAGTCATCACAATAATCACAATCATTATTAACATATTTATAATTTATAGCTGTTTTCTATTAGGCAATTATTAAATATTGTTGATAATATATTATTACAATTTTTTTCTTGCTTTAAATTTTTCATTTTAATGTGACGTCCTACACTAATTTAACCATTCTTACAAAGAAACCACCCCAACCCGACCTCACCAATTTTAATGATTTTTTAATATGTTGTTGAGGATAAAAAAATGAAACACACATATGTTTTTTATCTAAAGAAAAAAATTATTAGGGAATGAAAACCACTTTTGAAGTTCACCCCAAAAGCAGTTTATTTTTAATATCTCAAAAACTACCTAAACTTCTGAAGTCAAATCGACGCTAAAAAATGTCATAAAAAAACGCTTTAACTGACATAACTTTTCTGCCGAAGAGTTGCAACCTCCTTTTTATATAGGAGTAAATGTGCTATTTTTTTACTATATTTCGATATAAAATTTATTAAACTAGCTCGATTGGATTCAAAATTGTACTGATAATGAGAAGATAAAATTAATATAACGTGTTTTTGGATTTTTTAAGAAAAAATTTGTTAAGGTGCGTTTTATCCCTAGGAACCACCCCTGCCAAACCACAAGTAGACTAATCCACCTAATCCTGGGAAAAGCGATTTTAATTGCTTAATTTTTCTTGAACTAATTGAATTCCACACTACAAGCCAGCTGACCCACCTAAACACCAACACCTCAACCCACCTAACACCTAGGAAGCACCCCTGCCTAAATATCTAGCAGGCTAATCCACCTTACTCTGGGAACAACCAGATCGATCGCGTATTTTTTTTTAAATCCCACACCACAAATGAGCCAATCTACATAAAATTAATCACCTAGTCTCTTGCCCTATCATACAAAATTTATTAAATCAGTTCGTTTAGGTTAAAAATTGCGTTGATATTGACAAAATAAAAACTTATATTTGACGTATATTTTAGAATTTTCTAAAAAAAACAGAGTTTACATAGATACATACATAAATATTTATATGTGCGTGTGCGTGTTTATACATTTAATCTACATAAAGAAAGTCGACATAAATAATTTATGGTGTTCCAAAAAATAAGCACAAAAATTTTTTAATAACTACTTACGTAGAGAGTTTTATAATTAAATTATAAATATTAAAAATATTCTTAGATTTCCTACTCAATAATTCTCTAACATTTAAGTAGGTTTAGAATTTTATAATTTAGTTTCAAATGTTTGATTATATTTTTATTTCTCTACACACTGATTAAATTATAAAAAGCTCTATCTATATTTACATAAAAATTAAAGAAGTACCATTGTGCAGAAAATTTGGAATATAATAAGTATTCAATTATATATTTAAAAAAAAATTATAAAACTGTACATATCAAAAAATATAAAAGAAATATTGCGTAATACATTTTTAAATAATATTAACCTTATAAAATTAAATCACAAAACTTTACACACAAGTAATATAATTAATAAAAGATTAATGTAAATAATTTTCTTTAAATTAATTATTAATTACACAACCACACAAAAAAGAAGTTGGGTATATTTTATGCTATATATTTTTCCGGTAGTAATTTCGCCTCCTGATCACAAACCTGGGGTCGGAATTTGCCTATCACGTGATCATTTTTTCCTAACCTCAAAAAACTAGTGAAAAATAGTGAAAATTGATAAAAATTTACTAAGAAAATCTGGAAACACAGTTTTTTTTACTTCTAACAGTATACTTTTATGTAAAAGGCTTCGCTGAATATAAATCTATCGTCAGAATTAAGATAGAACGTGCGGTTTTTTTCTAACCTTAAAAAACCAAGTAGAAATGACTATTTTTAAAATCTGAGCGGATTTTGACCAAATTTCATATAAGGGGTTTTTTTGGATCGCTGAGTACAAATGTGCATTCAGATTCCAAAAATTTAAGATGGCTGATCCAATATAGCGGATGGAATTTTGGAAATCCACCGATTTAAGCAAAATTTGGCATGATGAGATTTGTTGCACCGTTAATCACACATCTGAAGTCAAATCTCCATAAATCAAGATGGCAGATCCAATATGGTAGATTATTACGCAATATGATGAGTTAAACTTAAAAAAAACAATAAATTAATGTCAATGGCTCTCTCTACACTACGAGTTAAATAAAGTCTTGCTTTAAAATTCTATGTAGATTTTATATATTGAGTGTACAACTTTGCTTCCGCCGTTTTTTCCGAAATTCGAGGCTTTATTGTAAAAAACTGGTTTTACATTTATGATTTAAAGTATTGTCCATCGCTGGCCACTACTTTCTCCCATCTTTCGGGCAGCATACGAATCCCGCGTTGAAAAAACTGATCATCTTTTGAATCGATCCACGAATCGATCTAATTTTTTACTTCTTCATAAAACCGGAAGTGCTGGTCAGCCAGGCCGTGTGCCATTGATCGAAACAAGTGATAGTCCGAGGGAGCAACATCTGGAGAATACGGCGGGTGGGGTAGCACTTCCCATTTCAAAGTTTCCAAGTATGTCTTGACCACTTTCGCAACATGGGGTCGAGCATTGTCATGCTGTAAAATCACTTTATCATGTCTCTCGTTGTATTGCGGCCGTTTGTCTTTCAATGCTCGGCTCAAACGCATTAATTGCGTTCGATAACGATTGCCTGTGATTGTTTCAGTCGGTTTTAACAACTCATAATACACTACGCCGAGCTAGTCCCACCAAATACTGAGCATGACCTTGGAACCGTGAATATTCAGTTTGGCCGTCGACGTCGAAGCATGGCCGGGATATGCCCATGATTTTCTGCGCTTGGGATTATCGTAGTGAACCCATTTTTCGTTCCCAGTCACAATACGATGCAGAAATCCCTTCCGTCTTTGCCTTGCAAGCAGCTGTTCACAAACACACAAACGCCGTTTAACATCTCTCGGCTTCAACTCGTACGGCACCCAATTTCCTTGTTTTTAAATCATTTCCATGACTCTCAGGCGTTTTAAAATGGCTTGTTGCGTCACTCCCAATGATCCTGCCAATTCTTGTCACGTTTGACACGAGTCTTGATCAAGTAATGCCTCCAATTCTGCATCTTCGAAAACCTTTTTTCTTCCACCGTCATGCTGGTCTTCGACGTTAAAATCGCCGTCCTTGAAGCGTTAAAACCACTCTCGGCACGTTCTTTCACTAATAGAGGCCTCACCATAGGTATTTGAGAGCATTCGATGAGCCTCAGTCGCAGATTTCTTCATATTAAAGCAGAAAATTAAAACCTCCCGCAAATGACGAGAATTTGGCTCGTAAGCTGACATGTTTAATCGAGAATAACTTTATGATGCAGACACAAATCGACTAATATTTCGATGGCGTTATGTTTACAAATACCTAAGCTTATTGTATGACATCTATGATCTATTTATTTCAACTACCACTTACCGCTACTGCTATCTATTGCAAAATGGCGAAAGCAAAGTTGTACACCCAATATTTATTTATTGTGTTTACTTATACATAGATGTACAAAATATAAACAGCATTTTAAATAAGACTCTAGTTAACTCGTAGTGTAGAGAGGGCCAATATTGGAATCTGAGAAATTTTTTAACCCATAAGCAGCCAGCTCATGTATTTTATTTAAAGCGGCATGACGCCATATAGAATCATACCGGCTGCGTAAAGGTCAATTGGTCTTGTGTTTGCATCCAGGGCACCTCCACATGGTGATGGTGGGCAACAGAGTTGTCTTACTATGAATATTGAAAAAGTGGCAAAAAAGAAAATATTTGAGTTTAGAAAGTGTACGGGGTAAATACGGGAAAGTTTCATCAATCAGTCAATTAAAACGTTGAGCTCATACAATAAATAAAGGTGGTACATCCAGAAAAAATATTGAAAGAATTCGTCGATATACGAGTACATGTGATAATTTTGATGCTGCTGTTCAAGCTGGTTATTATTTATGATCATTGTATATGTCAATGGGCTATGCAAGCTTAAAACTTAATTAGCTTTTAAGATTTTGTAAGGTGGCTGTTGAAGTTAACACAAGCTCATTGAATAGTATCTAAAAAAATAAATAAGTTTATTACTAAAAGTACCTTGCAGAGTGGATTTCATTTTGAAACTTAAGCAAATAAATTTGTAGATGATGTAAGATCATGTTTACCAACATTAGGACTTAAAAATTTGTATAATTCATATCAAAGTGAATTTCAATTAGAAATCCACTCTGGAAGAAAACCAGCTGCGGAAAAAAAAGTGCAATGTGGGGTACAATTAGTTTCATCGACATCACGCAGTTAAACCATAAAACTACTTATTTCTGCTACGAGAAAACTCCTATCACTCCTTTTTTAGTGTTATAAGATGCAAGTAGTAAATTTGGCCCTAATGTAGAAAAAAAAAATTTATTCAAAGCAGTGTGACAGGTGGCACGTCGAGGTTAGGCCACCTGCCATGCGAGATAGAGTTCCCGGCGTGACTACACGCGGCGCCATCGATCGCTTGATCGATGGCACGACGCAAGAGGGGGAAGAGGAGAGTCTTCTTCTCTTCTTAACCGCCAAGCCGTAAGCATATACGCTGTCGAGAAAATTCTCCGCCACTGCAACCGAGTCTACGAAAGTTCCGACGCTAAATCGAGAGGACGAATTAGAGAGATCTAGCGAGTATGTGGCTACTTGATAGCATTATTCATCCGCCGTATATATATATATATATATATATATATATATATCTGTACTCGTGCGATCGCGAGAATATATATTTTATTGTTGGTGCAAGCGGTGAGTGAGAGATTCGCTCTCACTCACACATATATAGAAGTTAGTCGTGTGTGCGCATGTGTAGACGCGCGAGAGACTACACGTGTGTAGTCTCCTGGTTGGACGCAAGAGGCCGCGTCCAACCGTCAATGAGCCCGCAAAAAGTTAAGGCCGGCTCACACGTCTGAAACCAGCCCACATGTATTAGGGCTTGTTCACATGTCTTGCTGAGTGAATACAGCAAGACGAGTAGACGGCGCGCATGCGCAGTGCACGCCTAGTGTATTAGTAATGCTCAATAAGCAATACTAATAGCAATCCTTGGTAAGAAGCCTCTCTGCGGTAGCTAATAGACATTTGTATTGTATTTAACAATCTGTAGCAATAAACAAGTCTTTACGCCAAAGGGGTGCGCATTATTTACCCTTTCCCTATCTAGCGTCCCTATCCCGAATACCGCCGCCTCCGCGGGCGTGCCAACCTACAGTTGGCACGCAAACTGAGTAGCTGAGCTCGGTGGGAGCAGCACTGGCAGTGGGGCCTAAGGGCAAGGCTCCTCACACGTAAATGGAAGCTGGATAAGAGGAGGATCCTGCGTTATAGACGGACCGGTACTGTACGAGAGTGCCATTGCACGTCGGCTAACGTTCGTCGGCAATCAAGGCCGCATCAAGGGACTTACCGGCCAGGCCAGCCCAAAACCGGTGCTTGAGCAGTGTACACGTGCAAGGGAGAGCCTCGCACGTGCCCTCAGAAATATTCTGTTACAGTAAATAATGTACACGTTGGACCATCTGCATCAGGAAAATTAACTACAAGTAAGCACATTAACAAATACTTTCAAGCAGTAACACAGCGACACAAAAAAAACATTTTCGGGTTCGGGGATCAGACTATGTTGACTATATGTTTTTTGGGTCGTTGAATCTGAATCCGGGGTCGGAATAACCCCATCGAGCCAGGGTTTTCCATAACCTTGAAAAACCCCTTTATTGAGCCATATAACGATAAACCCTTCACATCAAACCCCTTAACTTTGAAACTATAACACAATAACCCTATGATACCTTAAAACCAATACTCCATAATTATACTCGTATAACCCCATCACATCATATAGCCCTATCTTATAAGACCTTTTATGAAATGACTAAAATGAAAAATGAATGACTAGAATAAAAAACGATAGACTAGAATAAAAAACCAATGACTACAATGCATAAGTATTAAATATATTAAAAATACTAATAAGAATCTAAATATCTGGGTAAAAAATATAGAAATTAAATATAAAATATATGGGTGAGAGCAGAAGGTAATACACTACTCTCAGCTGATCCCACCGAATGCACAGCATGAGCTTGGAACCATGGATATCTCGCTATGGCGTTGATGCTACTGCTTCGCTGGGCTTAACTCACGATTTTTTACGCTTAGAATTACTTCAGTATATCCACGTTTCATCACCAGTCACAATACGACGTGAAAAATTTTTTTTTTTTTGTCGTTGAAGCAGCTGTTTACACGTGATAAGACGCCGTTTGACGTCTCTTAGCTTCAGTTTGTACGACACCAAAGATCCTCCCTTTTGTATCATTCCTAACGCTGTCAGACGTTTTGAAACTGTTTTTAGATCAACTTCTAATAATTTTGCAACATCGGATTGCGTCTGATATGGATCTTCAGCAAGTAATATTTCCAATTCTTTGTCTTGAAACTTTTTTAGTGCACCACTGCGTTCTCTATCTTGAACATCAAAATCACCATTTTCAAATTGGTTAAACCAATCTCTACATGTTCTTTCAGATAGAGTATGATCACCATAGGTTTCTTTAAGAATCCTGTGTGCTTCAGCTGCAGATTTCTTCTGGATAAAATAGTGCTGTAAAATTCTCCGCAAAAACGGTTTATTTGGCACAAAATTTAACATGTTTTACGCTATAAAAAGAAAATGTTCTTTATAGGTTAATGGAAAGACACGCACTGATTTTAAACATAGGTTATAGAACTTCAATATAGATGCATCGTCATCTTAAATTATACACACAAAATTTATGTCCCTCCATCTGACGGTGAAACGACAAGAACTTATTCACACTCCCAATATTTTTTATGCTCTACGACATATCAAAAAATCATTCAAATTGGTAAGGTCGGGTTAGGGTGGTTTCCTTGTAAGTCATAATCAATATTATAATTATTATAATATCTAAATTGAATTGTAACTCACAATAAGAAAATAATTTACTCATTTCGTAGAATTTATATATTTAATTCGTATTACTTATGTATATAAGACGTTATTACTGATAGCCAAATTGAATACCCTACTTATAAACATAAATTCTATTGTAAAAATTAAACGCTGTTATTCACAAAGCAACAAATATTGAATCTTTCAGAAACGTGTTAGAAAAAATACAGATGATTCTAATGAGCTCAAAAATAACAATATTCATTAAAGCAACCTTAATGTTCTGGCTACATTTCACAGCAAGTACAACATTATTACTGTAACCATCTCCTACAATAGTTTTATACCAATTCAGAATTTATTCACTTACCAAGATTTTAAGAATATTTTATCAGATGCTTTCACTTCATTTTTAGCTGGCTGTGATTGGTCGCCTTTTGCGGTTGAGAGCACTAATTTAGACAGAAAACGAAGCCTTCTTTGCATTAATTTAATGGCAGCCGTAAACAAACTGACTTCTATAAAATCAGTCAAGCCAAAAAAGGGCTGACCACCGTGGGTTGATGCAGAGTTGACTCTCTTGTATAAGAAACGTGACGCATTATACCGTCGATTTAAATACAAATAACCTGAAATAATCAGAAACCCAAAGACTTATAGGGAAACGAACAGAGAATGCGAGGATAATTTACAGTCATAATAGGCTGTTTAATGCTCATGCTAACAATAATGCTTGAAAGGAGCTACGTAGCCTGGGGCTCTTATCTAAACATGAAGAGGGGTTAAATAGTCTTATTCCAAATGATCTTAATAAGCACTTTTCTTTAAATATGTACTTAGGGGTTTTCTCAGGGAAGGGACAAAAGAGCTCAACGTTGCCCTGGTGTGCACTAAGACTGGAAAACGCTCGTTCCAGGTTTAAGGTGCACATTTATGGAACTCCCTGCCTGCTGACCCACAAAATTTTTTGTTACTCAGTGGGTTCAAGAAAGCGGTCAAAAGACATCTTCTTAAACTCGCATAAAATTTTATTATTAATATGTTAATCTTTTTATTAATTATTTGTTAAGTCCCGTTTACACCGATTTTAATCATATAATTTAAGGAATGAATAAGTGTTTTTTGTAATTATAATTGACATTTGTATATTTTTAGAGTATTTTATTATTATTGTATTATATTATATTTTATTACTTTGTTTTAATTGTGATTTGACTGATAGATGTAACAGTTTTATTTTTAGTATTATTCGCAAGTGACTCATCTGTAATATCACTTTTACCGAAGACGACTTACGATTTGCTATATCAGTATTATTTAGTTTAAAGACAAGCTGTAATATCACTAGGGCAATATTTTTATTATTATAAATATATATATTTTTTTGTTATATTTAAATACAAATAAACATATCTCTCTTTTTCATTGCAAACCAATTTCAAATCACTAAACTAGTGCAAAATCATATCAGCAGGGTTCTACACAATAAAATCCGAACCGACATCAAGCAAGATCGAGTCAATAGCTAAAAAGGGCCGGTTCCACAAACAGATTAAAAAAGCAACGTACGAGGGCAGTCCCAAAAGTACCCGACCCGACAAAGAAAACAGTAAAAAAATTGCAAAAATGTTTTTTATTTTGCAACATATTCTCCTTTCAGTTCGATACACTTTTCCCAACAATGTTCAATAGCTTCGATACCCGATTTATAGTAGGAATCTTTAAGCTCCTCAAAATACCTATCAACCGCAGTCTCTACCTTTTTATTGTTGGCAAATCTTTTGCCACCGAGCCATTTTTTCAAATTTGGAAAAAGAAAATGATCCGAGGCAGCCAGATCTGGCGAATAGGGTGCGTGAGGAAGCAATTCGAACTTTAACTTATTGATTTTAGCCATCGCAATGACGCACGTGTGGACTGGTGCGTTGTCGTGATAAAACAACACTTTTTTTTTTGTCAGATTGGGCCGTTTTTTCTTGATTTCATCACTCAAACGCTGCAATAAGGCTGCATAATATGCGCCGTTAATTGTTTTTCCTTTTTCGAGATAATCAATAAATATTATTCCACGCGCATCCCAGTAAACGGATGCCATGACCTTGCCAGCTGACTGAACTGTCTTTGCTTTCTTTGGAGCCGGTTCTCCCTTTTTAGTCCACTGCTTTTACTGCTCCTTGGTCTCAGGTGTAAAATGATAGACCCATGTTTCGTCCATGGTTATGAATCGACGCAAAAACTCGCCTTTATTGCTGCGAAACATTGTCAAACACTCGATGGAAACATCCTCACGTTGCTGTTTGTGCTCCATTGTGAGCAAACGCGGCATCCATCTTGCGCACAGCTTTCTCATGTCCAAATTTTTGGTCAAAATGCGATGCACAGCACTTTTTGTAATGCCTGCCATGTCTGCTATCTCGCGCACTTTTAGTCAACGGTCATCCAATACCATTTTGTGGATTTTCTTCACATTTTCTGACGTAGTGACCTCACTTGGTCGACCACTGCGGTGTTCATCTTGGCAGCTCGTACGACCTCGCTTAAACTCAGCCACCCAATATTTGACCGTTGAAAACAAAGGAGCAGACTTTCCCAGAGTAGAATCCAACTTGGCTTTAATATCGGTTGGACTTAGACTTTTCAAATGAAAGTATTGTATCACATAACGATGCCCGATTTTTTCCATATTTACAAATTCACTGAGAGCGTTCACTTTGGATGTCTGTAAAAAAAATAATAATAAACGTACCGTTATGAATTTTTCACATTAAGTTGTTAAAAGGTGGTATTGTCAATTGCAGTAATTGTTTTTTTAAAACCGCCTGTATTCATAAGTCAGGTCGGGTACTTTTGGGACTACCCTCGTAACAAAATAACTTAAAGATATAAAAAACAATAAATAATATCTAACTAATTTAAGTAAGTAATTAATAAGTGAGGCATACCAAGAACGGAGAAGCACTCCATGGAATAACGTAAAAGAAAAAGAGAAAAAGAGAGAAAGGCACCAAGGCAGCCTTTACATGAATCGAATACAAGTAAGATATGAGGTTTATTAACTGTTAAAATTTTAATTCTTTTTTTTATCTGTTCACGTTTTTATTTATTTGTGAAATCTTTTCACACCAGAAAGCGAAGGGATTTTCTATTAAGATGTCTAATCACTTTCTTTAACCTTACCAACAGTTAATCATACCTTAAACTAAGAAGTCTAATCATGCCCTCGAGCTACTCTTTTTTTTTATATTGATAATTGAAGAATGACTTAAAAACCAACTCCGAGTTATTAAGGTAAATCCCAAACTTGGAAGGGGTAGCAGCGAAAAAGAGTAAATGTTACTTCATTTTCAGACGCAGCATTATTGTTTTTTTCTCTTTTATCTATATATTTTGTCAACGACTGTTACTATTTTCATATTAAATGAATAAGTAAAGATTAAATACGAGGTCTGGCTATTAAATAACGAGACTGGTTACGAAAAAGGGTTTTATTATAAACATTATTCTACATTCGAATGCTCTCCTTCAATATACTCCCCTTCCCTCACCACACACCTTTTCATACGTTTTTTCCATTGATCGAAGCAGTGCTGGAAGTCTTCTTTGGTGAAGGCCTTTAGGAGCTCTGCCGTTTTTTGCTTTACCGCTTCCATCGACTCAAATCGGGTCCCTTTTAAAGCAGATTTTATCTTCGGAAACAAAAAAAAGTCGCACGGTGCCAAATCTGGCGAGTACGGCGCGTGTTCGAGCACTGGAGTGCGCTTACCGGCCAAATACTGCTTCACAGATAGCGCGTTATGGGCAGGTGCGTTGCCCTGGTGCAAAATCCACGAGTTGTTCTCCCACGACTCGGGCCGTTTCTTACGAACTCGTTCTCGCAGTGTTGCCAAAACTGACAAATAGTGAGTCTGGTTGACAGTATGACCCTCTAGAACCCATTCAGTCATCACAATACCGTTAATGTCGGGCGTTAATGTTCAGGCGTCTTCCAATGCATCGATTGCCGCTTTGTTTCAACATCGTATTAAAAAATCAACGTTTCGTCGCAAGTAATAATGTTTTTCATCAGCCTGGAATCTTTTTTTAGCCTTTCAAAGAAATCTGAGCAGACCTGTTGACGCAAGAGCTTTTGGTCAGGAGTCAGGTTTTTTGGCACCAACTTCGCACAGACTTTTGTCATGTAATTCCTCGTGTAAAATTTGTCTAACCGTTTCTTTATCGGCGTTTACAGCCTCGGCAATCACTCGGATGCTTATTCGACGATCTGCACGCACAATTTGGTTGATTTTGGTCACTGTTTCCGGAGTTGAAACAGTGACAGAGCGACCTGGGCGTTGGTCATCTTCAGTGCTCACTCGGCCCTCACTGAAGCGCTTACACTACTCAAAAACACGCGCACGAGATAGAGAATTGCCCCCATAGGCCTCTTGCAACAATTTACAGCACTCAGTCGAAGTTTTTTTTAATTTAACAAGAAATTCTAGATTGATACGTTGCTCCTGTTTTTCGTCACACA
This sequence comes from Chalcis sispes, assembly GCA_949987625.1. Lineage (NCBI taxonomy): Eukaryota > Metazoa > Arthropoda > Insecta > Hymenoptera > Chalcididae > Chalcis > Chalcis sispes. Next base: position 38,475,682 of record OX465095.1, on the reverse strand, counting down.
TGGTTTTCGGCACGAGAAAAAAACACGTTTGTTTCAAACCGCTCCTGCACAAATACAATAATAGTGACGAGAACGTGTTTTGGTACGTGCATAGACAAGATATCTAGATACCCAACGCACTACTCGTTTTTTTCCCTACCCCTCTACAGCGCCCTCTAGGCGCGCAGTCTCGTTATTTAATCGCCAGACCTCGTACCCTGGCACACAAAAAGAAGTTGTCTGTACATTTGACCATACCCAAATTGGAATTTGGAACCAGTTTAGCTTGTACATTTTCAAAATTTTTAGAAAATTGCGAAAAACAGCTGAAAATTTTACAATATCAGAATTATGACGATGAAAAAAATTTTACTGACCTAGAACAAACTATAAAGTTTTTGTACTATTCTTCGCCATTCCTAATCGATTTCATTAAGAACCAATAGATATCTCAGTATAATTTAGGAGGAATCATGATTAGCTCATTGCTGCACATAAGAACGAAACAAAACAAACTATTTTCCGCTATTTTCTTGCTATTTTATATGATTTCTTCATTCCGATATACGTGATCGAAAATAGTAGCTTCCAGATTCAGATTCAACACGTCAAAATATACATAAATATAGGTCTTATCAAATGTACAGATCACTTGTTTTTGTGCCGGTGCAACAATATTAATTTTTTTGATGTAGTAATAATTTTAAGTTTAGTAAAGATAAATTGATTTTATTTAAGGATGTTGAATTCCGTTCTGGCAAGCTTAAATGCTTCAAGTTGTCCGATACATAATGTAACACACGGTGTGCCCAATAATAGCGCTATAAAAATTGTGAGCCGTTACTGCATTCTCATGTATAATGCGGCTTTTACATGAAAACTAACACAGCATTAATAAATATGGCAATGTGGCATCGCTGTAACGGAAAAAATATCGTATCAAACACAATATTGAAATGTAAAAAAAAACTTAGATTTAAAAAATGAATTATAAAAGGCCAACGTACTTGCAGCTTTTGCAGCAAGCAAAAATAAAAGCTTAGTAAACAATATTTAAAAAATAATTTTCGAATAATTAATATTATTCTAACATTGTATTTAGAGTACAAATTAATTTGGTCCGTTTTTTTGCGGTCAAAAATGCATTTATTTCAAAATAGAAAGAATTAAAAGATTAATCAAAGTATCACCCATCGCTAGTTATTACTTCTTCCCACCTCTCAGGCAATTTTCGAATTCTATCTCGAAAAAATCTCTCGTCTTTTGAGGTGATCCAAGTTAGGAGCCAATTTTCGATTTCTGCGAAAGAAGTGAACCGATGATTGGCCAGATCGTGCTGCTTCCCTCGGAACAACCAGTCATCAGAAGGAGCAATCTCTAGAGAATACGGCGTGTGCGGCAAAATATCCCACTTGCGCGTTTCCGAATACTTTTTTACGACTTCTGCGACATGAAACCGAGCGTTGTCATGCAAAAAAAAAACTTTATCATGTCTTTCCTTGAATTCCGGCCGTTTTTCTCGTAATGTACGGCTCAAACGAATCAATTGCAGTCCATACCAATCGGCCGTTACGATACCGCCAGGTTGTAGCAGCTCATAGTACATAACACCCTTTTAGTCCCACCAAATACACATGATCTTTGAACCATAAATATTCGGCTTTGGTGTTGATGTTGAGGTCGATGGAAACGATTAAGCGGGCATAGCGTAGTGTTTTTTCTTTTTAGAGTTATCATAGAATACCCATTTTTTATCCTCAGTAACAATTCTATGTAAAAAACCCTTTTTTTTTGTCTTTGAATCAGCTGCTCGCAATAGAAAAATCGCCTGTCAATGTCTCTCGGTTTCAGTTCGTGAGGCACCCAATTGCCTTGCTTTCAAATTATTTCCTTAGATTTCAATCGTACAGAAACTGCTTGTTGAGTCACTTCCAATGATTTTGCAAGCTTCTATTGCGTTTGGCTCGGATCTTCATCGAGTAATGCCCCCAACTTTTTGTCTTCGAATTTTTTTGGCTGTCCAGAGCGAGGCTTGTCTTCAACGCTAAAATCTCCATTCTTGGAACGTCGACATTATTCCCTACAAGATTTATCAGTTGGAGCATTGTCACCATAAACTTCCACAAGCATTCGATGCGCTTCAGCCGCACTTCTTTTTCAATTGAAACAGGAAACTAAAACCTCCCGCAAATGCTGCTTAGTTAACACAAAATTGGACGTGTCTAACACAGTTGAAAACAAGATTTTTTCATGAAACTCGAAGCTATACAAACTGAATATTATTGGCAGATGTCTAACCTCTCTGAAACTCCCGACTTAAGCTGTTACTATTAAACATTCATAATAGTCAGAGCTATCTTTTAAAAACGGATCGAATTAATGGGTGCTCCTTACAAAAATAATATTTTTTGTAAAAATTACATATTAAAATATTTAATATTTACAACATTCAATATTAGTTATAATGCAGATTTTAAAAATTATTTCAACGTATTTCCCCTGCTTTTAATATTTTATGCGTCGTGGTGGTCTACGTATAGTTTTCAATAATTATCGGTGCATAAAAACAGCACAACCTTTTTCTTTTATTTTTACAATATTCATTGAATATTTAATTTTCTAGTGCATAATTTGATCCCTAGGTGGCTACCTTGCTACCTCAATTCGCAAGAAAATTGTTACCATAGAATTATAAATATGATCTCGGAATCTTAAATTAGCGTTTATAAATCTACATGTTTGTCACCAACATTTTAGAAATTTCTTTTTAAAATTTTTTCATACACTTCATTTTCCTGTTTTCTGCATTTATGAAATAATGACTAACACAAATAATGAAGATGACGTAGGGAGTAGTGGTAGATTTAAGCACAGTTCAATTGCTAAAAACGATGAAATTTTCGAAATCGATAATGAAGATTTTGCGAATTTATCTGGACATGAAGTATTTGATTATAAGGATTTTTATCCTTTGGTGAAATATTTCACAGGATCAACTAGTCATATAACAGGAAAGGCTGCATTGAATGGTCATGACCCCATTCACTATTTTGAACTATTTTTCGACAATTTTTTATTGGATACTATAGTTCAGGAAACTAATGTTTAACAGTTTTAGAAACCTACGCTTAAACATAATAAAATAAGACCGTAAGTCGATTTAACAAAAAAATTATTAAAAGTTTTTAGGACTAATAATTCTTATACGTCACTTGAAAAAAAATGTCCGTTTAACATTATTGGTGTACCGCTCCTATGCTAATTACCCCGATATTTCCTTAAACTGTGCCTTGAAATAGACATAAACAGATTCAGCGTTTTTTGCATTTTTAAAACAATTAGGTTATCATAAACCATCTTTTGAAAGTAGTTAAATTTATAATCAATTATTTGAATGATGTTTTCGAATCTTTTATATCCAGGTAAAATTTATGCATTAATAAAAGCCTGCCCCTATAGAAAGACTGATTGCAATTTGAACAATTTATCTTTCTCAAAAGACATCGTTTTAGAATAGCATTTTTCGAACATGTTGACTGCTCTACTGGTTCTATGCTAAAACTCATTGTATATACAGGAGTACATACCAAATATCGCAAATTTGGTTTAGGAGTTTAAGTAGACATAGTCACTCATTTTACGCAACCTTGCTTTGAGAAAAGACATGTTGTTTTTGTTGATAACTGGTATACTTAATCTATTCTGGCTGAATTTTTGCATGAGAAAGAAACTGGTATTTGCAGAAATATAAGAAAAAATAGAATAGGACTCCCTGACCCTACGATGCTCCTTAGAAAAGGAGAAACATAATATAATTTGTACATTAATTTGGTTTCACAAAAACAAAAAAGAATTGTGTAATAGAGGTAATTGATTACTATATAAACATAGGAGAGATAGATAATATTGATCAGCAACTAGTACTGAGCGTAGGAAACTTTCCTGGCTATCCAACCGCGACCTCGGCCATGACCTTGATTTTGACCATCAAGGTCATTTCAAGGACAAGCCGATTTTTTTACAGGGTGTCCCATTTTAATTGCCCCACGCGAATAACTCTGAAAATATGTCCTTCGGAAAAAATATTTTGAATAAAAGTTGTAGGGTTTTAAGGGGGAAATCCAATTGTGACCTTTATTGTGACCTTCACAATGACCTTCAAGATCATTTGAAGGTCAAGTTAGTTTTTTTAAATAAAAACCCGTAATTTAAACGCCGAAATTGGAACGAGGCAAGATGTGGGGTCCGCCCATTTCAATGAAGTATCTCAATATCTAGCCGGACAAGGCAAGGCATGGAGTCCACCCACTTAAGGAAAGACTGTTAATTCACAGCCAGTCAAGGTCAAGGCAAAGAATCCGCCCAGTCAAGGGAAGACTCATAGCGCCCAGCCAGTTGAAGCAAGGCAACAAGTCCGCCCAGTCAAGAGAAGACTCTTAGAACTCGGCCAGTTAGGATGTTTCTTAAAACAGATGTTCAATTAGTCTTTAACGGAAAGTCAGACGGACCCTCTCTAATGTTTTAACCGTGACAGATTCGAAAACTCTCTTTATTCTATCTTTCATGTCCTCTGTGGTTGTTGGAGCTTGCTCAAACACTCATTCTTGTACAGCACCCCATAGAAAAAGATCCATTGGTGTGAGATCTGGTGATCTGGCTGGCCATTCATGTGCTTGGCTGCCAATGCTAATCCAACGATTCGAACATGTGGCATTCAAGAATACCTTAACTGGTAGTGTGCGGTGTGCTGGTGCCCCATCTTGTTGGAACCATATGATTTGTCTCAAGACTAATTTGACGCCCTCTAACAGTTGTGGTACTTCTGGAGAATATTTAAGTAGAAGGAACCATTCAAAGTATTATTATAAAAAAATTAACCTATCACATTATTTCCCATTACACCTCCCCACACATTCAATGACCACCGTTTTTAGACACGATGATCCCTTTGCCAATGGGGATTTACATGGGGATAGTAATGGGCATTATAGAGATTGACACCTCTCATATTGTCAAATTTCGCCTCGTCTGTAAATAAGAACTTGTTAAAATAGAAAGGATCTTGGCGCATTCTATTAGATGACCATCTACAAAAATTTAAACGCCGCTGGTCGTCTCCGATCTCAAGACCATAAGTGAGGCGGATATGGTATGTATGGAAGTTCAAACTTTTTAAAATACGGTTAGTAGTTGTTTTTGAAACTCCATGCGTTCGACTGATTTTCCGAGTAGAAATATGGGGATCATCAGCAACCGAAGCTAGCACACCTATTACAATATGCTCTCTAGAGCCAGCTTTACACCTTTTTCATGTCCGATTACCTTGTTCAGCTCTACTCACTAATCGCTTAATAGTCTTTTTATCTGAACGTCGAGAGTCTTGAATTTTTCTGCATAGCGCCTTTCTTCAGCTCTGTAATTATCTTGAAACTTGTTAAGAATCTTAATCATATTAACTATTTCCTGTGGCGTATAAACAGCTATGACGGAAAAGAATGTAAGTCCACAGATAAAATAATTCAAGCACTCTTGATTACAAAGATCAAAATTATTGGAATTAAAACTATTTTTGTATGGACCTTATAACAAAACAAAATTTTAATTTTTTGTTATCACTGATCATAATGCCATGGTTCGTTTTTATGTAGGAGAGAGTTAAAGGTGCGAAACAGGGGTTTAAAGGAAAGAGAATTCAGCAGCTGGAACACAATAGCATTTCTTTAACTGAGCAGAAGTCGTCTCCTAAACTAAACTGGCTAAGGTCATAATTCAACGTCACTTTTTTCGCTCTCATTAATTTCGGCATGAAAACAGAGATGTTTGTCAATAATTATTACGACCTTATTATGTCTTGGATCTTAAGATCAAGGTCAAGATCATAAGCCGTCGTAAAATGTTTCACTCTTTCTATTTTAACGTTTCGAGGTAGAGTTTTTCCACTAGAAAAATTAACTTATTGGCCTTTGAATGAACTCGAAGGTGATGATCAAGATCATAGTCATATTCGGACGTAAAATTTTTCGCTTTTTCTATTTCCGGAGCCAAAAGTAGGAGTTTCCATTTTAAAAAACTAACTTGACCTTCAAATGGCCTCAAAGGTCATTGTCAAGGTCACAGTAAAGTTCACTATTGGATGCCTCCCTTGAAACTCTACAACTTTTATTTAAAATATTTATTTCCAAAGGACATATTTGCAGAGTTATTCATGTGAAGCGATTAAAATAGGACACCCTGCATAGCAGCCTCCAATTTTGACACCAGAAATGAAAAGGACAGACAATATAACGTCCAGATATGATCTTCACCATTCGAAAAATTTGACCTTGGAAGGTCAAGTCAAGGTTAAGCATTGACCGGCTGGATATCTTAAAAAGTAGGCGTCGCTCAAAAAATGGTTGAGACATAAGTTATAGGAAATTTTTCTGATTATTCGACGGCTATCTTAAATGTGAACTTGACCATGGCCTTTATACCTTCTATTCGCCATCTTAAAATTTGAAGTTATTAAAATCTGACCGTAAATTAGTAATCAGCGACCTCGAAAATCCATGTAGAAAGTTTTCAGTACACTTCTCAACAAATTCAAAATTTTCCGTCCGCCATATTGGATTCGCCATCCTGAATTTTAAAATTCTTAAAATCTGACTTCAGAGTATTAATCAACGAAATGAAATAATTATGTGAGCGGAAAAATACAACTCAGAATATCTCTAAATTAGTTTCGTTTATTAATAATAGTAAATGTTAATACTCTATCTATTTTCATATTCATTATTAAGTTCGCTACTTACTTTTGATTTTTATTACTTACAAGAACTGCGTGTTGTTTTCTTTGATAATTATGCCGTTTTCTTCATTCATACTGTCGTAATTTTTAGGTCTTACGATCTTATCGCTTTTTATATTGTTATCTTAAATTTTAATTTTCTATTAGATTATTCCTTTATCTAAATGTAACATGGCTCCTCTTACTGAACGAGAGTGGATAATTATTCTTATGATGAAAGCATACGGTAACAGGGCGAGATCTAATAAAGATGTACGGATCTTATTCAACGATACTCTTAGGGTAAAAATGAAACCTATATCGAAATTGACAGTACAAACGACAATTACGCGTTTCAATTTAACCCATTGACACACGAAGCCAGCAAATCGTCAAACAACTACATGATGGTATTAAAGCACTATGCCGGTGAAACGCCGGTCTGTCTTTGCAGAATCATCTTATGCGTATAAAATTATAATTCTATGTTGTACCGTTTTAATTTTATGTCAAGTTTAGTATTAAAGTTTCTTTGAAATAAAAGTTGTAATAATTAAATAGTGTTAATTAACAAATTATGTCATATTAACACACCGTTCAATAAGTCCCGAGACTAACAACGAAAACAACATTTTTTTTCAAAAATCATTTTTATTTATTCATACAATCTCCTTTTAAAGTGATACGATCTTTCCAACGCCTTTGCAACATTTCTATACCATGTTTATAGAAGAATTTATCCTTTGCTTTAAAATAGGCTTCAGTTTCGGCAATGACCTCCTCATTCGAGCCAAATTTTTTTTCCTGGAGCCTTTTTTTGAGTTCAGCGAAGAACTAGTAGTCGCTGGGGGCTAAATCTGGCAAATACGGGGGGTGGGGAAGCAAATCAAAGCCCAACTCGTTCAATTTTGCCATTGTTTTCATGGACTTGTGGCATGGTGCATTGTCTTGGTGAAAAAGGATTTTTTTCTTCTTCATGTGCGGTCGTTTTGCTGCGATCTCCTCCTTTAAACGTACCAACAAGTCAATATAATAATCACTGTTGACCGATTTACCTTTTTCCAGGTAGTCAATGAAAATTACGTCATGTGTATCCCAAAAAACAGACGCCATGACTTTGCCAGCAGACTGCTGCGTTTTTGGACGCTTTGGGCGGCTTTCGCCAGCCATGCGCCACTCAGATGATTGCCGATTCGACTCCGGAGTGAAATGATGTATCCATGTTTCATCCATGGTCACGTATCGACGCAGGAAATCCTTTGTATTGCGAGTAAATAGCGGTAAAGAGCTCTCTGAATCGTCGACTTGTTGCTGTTTTTGTTCCACTGAAAGCAATCGCGGCACTCACTTGGAAAAAACCTTTTTCATGCTCAATTTTTCATAAAGGATTGTAAATACGCTTCCAGATGATATTTGCGTCATTTCTGCAATCTCACGGACCTTCACTTTGCGATTTTTTATCACAATTTTTAACAATTCACTCACATTTTCCTGTGTAACGGTTTCCAATGGCCTACCCGAACGTTCCGCATCGTTTCTGTCCGTACGACCACGTTTAAACTCAGCATACCAGCGACAAATCGTTGGTTTGGATGGAGAGGAGTCCGGGTAATGTTTTTCAAGCCATTGCTGGGCTTCTACGGTGTTTTTACCCATAGATAAACAATGTTTTATCAACACGCGAAACTCGCTTTTTTCCATTTTTTAAACAAATTACAAAGTGACTTTACTCTAACCTCGATAACTCTGCTGTCTGTGATCCGATCGACGTGAAATTTTTACACGTTTTATGTAAAGGTTCGCACTCTATGGAAACGTGGCCAGTTTGGTACTACTAGCACCATCTCTGGGTTAGTCTCGGGACTTATTGAACGATGTGTTCCAGAAGGACTATGCAAGAATGGCAAAGGCGAAGGGACACAGCCAAGCAGGGTCAGCGGACTTACCGTATTTTTTCTGACGTTACCTTATAGATGAAAAAGGGACACGGATTTTTTAATTTTCATGTACTTCAAGTGCTGACGGCGCATAGTTGCTTTCGCGGTTATTTACAACGTGTCCGCGTTTATTAAAGTGCAAAATATCCGATGTGTCTCGGACAAAACAAATACGCTAAACATTCCTTTTTTTTAAAGTCCAAAATTTTATGGAGAACGAAATCATTTTCAGGTCATATGAGACGGCTCTTTAACCCCAGAAGATTAAGGCCGATGCCAGTAGAATTCACAGGTGGAGTGTAATGTAGTTGCGGTATTAGCGAAGTCCATCCTTGTAAGACTTAATACAATCAAAAGAAATAAGAAAGAGGTAAGGGAAGGGGAGAAGCATGTGATTTTCTTTTGTAGATAAATATTTTGACTGTAGAGCGTTTAGGTTGATACACATTAGATGACAGGTATGGATTCGTGCTGTTACACACATATACACACACGCAAACATATTAACACTCAAACGTAGACACTCAGGAGTGCAGAGTTCACCGTGTTAGGAATAAGTGACGCCGAAAAAGAAAAAAAGAAGAAAAAGCGGGTGAAACATTTAATAATAGAATTTGAATCACTAAGTTGAAGGTGTCATTTATCTAAAATTGTCGACCGCATTTCATCATGTAGGTTGACGAGTCTAGTAGAAGTAGTGCTGAGGTATATGCTCACATATCCACATAGACCTACAGACGCTTAGATGTAGATACGTAGACGCACGCGTGAATACGAGGTCAGGCTATTAAATAACGAGACTGGTTACGAAAAAGAGTTTAATTATTAAAATTATTTTACATTCGAATGCTCCCTTTAAATATACTCCCCTTTCCTCGCCACACACGTTTCCATACGTTTTATCCATTGATCGAAACAGTGCTGGAAGTCTTCTTTGGTGAGGGCCTTTAGGAGCTCTGCCGTTTTTTGCTTTACCGCTTCCATCGACTCAAATCGGGTCCCTTTCAAAGCAGATTTTATCTTCGGAAACCAAAAAAAGTCGCACAGTGCCTAATCTGGCGAGTACGGCGCGTGTTCAAGCACTGGAGTGCGCTTACCGGTCAAATACTGCTTTACAGATAGCGCGTTATGGGCAGGTGCGTTGCCCTAGTGCAAAATCCACGAGTTGTTCTTCCACAACTCGAGCCGTTTCTTACGAACTCGTTCTCGCAGTATTGCCAAAACTGACCAATAGTAAGTCTGGTTGACAGTCTGAGCCTCTGGAACCCATTCAATCATCACGATACCGTTAATGTCGAAAAAAACGATCAACATTGCCTTAAATTTTGATTTGGACATCCTTGCTTTTTTGATTCTGGGCGATCTAGGCGTCTTCCAATGCATCGATTGCCGCTTTGTTCCAACATCGTATTGAAAAATCCACGTTTTGTCGCAAGTAATAATGTTTTTCATCAGTCCGAAATCTTTTCTTAACCTTTTAAGGAAATCTGAGCAGACCTGTTGACGCAAGAGCTTTTGATCAGGAGTCAGGTTTTTTGGCACCAACTTCGCACAGACTTTTGTCATGTGTAAAATTTGTCTAACCGTTTCTTTATCGGCGTTTACAGCCTCGGCAATCATCCGGATGCTCATTCAACGATGTGCACGCACAATTTGGTTGATTTTGGTCACTGTTTCCGGAGTTGAAACAGTGACAGGGCGACCTGGGCGTTGGTCATCTTCAGTGCTAACTCGGCCCTCACTAAAGCGCTTACACCACTTAAAAACACGCGCACGAGATAGAGAATTGTCCCCATAGGCCTCTGGCAACAATTTACAGCACTCAGTCGGAGTTTTTTTCAATTTAACGAGAAATTTGAGATTGATACGTTGCTCCTGTTTTTCGTCACACATGGTTTTCGGCACGAGAAAAAAACACGTTCGTTTTAAACCGCTACTGCACAAATACAATAATAGTGACGAGAACGTGTTTTGGTATGTGCATAGACAAGATATCTAGATACCCAACGCACTACTCGTTTTTTTCCCCACCCCTCTACGGCGCCCTCTAGGCGCGCAGTCTCTTTATTTAATAGCCAGACCTCGTATATATTGACGTTTTCTTGCGATTTCGGGATTGACGTGCTTGCAGATTGAGGGGAGGTTCTCATCTAGCGACCCAAAAATTACGTGATTTTCGCGATTTTTTTTTCTCATGAAAGGAAATAAATGAAGTAGTCAAGTTTTTTGGTGCTTATTAGGTATGTTATTAACTACTTTAACAAATTTTTTTGAACAAAAATACCGAATAGTTTATTAGTTATATGCATTGAAAAATAGTCATCGAAAAAAAAAACACCTTCACGGGCGGCAAGGTAACTCATCCAATTTTTGTCTGAAATCAAAAAATCAAAGTTTGTTATAAGCTAGAAGACATTTGCTGGATCTTGAACTAAAATCACGAAGAAAAGTTAAAAATTAACAAAATGGCGGACTTGCGAAAAAAAAATATTTTTTTGCACTTTTTTTTGCTCTAAAAAGTGCAATAACAATAAAAATAATCATTGTAAAATTATGATTTTAAGTCAAGATCCAGCAAATTTAATTACCTTTAAAATAAAAAAAATTCATCCCGATATCTATAATAGTTTTTGAGATATCTTGCCGCCCGTCTCAAAAAACATGGTTTCGGGAAAAACGCGTTTAAAATTTTAGTACGCGATTTAGTACGTAAAAAGACGACTTCGATTTTTTGACTATAACTTTAAAAATAAATTAAATTAGGCAAAATGGGTTTCACGAGCGTATTCTACGAGACATTTGCCAACTTCTTAAGCAAAAAAAAAAAAATTGATTTTTTGGTCGCGCTTGATGAGAACCTCCCCTTAAGTAAGGCGCAATTTAGTGAGGGAAAATAGAAGAGAACAATAGGATTAGAGAAAAGCGAACAGACCATTGACTGGTATCGCGAAATAATGCATTAACAGCAGTTTCTGTGATTTTTGTGAGGCCACAAAAATCGGGGCGATGGTTTTGGTGGATGAGAGCTCCACACTTTCGCTAGTACCGGCTAGCGAAGTTTGCTGGTACAGCTTTCTATCGTCTCAGCAAAAAAAAAAAAAAACTTACATATCGAAGATACAAGCCCATATGAAAATATTTTAATGCAATATTTGAAACTTTCTATAACGTAAAACATATTTAATTGGAAAATAATTTTTTTGTATTTTACAGTTACTTTGTATGTAATTGATAAATATTATATTGATAGTAAAAATAAAATCAAAAAGGATAGAAACAAGTAATTTAAAAAGATAGGCTTTATGACCCTATTTATGAAATAGTAGAAAGATAATTGACCAATGAGATACAGTATCTCATGCTGCATGTTCTTGATACCAGAAAGTTTGAGAATCAGTAAATTTATCTTAAAAACATATATTTTCAATTATAATAACATTTTATTTATAAAATATGTAATTAATTTAATTTTTAACAGCCAATTACAAATTTTTTATAATCGTGACAAATAATTATTTCTTCTTCTGTTCTTCATATATTCTTTTCTGAATGTTCTGGTTCCAATAATAATTTCTTTTTTCTTGCAACTTTTTTTATTATTTTACTCTTCTTCTTCTACTTCTTTCATATTTTCTTTGTCTAACTAAACCTTATACTACGCATCTGAGATTATTATTGATTGTGACTTGAACTTTTGTGATTTTTCGATTCGAATTCTTTTTTTTTAGAAAAAAATTCCAGTGGCTTTTTGCAAACGTATTTTATTTGAATCAGCAGCTAAACATAAAATTCATTTTTAATTTTTCAAATTGTTTTTGAATGAAAAGACATATATAAAGATAATGTTAATATCAGATCAGTACATGCTAGATTAGACTAAAATAAATCTTTTGTATTATAAGACGATAATAATTTTGATTACTGATCTGATCAAATTTATGTACGTATTCCTTAATTTTTCATCATCAATAAAAGCAGCTAATTCGTTGCTGATGATATTGGAACTATTATCTACAAGAATAATAAGTTGAATCACTTTTTCACTAATTACTAAGTCAATCGGTTCAATAAACGCATTGGTAGAAAGTTGTTGGTAGAAAGATTCGTAGAGGTGGAATCCATCAACGAATATGTATGAATCAATATTGTTGAATAAACAGGGTTTATTTTTTCGTATATTATTTGGTGAAGCAAATTTAATATTTTGATTATTAAACATTCAATTTTCTTGTTTATCGGCTTTTGTTTGAAAATTTTATCCATTTATTATTCATTATTGATATAAAACCATTATAAAGAAATCAGTTAATAATATGGGTGACAATAAATCAGTTCAATTGAAATTTCTCTTAAACTTATCATTTGATTTTTAATATAGTAAATAATAAAACAGTTATAAAAAAATTATACACATGAAACTTGAAGTAAACAAAAACAATACATCAATTGTAAATCAAAATAAATATTTTGTATGTGTGTGATCAATGATTTTAAATAAAAACTAAATTATTAAGTATTTAAAATATCCGTAGACTTTTTATGAATATAAAACTTGTAATCAAATAATGCTTTTTTCTTTATCACTGGTCCATGATTTACTTGTTGCTTTGAATACTGCTTCTTTGAATTAAAAGCCTTTCTACCAATAAACTTTTTTCAAATTTTCGCAAGAATTGTTGTTCTTCCTCAAAGATGCTTGAATTAGAATTTTTCTGTTGATTAGCATTCTGTTTTAAATTTTTACTTCTTTTTCAAAATATAATCTTTCGCTTTAATATCAAATGGCAGAGCTCTAATTTTTTATAGCCACTTAGAGAAGAAATGACCAATGGCAAATTGAAATTGAATGCATGGGCATCTATAAATAAAATGACGGAAAATTACGTTTTTTCTTTGACTAGCCATGGATAGAAAACATTTGTAATGTACTCAGAATGTTTCTGTTGCCGCTCAACCATTAATAGATACTCTAATTCCCTAGTCTCTAGGAGTATTATGTACAATTATCATATTAAATGAGTATTGGTGAACCTTATGTGTAATTAGCTCTATACATAAATAGTACAATTAAAGCTTCTTTGCTACCAATAACGATTTTCTAAAATTTTTAAAATCTTTTTTCGACTGATACTCTTTCAACATTAAGACTTGGAAGTATACTATTTTTATCTCAATTGAAAAATCTTGTAGGAAAAATATCTAATTAAACTTCATCTTTTAGATACCTGCCTATGATTCTAAGTCAGTCTTATAACTTCTTGCCACTGACAATTGTTGTATTTGAACTCAAATTCTTTTCTTATGGGTAAGTTTGAATGGCGCTATTTGAAACTTTTATACCAATAACGACTTGAACGATTGCTTGTAAAAGAGGTATTTTTTCAAAATTTATACATATTTTTAGACATAATCCAATATATAATTATATAATAAAATACTCCAACTCTGTTCAACACCCATTTGATATCATTCTCTTCTTGAAGTGAGAGGACTATCTCCGATCCTGATTTTTTTTTATTTTTTCAGAATCAAGATTAATTTCGGCTTGATGTGGCTACATATACTCCATAAACGGTAGCTTCTTTTCTAAAAGGAAGTTTTAAATCTTTCTCGGCTTTAGAGCATTTTTTAAGTTAGTAGAAAAATAATTAATCCTATAATTCTTTTCTTTCTCCTTAAATTATCATTTAAATTTATGAACAAGCTAGATTTTTTATTAGTTTTGACCTAATTCTTATTCTATTTAATTATCCTTCCTTTTTTTCATTAATACTGTTTTTTTTTTTTAATTTTCCCATTTCTCAAATCTATTTAATCAGAAAATTTACAGTTTAAAATATTGACTCATTTCAAATATTTGATTAAAAAAAATTTATATTCAGAATGCACAATCAATAATCATAATATTATGTTTTTAGGTTAAGTTTAAAATTTAATAATATTATTAGGTTGCTGTAGATAAAATGGCCGATTTAGTAATAAATTTTTAAACAGCTGTAACTTCTTATAAACACAATTTATTTTAACAAAATAGGTACCAATAGATGCAACACACTTTTCCCAACGAGATGCAAGTACATTTATTCCAGTTTTGTAAAAGTTCGAGTTTCTGGTTCAAAGAAACTCCTCAAAGGCATTTTTAACAGTAGCTTCATTATTAAATCTTTTTCCTGTCAAAAAGTGATCCAAATGTTTAAAGAAATGGTAATCTGTTGGTGAGAGGTCTGGTGAATATGGAGGGTGAAGAAGAGTCTCATAGCACAACTCGTTTCATTTTTGGACCGTTGTTCTCGATACATGAGGTTGTGCGTTATCATGAAGCAGTATCACTCCATCCCTGTTGACAAGCCTAGGTCGTTGGACTATTAATTTCTGATGCATTTTATCCAGTTGAGCACAGTATTTCTTAGCATTAATGATTTCGCCAGATTGCAGAAACAAATAAAGGATAACTCCAGCTACAGACCATCAAACAGTAACCATTATTTTCTTTGGATGAAGGCTTGGTTTCAGCATGTGTCTTGGCGCTTTATCGGCATCTAGCCATTAGGCCGATCAGCGACAATTATCATATAAAATCCACTTTTCATCGCAGGTCACAATTTGGTGCAAGAACGGTTCCTTTTTGTTGTGGGAGAAAAGAGAACTTGAAATCTCCATTCGACACGTCATGTTTTGCTCGGTAAGATCATGCGGAACCCATTTGTCAAGCTTTTTCACTTCCAAGTTTTTGCAAGTGGCGGTAAACTATCGGATTGTGAACGCCTAATTTCTTGGCAAGATCCCTCATAGTTTGGCGGGGGTCAGACTCCACTAATGCACGCAGCTTGTCGTTATCGATCGATGGTCCTGGGTGTTTACGTGGCTCATTTCCAAGGTCCATATCTCCGTATCGAAATTTTTCGAACCACCGCCGAGTGGTTTGTTCGCTAACTGTATCAGGCCAAAATGCACTGTTTATATTCCTCGTTGCTTTCGTTGCGTTGTGCTCTAATTTGAATTCATATAGTAAAAGTAGCCGTTTTTGATTTACTTCCATGTTTACTTTCTCTTTTTGTTTTTACAATCACTATGAAGTGCAAAACAGAAATGGCTCCATAAACCAAGGTTGCAGTATTTATACTTTAATATGTCATATCATTTGCGCTGCCTTGTGCCAACATAATACACTAAAATTGCACCCAACTTAATGTCATTGCTAAATCGGCCATTTCATCTGCAGAAACCTAATATATATTCTATATACCAGGCTGTTCAATAAGTTTTGCGGTTCGATAAGAGAGGGTGTTGCTACTAACCTAAATTTTTTGTTATGTTGGTACACTCTTCATATGAACGTATGTGAAGTTTCATTTCAATCTGTCAATTTATTCTTTGTTTACAAGCCATTTAGTATCAACGTGTCACAGTATTTTTTACAATGGAAAAAATCAAGTATCGTGCAGTGATTGAATTTTTATTTTTGGAAGGTTTAAAAGCAAAGGAAATTTATAAACGAATATTGAAAGTATATAAGGACTCTTCGCCTTTAATTAGTATAGTATAAAGATGGGTTGCTGTATTTAAACGTGGTCGTACAAGCCTTGAAGACGATCCACGTCTAGGACGTCCAAAAACAGCAACACCAGAAATCGTAGAAAAAATACAGGATATCGTATTAAAAAATCGTCGAGTGACTAAAAGAGATTTAGTATAAGCCGTAGGCATCTTATTGGGCAGTGTAAGCAATATTTTGACTGAAGTATTGGGTTTCAGAAAACTATGTGCACAATGGGTGCCGCTTCGCTAACAATGGAACACAAACACATTCGAATGCGACTTTATTAGCAACATTTAGGGCGCTTACGAAAGGATAAAGTAGATTTTGTGCGTCGATTCATTACTATGGATGAGACTTGGGTCTATCACCATGATCCTGAATCAAAACAATAGGCTAAAGAGTGGTATAAACCTAGTTCTTCGGCTCCGAAACGAGTTTGTGTCCAGAAATCGGCCAAGAAGGTGTTAGCTTCAGTTTTTTGGGATGCGAAAGGAATTTCGTTTGTGGATTACTTGCAAACTGGTAAAATAATAAATTATGAATATTATTGTAACCTTTTAGACCAGCTGAAGCTGAAAAAATTTGTGAAAAAAAACCCGGTTTGCAGAAGAAAAAAATCCTTTTTTATCAGGACAATGCACTGTGCCACAAGAGCAGTTTAACAATGGCTAAAATCCATGAATTGAAGTTTGAATTGTTGGAGCATCCACCGTATTCACCAGATTTGGCCCCTAGCGACTTCCATGTGTTCCCAGAATTAAAAAAAATTCATGCATGGAAAGCGTTTTTCATCAAATGATGAGGTCATAACAAATGTGGAAGCGTATTTTACAGCCCTTCCAGATTCTCACTTTAGGGATGGAAGTCATAAATTAGAATCTCGTTGGAACAAGCGTATTGATTTTCAGAGAGACTACGAGGTCTGGCTATTAAATAACGAGACTGCGCACCTAGAGGGCGCCGTAGAGGGGTGAGGAAAAAACGACTAGTGCGTTGGTTATCTAGATATCTTGTCTATCCACGTACCAAAACACGTTCTCGTCACTACTATTGCATTTGTGCAGTAGCGGTTTGAAACCACCGTGTTTTTTTCTCGTGCCGAAAACCATGTGTGACGAAAAACAGGAGTAACGTATCAATCTCAAATTTCTCGTTAAATTAAAAAAAACTTCGACTGAGTGCTGTAAATTGTTGCAAGAGGCCTATAAGGACAATTCTTTATCTCGTGCGCGTGTTTTTGAGTGGTGTAAGCGTTTCAGTGAGGGCCGAGTGAGCACTGAAGATGACCAACCAAATTCAAGGCAATGTTGATCGTTTTTTTCGACATTAACGGTATCGTGATGACTGAATGGGTTCCAGAGGGTCAGACTGTCAACCAGACTTAATATTTGTCAGTTTTGGCAACACTACGAGAACGAGTTTGTAAGAAACAACCCGAGTTGTGGAAGAACAACTCGTGGATTTTGCACCAGGACAACGCACCTGCCCATAACGCGCTATCTGTGAAGCAGTATTTGGCCGGTAAGCGCACTCCAGTGCTCGAACACGCGCCGTACTCGCCACATTTGATACCGTGCGACTTTTTTTTGTTTCCGAAGATAAAATCTGCTTTGAAAGGGACCCGATTTGAGTCGATGGAAGCGGTAAAGCAAAAAACGGCAGAGCTCCTAAAGGCCCTCACCAAAGAAGACTTCCAGCACTGCTTCGATCAATGAAAAAAACGTATGGAAAGGTGTGTGGCGAGGGAAGGGGAGTATATTGAAGGGAAGCATTTGAATGTAGAATAATTTTTATAATAAAACTTTTTTTTGTAACCAGTCTCGTTATTTATTAGCCAGACCTTGTATACTGAATAATAAAGTGTATTTTGAACCATAAAATTGTGTTTTTCTCATCGAACCGCAAAACTTATTGAACAGCCTGGTATATATAGGAAATTATAGAATGCATGGTGAGAAATGTGATATATTTGTATATACGAGGTGTGTTCAAAAAGTGACTTTTTAAATTGCGAGGGCGAAGTACGTTCGATTATCGATTGTTTGTGTTGACACACATATCCCAAACATATATAATGTTGATCAGAAGAACCGTCGAATGAGCATCGCTCAGGAGCTCTTGAATGACGTCAAAGATGATTCTGATTTGCTCAAAAGGGTCATAACAGATAAAGAATCATGCGTACATAGTTATGACATCGAAATTAAAGCTCAATTATCTCAATGGAAGCACACAGGAGAGCCAAGACCGAAAAAAGCACGATTTAAACGACCGAGAAAAGCCAAGTCCGATCAAATGTCAAAGTTTTGCTCACTGTTTTTTTCGATTACAGTAGCGCAGTGCATTAGGAGTTTTTACTTTAAGGTCGCACAGTCAATTAAGTGTATTATTTTATGCAAAAACAGTTCATGATTTATGCATCACTCTTATTCACCTACTCATTCATCGTTGCTTGTGAGAGATATTTTAGCCAAAAACAACACAGAAGTGTTGCTTTTCTTCTTTCATTCAAAGAAAAGAGCTGTTAAAGCCCATCGAGAGCTTCAAAACCTTCACGGAGATGCTGCTCTAAGTAAAACAACGTACTGTGATTGGTTTTATCGCTTTAATAACGGTGATTTCGATATTGACGACCATTCGCGTGAAGGAAGGCCAAAAACCTTCAGAGACATTGAATTGGAGGCATTATTTATGTCAAACGAAAAATGAGCTTGCTTCAGTATTTGGAATTACCCGCTAAGCCATTTCCAAGCGACTGGATGAGTTGGAAATGATTCAAAAGCTGAGAACTTGGGTTCCTTATGATTTAAAGCCAAGGAACGTTAAACGTCGTTTTTTTGCCTGTGATTAACTGCTTGAGCGGCAAAAAAGGAAGGATTTTTTTATCGATTCGTGACAGGTGATAAATGGATTCATTACAGCAACCCCAAAAGAAGAAAGTCATGGGGATTTCTCGATCATGCTTCTATGTCATCGACTCGACCCAATATTCACGTTGCTAAGGTTATGCTGTGTATTTGGTGGGATCAGGTCAGTGTTATTTATTATGAGCTGTTGAAACCAAACGAAACCATCACTAGGTAACGGTATCGAATTCAATTGATGCGATTGAGCCAAGCACTACATGAAAAACGACGGCAACACGAGCCGAGGCACGAACAAATGATTCTACTGCATGCGACGATTGGTCTCACTTGCCGGACCCGTCAAAACCTACTTAGAAACGCTCGAATGAGAAGTTTTACCCCACCGACCATATTCCACAGATATTGCGTCGTCCGATTATCACTTGTTTTGTTCGATGGCATATGGTCTGGCTTATCAACAATTCCGCTCATATGAAGATATCAAAAATTGGCTTGGTTCGTGGATAGCTTCAAAAGATGAACACTTTTACCGTAACGGTATTCGAGCTCTTCTAAAAAGATGGAAAAAAGTTGTAGCTAACGATGTGCAATACTTTGAATAATTTATTTGTAACCATTTTTTCACAATAAAGTTGCATTTTTATCAAGAAAAACAGCGAGACCTTAGTTGCGCACCTAATATAATTAGTAAAATGTTAATTGTTACTCTTGCAATAATAATAATAAAAGCAGTACATGAACATGTAATTAAATTCTTAACACATGCAGTCTCTTATAAAATTTCAAAACATTTCAAGTAATTGATACTTTAGTTAAATTTATAAAAAATTATAATATTAAAAAATTTATAAACATGTTGTCTAATATTTTATATATTTAATATATATTTTGTCTACTGTTACAGATCTTTTGATATTATCCATTTAATTTTACTTGTAACATTTATTTTAGTTCATTCTTGTTTTTTAAGTTCATTTGGTCAGAAATGAAAAAGCTTAAATGCTGTTATATAGCTTTTCTTATTACTTATAACTTTATTTATTATTTATAGCTATATATTTCTGTTTCTTGTGTTGTGCTAAATGCGGGGAAACACGCGCATCATAAAATTTTAATATTCATGTTAATGCGGGACCTAGTAACCCGTCCCATACGGGCCCGCTCGTGTATCGCGAACCGAAAACAATCTTTATTTCTGATAATATATCGAGCTGACGAGATGACGCTTCTTTCTCATAGGAGCAGCAAAAAATTATGATAAGACATGCATTTTAATAATTTATATCTTATCTCATAGTCGAAAATGATTGATAGAACAGGCCCTAGCTTTCCAAAACTTTTATTCGATTGAATATATATATAAGTTTGTATAAATATATCCCGTTTTCCTTTTTAAGGCCTAGTTTTGGGATTTTCTCATCTGGTGAGAAAAATATGTTGGATAAATTAAGAAATGTTACAACCGAATCCAATAAGTTGCTCAAAAATAATTTCTATTAATGATTTCTAGAATGTAAAATGTTGGCACACCAGTTGGTACAAATCACTCTCTTCTTTTAATAAAAAATATGCTACATACTTCCACACAACACGTCATGAATGTCTAACTTTATAATTATTTGAACTTAACAAAAGAAATGAAACAAACTGAAACTGTCGAAACCCGCGAATTGAGATTGTGAAATTATTATTAAATTTGATTTTAACTGCAAAGACTTCTTACGTAAAAACTCAAAATTATTTTGTAATGAAAATGAATTTCTCTCATACAAAAAAACGGACGCTAAAATTCTACTAGTGACTGCTAATTGTCCACGCGACAGCGATAGCGAGGGCGAACCAACAAATCAAAACGAACCAAACGAAGCCGAACAACCGAACAACTCGCAGGTCTGCTCTTCCCCATACTTAAAGACTCGGTTGCGAATACATCGTGGGGACTTCTTGCTTATCAGGCATAAGTCTTCGTAGACTTCTGAATTTTCCCCGCACGTTCCAACAAAAATGCAACTTTGGTACATTTACTTCTTTTAATTTACCAATGTTTACAAACATTTCTCTAAGTGTGTGCGTGCTGAGAAGAGTTAGAAGAGTCAGCTCTCTATACGTGTATTGGAAGAAGTTATTCTTCATGTCTCCTAGGTTTTTCCGAAGGAATCACCTTGCATCACTGTTGCAAGCATTACACATTTTATGTAGGAACCAACAAACTGTCATATTAAGACGTTTCATTGAATAGAACGTCCAACACATCATCACACATTACAGTATGCATTTAAGATCTATATACAGTACATTTGTTCTTATGGTTTTTATGGTATTGGTATAAGATAAAATATGGTCTCTGGTATACATATCTTTTACTAGTTCAATTGATTACCAATTTATTCATAATTATGAATCTAATAAATTAGATGATAAATTTATCTATAATTAAAAAATTTTAATTCAATTAAATTTTCTTTTAAGATTTTAATTTTTTACGTCACGTAACAGTTGCTTTGTACCGTTAAGTACGTTCTTTGCAATTTCTTATATTCATACTTTAAGGACTTAAATTCGAAGATTTGCATTACATTAATTGGACGATTTTCAATTACAAATGTATTTTTATATATTATTTTTAGTATCTTATTTTTTATTCTTTGAAGCAGATTAAAATTATTATTAGAAACACCTCTCCTTTCCCCCAGCTATTATTTCATAGGTGAGTACACTATTGAAAAACGCACAGTACAGCGTTAACGAAGTTTTAGTTTGCATTCTTTGCCATCTAGTAGAAGATAAAAATAAGATATTTGATTCTATTTATAATACTTCCAATGTGTTCATACCATTTCATGTTAAAATTAAATATAATATCCAAATATTTTTAATTTTCTACTCTAGTTAAGAATTTTTATCTATTTTTATAATCGAAAATTCTAGAACACTGTCCTTATATATAGTTGCCAAACGTCATATATACCGTTTTCATTATATTTAAGGGAAGTTTGTTTAATATTGACTAGATATTTACGTCCTGTAGATCATTATTCATTTTCTCTTGAGCATCTAACCAAGTATCTCCAGTGGATATGATTGCGGTATCATTCGCATACATCACAATTGTATCCATTGGCACGTTATTTAAAAAATCATGACCACGGCTATCTTTATCTTACATGAACAATTCAATCTATTTAGCAAATTAATCTTTTGCTGTCTATCAGATGGATAAATTATTAATAAATCATAAACTGTACACATTATGAACTGTACATCTTAGTTCATAAATACTAGGTTGTTCAAAAAGTCTTGAAAGCGGAAATGAAGATACTTCTTTTTGTTGGTGAAATCACTTTTATTGCTTAGTATAATGTCTCATAAGTTTAATACACTTGGTCTAACAGTCTTCCAACTTGTTTATCCCATCATGAAAGTGACTTTCTGCAAGGCCTGCAAAATACTCCTCTACGACGGCTATAACTTCTTCGTTTAATAAAAAATGCTTCCCACGAAGCGATTTCTTAAGGTGTGGAAACAGCCAGAAGTCAGAGGGAGCTAAATCAGGCGAATAAGGTGGGTGCTCCAACAATTCGTACTTTAATTCGGTTATTTTAGTGATGGTTTTTTGAGCTGTGTGAGCGGGTGCATTGTCTTGATGAAAAATGATTTTTTTCTTGTGCAAACCGGGTCTTTTTTCACTAATTTTTTCATCCAATTGGTCTAAAAGGTTACAGTAATATTCAGAATTTATTGTTTTGCCAGTTTGGAGATAATCCACCAACAAAATCCCTTTTGCATCCCAAAAAACTCACGCTAACACCTTCTTCGCTGATTTCTGGACACGAACTCGCTTCGGTGCCGAAGTACCTGGTTGACACCACTCCTTAGACTCTTGTTTTGATTCAGGGTCATGATGGTAGACCCAAGTCTCATCCATAGTGATGAATCGACGCAAAAAATCCTTTTTATCCTTTCGAAAACGCTCCAAATGTTGCTCAGAAAGTCGCATTCGAACGTGTTTTTGTTCCATTGTGAGCGAATGCGGCACTCATTGAGTACAGAGCTTTCTGAAACCCAAAACTTCATTTAAAATATGACTCACACTGCCTAATGAGATGTCTAGGGCCTCTGCTAAATCTCTTTTGGTCAATCGACGATTTTCCAAAACCATATCCTGTACTTTTGCTATAAATGCTGGTGTTGATGCACTTTTTGGACGTCCTGAGCGTGGATCGTCTTCAACGCTTTTTCGACCACGTCTAAACTCTAAAACCTTTCGATGCACAGTTGGAAATGAAGGAGCAGATTCCTTTAACACTTTCACTATTTTGGTATGAATTTCCGTTGCTAATAAACCTCCAAAAACAAAGAATTTTATCACTGCACGATATTCGGTTTTTTCCATTTCAAATGGCTTGTAAACAAACAATGAATTGACAGAGTGGAATAAAACTTTGGGTATGTTTATATAAAAGATAAAATATTAAAATCGCGTAAAAATTTTGGTTCTTCTACTGCTCTACAGATGTCGCTTTCAAAACTTTTTGAACAACCTAGTACAAGAGTGGTCACAAAAGTATCCGGTCTAACAAGAAATACAAAAATTTTTGGTAAAAATCTTATTTCTCAACATAGTCTCCTTTTAGATCAATATACTTTTCCAAACTATGTTTGATAGCTTCAATATCTTGTATACAGGAAGACCCGTCGCGCTCCTTAAAATAGCCATTAACTGCAAACTTCACCACTTCATTGTTAGAAAATTTTTGACCAGTGGGACATTTTTCTAAATTTGAAGCAAAAAAAAAAAATAATCTGAGGGAGGTTAATCTGGCGAATATAAATATATAATATCTGGCTAAATCTGGGAGCATAAGAAAGCAATTTAAACTGTTACCTATTGATTTTTCTTTTTAGCCAAATGTGATCGTTTTTTTTTTTTTTTTTATTTCATCACTCAAACGTTGCAATAAATTTGCATAATACACGCTGCTGATTTTCTTTTGTTTGAAGATAATGAGTGAAAATTATTATTCCAAGAAACTCACGCAATGACTTTGCCAGCAAATGAAACTGTCTTCGCCTTTTTTGAGCCAATTCTTCCCTTCCAGTCCATTGTTCTGAATGTTCCTTTGTCTCAAGTGTACTGTGATGGAGCCATCTTTTATCCATGGTTATGAATCAATGAAAAAATTTGGCTTTATCGCTGTGAATCAGCGCTAAATTCTCGATTGAAACATCCTCACAACGCTGTTATCGTTCCATTATGAACAAATATGGCACCCATCTTGCGCACAGTTTACTCATGTATAAATATTTAGTCAATATACGATGTACAGTGCTTTTTGAAATGCCTACCATATCTGCTAACTTGCATATTTTTAATCGACGGTCATCCAATACTGCTTTGTGGATTTGTTTCGCCATTTCTGGTTTGGACACCTCATTTAGTCGACCGCTGCAAAGCTTATACAGCCTCGTTTAAACTCTGCCACCCAATATTTTACTGTTGTAAACAAAGGAGCAGACTCTTTGAGAGTATAATCTAACTCGGCTTTAATATTGGTCGGACTGAGACTCTTCAAATAGAAGTATTGTATTACATAATGATCATCAATTTTTTCCATGTTTACAAATTCACTGAGAGGGTTCACTGTTGATAGCTACTAAGCAAATATTACACAACGTAGTGTCTTCAAACTTGATACTTAAGCTTTATAAAATTCGTTCTTCCTATTATAGAATTTCTTTTAACTGACAACAGCCATGTATACTTCAGATCGGGTACTTCTGGAACCGGCTTTATACATAGCTTTTTTAGCAATATTTGGTGATCAATCATTTCAAACGCCTTTGCTGAATGAAGAAATGTTATGATCAAAAGTTAACTTCGTGGAATTATTGTAAATTATATTAGATTTAATTTAAAGCATTTGTTGTACCTTTAATCTTTATAAAACCGAAATGATGTTGATTTAATAATTTATTTTGTTCTGTAAATTTATAAATTCTAGTTCGTATTATTTTTTCTAAAAATTTGGCAATATTCGATATTATCATATTTATCTTTAACTTGATGCTGTAGGTTTATTAGAAGATTTATCGGTTTCTTTTATGTTCTGGCTTATCTTTTCACCTATGTCGCAAAAACATTTATTTATGTATTATAATTTGCTATTTTAAATATATTCTTATTTTCTTATTATTTTCGTCAGTATTATAATGAATGTTAATATTGTAAGATTAATTTTTGATTCATTTATTTACATAATTCAATAAATGTCTTTAATTTTTACTTAAAGTTTCAATTTCTTTGACTTTAAATTTAATTCAACATCTTTGATTACCTTATCTAATATTTTAAGATGATTTTTGTATTTCATGTTAAGCGAATCTTTATCCTTACCTTGTTTTCATATTTTGTATAGAAATTATTTTGTTTTGAATAAAATCGTAATACTTTTTGTAATGCAGATTTTTCTAGGCTGATAAAGGTATGACCAGATTTAAATCATAATTGTGTATTTTTATAATAATTTAAGTCCTATTGCATTTATTATATCTCTTTTCTAAATTTTTAAAATATTCATTTTATTTTCTATTATACAATAGAAATTTGTATTTTTAGAATATAAGGTGGCGAATTATATAATTATATATATAGTTATTTCTTCGCAATAAATAACGCAAATATATATTTATTAAATACTAGGAAAATATGATCGCATAAATTTTTATTTATTTTATTTTATTCATTTCGACATCTCTGTTAGTTTGTAATTTTTTATCTAATTGTTGATTGTTTTTAATTTAATTTATTTATTCCTCTGGTATAATTAATAACTTAAAACTATTGCAAAAAGGAAAGTAAATCGTTATAAATTACCTTTTTTAAAATAATATGTCGCATATTTTGGTTACTATTTTTAATTGTGAATATTTTTATATAATTGTATAAATTAAATTATGAATAGTAAAAAAACGTATAAACGCTGTAGATTTTATAATAATTTTAAGAGAAAGAAGAAAAAAATACAATGCACATCTGAGAATGCAGTTGACCGTTAGAAGAAAGCGGTAAGGCGGTTATCGGTATTTCGGGTATGTAGCCTTTTTTTTATATAGAATTTCTGCGACTCAAGTGAAAGAGGAGCAGCATAAAAAAAGGGTTTCCGGAAAATTTATTACTTTTCCGGCGCCTTAGTGTCGCGCACGTGTTCGTCAAGATCAGCTTGCGTTGCATCAAAACTTTCCTTTTCCAAGAAGGATAAGCTATTATTTTAAATTTATTATGCGTATGTTTATTTGTAAAATTTTTAGTTCAACCTAGGGCTCAAAATTACAATTCTAGGGTTTTGTAGGCAAGGAAGTTTTCGATACACACTGATTCTCTTTATCCGTACTTTTAGGATAAGTGCAGGTAATAGAAAACGAAGATCGGTATAGTGGCGTTACCGAATGGTTTCGTGGCTTGTGAATTTAAAGTGTTTGCGGGCGTATACGTGTAGGTGGCGAAAGAGAAAAATTAAAAAAAATTGTGCGCATTTAAATGTCAAAACTATATACCGACATTACACCAGGGATAAAGGATGATCTTACAAGCTACTGTTTCGATTAAGTGTAATGATTTTGTCTCTCTCTGCTATCACACAAACCCAAATAGCAAGGATATTTTGTGAAGCTCGAATGTTGTCCAAGAAGCAAGGTTAATATTTTCAAATCACCATAAATCTGCCATAAATGCTTTTGGTACTGAATCCTTTGTAAAATTATTTCCATATTCTCTTACTTCTCGTTCATAACGATTGAGTAAGCTATTGGTATCTGAGGATAAACATTTGTATTATGCAGCAGAACAGCTTTAATACTTCGTTTCGAGGAGTCTATGAAAAGTTGCCAATTTGAAGCTTGGTAAGAATTTGGTTGGAACACATTAATCAAATTTTCAACATCCTTGCAAAACACTAAAGATGACTTTTCATCTTGGACGAAATACTTTCGGGATTCAAAATCACGATTGCATTATAATAAAACTATTGTTTCAGGTTCCAAAAGATTCTTATTGTTTAAAAATTAAACCAAAAACACAGAACCGTCTCTTAGTAAACCCAGATCTCGAATAAGATCGTTTAACTCCGTTTGCGACACTAATGAAAAGTTCTTTGATTTCTTTTTATCTGGTGCGTACTCTGATTCGCTACTGCTGTTGTCTTCATAAGTGTCGCTTGAAGTTTCGAATTCTTCAAATTTCATAGAGAGCTGTAACTGATTTAACAGAATTATATACAATTTTACTCTTAGTTTTTATGGTAAAACCTTTAACGCCATTCATGCAAAAGTGGCATTCTTCGTAGGCACAAGGATATTTCCAAATTTTTCAAGTAGGGAAGTCCATATAGAATTTTCAAAAAATCGATTTTTTTTTTTTCAATAATCTAAAAATATACTATATTGAGCGTGTACTGACGAGACGAAAAAAAAAAATCTCGAATATTTACGAAGTTACAGCTAATATAATGGAGCAGGCCGGAGTACGTATTGTAAAGTAGCGAGCCAGGTAGTCGGAGCGCTTCAGACAAAAGGGCTCTCTCCATTGTAATAACTTGAAAAACTTATTTTATCCCATACCCGGAAATAATACTTTATATTATAGTATGTATGTAAGTATATATATCTATATTTACGTTCCTGTACACGTGTTATATTGCTATACGAATAAAGGTTAGTCGAGAAATATAGGTAGTTTAGCCGGAGAATTTATCGTGTTCAGTTGATTTCAGAACGTGAAAATGCCGAATTATAAAAAAGGTACGCGAGGCAATATTGCACGAAATAACCCCAGAAAACAAAAATATCTGGGCAATCAGTTTACCGATAAAGAAGGAGAAAAATTTAAAGCCAGTACAAGCCATAATGACAGTGCCAGTAGAAAAAAGTTGTATACGCGTGATAATGAAGATATAATAACTAATCCTTTGCACGGGTACTGAATAATTGAATTTTTTACAGTGTTTACAGCTTTGTCTGAAATTGTGAAGTGCTCGGTAGGTAATCAGAAGATAAAATTCAGTGATTGTGGCTCTAGAGGTCTTGGTTTTAAAATTGTTGTCACGTGTCCATGTGGTGATAAAAAAATATATGATAAACATCTGCATTCTGGACTAAAAGTAGTTGAAATCTCGGCATACATTGCTGCTGGGATATTTAATAAAGGTTTTAGTTCAGTATTAGGAATGATGAACCTTCTGGATTTGACTATTGGCACTTATGCTAAAGTATTTGCTTATAATACAGACGAGACGCGAATAACCCGACAGAATCGTAAGAGCCTTTCAGAAACCAAAGATGCTTGTACAGCTCGCAGCCAACAACAAATGAGAAAAAATCAGCTTTCCGAGGAGAAAGAACGACTGTTGTATGGACTTGGGACTGCCAATTAATCGGTAAGTGATTAAAACAGGCCATTTTCCTGTACTTCAACTTTAAATGCGATTATCTCGAAACTATATTTTTCAAAACTGCTCGTGTTGTAACTCAAAAAGTTATTGACCGATTTAGCTGAAATTTTTCGAGGCCCTTCTTTACATTAATATCGGAAGGATAAACCTAAAATTTCAGATATTCCGCGTTAATAAAATATTTTTTTGGGGTCAAAAATGTCAAAAAATAGCCCTAAATTATGACTTTTTTTTAAAGGTTTATTTTATATTCAATTTTATTCTTTTTTTTTTTTATTTTATAGGTCTATTCTTTCTGTTTATATGTCCTTAAAAAAAAACAACTTTAATTTTTGTGTTTCAGATCAACGGTTAATGAGTGACAACTGGAGCAGTTTAGGACCTCGCGTCGGAGGCAGCAGACAACAAATCATACTGAGCTACCATTTTAAATTGAAAAAAAAAAAAATTATTTCTGTGTTCTAAAAAGATTCATTAAAGTTGTGTTGAAATTTAAAAACAATAAAATTATTTAATCATCGTTAAAAATATTATTGAAAAATGACCGATTTTGGGGCTTCTACATGGACTTTCCCCCTTAAGTAGAGAATTTCACAACATCTCTAGTTTCTTGCACCTTCCATTACAAAAAGATCTTCTTATAACCATTGCAAATGACAGATGGAAGCCAACTATTATCCTTATATATCAAACTAATAACACATCGTTCAATAAGTCCCGAGACTAACAACAAAAACAACATTTTTTTTTCAAAAATCATTTTTAATTCATCAATATAATCTCCTTTTAGAGTGATACAATCTTTCCAACGCCTTTCCAACATTTTTATACCATGTTTATATAAGGATTGATCCTTTGCTTCAAAATAGGCTTCAGTTTCGGCAATGACCTCCTCATGCGAGCTAAATTTTTTTCCCTGGAGCATTTTTTTGAGATCAGCAAAGAGCTAGTAGTCGCTGGGGGCTAAATCTGGCGAATACGGCGGGTAGGGAACAAAATCAAAGCCCAATTTGTTCAATTTTGCCATTTTGTCCATTGTTTTCATGGACTTGTGGCATGGTGCATTGTCTTGGTGAAAAAGGATTTTTTTCTTCTTCATGTGCGGTCGTTTTGCTGCGATATCCTCCTTCAAACGTACCAACAAGTCAATATAATAATCACTGTTGATCGATTTACCTTTTTCCAGGTAGTCAATGAAAATCATGTCATGTATATCCCAAAAAACAGACGCCATGACTTTGCCAGCAGACTGCTGCGTTTTTGGACGCTTTGGGCGGCTTTCGCCAGCCATGCGCCACTCAGATGATTGCCGATTCGACTCCGGAGTGAAATGATGTATCCATGTTTCATCCGTGATCACGTATCGACGCAGGAAATCCTTTTTATCGCGAGTAAATAGCGATAAACAGCTCTCTGAATCGTCGACTTGTTGCTGTTTTTATTCCACTAAAAGCAATCGCGGCACCCACTTGGAAAAAACCTTTTTCATGCTCAGTTTTTCATGAAGGATTGTAAATACGCTTCCAGATGATATCTGTGTCATTTCTGCAATCTCACGGACCTTAACTTTGCGATTTTTCATTACAATTTTTAACACTTCACTCACGTTTTCCTGTGTGACGGCTTCCAATGGCCTACCCGAACGTTCCGCATCGTTTGTGTCCGTACGACCACGTTTAAACTCAGCATACCAACGACAAATCGTTGGTTTAGATGGAGAGGAGTCCGGGTAATGTTTTTCAAGCCATTGCTGGGCTTCTACGGTGTTTTTACCTATTAAAAAACAATGTTTTATCAACACGCGAAACTCGCTTTTTTCCATTTTTCAAACAAATTACAAAGTGACTTTACTCTAACCTCGATAACTCTGCTGTCTGTGATCTGATCAACGTGAAATTTTTACACGTTCCATGTAAAGGTTTGCACTCTATGGAAACGTGGCCAGTTTAGTACTACTAGCACCATCTCTGGGTTAGTCTCGGGACTTATTGAACGATGTGTTATTGATTAGCAAATTGAAAACTTCTTTATGCAAATCACAAATAGAGTCGTCAATTGGTCTTTGCAAAGGTGTATTTTTAAATTTTGAGCAAATGTTACAAAATTGATCATGATCTACATAACAATCATAAGATTGCACCATCTTTCCGGATTGTTTTTTTGCAGCATTATGTTCCACATTAGCCAAGTCACCGACCAATATGGAACTGCGGTCGCTTGATGACGACGCCTGGGCGCCTGCTTTCACATCCTCACCAACCGCCGGTACTAAGGCTCTGAGATTCCTTTGCATCGTAAGACATTTGCGTGCGCCTGCTATGACGTCATCTAAGCCGCAATCCAGGGACTCAGCCGGATAACGGGCTTACTTCGTTGCCCGCCGTCACCGCGAGGAGGTACCCTGGATGCAGACGCACGCAATTTTATGAATCCCTTTTTTAGTGGTGTTTTGGAGTTATTACGTTTTATTTCACTGATCGAACGTATTCTGAATGTTCGTAATAATTTGCATTAATACTAATTGCCTGAGATGAACTGTTTTCGTTTAATTTAGGGGCAATGGGTTTATGGGGTTATATGATTATGGAGTATTGCTCTCGAAGTATTATGAGATTATTGTAATATGGTTTCAAGAGTTTAAGAGGTTTGATGTGAAAGGTTTATCGTTATATGGCTTAATAAAGGGGTTTTTCGAGGTTATAGATGACCCTGGCTCCATGGAGTTATTGTGACTTCAGATTCAGACTCAGCAACCCAAAAAACATATAGTAAACATGGTCTGACCCCCGTACCCAAAAATGTTTTTTTTTGTGTGGCTGTGTGATTATCTATTCGCCAAGTGAGGTCGTTTATTTTTCACTTCGGCCTTCAAACGCTGCAGTAACTCTGAATAGCATTTATTAGTGATGATTTAACCTTTCTCTAGGTAATCAATAAAAATAATTCTTTACTCATCTCGAAAAACAGTTTCTATAACCTTATTCGCCGATAACATTGTTTTTGCCTTCTTTGGAGTTGGTTCACCTGGTCCTATTCGCTGCTTCGACTTTTGTTTCCTTTCGAAAGCGTAGTCGTGAATTCAAGTTTTATCTACAGTTATAAAAAGATGCAAAAGTTTTCTAGGGTTTTGCTTGTACTGTGCCAACTTCTTATTACAGTTTTCTGGGTGAACTTTGATCGGCTGTTAGCAAATATTCATGTAAAATATTGAGTATACGTTCAGTTGACATCTTAGTATCCTCAGCTATCTTCTTAACTTTTAGTCCGCGGTCCTTCATCACTATTTTATGAATTTTCCCAATCATTTTAGGAGTCGCGACCTTAACAGGGCGTTCTAAACGAGGTTCGTTAGAAGGGCTCGTGCCACCCCTCTTAAATTCAGAAACCTACTGTTTAATTGTTGAATATAATAGAGAAAAGTCTTTCAGTTCGGAATTAAACTCTCCTTTAATTTTTAGCAGCGTTAGGCCTTGTAAATAGAAGCATTTGATGACCGCACGCTATTCTGATTTTTCCATTTTCGCGTAAGCAATTAAGGCGTTTTGTTCAATTAACTGTCAAATCTATACTAACAGAGTAATCCACCTGATAATTCATATACAAGTTAAAGAAATGTCAGAGTACAGAATACAAACCATACACTTCATCTGCTAGCGCAATCTCTAGGTCAGGCCGGAAACTTTTCACCTAATCCTTGTATATATATTGTAACGGGGTGGCAGTTTTAGCGTTAACCGCCACAGGAGCAATTAGATTCGTGGGACGCGCAATTCGCAGAAGGTGCGAAAATGCCCGTTGCGCCCCCTTTTTAGGTAGCTAAAGTCTCGAACGACTTGACTCCTGGATCCAGGCACGAGAAGCCGTTCTACGGACCCAACTTACCCGTTGCAACGCCGCGCAAACGTCGTTACGCAGCTCGTGTGTCGTCCTCACCTGGCTAGTTGAAACTCGGAGAGGGCGGTATTCGGGAGAAGAGCTAACAGCTCCTCGTCGCGCAAATAATAAAGAAAAAGAAAATCGAAAAGAAAAAAAGTAATAAAACAAAAAAAAAAAAAGTTAAATAAATTAAGTAAAAAGAAATCGTAACAGGAAAAAAAAACAAACAAATCTAAAAAGAATGTAGAAAAAAAAAGGATATTAGAAAAGAACGGAAAAAAAAGAAAGAAAAGATAGTTTAATAAAAATAAAATAATTCAATAAATTAACGAATGACAATAACAAAAATTATAAAAGAAACAATAAATATAAGGAAGGAAACAATAAATAAAAAGAAATTAGATTATAAATAAATATAATATTATAATTAAATACGCGCGAGAGGCGCAGGTAGCTAGGTGGACTGTGATACGCGCAAACAGCTCCCGCGCGCGGCGTACTATACGAGTGCGAAAGAGAAAAGCCGTCTCTCGCACAACGCCTATAAGAGTGAGAGAGAGAGGCCTCTCTCACTCGCGCGCGCCGTCTAACGTACGGGTGCGAGAGGAAAAGCTATTCTCCCGCACGGAGCCCGTTGGAGCGAGAGAGAGAGCGCTCCCCCACTCCCGCGCGCCGCGTCTACTGCGAGTACGAGGGAGACAACGAGTCTCCCGTACTGCGCCGTAGGAGTGAGAGAGAAAGCGCTCCCCTACTCTTGCGCGCCTAGCCTTACGCGAGTGCGAGAGAGAACGCAACTCTCTCGCACTGATCTTTCTCGGGTGGGAGATAAAGGTTTCTTCCACTCGCGCGCGCGCCGTATATACAGCGAGTGCGAGAGAGAAAGCGACTCTCCTGCACTGCTGCCACTAGAGTAAGAGAGAGATACCGCTCTCTCAGTCACGCACGCTTATTCTTCTATAGGTGCGAGAGAGAACGCAACTCTCTCGCCCTGTATACGAGAGTGAGAGAGATAGCGCTCCCTCACTCGCACAAACCACTATAAAGCTAACTAAATAAAGGAGGAAGTAACTGGCGGAGGTTACTCCCACGCAAACGCGAATAGATACAAAAAAGTCGCGCAAAAAATTTAAGTTTTAACAAACTTACTTTTGGCTGGCCAGCCGCGCACGCTAAACGGAGAGTCGAAAACAGTGAGGGCAGAGAAGCAACGTGCCGTCGCCCTGCGCAGCTATCCTGATGAAATCCCGGTCGCCGGTGTCGAATGTCCACGCCGTCGGCCGGTCAAATCTCCCTTGGCTACTTATGTAGCCGGTGCACGCCAAGAATACGCACCGAAACTTTACACGCGCGAGAAAACCGCTTGCAAAGAAAAACGCGGGAGCGAAAGGGACTTAAGGCGTCTCAAAATAGCGGATTATACTAAAAAACTCTCGACAATTTACGCGTAGTAATTGCGAGGGCGCTTAATGAACTAACTAAAAAACGCGAGAAAAAGCTAGCTTGCCTAGCCTGAACTCGCCTATCTTTTCCATACGGCACATGACTATTCTATCTATTAGCGTGTACCGTATTTTCCCACACCAAGGCCGTCAAGTTACCAAAATTAAACTCGGCTCGTGGACCGCGGAATCGCGCGAAATATAAACACGCGCGGAAAACAGAGTGTTCTCCGTGACAATATATACGAGGTCTGGCTATTAAATAACGAGACTGGTTACGAAAAAGGGTTTTATTATAAAAATTATTTTACATTCAAATCCTCCCCTTCAATATACTCCCCTTTCCTCGCGACACACCTTTCCATACGTTTTTTCCATTGATCGAAGCAGTGCTGGAAGTCTTCTTTGGTGAGGGCCTTTGGAAGCTCTGCCGTTTTTTGCTTTACCGCTTCCATCGACTCAAATCGGGTCCCTTTCAAAGCGGATTTTATCTTCGAAAACGAAAAAAAGTCGCACGGTGCCAAATCTGGCGAGTACGGCGCGTGTTTGAGCACTGGAGTGCGCTTACCGGTCAAATACTGCTTCACAGATAGCGCGTTATGGGCAGGTGCGTTGTCCTGGTGCAAAATCCACGAGTTGTTCTTCCACAACTCGGGCCGTTTCTTACGAACTCGTTCTCGCAGTGCTGCCAAAACTGACAAATAGTAAGTCTGGTTGACAGTCTGACCCTCTGAAACCCATTCAGTCATCACGATACCGTTAATGTCGAAAAAAACCATCAACATTGCCTTGAACTTTGATTTGGACATCCTTGCTTTTTCGATTTTGAGCGATTCAGGCGTCTTCTAATGCATCGATTGCCGCTTTGTTCCAAAATCGTATTAAAAAATCCACGTTTCGTCGCAAGTAATCATGTTTTTCATCAGTCCGGAATCTTTTTTTAACCTTTCAAGAAAATCTAAGCAGACCTGTTGACGCAAGAGCTTTTGGTCAGGAGTCAGATTTTTTGGCAGCAACTTCGCACAGACTTTTGTCATGTGTAATTCCTCGTGTAAAATTTGTCTAACCGTTTCTTTATCGGCGTTTACAGCTTTGGCAATCATCCGGGTGCTTATTCGACGATCTGCACGCACAATTTGGTTGATTTTGGTCACCCGGACTCCTCTTCATCCAAACCAACGATTTGTCGTTGGTATGCTAAGTTTAAACCTGGTCGTACAGACACAAACGATGCGGAACGTTCGGGTAGGCCATTGGAAGCCGTTACACAGGAAAACGTGAGTGAAGTGTTAAAAATTGTAATGAAAAATCGCAAAGTGAAGGTCCGTGAGATTGTAGAAATGACACAGATATCATCTGGAAGCGTATTTGCAATCCTTCATGAAAAATTGAGCATGAAAAAGGTTTTTCCCAAGTGGGTGCCGCGATTGCTTTCAGTGGAACAAAAACAGCAACGAGTCGACGATTCAGAGAGCTGTTTATCGCTATTTACTCGTAATAAAAAGGATTTCCTGCGTCGATACGTGACTATGGATGAAACATGGATACATCATTTCACTCCGGAGTCGAATCGGCAATCATCTGAATGGCACATGGCTTGCGAAAGCCGCCCAAAGCGTCCAAAAACGCAGAAGTCTGCTGGCAAAATCATGGCGTCTGTTTTTTGGGATACACATGGCGTGATTTTAATTGACTACCTGGAAAAAGGTAAATCGATCAACAGTGATTATTATATTGACTTGTTGGTACGTTTGAAGGAGGAGATGGCAGCAAAACGACCGCACATGAAGAAAAAATCCTTTTTCACCAAGACAATGCACCATACCACAAGTCCATGAAAACAATGGCAAAATTGAACGAATTGGGCTTTGATTTTCTTCTTCACCCTCCGTATTTGCCAGATTTAGCCCCCAGCGACTAGTGGCTCTTTGCTGATCTCAAAAAAATGCTCCAGGGAAAAAAATTTGGCTCGAATGAGGAGGTCATTGCCGAAACTAAAGCCTATTTTGAAGCAAAGGATAAGTCCTTCTATAAACATAGTATATAAATGTTGGAAAGGCGTTGGAAAGATTGTATTACTCAAAAAGGAGATTATATTAATGAATAAAAATGATTTTTGAAAAAAAAATGTTGGTTTTGTTGTTAGTCTCGGGACTTATTGAACCATGTGTTATATATATACCAGGTGTACAAGTATAAAATGCGAATGTTAGACAACAGATGGTGTACCAATGCAGTTTAAGCTGTTATAATTTGACACTGCGCTATTTTGTAGCATCATTAACAAGTTCAGAGGCGCATGAGTGATAGACTGAAAAAGCGTGTGCATCGCGTTATATAAGGCGCATGATGACCCATATACATTCGCATTATTTATATTTCTATATTTAAAGTTTCTATGTTAATGAAAATGTAAATTATTTTTATAATTATAAATATATATTCAAACGTAAAGAGCACGATAACGAAAAAAAATGCATTAATACAGGGTGCGTACGGTATTTGAGGACAACTAGTGAGTAAAATTAATAAGCTTGTATTTCTAATGAAATTTAATAAAATTTTAGAAATTTTTTATACAACGTTAAATTAATATATGGCTATAAAGTTATTTAATATAATCGCCATTAGCAGCAATAACCTCTTCGATCCGGGTCCGGAAACAATCACATGCCCGAATCAAATGCTCCTTGTTCATATTGACCATAACGGCATTAATAGCAGTCTTCAGCGAAGAAGTGGTGTTATAAGGACGCTTATTGGTTTCACGCACAACTACGCCCCATACGAAATAATTTAAAGGATTAAGGTCTAGGGAGCTAGGTGGCCATAGGTTCGGTGTTATGTGGTCATGAAAATTTTCGGCCATCCAATTTTGTGTCGCCATCGCTTTATGTGATGGAGCAGAGTCTTGTTGAAAAATGTATGGTCTGCCTCCGCTTACATTGTCTATCCAGGGTTTCACTACCGTCTTCAAAACCTCGATGTATGCAGCAGAGTTCACTCGAAGTCCTTGAGTAAAAAAGTGTGGTGGCATAACATGTCCTTCGTTGCTGACAACACCTAAAACCATAACAGTGGCTGGAAATTTTGTGTGCATAACAACAGAAACCTCCGTAGAATTTGAACATAGCCATCTGTCATTTCTGCGATTGGTCTTTTGATCTTGGTCAAAATTTTTTTTGTCGGAAAAAAACCATAACATTTTGGGCGCCTCAGGGTGTTAGATTTTGTTTAAAAGACGTTTTGATCGAAGAACTCTCTGTTCCCGTGTTCGTTCCGACATAAACTGTTTTCTGCGCATCACGTAAGACTTATACCGAAGGTCTTCGTGGACAACTCTACGAATAAGGCGCTCAGAAACATGAAGCTCACTCGCAAGGACCCTCATTGATTTTGAAGGGTCCTCGTCTATGATCGCTCGCAATTGCTCTAAAAATTCTGCAGATTGGACAGTGTCAGAACGTTGTTCGTGCTTTTTGCGTTTTGCAACCGATTCTGTATCGCCTCCTGATGCTTCCAATTCACGGCGAACCTTATGCACAAATGAACTGGCGCAATTAAGAAAATTAGAGATTTCTAAATCTGTATGGTTCGCACATATAGCGACGATGACAGCATGTCTCTTCATTTCTTGAGCGATGTTGTAGTCCGCCATTTTTTATCTGAAAAGGAAAAAAATAAAAAAAAAATTCGCGAAGTTATAGTCACATTTATGCATGTTCTCAAATACCGTACGCACCCTGTATAAAACGTATAACCTTGATGTTGCAGTACATGCATATTACAGTAGAATCAATGTTTTCTATTTAATATTATATAATTATATTCTGTAACAGGTGACCCAGAAAGCTTAGACCACCTTCCATGCGGCCGTGCTAAGAACTCGCAATGCGACTGCATGCAGTGCTATCGATTACCGAATCAATGGCAGCACGCGAAATCGATAGCAAGCGCAAGGTAACAGGGTGGAAAGAACTTTTTTTTCTTTTCTCATCCTGTCATGGATACACGTGCGAGGATTCCGAGACTTGATTTTACGAACTCCGTATCTAGTAGAAAAAGTAAGTGGTCATTTTGTTTGTACGTGTACGTATGTGTATGACCGCAAGACTGCGTCCGCCGCGCTTAATTATTTTATACATATTAGGACCTTGAATAACTTTTCGCTGTTTTTTTTTACAAAATAGAAGCTTTTATTAAAATTCAAGGCACAAAAACATTTTACTCGAAGTATTGCCCATCATTAGAGATCACTTTCTCCTATCTGTCTGGCAGTATACGAATTTCGCGTCGGAAAAACAATATGTCTTCTAAAAGCTATCCAAGAATCGATCCGTTCTTTAGTATCTTCGTAACGATGAAAGCGCTGCTCAGCCAGACCATGTGCCATCGAACTCAATAAATGAAAATCGGAAGGGGCTATGTCAGGTGAATACGCGTGGGGTAGAACTTTCCATTAAAGCGTTTCCAGCTAAGTTTTCACTGGTTTTGCTACATGAGACTGAGAGTTGTCATGTAACAAAATCACTATACCGTGTCTCTACTCATAAAGCGGCCGTTTTTCTTTTAGGGCTTGACTTAAACGCATTAATTGAAGTCGATAGCGATCTTCCGTGACAGTCTCATTCGGTTTGAGCAGCTCATAATAAATGATACCCTGCTGTTCCCACTATATGCAGAGAAGAAGCTTCGAACCATGGATACTTAGTTTTGGGGACGATGTTGATGCATGGCCGAGCTTACCCCACGATATTTTACGCTTTGGATTATCGTAGTGTAATCACTTTTCATCGCCAGTCACGATACAGTACGAGAAACCTTTTCTTTTCTGCTATTGAAGCAGTATTTCACATGTGAGAAAACGCCGTTCGACGTCTCTTGGCTTTAATTCATACAGCACCCAATTTCTTTGCTTCAAGATCATTCCTAACACTTTTAAGAGGCTATACCAGTGTAAACGCTGAAAATTTGGGTGATTTTCGAGAATTTTTTAGAAGAAAAATATTTTAAAAATATAAGAGCATATCAAGCTATATTTAAACTATATTCCATAATTTTTTTATCAAAAAACATTAAAAAATGAGCTACTTCTGCGCTGTCTTCTAAAGCACCAAAAAAAAGTTCCTCCACTGCTGCCACGTTTCCGGCCAAATAAGTAGCTAAAACTTAAAAAAATAAAGTCGTTAAACTAGAAGGTATTTCCTATACAATGTCGCAGAATTTTCGGAAAATATCAAAATTTAACAAAATGGCGTAGTTATCAAAAAAAAGTTTTTTTTTTGGTCAAAAATATTGTCGCTTTTTTTAATGCCAAATCGTCAATTTTCATCCAATCAAAAAAATCGTGCGTTAATGCAGAGTGAATATATTTAAGAATACTCAGCTCAAATTTAAAGTCACTCGGATAATTGCTCTTTAAGTTACAATGGCAGCAAATTTGAAAAAAGTCATTTCGAGAAAAACGCGTTTAAAAGGGAGATGGAGCAGTTTCGTATACCCACGCGCGGTTGCTCTTTAGGAGGCTGCCATTCAAAAAGTATTGGAAATACGGCTTTGAAAATTTTACAGGATATTCTTAGAAGTATAAACTGTCGAATAAGACAAAAAAAAATATCGATTTTTAGAAAGTTTAACACTGGTATAGCCCCTTAAACGTTTTAAAACTGTTGACTTATCCACTTGCAATATTTTTCAAAGTTCTGCTAGCGTCTGACATTGGTTTTGATCAAGTAATTCCTCCAATTCTTTGTCTTCAAATTTTACGGTGCGTCAGAAAGTTTTTTATTCTCAAGTTAAAATTCATTATTTTTGAAGCGTCGAAACCAGTATTTACATGTCGTATCCGACAGAGCATTATCATCGTAAGTCTCAACAAGAATTCTGTGCGTTACAACTGCAGACTTCTTTTAAATAAAATAGTGCAATAAAATTCGCTGCAAATACACTTTATTTGGCAGCAAAAAAAAAGACATTTTTAGAAACAATAAAAAATTATTTTGTTTACACTAAAGTGAACTAACATACCCTGAAATTTAAAGTTAGATACAGTACTTCTTTGCAGGTGCGTCACAATTTGAAATTTCATGCACGGAGTACTGCTACTGCCATCTTTAAAGAATTGACGTAGGCACCACGTCGTAGCCGATTTAGCTACGTGCACCCTAAGTGCTTTGCACAAAAATAATATATAATTGCACTATGCTTCAATCTTTCTCACTC
This sequence comes from Chalcis sispes, assembly GCA_949987625.1. Lineage (NCBI taxonomy): Eukaryota > Metazoa > Arthropoda > Insecta > Hymenoptera > Chalcididae > Chalcis > Chalcis sispes. The sequence goes on along the minus strand of OX465095.1, from coordinate 38,435,610 downwards.
TCTCTCCCGCTCTTTATGACGCGATAATGCAGGCCGACCACCCGCGACTAACTTCCAGCCAACGGAGGCCTATCGCTTCCCCAGGGCAGGGAAGTGGCAATCCCTCGTTGACTGTTGACCAAAACAACAGTTTTTTTTCGAATTTTGTTTTTCATAGAAGGAAATTAATAAACAACTCAAATTGTTTGCTACTTGTTCAATACAATAAAAAGTACAAAAAAAATTTTTTTTATTGCAAAATATCGTGACGGTAATTAATGGCACGCCCCGTAAAGTGACCATCTCCAAAAAAGGTGGCCCGCTATTGGCCACTCTAGCACCTGCGAAAATGAACGAAAATCAAAAATCAAAAAATTTTTATAAAATATATGAGCGTAGTCGGCATCTGACTTACAATCATTGCTAAAAATCATAAATTAACAAAATGGCGGGCATTTGAATTTTTTTTTTCATTATTGAGTTTTTTTACACTCTTTAAAGTACTCTTAAAATAAAAATAATGCATATATCATCTTGATTGTAGTCCACTTTCCGACTACACTTATATATTTTATAAAACTTTTTCGATTTTTAATTTTCGTTTATTTTTGCAGGTGCTAGAGTGGCTAACAGCGGGCCACCTTTTTTGGAGATGGTCACTACGGGGCGTGCCATTAATAACCGTCACGATATTTTGTTATAAAAAAAATTTTTTCTTGTACTTTTTATTGTATTAAACAAGTAGCAAACAATTTGAGTTGTTCATTAATTTCCTTCAATGAAAAAAAAAATCCAAAAAAAAACTGTTGTTTTGGTCAATAAAAAGATAAACCTTTCCTTAAACGGGTGAATATATCTCTAGAACTAAATGTTTTAAAACAAAAGTTTTCGAACAAAAGTTGTTAGATTTCGAAAGGGACGTCTATCTGTGATCTTGACCATGACCTTAAATATGGCCTTCGAGGTCATTTAAAGGTCAAGTTTATTTTTTTAAACGGTAACCCTTGCTTTTGACCTCGGAAAGCGAAAGAGCAAAAAATTTTACATCTTACAGTCTGTCAAGTAAGAGCGTGGTCGACTTCACCGACAGGTAATAGAAGATTTCACTCTAATTCCTCCGCGAGCCGATAGAAAAAAGCTTTGTCCTTGATGCATTGTCAACAAAGATTCAGTTGTCGTTGATCTTTTGAAAGAGGATCACGTTAAACGCCATGAGTGCTGAGTACGCGTTGCGCTACGAGGCTGTGTTCCTTTGCATCCACCCGAAAGGACCCAAAATGTCGCAATCAGCGGCTGCTAAATATATGAGAAAGTCGAAGGCATTTATACAGAAGTGGATACAGCGATATAAAGTGGCTAAAAATGTCGATGATTTACCAGAACGTGGCTCGATAGGAAAAGTAAACAAAAAAGATGAAAAAAGAATAGTGAATCTGTTTTCGCGGAATCCTGCTTTAACACTGCGGCAAGGACAAGCAAAATTAATAGCAAAAGGTAAAGATATATCCTACGAAACTATCCGAACCCATCTTCGTACTTATCATCTGAAATGGCGCAACACAATGAAGAAGCCTCTGTTGACTGAAAAGCATGTGACAAAGCGACTCGCTTGGGCGCATGAGAATATTGATAGAGATTTTGAAAATGTCATTTTTACTGATAAATGTTCTATATAGGCACGTTATGTCTTTACGCGAGCCTGATCAACTTCCACCAATAGGCTTGTTCAGCGGACCGTAAAACATGGAATAAAGGTGCATCTTTGGGGCTGCTTCTCAAAGCAGGGATTCGGCACTTTGCACCTCTTTGCTGACAACCTAAATGCCGAGAAAATGATAAAAATCTACAAAAAGGCTTTGCTGCCATCTGCCAAACGATGGTTCATTACAAAAAATGAAGATTGGATTCTGCAGGAGGACTACGATTCTAAACACCGCAGCAAGCTCTGTACTCAGCGGAAGACTCAATCTGGCATCGTTACATTGGATTGGCCGTCGCAGTTGCCCGATGCAAACCCTATTGAAAATGTGTGGGCATATATTGAACGGAAGCCTCGTGGAAGACGCACATACACTTTGAAGCAGTTTTGTTACGAAATTTGTCGGATCTGGAGATCCTTGCCACTAGAATACGCCGTCAAATTAGTAGAAAGCATGCCTCGGAGATGCTAGGCAATTATCGACGCCAGTGGTGACTGGAGAAATTATTGACCAAATTGCATCATTGTTTGTAATGTGTACAATGTATATATTAATATGAAAGTTTCATAAAATAAATTTTTTTATAAATTAACACGACCACGCTCTTACTTGACAGACTATAATACGACCTTGATTATGATCTTGATAACAACTTTTAAGGTCATTTGAAGTCAACTAAAACATTTTTAATGAAAAATCTTACTTTTGACCCCAGAAAACGAAAACAGTAGAAAATTTCACCAAGCGGAAATCCGGCCAGTTAAGGCAAGCAAAGGCTCGGCCAGTTAAGGCAAGATCGGTCAGAGACCCAGCCAGTTATGGCAAGACCAAGCAGAGACTCGGATAGTTAAGAAAAGATCGGACAAAGACCCAGCCAGTCAAGGCAAGATCATCTATCGATGTAAGCTTTATTTTCAGTTGAGGCGGGATAGAAAGAGTTATTTAAGGCAAAAGGTATTTAGAAGTTGCCCTATCTTCTCGAATACACAAGTTAACTTGCTTTCGGAAATGCGATAACGTTTTCAATAACATGTTTCGCGGTATGGTGTTACATGCATTCCAAATCCTCTCCTTCCTATCTTCTTTTGTCGTTGATCTCGTTCTATCGACCTCATTTTTTAGAAAGCCCCAGAAATATAAGTCAAGTGATGTAAGGTCTAGTGACTCAGGTGGCTATTCTACGGGACCTCCTTTACCTATCCATCGATTTTTAAATCTTTCATTTAGATAATTTCTTACAATGGTTATCCAATGTGGGGAAGCACCATCTTGTTGTAGCCATAATCTATTTCTTGTATTGAAATCAACTTTTTCAAGCAAAACTGGGAGTTTATTCCTTATTAACTGCAAATAAGTTTGTCCGTCAACGTTGCTTTAAAAAAAATAAGCGCCAATCAAATAGCCATTAACTATTCCGCACTATACATTTAAACTCCAGCGATATTGATAGTCAACCTCTCGCATCCAGTGTGGGTTAACTGGAGACCAAAAGTGACAATTATGAGATTCAAGACGCCAGTACTTCGAAATGTAGCCTCATTGCTGAACAGAACATATTTGAAAAAATTATCATTATTATTGACCTGCGGCGTCACCCATTGACAAAAAATAACAATTTAAAATAAAATAAAATAAAAAAAAGCACTTGCGTAATCGAAACTTGTTTTTATTATTTTATTTTGAAGTTGCAAATTCGTATTCTTAATTTATAGAAACAAAAATTCAAATTAATAATTACTGTAAAATACACAGCCGTATTTTAACTACGAATTTTATAGTTTTATAACTTTTTATAAATCAACAATGCGTATAAAAATTTTGCGACACGTTTGTTTGTTTAAAACCTTTTTATTCTATTGTCCACCACCTCAGACTTACATTTTAACCAAATAAATTTTATAATTGTTAAATGAATAAATAATGACTGTATAATTGATAATTATTTTCGACATCCAAATAAAAAATCTAATTGTATAGGATAACTACAAATTAAGTCTTTTAACAATAATATTAAAGGGGATTATTCATTTAGAAAATTTATACTTTAACTTAATTGATTGAAGTATAAACGTTATACATAATAAGATTAAAATATAGATTTACTACAATGATACACAATATTCAAGTTCTAGGTTTATATCATAATTTTTTGTTCTGGATGATGGAAAAACAATAATAGATGGTTGTTTAAAGGGTTACCCCCAGTTGTAGATCAACAAAAAAAGCCTTTTTCATGAATTTTTTTAAAGAAAACTACAAAATTTCCTAAAACGATTATTATATCATCTTAAAGAATACATCTTGAAGAACTTTCAGTAATTTTTTTATTGCAAAATATTACATTGTTAAGTGGCAAATGGACGCCAATAAAATAGTGTTTTTATTTATACGGTTTGCGGTGACCAACATTGCGGCAAATTGGATCATTTGAAACAAAAAATATGGATAGATTAAGTTAAATATAAGTATAAACTAGTCTTTAATCAAAGGATTTGAAAAAATATTTATTTTTCACAAAATGGCGGACAGTCAAAGTTAATGGTTTGATTTTAACGAAAAAAAACGGCCGTTTTTTGGCTATTAAACGACCATTTTTTTTTAAACAAAAAATCGAACGATTAAAGACTACATTTTTATGTATTAAATAAGCCTGCAAAATTTCAAGAAGATCGGTTTATTAGTGTTTGAGTAATCTTGGTCACTGACTTTAGAAATGCCATTTCGAGAAAAACGCGTTTAAAGTTTTAATTGCCGGTTGTTTACACAACGGATTCTTCTCTTCCAACGCTCATATCTCAGTCAATTTTGTTCGGATCGATTTGAAATTTCCAGGTCATATTCTCAGATACTTATACTTCAAAAAAATGTAATTAACAAAAAATCGATTTTTTTAAAGTCGCAAGTGGGGGTAACCCGTTAATTTAAAATATAACGTGTAAAATTTAAAAATTATTGAAATATTATACCTTTTAAACTATTATTATTATATTACACATATTGTACACAATAATTCGTAAGTTTTATTAGTATTACAAATAATTTTAAATTTATTGCTAATAGTCTTAATATTGTAGCTAAAATTTTATTCTTTTTTCGTATTATATCAAAATTTTGCGCTAAACACGATTAAACGATGTAAGATAGCGTAAAAAATTGTTTAAATTGTTAAAAGTAAATTTTTAGAATTTGGAAGAAAACAAGCTTCTTCTCTCTCTCGCACTCTCGCAACCACAACGAAGGAGGATCTCCGAAAAAGGCCCACGCCCCCGGGCCGGGCCCGAATTTTCCGGAAAAGCTATTAGTGCAGAGCAATTCTCCCCCAATATGCATAAATACCGCTAACGCGCGAAGTTCGTCAGAGTCAACCACCATCAGCCGAAGAGCATCGACACCGCCATTCACACGAATTGACGACAAGAAGTTAAAGAATTGGAGTAAGTTGCTGAATAAAAACGAGCCGACTGCGCCCCGGACCGAAGGACATTGTAAGACCCTAGCAGGCAGAGCCCGATCCGGATCACCACGAGCCGACCAGCACAGCACCAAGCGAACTCGCCAGCTCATCGAGAAAGAGAGAGGTAGTGAAGCGATCTTTTCTCCGAAAATAAAAAAGTAAGACCGATATTAAATTCTTTATTTTCCAAATTGAACTCACCCTTTTATTTTTCATCTATTTTCCTCCGAAAAGTCGCTGGACTAAATATAAGGTGTTCTTTGACTTTTTACCCTCATTGCATATTGTTAGGTCCTTTACCGAGAGTAGACAAGCCTGTAGTGGCTTGCCGCAATTTCAATCCCAAACTACACACCTATCATTTATAAAAATTAATTCATACCCGCTCGGTGATTCCTTCAGCCACCCCAAGCCCATGAGCTTCAGTGCTCAGGCTTAAAATAGGCTAAAAGCTGCAGAGAAATCAAATACTTTCGACATTACACTGGTTCAAACAATATCATCAATGAATCTCTCGTGGATCCATCAAAGATTCTCATTCCTCCTTTGCATATAAAACTTGGTCTTATGAAACAATTTGTGAAAGCTCTAAACAAAACAGGGAAAACGTTTAAATATTCCTTTTCTAAACTCCCTAAACTTTCAGAGGCCAAGTTGAAAGAAGGAGTGTCTGATGGACCACATATTCGTAATATGTTTAGAGACAAAGATTCTGTTAAAAAAAGTGAATAAACTTGTAAGAGCAGCTTCGTTGAGTTTTAAAGATGTGTGTCAAAACTTTTAAGGTAATAACAAGAGCCCAAAGTATCAACAAATTGTTGCCAAGATGGTTGAAGACTTTAGAAAATTAGGATACTTGATGAATGTAAAATTACACTTTTTGGATGCACATCTTGATAAATTTCCAGAGAATCTTATTTTTACATTTTTACCCAGATATCTTAAAACTTATTAGTATTTTTGATATATTTCATATTTGTGTATTGTAGTCATTCGTTTTTTATTCTATTCTTTCGTTTTTTATTCTAGTCATTCGTTTTTTATTCTAGTCATTTCAGAAAAGGTCTAATAAGGTAAGGCTGTATGATGTGATAAAGTTATGTGATTATGAAGTATTGGTTTCAAGATATCATGGGGTTATTGTGTTATGGTTTTAAGAAGTTAAGGGGTTCGTTGTAAAGGGTTTATCGTTATATGGCCCAATAAAGGAGTTTTTCGAGGTTATGGAAAACCCTGGTCCGATGAGGTTGTTCTGACACCAGATTCGAATTCAGCGACCCCGAAAACATAGTAAGCATGGTTTGACCCCCGAACCCGAAAATGTTCTTTTTTTTTGTGTGGCTGTGTAATTAAACGAAGCTAAGTCGAGAATTAGCCGCATTCGCTAATATTTTCCAACTGAACGTCTCAATCGTTCTCATGATTCGTTTTGCTGTGTGTATTGGAGCATTATCATGGAACAACGACTTTGTTTTGCCTTTTTCTATTTCCGGTCGTTTTTCATGCAGTGCTTAATTTAAATGGATCATTTGCTGCTGGTAGCGATCAGTATTAATGGTTTCACCAGGTTTGAGCAGCTTATATTTGATTACATTCTTCTGATCCCACCGAACAGAGTATTGTCTTTTTTCCAAAATGATTTGGTCTCGCAGTAGATTCCGATGGTTTTTCTGAATTTACCTATGATTTTCAACGTTTAAGATTCTTAAAATATATCGATGAGAAAATGATTTTCTTTTGTATCTGTCGAGCAGCACTTCACAAGTTGTTTATCGATTTTTTTTGCTGTCTTTCATTTAGTTTATGCGGAACGCATTTTTCCACTTTATAAATCTTCCCTATGGCTTTCAAACAAATGGAGATGGCTTTCTGCGTCACATTCAATTGATCCGCGAGTTTTTGTTGAGTTTGAGTATCATCTTCATCCAATAATGCTTGCTATTAGTTATCTCTGATATATTTTAGTGGTTTACCACGCTCTTCTTTTCTCATGTTAAATCATGTCAACTTTGAATTTTTCTAACTGTTTCACTCAGAACACTACTAGGTTGTTTAAAAAGTTTTGAAAGCGACATCTATAGAGCAGTAGAAAAACCAAAATTTTTACGCCATTTTAATATTTTATCTTTTATATAAACATACCCAAAGATTCATTCCACTCTGTCAATTCATTGTTGGTTTACAAGCTATTTGAAGTTGACGTGTCAGTGTATTTTTTTTACAATGAAGAAAACCGAATATCGTGCAGTGATAAAATTCTTTGTTTTGGAAGGTTTATCAGCAACGGAAATCCATACAAAAATGGTGAAAGTGTTAAAGGAATCTGCTTCTTCATTTTTAACTGTGCATCGATTTGTCTTAGAGTTTAGACGTGTTTGAAAAAGCGTTGAAGACGATCCACGCTCAGGACGTCCAAAAAGTGCATCAACACCAGCATTCATAGCAAAATTACAGGATATGGTTTTGGAAAATCGTCGATTAAGCGAGAGAGATTTAGCAGAGGCCCTAGACATCTCATTAGGCAGTGTGAGTCATATTTTAAATGAAGTTTTGGGTTTTAGAAAGCTCTGTGCACAATGGGTGCCGCATTCGCTCACAATGGAACAAAAACACGTTTGAATGCGACTTTCTGAGCAACATTTGGAGCGTTTTCGAAAGGATAAAAGGATTTTTTGCGTCGATTTATCACTATGGATGAGACTTGGGTCTGCCATCATGACCCTGAATCAAAACAAGAGGCTAAAGAGTGGTGTCAACCAGGCACTTCGGCACCGAAGCGAGTTCGTGTCCAGAAATCGGCGAAGAAGGTGTTAGCGTCAGTTTTTTGGGATGCAAAAGGGATTTTGTTGGTGGATTATCTCCAAACTGGCAAAACAATAAATTCTAAATATTATTGTAACCTTTTGGACCAATTGGATAAAAAAATTAGTGAAAAAAGACCCGGTTTGCACAAGAAAATCATTTTTCATCAAAACAATGCACCCGCTCACACAGCTAAAAAACCATCACTAAAATAACCGAATTAAAGTACGAATTGTTGCAGTATCCACCTCATTCGCCTGATTTAGCTCCCTCTGACTTCTGGCTGTTTCCACACCTCGAGAAATTCCTTCGTGGAAAGCATTTTTCATCAAACGAAGAGGTTATAGCCGTCGTAGAGGAGTATTTTGCAGGCCTTGCAGAAAGTCACTTCCATGATGAAATAAACAAGTTGGAAGACCGTTGGACCAAGTGTATTGAACTTATGGGAGATTATACTAAGCAATAAAAGTGATTTCACCAACAAAAAAAAGTATCTTTATTTACGCTTTCAAAACTTTTTGAACAACCTAGTATATTTTACCAAGAACATGTTTACCGTAAGCTTCGATAAGCATTCGACGCGATTTTGCAGTAGTTTTCTTCAAATTATATCAAAAAATCAATGCTGCCCGCAAATCGTAGTTCATAAGCACAAAATTCGACATGTTTAAGGTTATAAAAGAATTTACCGGTGTATGGAACTTGGGTTGTTGTATATGAAAAATCTTGTCAGTTGTTACCTTTGTCAGCTGTTAATTGAAGGTCACGATCCGATATCCCCCTCCGAACCAAACAACTTATGTAAAGCTTATTTTAGAATAAATAAGTTCCATTATGAAATATTTACGTGCACAATTTTAATTAATTTGTCTTTACAATAATCTGTGAAGGTCATCCTAAAGAAGAATCTTAAGTACCAATCTAAACGTAAAATTTAGCGTTATTTCCGAATGCGTGAGCTTCTTTGCATAGTTTTTCTTTTCTTTCTGTTTTCTAATATCGGACAGTTCAGATCGTGCCTGCTGGTTTGCAGGTAGGATGGGACGCAGTTGCGTTATTCACAAAGTCCACCGTGGAATAGATAAATGCAATTAGAAGAAAGAAAGAAACAGAAAGGAGGATGCATCTATCCCACCATTGCAGTAGAATCTTTCTTATCTTTAAAGCGTAGTTATAACATATTGAATAAAGGGTTCAGTAGTTTTAATACTTTGAAATGCACACTCATGTATAACGATGTACTGACACTCAAGCGCAGGCACTTAAACATACACTCTGATTTACATTGATGATTTTTGGCGGTTTTGCTCCAGTCGTGTTTACAGACAGCGTTAAGGTCGGTAGCGATAAGGGCACTATTTAGTAAGGAAAAAGTAAGGAAGAGAATCGGTCACTTATTGACTCCGTGTAGTAGTAATACCCTAATCACGACCAGGCTATATTAAAGGGTCGTCTAATTCCAGATGGTTTGGGTCTATGCCTGCTGGATGTGTATATCAAGAGAAACAAGGTTGAAGTTTTTGTATTGTTTATTATGCTAGATCAGAATGCAGTTGGTGAAGAGGAAGAAGAGAAATGAGGGTGGGGTTAGTGAAGATAGAATCTACTCCACCAACGAAGAATCTTTTACCTTTAATTCGTAGACGACGTTTCATCATATAGGGTAACGAATCAAATTGTAGTAGTGCTATGATGAACACACTTTATGAATACACACAGTCGTACGGATGTTTAGACGCAAATACGTAGACGTACACTCTGATTCATCAATGATTCCATGCGGTTTTGGCTCTGACGTGCTCGCAAATAATGCAGACTGCTATTTAGTGAGAAAAAAGAAGGAGTAATAAGATTAGAGAGGGGCTGTTGGTCTGTTGATTGTTCCCATGAAGTACTGCCTCAAAAGTACTAATTTCTGCGGAGTTATGGGAATCAGGGCGTTGGTTTTGGTGAATAAGAGCTCTACACTTTCGCGAGTACAGCCTAGCGAAGTTAACTGATACATCTTTCCATCATCGTGCTTGAAATAAGAAAAAAACACATGCACCCACACAAATATGCGTTCGCACGCTCATATGCACTCACGCATATATAAGGACATTTTGCTATTTTATTAGAATTGTCGTTGCAAGGAGTCTTCTTATTTTGTTTGATTTTTTAGTATGCTATTGCAAAGTCGAAAATAATAACTTTTCCAAATTTGTAACCTCTTTAAAATTTTTTCCACTGATTTTTCAGCATCTGCTAGAAATAGACTAATGACACAGATATATAAGATTTTATATCACAAGCAAGCTATTGTGTCCTTAAAGGACTTTGAAGCGCTGAATCCGAATCTGGCGTTAGAATCACTCTATCACGTCAGGTTTTTGAGATATTCTAACCTAAAAGTGCAAAAGACGCTGTTTCTTGAAATATTTGAGATTATATAGCATCGCAACATAATTTTTCTAGGAAAAATTGAACGTAGATTCTTAAAGTATGCCTTCTTCTTTTGAATGTCGTTGATTTTGCTAGAATATCTTTATTCTGTGCTGAGAAATCGCGTTTTGAAAATTATATACAGTTTGTCAAGTAAGAGCGTGGTCAACTTCACTGACAGGTAATAAAAGATTTTGCTCTAATCTCTTTGCCAGCCGATAGAAGAAAGCTTTGTCCTTAATGCACTGTCAACAAAGATTCAGTTGTCGTTGATCTTTTAAAAAAGAATCACGTTAAACGCCATGAGTGCTAAGTACGCGTCGCGCTACGAGGCTGTGTTCCTTTGCATCCACCCGAAAGGTCCCGAAATGTCGCAATCAGCGGCTGCTAAATATATGAGAAAGTCGAGGGCATTTATACAGAAGTGGATACAGCAATATAAAGTGGCTAAAAATGTCGATGATTTACCAGAACGTGGCTCGATAGGAAAAGTGAACATAAAAGATGAGAAAAGAATAGTGAATCTGTTTTCGCGGAATCCTGCTTTAACACTGCAGCAAGGACAAGCAAAATTAATGGCAGAAGGTTTAAATATATCCTACGAAACTATCCGAACCCATCTTCGTACTCATTATCTGAAATGGCGCAACACAATGAAGAAGCCTCTGTTGACTGAAAAACATGTGACAAAGCGACTCGCTTGGGCGCATGAGAATATTGATAGAGATTTTGAAAATGTCATTTCTACTGATGAATGTTCTATATGGGCACGTTCTGTCCTCACGCGAGCCTGATCAACTATTACCAATAGGCTTGTTAAGCGGACCGTGAAACATGGAATAAAGGTGCATCTTTGGGGCTGCTTCTCAAAGCAGGGATTCGGCACTTTGCACCTCTTTACTGACAACCTAAATGCCGAGAAAATGATAAAAATCTACAAAAAGGCTTTACTGCTATCTGCCAAACGATGGTTCATCACAAAAAATGAAGATTGGATTCTGCAGGAGGACAACGATCCTAAACACCGCAGCAAGCTCTGTACTTAGTGGAAGACTCAATCTGGCATCGTTACATTGGATTGGCCCTCGCAGTCGCCCGATGCAAACCCTATTAAAAATGTGTGGGCATATATTAAACGGAAGCTTCGTGGAAGACGCACATACACTTTGAAGCAGTTGTCTTACGAAATTCGTCGGATCTGGAGATCCTTGCCACTAGAATACGCCGTCAAATTAGTAGAAAGCATGCCTCGGAGATGCCAGGCAATTATCGACGCCGGTGGTGACTGGACACATTATTGACCAAATTGCATCATTGTTTGTAATGTGTACAATGTATATATAAATATGAAAGTTTCATCAAATAAATTTTTTTATAAATTAACACGACCACGCTCTTACTTGACAGACTGTATTTATGAATTTCTTGAATTTTAAAAATTCGCAAACCTCAACGTCAATACTTACATTCAAAAATCACAAAACAAAAAACAACCTAAACATTCTACAAATCCTAAAACCACAAATCCACAAACCTTAAATCCATAAACCCCTGTTTCCCTTGTCTCTCACGTTTGGAGTAGTTGTTTAGCGTGAATCTCCTTGCCTCTTACGTTTCTGTTCAGTTAACTAAGATATGGTGCCTCTTTTCTAATTCGTAAAATTTAATGGGATGGTTTTTACATTTTTCATTAGAATAATTTTTGTTTTTTTTGATGGTTCAAAGCTCTAGTCCCTAACATTCTCTTGTGTTTTACACTCACTTTATCGCGCATCAAATTCCAACAATGGTCAGCTAACATATTTCTGTTCCATCGCACTTAGTACTTCCGTTCCATTTCTTTTAAATCTTGGTGAAACCTTTTTTTTTTCTGCACTAAGATCTTTAAGATTTTTTAGAAATATAATATGTCCAAATGATTTTAGAAAATGGATTCTTAGGCTCATATTACAACCTGCTAGTTCAAAACATTTAAGCATATTGCGCACCAAAACCTTATAATCAACATTATTATTTCCTAAAAATCCTTTAGTAACTTCTCTAAAATTTATCCAGGCCGATTTTTCTTTAATATTAATTTTTTTTAAATCTGCAAACTTCATTAAACTCCTTATGTCTGGGCCAATAAAAATTCTTGCTTTTTACTAATATTTCTTTTTGCTAATTTTAGCATCTGATAAAGATAGGAAGTGTTGCAACAAGAACTGAAAGCATGGTTTACTCTGATCGAGAGCTTTCACAAATTGCTTTGTTAATCTTAATTCTGTAGTAGAATTTTTGGATAGTCAACAAGAGGTTCATTTAAAATTCTGCATAATCTTGGCTCTAAAGCTTAATGTATGGTAGGCATCAGCTAGTTTGACTCCAATTCTCTCTGTTACGAATATCCTACATATAAATATAACACGGATATTTGGTATAACCTGATTGTTGCCCTAATAATACCTACGATTTACAAATCTCCACATATACATAAGCCAATTATGTTCATTATACTTGATCTTGTTAAGTAGCTGTTTCATACTCTCGTATGATTCTTTCATACATACTGAATGGGCAACAGAAATAGAAGCTTATTTATTATCATTGTGCAAAAGAACTGTTTTTAAGCTTGTTTTAGAAGAATCTATAAATAGGTGCCATTGATTTGACACATACAACAAACCTAACTTTGTCATTAGGCCTGCAATATCAGTACAATAAGTAAGGCCATCGGTTTCTGCGAAAAATGAAAAATATTCTATTTCTTTATTCCTGTACCACGAAAAAGTAACTCCAGAAGTAAGCAAATTCTTTTCCTTTATCTGGTATATAATAGTTCTGATCTCCGTTTTCCCGCAATCTAGAAGTTCTGCGGCATATGCGTACAGAACTCTCGACAGCTGCAAGGAGCGCCTAGAAACTGTGTCGAGTTTGTTTAGAGACAAATTCTTACGCTTGGCAAGGCCGCTTGTTAAGTGCAGAGTCAGTCTCTTCGAAGTCTCTCATTTCAAGAAGCGCCTCAAAATGAGATAGAATCCGCTTACAGCCACTTCAAACTCAATAGCTGCCGAGCAAACTGAAGAATCTTGCAACGGCACAAGACCTTTGTTCGTCCCGTGCGCGTGGTCAGAGCTCTCGCCGCTCCAGTCGACGCTCTGCTAGTGTGTATCAGTGAGCGCGCGCCTGGAGAAGGCTTATCGCACTCGAGTTTGCATGCCTGGTGAGGCTTCTACTCAGCGGTCTCGTTGTGTGTGTTTGTGGGCTTGTGTATCTGCTTGTGTACGTGACGAGATGCGTCACAAAACAACAGCTATCAGAGTTTTTGATATTTAATAAATATTACGCAGAAAGAAGTTAAATAAATATGATATAATACAAAAAAGAATTTAAATAATTTGAATAATAAAATATAATATAATATAATGATAATAGTATAATAATAATAATACTAATAATTATAATGATGGGAGACGGCTCGATTAGTCTTCGTGTATAAGTGTTGCAGATAGAACAATATATTATCATAAATATATTCAATTGCTTAAAATTAATAAATAATTTTGGTTAAATAGTTGACGAAAAATTACTTATTATGTAGGAAAAATTATTTTGTATGTAAAAAGTCACTAAAATAGCTAAGACACATTGAAAAACTATTAAAATAAAATAATAATATTTTATAATTTTATGTATATCTAAAAATAGTAAATGACGGAGATAGAATCATTGCCTTATATGGCAAAAAAACCGTTGAAACGCGGAAATACAATGTGGTAGTAAAAGGCGGAAGTGCAAACGCGGAAATAAGACAGTCAAAGAATGCGGCCAAGTAGGCTAAGGCTAATCATAATTAAAATGTGTATAATATTTTTATTTAATAAAATAAAATATTTATCATAAAATAAATGAAAATCTAGACAATGTGACTATAGGCCAAAGGAAAGAAGAAAAGGCAAATACGAAATAAAAATACTTATTTTGAATGTTTGCATGTGAAAATAATATGATTTATTGCTCCTCTAAGGTCGTCTGGCAGCGTTTCAGCATTCTTGTATTTTTTTTTAGCATCTTTGCATTTCTGCAATTTTTCTTTTTATATTTATCATTCACTGAGGTTTCTATATTAAAAGTATTGTAAACTTAAAAAATTAAATTTATAAAATTTATTAATTTAATAAGTAAAAAAAAAAAATATTTTGCGTAAATTTTTTTCTTAACTACTTGCACCCGATTTTTTAAATTACTGTTTTATCTCAAACAATAAGGGTAAAGGAAAACTCGAGATGCCGTCGTTCTATAGGCCCCTGAGTCTTCTCGACACAGCAGGCAAACTTTACGAGGCGTTGTTAAAACCGCAGATAATGAGCGCGATAACAGCCGCCGGGAGGCTGGCCGATAACCAGCATGGCTTTCGAAAAGGCCATTCGACGATAGGCGCGATATGGGAAGTGATCAAATTTTTCCTGCGGACAAGGCGAGCATGCTATGGCGCGAGACCACAAGTACTAGACGCGACTTTAGATGTAAAGAACGCCTTTACTTCCGCCAGGTGGGGGGATATACGAGGGCGGTTCAACAAGTACCCGTGTTAGAAATGAAGACATCATTTTTTCAAAAAATTTTTTTTTATTCTTTAACATAGTCCCTTTTTAGAAAAATACACTTCTCCCAACGTTCCTGCCATTTTTTTAACCCCTCCAAAAAATAGGATTTGTCAAACTCTCCAAAATACGCCTCTGTCTCGGCGATGACTTCCTCGTTTGAGCTAAATTTTTTTCCCGCGAGCCATTTCTTCATGTTAGGGAACAAGAAAAAGTCGCAGGGAGCCAGGTCGGGTGAATACGGGGGGTGCGGCAGTAATTCATAACGCAATTCATGCAGTTTGGCGGCGACAACTCCGGATGAATGTGCTGGTGCGTTATCATGGTGAAACAGCACCTTCTTTTTCGCCAAATGCAGCCGTGTCTCCTTCAATTTTTTGTCAAAGCGGTCCAATAACTCACTGTAGTATTGTCCAGTGATCGTTTTTCCTTTTTTTAAAGAAGGACCTTTCTGGCGATTTGGACCATCTTCGCCTTCTTTGGAACAGATTCACCGGGAAAAATCCATTGTTTTGATTGTTGCTTAGTTTCTGGTGTGTAATGATGAATCCAGGTTTCATCAACGGTGACAACTCGATGCAAAAACTCCTTCGGATCTCGCTTAAATTGCTTCAAACACTGCTTCGAAGTTAACAGTCGCATCCGCTTGTTGTCCCCCGTGAGCAATCGCGGCACCCATCGGGCCAACAATTTTTTCATCGCCAACTTATTACGTAAAATATTATTTGCCGTTTCGGTCGACCCACCTATGGCCTCTGCTACTTCGCGCACTTTCGTTCGTCAATCAGCGAGAATCATGTCGTAGACTTTTTGAATGATTTCCTCGGTAAACACGTCTGCCGGGCGTCCTGGTCGCGCCTCATAAAAAACGGATGTTCGCCCACGTTTAAATTCGTGGAACCAATATCTGACTGTGGTCATAGATGGCAAAGTGTCCCCATAAACAGCATCTAACTTTGCTCCTATCTCCTCGCATTTTTTCCATACAAAAACAAAAAGCGAATTACCGAATGATACTGTTCTTTTTCCATCTTAGCGAAAATCACGAAACACGTCTTACTCGAATGGCTGCCAAATCCAAACTAACCTATCAATCAGTCTGAAATTTGTTTGACCTTCGTTTGATAGATAGCAGCACACGATGATAATACTAACTTCCCTCAGGAACGCCCTCTATCGTCAAACACGGGTATTTATTGAACCACCCACTAAAGGCTTTCGGTGCAGAGTTGGCTCTACTTCACAAAAAATGAGATGCACTTCGCCGTCGTTATAAACGCACTAATAATACGTCGGTTCTAGACAAATTTTAAATGTTAAAAACACAAGTAGACAAACAGACTGAGACTGCAAGGGCGGCCTACTACTAAAATCGATTATTTGATGCTCTTGCAAATAATAACACCTAGAAAGAATTGCGCAGTCTGGGTCTTTGAGCTCAGCATGAGGAAGAGTTGGGTAGCTTTTCGCCTGATGGAATGAATGGATACTTCGCAGATGTATCAGTGTCACCGCATAACAATAGAAAAGAACGCGATGAAATTATTAATAATTTTACTTTAAAAAGTTTTGCGTTTAAACCAATTAATACAAATGATATCATCCTAGCGATTTATTATTTTTCGTTGTAAGTAAAGGGAGCCAATGGCATTCCGCGGAGTGTCATTCTCAAAGCACTACCGATTATCGGTGAATTTTTGGTGGAGCTATTTAACTCTTCCTTCATAAATTGTAGTTTTCCTGCCCTTTGAAAGAGGGCACGGATTATTCCATTTCAAAAATGTCAAGTGCCTTCTTTACTGTCAGACTTTCGGCCCATTGCACTGTTGTACTTTTTTTATAAGGTATTGGAAAGGTTAACCTATGTGCAGTTATATGAGCATCTGGCTGTCTCTCGCTTTCTTAATCCTTTACAAACTGGGTTCAGACCATGCCACTCAACACAAATAGCCTTGCTTAAACTTACTGACGGCATCAGACGATGTATTGACTAGAAACTAGTGACGTTACTCTTACTCTTTAACCTTATTAAGGCTTCTGATCTCCCGTATGCGTGTACTGCTCGCACTGTCTCTTTCTCTCTCTCTCTCTCTCTCTCTCTCTCTCTCTCTCTCTCTCTCTCTCTCTCTCTTTCTCTCTATCTTTTTTTTTTGCCCGATTCTTGTTCCTGATGAAACGAGCACGTGTCCACGAATTAAATCCGCTTGCGCAAACTAAAGAGTGGCTAATTATCTATTCTCTAGGTTTCTTCGTAGACGACTCTATCGCTGCTAATTTTTTCCTTCCGTTTAGCTTGTTCTCTTTTAAAAAAACTCGCAAAAACGCTAGGTAAATCACGAATGCGTACTCTCTCTATTGAAGGAAAAATGATGTCTCCCTCTTGACTTCCTTTTTTCTACGTGGTTCTTCTCGCTACGAACGCGCACGCCCTCACTTAATTAACGGAAAAAAGTGATAATTGCTTTCTTCTGTTACGTCTTTCCTTTAAACGCGGGATCCCGTGGTATTCTGCTCTTACTCCGATAAAGGACGGTAAGTAAATAATTTTTCTTCATTCTCTATGGTGAAAGTGTATTTATTATTAATTTCATTTAGTTTGAATCTTAATTTTTGTTTTTACTTGTTTTGTTTTGTTTAGGGACAACAGAAACAACGGGTTCAATACGTCGACGATGCAGTAGTTGGGATATTTCCGGTAATTGATTATTCATTTTTGCACGCAGTAGAAGCACTTGTACTGGGACGGTAGCAAATTCTGAGCCTGACGCATTTCCATGTACGTAATAGCCGCTTTCTCCGGCATTTGACAGACCACAAATCGCTGTCTGCTACAGCTGGCGTTGACTCACCTACCTAATGCTTGTGTCCAACTCCTCTCGGTGACGGAGCAGCTCCTTGCGTTCTTTTTTGGCCGCTTCGTACTCGCGTCGAGCCCACTTAAACTTTTATATGAGCTTGAGATCGTCACGATAATCATTGATTCTCTCCTCTCAAAACTCTTGTCCTATAAGAAGCGTGAATCCGTCGTTAGCAAACGCGTCCCGAACATGAATAGCGTTTGATCGGCCTCGGCGGTCTCTTTTTTGGACCGAATCGACACTAGAGCCACCTCTTTCATTAGTGCTCAGCGTTTTCAGCGCCTCTATTCTCTCTCCTGGTTGTCTATCTCGCCGGGTGTCTCAGCCAGGCGCAGTACCGAAAGTAAGCTACTACTCACTGAAATAGGCTTTAGCCTTTTGAATTCACCATGTAACAGAGAAGGAAAGATTCGCGGTTACTCAAGTTTGCCCTTACTGGCGCTTTATCAGTGATGATGCGCTATTTCATCGACGCATCGCGTCAGGAGGTTTTATCGCGTTTTGTGGATGTTGCGCTCTATGCTTTCGCACGCTTGCTTGAATACAAGTTTACTACGTGGCCTTTTTGCCAGATGCGCTAGAGCTTCTGCTACGTTAGCGTTACTCGCAGGTGACGTTTTTCCACCAGAAGTGGGCCGCTTTTTATCTCTACTTCTTGCTTCCTTAGCGGAAATTTCTTAGTCTCTTCGCTATCCAAGTCACTCGGATCTTTCGAGATATACGGCTTTAAGTGCTCTACATGTATTTTTTCTTCTATTTCGCGTCTATAATTTTGTAGACGACTTGACCTACCTTGTTCAAGATAAGATATGGTCCGAAGAATTTCGATAGTAGCTTCGCCGATACCCCTTGCGCAGTTGATGATAATACGCGATTTCTCTTCCAGAGGAGATCGTTTGCCTTGTATGTTACGTCTTCTCTCTTCGCGTTGAAGTATTCGGCTTCTTTATCTTGCTGAGTTAAAAACAAGCGAATTGCGTTCTCTTACAGCTTTTCTAGCTGCTTTAGGCGGTTTTTCCAGTCTGTCAGAGCTGCTTTCTCCTCAATCCTGACAACGGCTAGATCCTGCGACCGTCTACCTGTTCTGACTAGGACTGGGTACTTGCCATAATTCAACATGGCTGGAATCGTTCCTACGGACTTATGCAACGAATTATTTAACGTAAATGTTAACTTAAGTAGAAGCTCATCACATGTATTGTAATTTCCCTTAATAAAAGCCACAATTCTGATTTTTAAAGTACGATTGACTCGTTTAATTAGATTCACACGGGGATAGTATGGCGAAGTTGTAGAATGGACCATTCCCACCGTTCTCAGTCTACCATGTAGTTTCTCAGTGCCGTTGTCCAAAAGGAAGATTTCCAAAGTCCCCATCATCTGTACGATCTTGTCTTTGAACGCTTATATGATCTTGCTAGCATTTGCTTAATTTAAATGGGTATACTAAGTGGTTTAACATAAAACCGAAAAAACTAAAAAAATACGGTTTTTTTAATAAAATTGTTATCTAGTCTTCAACATATTTCTCTTTAACCTTGATACACTTACCCCAGCGGTCTCTTAACGTTTCGATACCTTCTTTAAAATAAGATTGATCAAGACCCTCAAAGTACGTTATTGTCTCCTGCTTGACCTCCTCATTTGACAAAAATCTTTTACCCTGAAGCCATCTTTTCAGGTTTGAAAAGAGGTGATAATCACTGAAGGGCTAGGTCAGAAGAATAAGGTGGATTGGGAAGCAATTCGAAGTGCAGTTCATGAATTTTTGCCATTGCTTACAACAATTTGTGAGCTGGTATATTGTCTTGCAAAAATAGAATTTTTTCCTCGCCAAATAAGGCCGTTTTTGCTTGATTTTCTTACTTAATCAGTCCAATAATGAACAATAATACTCTCCTATTATTGTCTTTCCTTTTTCCAAAAAATCTATAAAAATTATTCCGTGTGCATCCCAAAATACGGAGGCCATAACCTTTCCAGCAGATTTTTGGGTTTTCAGTTGTTTGGGAGCGCTTTCACCAGCTCCAACCCGTTCTTTTGATTGTTGTTCGGACTCTGATTTCAAGTGGTAAATCTAGGTTTCATCAATAGTTATTAACTGGCGAACGAAGTCTTATGGATTACGCTCGAATAGCTCCAAACAATGCTTTAAATCACGAGCACGTTGTCGTTCTTGGTCAAGGGTGAGCAAACGCGGCACCCATCTTACGGTTAGCTTTCTTATTTTCAAATTTTAATGCAAAATGGGAATAATAGATCCATTTGATATACCTGTGATCTTAGCTAACTCACGGATCATCAAGAACAATGTCATGAAATTCTTCAATCATTTGTTCAGTAATAACCGTTTTTCCTGGTCCCCCACCATGTTCGTTTTCTGTGCTTAAACAACCCCTTTTGAATTCAGCAAATCAATAATAAGCAGTTGTTTTCGACGGAGCTGATTTGCCATAATGTCTATCTAGCTTTTCCTTCGTTTCTTTTGCTTTTTTCCCACGTAAAAAATAACGTTCGATAAGTGTACGAAATTCAAAGTGTACGAAAATTTCGAAGTAGACTGCTTTTAATAATTGTAACTCTATGAATAATTGACAGATCAATCTGAAATTTTTAATAATAATTGAGACAGGAAACAACTTATTGAATGTTCATATTTTGATCAAGCTCAGTGCTGTTTGTTGAACCACCTAGTACACTAAGCCCATCTCGTAAAGAGATATTAAAAAAGAAGAATGTACTCGTAGTCTTTCTTGCTACGAAGAATTGATCCTGTCGTGTCAGCTGCTACGACTCAGCATGGTTATGGAACTGCTGCCCATGAGACTTGTCGGTGCTTTCTGCGTCGCCTTGCATTGCTGGTAGATTATGTACTTACTTAAGTCGCCATAGCTACCAGACTAGAAATAATACCTGATAAGATACTCATACTTCTCGTGGTCTTGATGACCCGCGACCAGCTCATAGTAATACTCTTTCAAAATATCTTTTCTCTTTTCTTTGGGAACGTCTAACTTTCAAGCTTCGTCATCATCGATCATTTCTTCGACCTCTGAGTTTGGTCGGTAATGGACAAGTTTGCCTCCCAGGACCTTCCATCTGGGGAACTCTACAAGCCTCTCTTCTACCTGATACAACCAACTAAGATGCTTAGGATCCTTGACTTTAGCTGTTACTATTAAATATTCATAACAGCAAGAGCCATCTTTTGAAAACGGACCGAACTAATTTGTACTCCCAATATCTTAAACGTGAAACCTATTCTTCTTTCTTAAAGAAAAGGGCAAACCTGGTATCCAAAAATACATCTTTTGCAATGTTAAATATAATGATTTAGCTCCAGTATTTGTGGCAGTCATTTACAGACCACCCAAAATTGCGTTCCAAAAAATAATTCTTTTTTAACTTACGTACTTCCTATTAACTTTAGTCATAAAATCATAATAGGTGATTTGATTGCTGATCTTCGAGAGAGTGATGACGATAAATTTGTACACAAATTAGCTGCTGAACTTTCTTAGCAACTAATCTAGCACAGTACCGCGCATATAAGATCCATGTCTCGCTCTTGGATTGACGTACTCTAGGTAAATGACAATGACGGCGTTATTAATAGTCTCAACATTCTGGTTCTATTTTACAGTAAGTATAATATAATCAAAGTTACCATCTTTTACAATAGTTTTCAACCAATTCAAAAGTCACGATTAATATATCATCTTAAAGAATACATCTTGAAGAACTTTCAGTGATTTTTTTATTGCGAATTATTACATTGTTAAGTGGCAAATGGCCGCCAATGAAATAGTGTTTTTATTTATACGGTTTGCGGTGACCAACATTGTGGCAAAGTAGATCATTTGAAACACAAAATGTTCATGAATTTAGTTTAATATAAGTATAAACTAGTCTTTTATCGAAGGATTTAAAAAAATATTTATTTTTCACAAAATGGCGGACAGTCAAAGTTAATGGTTTGATTTTAACGAAAAAAAACGGCCGTTTTTTGGCTATAAAACGGCCATTTTTTTTCAAAACAAAATCAAACAGTTAAAGACTACATTTTTATGTATTAAATAAGCCTGCAAAATTTCGAGAAGATCGGTTTATTAGTGTTTGAGTAGTCTTGGTCACTGACTTCAAAAATGCCATTTCGAGAAAAACGCGTTTAAAGTTTTAATTGCCGGTTGTTTACACAACGGATTCTTCTCTTTCAACGCTCATATCTCAGTCAATTTTGTTTGGATCGACTTGGAATTTCCAGGTCATATTCTCAGATACTTATACTTCAAAAAAATGCAATTAACAAAAAATCGATTTTTTCAAAGTCGCAAGTGGGGGTAACCCGTTAATGCACTGTCGGTCACCGGTAATTTTCTGTTGCGGCTGTTTAATCTCTCGGTAACCAGAGACGTCTTTGCAGTATCTGGAAGAAAGCGTGCGTTATTTCATTAAAAGAATATAAAGCGCCCTCTTCAATGTCGGATTTCAGACTAATGGCGATTTTACACGCTCTTTCTAAGGTGCTGGAGAAACTATCTTATAAGCAACTGCAGGATTATCTGACAGCATCTCGCATTCTCGACCCCTTCTAGACTGATTTCAGACTCTTTCACTTCCCACAAACTACCTTACTCAAAATTATAGATGAAATCAGACGTGGTATTGATAAAACAATGGTGATGCTACTATTGTTGTTTAACTTTAGTAAGACATTTGATACAATACGTTCTGTACGGCTACTAAAACAATTACGGTCTATAGAGATTTCCAAAGCTTTAAAATAGATCCATACTTATAGTACAGTAAACTGTAACATCTTCGGCCGTTAACTCCGGTTGGCTGAGTACAAATCTCGGCTTAACACAGGAATCTGTCCCAGGACCTCTTCGGTTATGTTTGTACATTAATGACTTACGTGACGTACTTGATTCGAGAAGCATTTAGAATATTTTATATGCTGATGACCTACAAATTTATACGCAAATTTCTATTGAGTGTTTGAATAGCGACAGGAAGGTCATTCGGCAAACTGCTAAGGCAGTGCCGGACTGGGCTGCGGATACACTTCTCAAGGCTAAACACAAATTAAAGCTATTTATTTCGGTTATCAATATACACAGTGTGTCCCATGGAAAACGGAACTTTTTCAAAACATCGATTTATATTGGCGCCACCTATTGGTGGATGTTAGCAATGGAAAGGTCTATTCTTAACTGACATCCTGTCAAAATTGTATGACATTTGGTTTTATGAAAACCAAAATATCGCACTCAAAGTGACAGTGTGTTTGTGGCATCGGTCGAAAAATGAACTTCGAACAAAGAGCAAATATTAGGTTCTCTTTTAAAATCGGTAAATCCTTTACTGAGACGCATAATTTGCTGAAACAAGTTTATGGCGATAATTGTCTATCCCGTACCAGAGTGTATGAGTGGTATAAGCGGTTCCAGGAAAGTCGTGAAGACATTCAGGACGACGAACATCCAGGCCCTTCAAATACCGTGGCTACTCAAAGTAACATTGAAAAAGTGCGTGAATTTATAAAAAATGAGCCAAAATCTTCATTGCGATACATGGAAATGGAATTGAATATGTCCAAAAATTCAATTCATCGCATTTTGACCTGTCATTCGAATCTACGGAAGGTTTGTGCACGCTTTGTTCGACATAAATTGACCGACTACGAAAAATTGCTCCGAATTCAACATTGTAAGGATTTGATTAAAGAGTCAAAAGAGGACCCAAACTTAAAATGTTCAATTGTGACTGGTGACGAGACATGGTGTTTTCAATATGATCTCGAAACCAAGCGTCAAAGTGCTGAATGGAAGCACCCAACCGAGCCCAATCCGAAAAAAAGTCGTCTTGAAAAGTCAAAAGTGAAGACAATGTTGATTTGTTTCTACGATTCGGAGGGTATTATTCATCGTGAATTCGTTCCACCTGGTCAAACGATTACTGCTGTGTTTTATTTTGGTGTTATAAAGCGTTTGCTCAGCCGTATTCGTCGTGTGCGGCCACAATACCGTGAAAAAGGGAGCTGGCGTTTGTTGCATGATAATGCCCCGTCTCATCGATCGAACTTGATCACGGATTATTTGATCAAAAATTCCATTTTAACCATCAACCATTCACCGTACTCGCCGGATTTGGCTCCGTGCGACTTCTACTTGTTCTCCAAATCGCACTTGCCTATGAAAGGAAAACGTTATGCCGACGTAGAGGCCATCCAAAGAGCGACGACCGACATACTAAAGTCGATGGATAAAAATGATCTCAAAAACTCATTCGATATGTTAATTGATCGTGCAAAACGTTGTATTGATGCGGAAGGAGACTATTTTAAATAAAATAAATGAGATTTGCCGGAATATTGAGTTTTTGTCTTTATTTTGAAAAAGTTCCGTTTTCCATGGGACAAACTGTGTATTGTAAATGAACTCTGTGAAGAGTAAGCCTTTATTGATTTTGGAGATGACGTCCATGGGAACCCCACGTAGAATTCAATACAAAAAAATTCAAACGAGTCATTTATTGCCCTCGATTTTTTTGGACTTAAACATCTGAGCTGCGTAAATCTAACTCAAAAAAAAGCAGCGTGAACACTCGCCGAAGCGCTGCTTTTTCCTCATTTAGATTAATGCTCGGTCTTGATGGATGCTTTTCAAAAACAAAAAAACGACTCTCGATGTTACAGAACTCCTGTGTTCGATACGCAAATGGTCTTCAGTAGGATATCCATGACTCTCCTCATAGAGTTTCTCCGAGTTGGCTACGCACTGATATGAGGATAAAGTATTATTTAGCGGAAATTATATACAAAATTGTGCATATGCATGTACCGGACTATTTAGAAGGACTCTTCTCTAAATATGTGCCTAGAGGTTCTCTCAGCAGAGAGACAAAAGAACTTAATATATCCCCGATGTGCACTGAGATTGGTAAACGCTTATTAAGGTACGCATTTATGAAACTCCCTACCTTCTGCGTTACGAAATTTATCGTCGCTCAGTAGGTTTAAGAACGCAGTTAAGAGAAACCTTCACGAACTCGAATAGCGCTCTTATACAAGGACCTTAAATAAGTTCTTGCTGTTTCTTTAAAGATGGCAGTGGTAACACACCTGCAAGGAAGTACTGTATCTAACCTTAAATTTCAGTGTATGATAATTCACTTTAGTGTTGACGAAGTAATTTTTTATTAGTTCTGAAAATGTCTACTTTTGTGCCAAATAAAGTGTACTTGCAGGGAATTTTATTGCACTACTTTATTCAAAAGAAATCGGCAGCTAAAGCACACAGAAATTTTGTTAAGACTTACGGTGACAATGCTCTGTCGGATACGACATGTAGAGACTGGTTTCGACGCTTTGAAAATAATGATTTTGAACTTGAGGATAAAGAACGTTCTGGCGCACCGAAAAAATTGGAAAACAAGAAATTGGAGGTATTACTTGATCAAGACCGATGTCAGACCCTAGCAGAACTTGAAAAATTTTACAAGTAGATAAATCAACAGTTACAAAACGTTTAAAAGTGTTTGAAATAAATCCAAAACGTAGAAAATCATGGGGTAAGCCGGGCCATGCATTAACATGGCCGCAAAACCAAATATCCATGGTCCGAAGCTTCTTCTCTGCATTTGGTGGGATCAGGATGGTGCCATTTATTATGAGCTGCTCAAACCAAATGAGATAATCACAGGAGATCGCTATCGACTTCAATTGATGCGTTTCACACGAGCCTTAAAAGAAAAAACAGCCGCTATATGAGCAGAGGTACGACAAATTGATTTTGTTACATGACAACGCTCGGCCTGACGCTGCAAAACCAGTAAAGACCTACCTGGAAATGCTTCAATGGGAAGTTCTACCTCACCCGCCCTATTTACTTGACATAGCCTCTACAGATTTTCACCTATTCCGTTCGATGGCACGTGATCTGGCTAAGCAGCGCTTCTATTCTTACGGAGATACTAGACAATGGATCAATGCTTGAATAGCCTTAGAAGATATATCGTTTTTCCGACGCGAAATTCATATACTGCCTGAACTGAATAAAAAGATGGAAGAAAGTGGTCTCTAATGATAGGCAATACTTCGTGCAAAATGTTTTTGAGCCTTATATTTTATATAAAGCTTTTCATTTTATAAAAAGTAATAGCGAGAACTTATTCAAGGTCCCAATATTAAGTGTTAATTTATTTATTAATGTGTTGTCCCTTTTATACCTTTTTAATTGTATGAATCTATGTGAGAGATGTATGAGTAAACAGTGCCTGCGTTGTATACATTTTATATTTTTTTGTATCTCACAATCGTATCAGGTTTTACTGTTTTTGATTTTAATACATTATATTTTATGGAGTTTGACTAATAGATGCGAAGCTAAATTATTTATTATATACGTATTGAATTCCGATATCGCTCTTACCAAAGTTGATTTACAGTGAATACATCCATCCATCCATCCATCCATCCATCCATCCATCCATCCATCCATCCATCCATCTATCCATCCATCCATCCATCCATCCATCCATCCATCCATCCATCCATCCATCCATCCATCCATCCATCCATCCATCCATCCATCCATCCATCCATCCATCCATCCATCCATCCATCCATCCATCCATCCATCCATCCATCCATCCATCCATCCATCCATCCACCCATCCATCCATCCATCCATCCATCCATCCATCCATCCATCCATCCATCCATCCATCCATCCATCCATCCATCCATTCATCCATCCATCCATCTATCCATCCATCCATCCATCCATCCATCCATCCATCCATCCATCCATTCGCCCATACGTCCGTCCGTCCATTCGTCTATCTATTCATCCATCCATCCATCCGTCCGTCTGTCCGTCTATTTATCAGTCTCTCTCGCTTTTTCTCTCTCTCTTTCTTTATAAATAGATAGTCACTAGTTAATCTATCCCTAACTTGCCTTGATTGTTCTATTTTTTAATATCTTCCGTGCGAGTTTGTAGTCTGTTTCAGAGATAGGATTTTATCGGGCGTTGTCTTAGATATACGAGTATACCAATTAAAATTCATTGCGTTTTCTACGAGTATACCAATTAAAATTCATTGCGTTTTCTTTAGGTATAAAAAGCTCTTAAATTTTTTCTTATAAAATCTTTTAATAAAATATCCTAAGTTAACAACAACTTAATTTTTCGTTTCAAAATAACTGTATAAAGACTTTAAATTTGACATCACGGTAGCGGTATATTTGAAAAAAAATGTGTGTTGGATTATCAAAAGAAAATAAATATATTTACTTTGAAAAAAATTTGACTTTCATATGACTGAACTTGAGATTAAAATCGTCTTTAAATCATCAACTCTTCCAAACCTCACTGCTTTGATTAAAAAAGAATTCAACTAAAACCTAAAGTTTCAGAGGAATTAAGATCTGACATTGAAATGTTTTGACCACGACCTTTAGGTCGAGTATAAAATAAGAAGTCACAAAAAAATCAATTTACCCCCAAATGACATTGAAGGTTATTGTCAAGGTCGTGGGCAAGGTCGCAATTGGATTGCTTTCTGGATACCTAACAATTTTTGTTGATAACTTCTTTTCTGGGATGTGCAGTTTTTGAGATATTCAGGTAGAACGATTAAAATAGAACTTCCTGTATATTGTATAATATAAAATATAATATAATTTTATAATTTATTATTCACAATATGTTGTACGCTGGAATATTTTGATGATATATGCTTAGTACAGCCCATTATCATCACAGGTAAAGACTAACAGGAGAAAACAACCTGACTATGGATTCTTACCAATTTCGGTTACTACCACCAATAATTTGCAACACAAACGATGTAAATAAAAGAGAGAATGTAAGTATTATTGCCATTGTTACCATAATATTATACAATTTTCTTTTATAATTTTAAGTATTTTAAATCTTATACCTGAAGCTAATCTTATTAATTTAAATTAATTTATATCATAAATAAGTGAATATAAAAACCCGATATAATATCAAATTTGACATAGACGATATATGAAGACGTTGCAAGGCCTATGTATGTCGTTGATCGTGTGACTCAACGCGCAATGCGCGGATTGAATTTTGTGGAAAAAGTCACGGAGAAAAGCAGCCTTGCAAGAGTTAAGGTTGATGTCTATACCACTCCTCTATGCATAGAGAGCCGAATAACTCGACTCCTGCCAGCGCGCATATTAGAGTTTATGGAAGCCTAGCGAAAATCCCCACGATATATGCACGACCGAGTCTTCAAGACAAGAGAAGAGCAAGCCCTTCTGGAAGTCGTTTTTCTAATTCCGATAAAAGCCAAGCAATCGATTTTTTTTAGTCTTCATCCTAATTTTCGTTTTCTTTTCTGATAAAGTGCGCCGTGCTCTGTGGAGGTGCAATATTTTCAGAAAGTGAATTTGTGAATATTTATATATATATATATATATATATATATATATAAAACATATACCCAGGAATCTGTACCATTAATTGAATCATCCCGATTCTTCCTACATCTCTTTCTTGTACGTGAAGATCCAGAACGGACTTTGAGACGCCAGGGGCGAGCAGTGCCCCCCTTTTTATTATTTCTTTTTATTTATTTATTTTTTATTACCCTTTCCATATAAGCGTCATCGGTTATCCGATGGGACAGAGGTGCCCTTAAGGAGTTGACATGT
Source organism: Chalcis sispes (assembly GCA_949987625.1). Classification (NCBI taxonomy): domain Eukaryota; kingdom Metazoa; phylum Arthropoda; class Insecta; order Hymenoptera; family Chalcididae; genus Chalcis; species Chalcis sispes. Next base: position 38,407,114 of record OX465095.1, on the reverse strand, counting down.
ATTATGCCTGATAGAACGCACTTTTTGGTTCGCGATGCGCGAGTGGGCCCGTACGGGACGGATTAGTGTGTCTCATATAATATAAATATTAAAGTTTCACAATGTGCGTGTCGCCTCGCACGTAACAGTGAAATTTGTGATGGAGGTGCCGGGTGTCTAATAATACTTAGAAGTTCTTTTGTCTTTGGTAATAAGGACGCGGAAAATAAAATGTTTTAATTTAAAACGAATATAGTAAATTTAATGGATTAAAATAAATCATCATTTAGCTAGAACTTTTAGACGATGTTCCTATAATCAACAATTACAATTTATAATTAACATGAATGGAAGTTGATGTTTTTAATGAATTTAATTTCATAAGCAATGTTTTATCTTAATGTAATAATAGTCGCTTTAAAAGCGATTCACGCGATTAGTCATGGGATTTTATACAATCTTATATATTAGATATTTTAGAATATGTAATAATTTTAAGAAGACTAATTACGAATATTTCTAACCAATCGTAAATATTTGTCGTTGTTTAACAAAAAATAAATAAATAAATAAATAAATAAATAAATAAAAAAAAAATAAAAATATAAAAAAAAAAATATAAGTACTTTTAAAAATGTTTATAGGAATTTGAAATATTTATTTCATAAAAATTGATTATTATTCATGAGTTTGCATAAGTCAAATGGTTATGATGCAAGTTATATTTTAATATTGCAAATTTTAATTTTGTAAATATATACTTATTTAACACAGAAGATATGAAAAATTAATATAGTATTGGAAAAAAATAGATATAAATAAAAAATCGTACAACTAATGAAAACAGATATAAACTTATAAAACTGTTAGAAATAATGTATTTAATGTAGAGGTGTAATGCGTTATGTGAAAGTTAGATTATGCAACAATCAATATATAACCCACCCAGGATGAAACCTTGCTGCAAGGTTATTGCAGTGAAAGGTTCTTGCAAGATATCAATGTAAGTTTTCTACAAAGATGTAATGAAATATTACTGCAAGGTTGCAATGAGATATTGCTGGAAGTTTGCAATAAAACATATATATTTTTTTCTTCTTCGTCATTAAATTAATTTTTGAGTCGCAAATTGACGATATTGGGACCTTGAATAAGTTCCCGCTGTTTATTTAACAAAATAAAAGATTTATTTTAAATATAAGGTACAAAAATATTTCACTCAAAGTATTGCCCATCACTAAAGACCACTTTCTCTAATTTTTCTGGCAATATACGAATTCCGCGTCTAAAAAACGATATGTCTTTTGAGGCTATCTAAGAACGAAATAGGTAAAAATCGGAAGGGGCTTTGTCAAGTGAATTCGGCGAGTGAAGTAGAACTTCCCATTAAAGCGTTTCCAGGTAGATTTTCACTGGTTGTGTAACATGAGGCCGAGCCTTGTCATGTAATAAAATCACTTCGTTGTGTCTCTGCTTATATAGCGGCCGTTTTTCTTTTAGAGTTCGACTCAAATGCATCAATTGAAGATGATAGCGATCTCCCGTAATACAGTAGTCTCATTTGGTTTGAATAGCTCATAATAAATGGCACTCTGCTGATCCCTCCAAATGCAGGAAAGAAGCTTTAAACAATGAATATTTGGTTTTTCGGGCGATGTTGATGCATGGCCAGGCTTAGCCCACGATTTTCTACGCTTTAGATAATCGTAGTGTATCCGGTTTTCATCTTCCGTCACGACACAGTGCAAAAATCTTTTCTTTTCTGCCGTTGAAGCAGTAATTCACACGTGAGAAAACGCCGTTCGACGTCTCTCGGCTTCATTGAAATATTTAAGAAAATCTTGCTGCAATCTTGCACGAAATATTCCGAGAAATCTTTCTACAAGGTCGCTGCAAGGTTTTAATGAAACACTTCAGAAAAATGTTGCTGCAAGGTTGCTGCAAGGTTCCGTTGGAATATATCAGTATAATGTTTCAGCAAGATTTTAGTGTAACATTGCTGTAACTTCTCACTGAAACCTTGCGTATAAACTTTTAATGAATTTCATTTTGAAGTAATTATATCATCACCTATATGTATACTATGCGGTTAAAATATTCATAAAGCCGGATGCACGGAGAAATTTTATAAATAAAAAATCTTGTTACATTAAAATCGATGAATTAGTTACTATTTAATTAACAATAGATTAACAGCCAATCAGATTTCTTTGCAATCAAGTAGGCGGACCTCAAGAGAAAAAAAAAACAAAAATGGGCGGGGCTTTCGATTTTCAACTTTACATCGATATGCGGCGATGTGTACGTTGCACTGCTATGTTTGTTTCTCCCCACTCCACCGCGAATTTGGATTCTGCTCTTTTTATCTTCTCTTATTCGTAATATCTTCAAATTTATTTAAATGATAAATAATTGATTTATGTACAAACATTTATTAAAATTTAAAGATTATATTATGACGTAGAAAATAGAAAACTAAAAACACAAAAACTCATTTACGCTTATTATTTCCTGGTACGTGACTCGAATAGGATAATGATTTTAGAAAGTACATAAAATTGCAGAAATTTTTACACCAATTTATTTACAGTTTGAAATTCATGACAAACTTAATAAAATACATTGTATGAATCAGAAAATTTTTATTTATTTTTTATAATGTAAACGCATACCTAAAGTTTTGTTTTACATAATTATGAAGATCAAATCAGATAGGTGACGTCCCTTATTCTCCATATACTAAATATACCGATTTCTGGCGTTTGTCGTCACTCTTGCCAGCAAAGGAGGCGTTTTGTTGGCAATTTCTTTCTGGATGTTGGTCTTTAAATCTTGTGGGGTCTTTGGACGGTTCACATAAATACGAGATTCCAAAAAAACCCATGGAAAGAAATCACAAGGGGCCAAATCGGGAGAGCAGGCCACTTCAAATCGTCTCTAATTGGAAAATCCAAGGGCAGACGCATGTTTGCGTGATCGCGAAATTAAAGCTCTCACTACCTCGATGTTCTCAGGTGATCTAGTAGGCCAAAAGACTCCAGTTCTTTGTCTTGCCTCACTTGCAGTTAGTCTGATCGAAGTGACTCACGTAACGATTGATTTTCGCTTAGGGACAGAGGCCAAATTAAAACGATTCCAAAAGGCGCACTGGGTTACGATTACAGAACATCCGCCCGAAAAATAGGCCTTAACAGCAAAAACACGCTCCTCACTGTTTCAACGCATGATGGCGACTGAACTATGTCAGGACAAAACTTTATAGTCCCGCCTCTCGACCGAGACCACTAGTGCTCCGCTACCACATCAATCGACTTAATGGCACGCGTTTTAGAAAAAGAAGTTATGCTGCCGCACCCTGTATAACCTATAAATTTTTTTTTAATTCAAATCGCTCCTTTTGTAGTGGCGTTAATCTTATTTCAGCTGGACTAATAAACTGTTGCTCAGAAGACCTGAGGTGAGGCAAAGCAAGAACCTAACAGTGATTTTGGCAAATCGGGAACAACGCGGCCCAAGTCAACGAACTTAGGCATGAGAACTTACAACCTCGCTTTCACAAGCAGGCCGGAAGTATATAAAACGCCAGACCACGATAAAAAGCAAATTGCTGTAACTCTACAGCCCACATTAGAACCAAGCCGGTAAGGCTCAGAAAGTAGCTCGTTATACACTGAAGCCGTTACAACTGGTGAAGACTCCTATGATAAGCTTTCTATAGCTGACCCGCGATGCAGTGGAATACGTGAAGAGACTGAGATTGATGAAGCAACTGAGGTTGATACTCGTGACACAAGTGGAAAGATAGATGATGTACTTATACATTTTGAAGTGAAGACTGGGCTAACTTCAATAAATCAATGGAAAGGTTTTGCAAAAAATTACAACGACGGTCAGGATATCTTTTAGACAAAGTTTCTATCGATCAAGATAGAACAATCGGATATAAAAGCAACTTCTCTGACAGAGATACAGTAGACCCTGAGTTCTGAGATTACTTGGATGAACTAGACCCTTATGATAATAAGAGATGTAATGTCGACGTCATGGAACAGAGAATTACCAAGATGGAACTGAAGTGCAAGGAGAATAAGCCCTGTGAGGCCTTAGATCAGATAGATATGCAGAAAGAAGTGGATGACGAAGTCGATGGCGAAAACTCGGATGGCAACATCTATTTACAGTTAGACACCAAAACCTATCTCGGACCCACCCATATATAGGAGTCAAGAACCTCAAGCTAAGAGTACCCCGGAACCAGAAATAATAAAAAAAACATTTGCAATTTAGCGAATTAACAAAAATATCAGAAGCACCGGACAAGCCATCCAGGGCAACTGCCTCTGACATGACTAAGAAAATTGAAATAAATTATAGCCAGCCTCCTCAACCTTCCTTTAGTGAGCTTCTACCCTGATTATCTTCACAACTCCTTATTGTTAGAACAGATGATTACTCTGATACCGACCTCGGTCACCCTCGCACTAACAATGAGGATAAGGAAAGCTCTGATGATTAACCTTCTATAAGGTTATTGAACCTCAGAGATAATGTTAGAATATCAAGGCAATGCTTTACTTACCTAAATGATAATCTATTGCACTTCATATCAAGTGATTGTGAATCCACAAGTGTCATAACAAAGCTACTAATTAAAGACAGAGCAATGGACCCTGCTCACATAAAAGGAAAGAAGCCGAAAATCAGTTAAATATTAATTGCTCCATACAAAATTAAGAGCATATTTTGTTTATTAATCAAGAACAGATATTATGATACACTTGCATTATCCAACTTAAAGCTTGCACTTAAAAATCTCAAAATTACCATTATTCGGAGGAATTTAACCACTTCTTGTATCTCTCGTAAAGGAAATATAACTGACCACCTCGAGCCAATATTATTTACTTAACTTCTAAAAGAAGTTTTTGAGGAGAGTCCTATCACCGTAAACTTGTGTTGCGGTAACGTAGAACTGCCTTGATCAGAGGCGTAATCAAAAACTTTCATAGCAGTGTTATCGGACAGCATAAGGTAATAAATGAAACCTATCAAAAGATTCAAGAAGGCTATTACTGGGGAGGGATAGCTCATGATGTCTTAGATTTTATCCGGAAATGCAGTGACTGCTGTTTAAATAATTGGATCGCATTAAGACAAAGGAACCTGTGATAATCGCAGACACTCCTATTGAACCCTTTGATAAAGTGTCTATAGATACTGTAGGGAAATTCAAAATAACAACGCGTGGGAATTGTCATATACTTACCATGCAGTGCAATCCAACTGAGTATTTAATAGTGGTACCAATACCTAATCTGCGATCAACTACTATAGCTAGTGCACTAGCCAAGAATCTGATATGCCTTGGGGCCCCAAAAGTAATACTCTCAGACCAAAGAACCAGTTTCCTTTCAGATTTAGTTGAAATATGAATGCAGCTGTTGAAGATACACCACCTCATCACATCTGGATACAGTCCACAAACCAATAGATCGTTAGAAAGGAGCCACGCACCACCAGTACTCAGAAATATATGCTGATTGGGATCGGTTAATACCATTCACGGTATTCACCTATAATACATGCGTATATGCTGCCACGAAGTTCAGACCCTATGAACTTGTGTTTGGCCGAGTTGCGAGATTTCCTCTGAAAATACCCAACCGTCACCCACCGATTTAAATAAAACTTTGCACATCGATAGGTTTCTAAAAAATATTGAACTTTTAATTTTTTATTTTTTCAAAATACACTTTTTAGGGGTAGAAACTATCCCTACCAAACCACAAGTAGGCTAACTTATCTAGCCGTAGAAACAGTGAGCTTAATCGATTATCTTTCTTTGAATAATTAAATTTTACACCAGAAGCGGGTTAACTCACCTACTCCCTAACTCACCTCTCCCCTAGAAACCACCCCTATTAAACCACAAGAAGTCTAACCCATCTGACCCTGGAAATAGCCAGTAAGTCGCTTATGTTTCTTTAAATAATTAAATCTTACACCTCAAGCAAGCTGACTCACCTGTCCCCTAACCTAGCTAATCCCTAGAAGCTATCTCTACCAAACCACAAGCAGGCTAACTCCCTGACCCTGAGAACAGTGAGTTTAGTCGCTTATTTTTCTTTAAATAATTAAATTGCATACTACATGTGGGTTAATCCACCCAACCACCTAATCCCTAATCGAACTGTCCTCTAGAAACCACCCCTCCCAAACTGTAAGCAGGCGATCTCACCTAACCCTGGAAACAGCGAGCGTCATCACTTATTTTTCTTTAAATAATTATATTCCACTAATATATTCACATACATATATTCCTACATATATTCTTCCTAAGCTGCCTAACCACCTAACTCCAAAACAAAGTGACCCAAAGAAATAACCCACACATAACCACCCATACTCAAAAACTACGTCATCATTAACATTATTTAGAAACAACGGCGTGAAAGTAATGGGATTGTGTCCTCTTTAAAGTGCTTGATTTACGTGAGTCCCGTCGCTTCTCACGATCAGGGTGCTGGATTTACGTGAGTCCCTTCGCCCCTCATTAGATCAGATAAACTAACATGATAATACTATATCAAGGTGTACCTATTATTTTACATATTATTCACAACAATGTGGTTTATATTTTTCGTTGATTGCAAAAAAATGCTTTATACAAAGGTTTATAGTGCACCATGCACACTTAATAATCGCGAATTCACTACACAATGCACATTTTGCATCAGCATGTTAAATACAGGGGACGGGTGTTTCGAATTTTCCTGGCTTATCTGTTATATAGCCACTTTTCCACCATGCATATTTGAACATATTTACTAATCTTGGTGCTGAAAATTGGTTATTTGTCTATCACTATAACTTTAAAATGCTATTTCGTAATTGTAAATAGATTTTGAAGTTGCTTAAGAGAACCAGATCTGGAAAGCTTTTAATAAAATTCATCCACGGTCTACATCCATAGACATCACAGGGTTAAATTAATCCAGACGTTCCTGCAGATATTGTATTGACTTTACCCACTTTATTTCCTGTATTTATATTTTCTAATACTTTTTCTGTCCGTCCTGACCGAGAATTCAAAAGCAGTAAAGAATTTTCACCAGCTATAGATATGAAATCTTTCTCAAACCAATGTGCCGCAATTGTAAATGTTAACTTTCCAGAATTAGAAGGGGAAACAGAGATGTTCTTTGCTTTGTATATATTTTTTTGCACAATCGGTCCAAATTGGCCATTTGATTCTTATAAGATTATTAGTAACGGAAAGTGGAGTTTACCATCTGCTGAAATAATAGTTTGTATAGTATAACTATACGAGGGTAGTCCCAAAAATACCCGACCTGACTTATGAATACAGGTAGTTTTGAAAAAACAATTACTGCGATTGACAATACCACCTTTTAACAACTTAATGTGAAAAATTTATAACGGTACGTTTATTATTATTTTTTTTACAGACATCTAAAGTGAACACTCTCAGTGAATTTGTAAATATAGAAAAAATCGGGCATCGTTATGTGATACAATACATTCATTTGAAAGGTCTAAGTCCAACCGATATCAAAGCCGAGTTGGATTCTACTCTGGGGAAGTCTGCCCTTTCGTTTACAACTGACAACAATTGGGTAGCTGAGTTTAAGCGAGGTTGTACGTGCTGCCAAGATGAACACCGCAGTGGTAGACCAAGTAAGGTCACTACGTCAGAAAATGCGAAGAAAATCCACAAAATGGTATTGGATGACCGTCGACTATAAGTGCGCGAGATAGCAGACATGGCAGGCATTTCAAAAAGTGTTGTGCATCGAATTTTGACCGAAAATTTGGACATGAGAAAGCTGTGCGCAAGATGTGTGCCGCGTTTGCTCACAATGGAGCACAAACAGCAACGTAAGGATGTTTCCATCGAGTGTTTGACAACGTTTCGCAGCAATAAAGCCGAATTTTTGCGTCGATTCATAACCATAAACGAAACATGGGTCCATCATTTTACACCTGAGACCAAGGAGCAGTCAAAGCAGTGAACTAAAAAGGGAGAATTGGCTCCAAAAAAAGCAAAGACAGTTCAGTCAGCTGGCAAGGTCATGGCATCCACTTTCTGGGATGCGCGTGAAATAATATTTATCGATTATCTCGAAAAAGAAAAAACAATCAACGGCACATATTATGCAGCGTTATTGCAGCGTTTGAGTGATAAAATCAAGAAAAAACGGCCCCATATGACGAAAAAAAAAATGTTGTTTCATCACGACAACGCACCAGTCCACACGTGCGTCATTGCGATGGCTAAAATCAATGAGTTGAAGTTCAAATTGCTTCCTTACGCACCCTATTTGCCAGATCTGGCTCTCTCGGATTATTTTCTTTTTCCGAATTTAAAAAAATGGCTCAGCGGCAAAAGATTTGCCAACAATGAAGAGGTAGAGTCTGCGGTTAATAGGTATTTTGAGGAGCTTGACGGTTCCTACTATAAAGCGGGTATCGAAGCTATTGAACATCGTTGGGAAAAGTGTATCGAACTAAAGGAGAATATGTTAAAAAATAAAAAACATTTTCGCAATTTTTTTACTGTTTTCTTTGTCGGGTCGGGTACTTTTAGGACTTCCCTCGTATGTTAGAGAATTTAAAGATTGAGCAATACACTCTTATTTTAGCGTTTCTTTGATTGACAATGTAAGCCCAGCATGTCCTTCTAAATTGATTTCAGATTAATCAGAATTTTAGACTTTTGATGCACCTATTGATTTGATATTGTTACGTGACGAAATTTTAATAATTAAATTAAATTAAAAACCTATAAAAAAAGAAAAAAATTTAAATTAAAATTAAAATCAAGCAGATTAATGGACTACAACTGCAACATATAAATGTATACGTTTAATGTATGAAAATGCTGAGCACGCAGTTTGACGAACTCTATACATCAGAGTGTTAGAATAAAGGTGGGTGATACTTGCACTCACGCTGCAAATTGACTCCTGTGGAAAAAAACCCAGAAGACATGGAAAATAAACTTATTCTCATAGTTAAATATTTTTCCCACACACCTATAGAGAGTCGTGTTGCTTAACTCGCCTCCACACACACAATTGAACAAATAAAATATCTAAAGATGCATTTTAGTTGGGAGGCGCGGGGAAGGCTCGGGAGTCCACCGAGGCTCGCGCCGATGCCAAATGAGCGAAAATCTCCTAGATGCCTCCACCTCAAGGTCTTTAAATATGAGTACCAACGGGCCGCGAGGGGTAGACCGTAGTGACCGGGGGATAGAGTATAGTCTGATTTTCATCGCGTTAACAAGTAGAAAAAAAAACTTTCTCATCATTTCATTTTTTTATTATTTTCTATCACGGACTACGGCGCGCATCGTGCTGTGTTGTGTAGCATAAAAAACTGTAAATTCGAATAAACTTATTGAAAGAGACAGTATTGTTAATCATCACTTTCAACCCTCACTCCTCACGGCGATCCTAACGAAAAACGCAGAGGTCAGGGACACTCATCACAAGGTAACCTTTTAATTATTTCTATTAATGTTTCGTTAATTATTAAGTAATGGGGCAGAGGCGGCAATCCCCCCCCCCCCCCCGAAGTATATGTTCGGCGCAACAGTAAGGGTCCCTTCGGTTCGCAATGTGCGGGCGGGCCCGTACGGGACGAGTTGGCAGGTCCCGCATTAAAATAAATATTAAAATTTCGTCTTGTGCGTGTAGCCCCGCACGTAACAACGAAATTTTTGGTGGAGGCGCCGGGTACATGCCAACACCGAGGGACTTTCGTTGTATTGATTATGTCGATTATACTTGAATCATTAACATTTTTTTTTGATAGTTGTGAAAGGCATTATGATATTTCCTTTTCACTAGATTTTATACATTTTATTTTTAAATTGTGTATTTCTTAATTCAATTCCTTCCACTAAGCTGCATTTTTTTTTATCTTCATTTTTGACTAGCAAATTTAATTAAATATTCTATGGTTGAAACAGAAATATACAAAAGGAATAGAATTAATATTTCAATTTTAAAGTTTAAAAAGTAATTTTTACATTTTTGTAATTCCAACTAATTATAATCTTGAAAAAACCATTTGTGCAGCTATCGCAACTTATGTTTCAAATACCGCAAATAATAATGCATTAAATATATTATATCATTTTTAATTTACATAATACTTTTTCTAAATTAATCTTGTACTTGATATTCAAAAGTATCAAAATTTATTATTTCGAATGTTATACTTTTCTAATTGTAACTACTAATTCCTTTTTATATTGTCTATGAATTTTTATCAAGATTGTGATCAAATAACAATAAATTCTATGTGCTTTAACTTTAAAGGCTTCTGATATAACACATCGTTCAATAAGTCCCGAGACTAACCCAGAGATGGTGCTAGTAGTACCAAACTGGCCACGTTTCCATAGAGTGCGAACCTTTACATAAAACGTGTAAAAATTTCACGTCGATCGGATCACAGACAGCAGAGTTATCGAGGTTAGAGTAAAGTCACTTTGTAATTTGTTTAAAAAATGGAAAAAAGCGAGTTTCGCGTGTTGATAAAACATTGTTTATCTATGGGTAAAAACACCGTAGAAGCCCAGCAATGGCTTGAAAAACATTACCCGGACTCCTCTCCATCCAAACCAACGATTTGTCGCTGGTATGCTGAGTTTAAACGTGGTCGTACGGACAGAAACGATGCGGAACGTTCGGGTAGGCCATTGGAAACCGTTACACAGGAAAATGTGAGTGAATTGTTAAAAATTGTAATGAAAAATCGCAAAGTGAAGGTCCGTGAGATTGCAGAAATGACGCAGATATCATCTGGAAGCGTATTTACAATCCTTTATGAAAAATTGAGCATGAAAAAGGTTTTTTCCAAGTGGGTGCCGCGATTGCTTTCAGTGGAACAAAAACAGCAACAAGTCGACGATTCAGAGAGCTCTTTACCGCTATTTACTCGCAATACAAAGGATTTCCTGCGTCGATACGTGACCATGGATGAAACATGGATACATCATTTCACTCCGGAGTGGAATCGGCAATCATCTGAGTGGCGCATGGCTGGCGAAAGCCGCCAAAAGCGTCCAAAAACGCAGCAGTCTGCTGGCAAAGTCATGGCGTCTGTTTTTTGGGATACACATGGCGTGATTATCATTGACTACCTGGAAAAAGGTAAATCGGTCAACAGTGATTATTATATTGACTTGTTGGTACGTTTAAAGGAGGAGATCGCAGCAAAACGACCGCACATAAAGAAGAAAAAAATCCTTTTTCACCAAGACAATGCACTATGCCACAAGTCCATGAAAACAATGGGAAAATTGAACGAATTGAGCTTTGATTTGCTTCTCCACCCTCTGTATTTGCCAGATTTAGCCTCCAGCGACTACTAGCTCTTCGCTGAACTCAAAAAAAGGCTCCAGGAAAAAAAATTTGGCTCGAATGAGGAGGTCATTGTCGAAACTGAAGCCTATTTTGAAGCAAAGGATAAATCCTTCTGTAAACATGGTATAGAAATGTTGGAAAGGCGTTGGAAAGATTGTATCACTCTAAAAGGAGATTATATTTATGAATAAAAATGATTTTAAAAAAAAACTGTTGTTTTCATTGTTAGTCTCGAGACTTATTAAACGATGTATTAACTATATTTCTAACTACATTCAGAAGCTTGTTAAAATTATTTAGTTATTATATACAAAAACGAAGGACTATAACTATAACATAAGTTATACAAAAATTTTAGGAAATTTTAATCAAAGATGTTTTACTTTGATGATATCAAGTAATGATAAGGAGCAATTCAACTTAGGACATTAGGTTGTATTATTATCAATTGTGTTATGGAGATGATTGTTAAACTTGCCTTCTTTCTTATGTCTGAGAAAATATTTTTTTGATTATGTTACACAGATTTTACATAACTAATGCGATTAACTGTCATTTATTGTATAGTTATTAAATTTTCATCATATAATAGTGTCTATGCTTGAAAATTCGTGCAACATTTTATAATAAAGTATGTAAAATTCGATTGAGCAGTGTGAAATTTTCTCTGCTTAGTTGATCAAAACAATGTGTGTACGTTTTATTTCAAGAATTAATTAAAGTAATTCAGTTAAAGTAATTCTTCTATTAAATAAATTATAATTTTATATATAATATTTAAAAAAAAAAAAAAAATATTGATTCTTGATATTTTTGTACATTAAAATTTTAGTGCATATTTTTTTCACAATTATTAATTTATTTCATTAAGAATGATTTTATACCTTTAAGAAAATTGCTTTAAATTTTTATAATACATTAAAATACTATTTTTTTTATAAACTTTTACAGAGAAGTTATAATAAAATTGTATGTTAATTAATTTTGTTCAATTTATACCGCGAATGAAAAACTTTCGTTTAAAAATAAATATTTTATAGAATGTCTATTTTTAATAAATTAATTAATTTCAAAATTTTTATGGCTTGTGATTAATAAGAAAGTGTCAATAAAATTATTTTATAAATAAAGTCATTAAATTTATTAAAATTAATATACATATGTATCAAATGTATAAAATATATAAAATAGGCTGTTAAAATTAAAATTATATTTTATTTTAATAAATTTGTATTGATTCAAAGCTCTAAATCTCTCACAGTTAAAAATTAAAATATTTTTGTATTATTATTGTATTAGAATTAAGAAATACCTGATGTACATTTTTACTAATTCAAACTTAATTATTTTGTTCTTAAAGTTTTATTACTTACGTGTTTGAAAAGTATATTAATATTAATTACACAGTCTGTCAAGTGAGAGCGTGGTCGACTTCACCGACAGGTTATAAAAGATTTTGCTCTAATTCCTTCGCAAGCCGATAGAGGTAAGCTTTGTCCTTGATGAATTGTCAACAAAAATTCAGTTGTCGGTGATGTTTTAAAAGAGAATCACGTTAAACGCCATGAGTGCTAACTACGCGTCGCGCTACGAGGCTGTGTTCCTTTGCATCCACCCGAAAGGTCCCAAAATGTCGCAATCAGCGGCTGCTAAATATATGAGAAAGTCAAAGGCATTTGTACAGAAGTGGATACAGCGATATAAAGTGGCTAAAAATGTCGATGATTTACCAGAACGTGACTCGATAGGAAAAGTGAACAAAAAAGATGAAAAAAGAATAGTAAATCTGTTTTCGCGGAATCCTGCTTTAACACTGCGGCAAGGACAAGCAAAATTAATGGCAAAAGGTTTAGATATATCCTACGAAACTATCCGAACCCATCTTCGTACTCATCATCTGAAATGGCGCAACACAATGAAGAAGCCTCTGTTGACTGAAAAACATGTGACAAAGCGACTCGCTTGAGCGCATGAGAATATTGATAGAGATTTTGAAAATGTCATTTTTACTGATGAATGTTCTATATGGGCACGTTCTGTCCTCACGCGAGCCTGGTCAACTTCCACCAATAGGCTTGTTCAGCGGACCGTAAAACATAGAATTAAGGTGCATCTTTGGGGCTGCTTCTCAAAGCAGGGATTCGGCACTTTGCACCTCTTTACTGACAACCTAAATGCCGAGAAAATGATAAAAATCTACAAAAAGGCTTTACTGCCATTTGCCAAACGATGGTTCATCACAAAAAATAAAGATTGGATTCTGCAGGAGGACAACGATCCTAAACACCGCAGCAAGCTCTGTACTCAGTGGAAGACTCAATCTGGCATCGTTACATTGGATTGGCCGTCGCAGTCGCCCGATGCAAACCCTATTGAAAATGTGTGGGCATATATTAAACGTAAGCTTCGTGGAAGACGCACATACACTTTGAAGCAGTTGTCTTACGAAATTCGTCGGATCTGGAGATCCTTGCCACTAGAATACGCCGTCAAATTAGTAGAAAGCATGCCTCGGAGATGCCAGGCAATTATCGACGCCGGTAATGACTGGACACATTATTGACCGAATTGCATCATTGTTTGTAATGTCTACAATGTATATATAAATATGAAAGTTTCATCAAATAAATTTTTTTATAAATTAACACGACCACGCTCTCGCTTGACAGACTGTATTATTAAAATTAATATACAAAATATAAAGTCTATTAATCCAAACTAAAAATTTGTATTAAACTTAATAATTCTTTTTTTTTGCAGCTAAGTAATCAGTTTATATAATTATTTTATCCTTTGTAAAAGAGAACTAGTATAAACCTCACCGTGCGATTTCCCGTCGGATCGCCACAGCGATGAAATTATAAAAATATTGATAATAAATTTCCATAGGATGAAATGTTCTTATTGTTTTTTGACAAATGTAAATATTTTTATTGTTTTATTGTAAATACAAACATTTTTATTTTTATTAGAATGGTCTATATGTTGATAATAAATATATGAAAATGATTTTATCTTATGTCTTAAAGAGAATTAATGTAGTTCTCTCCGCGCGAAGCCCGGGCGTCGGATCGCCGTGATGTGAAAATGATTATGCTACGAATGCGGTGGCAATTTTTACGTTGATACAATTAAATTCCCTGCGAAAAATTTTGTTTAACATTGTACAGTGGATGTGAGATATGTGTATATGTATGTATACGGCATACATATAAATGAACAATTGTATATAAAAAAATTATTCATATAAAGAAAAGTGAAAACGAATAAAATAAGTGAAAAAGTGACAGTAAATAATGAAGTTACAGGATAAACTAAATAAAAATTTATTCAATAATAACATTTCATAAAAAAAAAAAAAAAAAAAAAAATATTTTTTTTCAATAATAATTTTATATATATATATATATATATATATATATATATATATATATATATTGTAACGGGGTGGCAGTTTTGAACATTAACCGCCACAGGAGCAATTAGCTTCGGGGGACGCGCAATCCGCAAAAGGCGCGAAATTGCCCTTTGCGCCCCCTTTTAGGAAGCTAAAGTCTTGGACGACTTTGCTCCTGGGTCCAGGCTCGAGAAGCCGGTCTACGGACCCAACTTACCCGTTGCAACGCCGCGCAATCGTCGTTGCGCGGCTCGTTCGTCGTCCTCACCTGGCTAGTTGATCTCGGAGAGGGCGGTATTCGGGAGGAGAGCTGAAAGCTCCTCGTCGCAGCAATAAATAAAAATGAGAAGAAAGTAACGGAAAAAAAAAATATAAATAATAAAAGAAAGAAAAAAAAATAAAATATAATAATTTGAGCGAGACAAGCTCGCCCTAAACAAAACAAAAAACACAGAAAAAAAATAGGAAAAAAAAAGAAAAAAAAAATACCAAATTAAAATATAAATAATATAATTTAATAAAAAAAAACAGAAAAATAAATAATAAATTAATTAACAATAATGATTAGTTACAAAAGAAAAATAAAAGACGATAAAATAAATTATAAAGGCTGCGTATGAGGAGCGCAGGCGGTGAGACGCGATATAAGGCGCGAGGCTGTCTCCCGCGCGCGGCGTATTCCACGAGTGCGAGAGAGAACGAATGCCTCTCGCACTACGCCTATGAGAGTGAGAGAGAAAGGCTTCTCTCACTCGCGCGCGCCGTCTAACGTACGGGTGCGAGAGAGAAGAACACTCTCCCGCACGGAGCCCGTTGGAGCGAGAGAGAGAACGCTCTCCCGCTCTTGCGCGCCGCTTCTACTGCGAGTACGAGAGAGACAACGGGTCTCCCGTACTACGCCGTAGGAGTGAGAGAGAAAGCGCTCTCCCACTCTTGCGCGCCTAACTCTACGCGGGTGCGAGAGAGAACGCAACTCTCTCGCGCCGATCTAACTCGAGTGGGAGATAAAGGTGTCTCCCACTCGCGCGCGCGCTGTATACGCCGCAAGTGCGAGAGAGAAAGCGACTCTCCCGCACTGCTACCACTAGAGTGAGAGAGATACCGCTCTCTCACTCGCGCGCGCGTAAGCTTCTATAGGTGCGAGAGAGAACGCAACTCTCTCGCCCTGTATACGAGAGTGAGAGAGATAGCGCTCTCTCACTCGCACGAACCGCGAAAAAATACAAAATATAAAAGCGTGGAGTAACCGGCGGGTGTCACTCCTACGCGAATGCAACAAAAAGCAACGGCTTTACGCGCGAAATTTAAGTCTGAGCAGACTTACTCTTAGGCTGGCCAGCCGCGCTCGCAAGACGCACGTTGATGATGGCGGGGAAGGCGACGCCGACTCGCTCTCTGACGCCGGGGACCTGCCTCGGTGCCGTCGGCCGGTGTTGGCTTCCTGGCTGCCTGCACAGCCGCTGCACACCAAGTCACCCACAACACTCCGATAACTTTCTTCTTCAACGTGAAGAAGAAAGAAACGAAAGGAGGACGCGTAACCGGCGCGTCCAAAATGGCGGATACTTTACACGTTGCCGCGGAAAAACTTTTCGAGGCGAAAAGGAAAGCGCGTAGCTTGTCCAACGGCGAACACTATACTGCTCTAAAAGGCGGGATACGGCTTGGCTACCTAGCCTAGCCTCACCTATGCGGTACTCGACTAGCCTATCTCTAGTCACGTACCGTTTTTGCCCGTCCACGACTGTCGCGTTACTTCTGTTCCGCGGTCCCCCTTTATCCCGATTACGCTAAATATGACGCGGCGCGGAGCACGGAGTGTTCTCCGTGACAATATATATATATATATATATTAGAATAATTAAATTCGTTGAATTTATTTCAAAATGTGTTCATGTCAATATAATAGTGATGTTGCGAATAATTTTGGAAAAAAATATATGATTAAGACTTCTATCAGACATGATAAAATAAAAGCATTTTTATTAAAATACTTTGTATATTAAAACATATTTAATAGAATTTTCAGGTATCAAAGTGTTTTATTTTAAGATCTAATGCCGTTCTTTCCGTGATTTGCCCGGCCGTCGGATCGCCGAGGCATGCGAGTGATCATGTTAGGAATGCAGCGATAAATATTACGTAACCGCAAGATAACGCGCAGCTGGTCTTTAAAGTTCTTTTTCTTATTCTCTTACATGCAAACTAAAAGTGATTCAAAATTTTATGAATAAAAATAATAAGCAAAAGAGAAAGTGTGACAATGTGTACTTGTGATCTTCAACTGTTCGCTCTGTGACAATTGCATGAATGTCAATGATGCGGAAAACAAGAGGAACAGAAGAAGTAAAAGTTAGTGTGAAAGTGGTCTATAAAAGAAATAAATAAGATAAATGAAGTAAATAAATAAATAATGAAATGCGCGAATAAATAAAAGTGAATAAAATAAAAATATAAAAATAAAAATATAATTACAGTAAATGAAAATAACGCGATAATGAGTAAATATAAGGTGATGAATAAAGTGTGAGAAATTAGTGATAAAGTGTGAATGAATGATTGTAAATTGAATGAATTATTAATGTGAAATAAGTAAAAATATTATGGTCACAGAGTGAAGCAAGATGAATATTTGGAAAAAAAAGAAGATTACACCCTATGCTTCGATAATTATTACAATATTACTGAATATTAATGTATGCGTTGTATCCCATATTATTGTACCATGTTATTAACCATATTATATAAATAAAATCATACAATTATATGCATTTATTGGGTCATGATTATCCCTATACTAATAATCTCCCTATAAGATTAATAAATTTTCATATTAATTAAAAATCGACATAACACATCGTTCGATAAGTCCCGAGACTAACAACGAAAACAACATTTTTTTCCAAAAATCATTTTTATTCATCAATATAATCTCCTTTTAGAGTGATACAATCTTTTCAACGCCTTTCCAACATTTCTATACCATGTTTATAGAAGGATTTATACTTTGCTTCATAATAGGCTTCAGTTTCGGCAATGACCTCCTCATTTGAGCCAAATTTTTTTCCCTGGAGCATTTTTTTGAGATCAGCAAAGAGCTAGTAGTCACTGGGGGCTAAATCTGGTGAATACGGCGGGTGGGGAAGGAAATCAGAGCCCAATTCGTTCAATTTTGCCATTGTTTTCATGGACTTGTGGCATGGTGCATTGTCTTGGTGAAAAAGGATTTTTTTCTTCTTCATGTGCGGTCGTTTTGCTGCGATCTCCTCCTTCAAACGTACCAACAAGTCAATATAATAATCACTGTTGATTGATTTACCTTTTTCCAGGTAGTCAATGAAAATCACGCCATGTGTATCCCAAAAAACAGACGCCATGACTTTGCCAGCAGACTGCTGCGTTTTTGGACGCTTTGGGCGGCTTTCGCCAGCCATGCGCCACTCAGATGATTGCCGATTCGACTCCGGAGTGAAATGATGTATCCATGTTTCATCCATGGTCACGTATCGACGCAGGAAATCCTTTGTATTGCGAGTAAATAGCGATAAACAGCTCTCTGAATCGTCGACTCGTTGCTGTTTTTGTTCCACTGAAAGCAATCGCGGCACCAACTTGGAAAAAACCTTTTTCATGCTCAATTTTTCATGAAGGATTGTAAATACGCTTCCAGATGATATCTGTGTCATTTCTGCAATCTCACAGACCTTCACTTTGCGATTTTTCATTACAATTTTAACACTTCACTCACGTTTTCCTGTGTAACGGCTTCTAATGGCCTACCCGAACGTTCCGCATCGTTTGTGTCCGTACGACCACGTTTAAACTCAGCATACCAACGACAAATCGTTGGTTTGGATGGAGAGGATTTCAAGTAATGTTTTTCAAGCCATTGCTGGGCTTGCACGGTGTTTTTACCCATTAGAAAACAATGTTTTATCAACACGCGAGACTCGCTTTTTTCCATTTTTCAAACAAACCACAAAGTGTCTTTACTCTAACCTTGATAACTCTGCTGTCTGTGATCCGATCGACGTGAAATTTTTACACGTTTCATGTAAAGGTTTGCACTCTATGGAAACGTGGCCAGTTTAGTACTACTAGCACCATCTCTGGGTTAGTCTCGGGACTTATTGAACAATGTGTTATTTAAAATTTTTTATTTTTTCCTTAAAACATTATATATATTTAAGCTATATTAATAGTAAAAATAAATTTTTAATAATTTTAGAACTTTATTATTAGTAAGAATTTAATGGGAATCTATCTAAGTAGGACAATGTTTAAATACATTGTCTCGTCCCGACGGCCAGCGTCATCATTTGGAGTTAACCACTCGGATTCCAGCCAGTGTATATGTGACTCAGAATGATAATAGTATATAGTATAAAAATATATCCCCGAGGTTATTCTTAACATAGGGTATGTCAATTTGGTATACGTTTACCATATAACCAATTTTACTCCCCCTTTATTCATAAATATCATATCTTAAAATTTTAATATAATACAAGTTACATATAAATATATCTGTATTCATATATACACGTACATACATATATTATGGTTTACAATTTGACAGAATATCGTTAAATATGCTATTCTTGGTTGAGTCAAGTAATAATATTAAATCGTCAAATTAAATTTATAGAATTTTATATTTTTTCCTCATCTCTGAACCAGCACGTATTTATTTATATTAAAACTATCTTCTTTATGGTTTTGATTTATTCCTGCACGATAAAAAAAATACTAATAGTTGAATAAAATAATTTTCACTAGAGAAAAATGAAATTATTACTAGCTAAATGAATAAATATGTGAAATAATATTATCCAATTAAAAATTTAATTTAATAATATTATTAAATAATTTGACAGGAATATTTAGTTATATTCATTTCAAAAAGTCAGTTAAAAAGAGTTTATCTAATATAAAATACATAAATAAGAATAGAAATGGGAATTAAGAGAAAATAAAGTAAATTAATTAAAATAAAAATAAATAAAAATTAATCAAATTAAATTATAAAATAAACAAATTTATTAAATTAATTAAAATCAAAAGAATTAATTGTGGTAACCAATAAAACTTGCATCACTTACTTGCATGCATTGTAGTAATATTGGGAAAGACATACAATTGTACGAGTAAACTAACCAATGATACATTGGCTTCAGGAGTTATTGCGTCGATGAGAAAAGGTTCAAGACCTGATCCTTATTGCTCTAGTAGAATTATGCGCTGCTTGACTGCCGTTGGCCTGCAAGCCGCGAGTGCTTTCGCGGACGAGAGTATTTCTCTGCCGAGTTAGCTATCACGTTGCAGCCGAGTGGCCGATAGCAGAAAGCGATAATATAAAAAAAAAAAAAATATTTTGAATTAGGTATTATACTTGTTGTAAAATCTTTGTCACCCTTAGACTCGTTACCGAGATGCCGTGAGGGTCTACCGCACCTGACTCATAACTGAGTTTGTCGGGTGTTAAGGCCCTCACGATTGAGTGAATGAGCGGCAGGTGATAACCTTCTAATCCTAAGTAAATCTTGCGAAATAGTTGGTAGGGTTATGAAGCAAGATTTGTTCTTTCCATATCGATTAGGGAAGAACGAATCAGGTGATAACGGTTATCAATGAAAAGGAGATTTTTTTTTTCCTTTCCATCCTTGAAACCCGACATTGCCGTAACGCTATTTTGATATAGCACATATTGAAAGGCAATGTCCCTCCTTGTATTCCCTCCTAGTCGGCGAGCATATGATTTCGACCACCGCTGAGAATCTAAGTATCGGTAGAGAGGTCACCATTAATCGAAACTTGCCACAAATAAAACTTAACAGGTCTCTGATCCGAAATATCGGGTCGCAATAACACTAACAGAGACAATGTATCATGAAATTCAGGCAAGAGAGCGGAGGGAAAAATTACATTGCTTACAACAGCCCATAATCATGAACGTTGTAATCACCTTGGTCTCAATAACTAACTGCTGGGTAACTAATGCGAATTAACAATACTTTATAATCATTTTATTATAATAAATCATAAATTGAATACAATCTACCATAATAAATTATGAATAAACAATATACTGAATGATAGTAATACTAACACTGACAATATAATCGTTAAATAATTAATATAAATACGTTCGCGCTAATTCAATTATTGATAAAATTTATTATGAGTGATTAATTAATATTAAAAAAATCACCGGGTTGATTAGTTATAATTTAAAATTAGATTAGAAAATATCAAAAATGTACTCCAAACCATCAAGTTAATAATATCAAGGTAAAAGTACTTTAAAATAAATAATGTCGCATATACAAAGGAATCGATCCGGAGGTTAGAGTGCCGGGAATTGTGAACTCAGATGCATTATTTAAATGCAATAAACCGAATATGATTTATTCCAAAATTGACAGGCCATGTATTCAAGAAGAATACATATATTAGTAAATATTTGATCATTCTCTTGGAAGTGATCGAATGATATATCTCAGCCATAATAAGAAACATTGAAATAATGTTATATACATGTTATATAATGTTATATGATACTAAAAATGTATTTATTAATACAATACCAATTAATTTCTTTTACTATAATTATTTTCATCTATATATATACATATAGATTAATATCTTTCCCCATCGGAGATACCTTGTTGCAGCTGATTGTATACTCTTATCCCTTTGCCAGTGACAATCTCTTGTTCTGATACATAACCATTCTTTTCCCTTCCTATCCGCTGCAGGCTTGGAAAGAAAAACGAAAAAGATGGCAGTGCCAAGACTGATGACGTTGGTGGGAATTTTTATTATGGGCGAAGTGGTACAATACCACCGCACTACGAAAATCAGAAGGGCGAAAGCAAGGAAAGAAATCAGGTATCTAGCCATGAACGGGACGCTTTCCAACGAAATTTATTTACATTTACTTAAAAAGATACAGGGACAGATTAGCCCGATCATAAGGCCAGGGAAAAAGTTTCTACTTGACCTCTTAGAGTGGGAAGAAAAAAACTTAACCCTATTTGTAACCTCCAGCATATCCCGGCACCAAAAGGAGAGATACGAGCTGCAGGAGGGGAACAAGACGTTAGAGTATCCTGAGTTAACCCCAATTGACGATGGAATGACCTCCGACGATTGGACTGAAGAGATGCAGCTCCGCGAACCCATTGAATACGGTCGCGACGCCATTGACAATCTACGAACGCTGCCCTTCAGATATGGAGACGCTTACTTCGGATCCGTCATTTCTGAGGGAGACTGCGCCGTATGTTACCAGTCATTACCTGTCTGGAGAGACTGTAAAGCATGCTTGGTCAACTGGCTGGGGGGTAACACTGAGGATGTGTACCCAGCCGCCTGGGAGTGCAGGAACCCACAGAACCAAAGCAATTTAAACAACTGGACGTCGTGTAGAAAATGCCGAAACCAGCCACCAATTACCATCTCCCGGGACGAACCCTGGGATGATGGATACACCGACTGGCGCCGCACAGCGCGGGATGACTCTCCCTGCGTCTGGGACAAAAATGTGTTGCCTCCCTATTCAAAGGGGCAGTGCGAAAAGTGTAAGTGGCCCCTGCCTCTCTGGAGGAGTTGTTTTTAATGTATGGCTGCCATAGCCAACGGAGACCTGGATGTAGAACAAGTGGTAGAGCGGTGCAGAGACCAGGCACACCAACAAGAGCTGGACAAACCAATTCTCTGTAATCACTGCAGGGGATTGCTACCACTAGCCATCAACACCAGGCAGGAATATGCGCAAGAAAATCAAGATACGGAAACCGACGGGTAATTTTTCCTCTCCTCTCATTTTTATCAAATTTTGTTTTCTCCTTCATCATAGCCCCCCCCCCCCCCCCCCTAATACTACTTTTCCGAAAAATCCTGGCCACCTTCCAAGGCAAATGATGATTGGTAAGACCGAACATTAAGTCAAATTTTATTGTCATTGGGCAACAATACGGATGTCTCTCCAACTCCCCTCCTACTCC
Source organism: Chalcis sispes (assembly GCA_949987625.1). NCBI lineage: Eukaryota > Metazoa > Arthropoda > Insecta > Hymenoptera > Chalcididae > Chalcis > Chalcis sispes. The sequence goes on along the minus strand of OX465095.1, from coordinate 38,384,330 downwards.
CCCTTCCGTGTCTCAGAACGAAAGAAGTAGATAACAACTCAATAAACCAACACCACAATTAAGAATCGGGCAATTGCACTTATAAACAATATCATTCAATAATTTAGGACGCCTCTGCCCCTATCTTTATCATATTGCCTACCTTAATATCTAATAATTATTATTAATTATAATTCAATATCTGACAGTTATAATCAAATATAATAGTACATACAAATTATACATAAGCATATATATATATACACTCTGACAAAAAAGTATCCGGAAATTCTCATTTAAATTGCCCGCGTTGAGTATTTTTAAGTATTTGAAGTTTCTGTATGTTAGTAGAACTGTCCGTAATTACTATGCCAAACATGAGTGCGGTCTGTCAACTTGTTTGTTTACGACAGCTGTTGAAACCAGTCGACCTCAGTGGTAGTCTGCGAATGTTACAATGGAAAAAAGTATTGGACAAAGAGTTTGTCTCGAATTTTGTGTTTTGAACGAAATTTCGTGTGCTGACTTGTTGCGAATGCTGGAAAAAGCTTATGAAGACTCTGTTTTATCGAAAACCTAAGTGTACGAATGGTACAAAGCCTTTAAAAACGGTCGGGAGATCGTCGAAGATTTGCCTCGTTCAGGACGACCGTCGACCTCTTCAACCAACGATAACGTCGGAAAAATCAAGGAAATTGTGCTCGAAAATCGTCATGCCAGTGTTAGACAGATAGCTCGTGATCTCAAAATCTCTCGTAAAACCGCTCGTTTGATTTTGGTGAACCAATTGGGCATGCAGCGCGTCGCTGCTCAGCTCGTTTTGTTAGACCTAAATTTTCTTCAAAAACAGTAACGGATGCAGGTAGCTGCAGACATGCTGGATCATGCGAATTCTAATCCCACATTCATGAGACGGATCATAACTAGTGACGAGACATGGGTTTATGAATACGACACACAAACGAGCCAACAATCATCGGAATGGGTGAGAAAAAATGAGCCAAAACCGAAAAAACCTCGCAAAAGTCGTTCGAAAATCAAGACGATGCTTATTGTTTTCTTCGATATTCGTGGTGTGGTTCATCATGAATTCGTTCCGCAAGGTCAAACGGTCAATAAGGACTTCTATTTAACTGTTTTGAGACGTTTGCGTGAAAATATTCGCCGTAAACGGCCGGATTTGCGGCAAAACAATTTGTGGATTTTGCATGACGATAACGCACCATCTCATCGAGCCACGATTATTAACGATTTTAAGACCAAACACTCGATAAATACCATCGACCAGCCACCTTATTCGCCTAATCTAGCTCCGTGTGACTTTTTTCTTTTCTCCAGACTGAAATTACCGCTCCGGGGAACCAGATTTGACTCCATAGACGCCATAAAAAAAAATTCGCAGAAGGAGCTGGAGGCCATCCCTGAAAGCACCTATAAAAAATGTTTCCATGATTGGAAAAAACTTTGGCACATGTGTATCGCTTTAAATAGAGCATATTTTGAAGGAGATTCAATAAATATTAAAGAGGTTTAATATTTTTGCGTTTTATTTTAAATTTCTAAATACTTTTTTTTCAGAGTATATATATTAGAGGTAGTAAAAAGAAATCCATTATTTTTGCATTAAATTAAAGGTTTTATTTAGCACAAATAGAATGATACGATTTAGGTCAAATATGCACCGTTTTGTTTAATAACTTGTTGCCATTTTGGAAGTAATTTCATAATGCCTCTCTCGTAGAAACCCTTGTTCACATTGTCAAAAAACTGGCGCAGTCGATTTTCACAATCTTCTCTTGAGGCGCATTTTTCACCTGCAAATTTATTCGTCATAGACAGGAACAGGTTGTAATCACTTGGTGCCAAGTCCGGACTATAAGGTGGATGCATAAAAACTTCCCAACCAAGCTCCCGGAGCTTCTGGCGAGTCACTATCGATGTATGCAGCCTGGCGTTGTCCTTATGGAACACAATTCCTCTCCTATTGGCCAAAGCTGGCCGCTTCTGGGCGATTGCTACTTTGGTCCAATTGTTGACAGTAAAGGTCCGAATTAAGCGTTCGGCCGTAGGGAAGCAGCTCATATTAGATCATTCCTTGCCAGTCCCCCCAAACACACAGCAAAACCTTCCTGACTGTCAATCCTGGCTTGGCCACCGTTTGCGCCGGCTCACCGCGATTTGAACACGACCGTTGTCGCTTGACGTTGTCGTAAGTGACCAACTTTTCATCACCAGTAACCATCCGCTTTAGAAATGGATCAATATTGTTGCGATTCAGCAGCGATTCGCAGATAAAAATTCTGTCCATAAGGTTTCTTTGCGATAACTCGTGTGGCACCCATACATTGAACTTCTTTTTGTATCCAGCCTTATTTAAGTGGTTCCAAACGGTTTTTCGTGCAATGTTTAGCTTCTGGGCAATCGAAACAGTGCTTACGTGACTGTCGGACTCGACGATTTCCATTATGTTATCGACATTTTCGAAATTGGCCTTCCAGATCGTGGTGCATCTTTGACGTCAAAATTACCGGAACGAAATCGACGAAACCAAAATTGCGCGTAATTGGCTGTTACAGTATCAGGACCATAAACACTATTAACATTTTCAGCTGCCTCGCTTGCGTTTTCGCCTTTATCGAAGAAAAACTGTAAAATATGGCGTATTTTCACTTTGTTGGTGTCCATATTTGACGCGTGCTGAAAAAATACTGAGTCAAGCAATCACAAAACTGTATCACAAGCTTTTTCAGTGCGAAATCTTATCTTTCTAACGCCATCTAGTGTAACCTGATCACACTTTTACAACGGGAGATACAGACTACTAAAGCCATCTATTGGCAAAATAATGGATTGCTTTTTACTACACCTAATATAATCATAAATATCTGATTATTTCTGCTCACAAGCATCCATAATTACAAAATAACACCAATATCCACCCGTTATTTTAACGACAAAACTAGAAAATAAGTATAAATTCGGCATCCGCATCGTTTGCACCTTCTAAAGCTCAACAAACCCAAGGATAGAATCAACGAAGACCAAACGTTAATATATTGGGATTAACAAGAATATGATTTAAAGAAAAAGAAAAAAATTGGAATAAAGTACACAAAGGCTAAAACGGAGACCAAAACAATCAGACCAAATTTTAAGACCAATATGTTCTACGCAGCGAGCCTAATAACCCCGAACCCACATAGAGAAGGAGAGGAACCCGCCTACCATACCCAAGGTGCTCATGAAAACGCCGATTAAATCCATCGGAGCCCTGGTGACCACAATGGCATCCAGTCTTAATCTGAAGAACGCCATTAAGGATTTAAAAACCTTTAATGGATACCACAGACCACTCAAGGATTTACTAATAGATGTGAGAAATAGGGCTACCCAACTTTCGGAGAGCCAACAGGACACGTATATAAAAAACATACTTAGGTGCTTAGAAGGAGAAGCCCAAGACTGTATTTATGGATACGCGTTTAAAGATGTGGAGTCCTTAGTAAAACATTTAAAAGAGCGATTCGCGCCCGAAAAGGATTATTCTTACTACTCCGAGGAAATACACAATATAACAATGAAAACGGGAGAATCAGTTGGGATGTTCTATGACAGATTAAATATATTATTAATGGAAGCCCGTGAAGCGTTAAGGCAGCCAGGAGTGACATCACAACAAATAACCGAGCGGATCAAGCAATGAGACGAGGTAGCGCTACTAATGTTCAAAAAGAGATTACCAATAGAAATCGCGACTACGGTGCACAGCCAACGGCCCGCTGATTTAAATAAGGCGTACCAAGCCGCAGTAGAATTAAAAAATCTGATTAAAAGGCACATCTTACCAGACGCAAAGCCTAGACATAGACAAATTGAAGGTGATGAAGAGAATGACGAATTCTCGAACTCAATTAAACGTAGAAATGATAGGTCCAATCCGGAAGGCCGAGGCAGCATAAGCTATAGACCAAACGATCATGAGTATAGTCGTAAAAACGTTCGAGTCATAACAAAAGAAATTCCATCACCAGGAGCTTGGACTAACTGGACTATTGGCTATAATACGAATAGACAATACGGACCAACGCATTACCACAACCGAATGGACTATCCGCGACAAGGACATTATCGTCCGATGTATCACTTCCTATCCAGAGGAAGTTATGAGCGTCCGAACGGACCCCCGGAGCAGTATCAGCGGACTAACAGGAACGGATACTACGCACAATATAATAACGATTTGCGCTTATACAACCCCATAAGGGAAAATTCCAGAACAAGATACGCTAATCACCAGCCAAATTACAATAACAACGAGTATGTCAGGAATGACTTCAGGGTAAGAACTAATTATGGAGGGTCGTGGAGTCAAAACTCGGCAGGACAAGCCTGGCCTAATGAATCCTGAAGAAGATCAGCTAATAACCCTACTGAAGAAACAAGACCAGCAGACAGTAATTTAAACTCAATAGGGGCTCGTCACGAGATCCCGCTGATGAGCCCATACAATACCCCATACGCAAGGAGACAAGAGCCCCCGATAACGAGGGACGAGCTCCGAGGACAAATCCTGCTGGTCCAAAACAAAATACAGAGACCATTAGGCGAATAAGTACGTATGCAAGACCTCAAGAAGAAGATTCAGGGGATGACGAACCCAAAGTAATAAGGCTGCGCATCCATGAGGGTCGAGTACCATGGCTGACCTTTATGACAGATAATGGAGCCTCAGTTAACCTAATTAAACTCGGTTCCTTGCATCCTGATCTCCAGATTGATGTAGGCGATATAGGTACACTAGGTGGGATTACAGATGAGACCGTAAAAACTTTAGGGACCACCTATTTAACCATACAAGGGTTACTGGCGAAGTTTCATGTCGTGACGGATCAATTCAGAATTGACCAAGATGGGATAATTGGACGAATGTATTAAAAAAAGGAGGAAGCCGTTATATCATACCATAGCAAAGCCCTTATGATAAGCGTAGATGTTATGCATCCTATTTCTTTTTAATCAACAAGTGACCAACATAAGCTGAAAACCAAAAAGATATATAAACAAGTGACCCTTGCAAAGAACATAGTGAATTATCCAAAACTTTCATAAGCGAAATGTTTACAGACAATCAAGTAGATCTTGATCAATCGTCCCTCGACTAAGAGAAATCCAAACACAAATATATAATAAAAGGAAGAACTAGGCAAGTACTCGAGATAGCTATCAAGCCCAGCGAGTTGAAAGAAGAATATCTGCCCAAATTACAACTCAACAATGATCGGGTATATATAGAGAAAGGAATAGTACGAAATGATCATAATACTTGCCGAGTGATGGCGATAAATATCCAAGAAAAAGACATCTGCGTAAAAACAGACCCCGTAGAAATACTGCCGTTTGAATATGCTACCCCCGAATTCGACCCTGACACAGATACTGAACCGGAAACGCCACCCAACAAAATAGGCCAGCAATGGAAACAAGCTCAGTTACTACGAAGTTTAATTCGGGTCGGTCACCTTAATCCGGAGGAAAAAGACAATGTGAACCAGATAATAGATGAGTACTGTGACGTATTCTTATTGCCAGGAGATCCCCTCTCTTATACTAATATAGTAGAACACGAGATATCATTAGAAAATAATGTACCCATACATACCAAACAATATCGACACCCCCCGAAACATAGAGAAGTCATAGGTGACCAACTAAAGAAGAAACTAAAGGACGGTATTATAGAACCCTCAAATCGACCTTGGTCCTCTCCCATTTGGGTAGTCCCGAAACGACCAGACAATTATGGTAACCCCCGTTGGCGAATAGTTATTAACTTCAGGGAGTTAAATAAGAAAACTATAGGAAATGCATATCCTCAACCCAATATAGCAGATATTTTAGATAAACTAGGCGGAGCAAGTTACTTTACATGCTTTAATTTGGCCAGTGGGTTTCAACAGATACCTATGAAATCAAAAGACAAATGCAGGACCCCCTTTACTACCCCAAACGGTCACTACCAATATGTACGCATGCCGGAAGGGTTAAAGAACGCACCCGCTACGTTCCAGAGACAAATGGATAACGTGTTAAAGGGACTCCAAAACACAGAAATGCTGGTATACCTTGATGATATGATAGTATACGCAAGAGATTTGCAGGATTATAATAGAAAAGTGAGACAACTCTTAGATCGCCTGAGAGACGCTAGACTGGTGCTTCAACCTGACAAGATTGAATTCTTACGACGTGAAGTTCCCTTTCCTAGGGCATGTGATCAGCGTAAGAGGAGTTGAACCAGATCCTAAGAAGATTTCAGCAGTAAAAGACTTTCCAAAACCAACTACTATAAAAAATATTCGACAATTCTTAGGCCTGGTAGGATACTATAGGAGATTCATAGAAAATTTCTCGAAAATTGCAAAGCCACTAACCGACATCTTAAAGAAAGGCCAGCAATGTAATGATTGGGGACCGCAACAGGATGAAAGTTTTGAGTTACTGAAGAAGCGGTTATGTGAAAGCCCTATTTTAATTTATCCAGATTTTAAGAAAGAATTCACGCTGACTACCGACGCCTCTGTCTTCGCAATTGGAGCAGTACTAAGCCAAGAACTGAACGGATTCGATCATCTTGTAGCATAATTATCAAGAACCCTGAATAAGGCTGAGAGAAATTATAGTACTAAAAAAAAGGAATGTTTAGCCGCCTTATATGCCATGCACCAATGCCGACCCTACCTACTAGGAAAAAGATTTGTTTCACGAGCAGATCATGAACCTTAAAACTGGATGCATAATAGAACTGATCCTAGACAATGACTGATGCGATGTTCAAATTTGCCGAGTATCAATATACTTTCGAATACAAACCGGGACGTTTAAATAGTAATGCGGACGCTTTGTCCCGTAATCCAGTAATAGACGTCACTGAGCAAGAGATCAATGATAAATTATCACAACTTAGGATATTAGTATTAAATAAGGTAGCATCTCAGCCAAGGAAAGAAAAGAAGTCCAAAGCCCCCGGATCAAGAGATCTCCCTGCCGGAAACGCGCCTGGCCCAGCAACAGCAAGCCGAGGGCAAGGGAAGCCACCTGGCTCGAAAACTACCAAAGCACCTCCTGACATAGACCATAGCACCGTAGCTCATAAAATTAGAGTTAAGACTAACCAAAATACAGGAAGTGATCTCCGTACCTCAAGAGCGACAACCTCTTAAGCATCAAGGAGTATCCGTAAGCCCTTATCTGTGGCCAAATCTACTAATCCCCGTACACAGAGGCCCCCTACTAAATCTGTCAATACGCCCAATACAACACATAAACTAGAAGCAATCAGAAGAGATGTAATATCACCAAATCAAGGGTCATTTTCAACAAATCCCCCTACGAAAACCGAGATCGAAACCAGTTTGGAGCTAGCATCAAAGAGTACAAAGTCAATTGATATCAACATGGATACAGATGAAGCGCCACCGCGGACTGACCCTAGGAGGAGTGGGCTGCGGCAAGAAACCACCGAAAAATCGGATTCTGACATTGACTCTCAACACCACCAAAAAAGAGATAATTTACCAATTTGTATGGATGTTACCGCAGACTCAGAAAGTAAGACCGAGGAGGTCACCGTCATCGAAGAAAATCAAGAAAAAGAATCTAATGATGATTCGCAAGGAGCGTGTAGCAGTTCAAAAGCCCTAACGTCAAGCAAAAAGTTAGGTGACGAAGTTACAGAAAACATAGAAATGACAGAAGACTGGAGAAGTTTTAACGCGTCCCTGGGAAGGATCTATAACCAAATATATAATCAATATGGCTATAACTCTGATGAACTGTTAAGAGATAGAGACAACACCATTAGAGGTGAAAGTAATTTCTCTGAAGGACATATAGTAGATCCCGATTACCAAGAGTACTTAAAGACCATAGATCCCTACAACGACAAGACTCTCAACGACGACGTTATGAAACGGCGAGTGGCACAACTAGAACGACAGTCTCCGGTTAGCACAAGGAATATGACTCCCCTAACCTTAGATAACAAAATTAATTATGGAACAAACAGTGACGCCGACGCAGAAGATTCAGATAATATACATGGGATACCAAGAAAAGCACCTAAACCCATTTTAGACACACCATTCAGTTGCAACCAACAACCACAAGCCAAAAGTACCCCCCTAACAAGGAAAGTAAAAAAAACACTTGCGTGTTAGCGAGGCAGTTTGCATTCTCGGAGACTCTAGAGAACCCTCACATAAAACTTTACTCGAAAAAACACCGAGTGTAAATATAAATTATGGCCAAACGCCTAAACATTCCTTCAACGAATAACTACCTCGAATCTCATTATGCATATCTTCAATCGAGTCGCATGAAACTATCACCACAGATCACAGTGACCGAAGTCCAGAAAATACTGACAGCTTAGAAGAACAACAACTCCCGCCTCTACTGATTTCAAGAAATAACATTAAAGCATCTTGACAAAGCCTCACCTATGAAAGAGACAACCTAGTACACTTCGTAACTAACGATATTGAGAGCATAACGAGTACAACAAGGTTATTAATTGATATAGGAGCAATAAACCAAGTGAAATTAAAGGAAACCAGACCAGAGGTAGGACAGATCCTGGTTACTCCATATAAAAACCATAACATACTATCAGTGGTTATAAAAGATAAGTACTTCGACAGTTTTACTATTCCAAACATATAGACTGCTTTAGCTGATCTCAGAACTGCAATGCTTTAAAGAAACCTCACCAGCTTTCGCGTTTCGCGAGAAGGAGACACGCTAGATGCCCTAGAGGCAGGACTATTAGCTTAACTGCTGACAGAAACATTTGAGGGTAGCCCAATTACCGTAACCCTATGTTTCGGAAAGGTAAATTGTCCAGAACCAGAGGAGAGAAATGGCATAATACAAAATTTACATGAGAGTCTGATAGGGGGACACAAAGGGGTAAACCAAGCATATCAGAAAATCCGAGAGAGACACTATTGGCCAAGTATGAGAAACGACGTTCTGGATTATGTCCGAAAGTGCCGAGAATGCAGTATGAAGAAGTTGGATCGAACTAAGACAAGCAAGCCCATGATTATCACGGACACACCGATAGAACCATTTGATAAGGTATCCATCGACACCGTTGGCAAATTGAGAATGACCCCCCAAGGCAGCTGCCATATGCTTACAATGCAGTGCAACCTGACAAAATACCTGAAAGTGGTACTAATACCTAATTTCCGATCTATCACAATAGCCAACGCGTTGGCTAAGCAACTTATATGTCAATTTGGGGCTACTAAAGCAATATTATCAGATAGAGGAACCAGTTTCCAGTCAGATTTGACGGAAACGTTTATAAAAATATATAAAATACAACATCTTACCACGTTAGGATATAGACCCCAGACCAATGGATCATCAAAAAGAAGCCATTTGCCATTAACTGATTTTATCAGAACGTATTCAGAATCTTATAACGACTGGGACAGATTTATACCTTTCGCAGTTTTTACTTAAAACACCAGCTTACACTCTACCACTGAATTCACTCCTTATAAATTGGTTTTCGGAAGGATCGCAAGATTCCCCCTAAAAATACCGGTCAAGGAAAAACTGAATACATATAACACGTACCTACGGGACTTACTTTTTCGTTTGGATAAAATAAATAACATCGCCAGGGACAATCGGATAGCAGCTAAGCTACAATCTCAAACTCGATTTAATAGTAAATAGAAGAAACTAAAAGCCAAGGTCGGAGACTATGTACGAGATCTGGCTATTGAATAACAAGACTGATTACGAAAAAGGGTTTTATTATAAAAATTATTCTACATTCGAATACTCCCCTTCAATATACTCCCCTTCCCTTGCCACACACCTTTCCATACGTTTTTTCCATTAATCGAAGCAGTGCTGGAAGTCTTCTTTGGTGAGGGCCTTTAGGAGCTCTGCCGTTTTTTGCTTTACCGCTTCCATCGACTCAAATCGGCTCCCTTTCAAAACAGATTTTATCTTCGGACACAAAAAAAAATCGCACAGTGCCAGATCTGGCAAGTACGGCGCGTGTTCGAGCACTGGAGTGCGCTTACCGGCCAAATACTGCTTCACAGATAGTGCGTTATGGGCAGGTGCGTTGCCCTGGTGCAAAATCCACGAGTTGTTCTTCCACAATTCGGGCCGTTTCTTACGAACTCGTTCTCGCAGTGTTGTCAAAACTGACAAATAGTAAGTCTGGTTGACAGTCTGACCCTCTGGAACCCATTCAGTCATCACGATACCGTTAATGTCGAAAAAACGATTAACATTGCCTTGAATTTTGATTTGGACATCCTTGCTTTTTTGATTCTGGGCGATTCAGGCATCTTCCAATGCATCGATTGCCGCTTTGTTTCAACATCGTATTGAAGAATCTACGTTTCGTCGCAAGTAATAATGTTTTTCATCAGTCCGGAATCTTTTTTCAACCTTTCAAGGAAATCTGAGCAGACCTGTTGACGCAAGAACTTTTGGTCAGGAGTCAGGTTTTTTGGCACCAACTTTGCACAGACTTTTGTCATGTGTAATTCCTCGTGTAAAATTTATCTTACCGTTTCTTTATCGGCGTTTACAGTCTTGGCAATCATCCGGATGCTCATTCGACGATCTGCACGCACAATTTGGTTGATTTTGGTCACTGTTTCCGAAGTTAAAACAGTGACAGGGCGACCTGGGCGTTGGTCATCTTCAGTGCTTACGCGGCCCTCACTGAAGCGCTCACACCACTCGAAAACACGCGCACTAAATAGAGAATTGTCCCTATTGGCCTCTTGCAACAATTTACAGCACTCAGTCGGAGTTTTTTTCCAATTTAACGAGAAATTTGAGATTGATATGTTGCTCCTGTTTTTCGTCACACATGGTTTTCGGCACGAGAAAAAAACACGTTCGTTTCAAACCGCTACTGCACAAATACAATAGTAGTTACGAGAACGTGTCTTGGTACGTGCATAGACAATATATCTAGATACCCAAGGCACTACTTGTTTTTTTCCCCACCCCTCTACGGCGCCCTCTAGGCACGCAGTCTCGTTATTTAATAGCCAGACCTCGTATATGTGCTTAAGGAAATAAGGACATCGAAGTTTGATAAATTCTATAATAAGCCTCTAAAAATCGTTGAAATATTGGGTAGAAACAATGCTTTATGAGAATTACCCGATGGATAAATTAAAGTTAGCCCCTGAATGAAAGGAATAACCGTTTCAGGAAACCATGCGCAAGTCTCTCTGCTTTCTCTACGTGATAATGGTACACGCAGGAACTTCTACAGACCTCACAGGAAAGAATTTTGAGATAGAGCTAATAAAATAAAACCCAGGAATGTATTATGAGCGTATGGAAGTAGTACGGTTGAAAAGGGCTGATTAGCAGATAACAATTTATGTAAACATAAAAGATTTTCCAGAAACTCACGGGGCAATCGACAAGATAAATACCAACATAGACTAGTTATTCACAGACAAAAAGGAGCTAGTGCATCTAGTAAATGAGAAAGAACACATAATAACCGAATCTCTAGAGGATTTATACAATACTACAAAAGCCTATGCTGAGGTAATAAACCAAATGGAAAAGGACATGGACCGGAAATTCCAATTCATAGTCAGTGGAGAAAATGAATTGCGATATATAATTACTTTTAACATCTACGCTTGTAAGATAGACGTCGAAATGCAACATCTAATCGAAAGTAATCGAAGAAGGCTGCAAATTATACAGGGACTAAAGGAACGCAAGGTGGAACCTTCCTTTTCGAATAAAAATATACTAAGGCACCTAACAACCGATATAGCAAAAACAAGTGGAGCACTAGAATTTCCAATACCGGTTCAACATTCAAGGGCAGAGGAAGTCGCAAGAATTGCTCAAGTAGACGCGGTGTACAACAACGGGAAGTTATTAATTATCATGCATCTTCCATTAGTGGAACGAGTACCCTAGAATCTCTATAGACTGCATCCATTACCTGTATCGCAAACAATAAACAATAATTGAATAGGAACAGGATATATTAAGCCAAGCCACAGATACCTAATCATTGGAACGGACCAAAGGCAGTACATGAAAATAAATTATGAGGACTTGCAGAATTGCCAACATACACATTATGCCTACATATGTTCAACCAACGGACCCTTGTCTTAAACCACTAGTCAAGAAGATTGCGAGGTTTCAATGTTGCTGAGACCCAGAATACAAATAATGATAACCTGCGATGTAACCATAACTCCCAATAACGTCACTTAATGGAGTTACCTAAAGATGGATGGATCCTGGCTCTATTCTTTAGGACAAAAAAAAGATTTACATCTAATCTGTCCCGGACAACCAGACCAAACTATACACCTCCAGAAGGCAGGAATTTTACGTATGGCACCCGGCTGTGTAGGCAAGACGGACAAACATCTTCTCATAAGTGAAGGAAACCAACGCAACGATTTTCAATACATATTCGAACCAGAGATAACACTCAATGTAGAGGCCATATTCCTTGACATGTTAAACTTCCATCAAGAACTGATCAGCAATCCAGAAACAAAGATCTCAAATGCTCCTGCACCAGAAATAGAAAGTTATAATTCTCACTATGTTAAAGGATAGAAAAACCGCAAAGAGTCGATACAGTAAATTACCCATCGTCTAAAACAAATAGAAAATCATCAAAGAAGCATCTCCAACACGCATTACCTAATATACGGTGGAGCTTTGGGCCAAATTCTAATCACCGTAGGGCTCATCTTCACTACCTGGAAGTGTCATACTCGAAGAATGCTGCAACATCAATATCAGACCAAATGCAAAGTCAAAATAATCTCTGACACTACCCCTGCACATCGTATGCAAGAAACACTACTGAGCCCAATTGGCCAAAATCAACCAACATTTAAAGGCCAATCCTACATACTACAGATACCAGAACAGGCTTTAGTTCCTGGAAGATGGATAAATCAACCATTAATTCCTTCACAACTCTTGTCCTATCCACAAACATTATCTATTCAAATCGCGAACTCTAACTAATCCGTAACCTTAAACTATACAACCGTTCCACGAGAAGGAACAAAGACCTAACGGAACACGTTTCCGTAAGACCACAATTATAACTATGTCCTACTAATAAACCCCAGTTTATTCCGAACCCGACGTTTATAAAGCCTAATCTACGACCTTAGCTTTCAGAAAACTCAATCCGAAAAGACCGTGGCTGGCTGATGCCGAATCAACGTGACTAAAAATCCAGAAGGTGAAGGCAGTTTAGTATTTTACAACCCTCGCACCACCTCCTTATCAGCTGCTGTAGGAAGAGCCGAAGAAAAGGGACCAATAAGAAGCGTGAACATACGATTAAATGAAAATGGAGATCCAGCCGAAAAACTAGAGATAAGGTATTTCAACGAAGAAGACAAAACTAGAGAGCTACGTAAATTACGGAACAAAGCAAAATCAAGGGCCATACCTACCAGACCCTCTGGAACTAGACTATTCTGCGAATTACCTTGGAACATAACGGAAGAAGAACTCTTTAAAGATTTTTGAATATTTGGACCGTTAGATTTCATCAAGATCATCAAAAATATTGAAAGACAGGCCACTTGCGGATACATTCAGTTTATTAACGCTAAAGATGCTCTTAAAGCCTTGAAAGGAAGTAAAAGGACGTACCGTGCTATTTTCGCCGATCCTCCGAAGATGTCAAAGGCAGATCAGGATAAAAACCAAGAATATGCGAAGACACTGCACTCGAAATGCATGCTCTGGGTAGACTGCAAAATATTTGAAGACCATCTAATAACATGCCAAATACAGTGTCAAATGAGAAACCGCAAAGGACATTTGAAAAAAATAAGAAGTACAGTCTGTCAAGTAAAAGCGTGGTCGTGTTAATTTATAAAAAAATTTATTTGATAAAACTTTCATATTTATATATACATTGTACACATTACAAACAATAATGCAATTTGGTCAATAATGTGTCCAGTCACCACCGGCGTCAATAATTGCCTGGCATCTCCGAGGCATGCTTTCTACTAATTTGACGGCGTATTCTAGTGGCAAGGATCTCCAGATCCGACGAATTTCGTAAGACAACTGCTTCAAAGTGTATGTACGTCTTCCACGAAGCTTCCGTTCAATATATGCCCACACATTTTCAATAGGGTTTGCATCGGGCGACTGCGACGGCCAATCCAATGTAACGATGCCAGATTGAGTCTTCCACTGAGTACAGAGCTTGCTGCGGTGTTTAGGATCGTTGTCCTCCTGCAGAATCGAATCTTTATTTTTTGTGATAAACCATCGTTTGGCAGATAGCAGTAAAACCTTTTTGTAGATTTTTAGCGTTTTCTCGGCATTTAGGTTGTCAGTAAAGAGGTGCAAAGTGCCGAATCCTTGCTTTGAGAAGCAGCCTCAAAGATGCACCTTTATTCCATGTTTTACGGTCCGCTGAACAAGCCTAATAGTAGAAGTTGACCAGGCTCGCGTGAGAACAGAACGTGCCCATATAGAACATTCATCAGTAAAAATGACATTTTCAAAATCTCTATCAATATTCTCATGCGCCCAAGCGAGTCGCTTTGTCACATGTTTTTCAGTCAACAGAGGCTTCTTCATTGTGTTGCGCCATTTCAGATGATGAGTACGAAGATGGGTTCGGATAGTTTCGTAGGATATATCTAAACCTTTTGCTATTAATTTTGCTTGTCCTTGCCGCAGTGTTAAAGCAGGATTCCGCGAAAACAGATTCACTATTCATTTTTCATCTTTTTCGTTCACTTTTCCTATCGAGCCACGTTCTGGTAAATCATCGACATTTTTAGCCACTTCATATCGCTGTATCCACTTCTGTACAAATGCCTTCGACTTTCTCATATATTTAGCAGCCGCTGATTGCGACATTTTGGGACCTTTCGGGTGGATGCAAAGGAACACAGCCTCGTAGCGCGACGCGTACTTAGCACTCATGGCGTTTAACGTGATTCTCTTTTAAAAGATCAACGACAACTAAATTTTTGTTGACAATGAATTAAGGACAAAGCTTTCCTCTATTGGCTAGCAAAGAAATTAGAGCAAAATCTATCATTACCTGTCGGTAAAGTCGACCACGCTCTTACTTGACAGACTGTATAATCCAAAAGCTTGAAAGTGAAGAATCAAGATCCAGCGAAGACCCTATTGCGGGACACGAAAAGACTATTAATCGAGTTCCTATCACCACGCCAGAATTCAAATCAAAAACCATGTCCGAAAATAAACACGCAATTAAGCAGACCATTGACACCAGAAGGGACATGAGCATCTACCAGCACACATATCCAGTCTCATTAATCAAGATAAAAGAAGATTAAAAATATATCTAGAAGATTAACACATATAGTATAAAATTGATTTTTATAACTATATTAACATTTAGCTAATATAATAGAATAAATCTTGTAAAAGCAATCCAAACCGTTCTATTCTACAGACAGTCCTAATGAATTTTTATCACAATAATAAGCAAATCAGCTTGGATTGTTTCCTTATAGATTGTTAATTAGTACTAAAAAAAAAAAAAAAAAAAAAAAAAACTAACAAGCTAGGTTAAAAACTTTCTTCTTAAAGGCAATCTAAATAATTTAATTTTTCTTTCTTTTCCCCTTTTCTGTGGGTTATCATAAATGTTATAAAATAATATTTAGACTGCCTACGACCCTAAAACCGTTAAGCAAATTAATCAACCTTTATAATACGACACTAATAATAATATAAGGCTAATAACATTCGACAATTATGTAATATTAACAAGCCATAATATATAGGCTAAGAGTCTGTTGTAAGCGCATATACCACGCAGCACGTCCGCTGTTTACCGGGACGGTAAACGTCTTTGAGGAGAGAAGGATGTTACGTGACGAAATTTTAATAACTAAATTAAATTAAAAACCTATAAGAAAAGAAAAAAATTAATTAAATTAAAATTAAAATCAAGCAGATCAATGAACTACAACTGCAACATATAAATGTATACGTTTAATGTGTGAAAATGCTGAGCGCGCAGTTTGACGAACTCTATACATTAGAGTGTTAGAATAAAGGTAGGTGATACTTGCACTCACGCTGCAAATTGACTCCTGTGGAAAAAACCCAGGAGACATGGAAAATAAACTTATTCTTATAGTTAAATATTCTTCCCACACATCTATAGAAAGTCGTGTTGCTCAACTCGACTCGGCACACATATTTGAACAGATAAAATATCTAAAGTTGCATTTTAGTTAGGAGGCGCGGGGGAGGCTCGGGAGTCCACCGAGGCTTGCGCCGATGCCAAATAAGCGAAAATCCCCTCGATTCCTCCATCTCAAGGTCTTTAAATATGTGTACCAACGGGCCGCGAGGGGTGGACAGTAGTGACCGAGAGATAGAGTATAGTCTGATTTTCATCGCGTTAAAGACAAGTAGAAAAAAAAACTTTCTCATCATTTCATTTTTTTTATCATTTTCCGTCACGGACTACGGCGCGCATGGTGCTGTGTTGTGTAGCATAAAAAACTGTGAATTCGAATAAACTTATTGAAAGAGACAGTATTGTTAATCATAACTTTCAACCCTCACTCCTTACGGCGATCCCAACGAAAAACGCAGAGGTCAGGGACACTCATCACAAGGTAAGCTTTTAATCATTTCTATTAATGTTTTGTTAATTATTAAGTAATGGGGCAGAGGCGGCAATTCCCCCCGAAGTATATGTTAGGCGCAACAGTAAGGGTCCCTTTGGTTCGCGATGGGCGGGCGGGTTCGTACGGGACGAGTTGGCGGGTCCCGCATTAAAATAAATATTAAAATTTCGTCTTGTGCGTGTAGCCCTGCACAAGACAACATCTTTGTAACAGATATCTTTTTGTATCTTTTCAACGAATTGTGTCGCTGTTGGTGATAATTCCGATGCATTTGATAACTGTGCAGTAGTTATAAATTTATAAATTTTTCTGGAAACTATTCTATGACTGATTTTAAAATTATAAACCTATTTTGATGAGGCTTTGAATCATTGCGAAGATATCTGAACCTTTTTCCTGGCTTTAAGCGCACAACTTTTCAAATCCGCGTCATGAATTGCTAGACATTTGTCAGAAGCAGTATTAAATTCATGTAAAATTGTACTTTGAGATATTCAGTAATTTTTCTGATCTATATCCTCCACATTCAGTTTGATCTTCCCATCTGTACAGCATTTTTTGATATTTTACTTTTGGAAATTCGCTTTACACACATTCTAGACTTTTTCTTTTTTTCTTGCTTGAACGCCAAAAATTAACTACCCTTTGCTTATATTTAGTATCCACAGAGTCTTCTGATTTGTCGCCATCTTCGATGGAATAAACAAATTCTTTGTCTACATCCTCTTCAACTAATACTGCCTCAATAATTACGCTTACTTCATTGTAAGATAAAATATCATAACTTTTAATAAATAATTTGAAAAAAATGCTTTTTCTTCATCGGTTATTCGAGATTCGATATTATATTCTGGACCTTTAAAAGCTAATTGCAACATACTCAAAATATTTTTTGATTTATCGGCATGATGAACTAAATTTGCAGTTTATCGATAAGAAAATCTTATAATTATCAACTATTAATTATTTTTTTATCAAGTTATCAAACATAAAGTAGACGATGATGATAATGATCATGCATGAATAGATTTTTCATAAAAAAATAAAAAATTTTATAAATAATGTAATACTAGATTGATTATAAAGTACATATACATACATTTACGTATCAGAAATTAAAAATTACAAGATATCAATAGATTTTATATACAAATTTGCCAAAGAATTAGTCTAAAGCTAATTTACAGTGTTAACTTTCTTATGATAAACATTTATTATTTTTACACAAAGTAAAGATCCTGCAATGCATTGTTTGATATCTTACATAGTTTTATTAAAGATAGATCCGAAATATATTAGAGTTGTAATAATTTAGTTATTAAGTTTAAAGTAACAATAAAGGAGTGCATTTAAGACTATAATAATGTATTTATTTTATTTATACTAAGAATTAATTATCAATTACATATTAATTTTAAATAATTCCTAAGATACTTTTTCAGTATAATACACTGACATTATTAAATACTTCATCAACTGAGTTCAGCAATAGTTTTTTAAAGAAACAAGTTAACAATCAATTAAAAAATAGAAATAAATTAGTTAAAATAAGTTTGACCAACACTATTTTTACTATTAAGGGGACTCTACACCCAAAATTTTTTGAATAATTGCAACGTTTTTTATTGCTTTATTTGTTAACAAACTTCTCGTTAAATAAGCTTACCATATGTTAGATTTTTTCTTAAGCTAATTTTCTAAATAAACAAGCAATAACAGTCATTGTTTCCAGGGTTAAGTAGGTTAGACTGCCTATGGTTTGGTAGGAGTGGATTCTAAGCATTAGGTGGGTTAGGGGGTAAGTGGGTTACTCTGCTTGTGGTGTGAGATTTAATTATTTTAAGAAAAGAAGCGACTAAACTTGTTTTTCTCAGGGTTAGGAAAGTAAGCCTACTTGCGGTTTCAAATTTAATTATTTAAATAAATAAGCAATTTCACTTGTTGTTCTTAAGGTTAGTTAGGTAAGACTGCTTGCGGTTTGGTAGGGATGGTTTTTAGGGGTTAGTTGGCTAATGTGTTGAGGTAAGCTAGCCCGCTTGTGATGTGGAATTTAATTATTTAAAAAAAAATAAATCATTAAGCTCACTGTTCCTACGGTTAGATGGGTTAGCCTACTTATGGTTTGGTAGGGGTAGTTTCTAGCCTTAAAATGTGTATTTTGAAAAAATAAAAAAACATGGGTTCAATATTTTTTAGAGATCTGTGATGTGCAAAGTTTCATTTAAATTGGTGGGTGACGGTTGGATAGGATTACTTGCAAGTGATGGAAGACTAAGAACCTAAAATACATACTTACAGGACCTACTCCTTCGATTCGACGAAATAAACCGAGTAGCCAGAGACAATCAAGTGGTTCATTTACCCAGTTGCGATCTAAGGCCTGGTATGATGGCAAGATTAAAAGGCTTGATGCTAAAGTGAGAGACTACATATACGTTTTAAAGGAGATAAGAATGTCTAAATTTGACAGTTATTATAATAAGCCCTTGGAAGTCGTTAAAATAATAGGCAGAAATAATGTAATTTTAGAGAAACCTAACAGCAAGCGAGTGAGGAAACATGCTAACTAGCTAAAATTAGCCTTCAACCTGGATAACTAACGGTTTTACAGAACCACTATGAGAGTATTTCTAACTGTCTTCTGGTATCTGATTATGATGGGCGCTGCTCTAGGCGATATCAATATGGACGAAAGTTTTAAATTCAAACCAATCAAGGAAAATCTGAGAATGTGTTATGAGCGGGCAGACACAATACGACTCAAAAGAGCCGATTGGCAAAGTAACAATATACCTAGACATGGATAACTTTTTGCAAGCCTATAGACCAATTAGCAGTTATCAAGCACTGTTAAATAACTGCACCAAGGTTATGAGTCACAACAAATGCCCAGCAGCATTAGGAACTGATATGATGGAACAATCAAGTCAAACAAAATACCCTGCACCAACTACTTCAAGAGATAAAGGCAGCATTATACTATATAATATGGAACGACTAGTAACGAAGCCAGCCCCTATCCTAAAACGTATGAAGTACCAAAGAATGGTAACTTACGGATTCATCAGGAGTTTGAGTAAGATCTTATTTGGATTAGTCACCACGGAAGAAGTCGAGCAAATAAATAAAAATATAAACAAACTGATCGCAGACCAAAAGGAAGTAATATAACTAATTAACAGAAGTTAGCACATTATTACCAAATCACTTGACAAATTGTACAATACTACCAAAGTTCACACAAAAATTTTAACCAATATGGCAGAAAGCATGACCTAAAGACATCGCTACATAATCTAGACTGTAAACTACATTTACTGTCGCGTCAAAAAACAATGTTTACTGTGCGCTGTTTTTCGTACTCAAGTTTTTCCGTGGGATGAGGATGATAATGTGATAAAAAATAAAAGAACACAAACAATTTTGAGCCAATAGGAAACGTTCCTTTATTAGCTCGGGGAAAAGCACTGAAGCATAAAAACCCCACGAAAATGAAGAATCAAAACCACGTTTGATTGTATGTGTATTTTATGTGTGTGTTAGATGAACGACAATGAACAAATATGGATGCATCAAAGTTGAGACAATCGATTAAATCAACACGGGTTGTTGCGTAGCGGTATCGTGGTACCGCCACGACGCTCACCGAACTTATTGAGGGTCTACCGGAGCTCCGGGTGTGTGTGTGTGTGTGTGTGTAAATGTAGGTGACGGATAATTGACTAACGTATTGTGTGAAACGCGTTTGATCTGCAAAACTTCTTCGACCACGGACCACAAGATACTAACTAGTCTGCGCGAATTTGGCTGTTAGAAAAAGATTCCCACCGCCGGCGTCTCCCGCCCCTTCTTGCCCCACGGCGATCGGTTTTTATTTTAACGAAAATCTCCGTGGTGAGCACGTACGTCTCGAGGCAGCGCGAATGAATAAAATTGCATCGTACCCCCCCCCCGACCCCCCCCCCCTTACGCGCAAACGAAAACACGTCGGTTTTTTTGCCTGTGAATAACTGCTCCAGCGGCAAAGAAGGAAGGGTTTTCGTCATCGCATCATGGCAGGTGATGAAAAATGGATTCATTACAGAAATCTAAAGACAAGAAAGTCATGGGAACTGCCCTGTCATGCTTCTACGTCATCGGCTCGGTCCAATATTTACGCTGTAAAGATTATGCTATGTATTTGGTGAGACCAGGACGGTGTTATTTATAAAGAGCTGTTGAAACCAAATAAAACCATCACTGGGAAACGGCATCGAATTCAATTGATGCGATGAAGTCAAGCCCTACGCGAAAAATGGCCAAAATACGAGCAGTAGCACGAAAAAGTGATTCCACTGCATGACAATGCTTGGCCTCACGTTGCCGGACTAGTTAAGACCTACTTGAAAACGTTAAAATAGGAAGTCCTACCCCACCCGTCATATTTCCTAGATATTGCGCCATTCGATTATCACTTGCTCCGTTCGATGGCGCATGGTCTGGCTGATCAGCACCTCTACTCATATAAAGATATCGGAAATCAGCTTGATTTGTGGATAGCTTTAAAAGGCGAACTTTTTTACCATAACGGTAATCGAGTTCTGCCAAAAAGATGGAAATAAGTTGTAGCTAGCGATTGGCAATACTTTAAATGATTTATTTGTAACCATTTTTTTATAATAAAGTTGCATTTTTGTCAAGAAAAATAGCGAGATCTTAGTTGCGCACCTAATAAAATAAGAACTAAAAAGTTATTTTATGGGTCTATAGAATCGTTGGTGATGAATATGATGTCAGATTCTAAAAATTTTGTAAATTCAAAATAGCGAATTCAATGTGGCGGACTAATAATTTTAAAGTTTTTTAAATTTGAATTAAAAAGAAGGAGTAGAGAGGGAGGGAGAGAAAGAGAAGGAGAGAGTTTCTATTGATTTACTTCCCTACCGATCACTATGCATATCTTTCGCAATTTGCAGTATCCTGGTCTTTTCATTGATATCACTGTCTCCATGAGTATTGTCAAGATATTTTTATCTGACAGGCAAGGCAGTGGGAATATTTTCACGAGGCAAATCGTTGAAAGAACATAGTTTTATGGGAGCTGTCAGCATTATACGACGTTACCATTACACAAGCGACTTGCTTTCGTTTATAATCTTAGTCACACCAAGAGATTAGCAGTCTTCTTGCAAGCAACAGCGTACTTACGATATCACAAATCGTGCATCAAACAGTCTTGTTTTTCCTATTTTAAATAATAATAGTTTTAAAAAGAATTAAGTGAACATTTTTATTGCCTTAAATGTTACGCAATCATTACAAAAATAAAAGAAAGAATTTTGTTTTTAATTTTGCCACGTTTAAATAAAATATCTTTTAAATTTAATGAAAAAGAATTACGAGGGTGGCTCAAATATGATTGAGACAAACGATGTAGATGGCGCGCATGTATGTTTTGAAGGTCGTGGCTTGAGTATGTGATAGCTGGCTCCTTTACGAACAGTGTGGCATAGTTTTCGTCGGGAGTGCATGTTTCACGCGCGTGCTACGACCATGAGTGAACGTCAAGTGCCGACCGCCGTTGCGCAACGTATTGTCATTCGTTTTTTAGTGTAGGAAGGCGTTAAAAACACGGAAATTTTTCTGCGTTTACAAAATCAGTTCGGTAGTGAGTGTCTGAGTAGGGCTGCTGTGTTTAAATGGGCCAAAGCATTTAAGGATGGTCGCGAAACCGTCGAAAATGAGCCGCATGATCGTCGATCGCGAACCAGCATCACACCGGACAACATTTGCCGCGTAGAACAACTCATTTTGGAGGACCGTAGAATGAATTTTTGAGACATTTCGGCTGAACTCAGCATCAGTATTGGTAGTCTAGAGTCTATCATCCACAAACACCTTGATTATCGCAAAATAACGGCGCGATGGGTTCCTAAATTGTTGAACTTCGAGCAAAAATTTACGTGGTTGGAAGTTTGCCGCCGCTTGCTGACGCGATAAGAGGTGGAGGGGGACGGTTTTTTAACGCGAATCTTCACTACAGACGAGACATGGGTACACTTTTACACTCCCGAAAGCAAGGTGTCGTCTGAAGAGTGGAGGAAGAAGGAGGATGGGGCGCCAGTAAAAGCGAAGATAACCAGGTCCGCGGGTAAGGTTATGTGTACTGTGTTCTGGGACCGGCGGGGCGTGCTGTACGTTGATTTCCTGCGCACCCAACGTTCCATCAATGCTGCATACTACTTTAACCTTCTGAAAACACACGTGAAACCCACTTATCGCTCGAAACGGAAGAGCATTCCAGCACAAAGTGCGATTCTTCCCCAGGATAATGCACGCCCTCATACCGCGCGTCTCACGCTCAATACAATATCGAAATTGGGGTAGGAGGTACTGGAACACCCCCCCCCCCCTACAGTCCGGATTTATCACCCTGCGACTACCACATGTTTGGACCACTGAAAGAAGCCCTCGGAGGTCAAAGATTCAACACCGACGACGAGGTAGAGGAGTTCGTGCGACCATAGCTGTCCGAGTTGCCCAAGGAATTCTTCGATACTGGCATCAAAAAGCTTTCGGAAAGGTGGACAAAATGCGTAACTTGTAAGGGGGAGTACCTAGAAAAACTATAAATTTTTATAAATTTTTTCGATAGTAAATAAACGTGTCAGAGCATTTGTCTCGATCATATTTGAACCGCCCTCGTAGTTTCTTTAAAAAAAGAACTAACAATTAAAGGCGATTAAACAGGCATATAAATAGCTTGAAGTTGTAGAATTTACACCCAAGCATAAGGAAAATGTATAATTCTGTTTGTAGACTATGTATATTTATTTATAAGTAAAAATTGCGTTAAAAGAAAAATATACATATGTATACCAATTCGTTTATTTTAAGATACTAACTTACCTGAATTAAGTAGAATGTTCCTTGTTGTCGATGCTGTTCACGAAGCCAGTTGCTAAAAAGGACGAGACAGTCTGCGTCTCCACCTCGGGACGCACTGGTAGAACTATCACAGCGGCCTCCACCCACCGTTGTCCGCCGTTGCTCACCCAGTTGGCGTTAGTGGCTGCAGCAAACGCCACCTCCAGGTTGCGCACTGCAGTCTGCTCTTCACTTCTCTGACAACCCGGAAGAAAATAGCTCCAGCTCGCCCCAGATCTTCTAAATCCTGGATCGTAGCAGACGAGGTGCTGACAGCTCCTCTTCTCCCACCTCTGGCAAATAGGTCGACGGCTCGGGTCGCCCCTTTGTGATTCGCATCGACAAAGACGGTCGATTTTACGAACGTCCAAGACGCATTATGCTTTTTTTTTGTGAATCGACTTCTCTTTCGGAGTTAGCCCCATGAATCAACGCAAATAAAAAAAGGTTCTACACAGTCCTCTGCCCTCCTCCTTTTTCAACTGGGTAGCGTAACTTTTACCGGGTTGGGTGGTACTCCCTCGTCCAGAATCGCTTCTAGAGTCAACGTAAAAGAGTACGAGCTGTGTCCCTCCTTTACACAACATATAAACTATAGCGAGGACGTCACCAAGACGATTGACATCGAGGGATCGCCAGCACCCGGCGAAGAGCTTGGCACTGACTGCTGACCTAGGACACGCCTCAGCGACTCCTAGCGGCCCTTTTTATAACACCTTGATTCTTTTCAAAACATTGGTTATTCAAAACGAAAAACGATTTGATGGACTATCTTGAAAACTGAGTTGTTTCAGGTTTATTAAGCTATAAAAATTATTCTCAACCTTACTTTTTTCATCAATTTTTATAATTAAGTAGAAGATTCGAACAAACTTTGATTAATTAATTGATAGGTGATTTCTAGCTAACTTTAAAAAATAATGTTTTTTAATCTCACATCTTTAAATCCAACCTCAAAGACTAATCTAAGATTCATGAAAGTTGTGCTGAAAATATAGAAAAGGATATTTCCGTGAAAAAGGTGGCTGTTTTTTGCATTACTTAACTATCTATGAGGCTTTAGTAAAAAATAATTATAATAAATATCTTTTTAAATAATAAGTATCAGTTTTCGGAATATATATTTTTGAATATATTGTGAATTATTGGTTAAATGAATCCATTTGCTAAATTAAGTAGATTCATATTTATAAATAAATTAATAACTAATTCACATAGTAAAATATATACAAGAAATCACATTCTATTTTATAACTACAATTGTTTGGGTCTTCTTTACATTGGTATCGCAGTTGTCTGTAACGTCGCTGCTGCGGTCCCACGGCTCGCGCGCCCTCTCTCTCTTCTCGCGTGGCACGTGCGGCGCGCGGGAAGAAGACTCCACTTGATCGTAGCTCACTGCGGTGATTAGTTTTCTGCGTGTCCGTACAAGTTTTTGGCTTTGTTAACGTCGTGTTCGACGTGAATGCGAGATTTTTGCGAAGTAGTTGGAGCCGGATTACGCGATTACGCGTAAGGAGTGTGAGCGTGCGTGCGTGCGTGCGTGCGCGCGCGCGCGCGTGTGTGTGTGTGTGTGTGCGCGCGCGCGTGTGTGTGTGTGCGTGTGTGTGATATTAGAAAGAGAAAAGGAGGTGTACATTAGCTAAGTCTGTTGCTTGTAGAACGCCGTCCACGTTCGCCATTTTTTTTCGACGTAACGCTTTCCAGGGCGAGCGTATTTTCGCGGCAACTAAGTTTGTTGCCCAGCACCACAGCGTTGGTCTCCCCGAGACGTCGGGGCGCGTTGTGTACAGGTCAAGGACCACTACGCTTCCCAGGCCCGGATCTACCAGTTGGATTGGGGGTACCACAGCGGCCAGCAAACTTGGATTTTGTATGATTGTGAGTTGCGCGGGTCACGAGACCCATAGTAAGCAATAGCGTGCGTGCGTCTGTACGTCGTCCGTTTTGCGATATTTTGTTTGCGTGCGATCTAGTTAATATGTTTATTTAATTTTGTAATATTTAATTTCAGTTTGTTTTTTATCAATAAATAAATTCACGCAAGTCAGCTTGTTTCAGCTTTTCCCTCTAAACCGTAAGGGTTTTTACGCTGAAGCAAGTTTCCTTTTTTTATCAACGCGAATTTTGTGTTATTTTTATTTAATCAAGCCAATCCTTCACGCCCTCCTTATTTTATTTTCTCTTTAATCCTCATACACATATATATATATATATATTGTCACGGAGAACACTCCGTGCTCCGCGCCGCGTCTTATTTAGCGTATTCGGGATAAAGGGGACCACGGAAAAGAGGTAACGCGACAGTCGCGGACGGGCAGAAACGGTACGCGACTAGAGATAGGCTAGTCGAGTACCGCATAGGAGAGGCTAGGCTAGGTAGCCAAGCCGCCTCCCACCTTTTAGGGCAGTTTAGAGTTCGCCGTCGGACGAGCCACGCGCTTTTATAGATAGATTCACGGAGTTTTTCCGCGGGAAACAGTGTAGTCCCCGCCATTTTGGACGCGCCGATTTCGCGTTTCGTTTTTCTTCTTCGCGTTTAAGAAGAAGGTTATTGGTGTGTGCCTTTTGGTGTCTTGGCGATCATCGGCTGTGCAGGCAGCCAAGAAAACCCACACCGGCCGACGGCACCGACGCGGATCACCGGCGACCGGGAGCAGGTCGAGTTTGTATACGAGAGTAAGCCGAGTCGTCTTCTCCGCCATCTTCGACGAGCGTCTAGCGTGCGCGGCTGGCCAGCCAAAGAGTAAGTCCATTAAGACTTAATTTCGCGCGTAAAGTCGTTTGTTTTTTCGTTGTTGTATTTGCGTCAGAGTAACCTCCGCCGGTTACTCCGTGCTTTAGTATTTTTGTATTTTTCGCAGTTCGTGCGAGTGAGAGAGCGCTATCTCTCTCACTCTCGTATACAGGGCGAGAGAGTTGCGTTCTCTCTCGCACCTATAGGAGCTTAAGCGCGCGCGAGTGAGAGAGCGGTATCTCTCTCACTCTAGTGGTAGCAGTGCGGGAGAGTCGCTTTCTCTCTCGCACTTGCGGCGTATACGGCGCGCGCGCGAGTGGGAGAAACCTTTATCTCCCACTCGAGTTAGATCGGCGAGAGAGAGTTGCGTTCTCTCTCGCACCCGCGTAGGGTTAGGCGCGCAAAAGTGGGAGAGCGCTTTCTCTCTCACTCCTACGGCGTAGTACGGGAGATCCGTTGTCTCTCTCGTACTCGCAGTAGAAGCGGCGCGCAAGAGCGGGAGAGCGTTCTCTCTCTCGCTCCAATGGGCTCCGTGCGGAAAAGTGTTCTTCTCTCTCGCACCCGTACGTTAGACGGCGCGCGCGAGTGAGAGAGGCCTTTCTCTGTCACTCTCATAGGCGTAGTGCGAGAGGCGTTCTTTCTCTCTCGCACTCGTGGAATACGCCGCGCGCGGGAGCCATCCTCGCGCATTATATCGCGCCTCACCGCCTGCGCTCCTCGTACGCGGCAATTACAATTTATTTTATTTTCTTTTATTTTTGTAATCATTATTGTTAATTAATTTATTATTTATTTTTCCGTTTTTTTTATTAAATTATTTTATTTATATTTTTGATTTGTTTCTTTTTGTTTTTTCTCCTATTTTATTTCTCCTGTGTTTTTGTTTTGTTTAGTGCGAGCTTCTCTCGCTTAAATTATTCAATCTTTTTTCTTTCTTTTATTATTTTCTTTTGTTTACGTTACTTTTCTTTTTATTTTTTTTTCTTATTATTTCTGCGACGAGGAGCTTTCAGCTCTCCTCCTGGATACCGCCCTCTCCGAGATCAACTAGCCAGGTGATGACGACGCACGAGCCGCGCAACGACGATTGCGCGGCGTTGCAACGGGTAAGTTGGGTCCGTAGACCGGCTTTTCGAGCCTGGACCCAGGAGCAAAGTCTTTCAAGACTTTAGCTACCTAAAAAAGGGGCGCAACGGGCATGTTCGCACCTTTTGCGAATTGCGCGTCCTTCGAAGCTAATTGCTCCTGTGGCAGGTAACTCTGAATCTGCCACCCCGTTACAACTGGCGCCCTTAACGTGTGTAGAGGGAGCAGAGAGCAGGTAGGAAGGATTAAAATCGCGAAGCACGAACCGCACGCATAAAATATTTTAATTATAAATTTTTTTCCTTTCTTCTCTCTTCTCGTTTTTTCCCAGTAGAGCGAGCAAAAACGAGAAATTCGGATTTCCGATTGTCAAGAGCACACACAAGGGGTGCGGAGATTTCTGACCTGCGCAACAGCAAGCGAGTAATCTGGCTTGAGAGTGCTCTCAGAAAATATATTCTTTCCTCTGTTTTTTGGTTTGTTTCAGGAAGAAGAAATTTATTTTTTTTAAATAATATATATATATATATATATATATATATATATATATATATATATATATATATATATCGATACCCTAAACACCCTCAAGGCAGCGCAGGATTCTTTTCCTAGCTCTAAACAAATTGTGAATTAGCAAGGAGAAGAATCGTTCCGGCCAGCAAATAAATATTTAAAATTAAATTTTTTTTTTTCTTCTTGAGTTGTTGAAAAATATTGTTTGAATTTTCATCCAGCTGGCACGGAACTAAAGCGTTCACGCGGACCAAATCGCTTGGCTACTCGATAACCGAAACTCGAGAGCGCACCTGTTTTGACAAATAGTCAAATCAGGAATCTCCGCAGGCAAAAGCACTAAGTGAACGGTCAGTAGACCAAAATCAGATCATCAGCCAAAGGCAGATAAGCCCCTTGTGAGCGCTTAGAAGTTGGTGCTCACAAACACCGTACCGAAAACAGCGTAAGCGAAAGTGAGCACCACTTCATTGCGGCGAACACTATGGCGGAAAGAACTTTAGCTGCCATCGAGGACTGGGCCTTCACCCTGAACGGAAGGGAGCTCGAGGAGAACTTGGCCCAGCTCCAATTGCGCACCGATGGCAGCAGCTTCGCCCGAGCAGACCGGCTACAAAACTGACTGCTCGGGAATTACACAGCGGCGGGCTTCGCAGAAGAGGGGAGCCAAGATCCCCAAACCGTAGTACGCCGCAGCGAGCTACGTCAGCGCCTGATAAATAGACTGAGGTCAGAAGAAGGCGCTGACACAGAGGAACACCCATGGGAGCTACTCCTCTGCGACGACAGGGTTGAGCATAACCTCGAGCGGACGCTAGGAGTAGCCCAGCAGCCGGACAAAATAGTGGAAGCTCCGATTGCAGAGTCCTCCAGACTGGACAACGAGCCAGTCCAAACACATACACCGGTTGGACGAGACGTTCACCATCGCACGCCAGCTAACTCTGACAGCGAAGCTCAGGGCACTAGCAGGCACGAAGAGAGCTGGATCACGCTGGTTAGCGAAAATAATAACTAGTTCCGTGTGCCAGCCTCTTTCGCGGCGATGATGGTTAACCTCCTCACAGAGATTAGAGTGTTAACGGCCAAAGTGAACGCGCTCGAGGCCAAATCGAGCAGTCAGGAAGCGGAAAGTCGGCGAACGCAGGTGCAATTCGCCGACACATATACTTGCCATTACGCAGACGAGCCTGTGGCCGGTAGCACACCTCTACGTGCCCACCCACAGCCAACCCCTAACCCGCATCCTGCACGCCAAGCACCGCATGGCGTGTCTAAGGAGGGGGGGGCCTGTCCGGCGGCAACGTTTGCCCCGGACAGCAATTCTGCGTATCCCGCGAGCGTGGGAGGCCCCGAAACCTTTATCGGGCACTCAACGCGGCAATCGTCGCGGGATATCGGCCAAATAGTGCGGAAATGGCAAATCCGCTTCTCCGGAGACAAGAACCAGAGCATTGATGTATTCTTGGCTCGACTGGAAGACTGCCGAGCTCTGGCAAACTTGTCAGAAGAAGAGGTTCTGTCATCATTATCGGAACTCTTCACTGACAATGCGGCAACTTGGTACCGCAACGAAAAGAGTAAGTGGTCCCGCTGGGCCGATTTTGAGGCAGCAGCAAGACGGTGGTATGGAACCTCCAGAAGGTTCCAACAGAGGCTAGCGTCCGAAGCGAACAGCCGGACGCAAGGAGTTGACGAGCCGGTACGTGATTATATCACCTGCCTGGTCGCTATCATGCGCAAGCTCTCCCTCATGCCCAGCCGAGACCAGCAGCTCGATATGCTGCATCGTAACTTGCGGCCAGAGCTGCAATCGATGGTCCGGCGGGTAGAAGTCGACAGCGTCGAAACGCTGCTCGACCTAGCGGTAGAAGCGGAACAAACGTTCGAGTGCCGCAAGACCTACCGCCCGCCTCCACCACCTGAAGCCACGCTCTTGCCAGAGATGGCGTATAAGCCTCGGTCCGAAACACGAAGGCAGAGGACCGAGCACCAACCGAGTGCAGAAGGCAAGCCGGCGAGGGCAAAAGTCAGCGCGGTCGCTGCGACGCCCCCGGCGCTGGACGCTGCGAATTTTGCAGCAACGGTCGCTCGCATTTTAGGCGACCATATGAAATCCTGGCAGCGGGATTCTAAGTCTGCCAGAACTTCCCCCCAGCCGACTCACCGCAGTCGGAGGTCTTCTCCGAGGGGCAAAGGCGAGAGCAAGCCAAAGCGCAGCTCACCACCGCCCAAAGGGAAGCGCGACGAGCGCCAGGAGGCGCCGTCAGCAAAGAAGGCCTCCCCCGTGCGCGCTCAAGTGCCACAAGGGCCTATAAAGTGCCACACCTGCGGCGAGCTTGGGTACACGGTAAGGACGTGTCCCAAATGTGCGGGAAACGGGTCGAAGAGCGGTTAAGCGGGGAGTTAACCAACTCGTCTTTGACGGTCCCCATAACTAGCTCAGCGTCTCCACCTTTATCGGAGCACGCTACGACCCCCGCCGACCTGCGAGAAGCTTTGTCCCTCGCAGGACAGGTCGCACGCGCGTACAAACCTGAAGACGAAACCCGTTGGTGGCTTCAGGTGGCGGTAGGAGGTTACCGCCTACGCGCATTGTACGATCCAGGAGCATCGAACACGGTCATGGGTCCTATTGGCTTGCAAATTGCCAATGCCCTTGACCGTGAGCTCATCCCAGCCGAATCAGGACGCGTGAAAGTCGCTGATGGCAGGCACCTCCCACTGTTGGGACATGTCAAGTTGCCCTTCGCTGTCGCGGGGTTAACGCATGACATTAGGGTTGCCATAATGCCTCAGCTTGACGAGGAATGTTATGTCGGAGTTAATTTTATCCGAGCATTTCGCGCGGTTTTGGACCCCGACACCGACCGTCTACATTTTAAAGACGCGAATGTAAGTGTCGGTCTAGAAGTCGCCAGCATAGCTGCCGGCGTGGGTGCGCTAGCATCCGCCGGCGTAGCCGACGTAACGGACGACCAGCGTGCCCGACTTCAAGCTCTGCTCGACGCAGTCTCGCCGAGCGGAGGGTCTACACTGGGATGCACACACGGGGTAGAACATGTGATTGATGTAGGCGACACCTCGCCCATCAAGCAACGCTATTACCCCGTCTCGGACAAGATTCAAAAAGAAACGCATCGTCAAGTCCGAGAGATGCTCCAGCATCCAGAGAATGTCTGGCAGTTGTATGGGCCGTAAAGAAATTCCGTCCATACATCGAAGGGCACCAATTTAAGGTGATAACTGACCACAGCAGCTTGCGCTGGCTGTGCTTAATGAAGAACCCCACCAGCAGACTGGCGAGATGGGCTCTAGAGATCCAAGCTCACTGCTTCGAGGTAGAGCACCGGAAGGGAGCACTTCACCACGTGCCAGACGCGTTGTCTCGCATGTTTGAGGAAGACGAAGTCGCTCTTTCCTCTCTCGTCTGGTCGGAAAACACCGCCGACGAGTGGTACCTCGCTTGGGTCCGCAACATCTCTGAGGAGCCTAACGAGCACCCCAGATGGAAGCTCGTTGGGGGAAACTTGTACGCTCATCGCCCCGCCGACAAGATCGACGGAGTTATAGGCGATGACGAGGAATGGAAGTTGGTCGTGCCTAAAGAACAGCGGCAAACGGTGTTACGAGAATGCCACGACGACCCAACAGCGGGACACCTAGGCCGCGAAAAGACGTTCGCGCGGGTGGCCAGAGCATACTACTGGCCACAATTCTACGACGACGTCCGGGAATACGTCCGCAAATGCCTAGTGTGCCAGCGCTGTAAGGTAGAGCAGCGGGCTTCCTTTGGGTTCATGGGCCGTAGGACAACCGACCGGCCGTGGCAGGTCGTAGCAGCCGACACAACCGGCCCACTTCCCCGTTCCGCTAAAGGGTTCGAATATATCCTGGTCTTTCAGGATTTGTTCACCCGCTGGGTGGAAGCCGTGCCGATCCGGAAAGCGAACGCGAAAACGATAATCCGGGAGCTTAACGACCGGGTCGTTTTACGCTTTGGCGCTCCTGAGGTTTTCCTCTCAGACAACGGCACGGAGTTCAAAAACCAAGCAGTGGATGAATATTTAGAGGCGGCAGGGATAGCTCACGCTAACTCTCCGCCTTACTATCCACAAGCCAACCCAGTGGAGCGAGTGAACCGGACCCTCAAGACGATGATTGCCTCGTTCGTTACGGACAATCATAATTCATGGGATGAACATCTACCTGAGTTCGTCTTCGCCCTGAACACGGCTGAGCAAAGTTCAACCAGCCTGAGCCCGGCGGCGCTCAACTATGGCCGGCAGCCGACGCCGCCTGGAACCGCAAGACGCGCACAAGAGCGCGAGGCGACCGATAAGCTCGCCGACGAGAGCAGGGAAGCGTGGAGCACAAGGATGCAAAACCTCCCACTGCTTCTCGATCGCGCCGCGGAGAGTTCCCACAACGCGCAAGCCAGGCAGGCAAACCTCTACGACGATAGAAGACGTGAGGTACCGTTCAAGGTCGGAGATCACGTCTGGAAGCGGAATCGCGTACTCTCCTCAGCCGCTCGAGGCGTGACGGCCAAGTTAGCACCGAATTTCGTAGGTCCATATTCGATAGTAGAGACTAGGGGCTCCAACTGCTTCAAGCTCATCAGCGAGCGAGGTGAGCTTGAAGATTTGGTGCATGCTCAACATTTAAAGGCGTACTACGGTGGGCAAGCGCCTGAAGCCGACGACGTCGACCCCGCCGAAATACTCCGAGAGCCCCAACCACCGGGGGAAGAACCGGCGACGAGCGACCCGCCGTTAGCGAGCGCTCCAACACCGGCGTCCGAGCCACCGCCGACGAGCGAAGGCTCAGCGGAGCCCGTCGGACCTAAACCCAATCCGTCCGAGGCCGACCCTGAGCCGAAAAGGAGAAGGGGTAGACCGCGGAGGGGCGCGAGCGTGCAAACCCCTCAGGTTCGCACCCGAGGCAGACCGAGAGGCACGAAGAAGCGCCCGTTGTTGTCGCCAGGGACGCCCCAAGCCCGATTGGCCCCGCGCCACGCGATCGCGGGCCCTCCCCGAGCGCTCTTCACGGTCCTAATCGACCCTATTCCTTTTTTTTTTCTTTTTTTTCTTTTTTCTTTGTCTTTCTAGTTTTTTTCCGTCCGTTCCGTTAAGTCGTTTTCTCTTCGTCTTTCTCCTCCTTCTCAACTTCCTTCCTTCTCCATAACAATGGGGTAACCCTAAATCCCTTCTGTTGCAGGCGAAGCTTCGAAATCATGGCGTTAGAAACGACCCTAGAAGAGTTGGAGCGACTGTCTGCCGCTATCCTCAACCTACAACTGGGGGAGGAGGTAGAAACCCTCGTGCACGCGGCACTTACCACCGCCACGGAGAAGGTCAAGGAGCACGAGGAGGAGGCGTGGCGGCAGCGGGAGCTCAAGGAGTCGGTAGTCATCTGGGAGCTCAGCGAGGACGAGGAAGACTCGAGCACCCCTCGCCGTATCGGAGTCCCGGACTTCCGAGCTCCCGACCTGCCTTTCGGATCGGCCACGCCCATCCCGGGTTGCCCGCCAACCCCGGAGCGCACTCCAGTGGAGACCAGGGATGCCGCCACGCAGTACGAGGAGCACTGGTGGCAGGAGCTCCCCAACGATTTGGCGGCGAGGTGGCCGCAAGTGGAGTTGGGGCTCCAGGTCACTCGCAAATCGTCGAGCGAAGCGACCCGCCTAGAGAAACGCGCCTTTAAGGTACTCGACGAGTACCTCCGCGCCGGGCCTCGGGCCACTTTGCACGCAGGCAAGTGGCCCCGCCTTGCTGAGTCCCGCAAGGCTGAGACCAAGGTTATCGAGGAGCTGCGGAAGCGTAGGCGCGAGGACGCGCGCCAAGAGCAGGAAGCCAGCAAGCTCCTCGAGGAGGCCCGGCAGCACCGGGAGCGGGCGCAGAGGGCCACCCAAGAGGCCCCGGAAGCCGAACGCGCCGCTCTCGAGAGGGAGCGTCTCGCCGCGGAGAAGAGGCGGCCAGGCCAGGCGGCACCAGTGCCGGAACCAGTCCTCGGCCAAGCAGACCCGGCCCCCGGGACCGATCCCACGAAGAAGAAGAGGAAGAGGTGTCCGGCGTGCGGGCATCGGGGGGTCTCGGACCCCAAACAATGTCCCGAGAAGGCGCAACATTGGCGGCAGTCGGCCAGAAGGGCCCGTTAACTAATAAAATTCTTTTTTTATTTTCCTAATAATGCCAAGTGTATAGCGTCCTTTATTTCATCCCTTGCCAACTCCTATCCTGGCGGACCGAGCTGCGCGGAGTGTGTCAGAATCCGCTCACCCCGGGTAAGCGATTTCTGGGTGGGGGGTGTCACGGAGAACACTCCGTGCTTCGCGCCGCGGACGGGCAGAAACGGTACGCGACTAGAGATAGGCTAGTCGAGTATTGCATAGGAGAGGCTAGGCTAGGTAGCCAAGCCGCCTCCCGCCTTTTAGGGCAGTTTAGAGTTCGCCGTCATACGAGCCACGCGCTTTTATAGATAGATTCACGGAGTTTTTCCGCGGGAAACAGTGTAGTCCCCGCTATTTTGGACGCGCCGATTTCGCGTTTTGTTTTTCTTCTTCGCGTTTAAGAAGAAGGTTATTGGTGTGTGCCTTTTGGTGTCTTGGCGAGCATCGGCTGTGCAGGCAGCCAAGAAAACCCACACCGGCCGACGGCACCGACGCGGATCACCGGCGACCGGGAGCAGGTCGACTTTGTGTACGAGAGTAAGCTGAGTCGTCTTCTCCGCCATCTTCGACGAGCGTCTAGCGTGCGCGGCTGGCCAGCCAAAGAGTAAGTCCATTAAGACTTAATTTCGCGCGTAAAGTCGTTTGTTTTTTCGTTGTTGTATTTGCGTCGGAGTAACCTCCGCCGGTTACTCCGTGCTTTAGTATTTTTGTATTTTTCGCGGTTCGTGCGAGTGAGAGAGCGCTATCTCTCTCACTCTCGTATACAGGGCGAGAGAGTTGCGTTCTCTCTCGCACCTATCGAAGCTTAAGCGCGCGCAAGTGAGAGAGCGGTATCTCTTTCACTCTAGTGGTAGCAGTGCGGGAGAGTCGCTTTCTCTCTCGCACTTGCGGCGTATACGGCGCGCGCGCGAGTGGGAGAAACCTTTATCTCCTACTCGAGTTAGATCGGCGCGAGAGAGTTGCGTTCTCTCTCGCACCCGCGTAGGGTTAGGCGCGCAAGAGTGGGAGAGCGCTTTCTCTCTCACTCCTACGGCGTAGTACGGGAGATCCGTTGTCTCTCTCGTACTCGCAGTAGAAGCGGCGCGCAAGAGCGGGAGAGCGTTCTCTCTCTCGCTCCAACGGGCTCCGTGCGGGAGAGTGTTCTTCTCTCGCGCACCCGTACGTTAGACGGCGCGCGCGAGTGAGAGAGGCCTTTCTCTCTCACTCTCATAGGCGTAGTGCGAGAGGCGTTCTTTCTCTCTCGCACTCGTTGAATACGCCGCGCGCGGGAGCCATCCTCGCGCATTATATCGCGCCTCACCGCCTGCGCTCCTCGTACGCGGCAATTACAATTTATTTTATTTTCTTTTATTTTTGTAATTATTATTGTTAATTAATTTATTATTTATTTTTCCGTTTTTTTTATTAAATTATTTTATTTATATTTTTGATTTGTTTCTTTTTGTTTATTCTCCTATTTTATTTCTCTTGTGTTTTTGTTTTGTTTGGTGCGAGCTTCTCTCGCTTAAATTATTCAATCTTTTTTCTTTCTTTTATTATTTTCTTTTGTTTACGTTACTTTTCTTTTCATTTTTTTTCTTATTATTTCTGCTACGAGGAGCTTTCAGCTCTCCTCCCGGATACCGCCCTCTCCGAGATCAACTAGCCAGGTGAGGACGACGCACGAGCCGCGCAACGACGATTGCGCGGCGTTGCAACGGGTAAGTTGGGTCCGTAGACCGGCTTCTCGAGCCTGGACCCAGGAGCAAAGTCGTCCAAGACTTTAGCTTCTAACAAGGGGGCGCAGCGGGCATTTCCGCGCCTTTGGCGGATTGCGCGTTTCCCGAAGCTAATTGCTCCTGTGGCAGGTAACTCTGAATCTGCCACCCCGTTACAATATATATGTGTATTGTAATCGGGTATATTTGTTTACGCCCGCTAACAACGCAGGACCTTCTCCTGGTCCTGCTTCATCTCTTTCTTGTGTGTGGGGCCTTGCCTAAGGCCCCGCTACCGTTGTTGCTCCCACCGGGCTCGGCTACTCAGTTTGTGTGCCAATGCTAGATTGGCACACCCGCGGGGGCGGCGGTATTCGGGATAGAGAAGCTGTAGGGAATTAAAAATAAGAAAGGCACCGACTCTGTGCTTGATGCTTATTTAATAAATAAAACACGAAAACAATACAGAACGTAATAAGTTATTGCGGAGAGGGCCGTTTACGCGAAGAGCAATTAGTATTGCCTCACGCGCAATACTAATTCCCGAGGTGCGCACTGCGCATGCGGACCCTCTTCGCTTCACGCGGCTACACACACACGTGTAGTTTATGGCCGACGGATATAGAGAAAGCAGTTTCCTCTCTATACCGCCGTAGTCTGTGACTGCCCGAGTGAGAGCGTCTCTCAA
Organism: Chalcis sispes; assembly: GCA_949987625.1. NCBI lineage: Eukaryota > Metazoa > Arthropoda > Insecta > Hymenoptera > Chalcididae > Chalcis > Chalcis sispes. The sequence continues at coordinate 38,347,837 of OX465095.1, read as the reverse complement.
GTGCATCACACAGCTCTTCTTAACGTTAACAGTACATTTTGCAATAGCTACATATAGTAGAATAATACTATAATAATGCAATAATACATTACAAAATGAAAAGTACTTATTTAGAGAAAGCGCGATTGCGCTGTTTGGGATTCTTTGACAGTGTTTTTTCAATACACCCTGGGACTTAAACGGTTAATAATATTACGTTTTTTATGTAGTTTATTCTTAATAACTAATTAATTTAAATTTAATAATTAAATTTAATTTTTATTCAATAAGTTATTTGTTGCAGTGTAAACGCCTTTTTGCGCCGCGCGCGATAGCCTAACGTTCCGGCTGGTTTCTCGGAATCGAGGCGAAACCGGGAAGCCTTTGTTTACTGTTTCGACTTATACTTGTAGTTGACTATTACGGTGCGGTCATTTTGTGTGCGTACAAGCATTCTCGTTTTCGTTTCTCGAGATTTATAATTTATGTTGTTATTTATTGATTTATTTCATATAAAATTTTTTGATTAGTAAATTTATAAATTCATTTATAAATTTTAATTTAAACATATAAATTTATTTTGATAAATTTAACAGGTTCCATTAATTTTCGGATTTTGTTTGTAAGTTTATGGAAGTTATTGGATTTCACAAATCTTATTTGTAATTATATAAATTTTGTTTTTTTTTAATTGGTAAAATTTAATTTGTAAATTTGTTTTTCAATTTAAAGATTTAGTCTATAATTAATCAAGTTTATTTGTATTTTGGAAGACTTTTATTTATAATTTTAACAATTTTATTAGCATCTAATTGTAAGTTTTTACATTATTTATCTTTTGGTTATTACATCAATTTGATCTTTCTAGAAACAAACTTTGATAATGGATCCTATAGCATCAAAGAAATTGACCGCGTTGCAAACTGCTCGAGAGGCCGAAATTGAGAATATGCGCACACATTTAGTAAATAAATCGGGCGGCTCGCTAAATAGAAACATTGTTCAAGCTACACTCGAATCTGTCAGGGATATTTGGGCGGAGGTCCGCAAAACGCACTCCGATTTAATAGTTAAAGATTATTCCGAGAGTAATGCTTATGTCGTTGACAATTGGTTTGAACGCATTCAGGGCGTTTACGAGAATGCTCTTGACGAGTTTCTAACTCTACTCACGCTTTTCGAGAAAGCTGACAATAATTCAAGCATTTTAGATGCTAGTTCTGACGGTCGGGTTGCAAAGTTACCTCGCATCCCTCTACCTACCTTTTCAGGTAAATACGAGAACTAGGCAAGCTTTTGCGATCTTTTCACCACTCTTGTGCATGATATTCCTCATTTGCCTGATGCAACTGAGCTGCAGTACTTGAATTTATGTCTAACTGATAGCGCTGCAGATCTGATTTAAGATATGACGGCAACAAATGCAAATTATTGATAATTTAAGTAGAAATAAGCTGGCTTTATAAGAAATAAAACTGTTTTTATTGAACAATTTAATTAATTTGTCTGATAAGATACACTCGCGTTTAGATGTCACAGAGTAGAGAGAGGGCAGTTGAATAGATACAAAAAAACGTGAAGAGTGAGTTGGTATTATAAGGCGCGAAATTTAAATTTAACACTTTCTCTAAATTTGAGCCTTCCAATATTTAATACAAACGAAAATGAACTTAATTAAACAGTATTATCCTTTCAAACAAGATATATCGGCAAAAGAGATATTATGACATATCATTGTGTTAGAGAGCTTTGATTGAGCATTCCAAGTTTGGATCTTAAAAATTGAAACTTATCTTTTGTCAATGCTTTGATAAATATATCTGCATATTGATTATTGCTGCTCACAGATTTGAGATCAATAATTTTTTGATAATATTTTTCCTTAACAAAGTGATACTTAACATCAATATGTTTGCAACGCTTATGAAAGTTAATGTTTTTGATAACATTGATAGCACTTTGATTGTCCAAATGTAAACACATTTTGTCTTGTTTATATTCACTAATATCACACAATAACAGCTGCCCCGTTCTTAATAAAAACATAGCCTGTGAGAGAACGTCTAGTATCGAGATCATTGGCGTAGTCAGCATCACTGTAACGAATCACCACAGATGGTTGCGACGTACATGAGTAATACAGCCTATAGTGTTGGTGTCTTTCAGGTACTTGAAAATCTTCATTACAGCATTCTAGTGTGTTTTGTTGTGACAAGTTAAGAATCTGCTCACCAAGCTGACAGCAAACATAATTTCTGGTCGACTCACGATAGTCAGGTGCATGAGAGAGCCCACGGCTTCTCTATATGGTATGTTCTTCTCTGGTCCTCCTTCTTCCTTTTGTAGCTTTACATGAGGGTCTACTGGAACACTGTTAGGATAAGCATTAGTCATGTTAAACTTGTTTAACATTTGTTCTACATACTTTGTTTGGTGTATAAAAATACCGTTGTTGAGCATCTCGATTTGCATGCCTATAAAGTTATTTAATGTATTCAATATTTTTACTTCAAACACAGATCTTAATTTTTTAGTTATTTTCTTAAGTGCTGTTTCATCTTTAGACAACAACAGGCCATCATCAACATACAGGCCAAGGAAGGGTTTTGCGTTGTTGACTTTACCAACATAAACACATTGATCAGCTTTGGTGTTAATGCAACCAAATTTCTTAAGAATCAAGTCAAATTTCTTGTTCCAGCATCTTGGAGCTTGCTTGAAGCCATACAGTGACTTGTTGAGCTTACACACCATATTATTTTCACAAGCCAGACCTACGGGAGGAGACAAATATGGTCTCGTCAAGTTGAAGTCAAGTACAAGAATGTAGTTTTTACGTCAAGTTGAATGATTTTAAAATTATGCGACAGCGATAAATAATAATAGACGAATTGAGTCATACCTTACAATTGGAGCAAAGGTTTCTTTGTAGTCGATACCTGGTGTTTGTGCAAATCCTTTTGCACAAAGTCTTGATTTAAACCGTGGACCAGTTGACTCCTCCTTTATTCGGAACACCCATTTGCACCCTATTACTTTGGTATTTGGAGGTTTTTCTATCAATATCCAGGTTTGATTTCTTTTATGAGCATCGAGTTCTTCATCTATTGACCTTATCCACTGTTCTTTATTTAATGAGCTGACTGCTTCTTCATATGTTTCAGGAATATCTGGCATGAATGAGCACAGGTAAGTATTTTCTTCAGAATAAGGTAAGTTTAAGTTTTTATTTTTGTTTCTAGGTCTCAGCTTGATATTACTAACTACAGGAGAATCAATACTAGTATCCGGTATGTATTCACTGTCTGAGAGTGAACCTCAAGGTGATAAAGAATCTTGTTCTGTCATTGTATCATGTGAGCTTTTTGAAGCAGAGTTTTTGTATATTGAACTTTCCTCTTCTTTTTCAGATTTCTGCATAGACAATTCTACAGGAGTAAGGTCTCTCTTCACAGAATATTCAAGAAATATAGCATCTTTGCTTTTTATTACCTTTCTCGAATTCGGTAATATGAATCTGTAACCTTTTGTGTTTTCACAATATCCGATGAAGATCATTTTATGTGCTTTCGGATCCCACTTCTTTCTTCTTTCCTTAGGCAGATGAACCATAGCTTCACATTCAAATATACGCATGTTATTCACATTTGGTTTTAGGCCTGACCACAGTTCCATGAGAGTTTTGAAAGACAAAGACTTCGTTGGGGAACGATTGGTTATGTAAGCAGCAGTGTGTATTGCATTGGCCCAATATAATTTTGGCAAGTCAGCATTGAATAGCATACATTTTGCTCGTTCCACTAGTATCCTATTCATTCGTTTCACTGCCCCGTTCTGTTCAGGTGTATATGGTGTGGTTGTCTGATGTATGATTTCTGCACTTCTCAGGAAGTGTGAGAAATTTTTGTTATCATATTCAAGGCCGTTGTCTGTTCTTAGAATCTTTATTCGAGTTTCAAGTTGACTTTCGACTTCTTGTTTGAATTCTGTAAACTTTTAAAGAGCTTCTGACTTATTGCGAAAAAAGTATACAAAAACTCTCTTAGAGTATTCATCAAGAAAAGTTAAGAAGTATCTGTGACCACCTAGGGATTGTGTTTCCATTGGCCCACATATATCTGAGTGTACCAATTCAAGGGGTTTATTAACTTTTGATCCTTCACTCTTTACAAATGGTAATCTTGTCTGCTTGCCTTCTTTGCAAGTTATAGATGTCAGTTTTTTTATATTTTCTGAGAAACTTACATGTTCAGTATTTTTAGCCATTTTCTTTAAACTGTGAGAATTTAAGTGTCCCATTCTTTGGTGCAATCACCTACAGGCATATTCAGCCGGTACATGTTGTTCACAATACTTGCAGCTGCTACAATTTGATGCTTGCTGTTCATGATAACACAGCCGAAGCTATCAAATTTTACTTGGCCACCATGTTGAATAATCTGACTCACAGATAGCAAGTTGGTTGCTAATTCAGAGACATATAGCACATTTGTAAACAGAATCTTATTTTCTTGGCCTTTATCATCATAAATGTCTAGGCTAACTTGTCCCGAGCTTTTCACAGATAACACTTTGTTGTCAGCGATTCTAATATTCTTAAATGCAGGAGATGTTTCCTTGTAAAGGACACTATTGTTTTTTGTCATATGAGCTGAGGCACATGAATCAATGTACCAGGCTTCATCACCGTGAGGCGATGCTACAAACACAGCAGTACAGGATGAGGTAGTTTCCTGTTCCTTGTTTTTGTTCATTTTTGTCTTACATCCTGGGCTTTTGAAGCCATATTTATTGCAGGAATAGTATTTCAGACCTTTATAGTGCTTCTTGTTGTTGTTATAGAACTTTTTATTTGCCGCGAATGCTGTTGTGTTGTTAATGTCTTATAGTAATTTTGGTTTACAGTCTGTCAAGTGAGAGCGTGGTCGACTTCACTGACAGGAAGTAGAGATTTTGCTCTTATTCTTTCACAAGCCGATAGAGGAAAGCTTTGTCCTTGATGCATTATCAACAAAGATTCAGTTGTCATTGATTTTTTAAAAAAGAATCACGTTAAACGCCATGAGTGCTAAGTACACGTCGCGCTACGAGGCTGTGTTCCTTTGCATCCACCCGAAAGGTCACAAAATGTCGCAATCAGTGGCTGCTAAATATATGAGAAAGTCGGAGGCATTTGTACAGAAGTGGATACAGCGATATAAAGTGGCTAAAAATGTCGATGATTTACCAGAACGTGGCTCGATAGAAAAAGTGAACAAAAAAGATGAAAAAAGAATAGTTAATCTGTTTTCGCGGAATCCTGCTTCAACACTGCGGCAAGGACAAGCAAAATTAATGGCAAAAGGTTTAGATATATACTACGAAACTATCCGAACCCATCTTCGTACTCATCATCTGAAATGGCGCAACACAATAAAGAAGCCTCTGTTGACTAAAAAACATGTGACGAAGCGACTCGCTTGGGCGCATGAGAATATTGATAGAGATTTTAAAAATGTCATTTTTACTGATGAATGTTCTATATGGGCACGTTCTGTCCTTACGCGAGCCTGGTCAACTTTCACCAATAGGCTTGTTCAGCGGACCGTAAAACATGGAATAAAGGTGCATCTTTGGGGCTGCTTCTCAAAGCAGGGATTCGGCACTTTGCACCTCTTTACTGACAACCTAAATGCCTAAAAAATGATAAAAATCTACAAAAAGGCTCTACTGTCATCTGCCAAACGATGGTTAATCACAAAAAATGAAGATTAGATTCTGCAGGAGGACAACGATCCTAAACACCGCAGCAAGCTCTGTACTCAGTGGAAGACTCAATCTGGCATCGTTACATTGGATTGGCCGTCGCAGTCGCCCGATGCAAACCCTATTGAAAATGTGTGGGCATATATTAAACGGAAGCTTCGTGGAAGACACACATACACTTTGAAGCAGTTGTCTTACGAAATTCGTCGGATCTGGAGATCCTTGCCACTAGAATACGCCGTCAAATTAGTAGAAAGCATGCCTCAGAGATGCCAGGCAATTATCGACGCCGGTGGTGACTGGACACATTGTTGACCGTATTGCATCATTGTTTGTAATGTGTACAATGTATATATAAATATGAAAGTTTCATCAAATAAATTTTTTTATAAATTAACACGACCACGCTCTTACTTGACAGACTGTAACTGAATCTGCTGTTATCCTTGTGCTGGAGCTTTCCATAGCTATAATCATTGGCTGATACGACTCGGGTAGACCAGAGAGCAGAAAGGTTCCCAACCACTCGTCGTCCACTTTAAAGCCAATGTTTCGAAGCTTATGAGCTGTCGACATGATTTTGCTCACATATTCTTCTATGTTGTGACATCCACTGAGCAAGGTATTGCATTAATTACGCAGTAAACCAATTCGGCGTGTTAGCCTAGTTTGGTTATAAGCCGTAGCTAATTTGTCCCAAACTCCCTTTGCAGTAGTTTCCTCTTGTATGTGTACGTAATTAATTGGATCAACCAGAAGAATTATCTTTGTTTTCGCTTTTGTCGCAAGTAGGTTATTACTACAAACTGCCAAGTCGCGTGGTTTTCATGGCCAGTTAGTTTCTCGATTAATGCCAATGTGTTGTTCGAAGCCATTTTTATGCACAAGTGGGTATTTGACATACAATTAGAACTTGACAAATTTCGAATGATAGTCACTTTGTGGGAGTTGAGGTTTCGTTCACTTTTACTGTCTTTTTTACTAAAAAATTATATAAAAAAACAATTACTGAACGTCTCAGGGCTTTACTGGGCCCATAACCTAATAATTTAAGTAGAAATAAGCTGGTTTTATTAGAAATAAAACTGTTCTTATTGAACAATTTAAATAATTTCCCTGATAAGATACACTCGCGTTTAGATGTCACAGAGTAGAGAGAAGGCAGTTGAATAGATGAAAAAAAACGTCACGAGTAAGTTGGTATTATAAGGCGCGAAATTTGAATTTAACAATTATGCTAATACATGGCAAGCATTGAATGTTCGGTATTATAACCCTAGGCTCATCATCAATAAGCTTTTGACTTCTTTCATGGAAATTCCTCACAGCAAAAGAGAGTTTGCTTCTGATTTGCGTAGTTTTGTAGATAAGGCTCAACGTATTATTCGTGCGTTAGCAAATTTAAAGCTCTCTGATGAACATTGGGATATTTGCTCGTTTTTTTGCTGTCTGACCGCTTAGATCCAGAATCTCGGAAACTGTGGGAAGCTGAGCTTAGCGAGAAGGATAGGGAGTTCAACTGTAACAATGAGGACGAATCTACTATGTCTAAGTCGCTTCCAAAGTTTATAGACCTTATTAAGTTTCTTAAAAAAAGAGCTTCAGCTCTTATCATGTTGGTTACTGAGCGTAGGAAGGAAAAAAGACCATCTCCTACTCCTATCTTAGCTCCGCATGCTCGTTAGGTTTTTCATGCTAGTTCTTCTCGGCAATCAGGATCTGTGAAATGCTCTCTTCGCTCTAGCTCACACTCTCTGATTAAGTGTTTTAAGTTTAAAGATAAACCTCTACACGATCGTCTTTCAACAGTGAAACGTTTACAGGTTTGTTTTAATTGCTTTGGTACGCATAGAGTGAATGTTCGCCCTTAGAAGGGACGTTGCTTAGTTTGTCAGAATAAACATCATACACTCCTCCATCTCACATCTCACGGAAATTCCTTAGCTTCGCATTCGAACGTGCAGGGTTCTAAAAGTTCTCAAATCGATAATTCCAATCCTCAACCGGTCGTAAGCTTGCATGTTGCTCATAGCTTTGCGTAAAAGCGAAAGGTTATTCTCGCTACAACACGGGTCAAGGTGGTAGCTCCAAGCAGTGAAATCACCTACGCTCGCGCACTCTCAGAGTCGATCGTGCAGCGGTTAAGGCTACCGAAACAGCGAACGTGAGTACCTTTGTCAGGGATTGGCGTCAGTTCAGTAGGCACTGCGCGTTTAATTACGCAACTAATTTTAAAATCTAGTATTAAATCGAACTTTCAGCTAAAAGCGGATGCGCTTATCCTTTCACGACTTACCTCGCAACTTCCGGCCGATAGCTTTCGTGATTTTAATTTCCAGCAGCTCGCGGTACTTACGCTAGCAGATCCACAATTTTATATCTCGGATAAGGTCGATCTTATTTTAGGTGCTGACGTTTATAAAGATTTGTTACGTTCAGGTCTAAGACGCTTCTCTCCGTCCCATGTTGTTGCTCAAAATACAGCTTCTGGCTAGATTTTTTTCGGTGCTTTGAAGATGGATGCGCCATGGCGGGCGGTTCAGCCCGCATCTCATTCTTCATCGCAGGTTTTGCATTGCACGTCTGTGCCTGACTTAGATTACACGATGCAGCGGTTCTGAGTGCTCGAAGAGGTACCATCTTCCTTTTCTAAATTGAAGCCTGAAGATAAGGCATGGGAGAAGGTTTTCAAAGAACATCATCGTCGTAATGCACAGGGGCGGTATAAAGTGCGACTTCCGTTGAAGTAAGAGCCACCTTTCGTTGGTGCGAAAACTCGGCAAATGGCGCTCAGATCTCTTGCTTCTGTTCATCGTCGTTTTGCGCGTGACAGTAAAGTAGCTGCAGCTTATCAAGAGTTCATGGCAGAGTACGAGAAACTAGAGCATATGGTACGGATTTCAGATTCCGAGATGCGACAGGCACGCGTATGGTATTTGCCACATCATCTAGTAGTGCAGGAATCAATGAATGTGTGGAAACTCAGAGTTGTCTTCGATGTTTCGCGTCAAACTCGTAAGGGACATTTTTTGAATAATTTGACGTTTACAGGAGCCCCGTTGCAGAGTGATATCTCACTAATTCTTCTTAATTGGTGCAAATACTTTTTTGCGTTTACAGCAGATATTGTAAAGATTTTCCGCCAGATATATGTGCGGCGAGAGGACCAGGATCTGCAAAGGATCGTGTGGGCACCTAACGTGGATTCGGAGCTTGTTGACTATCGTCTGACTACCGTCACCTATGGTACTGCCTGCGCTTCGTATTTAGCTATTCGTACGCTATTGCAGTTGGTAGAGGATAAGGGTACGAGATCCCTCCTGGGAGCTGAATGTCTTAAATACTAGAGATACGTGGATAATAAATTTGCTGGCACGTATGAGCTTTCTACAGCTATTAAAAAAAGAGTTGAACTTACAGAGCTTTTAAGAGCAGCAGGTATTGAGCTAGATAAGTGGTCTATAAATCATCCAGATCTTCTTCCACCACAGGTTAAGCAGGAGCCAGCAAAGCAGATCAATGCTAACAAAGCAGTGAAAACGCTCGGAGTTCATTCATCCAGGTCGAGACCAATTTGAGTTTAGTGTTACGAATATTGAAGAGTTCTCGGCAGCTACGACAAAACGTTCCATTCTGTCGCATATAGCTCGATTGTTCGATCTGCTCGAATGGCTTTCACCGATTAAAATAATGGCGAAGATTCTAATGCAGGACTTGTCGATCCAGAAGTGTGATTGGGACTCTCCTTTGTCGGTGGAATTTCGTGAGAGGTTGTCTATATATTACAAGTATTTGTCTTATTTGTCTTTTTTGACGATAAATCGATGGCTTGGTGTCGCTCCTAATCGCACCTATCAAGTTCACGGGATTTTAGATGTCTCCTCACGAGCTTATGCAGCGGTGGTTTATTTACGGACCCAAGAGAGAGACAATTAATTTAGCGTTTCTTTGCTTGCTGCCAAGTCGAAGGTTGCTCCAGTTCAGACAATTAGCATTCCTAATCTAGAATTATGCGGTGCCGCTCTCCTCGTTAAACTAATTTATCACGTTCGTAGGTTAAGTTTTCTCAGTAATCTGCCTGTCTTTGCGTTATCTTACAGTCAGATTGTACTTACTTGGCTTCGAAAACATCCATGTCACTGGAAGACCTTTGTAGCTAACAGGGTGTCGTATATTCAAACAGAACTACCGTCAGCCACTTAGGCACACGTGCCCACTAAGGAGAACCCAGCTGACCTAGCGACTCGGGATTCAGAACCAACAAAGTTGACGAAGTCTGATCTATGGTGGTATGGGCCTTCTTGGCTCTCTCAAGGATTTGATCACTGACCAAAGCCAGCTGAAGAGCGACGTATACTTCATGCGAAGATTTTGCCTTCGGAACCTGAGATCTTGACTCGATTTTCGTCTTTGACCCGTGTTATACGTGTTGTTGCGAATTGCAGGCGTCCTCTTCTTGACCTGCGTAGGCGAAAGGAATCTCTGGAGCCACTGCCTTCCTTTCTCACTTCGTTAGAATTGTCTAAAGCTCGTTGTATTATCATCTGATTATCGCAGGCGAGCAGTTTTGCTTTGGAGATTGAAACATTAAAGGCCGGAGAAAGAATATTAAATTGCAGTAGGCTGAGTAAATTAAATCCATTTTCATGTGAGAATGACATTTTACGAGTAGGAGGATGACTGTCGCATTCGGATCTCTCCTTCGATAGCAAACACTCTCCGATTTTATCGTAGCATTCCGCTGTCAGTCTGCTGTTTGTACGTTATTCCCATCACAAGTATCTTTATGGCGAGCTTACGTTGATCTCTAGCATTTTAATGCAGCAAGTGTGGATATTAGGTAGAAGTAAATTGGTGAAATCGATTCTTGATAACACATCGTTCAATAAGTCCCGAGACTAACCCAGAGATGGTGCTAGTAGTACCGAACTGGCCACGTTTCCATAGAGTGCGAACCATAACATGAAACGTGTAAAAATTTCACGTCGATCAGATCACAGACAGCAGAGTTATCGAGGTTGGGGTAAATTCACTTTGTAATTTGTTTGAAAAATGGAAAAAAGCGAGTTTCGCGTGTTGATAAGACATTGTTTTTTAATGAGTAAAAACACCGTAGAAGCCCAGCAATGGCTTTCAAAACATTACCCGGGCTCCTCTCTATCCAAACCAACGATTTGTCGTTGGTATGCTGAGTTTAAACGTGGTTGTACGGACACAAACAATGCGGAACGTTTGAGTAGGCCAATGAAAGCCGTTACACAGGAAAATGTGAGTGAAGTGTTAAAAATTGTAATGAAAAATCGCAAAGTGAAGATCCGTGAAATTGCAGAAATGACACAGATATCATTTGAAAACGTATTTACAATCCTTCATGAAAAATTGAGCATGAAAAAGGTTTTTACCAAGTAGGTGCCGCGATTGCACCAATGCACCATGCCACAAGTCCATGAAAACAATGGCAAAATTGAACGAATTGGGCTTTGATTTGCTTCCTTACCCCCCGTATTCGCCAGATTTAGCCCCCAGCGACTACTGGCTCTTTGCTGATCTAAAAAAAATGCTCCAGGGAAAAAAATTTGGCTCGAATGAGGAGGTCATTGCCGAAACTGAAGCCTATTTTGAAGCAAAGGATAAATCCTTCTATAAACATGGTATATAAATGTTGGAAAGGCGTTAGAAAGATTGTATCACTCTGAAAGGAGATTATATTAATAAATAAAAATGATTTTTGGAAGAAAATGTTGTTTTTGTTGTTAGTCTCGGGACTTATTGAACGATGTGTTAAGTGTGTTGTCTGCTAACGTATTGAGCCACGATTGGCTCAGCAATTGATGGGAGATCTTTCTGCCAAACAAGTGAAATCCGGACGACCCTTCTCCATATCCGGTCTCGATTATGCTGGTCCAATTCAGGTACATACAACAAAGGGTCGTGGGCATGGATCTTATAAGGGTTATATTGTTGTTTTCGTCTGCTTTTTTATACGCGCTATTCATCTCGAGCTTGTAAGCGATCTGACGACCAGTTCTTTTATTAGCACGTATCGTCGTTTCGTAGACAGGCGAGGCATCTGCCGGAAACTGTTCAGTGACAATGCCACTAATTTTCATGGAGCAAATAAGGAGCTTCAGGCCATATTCCATCGAGCCTCTAAATTCTATCACGAAGTTGCCTCGAATCTTGCTAACGATAGGACAGACTGGAAGTTCATCCCCCCAAGCTTCCCACACTATGGGTGGATTATGGAAAGCTGAAGTAAAGTCTGTAAAACATCACTTGAAAAGAGTTGTTGGAGAGCATACTCTCACTTTTAAAGAGCTCTCTACTGTTCTCGTTCAGATTGAGACTTGCTTAAACTTGCGACCACTAGGGCCGTTCAGCTCTAATATCGATGATCTTTATGCGTTAACGCCTTCTCATTTCCTTCATAATAGTACTTCCACATTGCTCCCCCAAGCAGATCTTTCATCAGTGCCACAGAACCGATTGGATCGCTTTCAATTGCTACAGCATATTTGCCAATTTTGGAAACGTTGGTCTTCAGAATATCTTCTTTATTTACAGGAACGAGAAAAATGGAGAGATCTTACAAAGAATTTTTGCGTAGGTGAGCTTGTATTGGTTAGAGATGATCGCTATCCACCGGCAAAGTGCCCGTTAGGACGAATCATTGAAACACATCCAAGTCCAGACAGTCTCGGGCGAGTTGCAACGATAAAGACAGCCACGTCTGTGCTTCGGCGGCATATTGCACATCTTTGCCCATTACATCTTGAGGACAGTAATCAGAAAACTCAACTCGAAAGTGTAGGTCTCCGGTTCGTCCGTCGGACGAAGGCGGGCGGAATGTTCGGGTCATCTTTACATTGGTGTCGCCGTTGTCCCGCGCCTCACGTACCCTCTTTTTCTTTCGCGTGGCGCGAGTGGTGCGCGGGAAGAAGATTGACTTGAGCGTATCATGCGGCGGTCCCGCACCTCGCGCGCCCTCTCTCTCTTCTTGCGTGGCGCACGCGGCGCGCGAGAAGAAGACTTTACTTGATCGTAGCTCGCTGCGGTGATTAGTTTTCTGCGTGTCCGTACAAGTTTTTGATTAAGTTTTTGGCTTTGTTAACGTTAAAGTCCAGCCCAAAGCGGCAGAAGAAGCCGCGATCCGGGCCGAGCAGCCCGAAGTCCCAGTCCCCCAGAAGATGGGAGAAGAAAGAGAAGAGGGACAAGAAGACGGAACAGCCGAAGCAGAAAAAGGAGTTCAGCTGCCATGGTTGTGGCAGGCCTAATATGATCAAGAGGTTCTGCCCAGACTGCTCGGAAAACGACCAGGGAAGAGCGTAGACAAGATCCCTACGCCCTCCCCATCCGAGTCTGGGATCCAAGTTCCCGAAGGAACTACCAGCGAGCTCGTGAGCACCGAGCTCGCGTCGGAGACGGCTCCGGATCACCCAGAGAAGGGTGCTCCAAGAGGTGCCAGATGGTGGTTGCCTGTGTGCGTAGGGGGGTACACCCTACGCGCACTATATGACTCGGGCGCGTAACACACAGTGATGAGCGACGTTGGCTTACAAATAGCCACGGCATGTGGACGCGCGATCACGCCGAGCCAGGGCAAGGGAGCAATGGTAGCTAACGGCTATTACGCTCCTATAGTTGGGTTCGTCCAACTGCCCTTTGAGGTAGCTGTCGTGACGAAGGACATCGAGGTGGCAATCCTGCCTGGTCTACCAGCAGATTGTTACCTCAGTGTCAATTTCATAAGAAGATTTAGGGCCATATCCGACCCAGCGAGGAACTAGCTCTTTATACAAGAAGCCAGGAAGAAGCTGGCTTTGGAGTAAGCCTCTCTGAAAACAACGGACAATCATGCCGTGTCAGCCATAGGCCTGGCTGACGTTTAGTCTTTGGAGCGAGAGCAGCTCCAGGGGCTCCTGGATAGGATGCTGGCGGAGGAGCCAGACACTCTAGGGTGTATGGGTTGGATCGAGCACGCCATCGACGTTGGCGATGCTCGTTCCATCAAGCAGAGGGCTTACTTGTACTTCCCGAAAACCCAGGAAGTGATGCACGCCCAAACAAGGGAGATGTTAGAGGTGGCATCATCGAGCCTTCGCATAGCGGCAGGTCGAGCCTAGTCGTTATGATAAAGAAGGCTAACGGCAGTTACCGATTCTGCATTGACTTTAGAAAGGTCAATGCAGTATCGAAGCCGGATGCCTATCCATTACCGAGGATGGATAGCATCCTGCGCAAGCTGTAGAGAGCAAGATATATCTCGACTCTCGACCTCAGCAGCGCCTATCACCAGGTACGGCTAAAGGAGGAGCCGAGGCCAATCACGGCATTCACCGTGCCGGGACTCGGACTCTTCCAGTTCACCAGGATGCCGTATGATCTAAGCTGCGCTGGAGCAGCCTTACAGCGACTCATTGACATGGTGATAGGCCCGGAGCTTGAGCCGTTCGCGTTCTCGTACCTTGACGATGTAATCATCGTCACGGAGACGTTCGAGGAACACTTGCGACGGCTCAAGCACGTGTTGCGACGCATTCGAGCGGCCGGTCTCACGATCAACCGCGAAAAGAGCGCGTTCTACCAAGACAAGGCAAAATACCTCGGAGTGCTGGTGAACCGGGAAGGATTTTGCCCGGATCCAGCAAAAGTTACTCCTATGATCGACTTCCCAGCACCCAAGAATCTGCGACAGCTGCGCAGATTCTTAGGCATGGCGTCGTGGCATCGCAAGTTCCTGAAGGACTTAGCCACGATAGCCGAACCGTTCACGCGCTTGGCAAAGAAGGGCCGGCGCTACGAATAGGGAGAGGAGCAGCAGGCTGTCTTCGAGCAGGTGAAGACCCTGCTAGCTTCTGCTCCAATCCCACAAAGCCCCAGGTTTGACGAGGAGTTCGTCATTCAAACGGGCGCGAGTGACACAGGAGTCAGAGCCGTGTTACTCCAGGTCCTCGATGGAGAGGAGCGACCGCTAGAGTATGCGAGTCGCACCTTGAGCCCAGCAGAGAGGAACTACAGCGTCACTGAGAGGGAGTGTCTCGCTGTAGTCTGGGCCATCGAGAAGTTCAGGCCGTATGTGGAGGGCTATGAGTTCAGGGTAATAACTGACCATAGCAGTGTACGCGGGCTCAGTAGCCTCCACATCCCGACCGGGAGGCTGGCGCGGTCGGCCTTAGAGCTACAAGGCCACTGCTTAACCATCGAACATCGGAAGGGGGCACTTAATCATGTGCCCGATGCCCTTTCCAGGATGTTTGAGAAAGAGGGTGACGTGCCAGCCATAGCGGCCTTAACCTGGGCAGAAGGTACCACGGACGAGTGGTACCTTCAATTAGTAAAAGAGGTGCAGGAGGAGCCCTCAAGGCATCCTTGCTTGAAGCTGGTTGGAGGTCAGATATACAAATACGACCACAACCCGGCCATCAAGGATGCCCTAGGAGACGACGACGACGCCTGGAAGGTCGTCGTCCCCGCCGAACGGAGGAAGCAAGCCCTCCAGGAGTGCCACGACGACCCTACGGCAGGACATCTGGGTCGCGAAAAGACGCACTCCAGGGTCACGCGGCAGTACTACTAGCCGAAGCTGGCAGACTGTGTGGCAGATTACGTCCGCAGATGCCAGGTCTGTCAGCAGTGCAAGGTGAAACAGAAGGCTCTAGCTGGCTTAATGGGCAGAAGGCTCATTAAGCGGCCATGGCAGGTAGTAGCTGCCGTCGTGATGGGGCCATTCGTCCGAAGCCGCAAGGGCTTCGAATACATCCTGGTCTTCCAGAATCTATTCACGAGGTGGGTCGAATGTGTCCCGTTGCGGAAGGTGAGGGCTGAGGCCGTCCTCAAGGCCTTTATTGAGCGTGTCATGCTCCGATTCGGTTCGCCGGAAGTGCTCCTGACCGAC
The DNA here is from genome assembly GCA_949987625.1 of Chalcis sispes. Taxonomy (NCBI): domain Eukaryota; kingdom Metazoa; phylum Arthropoda; class Insecta; order Hymenoptera; family Chalcididae; genus Chalcis; species Chalcis sispes. The sequence continues at coordinate 38,332,218 of OX465095.1, read as the reverse complement.
AATGGGACGAAGTTTAAGAACCGGATCGTTGATGGGTACCTGGAGAAGCACGGTATCCATCATTCTACGACACCAGCCTACCATCCGCAGGCGAATCCTGTCGAGCAAGCCAACAGGATGATCAAGACGATGATCGTGGCCTGCTTGGAGGAATCGCATGATCGTTGGGACGAACACCTGTATAAAGTGGTGTTCGCCTTCAACACGGCTGAGTAGAGCGCCGTTGGAGCGTGACCGGCGCTACTCAACTACGGCCGACAGCCCGCCCCTCCAAGGAGCGAAGCCCGCACGTCACGCGAGGCTTCCGCTCAGGTATTGCAGGAAAAAGCAATACGGGGCTGGGCAAAGCGCGTGCGGAAGCTACCGGAGCTTCACGCGCGCGCCTCCGAAATCGCCGCAAAAGAGCAGGAGAGGCAGGCGCGCTATTACGATGCGCGCCGCCGAGAGCTCTCCTTTCAAGAAGGTGACTGGGTGTAAAAGAAGAACAAGATGCTTTCTTCCACAGCCTAGGGGATAGCGGGGATGCTAGCCCCTAAGTTTGCAGGACCTTACAGGGTCAGTAAGGTCCTGGGCAGCAATACGTACGAGCTAAGGGACGGAGATGAGTGTACTATCCGTCCCGTACACGTCAGCCAGCTCAAGAAGTACGTAGCTGCCCAACCGTCGCCACCAGAAGAGGACGAGAGTATGACGAGCCGTACTCTCGACGCGGCGGGGCCCCTCCTGACGAGCCAACCAGGAGCAGGCCCGGTCCCCGGCGGGGGCCCTTGCAAGGCGAGTGCGTGGCCGCTGCGCCGGCCAGAAAGCGCGGGCGACCCCGGAAGACGGTCTGCGTGGTGAGGCGTCCCACAACGAATGTAAGGAAGCCACCGTCGGCTGGGGAGCGACCAGAGGTAGGTGCGCGCGCTAAGCGAGGTCCGGGAAGGCCACCGGGTAGTAGGAAGGCGAAGGGCGTGGGAGAACACGCTTCGACTTTGCCTCGCAAGATGCGCGCGAACTCGTAACCCTCACCCCAATTGCGACCCTTGGATAGTAGATAATAGTAGCTGCTAAGCAGAGCCTAACAGCGACTGGGGGAGGGGTGTGACAGGTGGCTCATCGAGGTTAGGCCACCTGCCATACAGTGCGAGAAAAATACTATAGGCGGCGCCATCGATCAAGCGATCGATGGCTTGACGCGGAAAAAGGCGCGAAAATCCGCGGCGTATCGAAACGCGGCGCTATCGATCAAGAATCTATAGCGCTACGCGGGAAAACTGATAGGCAAGAGGGGAAAGAGGAGCCCTCCCCTCAAGCCTTTCTTCTCGTTTTGCCTTTTCCACGTGCCGCACGTGTTTTGAGAGACAGCGAGATACACTTTGATTTTCCGAAGATTTTCCGCTGAGTCTTCGCCGCAGATATCGGGAGGACGATTCCTGCGAGTAGTTAGAGCAAAATAAAGTGGCTACTTTAGAGATATATTTAGATCGCGAGTAATTATATTTGGTCTTCCTGACGCGTGTGCGATCGCGTCAGGCATCGATATAGATATATATTGAGTTACGCGCGAGACCACGTAACTCAAACTTGATTAGGCCGTGCGAGTGCGAGTGAGAGGATCAATCTCTCTCTCTCTCTCGCACTATCATAGAATAGGCGTACGAGTAAGAGAAAGCCGCTCTTACTCGTATAACCTGCGAGCACGCAGTTGAGCGAGAGGAACGAGCTTTCACGCTCAACCATAAACTGCAGCGTCGAGTGAGAGGGAGAGACGCTCTCACTCGGGCAGTCACGGACAATGGCAGTTAAGCGAGGGAACTGCTCTCTCTATATCTGCCGTCTATAGACTACACGTGTGTGTGTAGCTGCGTAAAGCGAAGAGGGTGCGCATGCACAGTGCGTACCTCGAGAATTAGTATTGTGCGTAAGGCAGTACTAATTGCTCTTCGTGTAAACGGACCTCTCTGCAATAATTTATCACCTTTGTACTATTTTTGTTATTTTTACTCATTAAATAAGCAGTTAGCACTGAGTCGGTGCGTTCTTATTTTTTATTCCCTACAGCGTCCCTATCCCGAATACCGCCGCCTCCGCGGGTGTGCTAACCGGTTGTTGGCACACATCCTGAGCAGCCAAGCCCGGTGGGAGCAACACCGGTAGCGGGGCCTTAGGCAAGGCCCCTTACACACAAAAGAAGAAAAGCAGGACCAGAGGAAGGTCCTGCGTTGCTAACGGGGCGTAAATAAATTTACCCTGTTACAATATATATAAGGTGTTACAAACTTTACAAAATTTATTTTCACAGCGTATATATATGGTGTTACAAAAATTACAAAATTTACAAAAATTACAAAAATCTTATTGTTGATAATAAACCAAATTAGTTTCTGTGTAAAATAAAGACACGACAATTAAAGTTTATTATTACCACTTCTTTAATTCACTTACGTAACACTCTTAACGAAATCTATCTATCAGTAAACTTTATTATAACTCTTTTATATTATCTCTTCTGAGTCCTGTTATTCTATCTATTGTTCCATCTAGTGGGGTTAATTGAAAATGCGCGCGTATTGTGTGGAGCGCGGCAAATTTAAATGGAGAAAGTCTACTTTCTTTACATCTTTCCCTCCCACCATGAAAATTATTTTAAGAATTTTTACCGTCTGTTATATCTTCTATTGGTATCAATTTTGTTTTATGGAATAATCCTTTTTCTTCTTTTTTCTTCTAGTCTCAATTTTGTATATTAAATCAGATATTTTTTTTATTATTTCGAATGGGTCAATTCTAAGTTCGTCTAGTTTCTTCCTGTTTAATTTGTTGCCATTTTCCATGTATACTAGGTCTCCTGTGTTAAATTTGTGTTCTTTCTTGTTTTTGTCAAAGAGTTTTTTATTATATTCGTGTGATTCTATGGTGTTTTGTAATGCTAGTTTTCTATCTTTTTTCCAGTCTTCTGCATTTTTATTTTCTTTTAGTTCTTCGGGTAACAGACTTGTGTCTGTACCGTCCAGTAGATATTTTTGGGTAAGGCCTGTAACTGAATGTTCTGTTATGTTATATTTATCTACACAATCTCTTGCCATCGTTGTCCAAGGTTTTTTCGTTTTAGTTTCGTTAATTTTGCATCTTATTTTATTAACTATTGTCTTGTTAAGTCTTTCATTAAGGCCGTTTGAGAAAGCTGCATTTAAAGCTGTGAATATAAGTTTTACTTCCTAATCTTCTAGAAATTTTTTTAAATTCTTATGAGTTAATGCCTGGATATTGATCACTGATTATCATATCTCTCTTCCACTATATTTTGGACTAGTTTTATGAAATTCCTTGCTGTTTGTGTTTTGGATGTTAGAATAAATGCGTATCTTGTAAAATGATCAACTAATGAATGGAGATATCTTTTCGTTGACCTTTGACCACCAAATCCACCAATCGTATCAATCGACATTATTTTAAACAGTCTGGTTGCTAGTCCTAGGTGTGACATTAATCCGTATTTTATATGACCTCTTAATTTATTTCTAATGCATATGTTGCAATTTTTGCATATTCATCTTATATTTTCTCTTAAATTTTTCGCTGTATAATGTGGTTATATTCTGTTTAAAGTTTGTCTAATTCCGATATGGCATCATTCTATATGTGTTTCTTTTATTAGTTTAATGCTTAGTTTTTCTGATAGGATTATTTTCTTTTTATTTTTATTTTGTTTGTAAGAAATTCCATTATTATCTATTATCTTTCTTTTTAGTTTTTTCAACATATTGTTTTCTTTTTGATCTATTTTTATCAAATTTACTATCTTTAGCATATCTTGTGTCTTAGTTGGTTCTGAAACTAGATTTCGACTAAGACAGTCTGCTTCAAGATTATCTTTTCCTGGTAAATACTTTATTTTAAAATCATATTGTGACAGGTTATTTGTCAATTCACCCAGTTCTTCGTCCGTTCTTACTTTAATGTTAAGGTGTTCCAAAGGTTTGTCGTCTGAATAAACATCAAAATATCTTCCCATCGACCAGTATTCCCAGTAGTTTATTGCTTCTTTCATTGCTAGCCATTCTAAATATATAACTTTTTTTCTTCTTTGTGTTTCGTTCAGTTTTTTTGAAAAATAAGCGACTGGTTTTTCTTTTCCATTCTGTTGCACCTGTTTCAATATTGCACCTATGCCTTCTAGTAAAGCATCTGTATATACACAGTATGTCGGAAAAGTTCCCGAACTTATTTTGTAGCGCTTGTACGAGTGGCGCTACCTCTCGGACGACACCAGTACTATGTTGCTACATCCCTCTGGAGTGTCCGAGAATTTTTTCACCAGTATCCGTTCTTTAGTTGCCGAGATAGACGTGCTTGAGTGAACGTGTGTTTAGTACCCCGGTGCAAGCTCTACGATGGATAAGAAATTTGAACATCGTGGCGCAATTAAATTCTGCTATAAACTTAAAAAAACTTTCGCGGAAACGAAAAAAATGATCGATTCGGCTTACGGTGAAGGTGTAGTGTCGCGTACAACTGTTTACACGTGGTTCAGTCGGTTCAAGAAGGGTAGAGAGTCGTTAGAAGATGACGAGAAAAGCGGCCGGCCCTCAACAGCTGTTACCGACGAAAACAAGGCTCGCGTGCGCGCGCTACTGAAGCAGGATTGCCACATGTCTCTCAGAATGTTGGCAGACGAACTGAACATGAGCAAGGATAGCGTCGCGTTGATTTTGGAAGAAAAAATGAACCGCAGGAAGGTATGCTTTCGATTTGTTCCGCACTTTCTTACACCAGAGCAGAAAGAACTCGCATCCAATGTTGTCAAGATTTTATCGAGACTTGCGACACCACTCCGGGCTTTCTAACCTCAATTGTGACTGGAGACGAGACTTGGTACTTTCAATACGATCCATTCACGGAGCGCTAGTCATCCGCTTGGCTCAGCCCGGGCCGTGCGAGGCCTCAAAAAGTGCGCCAACAAAAATCACGGGTAAAGACGATGCTCATCGCTTACTTCGACTCCAAAGGCCTGTTACACAAAGAATTTGTACCCCCCAAACACCACCGTGAATGCTGCGTATTACGTAGAGGTGTTAAAACGTCTGAAGCGCCGGATTAATCGCATCAGGCCCGAGTACAAGGAACCGGGATCGTGGAGTTTGCTGGATGACAATGCGCCTGCTCATTCTTCGAACATTGTGAAGCGTTATCTCGCCGAGAATCAGATCCCACGCATCAATCACGCCTTATACTGACCAGATCTGGCTCCAGCCGACTTTTTCCTACTTCCCAAGCTAAAAATGGCCTTGAAAGGACGATTTTTTGAAGATGTACCGAGCGTTAAAGCGGCTTGCACCGAGAGTCTCACAGCGATAACTTCAGAGGAGTACCAGAGAGCCTTCGAATCACTCATGGAGCTCTTAAATGAGTGTATATCTAGGAAAGGGGACTATGTTGAAAGCTAACTGGAATAAATTTCTTTAAATGTAATTTTCGATTTTTCATTTCAGAAGTTCGGGAACTTTTCCGACATACTGTGTATTTTGATAGGCAAATCTTTATCGAATATCTCTAGCACTGGTTGCGAGCATGATAATTTTTTCATCTTTGTAAACGATTTTTCGCATTCTTTAGACCAATCAAATTCCACATTTTTTCTTAATAGTCTATGTAATGGATCTAGTATTATTGAACTTTTTTGTATATATTCATGGTAAATAATTAATTTTTCCTAAGAATTATCTAATATTTTTTTGAGTTTTTGGGGTAGGAAAGTTTTGAATTGCAATCAAGTTATCTTTAATAGGTCTTACTGTGTTACTCTCAATGATTTGTCCTAGATACTTTGCTGCTTTCAATGCAAATGTGCATTTCTTTATTTTCAATCTGAATCCTTCTTTTAGAATCGCGTTTAAAACTTATTCTATGTGTATTATATGGTCTTCAAAAGTTTCTGAGAATATTAATATGTCATCTATATAGTTGTCTGTAAAATCTTTGAGGTTATGTTTACGTAGTATATTAGATAAGATTCTCTGAAATATTGCTGGCGATGTTTTTAGATTGAATGGTAAGCAAGTCCATTGATAGTGTCCTTCCTGTGTTATGAAGCCGATTTTTTTTTTATCTTCTATCCTTAGTGGAATTGACCAAAATGCAGAATTTATATCTAACGTTGTAAAATATTTACAGTTTCTGGCTTTTACTATTAAATCATCAATGAGTGGAAAAGGTTGAGCCTGTGGTGCAACTATCTTGTTCAGATCTCTAAAGTCGATGCATAATCGAGATTTTTTTCCTTCATCTTTTTTAAAAGCCAGAGTCACTGGTGCCGCAAAAAGACTATAAGATTCTTCGATTAAATTTTTTTCTAATAATTTTGCTACTTGCTGTTCTATCTCTTTTTTATCTTCAATCGTACATCTATATAGTAATTTACTAGAATATTTGTCCACTCATAGATCTATCCTTACTTCATAATCTTTCACTGTTCCTACGTCATATTTGTCTTTTGCAAAAATCATTTTGTACTTATCTATTAATTTCTCTATTTTATCTTTTTCTTTTTCATGTAGGTGGTTCAATTTTACTTTAAATTCTTTTTCTTGGACATGTTCATTAAAGTTCACTTCTATTGAGTTTGTTTTCTCTGTCTCTGTTTTGATTTTGTTTTCTATTAATTTTTGAGAAATACTTAAGTTTTCATCTTAAGTTAGTTTAAATAGTTTTATCATATCTAGTCCGATTAGGAAATCTTCAAAATCATCATTTTTTATTATAAATACATCTACTTCCTTTTCTACCTCAAATATTATAATTTTTATTGTTACTAATCCATTTGTTTGTGTCACACCATTGACTGTTTTTAATGATATTCTATTAATATCTTCTTTATTCTCTTTTATTTTAATGAATCTTGAATTTATTATTAATATCTGTGATCCTGGGTCGTAAATTCCATCTATATTTACGTTATCTTCTAGTAACATTTTTACCTTTATCAATGGTGTGATTATTCGTTTTTTGGTTCATCCTGTAAATCTACTTGTATGACAGTATTATTACCTATTGTTTTTGGTTGTTCTTTGGTTACATTAGGTTTTGTTTAGAACCAACATTTATCTTCTGGATGGTATCTTGCACCTTTATTTAAGCTTTTACATGTTTTGCATGGTTTCTTTTCTTCATTCTTGTATTTCCAGTCTTGTTTAGTTTCATTTGTTTTATAATTACTTCTTCTTCCTATTTTTCCTTCATGTTTTTTTAATTTATTAAATAAATCTATTATATTTTCTAAATTATCTCTATCTATTTTCTCTCTAATGTTTTCTGGTGGACCGAATCCAATTCTATCTACAATTGTATCTATGTCCATATTTCTGTTGATTTCTAGTATTCATTTTTCTTTTTTTATTGCATAATCTAATAATGAGCCTCCTTTGTATTGGTGATAATAAGCGTATGCTCTATTATTCCATCTTTCATTTCCAAATATCTCTATGAATTTTTCTTTCCATGTGTTCCATTGAATTTTTCCTTCTTTTAGCTTTATTTAATTTTACCAGTTTCGGCTTGTCTCATCCAGAAAAAATCTTAATATTTTAATCTTGTATTCTTCTTTATCTATCTGTAATCTTGTACATTCTTTTTCATATGTATTTATCCATTGATGGGCGTTTAATGTTTCACTATTAAAATTTTCCACAATCAATTTATCTGCAATATGTTTCGAATTTTTTTCTTCTTTTTTCTGTGAGGCTTCTACTAATTTTTCTAATATTTTTGTTAAACTTGGATTTTCTATACCACTGCTTTTCTCATTATTTATTTCTTGTGCAATTCTATCTTTAAATTCTAAGTTTCCTGCTCCATCTATGTATGTTGTTTCAAGGTCATCGGTTAGTATAAACCATGCACTTATTTTATCATGTCTTCTCTTCAAACTTGCTTTCACTTTATTAAATGTGTTTACTTTTTATAACTCCTTATATGCACCAACATACATAGCATCCTCTGGTAACACATACATTTTTCCATCCTCCGTCATGATTGAGGTTATGCATATCACATTCGACTTATCGTCTTTTGGAGACGCTACGACTTTAAAAGTAAACTGTAGTCTCTTCATGTTTTACTAAAATTGCCGTTTTATAAGGTGTTACAAGATTTACAAAATTTATTTTTACAGTGCATATATATGGTGTTACAAAAAATACAAAATTTACAAAATTTCCGAAATTTACAGAATTTATAAAATTCACAAAATTTACAAAATTTACAAATTTACATAATTTTAAAAATTTACAAAATTTAAAAAATTTACAAAATTTAAAAAATTTACAAAATTTAAAAAATTTACAAAATTTACAAAATTTACAAAATTTACAAAATTTACAAAATTTACATAATTTACAAAATTTACAAAATTTACAAAATTTACAAAATTTACAAAATTTACAAAATTTACAAAATTTACAAAATTTACAAAATTTACAAAATTTACAAAATTTACAAAATTTACAAAATTTACAAAATTTACAAAATTTACAAAATTTACAAAATTTACAAAATTTACAAAATTTACAAAATTTACAAAATTTACAAAATTTACAAAATTTACAAAATTTACAAAATTTACAAAATTTAAAAAATTTACAAAATTTACAAAATTTAAAAAATTTACAAAATTTACAAAATTTACAAAATTTACAAAATTTACAAAATTTACAAAATTTACAAAATTTACAAAATTTACAAAATTTACAAAATTTACAAAATTTACAAAATTTACAAAATTTACAAAAATTACAAAAATCTCATTGTTAATAATAAACCAAATTAGTTTCTCTGTAAAATAAAGAAACGACAATTAGAGCTTATTATTATCACTTCTTTGATTTACTTACGTAACACTCTTAACGAAATCTATCAGTAAACTTTATTATAACTCTTTTATATTATCTCTCCTCAGTCCTGTTATTCTTCCAACGTAACACATCGTTCAATAAGTCCCAAGACTAACCCAGAGATGGTGCTAGTAGTACCAAACTGGCCACGTTTCCAAAGAGTGCGAACGTTTACATGAAACGTGTAAAAATTTCACGTCGATCGGATCACAGACAGCAGAGTTATCGAGGTTAGAGTAAAGTCACTTTGTAATTTGTTTAAAAAATGGAAAAAAGCAAGTTTCACGTGTTAATAAAACATTGTTTTTTAATGGGTAAAAACACCGTAAAAGCCCAGCGATGGCTTAAAAAACATTACCCGGACTCCTCTCCATCCAAACCAACGATTTGTCGTTGGTATGCTGAGTTTAAACGTGGTCGTACGGACACAAACGATGAGGAATGTTCGAGTAGGCCATTGGAAGCCGTTACACAGGAAAATGTAAGTGAAGTATTAAAAATTGTAATGAAAAATCGGAAAGTAAAGGTCCGTGAGATTGCAGAAATGACACAGATATTATCTGGAAGCGTATTGTCAATCCTTCATGAAAAATTGTGCATGAAAAAGGTTTTTTCCAAGTGGGTGCCGCGATTGCTATCAGTGGAACAATAACAGCAACGAGTCGACGATTTAGAGAGCTGTTTATCGCTATTTACTCGCAATAAAAAGGATTTCCTGCGTCGATACGTGACCATGGATAAAAAATGGATACATCATTTCACTCCAGAGTCAAATCGGCAATCATCTTAGTAGCGCATGGCTGGCGAAAGCCGCCCAAAGCGTCCAAAAACGCAGCAGTCTGCTGGCAAAGTCATGGCGTCTGTTTTTTGGGATACACATGGCGTGATTTTCATTGACTACCTGGAAAAAGGTAAATCGATCAACAGTGATTACTATATTGACTTGTTGGTACGTTTAAAGGAGGAGATCGCAGCAAAACGACCGCACATGAAGAAGAAAAAAATCCTTTTTCACCAAGACAATGCACCATGCCACAAGTTCATGAAAACAATGGCAAAATTGAACAAATTGGGCTTTGATTTGCTTTCCCACCCCCCGTATTCGCCAGACTTAGCCCCTAGCGACTACTGGCTCTTTGCTGATCTCAAAAAAATGCTCGAGGGAAAAAAAGTTGGCTCGAATGAGAAGGTCATTGCCGAAACTGAAGCCTGTTTTGAAGCAAAAGATAAATCCTTCTATAAACATGGTATAGAAATGTTGAAAAGGCGTTGGAAAGATTGTATCACTCTAAAAAGAGATTATATTGATAAATAAAAATAATTTAAAAAAAAAAAATATTGTTTCCGTTGTTAGTCTCGGGACTTATTGAACGATGTGTTATTTTTCTAATCCCGTCACTCTCTCAAAATTTGCTAATCATTCTAACTATTGTTCCATCTAGTGGGGTTAATTAAAAAAGCGCGCGTATTGTGTGGAGCGCGGCAAATTTAAATGGAGAAAGTCTACTTACTTTACATATTGTTATCAATTTAATAATATTTGTTCAAAAATTATTTTAACTTTATTTTATAATTAAAAACAATACAGAACTTAGAGACTAAATGCACACTGTAATAGCAGGAGATTTAGTGGCAGGTACCCATTATCTAAAAATCAGCAACATCCAGGTAAGACTTAATATATTATTAATACCGTATTTACATATATCCGTATTTTAAGTTCACGTTTTAATAAAACAGAGGCATATTTTTTAATTACAAAGATGTAATGTGTAATGCTTTTTTTTAATTTTAAATTTTGGATACTTTCGATAACAAGATGTATTAGAATTAGAACCACATTGATAACAGTTAGTCTCCCCTATACAGTTAGTCGTTATCCCTGGGACGTAACCCTCGATTTTGTCTTGTCTTTTATTGTTGAAAACGCAAACAATAAATCTTCTGTCTTTTACCCTTAAAACTGTTAGGTACATAAATACATTCATCCTATGCAGTGTATGCTGTATGATATATACACAGTGTGTCGGAAAAGTTCCCGACCTTTTGGGATAAAAAATCGAAAATTACATCTAAAGAAATTTATTCCAGTTAACTTTCAACATAGTTCTTTTCCCTAGATGTACACTTATTTGAGCGCTCCATAAGTGATTCTAAGGCTCTTTGGTACTCCTCTGAAGTTATCGCTGTGAGACGCTCGGTGCAAGCCGCTTGAATGCTCGGTACATCTTCAAAAAATCGTACTTTTAAGGCCATTTTTAGTTTGGGAGATAAGAAAAAGTCGGCTGCAGCCAGATCTGGCGAGTATGGGGCGTGATTGATGCGTAGGATCTGATTTTCGGCGAGATAACGCTTCACAATGTTCGAAGAATGAGCAGGCGCATTGATATCCAGCAAACTCCACGATCCCGGTTGCTTGTACTCGGGTCTGATGCGATTAATCCGGCGCTTCAGACGTTTTAACACCACTACGTAATACGCAGCATTCGCGGTGGTGTTTGGGGGCACAAATTCTTTGTATATCAGGCCTTTGGAGTCGAAGTAAGCGATGAGTATTGTCTTTACCCGTGATTTTTGTTGGCGCACTTTTTGAGGCCTCGCACGGCCCGGACTGAGCCAATCGGATGACTGGCGTTTCGTGGAAGGATCGTACAGTCTGTCAAGTAAGAGCGTGGTCGAGTTAATTTATGAAAAAATTTATTTGATGAAACTTTCATATTTATTTATACATTGTACACATTACAAACAATGATGCAATTTGGTTAATAATGTGTCCAGTCACTACCGGCGTCGATAATTGCTTGGCATCTTCGAGGCATGCTTTCTACTAATTTGACGGCGTATTCTAGTGGCAAGGATCTCCAGATCCGACGAATTTCGTATGACGCTTCAGACGTTCTAACACCTCTACGTAATACGCAGCATTCACGGTGGTGTTTGGGGGCACAAATTCTTTGTGAATCAGCCTCGTTTTTGTCGGTAACAGCTGTTGGCGGTCGGCCGCTTCTCTCGTCATTTTCTAACGACTCTCTACCCTTCTTGAACCAACTAAACCACGTGTAAACAGTTGTACGCGACACTAAACCTTCACCGTAAGCCGAATCAATCATTTTTTTTCTTTCCGCAAAAGTTTTTTTAAATTTATAGCAGAATTTAATTGCGCCACGACGTTCAAATTTCTCATCCATCGTAGAGCTTGCACCGGGGTACTAAACACAAGTTCTCTCAAGCACGTTTATCTCGCCAACTAATGAACGGATACTGGTAAAAAAATTCTCAGACACTCCAGAGGGATGTAGCAACATAGTACCGGTGTCATCCAAGAGATGGCGCCACTCCAGATAAATAAAAAATATAGAACTTACAGCAGGAAAGAGCAGCAAGCACCAAGTCAGAGCAAAAAAGTATAGTTTGCAATAAAGCGCATGCAAAAATCTGCAAAAGAAAGTCGCCCAAAAGCAAAGAGCGGCAGAAACGAGAGTGGGACGAAGAGCGTAATTTTAACTCACCAGAGAGAGAGAGAGAGAGAGAGAGCGAGAGAGAGAAAGAGAGAGAGAGACAAGATAAAGAGAAGTTGGTATTACTTCCAACGCATTGATCGAATCATTCTTTTTTCGATTGACTTCGATCCACACAATGCGTCTTCTGATCGTTCCTCCTAACTTTACCTTCTTGACGATGTTCGTTCTTTGAAGAATTTAAGCTATTCTGATAATAATGGTTTGGCAATATGGTTGGCAAAGTTGTTGGCACGGTGGCTAAGCGATGACTGACTTCTCAGAATGCCCGATTCCGTTATTAAAATTTGATTTATCAAAAAGAAGGAAGTCGATATATCGTTATTTCCTTCTTGTCATACTGGAATTACCAGTATCTTCGATCTTCGTATCTCCCCTATTTGTCTGTCGGCGCTGATATATCTCGTTCGATTTGAGTATTAATTGATTTCTGATCTTCGTAGTTTTCCAAATTTCTCCCCAATAAATGCTGTCCCCTGTCGCAACGGCTTGAGTTTTAAATTGCTCACGTACGTGTATGCGCACACTCAAATGGCGCTATACGAGGTCTGGCTATTAAATAACGAGACTGGTTACAAAAAAGGGTTTTATTATCAAAATTATTTTACATTCGAATGCTCCCCTTTAATATACTCCCCTTTCCTCGCCACACACCGTTCCATACGCTTTTTCCATTGATCGAAGCAGTGCTGCAAATCTTCTTTGGTGAGGGCCTTTAGGAGCTCTGCCGTTTTTTGCTTAACCGCTTCCATCGACTCAAATCGGGTCCCTTTCAAAGCAAATTTTATCTTCGGAAACAAAAAAAAGTTGCACGATGCTAAATCTGGCGAGTAAGGCGCGCGTTCAAGCACTGGAGTGCGCTTACCGGCCAAATACTGCTTCACAGATAGCACGTTATGGGCAGGTGCGTTGTCCTGGTGCAAAATTCACGAGTTGTTCTTCCACAACTCGGGCCGTTTCTTACAAACTCGTTCTTGCAGTGTTGCCACAACTAACAAATAGTAAGTCTGGTTGACAGTCTGACCCTCTGGAACCCATTTAGTCATTATGATACCGTTAATGTCGAAAAAAACGATCAACATTGCCTTGAATTTTGATTTGGACATCCTTGCTTTTTTGATTCTGGGCGATTCAAGCGTCTTCCAATGCATTGATTGCTACTTTGTTTCAACATCGTATTGAAAAATCCACGTTTCGTCGCAAGTAATAATGTTTTTCATCAGTCCAGAATCTTTTTTTATCCTTTTAAGGAAATCTGAGCAGACCTGTTGACGCAAGAGCTTTTGGTCAGAAGTCAGATTTTGTGGCACCAACTTTGCACAGACTTTTGTCATGTGTAATCCCTCGTGTAAAATTTGTCTAACCATTTCTTTATCGGCGTTTACAGCCTCGGCAATCATCCGGATGCTCATTCGACGATCTGCACGCACAATTTAGTTGATTTTGGTCACTGTTTCCGGAGTTGAAACAGTGACAGGGCGACCTAGGTATTGGTCATCTTCAGTGCTCACTCGGCCCTCACTGAAGCGCTTACACCACTCAAAAACACGCACACGAGATAGAGAATTGTCCTTATAGGCCTCTTGCAACAATTTACAGCACTAAGTCGGAGTTTTTTTGAATTTAACGAGAAATTTGAGATTGATACGTTGCTCCTGTTTTTCGTCACACATGGTTTTCGGCACAAGAAAAAAACACGTTCGTTTTAAACCGCTACTGCACAAATACAATAATAGTGACGAGAACGTGTTTTGGTACGTGCATAGACAAGATATGTAGATCTCCAACGCACTACTCGTTTTTTACCCCACCCCTTTATGGCGCCCTCGAGGCACGCAGTCTCGTTATTTAATAGCCAGACCTCATATGTCGTTTACCCGGTGTTCGTAAGTTAAGAAATGACCGAGATAGAGAGAGAGAGAGAGAGAGAGAGAAAGAGAGAGAGAAAAGGAAGAGTCTGCAAGTTACGTTTGACGTGCGAGCGCCGTTGAGTATATAATATATTGTAGGGTACCCACAGCGCCTAACGTCGTTACCTTCCTGCACGCACCGCAGCACATACGTTACTCAGATGAGTTAGCCTTGATTTTTGTGCCAGCGGGCATGAAAGTCAGTTACTAAAGAGTTTTCGAACGATATAGTCGAGATCACGTAATGTTGTTCTGGCAAATTTATGGCGATTGGATCGGTCGCCCGTACATTGCAAACCCACGCCCACTATTACCACATTGGTGACCTTGTGCAACTGTCTTTCACGCCAGGGACAATTTAAGGATTTTGTCGCTGTACTTTAGTAAGCTGTTTAATCAGCGAAGCAGTACGGAGTTCATCGAGTTTGCAGTCGTCAATAATTATCTCACAGCTAAGCAACGTCACATTGACAGCTTTGCAGCATTTTTTAGCGACAGACGTAAACGAAGGAAGACAGTGCAAGCACGCATACCACCGTCGCTCAACCTTAGAGTAGCTTATCAATGCGCGATTTTGCAGTTTCTCAAGGTTCGTCTCGCCGTCTGTTATCGCCACTTAAAAGAAAATTGCGGCAAAGCGGCAAGCACCTAAAGTAGCATCTTCTGCAGCGTTATCAAAACAGCAGGGCAACAAGTCGTCATTTTTTTTTCATGCGTTTAAGTATACGACTGTGATCAAAAAGTAAGGTGAATTTGTTTATAAAATGTAAATTCTTTATTTATTCTTCCAAATCAATTTTATCCCCTTCAAAGTAATCCCCGTCTGATAAAACGCACTTTTGCCAACGCTTTTTCCTGTTCTCGAAATACTCGGAATAGTCTTTTTCCGGCATAGCCTTCAAGACCTTTTTCGATTCGGTTTTTATCTCCTCAATCGTGTCAAAACGGCGTCCCCGCATTGGCCTTTTGAGTTTGCTGAATAGCCAGAAGTCGCACGGAGCCAAATCAGGCGAATACGGTAGTTGCGAAACGATATGAGTCAAGTTTTCGGCAAAAAAGTCACGAGGAACCAATGCAGTATGACATGGTGCATTATCGTGATAAAGGAACCAAGAGTTGTTCGCCCATAATTCCGACCGTTTCAGACAAATAGCTTTACGCAAAGGACGCATAACGCTCAAATAATATTTTTTGTTGACAGTTTGGCCCGGCGGCAGGAATTAATAGTGCACCACACCACGATAATCAAAGAAAACTGTCAACATGACCTTGATTTTCGATCGACTTTGCGGTCTTCTCGGTCTTGCTTCACCTTTTGCACGATAATCGCTGGATTGGTCGGTGGTTTCAGGGTCGTATGCGTAAATTCAAGTCTCGTTTCCAGTAATGATGCATTTCAAGTGGTCCTGATAGTCAGACAGTAAAGTTTCACACACATCTACGCGACACTTTTTTTCCAAAAAATTGAGCGATTTTGGCACCAATCGAGACTTGACGCGTTTGAGACACAAAACATCCTTCAAAATGGTTTGGGCTGAGCCAAATTATTTTCCAACACTATCAGCGAGGTCTCTAATTGTCAATCGACGATTTTCAAGCACCAAATCTTTGATTTTTTGGACGTGGCCCTCGTCGGTAGACGTTGATGGTCCTCCAGAGCGCGGTTCATCTTCAACGCGTTCTCGGCTTGCTTTGAACTCGTTGTACCACTTATAAACGTTTTTTTGTGCCATAGTTTGATCACTAAAGACCTTCCACAACATTTTCAACATATCCGCACAAGAATATTTGTTCCGCAAACAAAATTTGATGCAAGTTCTTTGCTCAACAAAATCACCCATTGTAAAAATCGAAAAATTTACTTTTGGTTGTTTACAAAAACACGTGTAACTCAGAGATAATCAAATCTTTTGACAAACAGATGCTTGGTTAATGTTATAGACAGTCCTACCAACCTAGGAAAAAAAATTCACCTGCCTTTCTAATGCCTGAGAGTTTCAAATGACAATTTCACCTTACTTTTTGGTCACAGTAGTATATTAATTCAAGATGCGTACGTAAAGCATTGATAGCTTTATTTCTATGACTTTCCGGTTCTATTGACCGTTGAGGACAGAAAATATTTCAAGGCCGTTTTAATTTTAGTTTCGTAAATCGGTCGCTCAAATTATACATTGGAAGTACAAATTAGTTCGGTCCATTTTTGAAAGACGGCTCTGGCTATTATAAATATTTAATAGTAACAGCTGAAGTCAATAGTTTCAGAGAGGTTAGACATCTGTCAATAATATTCAGTTTATAACGCTTCGAGTTTCATAAAGAAAATCTTGTTATTAACTGTGTTAAATATGTCCAATTTTGTGTTAACCAAGCAGCAGTTGCGGGAGGTTTTAGTTTTCTGTTTTAATTGGAAGAAAAGTGCAGCTAAAGCGCATCGAATGCTTGTGAAAGATTATGGTGATAATGCTCCAACTGATAAATCTTGTAGGGAATGGTTTCGACGTTTCAAGAATAGAGATTTAAGCGTTGAAGACAAGCCTCGCTCTGAACAGCCGAAAAAATTCAAAGACAAAAAGTTGAAGGCAATACTTGTTGAAGATCCGAGTCAAACACAGGAGGAGCTCGCAGAATCATTAAAAGTATCTTAACCATCAGTTTCTGTACGATTAAAATCCATGGAAATGATTCAAAAGCAAGGCAATTGAGTGCCTTATGAACCGAGAGACATTGGCAGGCGATTTATTTGTTGTGAGCAGCTGATTCAAAGGCAATAAAGAAAGGGTTTTTTACATAGAATTGTTACTGAGGATGAAAAATGGATATTCTAGGATAACCCCAAGAAGAAAAAATACTACGCTATGCCCGGTCAATCGTTGCCATCAACCTCAACATCAACACCAAAGCCGAATATTCATGGTTCGAAGATCATGTTGTGTATCTGGTGAGACCAAAAGGGTGTCGTGTACTATGAGCTGCTACAACTTGGCAATACCATAACGGCCGATCGGTATAGGCTGCAATTGATTCGTTTGAGCCGTGCATTACGAGAAAAACGGCTGGAATACAAGGAGAAATATGACACAGTTATTTTTCTGCATGACAACGCTCGGCCTCATGTCGCAGAAGTAGTGAAAAAATATTTGGAGACGCTTAAGTGAGACATTTTGCCGCACCCACCGTATTCTCCGGACATTGCTCCTTCTGATTACTGGTTGTTCCGAGGGATGCAACACGATTTGGCAGGTCATCGGTTCACTTTTTTCGCAGAAATCGAAAATTGGCTCGTAACTTGGATCACCTCAAAAGACGAGACATTTTTTGGAGATGGAATTCAAAAATTGCCTAAGAGATGGGAAAAAGTAGTAACTAGCGATGGACGATACTTCGATTGATCTTTTAATTCTTTTTATTTTGAAATTAATGCATTTCCGACCGTAAAAAAACGGGCCGAATTAATTTTTACTCCCAATATTATATTTGAAATTTAGTATACGAAACGTATTTATATCAGCGACCTTTCCGTAATCCGAACTGGCATTTGCGACGTTCGGATTACTTAACTCCGTGCGTACGTAACTTTGCTAAGCTTAAAACTTAAATGTACGCAAATAACATTTTGATTTAATACCGTTAAAGTCGTGTTAAGTGTTCAATATACACTCTGACAAGAAAGTATCCGGAAATTCTCATTTAAATTGCCCGCGTTGAGTATTTTTAAGTATTCGAAGTTTCTGTATGTTGGTAGGACTGTCCGTAATTACTATGCCAAACATAAGTGCGGTCTGTCAACTAGTTTGTTTACGACAGCTGTTGAAACCAGTCGACCTCAGTGGTAGTCTGCGAATGTTAGAATGGAAAAAAATATTGAACAAAGAGTTTCTCTAAAATTTTGTGTTTTGAACGAAATTTCGTGTGCTGACTCGTTGCGAATGCTGGAAAAGGCTTATTGAGACTCTGTTTTATCGGAAACCTAAGTGTACGAATGGTACAAAGCCTTTAAAAACGGTCGGGAGATCGTCGAAGATTTGCCTCGTTCAGGACTACCGTCGACCTCTTCAACCAACGATAACGTCAAAAAAATCAAGGAAATTGTGCTCGAAAATCGTCATGCCAGTGTTAGAGAGATAGCTCGTGATCTCAACATCTCTCGTGAAACCGCTCGTTTGATTTTGGTGAACCAATTGGGCATGCAGTGCGTCGCCGCTCGGCTCGTTCCGTTAGAGCTGAATTTTCTTCAAAAACAGTACCGGATGCAGGTAGCTGCAGACATGCTGGATCGTGCGAATTCTGATCCCACGTTCATGAGACGGATCATAACTGGTGACGAGACATGGGTCTATAAATACGACACACAAACGAGCCAACAATCATCGGAATGGGTGGGAAAAAATGAGGCGAAACCAAAAAAACCTCGCAAAAGTCGTTCGAAAATCAAGACGATGCTTATTGTTTTCTTCGATATTCGTGGTGTGGTTTATCATGAATTCGTTCCACAAGGTCAAACGGTCAATAAGAACTTCTATTTAACTGTTTTTAAACGTTTGCGTGAAAATATTCGCTGTAAACGGCCGGATTTGTGGCAAAACAATTCGTGGATTTTGCATGACGATAACGCACCATCTCATCGAGCCACAATTATTAACGATTTTAAGACCGAACGCGAGTGTTAGTTGATAAATACCATCGACCAGCCACCTTATTCGCCTGATCTAGCTTCGGGTGACTTTTTTTTTTTCCAGACTGAAATTACCGCTCCGGGGAACCAGAATTGACTCCATAGACGCCATAAAAAAAAATTCGCAGAAGGAGCTGAAGGCCATCCCTGAAAGCGCCTATAAAAAATGTTTCTATGATTGGAAAAAACGTTAGCACATGTGTATCGCTTCAAATGGAGCATATTTTAAAGGAGATTCAATAAATATTAAAGAAGTTCAATATTTTTGCGTTTTATTTCAAATTTCCGGATACTTTTTCGTCAGAGTGTATGTGTGTTAACAATATTTCAAATACGTGTTAAGCTTCAACAAGTAGTATGTTGTTTAAGCGTTAACTTAAATAATTTAATTATTTCTTTATATATTCATGTTTTCTTTTTCTTTTGGTATGCTCAGATACAGCGGGTTAAGCGACATCACGATTTTTTTACTGATTTAAGACATATGCTCGTGGATATGTTAATACACGCGCCTTACGTTCCTTGACCGGATCCCGAGAAACAAACACCCGCAATAATCTCGCAAGGTGAGGCTCCTAACGGTCCGTTTATTAACATAGGTAATATTAGCCCAAACCAATCGCAAACGCGCATGCAGCATTACACATACGTCCTTAATCGTCTTTATGATTTTGCTAGCATTTTATACAACAAATCAAGTTTCTCTGTATTAAACCTTCATAAAGCGTACCGTCAAATCCCTATAACCCCGGGAGTTATCACGAAAACAGTAGTCATTATGCCCTTTGGTTTATTCAAATACAGGGCGGTGACGTTCGAATTACGAAATCCGGTTTAATTATTTCAACGCTATGTCAATTCCGCATTAGGTAATTTCATTTTCGTCTACATAGACGCTATTCTTACAGCTTCAGCTTTATCTGAAGAGCATAAACGACATGTTAAAATCTTGCTTAACGCCTTGAACAATTTAGTCTATGTCTTAATCTAAAAAAATGTGTATTCGGAATTCTCGAGTTGACATTATTGGGACACTAGATTTCAGCTTTGAGATACCGTCTACCTCTAGGCAAATTACTGGCGATTGCCAATTTTCCTAAGCTTACTACCGTAGGACAGCTCCATTGTTATGATTAATTCTATCGCCCCTGCATCCCGCACGCTGCGGAAATTCAATTATCTTGTATTCACTAGTAGTAGGTTGTAAAAAGAATGATACGCGCCCAATTGTCTGGAATCACGTCAAATTAGATCTCCAAAAAACTCATGAAAGTTTAACCAATGCTGTTTAGCTTACGCCTCCGCACCCTCGAGCTGCAATTAGAGTAGCGACGGACGCATCAAATACCTCTATAGGCGCAGTTCTCAAACAGTTATCTAATGGGTACTGGCACCCTTTAGCATTCATTTCTAAAAAATTTAATCAAGTCGAAGTCAAGTGTTCTATGTACGATCGTGAATCAACGGCAGTCTATCGCACAATCCGTTATTTTTAAGATGATATACTAGTAGAGGGCCGTGAATATAAGATCTTCACCAATCATAAATCTCTCAAGTATGCTATGCGGCGAACCCACGATAAGGCACTAGTTTACAATACACAGTTTAATTCTGTACCAAAATTTATTTACCGGGGGAGGAGAATCTCGTTGCCGTCGCGTTACTGCGTACGCATGCGTATTGCGTACTACTATGTTAGATTGGAGCGACCTGGCTCTGATAAGGCCTCCGTCTTTTTAACGGGTCCTTATTCGCGTGGATGCACTCAAGCTTCCGACTTATCGATTTTTCGTGATCTTTAAAATAATACTTTACGTCCCTATATATCCACGCCGTTACGACGTAAAACATTTAATTTGCTTCGTGTCCGCACATCCAGGCGCATAGGCAATGGATGGAATCATGCGACAGAAATACGTATGGCCTAATATGGGTAGGGATATAGCATGATGATGTGAGACTTGTTTAAGTTGCCAGTAATCAAAAATCACCCATCACAATAAGGTTTTACATGCTCGTTTCACTTTGCCTGACAGTCGCTTTTCGCATGTACACATAAACTTAGTAGGGCCATTATCAGAGCGAGAAGAATACCAATACCATGATCAGCCGCTATTTGCGAAGGCCTAAAACTGTGCCTCTCGCGGATTCTTCCTTACAATTGGTTATTCGTACTTTTTATGAAACATAGATAGCTCAGTTCGGAGCACTGTGAACCATAACTACGGATCAGGGCCCACAATTCGAATCACAGCTTTTCGGGACTTTCTTACAGTTCGTAGGGGCGAAACGTGTTCATACCACGGCGTATCACCCTGCAGCAAACGGTATGATCAAAAAATGGCACCATGATCTTAATCTGTCTCCCTTATTTCAGATCACGTAAAGTGTCTCGCGTGTAATAGTTAATAATTTCAACGCCGGTCCATGTGGCGTACATTTTATTTTACAATTAATTAAATTTTTAAGTTTATATTTTGATTTTATGAATTAAATTTTGTGACGCGATATATATATACTGTAACCTCAGTATCTGGTTATAAGAAAAAATTAAAATGAACAATTTTATATATGTTAACAAATATAGAAAAATGTATATAAATAAAATCTACAATATTATAAGCAAAGTTAGAAATAAGAAACAATTATAAAATAGAGAGACAGAATTGAGAAATTGAAATGTAAAATAAATTACGGATAAATTCAATGCCGCGAAACAGCAAGGACATTGAACTCCAAGGTCACCACAAACGGCGTATATTCTATATTATACTAGTTAGACTAATGAGAAATCAAAGTAAAGTTTAAACATAAAAAAGTAACAAAAAGAAGGTAAATACCGTAATAATCTCATATAGAATAACAAATAACACATTGGACAAACAAATAGAAAAAAGAAAAAATGTAAAATTTGAATTAGGAAAAAAGTTATTACAGATAGAAGCTCATAGAACATCTGTACCTCGAGAAAGTCCAAATTCTATGATGTTCCATGAGGGTTACTGGATGAATAAAAAACAGAATAACAATAGATTTTATAAAAATACATAGATAAAGAGAGTACACATATCGTGACAAAAAAAACAATCAATGAAATAAATTATTTGTACATAAAAAGTGAAAAAGAAAATTTAAAAAACTTGTAAACAATAAAAAAGCTCGAAATTTGCGAAAATCACGATATTGTTATACATGTAACGACGCAACTACATCTCAGCTAGAAAATAAGAAAAAAATGTTCTCAAAAATATTGTAAACTATTAAATAATTGTCTATAGAAGCCCATAGAACTTTGCCTCAATCAAGGAGCGGCGAGAGTATATAAAGCCGAGTTCGACAAGGCAGAAAACACTTGATTTTAGACTTTCACAGAAGACGGTCATAGATTACTCTTAGCAAATGTAAGAACAATTAATAATAAATTTAAAATTTAACTTATAAATTGATTTAAGTTTTTTTTCATAAATGTGTCAAATCAAGGCAAAGTAACAAGAGATTTACAAAACCTCCAGTCGATGGCATTTTGCAAGTGCTGCAGATGCCTAAGTATTAGTAACATTGTAAATTTCATACTTAAGGGGTTTATTTTCTAAAAGGAAATAAGATCTTTGAGTAAACCGAAGACTTTTGGGCATATCGACATTGTGTTCGAGTGTACCGGGGTCGGGTGTTAAAATATTAAAAAATAAAAACAACATTGAAAAGAATAAACCGCACACGATTTCCACTATCGAATGAGTGTGGCTGGTTTAAACGCCTATGTATTAGTCTGCTGGAATAATGCATTCTCTAGCAAGTACATAGGTATAGTCTTTCTGAAAATTAAGCTCTTTAAAGGCAAAACGTAAACATTGGCCGGTCGGCGATCTTCGCGACGTTTTTCTCCAAGACGTCACGCAGTGTCGTATGATTGAAAAAATTTGTATTTAACTGAAATAAAATTAAAACGTCGGAAAGACACTTGTCTCGGAATTAAATTAATAAAATACACAATTGTTACAAAGAACACAAATAGGATCTTGGTTGATCATGGATAAAATTTTAATTGTTAACTTCTTTAAATTCGATTGAAATAAAACACACACACACACACACACACACACACACACACACACACACACGGAAAATGTCAACGAAATCGGGGTTCAGCACTCGAACGTGCACATAAAATAAATAAAATTATAATACAAATTAATTAACATACGCTTTTGTTAATTTTGTTATAACGTGAGAATTCGACACGTTACAACTGGCGACCGTGACAGGACACCGATTCAAAAAGACATACAAAATACAAGCTAACGTGTTTTTAGATGATACCAACCTACCAACATGAACTGCTGGAATCGCACACGTATGCACGACTAGCATCGTTCAACGACCAGTTGGAGGAAATTGAAGAACAAACATTAAACAGTCAATGGGATATAGAAAATCTACGTCGAGAACAGGACATCACGGCGCAACACAATGAACATTTAAAGAAGCAATTAGAAAATCTGGAGGAAGAATTTCATCTGCGCCTGGAAGGGTACACTCGGGCATTCGAACAGGAGATTGCTTATCTCTATAAACAAAATAACAGATTACAAAAAGAGAGTAAAAGTTTAAAAAAACAATTAAAAGAAAAGGAAAGCTCGCAAGATAAAAAATTAAATGATATTATGGAAAAAATCGAAAAATTAAAATTAAAATAAATCACGTTAAAAATCAATTGGATTGTAGAATCAAAATTTATTTAAATCCATAGCAACCCAAGATTAAAATTAAGCATTGAATTGAAGGCAATAAAAATAAATACGCAACATGTCATCGAGACGATCGATCGTTAAGGACCGCGTAAGGTCGTCAGAAGAAATTATATTAGAGCTAGACGATATTTTCGATAAAAACGAGAGACATAAAAAAAGCGAGAATGGCAAACTGCTATTTGCGAAGAACTCAAAATATTAGATGAAAATCAAGAAAATCTAGAAAAACGATATCAGGCAACAATAATTGAAGTAAAAAACGTAGAACGAATACAAAATAACATGCAAGGAGATATGCTTAAACAGTTTTAAGAAATCTTGGACGAAGTCAAAACGCTTAAAACGCGCGTCGAAATTCTAGAAAAAGAAAACGACGGCTTATGTAATGAGACGCAACACAGAGATGCAGCGTGAATTAGACGAGCTAGATATACAAAATGGCAATAGCCACGCAGCAGGACAAATCATACGATACGAAATACAACCAAATTCAAGAATCGAAATACCAAAATTCACTGGTACAGAAGGAGAACGTCTAATGCGATATTTAAAGAAAATCAAGTCGTATATGGAGAATGCTAGAACTGATTTTAAAAACGCAAAACATTTCATTACACAATCCCTGCAGGATGCTGCGAGAGAATGGTGGGAATTAGTAGAACAAAAAACGGGCGATTTTAAAACATTTGAAGAAAATTTTAAAGAAAGATTTTGGAACAATTCTATGCGCAGAAACGCAAAGAGAAAATTGGAGCTTGGACGATATACGCCCGAAGGACGATACACACGGGTTGAATACGCAACCTATTTACTGAGCATAGCAAATGAACTTGAGTTAGATTGTCCGGAAAAGGAGATTATCGATAAAATAAGCGAGCACTTCGGAAGAGAAATACGACATACAATATAAGGACAACAAGCGAAAGATAAAAGGAATCTTTTTGAAATATTAAATGATTACGATGCAGATACAATAAGCGAAAAAAGAAAAGAAGCATGGAAGATGAAAAAGCCAATGTATACAGGGAATGCAGCCCAACAACAAAATAAAACTTATCAAAAAGGAAACACTTATGAAAATAGAAACGTGTGGACACAGAAAACAGAAAACAAAGAGACAACACATAAATCGAAAAAATATGCTGAAATCGACAAGCAGACACAAGAGAAAAATAAGAAGCACATGAAGACAGCTCTCAAAGCATATGAAAACGTAAACAACATAAAAGTACAAGACAATGAAGAAAGATTAATCAACAAGCCGGGAAACGCGCATTAGTTGCATATGGTTTCTTGGACAACATAAATTCAAAAAAGAGTGAGACTTGTAAACAGCCATGTGCAACTGAAAAAATAAATGAAATTAAATATACAGACACGAATAAAATTATAAATCAAGAATTAATAAAAGAAATCAAAACAAACGTCGCAAAAAATCATACAAAGAAATTGCATGAAAGCGTAAAAAGTAGTAAAAATGACTTCCATGCGAAACATGCAGAACTCGCAAACAAGCGAGACATGTCTTTTAAAACATCTCCAAAGAAGAGAGAAGACGAAATTAAACAAAAAGAAATTAAAACAAAACAAAATTCAAATAAATCAATCAATACAGATGTAACACGATTTAAGCAAACGTTTGATTTTAATAAATACATATTTTTAAATCAAATTAATTAAGAACAAAGATTCGAAAACGAAAACGTGAATGTATATTCAATTTTTGAAAATCCGAGAGAAGAACTTCTATACGACGTGGAGCCGCAAGGAACTTAACAAACGTGTAAACACTGTCCGGATATACCCTTGATGATTGAGGGGGTAAGGGTCAACGCACTCATTGATTCAGGCAGCGAAGTAACTTGTATCTCGGAACAATTCTATGGTGAAAATATCGAACATTTTAAAAATAAACCAACACTGCTTATTACAGGAAAAGTTATACGCGGTGCAACGGGGGCGAAATCTACACGCCTTAGAAAACAAGTCATTTTAGAAACAAAATTCGGAAATTTAAAAACGAAATTAATATACATCGTAGTTCCAAAAGCTCACAAGGCAATGTATTCTTGGATACGATACACAAAAAAGTTTACATATGCTGTTAGATACAAGAAATGAAGAAATTTTTATAGGGATATATGGCAAAGACGAGATCGTCAAGTACACTGACGTGACCCTGGAAGGCCACGAATATAAGAATTTAAAAATCGAACTCAACGAATGTGATGAAAGACAAAACATGGAAGACTCATGCGTGAAAGAAACGGAGAATACGCTACAGTTAACAACAAAAGAAAGTGATAATGAACTTACAGAATACCATGAACTAACACTCAAACAAAAAAGGGCATTAAAAACCTTAATAAATAAATATAAAAGCATTTTTTGCAAAGAATCAGGGCGTATAAAAACATACGAGCATAAATTAAAGTTAAAAGACGATCGACTATTCTTTATCAAGCCGTATGCAATACCAATGGGCTATCGCGAGAAAGTCAGAGCTGAAATTGAGAAAATGACCAAAATGGGAATTATCCGCCGATCTACGAGCCCGTACATAAACCCTATGGTTGTAGTTATAAAAAAGGATGGAAGCGTGCGTTTATGTCTAGATGCACGAAAGCTCAACGAAAAACTTATACATGATTATGAAGCGCCACCCGGTATAGAGGAAATTTTCCAAAACTGTAAAAGTTCCAAGTACATGTCGACGATGGATCTCGTTAGTAGTTTTTGGCAAGTGCCGTTAAGTAAAGAAAGCAAAAAATACACCGCATTTATTATCGACAACAAAGTCATGGAGTTTAATGTTGTGCCTTTTGGTCTATCGACGAGCAGCGCAGCTCTTATACGAGGATTAGACTTCGCCATTGGCGAATTGAGAAACTCAATTATACCGTTCGTGGATGATTTATTATGCATATCCGAGAATTATGAAGAACACCTTCAACATCTCGAAGCATTGTTCAAAAAAGCCACGAGTGTAATTTTACATTAAGCTTCAAAAAATCGCACTTTTTGAAAAAAGAAGTAACCTTCTTAGGATATATTTTAACAACGAATGGTATTAAACCGCATCCAGAGAAACTTGAAATAATAAGAAATTTTAAGACACAAAGAAATGTAAAAGAATTACAAAGCTTTTTAGGCTTCGTGAATTTCTATACTAAGTTTACAAAACTACGCAAAGGAAACGATACCGTTGTAAAAATTATTAAAAAAGGAAACACCGTACTCTTGGAGACAAGAACAAGAGGACGCATTTGAAAAGATAAAATTAATATTCGAAGCAAATATTATGTTGAAATTCGCAAAACAAGACGAACCATTCATTTTAACGATAGATGCAAGCGAACACGCGCTTGAGGCCGTGCTATCGCAAATGAATACCGAGGGTGAAGAGGAAGTTGAAACCTTCATATCACGTACACTCAAAGGATCTGAAATATATTATTTTACAACAGAGAAAGAAATGCTAGCCGTAGTGTGGGCACTAAATAAACTCGACACTTACTTAAGAGGTGCGAAAAAAATTATACTATGAACGGACCACGAAGCACTAATATTTTTAAAAAGCTGTCGCTTCGGAAACGCAAGATTAAGAAGATGGAATTTAGCAATACAAGATTTCAACATTGAATAACAATATTTACCCGGAAAGAAAAATATTGTAGCAGACATTATTAGCCGTAACTACGAACTAAAACATAAAAATGAAATAAATATTGCCAAATTAGAAAAAATACAAGTGAATAAGACACTGGCAGATATTTTCTCGAAAATACACGAATATCAAGAAGACGATAGCAAACTAAAGAAAATTAAATGCGAATTAAGAGACATTTAAATTAAATCGAACGACATTTACATGATTCAAAATAACACATTATACAAGAAGGCTCATGATAACTCGTATAAGGTTATGCTTGGGAGCGTCCTTGTAAACAAAATAATAACAAAAATACACGAAATTTATGCTCATATTGGAGCTAGAAAAATTTACGAAATGATTAGACATGATTTCACAGCACACAAACTAAAAAATATAATTAAAAGAAAAATTGCAATATGTGACACCTGCCAAAAGGACAAGCATTCCGATAAAAAACTGAATAGCGAAATGACACCTATTTTGACAAATAAACCAAATGAGTTGTTGTCAATTGATTTTTATGGGCCATTGCCAACGTCAAAAGGAGGCGCCAAATACATCCTTACAACGATAGATGCCTTTAGCAAATTCGTAGTGATGTACCCGATAAGAAAAGCCACAACAACAACAACAATAAATAAAATATTTAAAGATTATATACCTAAATATGGAAGGCTAGAGAAAATCATGTGCGACCATGGCACCCAATTTACAAGTAAAACATGGAAAAAGAATTAGACGAAAAAAAAATACAACTAATCTTCTCATCCATACGTCACCCTCAAAGCAATATAGTTGAAAGAATACATAGAGAGCTCGGAAGATTTTTTCGAACTCTAGTAAAAAATCAACATAACATGTGGACAGAGTATCTCGAAAAAATTCAAATCATTATGAATAAAACTTATCATGAAACAATAGAACAAACCCCAATAGAGTTACATCTAAACAGACAACCCGAGAAAATATGGAAAAAATGGATAAACACGGAAAATAAAAGTACGAGAAAAAATTACCAAGAAAAACTCTATATTGCAAAAGAAAAAATGAAAAGAAAATTAATATCACGCGCCAAAAGAAGAAATGAGCAAACCACACATTTTCAATTTAAAATCGGCGACCTGGTACTGGTTAAAGCCATCCATAATGCAAAAGCCGGAAATAAGCAAATCGCGAAATTTTTCAGCGTGTATGAAGGTCCATATAAAGTCATAAAAGTCGTGGCAAATGACACATACATATTAACACACGAAGATGGAAAGGAAAGGGGTATGTTCCACTTAAGTAATATTAAACCCTACCTTGCTCCAGAGGATACGAGTGACACGAAATCAAAACAATAGAGCAAGGATATATAAAGACGGCAACGGCCTAGCCTTTTACAACACGTGAATTAGCCAAAGCTGAATAACGTCACTCATCAGTTAAAATTTTGCAGTATAAAATAAAAAAGGAACGTACTACGAGCAATTTGCCGAGTGTGACACCGCACAACAAACGGGGAAAATAGCGGTCTACCATCCGAAAAAACTACACTGGAAGAAACAGATAATGGGGCGAGCGTCACGTTACGTACCAGCACCGCGGCATAGACGCTACCAGCCGGGTATGGGCACGCAAACAGAACGCGTGAAGACGTGTAATAAATGGACGCAGACAGGTACAAGCACGAGAACCGAAAAATTTCAAAAACATATAAACTGGAAACGCATCACGGAGTCGGAGAATCTATACCATCCAACCCCAATTAGCGCATTTAGAGAAGAAGAGACACACGAAATCAAAATGAGGAAACATCAAGAATGGATGAGAAAGGCAGAGAAAGAAGAGCAAGCCACGAGATCGGCGATTGCCGAATTAGAAGAAAAAATAAAACAAATCGTCGAAGAAAAAGAGAGAGAAGAACACCAAGAGAGAACAGAACAGCAGACATTCGAACAGTGGCTGCAGGGAGAGCTCAACGTACAGTTCGAATGAACAACCAAGTCAAACGATCAGTGAAAACACAGGGACTCTAAAAAAAAAAAAAAAAAAAAAAAAAAAAAAAAAAAAAAAGAAACAAAAAAATTTTATGAACGTAGGTAATATTTAAAATATAGTATAATTACAGAGTGTAAATGTCTAAGTGTATAAAATTCTGTATGAAATAAAATTCCATTATCAACTAAAAAACCTCTTGTGTATTTATTGAAATTTAACTTTAAGAAAAAAAAAAAATATAACTAACGCTAAGATTTGTTAAGTTAATTTTGTAAAATGAATATGTACTTTCCTTGTTCCGATTCTGTTTGTGTTATGTATCTAAGTAATCGAGTCAAAAAAATGTAAACATATATAAGACTAAACTCCGAAAAAAAAAAAAAAAAAAAAAAAAAAAATTATAAATACTGAAGAATCGAAATAAAATTTTTAATTCAATTAGGATAATAAAATTTGGATCTCAATTTAAAATTTTATTTCGAGGGGCAATGTAACCTCAGTATCTGGTTATAAGAAAAAATTAAAATAAACAATTTTATATATGTTAATAAATATAGAAAAATGTATATAAATAAAATCTACAATATTATAAGCATAGTTAGAAATAAGAAACAATTATAAAATAGAGCGACAGGATTGAGAAATTTAAATGTAAAATAAATTACGGATAAATTCAATGCCGCGAAACAGCAAGGACATTAAACTCCAAGGTCACCACAAACGGCGTATATTCTATATGATACTAGTTAGACTAATGAGAAATCAAAGTAAAGTTTAAACATAAAAAAGTAACAGAAAGAAGGTAAATACCGAAATAATCTCATATAGAATAACAAATAACACATTGGACAAGCAAATAGAAAAAAGAAAAAATGCAAAATTTGAATTAGGAAAAAAGTTATTACAGATAGAAGCTCATAGAACATCTGTACCTCGATACAGTCCAAATTCTATGATGTTCCATGAGGGTTACTGGATGAATAAAAAACAGAATAACAATAGATTTTATAAAAATACATAGATAAAGAGAGTACACATATCGTGACAAAAAAAACAATCAATGAAATAAATTATTTGTACATAAAAAGTGAAAAAGAAAATTTAAAAAACTTGTAAACAATAAAAAAGCTCGAAATTTGCGAAAATCACAATATTGTTATACATGTAACGACGCAACTACATCTCAGCTAGAAAATGAGAAAAAAACATTCTCGAAAAATTGTAAACTATTAAATAATTGTCTATAGAAGCCCATAGAACTTTGCCTCAATCAAGGAGCGGCGAGAGTATATAAAGCCGAGTTTGACAAGGCAGAAGACACTTGATTTCAGACTTTCATAGAAGACGGTCATAGATTACTCTTAGCAAATGTAAGAACAATTAATAATAAATTTAAAATTTAACTGATAAATTGATTTAAGTTTTTTTTTCATAAATGTGTGAAATCAAGGCAAAGTAACAAGAGATTTACAAAACCTCCAGTCGATGGCATTTTGCAAGTGCTGCAGATGCCTAAGTATTAGTAACATTGTAAATTTCATACTCAAGGGGTTTATTTTCTAAAAGGAAATAAGATCTTTGAGTAAACCGAAGACTTTTGGGCATATCGACATTGTGTTCGAGTGTACCGGGGTCGGGTGTTAAAATATTAAAAAATAAAAACAACATTGAAAAGAATAAACCGCACACGATTTCCACTATCGAATGAGTGTGGCTGGTTTAAACGCCTATGTATTAGTCTGCTGGGATATAATGCATTCTCTAGCAAGTACATAGGTTTAGTCTTTCTGAAAATTAAGCTCTTTAAAGGCCAAACGTAAACATTGGCCGGTCGGCGATCCTCGCGACGTCTCTCTCCAAGACGTCACGTGTCGTATGATTGACAAAATTTGTATTCAACTGAAATAAAATTAAAACGTCGGAAAGACACTTGTCTCGGAATTTAATTAATAAAATACACAATGGTTACAAAGAACACAAATAGGATGTTGGTTGATCATGGATAAAATTTAAATTGTTAACTTCTTTAAATTCGATTGAGATAAAACACACACACACACACGGGAAATGTCAACGAAATCGGGGTTCAGCACTCGGACGTGCACACATAAAATAAATAAAATTATAATACAAATGAATTAACATACGCTTTTGTTAATTTTGTTATAAAGTGAGAATTCGACACGTTACAATACGTAATAAAAAAATTTATGGGTTATGTGGAAGTTTGGTTATGTGATAATGATTACGTAAGCTATGTAGTCTTGCTCTGACAGGTAGCATGAAAGCTTTTATCTGCAGTTTGATTTTAAATTTATCACTTATACTTGATTACATCTTCCCTGGTCCTACGTTTAAGTGGCGTTTAATTGAATGATTGTAATATGTAATATAATTAAATTAACGCGTGATTCGACGAGCAATGGGTAATTTTTTTTATCATGTCACTAATATATCTCTTATATTATTTAATGGTCTAGTTTCACCTCTCAAAACCGTTAATCAAATTTGATATACTAATTTATTGATTCAACTTCTATTTAATTGTATATGCGTTAGCGTAGTAATTGTATGGTAACGAAATTGCTCTAATTTAAAATTTGGGGACTAAATACACTATTGCGTTTCACAAATGAGATGGAGATACTTGCTCAATCGTTACGTGCGGTGTCTCGTTGAATTTTAGATGTTTGCGGTCAATCACTTTTAGAATATTATGTTGCCTGATTGTCGTAAATAGGATACGAATTAAAATACCACTAATTGTACAGCATTGTATAGTACAGTGTTAGATTCAGCATTGCATCTCTCTACGACTTGCTATGATTGAATTGTATGAATTTCGAAATTTAACTTGTACTTTTTATGTAATTTAGGTTTATTCTCTTTGTTTGAAATTTCAACTATTTGACTTATTCTGAAGATGTTGGAACCTTAACTTTGTATCGAATATGTTGTTGATTCTATCATTTCAAAATTCTGTATTTCTTGAAATAGCTTGCTAAATTCTAAATTCATTTATTTGCTAGATTATTATAAATATTACTATAATAATAATATAAATTTGCTAATAAATTAAAAAGCACTACTTCTAAGTAAATTTAAGAAGTATAAATAAATTTATAATATGTATAATAGTTTCTAATATGTATAATAATTTATAATATATTTTTATAGAAAAATAGTAAAATAATGATAACATTTAAAATAAATTGTATATATACGAGGGTGGTCCCAGAAGTACTTGACCTAACAAGGAAAACACAAAAATTATTCATAAAAAACTATTTATTTTACAACATTTCACAACCAAATTTTCTAGAACACTGTCCTTATTGTTGCCAAATGTCATATTTACCGTTTTCATTATATTTAAGATGAGTTTGTTTAATATTGACTAATTATTTACATACTGTAGAACATTATTCATTTTTTCTTGGGTATCTAACCAAGTATCTCCAATGAAAAATAATTACGGTGTCATCTGCTTATGATACAATTGTAGCTATAGGCACATTATTTAAAAGATGATATCAGCGGCTATCTTTATCTTACATGAATGATTCAATCCATTTAGCAAATTAATCTTCTGCTGTCTGTCAGATAGATAACTATTGATAAATCATAAACTTTACTTTACATTTCATAGATACGAGGATGATCCAAAAAGTACACGGCATAACAAACAAAACACAAAAATTTTTAGTAAAGAACTCTTTATTTCTCAACATAGTCTTCTTCTAGTTCAATACACTTTTTAAAACTATGTTTGATAGCTTGAGTATTTTATTTGCAGGAAGACCCGTCCCACTCTTCAAAATATTAATTGCCATTAATCGTCTACTTCACTTCTTCATTGTTGGCAAATCTTTGACCAGCGAGCAACTTTCTCAAGTTTGGTAAAAAAAATATTAATCTGAAGGAGCTAAATCTGGCGAATTGGGAGCATCAGGAAGCGATTCGAACTTTAACTTATTGATTTTGGCCACCGCAATAATAGGGCATTGTCTTGATGAAACAACACTTTCTTCTTAGTTAAGTGCGGCCGCTTTTTCTTCATTTCATTACTCAAACTATGCAATAAGCGTGCATAATACCCACTGTTAATTTTTTTTTGTTTTGAAGATAATCAATGAAAATTATTCCATGCGCACCTCAAAAAACTGATGTCGCGACTTTACCTGCAGATGGAACTGTCTTTGCCTTCTTCAGAGCTGATTCTTCCTTTTTAGTCCATCGTTTTGACTGTTACTTCGTCTCAGGTATAAAGTAATATGTCCCTGTTTTACCCATGGTTATGAATCAACGAAAAAATTCGGCTTTATTGCTGTGAAACAACGCTACCAGGTGTAGAAGTATGAAACCAGAATTTTTTTTGTAAAAATTACTTGTCCATTGTTTGAAAATAATAAAAAACATTTTATTTAAGAGAACCTCCATTCCCATTTATACATTTTTCTCACCTCTCCGGCAGTTCATGCCTATCTTGAGAACAGCTTTTTTATTTTTAAATTTTCAATCAATATGCGATGTATAGCGCTTATCGAAATGTCTACCACATCTGATAGCTCGCGTACTTTTAATCGACAGTCATCCAATACTGTTTTGTGAATTTTTTTCACCATTTTTGGCGTAGTCACCTCATTCGGTCGACGACTTTGAAGTTCATCTTGGCAGCTCTTACGGCCTTGTTTAAACTCTGCCACCTAATATTTTACTGGTGTAAACGAGAGAATAGGTTCCCCCAGAGTAGAATCTGACTCGGCTTTGATATTAGGCTAAGACCTTTCAAATTGAAGTATTTTACCACATAACAATAACCCATTTTTCCCATGTTTATAAATTCACTGAGAGCGTCCACTGTTGTTGGCTGCCAAACAAATACTACACAACGTAGCGGCTTTAAACTTGAAACTTTATCTTTGTAAGATTCGTTTTTTCTATTATAGAAACTATTAACCAACAACAGCTATCTACCATATACGTCAAGACGGGTACTTCTAGGACTACCTTCGTACGTTTATACAAGGGCGGTTCAATAAGTACCCGTGTTTGACCGCAGAGGGCGTTCCTGAGAGAAGTTGGTATTATCATCGTGTGCTGCTATCTATCAAACGACGGTAAAACAAATTTCAGACTGATTGATAGGTTAGTTTGGATTTGGCAGCCATT
This sequence comes from Chalcis sispes, assembly GCA_949987625.1. Classification (NCBI taxonomy): domain Eukaryota; kingdom Metazoa; phylum Arthropoda; class Insecta; order Hymenoptera; family Chalcididae; genus Chalcis; species Chalcis sispes. The sequence goes on along the minus strand of OX465095.1, from coordinate 38,297,687 downwards.
CGAGTAAGACATGTTTCGTGATTATCGCTAAGATGGAAAAAGAGCAGTATCGTCCAGTAATTCGCTTTTTGTTTTTGGATGGAAAAAAATGCGAGGAGATAAAAGCAAAGTTGGATGCTGTTTATGAGGACACTTCGCCATCTATGACCACAGTTAGATATTGGTTAAACGAATTCAAACGTGGGCGAACATCCGTTTTTGATGAGGAACGACCAGGGCGCCCGGCAGACGTGGTTACCGAGGAAATCGTTCAAAAAGTCTACGACATGATTCTCGCTGATCGACGAACGAAAGTGCGCGAAGTAGCAAAGGCCTTAGATGTGTCGACCGGAACGGCAATTAATATTTTACATGATAAGTTAGCGATGAAAAAATTGTCGGCCCGATGGGTGCCGCGATTGCTCACGGTAGGCAACAAGCGGATGCTGCTGTTAACTTCGAAGCAGTGTTTGGAGCAATTTAAGCGAGATCCGAAGGAGTTTTTGCGTCGAGTTGTCACCGTTGATAAAACCTGGATTCATCATTACATACCAGAAAGTAAGCAACAAATAAAACAATGAATTCCTCCCGGTGAATCTGCTCCAAAGAAGGCGAAGACGGTCTCATCGACCGGAAAGGTCATGGCAACGATTTTTTGGGATGCGAACGGCATCATCCTCATGGATTTTTTAGAAAAAGAAAGAACGATCACTGGACAATACTACACTGACTTATTGGACCGCTTCGACAAAAAATTGAAGGAGACACGGCTGCATTTGCCGAAAAAGAAGGTGCTGTTTCACCATAATAACGCACCAGCACATTCATCCGGATTTGTCACCGCCAAAATGTATGAATTGCGTTATGAATTACTGACGCACCTCCGTATTCACCCGATCTGACTCCCTGCGACTTTTTCTTGTTCCCTAACACGAAGGAATGGCTCGCGGGAAAAAAATTTAGCTCAAACGAGGAAGTCATCGCCGAGACAGAGGCGTATTTTGGAGAGTTCGACAAATCCTATTTTTTGGAAAGGTTAAAAAAATGGCAGGAACGTTGAAAGATGTGCATTTTTCTAAAAGGGGACAATATTGAACACTGAAAAAAAATTTTTTGAAAAAATGGTGTCTTCATTTCTAACACAGGTACTTATTGAACCCTCGTATACTAGTAACTAGTAACTAGTTACATATTTACCATCTGCATAATTTCCTTCTCATCTATTATTAAGTGTCATATACTGATTATTATACATTATATTTTATATATTACACATTATATATTATACAACATACGAGTATAATATAGATACATATGATGTTAAGTTTATTCCTGACATTTTTTATATACGCTCAGAAGAGCAAAGAAAACTATAGATATTTCTACTCGTGCACCTATGAGTAACGAAGTAGACACAATTATTATTATTTCACAACGAGACGGAAATGTTTAATATGACTTTTGCACAAACTTTTTAGAAAAGTTTCAATGCAAGGTTTCTGCAAGGTTTGTGCAAGGTTTCTTTGAAAGATTTATACAAGGTTTCAATGAAAGTTTTTTGTAAAGTTTTAATAAAAGATTTTTGCAAGGTTTTATTTAAAGGTATTAGGAAAGTTGCAATGAAAGGTTGCAGTAACCTCAATATATCTCTTGCCCTATTAAAGAAGACATCTTTTATAACTTTATAAAATGATAATTATGATAATAGCAATAACGTAATTTAGCGTTTCAAGATTTGGAATGTTTTATTACGTTATTTATCAAATTTTTCAAGTACAAAAATGACGTCATTTCTGTGTCAAAAGGCGTTATTTTAACACTATGTGTATTTCTTTATTTTAGCATTAAATTGATTATTTAGTCGTAAATCATTGTTAATTTATTGTATACATTAATAATTCATGAAAAAAACGCAGAAAAATTTTTTGACTAACGGTGACATTGAACCCGGGTCCTGCACATTATGGAGCACACGCCCTAAACACTACGCTATACGGAACGTTTGTGTAACTAAGATTAGAATTTTAATTATAAGTTGGTGGATGCTGTACCGTTCCCATTTTTATATTTAATTGTTGATTAATTGTTTATAATAGGATTTTCAAATGATTTATTTTCCACAATTATATTAAATTTTAAACGAAAAATAATGTCTTGTGACTCAGAAATGACTTAATTCTTTTGCTTGAAAACCGTGACAAAAGACGTTATAAAACATTCCAAACCCTGACATGCCAAATTACGTCATTGCTAACGTCATTATTAACATTATTTCATAACGTTATAAAAAACGTCATGTTTTTCAATAGGGCTGCACAAACCTTTCAGCAAGGTTTTTTTGAAAGTTTCTGCAAGATATTTTTTCAAACATTTGAGTGTAATGTTTTAGCGATTTTACAGCCATGTTTCAGAGTTATGTTTCTTTGAACGATATCTACAAGGTTTTGTAAAATGTTGTGTGAAGTGTTGCTGGAAGATTGCTAAAAAGTTTCTTTGAAATATTTCAGTGTAATGTTTCAGCCATGTTTCAGTGTTATGTTTTACTGAAATCTTGCAGATATATTACAAAGTTATCTATAACAAATTTCGCTTTCTGTAAGTTTTCAATAAAACTATGAATTAAATCTTTCAGTAGATCTTGCATGCTGTGTGGATTATGTTGCAATTTCGATCTTTCATTATTCATAAAATTAATAAAATTCATTAAAATTACTTGAAATAACACATCGTTCAATAAGTCCCGAGACTAACAACGAAAACAACATTTTTTTTCAAAAATCATTTTTATTTATCAATATAATCTCCTTTTAGAGTAAAACAATCTTTCCAACGCCTTTCCAACATTTCTATACCATGTTTATAAGAGGATTTATCCTTTGCTTCAAAATAGGCTTCAGTTTCGGCAACGACTTCCTCATTTGAGCCAAATTTTTTTCCCTGAAGCATTTTTTTGAGATCAGCAAAGAGCCAGTAGTCGCTGGAGGCTAAATCTGGCGAATGCGGGGGGCGGGGAAGCAATTCAAAGCCCAATTCGTTCAATTTTGCCATTGTTTTCATGGACTTGTGGCATGGTGCATTGTCTTGGTGAAAAAGGATTTTTTTCTTCTTCATGTGCGGTCGTTTTGCTGCGATATTCTTCTTCAAACGTAACAACCAGTCAATATAATAATCACTGTTAATCGATTTACCTTTTTCCAGGTAGTCAATGAAAATCACGCCATGTGTATCCCAAAAAACAGACGCCATGACTTTGCCAGCAGACTGCTGCGTTTTTGGACGCTTTGGGCGGCTTTCGCCAGCCATGCGCCACTCAGATGATTGCCGATTCGACTCCGGAGTGAAATGATGTATCCATGTTTCATCCATGGTCACGTATCGATGCAGGAAATCCTTTTTATTGCAAGTAAATAGCGATAAACAGCTCTCTGAATCGTCGACTCGTTGCTATTTTTGTTCCACTGAAAGCAATTGCGGCACCCACTTAGAAAAAACCTTTTTCATGCTCAATTTTTCATGAAGGATTGTAAATACGCTTCCAGATGATATCTGTGTCATTTCTGCAATCTCAGGGACCTTCACTTTCCGATTTTTCATTACAATTTTCAACACTTCACTTACATTTTCATGTGTAACGGCTTCCATTGGCCTACTCGAACGTTCCGCGTCGTTTGTGTCCGTACGACCACGTTTAAACTCAGCATACTAACGACAAATCGTTGGTTTGGATGGAGAGGAGTCCGGGCAATGTTTTTCAAGCCATTGCTGGGCTTCTACGGTGTTTTTACCCATTAAAAAACAATGTTTTATCAACACGCGAAACTCGCTTTTTTCCATTTTTCAAACAAATTACAAAGTGACTTTACTCTAACCTCGATAAGTCTGCTGTCTGTGATCCGATCGACGTGAAATTTGTACACGTTTTATGTAAAGGTTTGCACTCCATGGAAACGTGGCCAGTTTGGTACTTCTAGCACCATCTCTGGGTTAGTCTCAGGACTTATTGAACGATGTGTTAGATGGACAGAAACGTATAATTAGGACGTAGAGTTGAAGTTAATTTTAGATCTAATTTCCATAAAAAATTCATATTATTCATATTTTTGCTAATTCGTTAATAAATATTTTATTTAAAATTTGATTATTTTGCCAATAAATTGCGAAACGGCAGATACGATAAACATAGGTTTTAATTAATGTTTTAATTTAAAAATACTCAAATTCATTACAAATATCAGAAGGTACAAAAATACAAATTTACAGGTTGATAGCTTTATAATAACCAATATCCGCGAAATTATAATTATTACCTTTTACTTATACGAGATGTATTTATAAAGTAAAGTGACTTTATATTTTTATGAGAAAATATTTATTTATCTGTCAATATTTATGTTGTCCCCTTCAAAGTAATCGCCCTCAGATACAATACACTTGTGCCATCGTTTTTTCTAATCTTCAAAGCACTTTTTATAAGCATTTTCGGGTTAGTCTTGAACTCTTCCAGCGATGCAGTATTTATTCCCTCAATTGTCGCGAACTTTCGTCCTTTCATAGGTCCCTTCAGTTTTCGGAACAGGAAAAAGTCGTAAGGGGCCAAATCCGGTGAATATGATAGCTGAGGCATGATTGTCGTGTTGTTTTTGGCCAAAGAATCTCTCACAAAAAACAATGAATGAGCAGGTGCATTATCGTGATGCCAAGGCCATGAATTGTTTTTCCACAATTCCAGACGTTTTTTACGAATTACTTCTCGCAAACCGTGCATAACTTCAAGGTTATATTGCTTATTGACCGTACGACTTTTAGGTAAAAACTCCTGATGCACTATGCCGCGGTAATCGAAAAAAAAGCACTAAGCCAAACTTTAACATTTTATTTAATTTGGCGTGTTTTTTTCAGTCTTGGCTCTCCTGGGCGCTTCCATTGGGACGATTGGACTTTGATTTCAATGTCATAATCATATGCGTATGATTCATCACTAGTTGTAACCCTTTTGAGCAAATCAGGATCATCATTGACATCATTTAAGAGCTCCTGAGCTATGCTAATGCGACGGTTCTTCTGATCAAAATAAAGAAGTTTCAGAATAAACTTTGCTGATACACGTCTCATACCCAAAACATCCGAAAAAATGATATGACACTAGCCAACCGATATGTCAACATCCTTAGAAACTTCTCTTATAGTAATTCGACGATTTTTCAAAACAATTTTGTTTACAGCTTGAACATTATCATTTGTTGTTGATGTGCTGGGGCGTCCTGAGCGAGTTTCATCATTGGCATCTTCTTGGCCATCTTAAAAGAGCTTGTACAACTTGTAAACATTTAACTTAGAGCAGACTCACTGAATGTCACTGTCAACAATTCGTTTGCTTTAGAATTACAGATATTTAATCTTGCATAAGCTAAGCATAAATCTAAGAAGAAATTTTTAGATGGAAACGAAGGCAGGTTGGAGCTGTATAATTTAGTTCTATAGATTAGATTATTATTGTCAATCCAATTTCTGATGAATGTTCCTCTTGTATTATTTTTAATATTTTGCCAACTCTTGTGTTTGGCGTTCAAATCTCTTGAAATTATATAAAAATTTGAGTTTTCCAAGATTGTGTATTAGAAATAATTTTTCAAATTCCTTATTGAATTCCTTTTTATTTCCGCATGTAGATTAGGCTGAAATTATATATAAATTATCTGTGTTGTTAATCATCATTTTTATAATTATGGTTTCCAGAATTTTAAATTTTGCTATGATACTATCAACTATTATTTTATGTTTAAGATGGGTTTTTATTAAAATTGCGGTTCTTCTACCTTGAGATAAGTCTAATCTATCTTGTTTAATAATTTTATAATCTTTAAATTCTATTTCATGTGTTTTGTTAAGTCTAGTTTGTGAGGTGGTGCCTTACACCAGTCACATGAGGGGGCCAAAGCGTAGCTTGTAAGCCTCCTCGTAACCCACACTATCCCTCACAATCTAAGCAGTCTCGCAGGACTGACACATTTAACTCTAAGTGACAGCCACGCAGAGCTGTGTAGACTGCACTTCCTGCAGGTATATGGGCTTAGAGCTCACGTACAGGCTCCAGCGGGGAGCGAATCTCAGAAGCCCATAGTTAGTTTATCTGTGCTGGCACACGCGGCAAAAAGGTCCTTTCCCAAGCTCCTTTCCTGTTTTTATCGTTATCCATTACCTGCAACCTCCCAAACAGTAATTAGAGAAGAGAAATAACAATAACAGCTGGACTTTGGAAGGGGAGTACAGACTGCCACACAACATCATAGGAAAGTTGACAAGGAGAGGTTAGGAGAAGCTCTGCCTCGCTGCAGCTGCTAGCAAGCTATCGCTGTTTCTGGTACCCCCGCTTCGCCTTCTCCACCGCCTATCGTTCAGATCCACCTCGCCGTTGATCCGCCGCTCTGCTGCAACTGTAACAAAAAAGGAAGAAGAGGAAAAATTAGTCAACGCCTACCCGCCATGGAACGCGTCAACTTATCTGGACTCCCTGGACACCGGGTGATGATCCTCACCGCTCCAGAGAAAATATAACAACACTAGCACTCGCGAGCGGATAACCTAGAACGCGCGCTACTGGCACGTGGCGGTGTCAACTGCCGACAGCACTGATTACGCGCAGCGGCCGCGTCGCGTAACGTATTTTACACGCTCGTTGCGCCGACGCAGAACGATCATCCAAGATCCGCGCTCGCGAGGGTGCTACTGAAATTAATTTAATGCGGAAGTAAAATAATTATACAGTCTAAAAATATTATTAAAACGTTTAAATTTAGAAAAAAATCATTTTAATGAAAATTAAAAAGAAATAATTGTTCTCATTTTTTTATTTTATCAACTTTTATAGTTTTTAATATGAGTTTTCATATTGATTGTGACGTTCATCGTAGAATTTAAGATTTTAAATACGAATATATGTTAGTATATATATTTAGAATTCCAAGCTCGGCGTTACGACGGCGTTGCGTACATAGCCGACCTTTGCTTTTTGTTTTGCTTTTTAATACATAAGGCCGAACGCAAAATCGACAAATCAACAGCTGGCCGATGTGAATAGTTGACCTGAGGTAAGCAAAGAGGAAATACTAACCTAAATACTTGCCCGATTTTACTCAAAAAGAAAATGAAGAAAACTCTTATAGAACCAAACAATGAACGTTCTTTTTTTGCTTTCTTCTCGAAAGCGATAAATTAGGCAAGCGTCGCCATCGCTACGTGAGATCTTTCGAGTTTGATCACGTGCATCCAAAAGCAATAAATTAGATCCTTGTTTTAAATACATTTCTCTGTTTACGTTTTCTTACTCATTACTGACAGCTGAACCTTCTCATCCAGTATAAATTAATTTGTTAAAATAATTTGTGAAATAATTCATTGATTCAATTCAAAAAGAATTCCAAAATAAAATAAAATTATTTTTAAAGCAATTTATAAAATAATACAAAAAAAATATTACAGCTGTCTTTCACAAATATTACAAGAATTAATCAAAAAATTAATGCAAAAAAAAGTTGGTTTACAAAAGATTACAAGAAATAATTCAAAATCCTTTTAAAATTATTGCAAGAAAGAATTCGTAAATTAATACTGATTCCTTCCCTGTATTAATTCCAGAAATAATTTTACAATTTTCCAGAAATATTTTTTATATTAATTTCGTTGGAATAAAAAATGATTCATGAATCGTTTCAGTAAACTTTTACGCAATAATACAAGAATTAATTTTACAAGTTTCAGTAAATATTACATATATTAATTTCGATGAAATAAAAATGATTCACGAAGAATTTTTGTGAGGATTCTGAGAAAATTTTTGTAATAAAACAGAAAAGATTACTGACATATTACAATTCATTGTATCACAAAATAATTTGGTAATGTTTTCTAACCTACACAGCATTAAAGTTTCCAATTAAACTTTCAAGGAAATATTCCATTGTAAGCTTTCCGTAATCTTTTTGTAAAGTAAATAAAACTTTCAGTAATACTATATAAAAAGATTTAAAGTAAACTTTTTATAATTTTTAGGTAAGATAACTTGAAAGATTTATAAAAATAAACGTGCAATATTAAAAGCAAGCTTTCTGTGAGATTTCAATAATCTTCCACTAAAATTGCAAAATATTTAAACTGGAAGTCCCTTGTAAGCTTCAGAAAGGTAACAGAAAGCTTTTTACAATCTTCCATGTTAATGTTGTTTGGAAACCTTAACCAAATCTTTGTCAAAAAAATCCTGTAAGCTTTTACACAATTTTATCTGGAAGGTTCTAAAAAACTTGTATAGCCTTTATAACTATCCTTTTAGGCGCTAAAATATTTATTGACAACGCCGAATGCAAGAAGAAATTTTATGAATAAAAAAACCTTGTTATGTTACAATCAGTGAAGTTACTATTTCACTAACAATAAATTAGCAGTTAATCAGGTTTCTTCGCTATCAAGTAGGCAGAGCCTTGAGAACAAAAAAAAAAAAAAAAAAATGGGCGGGGTTTGACACTTTACTGATCGCTAGCGGTTCAACAGCATATGCACGTCCGACCGGCCGCTCAGCCATGGATTCTTCCAGGCATCGGGAGTGTCTTTTCACACAATAATAACTGTCTATCGCTAAGACAACCAATTAATAGGCTATCGGTTGGTAAGCGTTAGTGACGAAAAGCCGATTAATAGGCTATTGGTCGGTAAGCGTTGGCGACGCAAAGCCAATCAATCAGCGAGCGGTCGATAATGTGTTAAGATTTTTAACTACAGTCTGTCAAGTAAGAGCGTGGTCGACTCTACTAAAAGGTAATAGAAGATTTGCTCTAATTCCTTCGCGAGCCGATAGAAAGAAGCTTTGTCCTTGATGCATTGTCAACAAAGATTTAGTTGTCGTTGATCTTTTGAAAGAGAATCACGTTAAACGCCATGAGTGCTAAGTACGCGTCACGCTACGAAGCTGTGTTCCTTTGCATCCACCCGAAAGGTCCCAAAATGTCGCAATCAGCGGCTGCTAAATATATAAAGAAGTCGAAAGGCGTTTGTACAGTAGTAGATACAGCGATATTAAGTGACTAAAAATGTCGATGATTCACCAGAACGTGGCTCGATAGGGAAAGTGAACAAAAAAGATGAAAAAAGAATAGTGAATCTGTTTTCGCGGAATCCTGCTTTAACACTGCGGCAAGGACAAGCAAAATTAATGGCAGAAGGTTTAGATATATCCTACGAAACTATCCGAACCCATCTTCGTACTCATCATCTGAAATGGCGCAACACAATGAAGAAGCCTCTGTTGACTAAAAAACATGTGACAAAGCGACTCGCTTGGGCGCATGAAAATATTGATAAAGATTTTGAAAATGTCATTTTTACTGATAAATGTTCTATATGGGCACGTTCTGTCTTCACGCGAGCCTGGTCAACTTCCACCAATAGGCTTGTTCAGCGGACCGTAAAACATGGAATAAAGGTGCATCTTTGAAAATCGATTTTTTCTTAAATACATTGTACTTAAAAAAACAAAAATTGATTTACGCTTATAATTCTTTAGTATGTGACTCAAATAGGATAATGATTTATTAAGTATATCAAGTTGATTTTTTAATACTTTATTAAAGAATAAAAAATATCCGACAAAATGATTACTTATAAAATTCAAGTTTAAAACAATTTTCTCTGAAATACACAAGAATACCATCAATGTTACCTTTAGTAAACGATTTTATCTAAAAACTTTATGAAAAAAAAAATATTTTTAAAAATGTTCAATCTCCTTTAATAAATTGCAGATTTTTAATTTTTTACAAATTTATTAACAGTTTGAAAAGAAAAATCGTAATCATCAATATGTGAACAATATCGAAATTTACGGTGCCAACCTAAAAACATTTATTCGCTTATTTGTTTTTTCTTTACCAAATTTAAAATATTTTTATAATTTACACATAAAGCACTTTTATTAAAGTTATTATTAAAAAAATTAAAATAATGGATTTTTTATAAACATTTTTCACACAAATAATTATTTCCATGTTAACGTCATAAGATCACATTTGAATTTTCATAATTTTTTTTACATTAACACAATCATTTATTGTTTTTATAAATTCGTAGATGTTACGAAAGAAAGAATATAAGAGCAGAATCAAAATTCGCGGCGAAGTAGGCAAAAACAAGCGTAGCCATGCGACGCACACATCGCGACATATCGATGTATAATTAAAAATCGTTAGCCCAGCTCGGTTTTTTTTTTTTTTTTTTGTTTTAGATTCTCAAGGCTCTGCCTAGTTGATCGCAAGTAAATCTAATCGACTGTTAATTAATTGCTTATTAAATAGTAGCTAATTTATTAGGTTGCTGCAGATGAAATGGCCAATTTAGTATTATAATAAATTTTTAAACAGCTGTAACTTTTTATAAAGACAATTTATTCAATCAAAATAGGTACCACTAAATGCAACACACTTTTCCTAACGAGATACAAGTACATTTATTCCAGTTCTGTAGAAGTCCAAATTTCTGGTTTCAAAAAACTCCTCGAAGGCATTTTTGACAGCAGCTTCATTATTAAATCTTTTTCCTGTCAAAAAGTGATCCAAATGTTTAAAGGAATGGTAATCTGTTGGTAAAAGGTCTGGTGAATATGAAGGGTGAGAAAGAGTCTCATAGCACAACTCGTTTAATTTTTGGACCGTTGTTCTTGATACATGAGGTCGTGCGTTATCATGAAGTAGTATCACTCCATCCCTGTTGACAAGCCTAGGTCGTTGGACTATCAATTTCTGATGCATTTCATACAGTTGAGCACAGTATTTCTCAGTATTGATGGTTCCGCCAGGTTGCAGGAACGAATAGTAGATAACTTCAGCTACAGACCACTAAACAGTTACCATTATTTTCTTTGGATGAAGGCCTGGTTTCGGCATGTGTCTTGGCGCTTCATCGGCATCTAGCCATTGGGCCGATCGGCGACGATTATCGTATAAAATCCACTTTTCATCGCAGGTCACAATTCGGTGCCAGAACGGTTCCTTTTTGTTGCGGGAGAGAAGAGAATTTGAAATCTCCATTCGACACGTCATGTTTTGCTTGGTAAGATCATGCGGAACCCATTTGTCAAGCTTTTTGACTTTTCCAAGTTGTTGCAAGTGGCGGAAAACTGTCGAATTGCGAAGGCCTAATTTCTCGGCAAAATCCCTTATGGTTTGGCGGGAGTCAGACTCTACTAATGCATGCAGCTCGTCGTTATCGATCAATGGTCCTGGGTGTCCACGTGGCTCATTTCCAAGGTCCATATCTCCGGATCGAAATTTTTCGAACCACCACCGAGTGGTTCGTTCGCTAACTGTATCAATCCCAAATGCGCTGTTGATATTCCTCGTTGCTTCCGTTGCGTTGTTCCCTAATTTAAATTCGTATACTAAAAGTAGCCGTTTTTGATTTACTTCCACGTTTACTTTCTCTTTTTGTTTTTACGATCACTATGAAGTGCAAAACAGAAATGACTCCATAAACCAAGGTAGCAGTATTTATACTTCAATATGTCATACCATTTGCGCCGCCTTGTGCCAACATAATACACTAAAATTGCAGCCAACTTTATGTCATTGCTAAATCGGCCATTTTATCTGCAGCAACTTCATACTTATTTTAATGCAACAAGGTTTATTTATAAAATTTCTCCCTGCATCCGGCGTTATGAATATTCTAAGCGCTTTAAAAGATACGTTGCATAGGCTTGATGTAAGCTTTTTTGAAAAGTGCAAGAAATATTAATTGTAATCTTGCAGCAAGACAATTTATTATCTTTTACAAAGTAAATTTATTTTTCAAATTAGATAAACATACATCGACTATTAAAATTAATTAATATTTTAATTATTTCTTAATTTTAGTAAATACTATACTTTCTCGAATTTTAAGACCTAGAGATGGTGCCAGTAAGTCAAGTTTTTGGCTTGTATTCTGTAGCTCAATATCTCACGAGCTTGTATATAAATTTTCAGATTGATTGCTCTGTTAGTGTACATTTAAGAGCTGATTGAACAAGACGCCTAAATTGCTTACGTGAAAATGGAAAATCAGAGAACCATGCGGTCATCAAATACTTCTATTTAAAAGTCCTTACACCGTTACAAATAAAAAAAGAGCTAGATTCCACACTAAAAGACTTTTCTCCATCATATTCAAAAGTTAAACAGTGGGTTTCTGAATTTAAGAAGGATCGCATAAACACTTCTGACGAATCACATTTAGAACGCCCTGTTAAGGTCACAACTCCTGAAATAATTGAAAAATACATAAACTGGTGATAGAGCATCGCAAATTAAATATAAAGGAGATAGCTGAGGCTACTAAGATGTCGGTTAAATGTTTAGGCAATATTTTACATAAACATTTGAGGATGGAAAAGTTCTGTGTTAAGTCGTGCCGCGTTTACTAACAGTCGATCAAAAATTCACCCAGAAAACTGTTTCAATTAAAAATTTGGCGCTGTACAAGCGAAACCCTAGAAAATTTTTGCATCGTTTTATAACTGTAGATAAAATTTGGATTCACCACTACACTTCTGAAAGTAATTAGCATTCGAAGCAATGAATTGGACCAGGTGAACCAACCCAAAGAAGGCAAAAACAGTTTTATAGGCGAATAAGATTATGGTGACTGTTTTTGGAGAAAAGAAAGGAATTATTTTTATCGATTACCTGGAGAAGGGTAATACTGGTCAATGGTCAATACGACACAGAGTTATTGCAGCATTTGAAGGACGAAGTGAAAAATGAACAACCGTTTATTTAAACGACATTTAGCGAAGAAAAAAATCTTTTTTCACGATGACAACGCACCTGCCCATTCGTCGGTTGTTGCAAGGGCTAATAAAATCAACGAATTTAAGTTTAAATTGGTACCTCAACGACCATATTCATCAAATTTAGCCCCCAACGATTGTCGTTTGTTTCCTAACCTTAAAAAATTGCTTGATGGCCGCACGCTTCTTTGATTTTTCCATTTTTATGTAACCAATTGAGGCATCTTGTTCCATCAGCTCTCAAATGAACACTAACAGAGCAATCGACCTGAAAATTTATATACAAGCTAGTGAGATGTCGGGCTACAGAATACAAGTCAAACATTTGACCTGCTGGCGCTATCAATATGTGTAAGTCAGGCCGAAAACTTTTTACCCCATTCTCGTAAGCAATTTTTGTCACAAAAGACTATGTAGTTATATTACTAAAAGTTTTAGGTTTTTATTCAAACTTTAAATTTTAATAAATGCACTATATGATATTTATAGATTATTGTATGCATTCAAGGGCATGCTAGCCAAGAAAAAATGATGCTCGAACTGTATGACATCATACCATAAAGAATGTGTTCATGTCTATGTAATGGGCCTGAATTTGATTATTAGCAAAATAGTATTTTTCTGAGCACCTATAATCTTTTAATTTTAATCTCTTTCTTTCTCATTTATGTCTTAGGTTTCCACCATTTATATTTTCATATTAAATATTGAAAATTTTACCAAATTCTTACAATTACTTTTTTATACAAATTAATAAATACATAGTTGATATACAACTAAAAGAAAAAAAATATTTACGCAATCAAACATTATACTATCAATATTTCGCTCGCTTAACACGGCGATATTTTTCTTATAAACAAATGGTCTTATACTATACCTTATGTTATATAATAATGTTGTAGATGGGACAGTAATAGAGCCCTACAGCACCAATGAAAATGATGTATAACTGTCTCGTATGTAAAAAAGGTCAAAAAACACCGAAAAAAAATCGGTTGTCTGTAAAGTCGGTTTACTGACGATAGTTAAACGTGACAACGTCATAAGAAAATACTGATGGAACGGTTGCATTTTCCAAAAGAAAATTTCAATTTTATTTGTTTGATAGCAATTATGTATGGATATAGAGAAGGAGGTAAATGGAAATCACAATTGAATTGATCAAGTTACATTTATTTGTACGCATAAATACAATTATGTCAATTTTTTTTTTTTTTTTTAACAATGTACATAGTTCTTACAAGTATGAATGTGCTTTGAGCAATTGTTTTACAACTTTTATTTACAACTTTTAAACATGTGTGATATTTAACTTCTTACAATTTGTGTTATTCTGTTGAGAATAGGACGATGATAAGAAAAGTAGGAAATGAAAGGGAGTGTTTCGAGTGTAATGTGTCTTGAAAAAGTCAATTCGATGGTGGTGCCTCTTAGTATTGTTGATTTATTAACGTCTGATGCACAATCGAGATTGAACATGTCTTTCATGAATTTGAGAAATGTTTCGTCATTTTTCACGTTTGTGTTGAAATCGCCACAAAGAAAAATTGGTACATCGGTATCAACTTCCATGATGGGATGTACATACTGGCTGTTGTAAACATACGGAAATAGTGCTTGATGCAGCAGAACACTGATGTTAGAGATACTTGCTCCAGGATGAATATAAACTGCGCCAAGAACCATTTTAAACGTGGTATCAGCGGTGAAGCATGTAACTTCTGCCAAGCAAACGTCACAAATGTTTCTAATAAGGCGGGTTGTATCAGACAGTTCAACGTTGAGAATTTTGGCCGTGGATGTCGATGATAAGTTTCTATAAATTGCCACTCCACCTACTGCGTTTGTTTCAGAATCTGATCGATTATTCTGCCGGGTTACACATTCGAAATTTTCAATTGAAATTGGATTACAATTGTCACGCATCCACGTTTCAGTCAAAATCAAATAATCAAACCTTGGAATCACTGTGTCTTTTTCAATATCTGCAAAGTGAACAGGCAAACTCTGTGAATTAAGGTTCATTATTAAAGTTTGTCCTGCATTGTTTGAGTCATTACAGAATTTTACTGCATTATCAGTGATTGTTCGAAGTGTGTGTCCACGAAGTCGAATGTATTCGTTACAAATATCTCTTGTTGTCCGTGAATCGTTTCCCTCCCGTCCGTGTTTAAAGCGAAATGGAGCATCTTTTTCGGTGATAATATGCAAGCCTTCTATACTTGTTACCCGACTCAGAGCCATGTACACCAACTGTTGCGGTTCCTTGGATGAGTATTTATAAACAATGACAGCAAACGTCCCACCTTGTGACTTGTGAATAGTGATGGCACAAGCAGAAACGCAAGGAAACTGTTTTCGTTTGCATTTTATAGTTTTTGTTAGTGTAATGTTTACTATTTTCTTATAAACTGATACCCAGTTTGTAGACAAAGTGTTTGGCTTGCTTTGCACGTGAGGTCGACATTTAACTTTTGCTCTGGTTCCTGTTGTTTCTTCTGGAAACTCGAACCATACAGTAACAATTTCTTCTCTAGCTGCTGGCGAAGTTGTACTGGTCGATGGTCCTGCTTCTGCAGAATTGTCATCTACATTTGACAGCTGACGTTCGATATGTCGCAAGACACCAACAGCTCCATTTACCAAGCCATTAGCGACATCTATGTTAGAAGTTATCATGTAGGGATATCCTTCTGCCAATGGCAGCAGGTACGGTAATCCATCGGTTTCTGCCACTGTCATCTTGTGTAGTTTACCTTGGTACTGTCTCTTCTCTTGTTCACTTGAATAACCAAGCATAATATCATGTGCGAGACAGTTGTATGCATTTAGAATTGCGCTTTGATTGTACGAATCCACTTCATTGTTACTATTATACAGCTTGACAGCATCAGGCACGTTTTCCTTGCACCAAGCCTGAGTTTTATGTCTGGACTCAATAAGGGAGATATTATCGTTGCTTAGTTGAAATCCATCGCCGATTTTTGTTAGAATCGTTGAAAACCGCTCATCGATTTGTCGCACAACACGAACCAGTGGGAAGTAATCAATGCTGTGCCGAAGAATCGGACCTCCTAATTGGTTGATCGGCATAGTATAACATGAAGTTGCTCGTACAGGTGAAAGCTGTCTGAAATCTCCACATAATATAACGTGAATGTCTCCGAAAGGTTTGTCGTATATGCCAGTAATCTGCTGCAATCGGTAGTTAATTTGTTGAAGAATAGCTGAACTTAACATGCTGATCTCGTCGATGAAAACAGCTTTGACGCCTACGAACATGTTTCTGTAAGCTTGCAAATTTTCTGTGGATAAGAGTTTCGTCACGCGAGAAGTTGTGAGACGAAACGCTGAATGAACTGTAGTGCCACCAAGAGGTACAGCGGCTTTACCTGTGCTTGCAAAGGCAATGTAGGCGTTGTTCATTGAGTTGTGTTCCTGAGTGTAGCGGTTGCATTTCTCCATGAGGCACTTTAGCGTGTAAGTTTTTCCACAGCCTGCAGGACCCGTGAAGAAAATTTGAACTGCTTCAGAAGTGTTATCTCCACAACCATGCAATCGATGTATAACCTCAAGGATGATCTGCCGTTGTTCCGGATTAGTTGTTCGTACAAGTTCACAATACTGCTGCTTTGACATTACATTGCTGCGTTTATTCACAATCGAGAATCCTTGTCGTGGGACGATTTAGTGAACATTTTAATGACGTTTTTGGCACTATCCTCTCCTAACAACTGTTGAACAAAGGCTGTTCTGGATTTTTCTTCCCGCAAATTACTGTTGTCATCGTTTTGCAAAATCATCATCGCTTTAAGTTCTCTCATGACGTTTTCAATGTTCAAATTAGACTCGAATTGACTGCAGCGTTCCATGATCGCGTCTTTGTTGTCGTCAAATAATTGGAGAAATTTATTTTGATCAACAATTTCTAACATTTTGTTGCGGAATTGTACGTACAGTAGAACCATTTCTCGTTTATAATTGACAGTTTCGTCCATGTCGTAATGTCTGTATCGTATGACACGTCCGATTAGTCGTCTGCGGTGTTGATTTTGTGCTCTTGACGTTCTTGCTGCGGGTTTACTTTCTAAATCTTCTTCGTCATCTACGTGCACGTCGTCCTTCTCGTCAACGAAATCATTAGCTTTAGCATACCACGATGCAAACTCAGCTAAATACACTTGTTCTAAAGATTCAGGACGCTCTTCATAGCGCCGGATTATGTTTTTGGTCCAGATATCAGTACTGTTTTCGTCAAGGCCTTCGCGGTCCATTTGTTGACGACGTTTGCAGCAACGTTGTCTTTCCGTCGGCCATACTGTTGAAATGTACGCAACTTGACGATTTGTCTCGCTCATTGGTTGACGTGGGAGATACCATGCTGCTTCTTGCGCTGACATCTCGACAGCGTTAAGCAGTTTGATGCTTAAAGCTTTCAACTGGTCTGTGCAGTCCTGTTCGGGATGCTCTTGCATCATCGTAGTAAGCTCACGACGTAGATTGCCCATTCCACAAGCTGATTTATTTACGTACTCCACAATATACTCTGCGCAGCTGTATACATCCAAGATAAATTGAATGTCGATGTTTGAGTTGACTTCGCCAGCAATGTACGGATTGAACGTGTTTGTCATAAGTTCGTCAAAGTTTCGTCTGAACAGAAGAGTTGGTCTGCGTAACGTTGAGCGCACAATGTCGAGGTATAAATCGTGTGTCAAACCGTGAGCTTCAAGAAAGTCATCCATGCCCGCGTACCGACGTTCATCGAGTAAAGTACGCAGCTCTTTCGCCTTCTGTTGTAGTGTTCGACGACGTTTATCAGTTTGAAGCATTGGAACCAATGAACGAGTCGTAGACATTGGCCAGTACGGAATTCCGAATCTACAAATTGTCTCACCTCGCTTCGTGCATGTGAAAGTATGTTTGTGTATCTGGTTGGCGTAGATGGAATTGTTAGGTACATCATTCTGGGCTACCGTACTCAATTTTTCTACGAGCTCAATGGTTTTTGGCATATTTTCCGACGGGGTTTCATGTGGGTCGTTGTTTAACCACAATAAAATGTATGCGTGGGGGCTTCCTCGATGCTGGAACTCAATACGAATGAAGTAATCTCTAACAAAATACTCTCCGAATGGATTATAGGACTGTTTGGATTCCAGCATTTTCATCAAGGAACCGACGAGCTTGTAGAAGTAAATGCAGCACGTCACAGGATCGTCGCTAACTAAAGTACAGTGCTCGGAAGTGTTGAGTTCTTCTGCTGATTTTCCAGGATATTTATTGCTCAGTCTGAGAAGTATAGTAAGCAATTTTATCCATCGTATTTCGTTTGCACTTATAGTGAGAAAGATGGTTGGTTTACCAAGTTGACGAATCATGGCAAAGAGATCTCATTTGCGAGAAGCCCAGTATTGGATGGAGTTTGGCACTGTCTTCATGAATGCGAGGTTTTGTAAGACATATTCTTTCAGAAATTCTGAGTCTTCTAACATACGTCGTGTAACATTTTCTGTGACTGAAACGTTGCGAAACGTGCTGTAAATTCCATCCACCATACGTAGCCGCAAAATTTTCATTGCTACGTACAAGATTTTTTGAGGCATGGCTCCGCGTCTATCGCTTCGTCGTATTTCACTGGTTGCCATCATGTAAGGTGTCACTGAAACTCCCATGTGGAATAGACGTGGATTTCTATAGTATATCGATGGGAATGACAACTCTTCTGCATGACGGTCGTAAATGATGTTGAGGGGAGTTGCCCGGTGTCCTGGTGCGATATTGAGACAATCTTCTTCGTTCCACATCACGGTATGTTGTCTTGAAGCGAGAATCTCAGATTCAGGGTTCTGTTCTGCGGAGATATTTTCTATACGGTTTGACGGGTCATCCTCTACGTCATCGAGGTCTGGCAAAGCAAGATTCAGTCTCGACAAGTCCACTTTGATTTTGTACAAACGATATAATGGAGAGTTCTGCAGAACAGTTAACTACGAAGTAACTGTACTTTTGGACATGTATCCGCTAATGTAAACTGATTTGTGGGCAAGGTTTCTTTTAATGTTTACATTAATAACGTCATCCTCATCCAATTGTCGCGGCAAACATTTTACCATTTCTTGTACGTCGACTGGTACGTTTATCACTTGTCCTACGATTCCATAAGAGAAATCATGGCGCAGACGACGCACTTGCAGAAATGGTAGACGAGGCGAAATCAATCGTTCACTGATGGGATCTAACGGTGGTAGGCCTGGTGGTGGGTCAGGATATGAGAATCCATTAACTTTTGCTAGCGGTGGCATCGATTGTTTGTTCAGTGACTTTTTGCAAGTGTTGCAAACCAGTTTATATTCTTCTCTGCTCAGTTGTCGATTTTCTTTGATAAACCAATCCGAAATTACCTTCAGCTGTGCTACAGTGATGGGTTTAAGGTCGTTTCTAAACCAAAGTCTGTCGCAGACCGAGCAAGCGTAGCCAAAATCGTTGTCCAAAAAAGTAGATTTGAATCTCATGATTGATGATGCCTATTTAGTGTTCCAAGTAGATTGTGCTTGAACTTCAATTTGATCTGAAGAAGTACTTCGTTGTACAGTAGTTTCTGCTGGTTCTGTTGCTAAAGTTTGACGTTGTTGGTCGGTAAATTGTCGTTGAGTATCAATATAGACGGTGTTTAACCTTTGCCCTGAACGAGATGAGGATGTAGTTGTCGCTTCTAGAGAACCACTGGCAATGGCCAAGTTAGCAGCTTGGCATAATCTGTTGTTGCGCTGTCTTTCGTTTTTTGATTTTCTCGCAGCAGCCGCCTGAGCAGGAGTTCTAGATGCTGCGATACGCTGTCTGTACTCACGTTGTTTTTGTGCTTTCGATTTTAAAGCAGCGATTATTGGCTGCGCGAATGGTGTTGCTAAAGTAGATGCTACAGCATCTTGAACCGCCATGGGTTCACTCATCGAAGGTAGTGGCTCATTCGTGAAATCCTCTGGTTCGTCAGGTTGTTTTTCCATGGTGCGATTGTAAGCGGTTCTGCAAAATGAATCGTCGTTCGAAACAATTTAGAAAATTTTTTCATAAAATTCTTCGTTCAGAAAATCATTTTAAATTAACAAAATACTTGAATAAAATTTATTGTTTAAATTTCTACTCGATTGTTGAAATTTAATTTTTGATTTTATTATTTTATAATAATAAATTTTGTATTGACATTATTTCTTTCAGCAAGTAAACTGAATAAAAGTTGTTGTTCAATTAGTTACTTAATTATTTTTGCAAATTTAATTGTAATTTGTTGTAAAAAAGTAATAATTTTGAATAATTTATTATAAGAATAAACTGTGATTAAATTATTGTTCATAAATCTTAAATTTTAAATTTGAAATTTGGAAACATCATTAAAATTTTTGTAACTCTAGCTTTTAAAAAGCCCGCCTCAATATGTTTGATATAGGAGAAAATTGTTTCCTTTGACGGCTGGCTGGTCCAACCTGTCATTTCAGACACGTTGTTATGATATGTGGAAGATTTAACATTTATGTTTTAATTTTTTAAAATCATAGCTACGCTCGATAATTTTTTCGATCGAATAGTAAAGCAATTGATTTTTTACTCATCGTGAAATAGTTCTGTTAACTTATTGTTATAGTTTTGTCAATTATAGCATAACCTACAATCGCTGCACTAGCGGACCGATGCTATTTATTTTAATGATGAAAGCACGAATATTCGACAATATATCATTGAACATATATTTGATATCGAAAGAATCATTACCTTTATCGTCGCAATTATCGTTGCTATAAACAATTGACACCACATTCACTTTTCACTGCACTTCATACTTGACGAAAACATGTAAATGTATTATTGTATAGCAGCTGTCCACGTGGACGCATCGCTCACTCAAGTAGGAGAGAGACAGATGTCGAACGCTGCCGAACGCTGCCGAACGCGGAGGCCGATTGTGCCTCTTTGTCGCTCGTTCCGCGCTCTCGCTTGCACGTCAAGCCCTAAATAAAACGCCTCGGAGCGAGGTAACGCCGCATAAGTCATGTTTTTTCGTGCGTGCAGCCGGCTCCATCGAATTATAAGACGTTGTCACGTCAAAGATGCATTTTTCAGCAATTTTTTTCGCATACTAGAAAATTAAAAAAAAATACGTGACTAGTGAATTCTTCATGATTTTTCTCGTAGAATTAAATGGCGTTATTCGATTTTGTAAAAAACAGTGAACAAAAAAATTGTTTAAACAATGTTATTATAAACATTAAAAAAAAAAACATGAAAACCTTATTTTTAGCCATGTAATTCCAATAGTTAATTTGGCCTTATCTACGCTGTAATAGCCATGGGCCTTAATGGGTTAATATCGTTTCTTGTAAACGATTATGTTAATTTACAATGTTATTTATTGATTTTAATAATTACACATAATCACATATTTATTGATTCAAAGATATCATTATAAATATTTAAATTATTTTATAAGGAAAGAAATATATTGCACTATCAATATGAATTTAAAAAGAATTAACTCAGCAGTTAAACATTAGGAATTTTACTATTTATTCAATCAATAAACTTCGAAATAAATCGATAAAAAAAAGAAATAGAATATATGAAATGGATGAGTAAATAAAAAGATGATATGATGAAATAAATAATAAATAATATGAATAAATAAAAGAATATGATAATGAATAATAAATGAAATAAAGAAATAAAGAAGAAAAATAATAGAATAAAATAAAACAAAATGAAGTAAAATAAGTGAGATGAAATATATGTGTAAAATAAAATAAAAAGTGAGTAAAATAGTGAAGAATAATAAATAGTTAAATCGAAAAAAATAATTAAAAAAGAATAATATGAAGAAGTGAAATGATTGAGAAAAATGATAAAATAAAGTATATGAAATAAATAAATGAATGATAAATGAAATAAAGAAATGAAGAAGAAGAATTATAAAGTTGAAATAATAGTGATAAGATAAAAATAATAAATAAAGCGAGGAAAAGATAACACGGTAAAAATAAAAACGCGATAATAATAAAAGAGGGAGAATTACGAGATGTGAAATAAATAAAATGTTAAATGAAAATCGAAAAATAATTGATAAAGTAGAATTAAGTGATTGCAAATGAGATGAATTATGAATATGAGAACAGTGGAAAAAATTATTATTATAGAGTGAAGTGAAGAAAAAAAAAAAACGAAAAAGGTGTAATGTGCTATGTGGAAGTTCGATCATGCGACGATGATTGTGTAAACTATGTTGCCTTGTTCCAGTGAGTTGCTTTAGAATTATTATTTGAAGTTTTTCGCTCTGACTTCATCGTTTATACCTGCTTTTATCATTATTTAACACATCGTTCAATAAGTCCCGAGACTTACAACCAAAACAACATTTTTTTTCAAAAATCATTTTTATTGATCAATATAATCTCCTTTTAGAGTGATACAATCTTTTCAACGCCTTTCCAACATTTCTATACCATGTTTATAGAAGGAATTATCCTTTGCTTAAAAATAGGCTTCAGTTTTGGCAATGACCTCCACATTTGAACCAAATTTTTTTCCCTGGAGCATTTTTTTGAGATCAGCAAAGAGCCAGTAGTCGCTAGGGGCTAAATCTGGCAAATATGGGGAAAGGGGGAAGCAAATCCAAGTCCAATTCGTTCAATTTTGCCATTGTTTTCATAGACTTGTGGCATGGTGCATTGTCTTGGTGAAAAAGGATTTTTTTCTTTTTCATGTGCGGTCGTTTTGCTGCGATCTCCTCCTTCAAACGTACCAACAAGTCAATATAATAATCACTGTTGATCAATTTGCCTTTTTCCAGGTAGTCAATAAAAATCACACCATGTGTATCCCAAAAAACAGACGCCATGACTTTGCCAGCAGACTGCTGCGTTTTTGGACGCTTTGGGCGGCTTTCGCCAGCCATGCGCCACTCAGATGATTGCCGATTCGACTCCGGAGTGAAATGATGTATCCATGTTTCATTCATGGTCACGTATCGACGCAGGAAATCCTTTTTATTGCGAGTAAATAGCGATTAACATCTCTCTGAATCGTCGACTCGTTGCTGTTTTTTTGTTCCACTGAAAGCAATCGCGGCACCCACTTGAAAAAAACCTTTTTCATGCTCAATTTTTCATGAACGATTGTAAATACGCTTCCAGATGATATCTGTGTCATTTCTGCAATCTCACGAACCTTTACTTTGCGATTTTTCATTACAATTTCCAACACTTCACTCACATTTTCCTGTGTAACGGCTTCCAATGGCCTACCCGAAGGTTCCGCATCGTTTGTGTCTGTACGACCACGTTTAAACTCAGCATACCAACGACAAATCGTTGGTTTAAATGGAGAGGAGTCCGGGTAATGTTTAAGTTATTGCTGGGCTTCTACGGTGTTTTTACCCATTAAAAAACAATGTTTTATCAACAAGTGAAACTCGCTTTTTTCCATTTTTCGAACAAATTACAAAGTGACTTTACTCTAACTTCGATAACTTTGCTGTCTGTGATCTGATCGACGTGAAATTTTTACACGTTTCACGTAAAGGTTTGTACTCTATGGAAACGTGGCCAATTTGGTACTACTAGCACCATCTCTGGGTTGGTCTCGGGACTTATTGAACGATGTGTTAAAATTATCGAATATTTAGAATCTGAATGATTGGATTATTGGTAAAATCATAAGATTAAATTGTATAATAAGTATATCTATTATATAAATACTATATTAAAAATATAGTACATATACTTAATATATACTATATTAAGTATACCTATTATATACAAAAATTGAATAACTATACATTTTCCAGCATGATGAATTTTATTTTCACCTATTATTGAGTATTGTAAACTGAATATTATACATTATATTTTATATTAATTATATTATATTAAAATACAGATTATCTATAAGTATTTACATAATATATTAATGTATACTACATATTATACATATTATTACACTATATTTTATAATTTTCTTCAGCACTAATTTTTCTGTAAGATGTTCTGGAATAATGATATGTTGACTCCAGGAGTTATTGCGTTAGCAGAAAAGGGTTCAAAATCTGTTTTTTTTTGTTTTACTACAGTTATGTACTGCTTGGCTGCAGCAGTATCGGCGAGCCGTGATTGATACGCAGACGAAAGTATTTCTCAGCCGAACTAACGATTACGTTGTACTGAACGGACTAAGGCAGATGATGATATTTTGAAAGGAAAAAAAAAGTGAATTGAAAATAATTACAATGCATTAATATTACCCAAAGACTTATGTACGAGATGCCACCAGGGACTCTCGCACTTGGTTTACAACGAAGTTTGCCAAATATATAGGCCCTTGCGATCGAGTGATGAGCGGGAAGTAATAAATATAATAGAAAACCTTCCTATTATAAATAAATCTCACAAAATAGTTAATAGAGTTATGAAGCGAGACTCGTGCTTTTCATATCGATTAGGAAAGAATGAATTAGGTTCTAACATTTATCAACGAGAAGGAGATTTTTCCGCAGTATACCTTTACCCGACAAAGCCGCAACGCTACTTTGACATAGCGTACACTAAGAGACAATGTCCTGTCTAGTATTCCTCCCCAGTCGGCGAGTGTACGACAACGACCACCGCTAAGAAATTAAATTTTGATTAGAGAGGTCACCTCTAATCAAACGTTACCCCAAACGAAATCCTAAAAGTCTCCGAACTGAAATACCGGTTCGCAAGAACACTCACAGAGACAATGTACGAGGTGTGGCAGAAAAGTAATGAGACTGATTTATTTACCAAAGTCTTTATTATTCTGAAACATCATTGTTATCCCTTTCAAAATAGTTCCCTTGGACAGCTACACACCGATGGAGACGTTGTTCCCACTTTTGGTAGCAGCGCTGGAAGTCTTCAACCGGTATGGTCTTCAGCATGTCCGTTACACTCTTTTGGATGTTTTCGGAAGTTCCTAAATGACGTCCTTTGAGGATATTTTTTAGTTTAGGAAAAAGATAAAAGTTACAGGGACTGAGGTCAGGTGAATAGGGGGGGCTGGGAAGCCATAGGAATGCGTTTTGAGGTTAAAAGTTCTGTGACGGAGAGAGCAGCGTGATCTAGAGCGTTGTCATGATGGAGCATACATTTATCTGCAATGTCTAGTCTCACGCGAATGACCCTTTTTCTGAGCCTTTTGAGGACGTCTTTATAGAAAAATTAGTTGACAGTGTGTCCCGGAGGAACAAATTCTTTGTGGACGATTTCCCTTCTGTCAAAAAAACAAATCAGCATTGATTTGATCTTCGATTTGCTCATTCGAGCTTTCTTTGGTCGAGAAGAGCTCGCAGTATGCTACTCCTCACTTTGCCTCTTGATCTCAGGATTGTAATAAAAAATCCAGGATTCATCACCTGTGATCACACGAGTAAAGAAATCTTGCTGATTGGCGATTCTGTCAAGAAGATCAAGACACTTGTTTTTTCGATTGTCCTTCTGCTCAATTGTGAAGTTTCTCGGCACCATTTTGGCATAGACCGTTTGCATGTGCAAATGTTCAGTCAAAATTTGATGAGCGGTAAATCTGTTTAAATTTAATTGTTCACTTAACATTCTTAATATTAAACGACGGTCTGATCTCACAAGGGTGTTCACAAGTACGATGTTTTCGTCGGTTTTCGGAGTTGAAGGTCTCCCTGAACAGTCTCCATCTTCAAGTATTCTCTACCTTTCAAAAATGATTTGTGCAAGCGTTGTGTTTAACTTCTCAAATGTCACATTTGCCGATTCTTCAAGCTTAACAAAAAATTTAATGGTACAACGTTGCTCTAAATTCCGCTGTTCCATTTTGCGTGACACACAACCAAAACACAAATTATGTAATCTAATTAAATCTTAATTTTTATTTCCGTTGAGATATAACATATTTAATGTAAGATAGACTACGAGTAACATACACAAAATAAACGTGGATAGATAAATAGTTAAGCAAAAGAGGCATATAAAAAATATATAATCTAAATATATAATACATAATTTGAAAGAAAGTGCCACATAGAACTCCCATCCGACGGCTAGCGGCGATCTGTCGGATCGCGAGAGGTTGTTACCGCGCATTGTAGTTTACTGAGTGTTATCTTAAACGCAATAGTATCATATTGTGTGACGGCTAGAGAAATATAAATTTTTTTTATATTTTTTATTTTTATTCCTTTGATTAACTTCTAATATGCAAATTATACTAAAGAATGAAAACTACCAATATATTGATTAAATAATTAAATTAAAGACTTTAATAAAATTCAATTAAAAGAATTTAACTATATCAAACCTATAATTATCATACGTAATGAAGATTGTTGAAAATATACATGTTATATTGCGTGTGAACTTGAAAGCGCGATACTGTATGAGTATGAATGTGTGCGTCTCCCCACCCGAGCACATGGCGTGACTTGGGCGCGAGCGGCAGCGGCCGACTCGCGACTCCTTCCTTTTTTTTTTTTTGGCTCTTACCTTTTGTCGGAGGAGGCACGTGGTATCCAAAAGCAAAGGCACTTTGCTGTATATACAGGGTGTCACTATAGTCCCGGAACGGCTGTATATTTCTTAAGGTGGGGTATTTCGGGAAATAGTCAATGTCAATCCTTAAGTAACTCTCAACGAGAAATTCAACAGTGACCTCTATTTTGACCTTGACGATGTCATTTAAGGTCATTTCAAGGACAAGTCATGTTTTTCAAATGCGAACTCCCTTTTTTGACATTAGCAATCGAAAGAGCGGGAAATTTTACGTTCAAATATGTACTTAGGTCATAAGGACAAGTTGATCTTGAAGGACAACCAAGGCCATTTAAACATGAACAAGGTCTGGTTATCTTTTGGCATAGGATCTCCTCAATTTTTTTTTAAACTGATTTATTGAAATTAGCAAGGTTTATGAAGTGTTGACTGTAGGCGTGACCTTGACGATATCCCTCGACTTCCTTCAAAGTTATTTCAAGCTCTACTCATTTTTTTTTTAAATTCCCTTTTTTGACATTGGCAATCGAGAGAGCGGGAAATTTTACGTTCAAATAATGATAATAAATAATAAAGGCACTTAATAATAAGGACACAGATTTTAAAGATAACAGATAATCAAGCATTCCGAAATCCGAAAGAACTCACGCAAATTAAGCACAGGCGCAGGGAACACTTTTTACTACATCAAATTTTTTGATCCCGGGTAATATTGAAAGTAAATAAAAAATAGTTAACCTTAAAATGACTTTAAAGGTCATAACTAAGATAGTCAAAAAATAGAAAGCTTATCCTACGTTAAATGCTCTTGTCTGACATTCAAGGTCAACGTGTTCTTATGACTTAAGTACATATTTGAACGTAAAATTTCCCGCTCTTTTGATTACCAATGTCAAAAAAGGGAGTTCCAATTTAAAAAACATGACCTGACATTTAAATGATCTTGGACGACATCCTCAAGGTCAAAATAGAGGTTACCATCGAATTTCTCGTTGAAAGTTACTTAAGGATTGACCTTGACCATTTTCCGAAATACTTCACCTTAGGATATATATAACCGTTCCGAGACTTTTGTGACACCCTGTATATATCCATATTATACTATTAATAAATACTTAATCAACTACCAGCTACGTACCTCTTATTTAAGCAGAGATGTAATTTTATTTTCTGTTCTGTTTTTTTCTCTTAACTTATAATATGATCAAAAAATAAATTAAATAAAAATAAAAATTAACTAGATAAATAAAAATCCTGAAGCATTAAATATAATTTGGATATACTGGCAAAAACAATTTATAAAATTTAATTATATGATATGAATAAAACTTTTTATTAAAATTTTATTAAACATATTACACTATTAGCTGTGACTGTTGTATGGTGCCAAGGGCATGCGAGGCAAGATAAAGCAACAATCGGATTGTATAATAGCACATCAAGAACGATATGCACATCTGGTAAATGGCCGTGAAAAATTATTGACCTTTTTTTTTAATTGCAGCGGAATGCAATGAAGTAACACTGCATGTTTCTATGTTAGGCTTTAAATTGAATGATTTGAAGTGATAAGTATCTTGCATATGCTCATCATAAATAGAATAACGAAATCTTAGTATTAGGTGCGCAACTAAGTTCTCGTTGTTTTTCTTGATGGAAATTCAACTCTATTGTAAAAAAAAATGATTATAAACAAATCGTTCAAACTGTTGCCCATCGCTAGCTACAACTTTTTCCCATCTTTCTAGCAGAGCTCGAATAGCGTTACGGTAAAAGTGTCCGTCTTTTAAAGCTATCTACGAATCAAGCCTATTCTTAATATCTTCAAAAATAAATAATAATTGTTAAATAGAGTACAACGATCCGTTTGATGATCTACCTATTTTTTTTTTCATTTCGGCAGCACTTCTCAAAACACTTATCAGCAGTACGCGTGTGCATAATTTATGATATTAAACACGTGCTTGAGAACGAGTAGTTTTGTAGATACTAAAAAAATCAGCATAAGAATAAAAATTTGTCTCATTTTTTTTCATCCACTTATTATCCACATGTGTCCTAATATTAAATAAATCTTAGGCAAAGAACCTATTTAAAATAAAAATATGTATGTGATACAAAGAGAATACGTTGCAAGAGTCATATAAAAATGAGGATAAAAAAAAAAAAATGGTATAGAAGGAAAAAGCAATAAAAAGCCACTTACATTACTAGACTAACGGAGAACCGAAAATCTAGCAGGGACAAAGCCGTACTTAATCTTTAGTAAGGAAGTAAGATAAATTCACCAACGCAAGAAATTGAACATGAAAAATTAAAAAGATTAAAATTTAAAATATTTGGAATGTTAGAAAATTGCACTTAGTAAAAATTGAAAAAATCGAAGTTGGTAAAAAATAGAAATTAGGAGATTAAAATAAAATAAAAATTGTAAATTTAAGATTATCTATTTATTCAAAAATTTGAAAGGTCTCGATCGAGTGCTCAGAGGTTGTTTGGGACGAGGAGAGCGAGTTTCTTTGTGGTAATGCTCATTTGATCTGCTTTTGATGCTCTAAAGATTTGAAAGAAAATCGTTCCTGTTATACAGAAGTTGGCCCATATGGCCTGCAAGTAAGACGGAAATAAAAAAAAAATTAAAAAAATAACGCAGAGGGGACAAAAGGCGACGAACAAAACGCATTTTCCTCCCTTCTTTGGATCCTTAACTTAAAATAAAAACTAAAAACAAATAAATATGCCCTCGCATTATATGTTCAGCAAGTGGAAGAGCGAAAGCATGATATAGGGTAGAGGGAGATGAGTATGCTTGGGACTTCTCCCAGTCACACGTTTTTTCTTCTCTAACTCAGAATATAAAATAAAGTATTCTTAAAAATTATACGCGAGAATTTTAGAAATCAAAGTTATTATAAACAGTATATAAAAAATTAAGTTATCGTATAAAAATTATAAAACTGTTGTAAAATAAAAATCAACTAAAATATTACTTAAATTCAATTAAAAAGAAATAACTAAAACTAAATATAATAGTAACTTATTTAGTATTATTATTATTAATAATGACTAAATATTAACAAGTATTGTAATGTCACTGGGGATCAGGGTAGCGTACAAATGTAGGGGGAAGCGGGCGGGTCGTTTACTAGCAATGAGTAGAAATCACCGCTTTAAAACAAAAGAACAACACCGTTTATTCGAACAAAAAAATTAACTACAATAAACTTAAGTCTCGCGTTTTACGTAAGTCCAGGGCGCCAGCTACACTCGTGTAGCGCGGTTTCTACAGCGGCTAACTCACGGTTAGAGCGGTCGCGGGCGTATAGCATACAACAATGACCGAAATGGCGCGTAGCACGCCACGTGGTTGCACACACACAGCCAGGAAGGACTTGGGGACGATTCGGGGAAAGGGATGCCTCCTGGCAGCAGCCACTGCACCTTGGCAATTACCAGATATTCTGACACACACGCGGATAGTACCCGGACGTTCGCTCGCTCGAATTTCTTTACGAAAAAAAAAGGCCTTCATTCGCGACTGCTGTCCACGATTATACGGAACGGAGTGTCGACTGCTCGCTAATATCGTGACTTCTCGCTAAAACAGACCCGAACGGAGTGAACGAGAAGCTCCTGCGTGGTACCTTCTCGAGCGCGGATTTTAGGTAATCGTTCTGCGCCGGCGCAACGTACGTGTAAAATACGTTACGCGACGCAGCCGCCGCGCGCGCTCAGCGTTGTCGGCAGTTGCCACTACCGCGCGCCAGCAGCGCGCGTTTAGGTTATCCGCTCGCGAGTGCCAGTGTTGTTATATTTTGTCTGGAGCGGCGAGAATCTACCCTCGATGTCCAGGCAGTCCAGGTAAGTTAACGCGTTCTACGGCTGGTAGGCGTCGACTAATTTGTCTCTTCTCTCTCCTTTCCATGTGCGGCATTGCGGTGGATCAACAGCAGGCGAATCGAACGATGAGCAGCGGAGAAAGCAAAGCGGCGGTGTCGGGGACAGCGATGGCCTGCTAGCAGCGGCAGCAAGGCAACGCTCCTAGACAATTCCAGGTACGTAATTACTTGCACGTAGATGCGGTGCTTAGGTGTCTTTGCTAGCCTCCTAACCTCTCCTTGTCAATTCTCCTTTGATGTTATGTGGCAGCCTCTGCTCTCCTCCCAAGGTGCGGCTGCTACTAATATTTTCCCTCTGCTACTTAATAATTGCTGTCTGGGAGGTTGCAGGTACGGGAACCACAAGGACAGGAAGGAGCTTGGGAAGGAACCCTGCTGCAGTGTGTGCGGGCACTGCCATCGACTAACCATGGGCTCCTGAGACTGGCTCCTCACGCCATATAATCATAATATACATCGGTAAAATTAAAAATTAATAAATAATACTAAAATGCAATAAACTTAAATTGGAAAATTATAATATATATCATAAAATTATTTTCTATTTTAATTTCGATTTTTGCTTGAGGACGCAGTACTATAAATAAATAACACGCCGATACAACCCGTGTCCTTCATTCTGAATGGCATCAAAGACGGGTTGAGTGCTGGCGGGTACTAAGGTGTCTCTTAGTACCTACTGATCTGATGGTTTTAAAATATAATAATTAATAAATTAATTAGTTAAATTAAATTAATTAAATAATTAATAAAGTAATTCATTTAGACGTAATAAATGTATTTAAAAAAATAAGGCGATTCGTATTCACATTTAATCTCGTATTCACTCCTCTCCTGAGCAGTATTTCGAATTGGTGGGGGGAGTAAAATCCTACCCCTCACTGGAAGTGCCAGGGTCACTCTTTCTCCTGATCCCAGACCTCATCTTTAGGCTCTGCTATATGATAGTTCCTCTCGTTCACCATTTATTTTATATCAATATTTTTCTTTTTGGCCAGTCGAAATTGAATAAAGAGAGGTTATGCCTTCTTTGAATCACAAAGTGATGCTGTTGATGTTAAGGGGAAAAGAAAAAATTGAGCGAAGCCAATGGATGAGAAGCATCATGGAAGACGGTATCATTTTACCTGCGCTTTGAGGCGGAGATTAACGTTTGTTTATAATATAAATGCGTGCTTAGTCATGCATCGACTCCGCCTGTTTGTTTTCTTACACACTATAAGCTCTACCATTAGCCATTATACCACTTATTTAACAGCTGAATAACTTGATGTAGTATAGCAAATTCCTTATTAATATAGACAAAACTAAGCAAGAATAGTTTACGAAATTGTTCATCCTACCCTAATGTAATTGCTTGAAATACACAACAGCTTTATCTGAATATGAATATTTACATGTCTTACGAAAAACCATAGTGTTCCACTTTTGTAAATGAAATAAAATACTTACTGTGAAAAAATTTAATGAAAATTTCCTTCTCTTTGCATTATCGTATAAATAGAATTATATGAAATATATTTGTAGTATACGCGGTAGCCCTAAGATGAATATACCCATCGGTATCTTTAAGTCCATTAAAAATGAAAATTATTGGGATAACGTGCGTATCAAAATTGAAAGTAATAACACCAGAGTAACTCATTCAGACAAATTATAACTGTAACTTATGAGTATCCTAAGCAGCTATAGAGTTTTCATACAATTAATAAACTCAAGATATCGGAACCTATGCAATACATTTACCAAACCTTAAAAAATGAACGAAGAAAATTATTAAGGGGGGAGATACACTTGGAGCGTCAAAAAAAAGCGTTTTTCGGGAATTTTTTTTGGCGAAGTATTCAAATAAATTAAAACAAATTTTTTTCGTATAAAAGATATACAGGGTGAGCCATCTTAAGAACGGGAAATTTTACGTCCGAAATGATACTTAAGGTAAATTTTCACAAGATCAAATCAAGGTCAATTTCAAAAATAAATGCAGAAATGTTTTGATGACGTCTAGGCAACAAGAAGCTGAAGTAGACTTAGAACTAACGACCTTAATCATGTTGACTTCGAGGTTAACTTAGAAGGTCATTCGAAGGTACGTCCACGTCGTTGTTTCTGGATAATTCTAAAAGTAAGCATTTTTATTTAGAAAAATGCTCTTGAACTTTAAATAATCTTCAAATCTTAACATAATCTTCAAAAGTTTTTCATTTATAAATCCATTAAAATTTGCAACAAAACAACTTATAAACAATTCTTTCATATTTGACCATCTAAAGGTCAATCTAACAGATTAACAGACATTATTTTTCTACAATAAAATATCTTCACGCTTTCGAAATCCGAAATCAAAGGTAGGTGTTCTTATTTAAAAAAACACTTTGACCTTCGAATAACCTACTAAGTTGATCTCAAGGTCACGATAATCAAAGTCGTTAGTCCACTCTAGCCTTCTATTGCCCAGACGTCATAAAAAAACACATTTTCTGGTTTTTTTTTTTAATTTGACATTGTTAAAATTTACCTTAACTTACTTTATTTACCTTAAGAAGTTCCCATTTAAAAAAATCACTTTCAAAGTCAATATCGATATTGCAAGAAGATAGCCCCTACAGTCCTGAGCAACTTTTGTCAGAACAATTTTTTCGTATACCGCTTACTTTTTGAAGATTTCAGGGTGGTTGGATTAAAATGGCTTAACTTGTATATTTTAACTATATCTCATAATTTTTTTATGAAAAATATTAAAAAACTCCGTAAAGCTTCCGCGAGGGTGTGTCATCTTGAAGTCGGAGAGGGAGAGATCGAGAGGGGATGTCCTGTTTTATAAAAATAGTATAATAACTTAAAAACTAATATTAGTATTAATTGTTCATAAATTTTTATTTTATAATAATAATCTACGTAAAATTTGAACTAGGCTACAATAAAGAATCAATTTCGTAGCTCAATTCTAACAATATGATTAATTTATTTTTGTTATTTTATTAATTTTTATAAATCTTTTTTGTTTTTATTGCGCATTATGGTGCTTGAGCTTTCCTTATAATGTTTATCAACTAGATATTATTTTAATTTTTACAAAAGATTTTAACTAAAATATATGTTTTAATAATCTTCTGCATCTTATGAGAGAATAATGATAATTTTTGTTGAATTAATACAAAATAAATTTTAGCCGAAACATCATTGTTTATTTGATGTGTTGCATTTAAATAATTTTACTCCGCGTTTTAGTTATAATTTGGTTTTAAATTTCGCATTATTATCTCATAAAATCCAGATAATTATAGAAGTGACTTATGATTTAAATCTTATTAACATAATAATGTTTAAGCTACTTGATGTTAAAATATAAATTTAACAAGAACCTTAGTTAAAATATAAACTCAAAATGATTTTAAAATAATTATTTCTAATATAAATTTAAATATAAATGTAATTTCAGCTCGAAGATAGAAAAAAAATATCATTCTTACTAGGAGTTTTAACTTAAACGCATAATTCTATATTTTTTTTTGATGCACGTTTTCCTTCGCATATATTTTGTTTGAATGTAAAAATAAAATAATGAACTTAAATTTTAATGCTCGTGTTGGATTGAACTTAAATGTTGGTTTCTTTCAATAAAAAGATAAAACGATTCATTCATAATTTTAAATTATCTTAAACGTTTATAAATAAAATTTTATTATTCACAAATAAAGAAAATTAGTACATGAGAAAATTTATTACGTGTGTTTTTTTATCTTCTTATTTCGAAAGAAAGAGTAGAAAAATTATTTTATTTTATTCAATATTTTAATTGAAAACGAACATATTCAGGCCGTTTGTAATAATTTGTTATCGTGAAGGATTATTGTAGATATTTTTAGTATAATTCTTTTTTTATAATATATATATATATATATATATATATATTTATATGTACTCAGTATGCCGGAAAAGTTTCCGAACTTATTTTGTAGCGCTTGTACGAGTAGCGCCACCTCTTGGACGATACCGGTACTATGTTGCTACATCTCTCTGGAGTGTCTGAAAATTTTTTCACCAGTATCCGTTCATTAGTTGGCGAGATAAACGTGCTTGAGTGAACGTGTGTTTAGTACCCCGGTGCAAGCTCTACGATGGAACCGGGATCGTGAAGTTTGCTGGATGACAATGCGCCTGCTCATTCTTCGAACATTGTGAAGCGTTATCTCGCCGAAAATAAAATCCCACGCATCAATGACGCCCCATACTCGCCAGATCTGGCTTCAGCCGACTTTTTCCTATTTCCCAAGCTAAAAACGGCCTTGAAAGGACGATTTTTTGAAGATGTACCGAGCATTCAAGCGGCTTGCACCGAGCGTCTCACAGTGATAACTTCGGAGGAGTACCAGAGAGCCTTCGAATCACTCATGAAGCGCTCAAATGAGTGTTTTCAGCCTACTAACCCGTACGGCGACTCTTACCTACGGAGCATCGTCAGCGTGTAAATGGTTTCCATACGCACAAGCGCCTTCTCGATCGTATTAACATTTTTCTATACGTCCTCCTAGGCTGTATGTCATTCTATACGTCCTCCTAGGCTGTATACGTCCCAGGAGAAAAAAAAGTTAACAGCGCCACTGCTATGTATTTGTCACTTCATATAGCCTAGCATGTGAGTCTTCATCGAAACTTATATTTTCGAAATGCGTAATAAGACTTATGTATGTTGAGCGAAGGAGAGAGAACGAGATAGCGATAAGAGCGCGCGCACCATTGCTCCCACGTGACCACCCTATCTCTGTCTCGCTCTCTCCTTCGCTCAGTATGTACATTCAAGCGACCACGGGGCTCTGCTTTTCTTTTGTTTTCTTTCAGTGCAGTGTATCGTTGTGTCGGTAATATTCGTTCTTAATATGTGAGAAGAAGAATAAAAATAGACAATTTATTTAATAATGAAAATAAGACGAGTGATAGTGACAGTGATAAAGAATGCAAACGTGAATTAAATAAACTAATAGAAAAAGCAAAGTCTAATATAATCCCGCAAAATTAAAAAATTTAATAATAAGTGATTTTAAAGTGATAATTTTTTAGTTTATAATTTTGTTTGTGATTTAGATAAATGATTTAAAAGTTTTTTGTGTGAAGAAATTAAATTTAAAATATTTAAAAAAGTTACTGTTTTTTCATGTTAAATAAGAGACTAAAATTCATTGATTATAGAAAAAATGTGTTAAACAAATATAGTATTGTTATGATAAAAATAACATAAGAAAGTATTTATATTAATTATAATAGTATTAATATTATTTATAAGCCTTCAAATCTTATAAACAAAACTTTTGTTAAGAATGTTATTTTGTATAAATATTTAATAAATATACTCAAGAAATTTATATTTTTTAATAAATAATAATTGTTCAAGAATTAATTTTGTTTTTAAGTATGAATCCATTTACTATTTTTTTTAATTTCATAATTTATATTTATATTTACATTATGTTGTCTGTCACTTTTTGACACTACATCTACATGTACGCGTGTGTGTACAAAATGCGCATGCGTTAGCAGACGATATCTGTAGTTTACGAACTGTCAGTATGGGTTCGAAATTGCATTTTATTGATATGCAACAAAATAAAATTAATTATTCTGTTAACGAAGTAAGAGTCTTCGTACGGGTTACAAGGCTGAAAAATTTTTTAAGCACCATGAGTGAACCTCGCATCATTAAAGCTTTCGGCTCATATTCTGTGGATGGATAGAGGCGCCTTAGTCGCTCGCTGCGCTCGCGACTGCGGCCCTACTATCCATCCACAACATATTTTGCCTCAAGCTGTAATGACGCGAGGCTCGCCTATGGTACATAAATAACTAATACATATCTAGGGAAGGGGACTATGTTGAAAGTTAACTGGAATAAATTTCTAACTTTTCCGACATACTGTGTATATACTTTGAAAGAAAAATCGGCTGCATTATTTTAAAGTATAATTCAATTAAATTTGAAGATAGCAGTTGTGTTTTTTTTTATTGGATATACGTGTTCAATTTTATTTAAAAATAATTAGCCTTTTATAATATTAAAAATGTAAATTTGTCGTGAATTATACAAGAAGCAGGAGTTTGTTGTATTTTTGGGAAATAAATTATATAACTGTTAGAAACTTATTTTTTTGAATTTTAAATTATTCATAAAATTTGAATTTTTATTTGGTATATGTTAAACAATTTCAATAAGTAATTTTATTTAATATTTTGTATGTAATTTCTATGTTTTTCTCTTTTTAGATTCTAAATAATTAACTTGTTAAATTACTTTAGTTATTGTATAAAATATACCTTGTGAGGTATTTTTGAAAATTGCAGTTTTTATACTATTTATTAAACATAGTACTTTTTATTCTGTTTAAATATTATTCAATATAATCCTAGTTTAAAACAGTTACCTAATTCATTTACCAGAGTCTTCCTAGTGACCTATTTATTGTTTTATTACGCTACCTGTACAGTGTATCGGTAAGCGAAGGTTACGGTTATAAGTTACGTTAATTGTTATAATAAAATAATTTAAGAATATTCGTTATTCTTTGCATAACGTTATAATTGTATTACGCAGGAAAAGTTCGAAAAAAAGAAAATACGTATTTTATATAGGAAAACTACGGGTAGAAAAAAGAGTGTTTATGGGACAGTTTTATCGTTTTCGGCGCCGAGTTGACGTACACGTGTATAGCTTGCCATTCTTTCGATAGACTCAAGTGCATGTCCCTTTTTTTCTTACGTTCCGGGAAAACTCGTAGACTCTAGGCCCACGCTTAGGGTAACTTTCACAACGGTTTGTGTCATTAGCCCGCGCGTTGAGTAGGTTTTAGAGGAAAAAATTTTCATTGGTGGAACGATTTGCTATAGTTCGATGCAAGTGGTCGATGAGATCGAAGCGCCTTCTCGCTATCCGGCAAGGGCAGAAAAAGCAGAGAGGAAACTTATTGGCTAACACAGGAAAAAAAACGGTCGTGTACCGACGTTACAATTTATAAGTTTTAATTTAAATATCAACTTTACTTTGTTAAATAGTTAAGAAATATGAAGTTAAATGAATTTAACCCCTTGGCCTACACGATGTCAGCTGATTGTGCGAGCTATAGTAAACAAAAAGGTCGGTCGCGCAACGTGCCATTTAGCTGTTCATCCGTGTACCCGAGCTTGCGCAAAATCTATACTTTTCATGACATGTTTATTCCGGTGCAACAAAAGAAATTGTGAAATAATAAATTCTTTACGAGTTAGACTCGTGGGTTTCGCTTATGCCACAAATTCTTCACCGCGAGTCAAACTCGTGGTTATAGCCCAAAGGGTTAATCAATTTGAAGCCAATGTAAAAGACAGGATAAGCATAATAGAATTTACTATTTATCCAGACAAATTATTTTTAAATGTTTGTCGTATCTATAATAATTAATATTAACATCATAACTTAATATTTAAAAAGGAGTAAATTCATGTAACCTTATTAATATATTAATAAACAATGATTCAAACAAAGTTATTAGCCATTAATAAACATCTTTTAAATCATGAGTTAATAAAAAGCAATGATCAAACTAAATACTGTCAAATCGAAAATTATAATTAATAATAATTTAAATTTTATTCCATTTATTGTATATGTAACGAGAGTACGCCTCGTTGTGTGCATTTAAATTTCGTGTCTTCCATTCGTTATCTTTAGGAGCGCCTAGGCAATACAAATCGTGTGCATCTGGGAGCGCGTGCGTTTAAATCAAAGAAGAAAAAGAAAATTCGAGATTCGTTTTATTTATATATTTATTTTTTACCAAAAAAAAACTAAGAATACAAAAAGAAAACTTAACAACTAAAAGAAAAAAAAAAAAAAAACAAAGAAAAATAAACAATACAAAAACGGACTGCTGGCGCGTTTCGCTTCGCGTAGCAGCGGCGTTCATCGTGTTTCTTAAGGGGACATTCACCTTTGAAATTTTCGAAAAATCGATTTTGAGATTTTTACATATTTCGATTCTATATACGTTCAAAAGTTGCCTCCTAAAATTTCATCAAGCAATTTGCAATAGAAAAAAAGTTACAGCTATAATTGTAACAGCGTATGCCCAAGAGTAAAAACCGGTTTCTATTCATGCGTGTAGCGTGGCGTGCCAGCTGCCTCTTCTCCTGGTGTAAACATCTTTAGTATACATATGTTATATGTGATATTATACTGCTCGGCAATTGCTCTGTTTTATTCTTTGAGCAAGCACGTGTTTTATTTTTTTGAAATTCGTTAAAAATTGGCAAAAAAGTTGTAAAAAATGTCTATACCTGGTGGTCATTTCAAAGGTAATCGGATTACTCCTCATTTTAGACGTAAAAACAAAAAAAAAACATTTACTGGCAATTAGTTTACTGCAGAAAAAAATCCTGATTTACTAAGTTCCTCTGCTAAAAAATTAAAAACAAGTAGTGAATTGCAACCTTCTACGGACAGCTCTATCCAGTACGTGATTTTATGCTTTAATTTAGTCTTTTCGGCTCTTTCTCAATATATGAAGTGCAAAGAATGTAATGGTGAAATTTCATTTATCCAACAAAAAGGTAGAGGCCTTGGATTTAAAATCTGTGTGGAATGTTTGTGTCGTAGAAAATTCATTGAATCTTCCCAATCTATATCTCGAAATTTGTACGAAATAAATCAGAGACTCATATTTGGCAAAGATGTGACTGAAATTGCAGCGCGGATCGCAGCATCCATTTTCAACGAAGGCTCGAGAACTTACCTAGCTATTATGGATCTCATGGGCATCAAAATTGGCAAAACTGCAACGGCTTTTGCGCAAAAAGTTGACGAGGACCGTATCTCTCAAGCCAATAGGAGGAGCAGTGAGCAGTCAAAAGAAGGTCGAATTAAGAAGAAAAAAGCTTTGGCTAGCCACTTACAGCAATTACTAGATAACGAGGGTCCTCAGTATTCACTAGGAATGGCCGATTAAAGGTAAAAAAAAAGTTTTCGACCTTTTATTCAATAAAATTATGGTA
Organism: Chalcis sispes; assembly: GCA_949987625.1. Classification (NCBI taxonomy): domain Eukaryota; kingdom Metazoa; phylum Arthropoda; class Insecta; order Hymenoptera; family Chalcididae; genus Chalcis; species Chalcis sispes. The sequence goes on along the minus strand of OX465095.1, from coordinate 38,258,451 downwards.
AAAAAACTTTAAACGCGTTTTTCTCGAAACTACCTGTTTCAAACTGGTAGGACATTTTTCTCCGAATCTACTAGACCGATTTTAAAAAAACCAAAGAGCATTCGATTACTTATTAAAAATAGTAAACAATAAGGCTCTAAAAGTTTAAACAAATACCCCCCTTTTTTTACGGGGGTGACTTACCCCCAAAAAATGCCGTTTTTTCGCATTTTTCAGAAATATACATACAAAAACTTCAGAATATAAAAAAGTATAAGTTTAAGAGGCTTATTGTCTAGTTTTGAGTCTCAAGAATAGAATCCGTTTTGAATTTTTCAAAAATCTGTTACAGGAGGTCCACAATATGTCCTATCGTTTGAAAAGTAACTTTTGGATGACACCCTCTACAGCAGCCAAGAGAAACTAAAAATAAAAAAAAATTTTTTTTATATTCTTTAGAGACTGTTTAACAATGTCCAAAAGAAATTTTGTCAATAAATATAATAATTTTTCCATAATAAAATTTTTAAAAAGTGTTTTTTTTTTCAATTTCAAAGGCGAATGTCCCCTTAAACCTGAAAAAGACAAGTAGAAGCGGAGGTGTAAATTTTGATGCGTGAGTTACAATACGTTAGCGATACAAATACTAGTGTTGCTTTTCGCGGTCGGTGTATCGCGTGCTGACCCGAGTGTGTTGTACGTGAGTAGTTGTGTAAACATGTATTTCAGCGTACAAGGAGCCCTTCGTTGTGCTAAAATCAAGTGTTTAGCGTTTGCGCGAGCGCGATTGCGCGAACGCTGAATTCGGAATGAGGGGATTTTCTCGCCGACTAATAGTGTACAGCGTATGCGTAAAACTCTGTCCGCAATTTCCAAGAGCGCCTACGAATTTGCTTCGATTATTTCGGAGACACGCTCTCTCGAATGACAAGAGCGTCTGCCGAGCAAAGAGTGAGTCTTACTCGTGTTATTTCGTTTTGAGGAGCACCTCAAAACGAGTCGAAAATCATCCGGCGAAAACGAGCGCGAAGATGCTCCTTCAAGCTCGACTGCTGCCGAGCGAGCTGAAGAATCGTGCAACAGCACGAGACTTTAGTTCGCCACGCGCGCGTAGTGGGTGGTTTCCTCGATAACTGCTGCGACTCTGCTAGTATGTATCCGTGAGTGCGCGCCTGGAGAGGTTTACGCTTAGCGCTATTGAGCTCATGCATGATGCTGTTGCTGTGTGTGTCTGTGTGCCCGTATGTACGTTGTGCGCTTGATGTAATACTTGTAACATATCTTTTTCTAATTTTTAAGATCTTAATTTTATTTTTGCATTAAAAATGTAACGTCCGTCTGTTCACAGGGGCCAAAAACTTTTTTTTTCGTTTTCTTGCTTCCCACACAAATTTTTCCGTCGATTTTATTTCCTGAATTTTCATTATTATCTTCCTAGAATCAAGGCACTTAAAATTCGAGCAGTTTATCAGATATGGGTGCACGTGCAAGTATCAAAGATCAACTTGCCCGTTATCTGAAAGAAAACAGCAAACCATCTCACGCATAAATAACCTAGTGCCTTAAAGCTAGATTTTGAAATGTTCGGAAGAAATGTAAAAAAAGCGCATCCACTACTAGAAAAACCGTAATAAATTGTCTGTACGTAAGCGAGTAAAATCGCTCAGCTACACAATCGAATTTTTTTTACATGCATCCAAAAAAGCACTTAAAAGATTCCAAACAGAAAGGAAACTTTATGACTTTTACCGCTACTACTAACCCGAACGCGCCACCCAAGAAAGACTATGTAGAAAAAACAGTGTATCTAATGAAAGGGACTACACGCCGAAAAAGTACCGCTTCGCACATGTGTGCGTACATGTATATAAAATAGAAGCACTAGTTTTTAAGAATTTTATATTTCATATCATTTTTTTTTTTAAATAAAAATAATATTATCTTAGTTTCTCAATAACTTAATAAAAAAATTTAATTTTAATCATTAACTAGTTTAAACATACGTAGTTAAAAGTACTTATGAGTTATTAACATATACATACGTTATATGTTATTAACACGTTCGCGACGGGGTGTACCACAGGTGGTATATTCTTGTCTGTCCCATGGGACGGGATGAGCCACCGGTGCTACATGCAGAATTGTCCTATCGAGTACGAAAAACAGCACCGCCCCACGGTGCGGGTGGTGAATTCAGGCCCCGTCGCGAACGTGTTGAACTAATCAATTTAAAAATAAACAATATTAATACTTATTATTACAAAAATTAGGAGACCGACTTAGTTATAGTTACGCATTTATGTAACACATCGTTCGATAAGTCCCGAGACTAACCCAGAGATGGTGCTAGTAGTACCAAACTGGCCACGTTTCCATAGAGTGCGAACCTTTACATGAAACGTGTGAAAATTTCACGTTGATAAAATCACAGACAGCAGAGTTATCGAGGCTAGAGTAAAGTCACTTTGTAATTTGTTTGAAAAATGGAAAAAAGCAAGTTTCGCGTGTTGATAAAACATTGTTTTTTAATGGGTAAAAACACCGTAAAAGCCCAGCAATGGCTTGAAAAACATTACCCGAACTCCTCTCCATCCAAACCAACGATTGGTATACTGAGTTTAAACGTGGTCGTACGGACACAAACGATGCGAAACGTTCAGGTAGGCCATTCGAAGCTGTTACACAGAAAAATGTGAAGGAAGTGTTAAAAATTGTAATGAAAAATCGCAAAGTGAAGGTCCGTGAGATTGCAGAAATGACACAGATATCATCTAAAAGCGTATTTACAATCCTTCATGAAAAATTGAGCATGAAAAAGGTTTTTTCCAAGTGGGTGCCGCGATTGCTTTCAGTGGAACAAAAACAGCAACGAGTCGACGATTCAGAGAGCTGTTTATCGCTATTTACTCGCAATAAAAAGGATTTCCTGCGTCGATACGTGACCATTGATAAAACATGGATACATCATTTCACTCCGGAGTCAAATCGGCAATCATCTGAGTGGCGCATGGCTGGCGAAAGCCGCCCAAAGCGTCCAAAAGCGCAGCAGTCTGCTGGCAAAGTCATGGCGTCTGTTTTTTGGGATACACATGGCGTGATTTTAATTGACTACCTAAAAAAAGGTAAATCGATCAACAGTGATTATTATATTGACTTGTTGGTACGTTTGAAAGAGGAGATCGCAGCAAAACGACCGCACATGAAGAAGAAAAAAATCCTTTTTCACAAAGACAATGCACCATGCCACAAGTCCATGAAAACAATGGCAAAATTGAACAAATTGAGCTTTGATTTGCTTCCCAACCCCCCATATTCGCCAGATTTAGCCCCCAGCGACTACTGGCTCTTTGCTGATCTCAAAAAAATGCTCCAGAGAAAAAAATTTGGCTCGAATGAGGAGGTCATTGCCGAAACTGAAGCCTATTTTGAAGCAAAGGATAAATTCTTTTATAAACATGGTAAAGAAATGTTGGAAAGGCGTTGGAAAGATTGTATCACTCTAAAAGGAGATTATATTGATGAATAAAAATGATTTTTCAAAAAAAATGTTGTTTCGTTGTTAGTTTTAGGACTTATTGAACGATGTGTTATATGAGAAAATACGAATTATAAATTTATTATACAGTCCAATAATATTAGCATGCATGTTAAGAGTAAATATATATATATATATATATATATATATATATATATATATATATATATATATATATATATATATATATATATATATATATATATATATATATTGGGTGTACAACTTTGCTTCCGCCGTTTTACAATAGATGGCTGTAGCGGTAAGTAGTAGTTGAAATAAATAGATCATAGATGTCATACAATGATCTTAGGTATTTGTAAACATAACGCCATCAAAATATAAGTCGATTTGTGTCTGCATCATAAAGTTATTCTCGATTAAACATGTCAGCTTACGAGCCAAATTCTCGTCATTTGCGGGAGGTTTTAATTTTCTGCTTTAATATAAAGAAATCTGCGACTGAGGCTCATCGAATGCTCTCAAATACCTATGGTGAGGCCGCTTTCAGTGGAAGAACGTGCCGAGAGTGGTTTCAACGCTTCAAGGACGGCGATTTTAACGTCGAAGTCCAGCATGGCGGTGGAAGAAAGAAGGTTTTCAAAGATGCAGAATTGGAGGCATTACTTGATCAAGACTCGTGTCAAACGCAACAAGAATTGGCAGGATCATTGGGAGTGACGCAACAAGCCATTTCAAAACGCCTGAGAGTCATGGGAATGATTTAGAGACAAGGAAATCGGGTGCCGTACGAGTTGAAGCCGAGAGATGTTGAACGGCGTTTGCGTGTTTGTGAACAGCTGCTTGCAAGGCAAAGACGGAAGGGATTTCTGCATCGCATTGTGACTGGGGACGGTAAATTGGTTCACTACGATAATCCTTAGCGCAGAAAATCATATTCTTAGTCAATGACTATCACTTTCATCCGCCAAAAGAGCGATCTCAGTTTTTTTAGAGGACTGTTCGACTCTTTCACGTCATCCCGCCTTTCCTTCTAGCTTCTTAACTTTTTCAGCCCCAGAGGTTTCGATTAAAACCACTTTTGCGTTCAAACGTTCATAACTTTGTCAAAAATCAATATTTTTTTGATTTCCAAACGCCAACGGTCCACAAATTTATTCTACTTTGGAACAAAAATATATAGTGCAAAAAATAATAACATTTTGTGGTTATAACAATATAAACAAATGAATGTTTTTGGCAGAAATTAAAAAAAAAATTGCCAATTATCGAATTACGTGGAGTTGGGCACATAAAAATGAACACTCAGGAGTTTTTGGAAACGCTGATTACGAATCCGATGTCAGATTTTCATAATTTTTAAAATTCAAAATTGCGGATCTGATATGGCGGACGACTTTTTTAAAATCGATCCAATTAGCTCGAAACTTGTTACTTAGGGGTTTCCGGGGTTGCTGATTATGAATCCAATGTCAGATTTTCAAAATTGAAAATGGCGAATTTAATATAGTGGACGATTTTTTAAAAATTCATTCATTTGGCCTGAAACACATTATTTAAAGGTTTTTGGGTCGCTGATTACAAATCCGATGTTAGTTATTTGAAATTGAAAACGACAAATCCAATATGGTGGACGAAAATTTATCAAGTTCACTTGCACTCCAGAAAATGAACACTTAAAACTAATATCAGATTTGTAATCTGCGAATTAAAAAACCCCCTATTAACAAATTTTAGGCCAATTAGACCAATTTTCAAATAGGTCGTCCACCATATTTGATCCGTCATTTAGAACTTAGAAAATCTGACATCAGATTCGTAATCTACGACCCCAAAAACCTTCAAGTGTCAAATTTCAAGCCAATTGGATTAATTTTTAAATAAGTCATCCGCCATATTGGATCCACTATTTTTAATTTTAAAAATCTGACATCGGATTCGTTATCAGCGACCTTAATTACCCCTTAATATTAAATGTGACGAAAATTGCGTTTCTCTAAAAAAGTCAGGACTGAAAGGGTTAAGCTTCAGTTTAACTAGAGTAAGAAGGAAGTTATCCTTCAGAAAAAAAAAAAAAAAAAAAAAGAAGTCAATCTCCGCTTGCCACACACAAAAAAACGTTTCGCTAGCCAATCCTCAGCTCCTAAACGCAAATCTACGCTAAAAACGGCCAAGCTGGGCAGAGGTGTCCCGCCTAACGTGACAAAACAACTCACATTTTTAAAAAACGTAGAGATGCTAAATGTTTCTATATATTTTAAGCCATCCGTTCAAAATGTATAATGTAAATATATATATATATATATATATATATGTTAACCTTTTGGCAAGTACGAAAGCGATTAAGAAAATTATTAACATCATACGATTCTTCATGAAGACCATAAGGCTCTCACACTGTCGTGCTTATCTCTTGCAAGCAATGTGCTGATGCACACATAACAATCATTGCACTCGTTCGAAATAAAATGAGTTTCATGCACTGAAATTAATTATCCATAAGTAAATAAATTCAGTATTAAAATAACCTCGAAAAAATTATTTTCTGCATAAAAAACAATCCCAAATTCTTAACGTATCTATTTAATACACTGAATTTGTTGTAACCTTAGTATTAAAATCCAAAAAAAAAAAACTACCTGAACGTTCCGCATCGTTTGTTTCCGTACGACCACGTTTAAACTCAGCATACCAACGACAAATCGTTGGTTTGGATAAAGAAGAGTCCGGGTAATGTTTTTTAAGCCATTGCTGGTGTTATTACCCATTAAACAATGTTTTATCAATACGTGAAACTCGCTTTTTTCCATTTTTCAAACAAATTACAAAGTGACTTTACACTAACCTCGATAACTCTGCTGTCTGTGATCTGATCGACATGAAATTTTTACACGTTTCATGTAAAGGTTTGCACTCTATGGAAACGTAGCCAATTTGGTACTACTAGCACCATCTCTGGGTTAGTCTCGGGACTTATTGAACGATGTGTTACTTCTGTTACTCATCCAGTAACAGAGAGATCTGGAAGAGACCTTGGAGTAAATACGTAAGAATATTAGACTACAAAAAACAAAACCGATAGTAGCAGGAGATTTCAACGCAAAGTCACCATAGTGGGGCGAAATCCGAAAAGATAGAAGAGGAAGAATAATCACCGAGTGGCTAACAGAAATGGACATGGTCACGGTAAACACAGGTGGCAAGCCAACATTCCAAAGGTAGGAAAGTACCTCCATAATAGATCTGACACTAGTGATGACAAACTTCAGATCACATGTGCAAAACTGGCACGTTAACAACAAGGAATCCTTGAGCGATCACCAGTATATTTTTTACGACCTACAAACACCCCCTGCAAAACTTAAGGCACGGGAGAGCAAAGGATGGAATGTAGGTAGTCTAAGTTAACCTAGATTAAACAAGGCTATAGCAGTCTTTCTAGATGGAACCTCCAGAATCGACACAGCGGAGGAATTGAGTGAAACACTGAAAAAGATATGTGATGCAGCGATGCCAAAGAAAAAGTATAGAAAGAAACAGAGACCAATGTACTGGTGGAACGAGGAAATTGCGCAAATAAGAAAGGAATGTATTCGTCTGAGAAGGATATACACAAGAGCAAATAAAAGAACAACACAGCAGCGCAACCCCCAATTATGGGTAGACTACAAGGCACAAGAGAAAAGGTTGAGAAAAGCCATCAAAGCGCCAAAAAGAGCTAAATGGAAAGAATTGTGTAAAAACGTGGAAAAGGACATATGGGGAAACGGGTACAAAATAGTGATGAAAAGCGTCATCGGATGCCCACCAAGATCTCAACTTCATATGTCATTCGTGGAAGAAGTAGTCAAGTGCCTCTTTCCTGTACACAAAAACGTTAAACTTGGAAAAGTCCTGAACATACATCAAAGCGGAAACTGTGATAGTACTGAGGTGCCCAATAGAGAGAATGAAGATTGTGATAGCACTGAGGTGTTAAATAGAGAGAGAATAAAGACTGCCATATGGCTATGATAGAGAACTGTAATAATTACAAAAACTCAAGCTGTGATAAAACTGTGATATCTAAAAATATAGATAATAATATATGTACTGTAAAGTCCTCTTTTTTTATAATTGAGGACATCATACTAGCTGCAAGGAAGCTAAAAAACAAGAAGGCCCCGAGCCCGGAAAACATTCCACCTGAAATTGTAAAACATTGTGTCAGTAAAAAGCCCGATGTTCTACTCGCTACTTATAATGCGCTAGTCAGCAAAGGAACCTTCCCAAGACAGTGAAAAAGAGCAAAGCTGGTACTGCTAAAAAAGCCAGACAAACTGAGCGACGCGCCAGGCTCATATAGGCCACTCTGCCTTCTAGACGTGGAAGGAAAACTATACGAACAGCTCGTACTCATAAAACTGAAGGTAGAATTAGAGCGTATAGGAGGATTCTCCAACAGGCAGTACGGCTTCCGTGAAGGAAGGCAAACAACGGATGCAATTATTTAAGTCATAAAGACAGTAAGTGAAACGGCAAATAAGGCGGCAAACAAACGCAAAATATGTGCAGCAATAGCACTGGATGTGCAAAATACCTTTAACAGTGCTTTGTGGCAAAAAATACTCGAGGAACTTCTGAGACGGAGGATGGATAAAACCCTGTTTTGCATAATTTTATCCTACCTTTTGGAAAGAGAGATTATCCTAGAAGCAGAAGGAACCAAAAAACATATAAGAGTCAACAGTGGTGTCCCCCAAGGGTTGGTACTGGGGCCGACACTCTAGAACGTACTGTATGATGACCCCTTTGTCGTTGAAGTTCCAGATAAAGCAAAACTCGTTGGATTTGCAGACGATATAATACTCGTGGTCACAGCAAGAACGAAAAACCAGCTAATGTGCATTGCAAATATTGCCCTTGAGAAGATAAAGAGATGGATGGTAACAAGGAAGCTACAGCTAGCGCCCCAGAAGACTGACGCGGTGATACTGACACCAAAAAGAAAAATGGAACAAATATGTTTCGAAATCGATAATAAAGTAGATCCTTGTAAATACTTAAAATACCTTGGCATACGGCTCGATCAAAAACTTAGCTTTGCGGTATACGTGACGAAAGTAATAGCGAAAGCCCAGAAAATGCTGACCGCACTGAGCGCGCTTATGTCCAACATCGGAGGACCAAAGGCCGCCAAAAGAAAGATACTTTCTAGCGTGATTCTATCTCAAGTATTATACGCAGCACCAGCTTGGCAAAGCGCTGCAAAACATAAGAAACTGCATGGCAGGCTCGCTAGGATCCATTGAGACTGACTAACGACGATGGGTTGCCATTTCGATCAAGCACTGCCTGCTTTCTACCAGTAAAGTAAGAGACAAACCACCGAATAGTTGAAGGTGAAAAATCATAATTTAATAGTTATCGCAGAGAAGTGACATGGCAGACCTTGTCGAATGCTTCGCTAAAATCGAATAGCAAAAGTAAGGTAACCCAGCGTCTATCCGTACCTGTCCTAATGTCATCCGTTAGTTTGATAAGGGCAGCCTAAGCGCTGAGACACGATCGGAAATCTGTCTAAAATGGGTCAATAAGTTGACAAGTATGAAGATAATTAAATAGTTGTTGATGCATTAGACGCTTTAACACTTTTGACAGGTACGACAGAAAGTAAATTGGTCGAATGTCACTCACGTCTTAAGGGGAGGCAACTTTATCGATGGTTGTTACGAGTGCTATCTTCTAGATAGAGAACTTGTAGGGCTCTCGTAAAGAGTCATTAAATAGACGACAGAGTAGTGGATCTAACACTGGAAGCAGCGACGATTATGGACTGAAGGACACCGTCGTGGCCCCGCGCCAGAGAGGAAACGTGATGTACAGCACTTTTCACTTCGCCGATACTAACAGGACACAGATCAAACTGGGGATTATAGTTTATGCCGGCATCAAGTGAGACCAGGAAGAAGTCAACAGTAGGTACACCAAAAATTATTTAAGTCATTTGCAGAAAAGGTTTGGTGAGAGTCAGTAGGAAAAGAGCAGATTCCAAGGTGGCATAGTTCCTTTCACAGATAATTAGGATCCGTAAGTTTTGTAAGTCTGTCCTGGAAGTAAAGTAAGCGAGCAGATTCAGTTTGTTTGTGAAAGACGTCGCGTGCTATTCTGTATTGTAGAATGTCTGAAGGCAGTCTAGTACGTTTGTAATGTCTACATAGTCTATCTCTGTCATGTAAAATATTAATAAGGGAAAAAGTAAACCATGGGCGATGAGCTCTCCTCCGAATAACAACCTTAAGTAGCACAAATGTAGTAATAACATGATCTAAGTGTTCATATGAACAGTGTAGGCGAGCATCCAGAGAAGAGGTACTCGCATATATAGGACAATCCAAGGAGCGATAATAATCGGGAAGAGCTGCAGTGTTTATAAAGCTGTAGTCGCAAAAAGTAAAACTACGGAAAAGCATCGGTCGTGAGAGTGAGCATTTAACGGTCGCAGTAATTAAAACATATTCGTCGATAGAAGAGGTGGTAGTTATCCAGTAGTCAAGTACAGTGCCATTTGCATCCACCAAGTATAAATCAAGTCAAGTATCAGTCGTGAGAGTATAATGTGTACTGCCATATACAATCGTATAGAAAAGAGAGAGTGCTCATCGATAAATGATTTTAAAAAGTTTGCATCGTCACTGTTAGATAGCTGATCAGCATTAAAGTCACCAAGTAAGATTTTAGTACTATAGTCATGCATAAAGGTAGAGACAGTAGGTATAAAGTCTGAGTTCGCTAAGAAAGACACATGAGGGAACTTGTACACAACACCAACAAAGATAAGACAGGCCCGAGATGTAAGTTCACAGAGTAGATATTCTGGTAAGCCAGGTCTACCACACCAGATATGTGTAGAAGAGCACAGCACGGTATACGATAGTGTGTCATGTACAAATACTGCAACTCCACCCCCTCTTATATTACGATCGCGGCGAAAAAGAGTATAATCTTCAACAGCCACGAAAGAGTCATCCACAATAGGATTGTAACGTCGGTGCATGACCTCCGTTCTTTTTTGTGTTTTGTCAGCCGAAAAGTTCTTTACTGTCTTTTCTAACACAATAATACCCTCCACAACCTACTCGACGCACTCTCCACCGACGTAGACCATTGGGAAACTTAACCCAAGCTTAAAACGAAAGTCGCATAGCCGCTCTCGTTAAAATTTGACTACAATGCAAATTTTTACAAGCAATCACACACCAGTAATGAAAATCATGCATACTACAGCTGAAAATAATGTTCTCCTTTCTAAGTCGGTCAATATGAATTTCATTGACACTCAACATACAAATTTTTGCTAAGTAATTCTTTCTTGAATAAACATCTATAGCGTAATTTGGGACATCACGCAATATTCTAGAATGTCACGAATTCCTCTTTCTAAACCCTCATAATAATTATTTTTATGAATTATTAATTAATCACATAAAAATTCTTTTAAGATAAATAATTAATTTTAAGCCAATGTTCAGCTGTTACATGCATCTATTTCAAAAAAACATCCCTCTAGTTAAATTTTAATTTATACAGCGACAATTCACCTCTTCTATTTATTATTATGTCATTATTTTACAGCGAATATTTATTACTATTATATTATTTTATATATCTTTAATAACTGTCTGCGACATGCGTTTTTATAAAAATATTGGAGTTTTGTAATTAAAACTAATTCTTCGTTTAACTCTCTACAGAACAATTATTTTCATATTAATTTACAATTACATTACCATGTCATACGCCTATAACTCTTTTGAAATGGAGTAAACCAAATAAGTACTTCTCTAACAATCTATTAATTAAAAATTATAACTTCTAAAGAATGACTATTTAAACTATCATTCTACAATTATTTTCTCTTTTGTAATAATAAAACACTCATAGCAATCTTTTCTTTATTATTTAAATACTCATTCTTTATCTAAAATGCGACGAAAAACTTCATTCTTTTTATAAAATGCGTTAAATTTTCAAAAGAACACGATTGTATAATTTAAATTAACATAATTTTATTGTATATAATAAACCTATGTAAAAACTCTGTAAAAATGGATCATCTGTCTCTCTAATTCTCACTCTCACTCTCTCTAACCGAGAAGCCCGCCAGGAAGAGGGGGCCTGAAAAACTCGGCCTCTTCCCAAATTTCCCGGTCAAAGAAGGAATTTGCTTAGTAGCTTCCCCAACGCATTTAAATACGGCACAAAATGATCACCAAGCAGCAGACCTCAGGCAGCACTCGAGGACCACGTACTACGCAAAATACTCAGAAGAAAACACTACTAAGGACCCACGTATTATACAAACATTACTACGGACCATCCACTACGAGCGGGCCTACGAAGGGACCACAAGAAGAAGAAGAAGACGAGAAGGCAGCCGCAACGAGAGAGAGAGACAAAGAAAGAGAGAGAAGATCGTCCTTATTCTTTGCATCTCACATTCAATAAAAAGTCAGTTTTTCTAATCCTTTGTATTTTTTCTTTCATTTTCAACGAGATAGTATTAGCCAGAATCGGCTAAATATCTCTATCCAAAAAAACACTTAGTAGGTCCTTTCCAGGACAGCATATAGGCCAACATCGGCCTGTACGGTTGTCCAGTCTCGAACTTCATCTCTATCCCTAAAAATTCTTACAACTTTAACTCCTCCGCCGTCCCGAGCCCATAACTTTCAGTACTTAGGCTCATAAAGACGAAAAGCAGTTCGCATTTATTTAAAACGCGGTTGAAACGTTAACCCAACGTTACAGGATCAAGTTTAGTCTCTGTCAGGGCTACAACATAAAAGTAGGAGCGAGAAGCCAGAAAAAGTCTTATCATGTCAATGTGCGCTCAAAGAAAAGTGGCATTGGAATGACAGACTCGAAGACCTCCATCACCAGTACCGAGCCTTGCAATAGAGACAGGAGAAGCAGCAGGCGATAGGAGTGAATTAGTAAGAAGAGGAGAAGGTAATGAGAAAGAGAGGGAAAGAACATACCTGGTTAGCAAAATTCAGTTGTTGATCGAAGTGTTGTTTGTTGGCTTGATTGTGACTAAAAAAGCGTTGAGGTCGTCTTCGGTGGAGATAAGATGTTGAAAGTCGTCCTTCTTTCTTCTGACGTAGATATTACCATTACGCATGAATGTTAGAAAGTTATATTGTCCATACCCAGATTTCTTTAGCACACGCAACTTCAACTGATGAAGGGCAGACGGCAGAAATTCGTTGAGGTTAATTAGTGCCGGTGTAATTTATCTAATTAGTTGAGCCTTACTAAGTAATATGGGACTGACTTGAGAAGTATGAAACTTCCTCTTGCGTATTTTTGCAGTGATGGCAGCACCGAATATAACAAGGAGCGGAACTATGCGCGAAGATGGAACTGCAGTATCCGAAGATGCAGAAGCAGGTGGTCCAGTTTGCGACTCACCAGCTGATAACTTACGTAGAGGGCGCACTGATAGTATGTCCCCATTAGTGTCAGTGGCATATATTGATTTAAATATTGCTGAAGCTGCCAGTAGCAAATTACCGAATTCATGCCAGAGAATGCCACTAAGGACAACCTTAGACGCATGCGCCATATGCTCTTGTTAAAGTGCTAACTTCCATACTTTTGCACACAACTTACGGTTGGTGCAAAAGTATTATCGAAAAATTTAAGGTTATCTAAAGCCGATGATAGCGCTGTGTTTTATTGGTAGCCGCTACCATTAAACTTTCATCTTTTGCTTGCAGATGCAGATGATCTTGCTGCCATTTGTCAATACGTTGCTTACCAGAATCCATTCGTTGATTTAGACTAGTAGATAAGTCTAGCATTTTGGTTTCCAGCAAGTTGAACCCAGTTACCAGTGCATTCATCTGTGAGCCCATGGTGGTAATCGTTGTATCTATTTTATCTATTTTTGTAATGAGCGCGGTTAAAAGATCATTATATGGTGTCACAAGAGTGCAAGGAGTTGATAGTCTACTGTTACTAGATGTCTTAGCCAAATTGCTCATGTTGCTGTAAGAGCCAACAGAGCTAGTACGAGAGCGTCCACCTATCATATTTGTCTCAGCAAGGCACAGAGCACATATCTTTATCGTTTTGTCATTGTAATCTTTTACTGATGTAAGTTTAGTGCACGTGGCATGGTAGGTGTTAAGGCATTCCATACATTGTTGTGACTTGGATATAGCGGTAAATTCTTTGGAGCACGAGAAACAAGAGCCAGGCATACGAGGTCTGGCTATTAAATAACGAGACTGCGCGCCTAGAGGGCGCCGTGGAGGGGTGAGGAAAAAAACGAGTAGTGCGTTGGGTATCTAGATATCTTGTCTATGCACGTACCAAAACACGTTCTCGTCACTATTATTGTATTTGTGCAGTAGCGGTTTGAAATGAACGTGTTTTTTTCTCGTGCCGAAAACCATGTGTGACGAAAAACAGGAGCAACGTATCAATCTAGAATTTCTTGTTAAATTGAAAAAAACTCCGACTGAGTGCTGTAAATTGTTGCAAGAGGCCTATGGGGACAATTCTCTATCTCGTGCGCGTGTTTTTGAGTGGTGTAAGCGCTTCAGTGAGGGCCAAGTAAGCACTGAAGATGACCAACGCCCAGGTCACCCTGTCACTGTTTCAACTCCGGAAAGAGTGACCAAAATCAACCAAATTGTGCGTGCAGATCGTCGAATAAGCATCCGGATGATTGCCGAGGCTGTAAACGCCGATAAAGAAACGGTTAGACAAATTTTACACGAGGAATTACAAATGACAAAAGTCTGTGCGAAGTTGGTGCCAAAAAACCTGACTCCTGACCAAAAGCTCTTGCGTCAACAGGTCTGCTCAGATTTCCTTGAAAGGTTAAAAAAAGATTCTGGACTGATGAAAAACATTATTACTTGCGACGAAACGTAGATTTCTCAATACGATGTTAAAACAAAGCGGCAATCAATGCATTGAAAGATGCCTGAATCGCCCAGAATCAAAAAAGCAAGGATGTCCAAATCAAAATTTAAGGCAATGTTGATCGTTTTTTTCGACATTAACGGTATCGTAATGACTGAATGGGTTCCAGAGGGTCAGACTGTCAACCAGACTTACTATTTGTCAGTTTTGGCAACACTGCGAGAACGAGTTCGTAAGAAACGGCCCAAGTTGTGGAAGAACAACTCGTGGATTTTGCACCAGGACAACGCACCTGCCCATAACACGCTATCTGTGAAGCAGTATTTGGCCGGTAAGCGCACTCCAGTGCTCGAACACGCACCGTACTCGCCAGATTTGGCACCGTGCGACTTCTTTTTGTTTCCGAAGATAAAATCTGCTTTGAAAGAGACCCGATTTGAGTTAATGAAAGCGGTAAAGCAAAAAACGGCAGAGCTCCTAAAGGCCCTCACTAAAGAAGACTTCCAGCACTGCTCCGATCAATGGAAAAAACGTATGGAAAGGTGTGTGGCGAGAGAAGAGGAGTTATTGGAGGGGAGCATTCGAATGTAGAATGATTTTTATAATGAAATCCTTTTTTGTAACCAGTCTCGTTATTTAATAGCCAGACCTCGTATATACTATATGTTACACTTTATTTATGCAAAAATTATTAGAAAGAGCATCTGCTTATGAATAGTAAAAACTAAAAAATTTTACCGAACCATATTTGATACTTTTTCCGTACAATCCAATAGCATAATTAAATTTTTTAATTGCATTGTTCTTTAAATAATTTGTTTAAATGATTTTGTGATAAACAATTGAATTAAAAAACAAGAAAACACGGGCATTTTATTTTTCAGTAATGGCCCACGTGGCGTATTTAGTGATTCGTTATTTGCAATAGCGTAAGCATGAGCCAGAATGGGTTTAGGTGACTTCAAATTGTTTCTAACAATTTATTGCAAAATAAGTTGCTCGGACAAAAAATTATTTGTGAGCATTTTTTATAATTTTTCTCATAGAATCGATTACCGCTATTAGTTTTCGAAATTCTGAGTTTTGTACTGATTTGTGTAAACAATTTTGCAGTAGGTGATCAAATTAAGAAAACAAAAAATACGGCGTGGTTAGTTTTATCCTATATAGCCTGGGTTTTGTATGAGCCTTAACGGGTTAATTCTAAAATAAATTATACGTAATTTCGATGTATAATTATCCACTAATACCCATTATTTCAATGAAAGGTAAGAAAATAATAAATAATTACAGAACCAATATAATTACGAAATATTAATCTATTTTTTTTTAACTATTCTAACTATATATCAAAGACAAGAAAATCAAGAATACTAAAATGTGTATCAAGAAAGAGAAAGTCAACTAACAATACATAATGAAAAAAAAAGGTTAGAGGCTAACCAAACCCAAACAATGTAATGTGAATGTTATTTAATAGAGAAGGAAATATAAAGGGGAAGATACCTATACATGAATAATAAAGATCAAGAAGATCCAAATTATACCTGTATAATCTGACCAGACCAATAGAGGCGTCAGCTATAAATCACAATAGTGAAAGAGAATACCCAAGGAATGCTACTCGCAGGGATTATGACAACCTGGAAGAGTTCATCAGAGCCCTTGTAAATGCTGTGGCCTTAGATTTTAATCTAAAGAATACAATTGAAGGCAACAAAGAAAGAGTTTTAATAGATAAAAGAATTATACCATTTAAGGTTTTCTTAGTATTATAGATGTTAGAGCCGAAGCAAACAAAGTCCCAAAAAATCAACAAAAGATATATATGTAAAGAAAGTATCTTTCTTCAAATTTGAATTTGCCGCGCTTCTCATGCTCCGCTCACCTGTTCCAAAAAGTCAAAAGAATATTCGACAGTTTCTTGAAAAAATCAACTTCTATCACGAGTATATACCGAAAAGCTCAATATTGTTAGATCCTTTACACAAACTATTACGAAAACACGCGAAGTTTATATGGTCTGAACAGTGTAAAAAATCATTTAAAGATATTAAAAAGTTATTAATTAGAATGTTCTTTCCTTATTTTTTAACTGAGATGTGGTCGCGTCGTTACATGTATAACAATGTCGTGATTTTCGCAAATTTCGAGCTATTTTATTATTTACAAGTTTTTTAATAATTGTTTTTCGCTTTTTATGTACAAATAATTTATTTCGTTGGTTGTTTTTTCTGTCACTATATGTGTACTCTCTTTATCTACGTATTTTTATAAAATTATTTGTTGTTCTGTTTTTTACTCATCCAATAACCCTGATAAAAACTTATAGAATTTTAACTCTCTCGAGGTACTGGTGTTCTATAAGCTTCTATTTGTAATAACTATTTTCCTAATTTGAATTTTACATTTTTTCTTTTTACTATATGTTTGTCAAATGAGTTATTTGTTATTCTATATGAAATTATTTCGGTGCTCGCTTTTTTTCTTTTACTTTTTTATGTTTAAACTCTACTTTGATTTTTTATAAGTCTAACTAGTATAATATACAGTCTGTCAAGTAAGAGCGTGGTCGTCTTCACCGACAAGTAATAAAAGATTTTGCTCTAATTCCTTCGCAAGCCGATAGAGGGAAGCTTTGTCCTTGATTCATTGTCAACAAAGATTCAGTTGTCGTTGATCTTTTGAAAGAGAATCACGTTAAACGCCATGAGTGCTAAGTACGCGTCGCGCTACGAGGCTGTGTTCCTTTTCATCCACCCGAAAGGTCCCAAAATGTCGCAATCAGCGGCTGCTAAATATATTAGAAAGTCAAAGGCATTTGTACAGAAGTGGATACAGCGATATGAAGTGGCTAAAAATGTCGATGATTTACCAGAACGTGGCTCGATAGTAAAAGTGAACAAAAAAGATGAAAAAAGAATAGTGAATCTGTTTTCGCGGAATCCTGCTTTAACACTGCGGCAAGGACAAGTAAAATTAATAGCAAAAGGTTTAGATATATCCTACACAACTATCCGAACCCATCTTCGTACTCATCATCTGAAATGGCGCAACACAATGAAGAAGCCTCTGTTGACTGAAAAACATGTGACAAAGCGACTCGCTTGGGCGCATGAGAATATTGATAGAGATTTTGAAAATGTCATTTTTACTGATGAATGTTCTACATGGGCACGTTCTGTCCTCACGCGAGCCTGGTCAACTTCCACCAATAGGCTTGTTCAGCGGACCGTAAAACATGCAATAAAGGTGCATCTTTGGGGCTGCTTCTCAAAGCAGGGATTCGGCACTTTGCACCTCTTTACTGACAACCTAAATGCCGAGAAAATGATAAAAATCTACAATATGGCTTTACTGCCATCTGCCAAACTATGGTTCATCATAAAAAATGAAGATTGGATTCTGCAGGAGGACAACGATCCTAAACACCGCAGCAAGCTCTGTACTCAGTGGAAGACTCAATCTGGCATCGTTACATTGGATTGGCCGTTGCAGTCGCCCGATGCAAATCCTATTGAAAATGTGTGGGCATATATTAAACGGAAGCTTCGTGAAAGACGCACATACACTTTGAAGCAATTGTCTTACGAAATTCGTCGGATCTGGAGATCCTTGCCACTAGAATACGCCGTCAAATTAGTAGAAAGCATGCCTCGGAGATGCCAGGCAATTATCGACGCCGGTGGTGACTGGACACATTATTGACCGAATTGCATCATTGTTTGTAATGTGTACAATGTATATATAAATATGAAAGTTTCATCAAATAAATTTTTTTATAAATTAACACGTCCACGCTCTTACTTGACAGACTGTAGAATATACGCCGATTGTAGCGACCTTGGAGTTCAATGCCCTTGCTGTTTTGCGGAATTGAATTTATTCGTAATTTATTTTACATTTTAATTTCTTAATCCTATCGCTCTATTTTATGATTGTTTCTTATTTCTAATTTTGCTTATAATATTGTAGATTTTATTTATATAAATATTTCTATATTTATTAACTTATATAAAATTTTTTATTTGAATTTTTTCTTATAACACGATACTGAGGTCACAATACAGGGTCTTCAAGAAGTCCTGAACCGGTTGAATAACTTGAGACGTAGACGTTGCTTGAAAAAATAGTTGAGACAGAAGTTGTAGAAAATTTCCCTGGCTATCCAACCGTGATCATGGCTATGACCTTGATCATGACCTTAAAAGTCATTTCAAGGTCAAGTCTAATTTTTTATATAGCAATCCCCAACTTTGACATCGGAAATAAAAAGGGCGAACAATTTTACATCCAGATACGATATTTACCATTAAAGAAATTTAACCTCGGAAGGCTAAGTCAAGGTCAAGCAGTGACCGGATGGATATTTTGAAAAGTAGGCGTCGCTAAAAAAAATGGTTAAAACACAAGTTATAGGAAATTTTTCTGGCTATCTAACAGCGATCCCAGTCGTAAACTTGGTCCTGACCTTTATCTCTTCCATCCGCCATGATGTATCCGCCATCTCGGAATTTTAAGTTTCTAAAATCTGACCTCAAATAAGTAATCAGCGACCTTGAAAACCAATGAAGGAAGTTTTTTGTACACTTCTCAACAAATTTATAATTTTCCGTCCACCATGTTGGATTCGCCATCTTGAATTATAAAATTCTTAAAATCTAACTTCAGTCTTATTCAACGAAAAGTAATAATTGTGTGAGCGAAAGAATACAATTTAGAATATCTCTAAATTACTTTCGTTTATTAATACTAAATGTTAGTACTCTATCAATTTTAATATTCATTATTAAGTTCGCTTTTGATTTTTTTATTACTTTCAAGAACTGCGTATCATTTTCTTTAATAATTCAGCCGTTTTCTTTATTCATACTTCCTTCCGTAATTTTTAGGTTTTACGATCTTATCGCTTCCCATATTGTAATCTTAAATTTAAATTTTTCTATTAGATTATTCTTATATCTGAATGTAACATGTCTCCTCTCACTGAACGAGAGCGAATAATTATTCTTATGATGAAAGGATATGGTGACAGAACGAGATCTAATGAAGATGTACGGATCTTATTCAACGATACTTTTAGGGAAGGAATGGAACTGATATCCAAATCGACAGTACAAAGGACAATTACGCGTTTCAATTCAAGTGGGGTTATACAAGATCTTTCTAAATTGGGTCGCCCAATTAATGTAACTACTAAAGATCAGCAGCTAGATGTTGCTCTTTCAATCAATGAAGATTGCCACAGTACAGTTACGAATTTACATCAACAACATGATATTAGTGTCGGATCAGTGCATAATATTTTGACAAGAAAGTCTAAGTTCCATCTATACAAGGTGAAACTTGTACATGAATTACTTTAACATGATCTAGTTAGTACTAGACGCATACAGTTTTGTGACTTGATAATGACCCAAACAACTGCTGATGAATATTTTTTGAATAGAATTGTTTTCAGACGAAGTTACCTTTGAGCTTAACGGCAATGTCAATAGACATAACTTTAGGTACTGGAGTGATATAAACTCAAGATGAATGTCGGATACTCGCAGTACTTAATACCCTCAGACAGTGAATGTCTGGGCTGGCGTTATAAACAACCGTATTGTTGAGCCCTTCTTTATCAAAGGAAATCTTGCTGGGATTAAGTATGAAGACATGCTCTCAAAAGAAATCATCCCAGCGATTCACGCAATTGTGAGCTATGATTTTGATCAAATGTTGTTTCAGCAAGACGGTGCACCACTGTTACTTACGGTAATACCGTTGCTTTCTCTTTCGCAATGGAATCGTATTTCCAAAGAGTTTCATTACATATTCACCAGTTGTTATTCAGTCTTTACAGTCGCCAAGACGCATCCGAAAACCCTTACAGATCGGTACGATAACCGCGATAATACATACCTAGGCCCTCTGTGCTTTTAGCATAACGAAACACTCGCTTGATCATTTTCTATTCGTATTTAGACGGATTAACTTAATGTCTACTTAATACATTGACTGCATAAATTATATCTGAACGAGTGGCATTTGACAAGTAATCGTGATCAATTTACGAGGCATGTTCAATAAATAAAGCCAATTATTAAATTACGCGGTCCACATACGTTAAAGTTTCGATTTTATTTTTATTATGTAGGTACACATGACCCTAACATATGCTGACAATATCAGCCATCTTGCATTTCCACAACCGAGAAGCACCCACAAAGGGTAGAAGTTTTCCATGATAAAGCAGATAAAAATCGCTAAAGAAATTGAAGGCTATACCAAAAATTGCCTATGAAAAAATATTGCAAGTATTGGGAAAAGCGCTAGCAAAAGTGTATAATATATGATGTACAAGACTTTGAAGGGAACAACATACATATTGATGAATACATAAATATTTTTTTAAACATATCAAAATTGGCTTTATTTATTGAGCACATCTCGTTTTTCTATCTTCTGCTTCTCTTTTAAGCTTACGTTCTTTTCCTGCTACTTGATTCGTGACTATGGGTGTTCTTTTTGGATGAATTTTCTTAAAAACAAAGTTTTGTAACATTCTATCGATATACTCGTATCTTTGTTGCCTAATTATTAATACTTTCGCTTTTCTGTTTCTTTCAATATCTAGTCCAAGAAAGGTTTTAGGTTTACCCTAGTCAGCCACTTCGAATTCTTTCATTGGCTGTCATTCGATTTAATTCATCTTGCGAGGTATGGCAGAAGAGTACTGAGACTGATTTTTTATTTATCAAAGTTTTTATTTTTACCAAACTTCAATGTTATCCCTTTCAAAGTGCTTTCTTTGGGAAGCTACACACCGATGGAGACGTTGTTCACACTTTAGGTAGCAGCGCTGGAAGTCTTTGACCAGTATGGTCTTCAGTATATCTGTTACACTCTTTTGGACGTTTTCTAAAGTCCCAGAATGACATCCTTTGAGGATATTTTTTAGTTTAGGAAAAAGGAACAAGTCACAGGGACTGAGGTCAGGTGAATATGGTACGTAGGATACAAAGAGACAGGTAACATTTTATTTAAACACTACAGAGGAAAATTTTACAAAAGTAGAGACGTAAGGTTTAATGAAAAACTTTTGTTTTAAATAAATACAAAAAACAGGATCTAAATAACAAGAAAAATTTGAACAATAACATAAAAATTGAGACCTGGTTTGCAAAAATTGGAAGCAAGGCACCAGAAAAGATATGGAGAATGGGAGGGGGGGGAGTACCCAAGAGAGGCAGAGATTGCCTGCAAAAGTATAAAGTGAAAGAAAAAAAATCGACAGTTGATATCTCAGCTCATGTTTTTTTAGTTAAAAAAGAATGTAATGAAGGTTCTTTTTAAGAAGCAATTAAAACGACGGAGACAGAAAAACGTTCAGAGGTAATTAAACAACTAAAATCAATGTATAAGAATAATGTATGGGAAATAATTGGCAGGCCGGTTGCAACAAGCAATCGACAAAAAGTAAACATTATTGAATTCAAATGGGTGATGAAGAAAAAATTAGAACCTTATAACAACGTTGAGTATCAAGCTAAATTAGTAATAACAGGTTTAAAAGATCAAAACATCTGTTATCTTTAAAAAATCTATGAACCAGTCTCACGCTTACTGCTAATTAGATCTGTGCTTACGATCATCAACAAGTACGATTTAGAACAGTGTGCATAAATGTGAAAACGTCTTTCTTGAATGGATTATGACATAGCTAGGTTTTAATAAAAATACCCGATATAGTAGAATGTGATCCAAAAGTAATACGATAGAAATCGTTATATGTTTAACTCATTAAGGACCAAAAGGATACTTTTTATATATTTTTTTCAGCGACATAACTAACTATGAAATCGTTAGTGAAAAACATCAAAAAATATCATTTTCGATAAAATTTCCTGATCATTCGATTAGCGAAATCAGAATTTCAAAAAAAATGCGTATTAAACAAGTTGTTATTGTTTATTTAACTGAAAACACGAAATTTCGATAAAAAAAATGTATCGTTCTATATTTTCGTATCGAAACTGGAAGCCAATATCTTTAAACTGTGCATTTTTTGCGACCATGGACCCTAACCTTCAAAATCCTTCATAAGGTTTTTTGAAATAAAATATGGCGGCTTAAAGATAAAATTTTTTTGCTTATTCTAGTATTTCAAAATAAAACAACTTTTTTGTAATAGACGTTCGTGAAAATTAGTTTATAGAGATTTTTTGTGTCACTTATCATGAATCTGCTATTAGTTTTTTTAAATTCAAAATGGCGGATCCAATATGGCGGCTAAAAATTTTGAAAATGATTAAAATTTCATAAAAATTTGTATATAGGGTTTTTTGGGTCGCTGATTATGAATTTGGTAATTATTTTTCCAAATTCAATAAGGCAGATCCAATCCAGTGATGGTTAATGATGAAAACCATTCTTCTTTTATAAAAATTAAAATGTAGGAGATTTTATAATCACCAATTCTATGAAAATATCGTCTTTTAGCCGTAAATTCACGTTGCCCAGCCCTTACTACGTGGAGGTTAACGACAAAACTAAGAGCCTCTTTTTCCTTTTTTTTTTTTTGAGTTTTTATATTTTTTAATTTTTTCGTTTTTTTTTTTTTTTCGTTTTGTACTTTTTATTATTATTTATGTTATAATTTATTGGTGTAAAAGTAGAAAACATGAGGAACATACATGAACTTTGCAGTCTTTACCTATTTTTGTTGTTCTGGGAGAGCATTTTTTGAAATTCTAACAATTTTTTTTTAAAGAAACAGTTATAAAAGTGTGTGATTTACTTATTTTTGCTTTTGCAAGGTAATATATTGCAATCTCCATAGCGAGATCTTTTGTACCAAGTTTTTTACATGTATGTAATTCCGAAGAACTGTTGCAATAGCCATCGTAGATTAAATGAATCTCATAAATATCGGCCAAGCCCATTTCTTTGCTTTTATACTTAGCATCAAATCACTGCAATGTAAATTATGTAAATCAACACTACCCATAAGTTAATTATAAATTTTAAAGGTATAAGGAAATAATATAGCGATTTCGAAAAATTCGCTTCTAGAACAACAAAAATATGTAAAGACTGCAAAGTCCATGTATGCTCCTCATGTTTTCTACTTTCACAATAATAAATTATAACATAAATAATAATAAAAAATACAAAAAAAAAAAAAAAAAGAAAAAAAAAAAAAAAAAAAATTAAAAAATATAAAAACCAAAAAAAAAATAAAAAAGAGGCTCTTAGTTTTGTCGTTTGCCTTTACGTGGTCAGAGCTGGGAAACGTGAATTTACGGCTAAAAGACGATATTTTCATAGAATTGGTGATCGCAAAATCTCCTACATTTTAATTTTTATAAAAGAAGAATGGTTTTCATCATTAAACATCACCGGGTTAGATCTGCCTTATTGAATTTTGAAAAATAATTATCAAATTCATAATCAGCGACCCAAAAAAATCCTATATACAAATTTTCATAAAATTTTAATCATTTTCAAAATTTTTAGCCGCCATATTGGATCCGCCATTTTAAATTTGAAAGAACTAATAGCAGATTCATAATAAGTGACACAAAAACCCCTACAAATTAATTTTCACGAACATCCATTACAAAAAAGTTGTTTTATTCAGAAATACTAGAATAAGCAAAAAAATTTTATCTTTAAGCCGCCATATTGGATACCGCCATAATTAATTTCAAAAAACCTTATGAAGGATTTTGTAGGTTAGGGTCCATGGACGCAAAAAATGCACGGTTTGAAAATATTGGCTTCCAGTTTCGATGCGAAAATATAGAACGAAACATTTTTTTTATCGAAATTTCGTGTTTTTTGTTAAATAAACAATAACAACTTGTTTAATACGCATTTTTTTTTAATTCTAAATCCGCTAATCGAAAGATCAGAAAATTTTACATCGGAAATGATATTTTTCGATGTTTTTCACTAACGATTTTATAGTTAGTTATGTCGCTAAAAAAAACATGTAAAAAGTATCTTTTTGATCCTTAATGGGTTAATAGGTAAGTCCAAAATGTTAAAATAAAAAATTCTGAGCAATGAGAATAGGATTGATACCATATAAGAATGTCCCATATACATTCGCTTAGAAAAAAGATGACAGAATGTTGACATTAACCCTTTATGTAGACGAAATCTTACTAGTATGTAATGATAGAAATACGTGGTGTGGCAGAAAAGTAATGAGCTTTGCAACACGCGCAGCTTCGCTAGATCGCTTGCACGTGTATCAGTACCCTCCCATGGCTTAGTGCGAGTTTCAACTCTTTCTGTTAACTACTCGATTTTTGTGACTGCTATTAGTAAAGTTGTGTTTTGGTTGTGCGTCACGCAAAATGGAACAGCGGAATTTGGAGCAACGTTGTGCCATTAAATTTTGTGTTAAGCTTGGGGAATTGGCAAGTGTGACGTTTAAAAAGTTAGATCAGGCGTATGGAGAACATTCTTTATCCCGAGCTCAAGTTTTTCGCTGGCACAAATACAAATCATTTTTGAAAAACATAGAACACGTTGAAAATGAACACCATTCAGGGAGGCCTTTAACTTCAAAAACCGACGAAAACATCTAACGTGTGAACACTCTTATGAGATCAGACCGTCGTTCAACGTTAAGGAATGTTAAGTGAAAAATTAAATGTAAACAGATTTACCGTTCATTGAATTTTGATTTAACATTTGCACATGCGAGAAGCCTGTGCCAAAATGGTGCCGAAAAACCTCACAATTGAGCAGAAGGACAATCGAAAAAACAAGTGTCTTGATCTTCTTGACATAATCGCCAATGAGCAAAATTTCTTTAGTCGTGTGATCATAGGTGATGAATCATGGATTTTTGAATACGATCCGGAGACCAAGAGGCAAAGGGAGGAGTGGCGTACTGCGAGCTCTTCTCGACCAAAGAAAGCTCGAATGAGCAAATCGAAGATCAAATCAATGCTGATTTGTTTTTTTGACAGAAGGGCAATCGTCCACAAAAAATTTGTTTCTCCAAGACAAACTGTCAATCAAGTTTTTCAAAAAGACATCCTTAGAAGACTGAGAAACAGGGTCATTTGCGTGAAACAAGACATTATAGACGAATGAATGCTCCATCATGACAATGCCCCATGTCACACTGCCCTCTCCGTCACAAAATTTTTGACCTCAGAAGGCATTTCTGTGGTTCCCCAGCCTCCCTACCAGGTGTACAAGTACAAAAAGCGGATTTTAGACCACAGATGGTGTACCAATGTAGTTTAAGCTGCTATGATTTGGCACTGCGCCATTTTGTTGTGTCATCAACAAGTTCAGACGCGCATTAGTGATAGACTGAAAAAGTGTGTACATTGTGTTGTATTGTTGTGTTTAATATGTCAAAATTTATACCGAACAAAGAGCATTTGCGGACAGCATTAATTTATTGTTTTCATTTGAAGAAAACTGCTGCTGAATTCTTCCGGTTACTACGAGAAGCTTATGGTAAACATGCTCCATTGCAAGATACGTGTAAACGATGGTTTCAGTGCTTCAGAAAAGGTGACTTTGACGTTGCAGACAAGAAACATGGAAAACCGCCAAAAAAATTCGAAGATATGGGTTTGCAAGCATTGTTGGACGAAGATAATTCGCAAACACAAAAACATCTCGCACAGCAGTTAGGAGTTTCCCAACAAACTGTTTCCAATCGCCTACGAGCGATGGGGAAAATTCAGAAGATCGGTAGATGGGTACCACATGAGTTGAATGATGGGCAACTGGAAAATTGCAAAATCACATGTGAAATTTTGCTTGCTAGGTACAAAAAGAAGTCGTTTTTGCATCGAATAGTAACAGGGGATGAAAAGTGGATTTATTTTGAAAATCCAAAACGCAAGAAATCATGGGTAGACCCAGGAGCACCATCCACATCGACCGCAAGACGAAATCGTTTTAGCAGAAAGACGATGCTCTGTGTTTGGTGAGATCAGAGGGGCGTGGTCTATTATGAGCTATTAAAACCTGAGAACACGAAAGAAGGCCAGAATACCGAAAGAGGCAACGCAAAGTAATTTTTTTCCATGACAATGCTCCATCACATACGACAAAACCGGTTCGCAACACATTGGAAGCACTCAACTGGGAAGTTCTGCCTCATGCGGCTTACTTACCAGATTTGGCTCCTTTTGATTACCACTTATTTGCATCGATGGGTCACACACTTACTGAGCAGCACTTTGATTCCTATCAAGATGTCAAATGGTTCGATGAATGGTTCGCGGCAAAAGGGGAAGATTTCTACTGGCGTTGTGTTAAAAAATTACCCGAAAGATGGAAAAAATGTATAAAAAGCGATGCAACATACTTTGAATGTAGCACTTTTTATTATTCTACTAAAATAACGTGTTATTTTTCCTTTTAAAATCCGCATTTCATACTTGTACACCTGGTATATCACTCGCTTGACAAAACATTTGAATTTTAGACCAATCTTTCGCTGAATTGTCAGTCAATCATCCAAAAGGTTATAGCTGATTCATATTTATTTTGTATTCTAGAAATTCTAGATTAAATACTTTAATCAGAGAGGTCATTCCATTTAAAGCATGTGGCGTTCTATTATATGCGATCACAGCAGATCCCAGTACTAAATCCCACAAGTTTTCAGGTAATTCAGTATCATACATTAACCTCGCACTTTTTTCTGAATTGTCTGCTTAAATCTTACAAACACCCCGTTATGTCGAGGAAAATCAACTGTACCTCAATTCCTTATTTCTCCATTCTGTTGTATATTCTCCCGTAAATTCAGTTCCTTGATTTATCCTCAAATAACATATTTTCGCATATTTTCCTAACAGATTTCGGGAGTTTTACAAATTTTTCCAAGCAATAACTTATTTCATCTTCTGCTTTCATAGGTTAAGCTATTGCTAAGTGAGAAAAACTATCTATAAATACTGAATTGTATTTATGTCTTCTGTAATGAGTTGCTGGACATATCAATCCCTTAACATCTGCATGAATTATCTACAGAGGTTCTGTCGCTCTTTTCCATACAAGGCTAAACGATAATTTATCAAGTTTTAATATTAAACAAACTTCGCAGTCCAGAATTGAGTTGTGAAAACTGGCTCATTTAATTTTTTTATTTCTGAAATTTTTTCTGCGATTCTTTTAAATATCTCTAAGATGCATAACCGATTCTAACATGCAACAGCATGGCTTTATTTAAAGATAATAATCTTTCTAACTATCCTCCAAATTCAACTTTGCGGTATGCTTGTTCATCTTCTTGCTTCTCGTTCAAGCTATTTATATATTGGTCTTGTAGAGTATTTTCAAAATCAGATATTAACTCTATTCTCATCTCTATATCATCTATTTCATTTGCTATTGATTTTTCTTCGTTTTATTTCGCTTCTTCTCTGTCTGACATACTCTGTGTAGTCAAATAGGCTATTACATTCTGTTGTACTGTGTTATCTGACGCTTTATTCATTTTTAATTCGATTACCCAATAAGACCTCTTATAAATGCCCGTGATTAATTTAATTAAGGATCATAAATATCAATTTGCTAATTATCTAAATAAACGCTTAATCTTTGATCTGTAAACTTTCGCAAAAACAGTAAATTTTCCATTAACTCTTTCGTAAATTATATTTTTCAATTGCATCAATTTATTTTGTTTTCAGAACACTTGAACTACACTATCTTATGACCAACTACTGCCTCCGATCTCAATTTCGCACTGTTGCTTTTATTCGCACATCTAATTTCACCAGAAGTATTATTAAGATTGTTGAATATTAATTTAGAATTGGCTAAGCGTTTCGTTGCTCTGGTGTCTACCAAAAATTTTCATAATACTAATTTATCTTTTTTCTTATCAATATAGTTTATTACTTTTAGTACATGGGTATTAGATTTACATTTGCAACTATTTTTTTGAATAAAAGACGAATTACCAGATGACTCACCTTTTCTTATACGATTCTCTTTCGGTTTTCTATCTCTTATATTTTCAACCTTTTTCTTGCAGAATGTTCTATTTTTAAACTATTCAATTTTTTCCTCTCGCTATTTTTATTCGCTGTTCAATCAAAAATACGTCGCTTCTGACCATCAAGATTGTTCTTCTTGTTATTACTATATTTTCTTCCAATTTCGCGACAGTTATTCCCGCCACAATGCATACATACGAGATGTGATAAAAAAATAAGGTGACTTTTCATTTTTTATAAAAAAACTTATTTATTCATCTAGAATTATGTTATTCCCTTCAAAATAAATACCCTCTGATACAATGCACTTATACCAGTGCTTTTTTCAGCCGTCAAAACACTTCTGAAATGCACTTTTGGGTATTGCCTTCAGTTCCTTTAGCGATGCAGCCTTAATCTCTTCAATCGTAGAACATATCTTCGTCCTTTCATGGGCCTTTTTAATTTTGGGAAGAAAAAAAAGTCGCAGAGGGTCAAGTCTGGTAAATGCGGTGGCTAAGGCATGATGGTAGTATTGTTTTTGGCCAAAAGACTACTCACTAGTAATGACGTTTTGGAACAAATTTCGCTGACACACGTGCCATACCCAAAACATCCGTTCAAATCGATTGCCATGAGCCAAATGACATGTTAAGATCATTAGCTACTACTCTAATCGTGATTTTACAATTTTTTAACACAACTTCTTTTACTTTCTAAATATTTCCGTCGGTTTTATGACGTGCTGGGGTGTCCGGAGCGAGGTTCACCGTTAACATTTTCTCAGCCTTCTTGGAATAACTTATACCACTTATAAACATTTTTGCTCAGAATTGACTCACCGTACGCCACTGTCAACATTCCAAGAGTTTTTAAGTACTTAATGCCATTTTTTACACTAAAATCAATACAAACTCTTTGCTCCATTATTTTCAACAGCAAAAAATCACCGAGCACGCAAATACGAGTCTAAACTTCATGACTCTCACATAAAAACAACACATGCTATATAATCAAAACTGTAAACATATGATCATGACGAGTGTACCAACATAACAAAAAAAATTTTTGAAATTAAAGTGTACAGAGCGCGCGAAATTCAAAAAGTCACCTTACTTTTTGATCACGCACGCACGCACACACATACACACACGTAATTGATAACTTGATCAATTATTATAGTCTTGACTCTTCCTGGTCCTTCATACACAGTTACAACAGAAGATAAGGTTGCCGAGGTCGAAAAACATTACAAGAATAATCCAACGGATTCAATAAGAAAAGCTACAGTAGCTTTAAAACTAAATCGAAAGATACTAAGATTTGTAATAAAAAATTTCATTAAGTTACATCTTTACAAAATTTTTTCCTTTCGCTAAGAAACATGGATTAGTCAGAAACTATTATTTTATGCAAGATGGTGCTACGCCGCATAGAACTCAGGAGGTATTGAAAGCTATTTACGAAGTTTATGGTAAACGCGTCATCGGTTTCGCATATCCCAAGTTTGCACACGCAGGTATAGAATGGCCCCCTTATTCACCGGACTTAAACTCGTGTGATTTCTTCTTATGGGGCTACGTGAAAGATTACTGTTATGCGGAAAAACCCAAGAGAAAGATGATTTGAGAGAAGCTATTAAGAAAGGAATTTTTAGTATTTCTTCATCTGAAATTGAACAAGTTTTTCATAATTTCCAAAAACGACTTGATTATTGTGCAAGTTCATATAGGGATCACTTCGAAAATATTTACCATTAATAGTTATTCCCTAGCTAGGTTTTGTCATTTTTTTAGAAATCTAATATGTGTCTGTTGAAAATGTTTGAATAAACTAAAACCTATTTCAAATAAAAATGACCACTTTACTGATTTATTATGTATTTTTATTATTTTTTTTCCTGCGCTCATCTCAAAATTGTGATTACTTTAGGCAACTTCCCATTTGTCACCCTGTATATACCAGGCTGTTCAATAAGTTTTGCGGTTCGATAAGAGAGGGTGTTTCTACTAGCCTAAATTCTTTTTTGTTATGTTAGTACACTCTTCATATGAACGTATGTGAAGTTTCATTTCAATCTGTTAATTTATTCTTTGTTTACAAGCCATTTAGTATCGACGTGTCACAGTACATTTTTACAATGGAAAAAATCAAGTATCGTGCAGTGATTGAATTTTTATTTTTGGAAGGTTTAAAAGCAAAGGAAATTTATGAACGAATGTTGAAAGTGTATAAAGACCCTTCGCCTTCAATTATTACAGTAGAAAGATGGGTTGCTGAATTTAAACGTGGTTGTACAAGCCTTGAAGACAATCCACGTCAAGGACGTCCAAAAACAGCAACAAAACCAGAAATCATAAAAAAAATATAGGATATCGTATTAGAAAATCGTCGAGTGATTGAAAGAGATTTACTAGAAGCCCTAGGCATCTCACTGGGCAGTGTAAGCAATATTTTGACTGAAGTATTGAGTTTCAGAGAGCTGTGTGCACAATAGGTGCCGCATTCGCTAACAATGGAACAAAAACACATTCGAATGCGACATTCTCATCAACATTTAGAGCGTTTTCAAAAAGATAAAGTGGATTTAGTATGTCGATTTATCACTATGAATAAGACTTGTGTCTATCACCATGATCCTGAATTAAAACAAGAGGCTAAAGAGTAGTGTGAACCTGGTTCTTCGGCTCCGAAACGAGTTCGTGTCCCGAAATCGGCCAAGAAGGTGTTAGCATCAGTTTTTTGGGATGTGAAAGGAATTTTGTTTGTGGATTACTTGCAAACTGGTAAAACAATAAATTCTGAATATTATTGTAACCTTTGAGACCAGCTGAAGGAAAAAATTCGTGAAAAAAGACCCGGTTTGCAGAAGAAAAAAATCGTTTTTCATCAGGACAATGCACCGTGTCACAAGAGCATTTTGCCAATGGCTAAAATCCATAAATTAAAGTTCGAATTGTTGGAGCATCCACCGTATTCACCAAATTTGGCCCCTAGCGACTTTCATCTGTTTTCAGACCTGAAAAAATTCATGCGTGGAAAGCGTTTTTCATCAAATGATGAGGTCACAACAGATGTGGAAGCGTATTTTGCAGCCCTTCCAGATTCTCACTTTAGAGATGGAATTCATAAATTGGAATCTCGCTGGAACAAGTGTATTGATGTTCAGAGAAACTATACTGAATAATAAAGTGTATTTCAAACCATAGAATTGTGTTTTTCTTATCTGACCGCAAAACTTATTGAACAGCCCGGTATATATATATATATACTGTTAGATTTATATAATAGAATAAACAATTTATTTATAAGTATAAGAGATTAAATTTATTAATTCAATACAACAACTTATAAGATATAACAAATCAATAATACATCTATTCACTATCAGATTTTGAGGTAAACTAACTTGTTTGTCAAAAACTATGCACGTCGTCAAGCGTTGTTGATGTGCATTTCTTGTAATATAAATGTCATGATTTTGAACATAATCGTGCGAGATGACATTTTCGCAGGATATTACATCACCCCCTCTTCTTTAAAATTGTCGTCTCAACAATCAAGACAATTTTATTTAAAAAACTTAAACATTATCTTGAAATATCTTGAAGTGAATCCATGTTCTTCTGTATATCGCAGTATATACTTTTGAACCTCGTCTTCCTTCTGTAAATCATATACCAAGTTAGACAACTTCAGAGAATCTTGTGCGATACGAAGATTTGAATCCCATCGAATAACTTCTTCTAATTAAAAGATTGTCTTCTTTTATCTTGATGAATTTAAAAAAATCAGAAGGTAATGATAATTTTTCTTTTATTATGTTCGATATTTATCTTAAAGATTATTTTTAGATAAAAGTGGTGGAATGTAATATTATTTGCTGTGGAACCACATATATCTTACTCTGGCATTCGCCTATCGGTTCATGCGAAAAACCACAGCCAAAATAACCATAAACAGAGTAATAAGAATTGTCTTCTTTCTGTAAATGTTGCAAGTCTATCTATATGTACTATCTTATTTTTATGTTTATTAGATTTTTTAATACAATATAAAACATCATTTATTTTTCTTAATGGTTAAATAAGGTCCTTTCCAGTTATTTTGGAGTTTGGTTGATTTTCCTTTTCTTCTTTGTGTAACGTTGGTACACGACCTCCATTTTTTTTCCTGTGTTAGCCGATCAGTTTCCTCTCTGCTGTTCCTACCCTTGCCGATTGACGAAAAGGAGCTTTGATCTCATCGACCACTTGCATCGAACTATAGCAAAATGGCTCCACCGACGAAAATTTTTCCCTCCAAAACCTACTCGACGCGCGGGCTATTGACATAGACGGTTGTGAATGACACCCATAAGCGTGGGCTAACAGTTCACGAGTTTTCTCGAAACGTTAGAAAAAGAAGGTACATGCACTTAAGTCTAGCGAAATAACGCGAAGCTGAACACGTGCACGTCAACTCGGCGCCGAAAATCATAAAACTGTCCCATAAACACTTTTTTCTACCCGTAGTTTTCCTACCTAAAATACGTATTTTCTAACTCAAACTTTCTCTGCGTAATATATTATAACGTTATGCAAAGAATAGTAAATATTCTTAAATTATTTTATTATAACTATTAACGCAACTTATAACTGTAACCTTCGCTTACCGATACACTGTACAGGTAGCGTAATAAAATAATAAATAGGTCATGAGGAAAACCCCGGCAAATAAATTAAGTAACTGTTTTTAACTAGCAACATACGAGGTCTGGCTATTGAATAACGAGACTGCGCGCCTAGAGGGGGCCGTAAAGGGGTGGGGAAAAAACGAGTAGTGCGTTGGGTATCTAGACATCTTGCCTATGCACGTACCAAAATACGTTCTCGTCACTATTATTGTATTTGTGCAGTAGCGGTTTGAAACGAACGTGTTTTTTTCTCGTGCCGAAAACCATGTGTGACGAAAAACAGGAGCAACGTATCAATCTCAAATTTCTCGTTAAATTGAAAAAAACTCTGACTGAGTGCTGTCAATTGTTGCAAGAGGCCTATGGGGACAATACTCTGTCTCGTGCACGTGTTTTTAAATGGTGTAAGCGCTTCAGTGAGAGCCTAGTAAGCACTGAAGACGACCAACGCCCAGGTCGCTCTATCACTGTTTCAACTCCGGAAACAGTGACCAAAATCAACCAAATTGTGCGTGCGGATCGTCAAATGAGCATCCGGATGATTGCCGAGGCTGTAAACGCCAATAAAGAAACGGTTAGACAAATTTTACACGAGGAACTACATGACAAAAGTCTGTGCGAAGTTGGTGCCAAAAAACCTGACTCCTGACCAAAAGCTCTTGCGTCAACAGGTCTGCTCAGATT
The DNA here is from genome assembly GCA_949987625.1 of Chalcis sispes. NCBI lineage: Eukaryota > Metazoa > Arthropoda > Insecta > Hymenoptera > Chalcididae > Chalcis > Chalcis sispes. Next base: position 38,224,742 of record OX465095.1, on the reverse strand, counting down.
TCCTTGAAAGGTTAAAAAAAGATTCCGGACTGATGAAAAACATTATTACTTGCGACGAAACGTGGATTTTTCAATACGATGTTAAAACAAAGTGGCAATCGATGCATTGGAAGACGCCTGAATCGCGCACAATCAAAAAAGCAAGGATGTCCAAATCAAAATTCAAGGCAATGTTGATCGTCTTTTCCGACATTAACGGTATCGTGATGACTGAATAGGTTCCAGAGGGTAAGACTATTAACCAGATTTACCATTTGTCAGTTTTGGCAACACTGCGAGAACGAGTTTGTAAGAAACGGGCCGAGTTGTGAAAGAACAACTCGTGGATTTCGCACCAGAACAACGCACCTGCTCATAACGCGCTATCTGTGAAGCAGTATTTGGCGGGTAAGCGCACTCCAGTACTCGAACCCGCGCCGTACTCGCCAGATTTGAGACCGTGCGACTTTTTTTTGTTTCCAAAGATAAAATCTACTTTGAAAGGGACTCGATTTGAGTCGATAGAAGCGGTAAAGCAAAAAACGGCAGAGCTCCTAAGGGCCCGCACCAAAGAAGACTTCCAGCACTGCTTCGATCAATGGAAAAAACGTATGGAAAGGTGTGTGGCAAGGGAAAGGGAGTATATTAAAGGGGAGCATTTCAATATAGAATAATTTTTATTATAAAACCCTTTTTCGTAACTAGTCTCGTTATTTAATAGCCAGACCTCGTATTGAACGGTATTTAAATAAAATATACGGTTTTTTGGCACCAACTTCGCACAGACTTTTGTCATGTGTAATTCCTCGTGTAAAATTTGTCTAACCGTTTCTTTATCGGCGTTTACAGCCTCAGCAATCATCCGGATGCTCATTCGACAATCTGCACGCACAATTTGGTTGATTTTGGTCACTGTTTTCGGAGTTGAAACAGTGACAGCGCGACCTGGGCGTTGGTCATCTTCAGTGCTCACTTGGCCCTCACTGAAGCGCTTACACTACTCAAAAATACGCGCACAAGATAGAGAATTGTCCCCATAGGCCTCTTGCAACAATTTACAGCACTCAGTCGGAGTTTTTTTCAATTCAACAAGAAATTTGAGATTGACGCTGCTCCTGTTTTTCGTCACACATGGTTTTCGGCACGAGAAAAAAACACGTTTGTTTTAAACCGCTACTGCACAAATATAATAATAGTGACGAGAACTTGTTTTGGTACGTGCAAAGACAAGATATCTAGATACCCGACGCACTACTCGTTTTTTCCCCAACCCCTCCACGGTGCCCTCTAGGCGCGCAGTCTCGTTATTTAATAGCCAGACCTCGTAGAGTACAATGTTTAATAAAAAATATAAAAACTGCGATTTTCAAAAATACCTCACAAGGTATATTTTATACAATAAGTAAAATAATTAAAAAACAAATAATTATGTAAAATCCGAGAAAGAAAAGACATAGAAATTACATACAAAATATTAAATTAAATTACATATTGAAATTGTTATACATATCTTAAAATTAAATTCAAATTGTATAAATAACTTAAAATTTCTAAGTAAATTTTTAACGGTTATATAATTTATTCACAAAGTTTATACATTCAACAATCTTCCTTTTTGTACAACATTTTTCACGACAAATTTATAGTTTACAAAAAATAAGTATTGACAACTACGAGTAGATTATTTAAAACAAATTGTATACATATACAACCAATGCAGACAAACAACAACTGCTATCTTTAGACTTAATTAAATAATGTTTACTATTAGAATAATGCAGCCACCTGTTTTCTTGAAGTATGTATAATCACAAGCAGAAATAAAAAGAATTTAACAAAAAATATCAGCAATAATTTTTCGCAGTAACAAATATTCTTTTAAACGGCCTGACTATGTTCTGTCACAATTAAAATATTATTGGGTGTACAACTTTGCTTCCGCCGTTTTGCAATAGATGGCTGTAGCGGCAAGTGGTAGTTGAAATAAATAGATCATAGATGTCATACAATAAGCTTAGGTATTTGTAAACATAACGCCATCGAAATATTAGTCGATTTGTGTCTGCATCATAAAGTTATTCTCGATTAAGCATGTCAACTTATGAGCCAAATTCTCGTCATTTGCGGGAGGTTTTAATTTTCTGCTTTAATATGAAGAAATCTGCGACTGAGGCTCATCGAATGCTCTCAAATACCTATGGTGAGGCCGCTATTAGTGAAAGAACGTGCCGAGAGTGGTTTCAACGCTTCAAGAACGGTGATTTTAACGTCGAAGACCAGCATGGCGGTGGAAGAGAGAAGGTTTTCGAAGATGCAGAATTGGAGGCATTACTTGATCAAGACTCGTGTCAAATGCAACAAGAATTGGCAGGATCATTGGGAGTGATGCAACAAGCCATTCCAAAACGCCTGAGAGTCATGGGAATGATTCAGAAACAAGGAAATTAGGTGCCGTACGAGTTGAAGCCGAGAGATGTTGAACGGCGTTTGTGTGTTTGTGAACAGCTGCTTGCAAGGCAAAGACGGAAGGGATTTCTGCATCGCATTGTGACTGGGGACGAAAAATGGGTTTACTACGATAATTCCAAGCGCAGAAAATTATGGGGATATCCCGGCTATGCTTCCACGTCGACGGCCAAACCAAATATTCACGGTTTCAAGGTCTTGCTCAGTATTTGGTGGGACCAGCTCGGCGTAGTGTATTATGAGTTGTTAAAACCGACTGAAACAATCACAGGCGATCGTTATCGAACGCAATTAATGCGTTTGAGCCGAGCATTGAAAGACAAACGGCCGCAATACAACGAAAGACATGACAAAGTAATTTTACAGCATGACAATGCTCGACCCCATGTTGCGAAAGTGGTCAAGACATACTTGGAAACTTTGAAATGGTAAGTCCTACCCCACCCGCCGTATTCTCCAGACGTTGCTTCCTCGGGCTATCACTTGTTTCGATCAATGGCACACGGCCTGGCTAACCAGCACTTCCGGCCTTATGAAGAAGTAAAAAATTGGATCGATTCGTGGATCGATTCAAAAGATGACCAGTTTTTTTAACGCGGGATTTGTATGCTGTCCGAAAGATGGGAGAAAGTAGTGGCCAGCGATAAACAATACTTTGAATCATAAATGTATAACCAGTTTTTCACAATAAAGCCTCGAATTTCGGAAAAAAACGGCGGAAGCAAAGTTGTACGCCCAATAAATAAAATAACAAAACATATATTGAATCTTTCTAATTTCTATCAAAATAAAAAAGATAAGAGAACATGTAATAATTTTCGCCGCATTTCTTTATTAATGTCAGAAGAACATTTATTATAATTTTAATTATGAATAAAATCGTTCTACGAGGGCAGTCCCAAAAATACCCGACCTGTCTTATGAATACAGGTTGTTTTAAAAAAACAATTACTGCGATTGATACTACCACCTTTTAACAACTTAATGTGAAAAAATCATAACGGTACGTTTATTATTTTTTTTTTTACAGACATCCAAAGTAAACACTCTCAGTGAATTTGTAAATATGAAAAAAATCGGGCATCGTCATGTGATACAATACTTTCATTTGAAAGGTCTAAGTCCAACCGATATCAAAGCCGAGTTGGATTCTACTCTGGGGAAGCCTACTCTTTCGTTTACAACAGTCAAATATTGGGTAGCTGAGTTTAAGCGAGGTCGTACGTGCTGCCAAGATAAACACCGCAGTGGTCGACCAAGTGAGGTCACTACGTCAGAAAATGTGAAGAAAATCCACAAAATGGTATTAGATGACCATCGACTAAAAGTGCGCGAGATAGCCAAAATGGCAGGCATTTCAAAAAGTGCTGTGCATCGTATTTTGACCGAAAATTTGAACATGAAAAAGCTGTGCGCAAGATGGGTGCCCCGTTTGCTTACAATGAAGCACAAACAGCAACGTGAAAATGTTTTCATCGAGTGTTTGACAATGTTTCGCAGCCATAACGCCGAGTTTTTGCGTCGATTCATAACCATGGACGAAACATGGGTCCATCATTTTATACCTGAGACCAAGGAGCAGTTAAAGCAGTAGACTAAAAAGGAAGAACCGGCTCTAAAGAATGCAAAGACAGTTCAGTCAGCTAGCCAGGTCATGGCATGCGTTTTCTGGGATGCGCGTGGAATAATATTTATTGATTATCTCGAAAAAGAAAAAACAATCAACGGCACATATTATGCAGCCTTATTGCAACATTTGAGTGATGAAATCAAGAAAAAACGGCCCCATCTGACGAAAAAAAAAGTGTTGTTTCATCACGACAACGCACCAGTCCATACGTGCGTCATTGCGATGACTAAAATCAATGAGTTAAAGTTCGAATTGCTTCCTCACGCACCCTATTCGCTAGATCTGGTTCTCTCGGATTATTTTCTTTTTCCGAATTAAAAAAAATGGCTTAGCGGCAAAAGATTTGCCAACAATGAAGAGGTAGAGTCTGCGGTTAGTAGGTATTTTAAGGAGCTTGACGGTTTCTACTATAAAGCGGGTATCGAAGCTATTGAACATCGTTGGGAAAAGTGTATCGAACTGTAAGGAGAATACACAGTATGTTGGAAAAGTTCCTAAACTTTTGAAATAAAAAATCGAAAATTACATCTAAAGAAATTTATTACAGTTAACTTTCAACATTGTCCCCTTCCCTAGGTATACACTCATTTGAGCGCTCCATGAGTGATTCGAAGGCTCTCTGGTACTTCTCTGAAGTTATCGCTGTAAGACGCTCGGTGCAAGCCGCTTGAATGCTCGGTACATCTTCAAAAAATCGTCTTTTCAAAGCCATTTTTAGCTTGGGAAATAGGTAAAAGTCGGCTGGAGCCAGATCAGGCGAAAATGGGGCGTGATTGATGCGTGGGATCTGATTTTCGGCGAGATAACGCTTCACAATGTTCGAAGAATGAGCAGGCGCATTGATATCCAGCAAACTCCACGATCCCGGTTGCTTGTACTCGGGTCTGATGCGATTAATCCGGCGCTTCAGACGTTTTAACACCACTACGTAATACGCAGCATTCGCGGTGGTGTTTGGGGGCACAAATTCTTTGTGTATCAGGCCTTTGGAGTCGAAGTAAGCGATGAGTATCGTCTTTACCCGTGATTTTTGTTGGCGCACTTTTTGAGGCCTCGCACGGCCCGGACTGAGCCGATCGGATGACTGGCGCTTCGTGGAAGGATCGTACAGTCTGTCAAGTAAGAGCGTGATCGAGTTAATTTATGAAAAAATTTATTTGATGAAACTTTCATATTTATTTATACATTGTACACATTACAAACAATGATGCAATTTGGTTAATAATGTGTCCAGTCACCACCGGCGTCGATAATTGCTTGGCATCTCCGAGGCATGCTTTCTACTAATTTGACGGCGTATTCTAGTGGCAAGGATCTCCAGATCCGACGAATTTCGTATGACAACTGCTTCAAAGTGTATGTGCGTCTTCCACGAAGCTTCCGTTTAATATATGCCCACATATTTTCAATAGGGTTTGCATCGGGCGACTGCGACGGCCAATCCAATGTAACGATGCCAGATTGAGTCTTCCACTGAGTACAGCGCTTGCTGCGGTGTTTAGGATCGTTATCCTCCTGCAGAATCCAATCTTCATTTTTTGTGATGAACCATAGTTTGGCAGATGGCAGTAAAGCCTTTTTGTAGATTTTTATTATTTTCTCGGCATTTAGGTTGTCAGTAAAGAGGTGCAAAGTGCCGAATCCCTGCTTTGAGAAGCAGCCCCAAAAATGCACCTTTATTCCATGTTTTACGGTCCGCTAAACAAGCCTATTGGTGGAAGTTGACCAGGCTCACGTGAGGACAGAACGTGCCCATATAGAACATTTATCAGTAAAAATGACATTTTTAAAATCTCTATCAATATTCTCATGCGCCCAAGCGAGTTGCTTTGTCACATGTTTTTCAGTCAACAGAGGCTTCTTCATTGTGTTGCGCCATTTCAGATGATGAGTACAAAGATGGGTTCGGATAGTTTCGTAGGATATATCTAAACCTTTTGCCATTTATTTTGCTTGTCCTTGCCGCAGTGTTAAAGCAGGATTCCGTGAAAACAGATTCACTATTCTTTTTTCATCTTTTTTGTTAACTTTTTCTATCGAGCCACGTTCTGGTGAATCTTTGACATTTTTAGCCATTTTATATCGCTGTATCCACTTCTGTACAAATGCCTTCGACTTTCTCATATATTTAGCAGCCGCTGATTGCGACATTTTGGGACCTTTCGGGTGGATGCAAAGGAACACAGCCTCGTAGCGCGACGCGTACTTAGCACTCATGGCGTTTAACGTGATTCTCTTTCAAAAGATCAACGACAACTGAATCTTTGTTGACAATAAATCAAGGACAAAGCTTTCCTGTATCGGCTTGCGAAGGAATTAGAGCAAAATCTTTCATTACCTGTCGGTGAAGTCGACCACGCTCTCACTTGACAGACTGTATTGAAAGCACCAAGTCTCGTCTTCGGTCACAGTTGAGGTTAGAAAGCCCGGAGTGGTGTCGCAAGTCTCGATAAAATCTTGACAAAATTGGATGCGAGTCTTTTTGCTCTGGTGTAAGAAAGTGCGGAACAAATCGAGAGCAGACCTTTCTGCGGTTCATTTTTTCTTTCAAAATCAACGCGACGCTATCCTTGCTCATGTTTAGTTCGTCTGCCAACATTCTAAGAGACATGTGGCAATCCTGCTTCAGTAGCGCGCGCACGCAAGCCTCGTTTTCGTCGGTAACAGCTGTTGACGGCCGGCCGCTTCTCTCGTCATCTTCTAACGACTCTCTACCCTACTTGAACCGACTGAACCACGTGTAAACAGTTGTACGCGACACTACACCTTCACCGCAAGCCGAATCGATGATTTTTTTCGTTTTCGCGAAAGTTTTTTTAAGTTTATAACAGAATTTAATTGCGCCACGATGTTCAAATTTCTCATTCATCGTAGAGCTTGCACCGGGGTACTAAACACACGTTCACTCAAACACGTCTATCTCGGCAACTAATGAACGGATACTGGTGAAAAAATTCTCAGACACTCCAGAGGGATGTAGCAACATAGTACCGGTGTCGTCCAAAAGGTGGCGCCACTCGTACAAGCGCTACAAAATAAGTTCGGAAAAGTTTCCGACATACTGTGAATGTTGAAAAATAAAAAACATTTTCGCAATTTTTTTACTGTTTTCTTTGTCGAGTCGGGTACTTTTGGGACTGCCCTCGTATTTTTTCATAATCGAGACTAACCATTCAATATTAAATTGAAGTTTAATCTAATAAATACAGGCGTTAGAATTTAAGCCTACTGTCTTTATTTTTATACACCGATGTCTTATGCGTTACATGTTTTGTTATATATATCAATATTATAAGCGTTTTCTTTTTTTTCTTAAATATGTTTATTCGAGAATTATACGTAATACACACTCTAGGATTTTAAGATTAATATAAAAATATTTTATGTTAAAACTAACATTACGAATAAGCACATAAATATTACTAACAACTAGCATTAATGAAAAATTACATAATATTTTAACAGAAACATTTTTTTTATAATTCATAAAAGAATTTTTATCATTTTTAAAGATTAATCCACACTTAAAATTTCTGTTTTCAGTATTAGTTTTTGATTGTGAATTTTCATATGAAGATAAAAGAATGAACTAATTAAAAGTTAAAACTCTTAGTAAGAATGATATTCTCTTTCAACATATTTTTCAAAAATAAAAATGCTAAGAATTATTTTAGGATTATATTTTGAGACTTGCGGATAAAAGTATTAATTATATTTTAAAATTAATATTTTACTTTAACATACACTAATTAAAATCTTATACATGTTCTAGAATTAATTATTTTAAAAATACTTTAAGCTTATATTTTAACACTCAGTTATATATATAAACTTAATTAGGTTAAGAACTATTCTAGGGAATGTTTGAAAAAACTAATAATCAATAAGATTTAAGTTGTAAGTTGTTTTGTAATTGTCTGACTTTTATGAGAGAATGACGCAAATTTGAAATCAAATTGTATCTGAACTCCAAGCAATAGTATTTAAATTCAATACATTAAATAAACAATGATGTCTTGGCTGAAATTAATTTTATATTAATTTAACAAAAATAACAATTATCACTATTCTTTTAACAACCGGTTGGCACACCCGCGGAGGCGGCGGTATTCGGAATAGGGACGCTGTAGGAAAATAAAAATAAGAACGCACCGACTCAGTACTAACTGCTTATTTAATTAGTAAAAATAACAAAATTGATACAAAATGGATACATTATAGCGGAGAGGTGCGCACTGCGCATGCGCACCCTCTTCGCTTTACGCGGCTACACATACACGTGTAGTCTATGGATGGCAGATATAGAGAAAACAGTTCTCTCTCTATACTGCCGTAGACCGTGACTGCCCGAGTGAAAGCGTCTCTGCCTCCCACTCGACGCTGCAGTCTATGGTTGAGCGAGAGAGCTCGTTTCTCTCGCTCAATTGCGTGCTCGCAGGTTGTACGAGTAAGAGTGGCTTTCTCTTACTCGTATGCCTATTCTATGATAGCGCAAGAGAGAGATCGATCCTCTCACTCGCACTAGCACGGCCTAATCGAGTTTGAGTTACGTGGTCTCGCGCGTAACTCTGCTATATCTATATATGCCTGACGCGATCGCACACGCGTCAGGAGAACTAAATATAATTACTCGCGATCTAATTATACTAACGAGTGGCCACTTACATTTACTACTATCTACTCGCAGGAGTCGTCCTCTTGATATCTGCGGCTAAGACTCGTCGGAAAATCATCGGAAAATAATCTATTGTTCGCTCTATCTCAAAACACGTGCGGCGCGTGGAAAAGGCGAAACGAGAAGAAGGCTTGAGGGGAGGGCTTTTCCTTCCCCTCTCGCCTATCGGTTTTTCTGCGTAGCGCTATCGATTCTTGATCAATAGCGCCGCGTTCCGGTACGCCGCGGATACTCGCGCGTTTTTCCGCGTTAAGCCCTCGGTCGCTTGATCACTGGCGCCGCACATAGTCGCGCCGCGAACTCTATTTCTCTTGCCTATGGCAGGTGGCTTAGCCTCTTTAAGCCACCTGTCACACCCCTTCCCCAGTCGCTGCTAGGCCTTGCTTAGCAGCTACTGTACTAATGCCTCCCCTCGGCTCCGGTTGGGATAAGGATTGGAGGGTCATGAAATGATACACTGTCATATAAGAAAAATAAAAAAACGGATTCTTATATTATACTTTTATCATTTACATGACTAGGAGGAAGCCCCTGGCTCTTCTCTGCCAGGGCTCCTACAACATCACAGGGGGAGGCCCTGGCTCTTCGCTGCCAGGGCTCCTATGGCACAATGGTAAGAGGCCCTGGCTCCTCATCGCCAGGGCTCCTTTAATTTTCAATGCTCGTGCAGCCTGGGGCATTTCTTGCTTCTTTTCACGCTCTCCAGGCCGCACACGAAGCATCGGGGCGGCTCCCCTTGGGCGCGCCAGGCTTCCTTGACCCGGCTCGCCCTCTCGGCGTCTAGTTTCGCCCAAACGCTCTGTGCTGCTGCGACTCGTACCCGCTCGGCGTCGCAGGCTACTTCAGCTTGCAGCTCTTGCTGCATCCTTCGCAGCTTTTCTTCCCGGGCCCGCTGACGCCGTGCTACTTCCTCCTGCACTTGTTTTTCGCGACGGCCGGCCTCCTCTACCGTCCGCCGGCGTTCCTCCTCCTTCTTGCGCCGATCCTCTCTTTGCTGTCAGCACCGCTCTTGCTCGAGGTCCCCTGCCTCATATGCCTTCCGCCACGCAAACATTTCGATCGCCTCGTCATCACCGGGGATCCTCTTTTTCAATTCATCGCCGGCGGCGGCGTAGCATCGGTCGCCCTGGCGGTAAATGGAATCAAGGTGCTTTCGCAGGGCCCCGAAGGAGCTCTTGCCCTTGCGCACTAGCTTGGTCGGATGCGGTCCGTCCGACGGGGCCTTTCGCGGCGGCTGCTCGGAGGCACGCGGAGTCTCCACACGCGCTTCCTTCTTCTCGGACTCAGCCTTGGGGCGGCGGAGCCTTAGTAGGATGTTAGAAGAGGCGTGCGGGTCCTCTGCACGCGCGCCCTCTTCTTGCGGCGCATCTTCCACCTCCTCGATGTGGATCGTCGACGAGGCACCGTCGGCGTGCCTTTTGTCGGCTGTCAGCTCCCTGACCAACCGTAACATGCCGACGATAAACTCGTCGGCCTCCTGGCTGACTCTCAGGGCCCTTATATGGGCCAAGGACGTGGCCAAAGCGTCTATTGCTTTTTCATGGGTGGTGCTGGCTTCTATGATCTGTAACAGAAAGGGAGGAAGGAGGGTTAGATGGGAAGGACTTTTGGCGACTACGAGTTCGCGCGTGTTCGGCGAGGCGAAGCCGGCGCGTTCTCGCTCACGCCCTTCGCCTTCTTACTACCCGGTGGCCTTCCCGGGCCTCGCTTAGCGCGCGCACCTACCTCTGGTCGCCCTTCGGTCAACGGTGGCTCCCTTACATTTGCTGTGGGACGCCTTACGACGCAGACCGTCTTCCGGGGTCGACCGCGCTTTTTGGCCGGCGCGGCGGCCGCGCACTTGCCTTGCAAAGATCCTCTGTCGAGGACCGGGCCTGCTCCTGGTTCGCTCGTCAGAAGGGGCCCCGCTGCGTCGAAAGTACGGCTTGTCGTTCTCTCGCCCTCTTCTGGTGGCGACGCTTGCGCAGCTACGTACTTCTTGAGCTGGCTGACGTGTACGGGACGGATGGTACACTCATCTTCGTCCCTCAGCTCGTACGTATTGCTTCTCAGGACCTTACTGACCATGTAAGGCCCTGCAAGCTTAGGGGCTAGCTTCCCCGCTATCCCCTGGGCTGTGGAAGAAAGCACCTTATTCTTCTTCCACACCCAGTCACCTTCTTGAAAGGAGAGCTCTTGGCGGCGCGCATCGTAATAACGCGCCTGCCTCTCCTGCTCTTTTGCGGCGATTTCGAAGGCACGCGCGTGAAGCTCCGGTAGCTTTCGCACGCGCTCTGCCCAGCCCCGTATTGCTTCCTCCTGCAATACCTGAGCGGAAGCCTCGCGTGACGTGCGGGCTTCGCTCCTTGGTGGGGCGGGCTGCCGGCCGTAGTTGAGCAGCGCCGGGCTCGCTCCGACGGCGCTCTGCTCAGCCGTGTTGAAGGCAAACACCACTTTATACAAGTGTTCGTCCCAACGATCGTGCGATTCCTCCAAGCAGGCCACGATTATCGTCTTGATCGTTCTGTTGACCCGCTCGACAGGATTCGCCTGCAGATGGTAGGCCGGTGTCGTGGAATGATGGATACCGTGCTTCTCCAGGTACCCATCAACGATCCGGTTCTTAAACTCCGTCCCATTGTCGGTCAGGAGTACTTCCGGCGAATCAAATCGAAGCACGACACGCTCAATAAAGGCCTTGAGGACGGTCCCAGCCCTCACCTTCCGCAGCGGGACACATTCGACCTACCTCGTGAATAGATCCTGGAAGACCAGGATGTATTCGAAGCCCTTGCGGCTTCGGACGAATGGCCCCATTACGTCGGCAGCTACTACCTGCTATGGCCGCTCAATGAGCCTCCTGCCCATTAAGCAAGCTGGAGCCTTCTGCTCCACCTTCCACTGCTGACAGACCTGGCATCTGCGGACGTAATCTGCCACACAGTCTGCCTGCTTCGACCAGTATTACTGCCGCGTGACCCTGGAGTGCGTCTTTTCGCGACCCAGATGTCCTGCCGTAGGGTCGTCGTGGCACTCCTAGAGGACTTGCTTCCTCCGTTCGGGGGGGACGACGACCTTCCAGGCGTCGTCGTCGTTTCCTAGGGCATCCTCGATGGCCGGGTTGGGGTCGTATTTGTATATCTGAACTCCAACCAGCTTCAAACGAGGATGCTTTAAGGGCTCCTCCTGCACTTTTTTTACTAATCGAAGGTACCACTCGTCCGTGGTACCTTCTGCTTTGGTTAAGGCCGCTATGGCTAGCACGTCACCCTCTTCCTCGAACATCCTGGAAAGGGCATTGGGCACATGATTCAGTGCCCCCTTTCGATGTTCGATGGTCAAACGGTAGCCTTGTAGCTCTAAGGCCCACCACGCCAGCCTCCCGGTCGGGATGTGGAGGCTACTGAGCCCGCGTACACTGCTATGGTCAGTTATTACCCTGAACTCATAGCCCTCCACATACGGCCTGAACTTCTCGATGGCCCAGACTACAGCGAGACACTCCTTCTCAGTGACGCTGTAGTTCCTCTCTGCTGGGCTAAAGGTGCGGCTCGCATACTCTAGCGGTCGCTCCTCTCCATCGATCACCTGGAGTAACACGGCTCCGACTCCCGTGTCACTCGCGTCCGTTTGAATAACGAACTCCTCGTCAAACCTGGGGCTTTGTAGGATCGGAGCAGAAGCTAGCAGGGCCTTCACCTGCTTAAAGGCAGCTTGCTGCTACTTTCCCCATTCGTAGCGCCGGCCCTTCTTTGTCAAGCGCGTGAGAGGTTCGGCTATCGTGGCTAAGTCCTTCAAGAACTTGTGATGCCGCAACACCATGCCTAAGAATCTGCGCAGCTGTCGCAGATTCTTAAGTGCTGGGAAGTCGATCATTGGAGCGAGTTTTGCTGGATCCGGGCGAAATTCTTCCTGGTTCACCAGCACTCCGAGGTGTTTCGCCTCGTCTTGGCAGAACGCGCTCTTTTTGCGGTTGATCGTAAGACCAGCTGCTCGAATGCGTCGCAACACGTGCTCGAGCCGTCGCAAGTGTTCCTCGAACGTCTCCGTGACGATGATCACATCGTCAAGGTACGAGAACGCGAACGGCTAAAGCTCCGGGCCTATCACCATGTCAATGAGTCGCTGGAAGGTTGCTCCAGCGTAACTCAGACCATACGGCATCCTGGTGAACTGAAAGAGTCCGAGTCCCGGCACGGTGAATGCCGTGATTGGTCTCGACTCCTCCTTTAGCCGTATCTGGTGATAGGCGTTGCTGAGGTCGAGAGTCAAGATATATCTCACCCTCTGCAGCTTGCGCAGGATGCTATCTATCCTCGGTAATGGATAGGCATCCGGCTTCGATACTGCATTGACCTTTCTGAAGTCAATGCAGAATCGGTAACTGCCGTTAGCCTTCTTTACCATAACGACTGGGCTTGACTAGCCGCTATGCGAAGGCTCGATAATGCCGCCCTCTAACATCTCCCTTGTTTGGGTGTGCATCACCTCCTGGATTTTCGGGGAGTACGGGTAAGCCCTCTGCTTGATGAGACGAGCATCGCCGACGTCGATGGCGTGCTCGATCCAACCCGTACACCCTCGAGTGTCTGGCTCCGCCGCCAGCATCCTGTCCAGGAGCCCCTGGAGCTGCTCTCGCTCTGAGGGCCGAACGTCAGCCAGGCCTATGGCTGACACGGCGGGATTGTCCGTTGTTTCCAGCGAGGCTAACTCCAAAGCCAGCTCCTTTCTGGCTTCTTGTATGAGAAGCTGGTTTCTCGCTGGGTCAAGGATGGCCCTGAATCCTCTGATGAAATTGACACCGAGGTAACAATCTGCTGGTAGACCAGGCAGGATTGCCACCTCGATGTCCTTCGTCACGCTGGCCACCTCAAAGGGCAGTTGGACGAACCCAACTATAGGAGCGTAATGGCCGTTCGCTACCATTGCTCCCTTGCCCTGGCTTGGCGTGATCGCGCGTCCACATGCCGTAACTGTTTGTAAGCCAACGGCGCTTATCACCGTGTGTGACACGCCCGAGTCATATAGTGCGCGTAGGGTGTACCCCCCTACGCACACAGGCAACCACCATCTGGCAACTTTTGGAGCACCCTCCTCTGGGTGATCCGGAGCCGTCTCCGATGCGAGCTCGGTGCTCACGAGCTTGCTGGTGGTCCCTTCGGGGACTTGAATTCCAGACTCGGAGGGGAAGGGCGTAGGGATCTCATCTACGCTATGCCCTGGTCGTTTCCCGAGCAGTCCGGGCAGAACCTTTTGATCATATTAGGTCTGCCGCAGCCGAGGCAGCTGAACTCCTTCTACTGCTTTGGCTGCTCAGACTTCTCGTCATTCTTCTTGTCCTTTTTCCCCCTTCTGGGGGATTAAGACTTCGGACTGCTCGGTCCGGATCGCGGCTTCTTCTGCCGCTTTGGGCTGCCCTTTTTGGGCGGGCGCCGCCTACCCTCTCTGCTCCTATGGCCCGCCATGAGGCTATTGTGTTTGTAGAAGTAGACGGAGACCACATCAGATAGATAGATAGATAGATAGATATTTTTATTAGACAAAATTGTACAATTACAATTAGAGATGTACAAACAGTAACTAAAGTAAAGTAACAATAAAAAAAAATAACAATAAAAACAATAAAAACAAATACAATAAGATAAAACGAAATAAACTAAATAAGAAAAAAAATAATAGATTAAAGTTGTGAATGCAGGAGACCAGTATGCTCTCTTTCAGTAGTAAGGAGAAGAGTCAAAACAGAAGATTTAAAAAGTGAAATAGAGTTAATGGCATAGTAAGAAGACAAAAGTCTATTCCAGGAACGGGAAGAAAAAACAAGTATGGATCTGTCACGAAACTCAGTGGCTGCCGACGGTATGATCAACGGCCTTACATGCCCCGAAAGGGCCTATCCGACTGGCTCCACAAGAAGTTTTCATACAGATACGAGGGTTCTTGCGTTCTGAATAACTTGAATAGACTATTAAGCATAAAGTATTTTCTCCTCGTAGCCGTAGATAACCAGTCCAGAGAGGACCTAAACTGGGCAATGTGCTTACGCCTAGATACACCATAAATATAGCGAATACCAGAGTTAATGACTCTCTGTAACTTAAGATCAAGTTCACTAGATGCAGTCTGTCAAGTAAGAGCGTGGTCGTGTTAATTTATGAAAAAATTTATTTGATAACAAAACAAATGTACACATTACAAACAATGATGCAATTCGGTCAATAATGTGTCCAGTCACCACCGGCGTCGATAATTGCCTGGCATCTCCGAGGCATGCTTTCTACTAATTTGACGGCGTATTCTAGTGGCAAGGATCTCCAGATCCGACGAATTTCGTAAGACAGTTGCTTCAAAGTGTATGTGCGTCTTCCACGAAGCTTCCGTTTAATATATGCCCACACATTTTTAATAGGGTTTGCATCGGGCGACTGCGACGGCCAATCCAATGTAACGATGCCAGATTGAGTCTTCCACTGAGTACAGATCTTGCTGCGGTGTTTAGGATCGTTGTCCTCCTGCAGAATCCAATCTTCATTTTTTGTGATGAACCATCGTTTGGCAGATGGCAGTAAAGCCTTTTTGTAGATTTTTATCATTTTCTCGGCATTTAGGTTATCAGTAAAGAGGTGCAAAGTGCCGAATCCCTGCTTTGAGAAGCAGCCCCAAAGATGCACCTCTATTCCATGTTTTACGGTCCGCTGAACAAGCCTATTGGTGGAAGTTGACCAGGCTCGCGTGAGGACAAAACGTGCCCATATAGAACATTCATCAGTAAAAATGACATTTTCAAAATCTCTATCAATATTCTCATGCGCCCAAGCGAGTCGCTTTGTCGCATGTTTTTCAGTCAACAGAGGCTTCTTCATTGTGTTGCGCCATTTCAGATGATGAGTACGAAAATGGGTTCGGATAGTTTTGTAGGATATATCTGAACCTTTTGCCATTAATTTTGCTTGTCCTTGCCGCAGTGTTAAAGCAGGATTCCGCGAAAACAGATTCACTATTCTTTTTTCATCTTTTTTGTTCACTTTTCCTATCGAGCCACGTTCTGGTAAATCATCGACATTTTTAGCTACTTTATATCGCTGTATCCACTTCTGTACAAATGCCTTCGACTTTTGTCATATATTTAGCAGCCGCTGATTGCGACATTTTGGGACCTTTCGGGTGGATGCAAAGGAACACAGCCTCGTAGCGCGACGCGTACTTACCACTCATGGCGTTTAACGTGATTCTCTTTCAAAAGATCAACGACAACTAAATCTTTCTTGACAATGCATTAAGGAAAAAGCTTTTTTCTATCGGCTTGCAAAAAAATTCAAGCGAAATCTGTCATTACCTGTCAGTGAAGTCGACCACGCTCTTACTTGACAGACTGTATATCACAGTAAACAATACAGCAGTAATCTACAAGAGAGAACAGGAGTGACTCAATTAAATGCTTACAAAGGGAGAAGTTAGTACTCGGCCGAAAGAAATTTAGCCTATACAATAGACTGTTTGCTCTGCGACAAATATGAGCAATATGCTCTTTCCAGGTAAGTTTAGAATCAAAATGTACACCAAGGTTGCAAACAATTGTTCACAGGGTATGAGCGTACTGTTAACATATACTCCCTTGGTGGGCATATCCTGGAGCTTATTAATGTAGTAGTAAAAGCCAAAGGTTATAAATTTGGTTTTGCTAACATTCAAGAGCAAATGATTTGTAACAGCCCATTGTAAAACTATTAGGTTGCTGCAGATGAAATGACCGATTTAGTAAGAAATTTTTAAACAGCTGTAACTTTTTATAAAGACAATTTATTTAATCAAAATAGGTACTCATAGATGCAACACACTTTTTCCAACGAGATACAAGTACATTTATTCTAGTTTTGTAGAAGTCCGAGTTTCTGGTTCGAAGAAACTCCTCGAAGGCATTTTTGACAGCAGCTTCATTATTAAATCTTTTTCCTGTCAAAAAGTGATTCAAACGTTTAAAGAAATGGTAATCTGTTGGTGAAAGGTCTGGTGAATATGGAGGGTAAGGAAGAGTCTCATAGCTCAACTCGTTTAATTTTTGGACCGCTGTTCTCGATACATGAGGTCGTGCGTTATCATGAAGCAGTATCACTACATTCCTGTTGGCAAGCCTAGGTCGTTAAACTATCAATTTCTGATGCATTTCATCCAGTTGAGCACAGTATTTCTCAGCATTGATGGTTTCGCCAGGTTGCAGAAACGAATACTGGATAACTCCAGCTACAGACCACCAAACAGTTACCATTATTTTCTTTGGATGTAGGCTTGGTTTCGGCATGTGTCTTGGCGCTTCATCGGCATCTAGTCATTGGGCCGATCGGCGACGATTATCGTATAAAATCCACTTTTCATCGCAGGTCACCATTCGGTGCAAGAATGGTTCCTTTTTGTTGCAGGAGAGACGAGAACTTGAAATCTCCATTTGACACGTCATGTTTTGCTCGGTAAGATCATGCTGAACCCATTTGTCAAGCTTTTTCACTTTTCCAAGTTGTTGTAACTGTCGAATTGTGAACGCCCAATTTCTCGACAAAATCCCTCAAGGTTTTGCGGGGGTCAGACTCCACTAATGCACGCAGCTCGTCGTTATCGATCGATGGTCCTGGGTGTCCACGCGACTCATTTCCAAGGTCCGTATCTCCGGATCGAAATTTTTCGAACCACCGCCGAGTGGTTTGTTCGCTAACTGTATCAGGTCCAAATGCGCTGTTGATATTTCTCGCTGCTTCCGTTGCGTTGTGCTCTAATTTAAATTCGTATAAAAAAAGTAGCCGTTTTTGATTCACTTCCATGTTCACTTTCTCTTTTTGTTTTTACGATCACTATGAAGTGCAAAACAGAAATGACTTCATAAACCAAGGTAGCAGTATTTATACTTCAATATGTCATATCATTTGCGCCGCCTTGTGCCAACATAATACACTAAAATTGCAGCCAACTTTATGTCATTACTAAATCGGCCATTTCATCTGCAGCAACCAAATAGATCAGCATGTTTACTGAGAAAATCAACTTTATGCTCTAATTCCGATAGTGGAAATTGGACATAGATCTGCAGATGATCAGCGTATATTAAATGACAAACAGTAGGATCAAATGAATGAGAGACGTCATTAATATATATGAGAAATAATAGAGGTCTAAGAACGGACCCTTGTAGAACACCAGTATTAAGTTTCAGGAATGATGACGGTTTGCCATTACGGTCCAGAACCGCCTGCTGTCTATCCGTAAGGTAAGATGCAAACCATCTAATTGCAGATGGCGATAAATCATATTTGATCAATTTTTGAAGTAGGGTGACATGGCAAACCTTGTCAAAGGCCTTGCTGAAATTAAATAGTAGCAGTAATGTTACCCAGCGCTTATCCATACCTGCCCTGATATCATCTGTGAGTCTAGTTAAAGCAGTCTGTGTACTGTGGCCAGTTCTAAAACCTGTTTGAAAAGGATCTAAAAACTGCCGAATACTAAAATAATTATATAGCTGTTGATGCACGAGTCGTTCCAAGACTTTGGACAGGTACGACAGTAATGATATAGGCCGTATGTCACCCATGGCCCTAAGAGAGGCAACTTTATTGATAGCTGTGATGAGTGCTTTCTTCTAGATAGCAGGCCCGTAGGATTTTTGCAGAGAGTCATTGAACAGACGACACAACAGTGGGGCAATAACTGGGAAGACAGTAGCTATAAGCGACTGTGGGATGCCATCGTACCTACGTGCCTGGGAAGAAGAGTGATGCACCGCACCTCTAACATCTTCTACAGTGACTAGATGAAAGTCGAAAAGGGGTTTATAAGTCAGATTGTCATCTAGGAAATCAAGAAAGGAGTCAATGGTAGAAACCTCAGGGTCAAATGCCTCACTAGCAAAAAAAGAGTTAGGGTCTTTAACAGGAAAAGAATGTTGAGAGCTAGTGGGAATAAGACAGATGCCAAGATGGTGTAGTTCCTTCCATATCTGAGTAGGTTCTAAGAGAGAAGTGAGTCGGTTGTAATAATATAGCTGTTTAGCGGCTTCAGTCTGTTTGAAGAAGGTATCACGAACTGTTCTGTATTGTCGGAGATCAGTATATAGTCTAGTGCGTTTGTATCGTCTGTATAGTCTATCTCTGTCTCGCAAGAGTTCAAGAATAGCGAAAGCAAACCATGAACGATGAGCTTTCCTTTGTTTGACAGTTTTAAGCGGAACAAATGAAACGATAGCATAGTTTAGATGCTCATATAGACAACAGAGTCGCGTATCAAGAGGAGAGTCACTATCACAGGTAGGAAAATTCAAGGAGTAGAAGTAATTAATAAGGGCAGTACTGTTTATAGAGGTGTAGTCACGAAAAGTAAAGTTTGTTAGTGGCAGTCGTGTGAGTGAGCATTTAACTGTTGCTGTAATTAAGTCATGCCCGTCAATGAATGGAGTATCTGTTTTCCAGTAGTCAAGTACAGTATCGTTTGCGTCCACCAGACAAAGATCTAGCCAAGTGTTAGTTGCAGAGGTGTGATGAGTGCTACTATATAGAATGGAATAGAGAGAATGCTCATTAAAGAGTGCTCGCAAAAATTTTGCATCATCTGTATTGGATAATTGATCAGCATTAAAATCTCCAAGTATGGTTTTGGTGCTGTAACTGTGTATGATGGTAGACAGCGTTGGAATGAAATCTGTATTTACTAAAAACGGTGCGTGTGGAGGCCTGTATACTACACCAACGAAAATAGGGGCGACGACTTTGTTTTGACCTCGCAAAACAGATATTCTGGCAGACCGGGCTTACCACTCCAGATATGTGTAGAAGAGCACAAAACACTAGCAGTAAGTGAGCTGTAGATATACAAAGCAACACCACCATCTCTTGTGTTGCGATCATGGCGATGAAGAATGTAATCATCAAGAGACATGAAAGAGTCATGAACAATGGGACCTAGCTTGGTCTCTGTTACAGCTATTACGTGAAAGTAGGAGCAAGACGCCAGAAATAGTCTCACCATCTCAATGTGCGCTCGTAAAAGGTTGGCGTTGAAATGTCAAACACGTAGACCACCATTACCAGCCACAGGTCCCGTATCAGATGAGTAGGAAGTAGGCAAAGAAGCAGAAGAAGAAAGAGAAGAAGAAGAAGGAAGAAGAAAAGAGAGAAAGAGAGGAAGAACATATCTGGTTTGAACAGTTTAGTTGGTGGTGGAGGGAGCATCAGACGCTGGTGGCGCTATGTCTCTTAAAAAAGCATTTAAATCCTCATCCGAGGCAATGAGATGTGGAGTGTCTTCCATCCTTCTTCTAACGTAAATGCTCCTATTACGTAGAAAGGTGAGGAAGCCAAAGCGCTTATCTCTGGACTTCTGTAGTACTCGCAATTTCAACTGATGTAGCGCAGATGGTAAAAATTCATTGATGTTGATGAGAGATGGCGTGATCTGTCCGACAGGTTGAGCATTATTGAGTAGAGCAGAGCTGATCTGAGAAATATGAAATTTTCTCGTGCGTATTTTTGCAGCAAGTACAGTACGAGCTACCATAGCACTCTTAAAAGTGACCAGAAGCGGAACAGTACGCAACGGTGAGGCGACAACATGTGTCGATGTTGCGGAGGTGGACGGTGAACCTTGCAAGGATCCAAAGGTTGAAGATAGCTGAGACTGTCTGCGCAAAGGGCGGACAGAGAGGATATCATCGCTAGAGATGGTAGGGTCAATAGAGTTGGAAATAGCAGTAGCTGCCAGTCGCAGATCACCAAACTCATGAGGCAGTGTGCTGCTGAAAACAATTTCTGACGCGTGCGTGATCCGATCTTGCTGCATCGTAAGATGCGTGATTTTAGCAGACAGAGCTTGACTAGTGGCATCCAACTGTTTCAGTTTTTCTAGTGAGGGTGATGGCCTGGTAGAGTCAGTGGATGCAGTTAGTAAGCTATCCACTTTAGCTTGTAGTCGCAGGTGGTCTTGCTGCAGTTTGTCCATTCGTTGCTCACTCGCATCAATACGCTGGTTCAAGGGAGTCGACAGCTCTTGTATTTTTGTGTCAAAAGAATTGAAACAAGTGACAAGCACATTGACTTGAGAGCCCATAGTAGTAACAGAGGTATCAATTTAGTCTATTTTTGCTATCATTGACGTCAGCAAATCATAAGTTGGTGTCGATAGGGCAGTAGGAGTTGAAGGCCTGGTGCTGCTTGGTGTCTTAGCAACATTATTCATACCACTATGAGAGCCAACCGAGCTAGTACGCAAGCGTGTTCCTCAAAAATTTGCTTCAGCAAATGCGGTTTAGATGTGGCAGTAAAATCTTTGTGACACGAAGAGCATAAATAGGACACATTAGAGATAAGATTGATAAATGAGATATGCAGAAATAAATTTTATATATATATATATATATATATATACATATAAATATATAAATATATAAATGTATACACAATTTATTAGGTGTAGTAAAAAGAAATCCATTATTTTTGCATTAAATTGAAGGTTTTATTTAGCATAGATCGAATGATACGATTTAGGTCAAATATGCACCGTTTTGTTCAAAAACTTGTTGCCATTTTCAAGGTAATTTCATAATGCCTCTCTCGTAGAAACCCTTGTCCCTATTGTCAAGAAACTGGAATAGTCGATTTTCACAATCTTCTCTTGAGGCTACTTTTTCACCTGCAAAATCATTCGGCATAGACAGGAACAGGTAGTAATCAATCGGTGCCAGGTCCGGACTATAAGGTAAATGCATAAGAACTTCCCAACCAAGCTCCCAAAGCTTCTAGCGAGTCACTATCGATGTATGCGGCCTGGCGTTGTCCTGATGGAACACAATTCCTCTCCTATCGGCCAAAGCTAGCCGCTTGTGGGCGATTGCTTCTTTTAGACGGTCCAATTGTTGACAGTACAAGTCCGAATTAAGAGTTCGGCCGTAGGGGAGCAGCTCATAGTAGATGATTCCCTACCAGTCCTACCAAACACACAGCAAAACCTTCCTGACTGTCAATCCTGGCTTGGCCACCGTTTGCGCCGGCTCACCGCGATTTGACCACGACCGTTGTCGCTTGACGTTGTCGTAAGTGACCAACTTTTCATCCCCAGTAACCATCCGCTTTAAAAATGGATCGATATTGTTGCGATTCAGCAGCGATTCGCAGATGTAAATTCGGTCCATGAGGTTTCTTTGCGATAACTCGTGTGGCACCAATACATCGAACTTCTTTTTGTATCCAGCCTTATTCAAGTGGTTTCCAACGGTTTTTTGTGCAATGTTTAGCTTCTGGGCAATCGAAACAGTGCTTACGTGACGGTCAGACTCGACGATTTCCATTATTTTATCGACGTTTTTGACAATGGGCCTTTCAGAGCATGGTGCATCTTTGACGTCAAAATTACCGGAACGGAATCGACGTGCGGCAGAAAAACAGTATAGAAACAAGAGGGTGACAAAAAGCGTGATTTCAACTCACCAGAGAGAGAGAGCAGAGAGGAAAAATAGAGAGAGAGAGAGAGAGAGGACTCGATCCACAACTATCAACGCACTAAATAAAGGGTGAATTTTAAAAATTCAAATTATTATTTCTAAGTGTCTTTATCTCTACGCTATCCTATTTCCTACCAGAGGTAGCATTTAGCCTGAGTTTCGGCTAACTATCTCTTACCTCATCACACTGGTTAGAACCTTTGCAGAGCGGCGTAACTGACCTGAGTTTCGGCCTCGACGTTCGCTCAATCCCGCACTTCACACCTCTCCTTAAAAACTCTTCTACGATTATCTTCTGCCAACCCGATCCCATGAGCTTGACTGCTTAGGCTTAAAACAGCAAAAATTGCAGTATTGCTGAGATTCAGCAAAAAGTAGCGCAACCGACGTTACATTTGTGGATTATAAAACCAAACTTTTTTTCCTTCGTTGTAAATAACTGTTCGAGCTTTTTGATCATAATATTTCTTGGCTTTATTTGATGTCATTTGCATATTTTTTCGGGCAAATTTGTGGATTTTATCTAATTTATTCTATAATTTTCTAAGGTATTGATGGCTCGATCTATTCTCGATTCCTGGTGGATGTCCTCGTAGTAAGTCCAATGGAAGTCGAAGATCAGTGCCAGTTAACATTTCTGCAGGTGTGACACTGGTAGATGAATGTTTTGAAGACCCAGAAACTAATAAGTAGAATGAAATCCAATTATCCCAATCTTTTTGGTTTTGTGTAATATATTTGGATAAATAGTGTAAAATTTTTTGATGTTGTCTTTCCACCTGACCATTCGATTGAAAGTGTAATGGTGTTGTTCTTGTTTTATGAATCCCAAATAAATGACAATTCTTTAATTAATTTTAAATCAAAATTTTTACCTGGATCTGTATGAATTATTAGCGAAACACCATATCTACAAATTATTTGGTTAACTAAAATTTTAGCTATTGTAGTCCTACGCATATTTGAAATCGGAAAAGCTTCAACCCATTTAGTAAATGTATCAACTATTACTAATGAATATTTATTTCCTAATAATGATGTTAAAAATGGGCTAAGTACATTCATATGAATTCTTTCAAATGGTGTACCAGAGTTATAAATTAACATTTTGCTACGTCCTTTATCAGAAGGACCCTTTTTTGCAATACAAATTTTATAAGACGCACCAATTTTCAACATCCTTTTTACATGTTGCCCAATAAAATCTTTTTCTAATTCTTTTTGATGTTTTATTGATAGCGAAATGTTCTTCAGAAGGTGCATCATAAGCTTCTTCAAGAATTTTTTTAATTTTCTTTTCAGGAACAATAATTTGAAAAATATTTGTTTTTACAGTCTGTCAAGTAAGAGCGTGGTCGTGTTAATTTATAGAAAAATTTATTCGATGAAACTTTCATATTTATATATACATTTTACACATTACAAACAATGATGCAATTTGGTCAATAATGTGTTTAGTCACCACCGGCGTCGATAATTGCCTGGCATCTCCGAGGCATGCTTTCTACTAATTTGACGGCGTATTCTAGTAGCAAGGATCTCCAGATCCGACGAATTTCGTAAGACAACTGCTTCAAAGTGTATGTGCGTCTTCCACGGAGCTTCCGTTTAATATATGCCCACATATTTTCAATAGGGTTTGTATCGGGCGACTGCGACGGCCAATCCAATGTAACGATGCCAGATTGAGTCTTTCACTGAGTACAGAGCTTGCTGCGGTGTTTAGGATCGTTATCCTCCTGCAGAGTCCAATCTTCATTTTTTGTAATAAACCATCGTTTGGCAGATAGCAGTAAAGCCTTTTTGTAGATTTTTATCATTTTCTCGGCATTTAGGTTGTCAGTAAAGAGGTGCAAAGTGCCGAATCCCTGCTTTGAGAAGCAGCCCCAAAGATGCACCTTTATTCCATGTTTTACGGTCCGCTGAACAAGCCTATTGGTGGAAGTTGACCAGGCTCGCGTAAGGACAGCACGTGTCCATATAGAACATTCATCAGTAAAAATGACATTTTCAAAATCTCTATCAATATTCTCATGCGCCCAAGCGAGTCGCTTTGTCACATGTTTTTCAGTCAACAGAGGCTTCTTCATTGTGTTGCGCCATTTCAGATGATGAGTACGAAAATGGGTTCGGATAGTTTAGTAGGATATATCTAAACCTTTTGCCATTAATTTTGCTTGTCCTTGCCGCAGTGTTAAATCAGGATTCCGCGAAAACAGATTCACTATTCTTTTTTCATCTTTTTTGTTCACTTTCCCTATCGAGCTACGTTCTGGTAAATCATCGACATTTTTAGCCACTTTATATCGCTGTATCCACTTCTGTACAAATGCTTTCGACTTTCTCATATATTTAGCAGCCGCTGATTGCGACATTTTGGGACCTTTCGGGTGGATGCAAAGGAACACAGCCTCGTAGCGCAACGCGTACTTAGCACTCATGGCGTTTAACGTGATTCTATTTCAAAAGATCAACGACAACTGAATTTTTGTTGACAATGCATCAAGGACAAAGCTTTTCTCTATCGGCTTGCGAAAGAATTAGAGCAAAATCCTTTATTACCTGTCGGTGAAGTCGACCACGCTCTTACTTGACAGACTGTAAATCTGGAGAAATCCATTTTCTGTGTAATACTCCTTCTTTTATAATAAGAGAATTTCATTGTGAACACTATATTTTTGCTAAAGTATTTTCGAAAGAAATATCTCGCCAATATGGTTTAATATTATTCTCTTTTTGTTTCAAAATTATACGGATAATTGTATCTTCTATTAAAAATTTATGCCAATCATCTGAATTATTTTGATTAAAGATAATACAACTTATTGTTTTGTTTTTAGAATCATATTTCTCTTTGATTCGAGTACAATAAGTACAAGAATTTTCTGTGCAGGGTTGACATGATAAACCATCAGTATTTCCATGTAAATTTTCTTTTCTATAATTAATTTCGAAGTCATATTGTCTAATTTTCTTTGACCATCCTGCTAATTGTCCTTCTAACTCACGGAAGGATAATAGCCATTTTAATGCAGAATGATCATTCTTTATTAAAAATTTCCGTCCTGATAAATAATAATGAAAATTTTTAATTAAATCAACGACAGCCAAAGTTCTCGTCGAGTTACATAATAATTCCTTTCTGCTTCATTTAATACTCGACTATTATTAGCTATTACTTGTTTTCTTCCGTTTTAATTTTGAGATAAAACAGATCCAATTCCATGGTCAGAAGCATTTGTATCAAGAATGAATTGTATTTCTTTTGAAGGAAACGCTAATAATGGTGGAGATGTTGAAATTTCCTTCAATTTTATGAATGTTGATTGACATTCATCTGACCAATGAAATTTAGCATTATCTTTAGTTTATTATTATAGCAATTGACAATTATACAATTTATTATAGCTTTGATTTCTTCAGGATCAGTTTCAATACCATTTTCAGATATAATATGTCCTAACAATTTAATTTTTCTTTTGAAGAAAACACATTTTTTTTATTTAATTTCAAATTTGCATTCCTTAAACAAATAAAAATTTTCTCTAAATTTTGAAGCATTTCTTCAAAAAATGTAGCTTTTACTATGATATCGTCTAAATAGACTAAACAAATTTTATCAATAAAATCATGAAAAATTCTTTTCATTAATCTTTTAAATGTTGCTGGTACATTGCATAAACCAAATGGCTTAACTGTAAATTGCCATAATCCGTTTTTAATTGCAAATGTATTTTTTTCTCTATCTTCTTTTCTAATTTTAAACTGCCAATATCTACTCTTAAGATCTAAAGTAGAAAACCAAGAAGATCCTTGCAATCGATCGAAAATTGTATCAATTCTTGGTAACGAATACGAATCTTTCACAGTTACAGCATTAAGTTTACGAAAATCTACACAAAATCTCAAAGATCCATCTTGCTTCTTTTTAATAACCACTGGAGTACACCAAGAGCTTGAAGACTGTTCAATTATACCATGATTCTTTGTATCTGTTATTAATTTGTCAATTTCTTCTTGATAATGTAATGGTATTCTTTTAATTGGCTGTTTAATTAATCTTTCATATAATAGTTGTATTTTGTGTTCTATAATATTAAAATTTCCAGTAATATCTCCAGAAAAAATGTCTTGAAATTTTATTAAAAATTTCGAAAAGAATTTCTTTTGATTTATAATATATCTAAGTCTTTTGAATTTTGTTTAAATACATCTTTTAAGAAATTTGGTAACTCTTCTGATGTTTAAATACTAGCACAAATATTTTTTTTATACGTGAATCTAATTTAATATTTTCTGTCAAAACCTTATGGACTTTATCCAAAAGTCAAACTTTTTGTGAGAAATCATTTCCTAAAATATATTCGTCAGTCATTTCTGTTACAAGCATAGGAAGTGTTACTTGATATTTTCTTTATTCAACATTTACTTCAGTTTAAAAATTAACTGAAACATTTTCTCCGGTTGGATATCTTAAATTACAATTTTTATGAAATTTAAACTTGTTTTGAATTTACAAATTGATTATTTAAAATGGATACATCAGAACTTGTATCAATTCTGAAATTACATAAATTAAAATTAACATAACCTCCAAAAATAGAATTATTCAAATTTCCATCAATTCTATTAATTATATAATTCATAAAACAATGACTAGATGGGGTTTTGTCGCGATTAGTCGAGCCAGAGATAAAAAGGGAGATCGCTAAAGGCATTGTAAAAAGTGTGGCAAGTTTTTCGCGCAAGAAAGTGCTGCCTCTTGCGGATGAGCGGTCGAACTATACACAAGTAGAGTGCAAGTTTACTTACCGAATTTATATACACAAATTCGGTGCAAACGTTTCTAATAAATGATTTAAGATTAATGGAATCGAGTGTTTAAAACTTACTGACTGAAATAATTTAATGTCAAAAATTAGAATATATAGCATTATATATTTTATTACTTTATTATATTACATTTAAAATTTATTAAATAATAAATGTTTATAACAATATATTTGGTGTTTTACAATTAAAACATTTATTCATAGTGATTACATATATTTTTCCTTACTCAATTTCTATACAGATCTTTCTAAAAAATATATAGCTCTTAGTATATTTAAATATTGTATAATAATAAAGAATACATAAATAAAATTAAAAATTTTATTATATATTGGGTGTACAACTTTGCTTCCGCCGTTTTTTTCCGAAATTCGAGGCTTTATTGTAAAAAACTGGTTATACATATATCACTTTTGCAATACAATGAATACAGGAAATGATGCTTAGAGTGGAGAATCAGAACCCGAAGAAGATGTTATAGAAAGAACTGATACATGTAATGTCGATTTGAATAATACCACATATGATGAAAATTTATCTAAAATAAACTTTGATCGCTATTTTTATCCATCTGTAAAAAATTTTACTGATAAAGCTCGAACTCGTGCTCATGTGTCGATACAAAAAATTACTCCATTGGAATGTTTCAAATATTTTTTTAAACAGTTTCTTGTAAATTATATCATAGAACAAACCAACCTTTTTCAAGATCAAAATCCTGAACTACCTTGACAAAAATGAAAACATGGACTGCTGTAACAGAAGAAGAATTATGGAAATTTATCGCTTTATCAATAAATATGGGTCATATCGTAAAAGGAGAAATGAAAAACTATTGAAGTGAGGATCCACTGCTATATACCCCAATTTTTGGCCAAACTTTGACTAGAAACAGATACCATCAAATTCTGCAATATCTCTATTTTTCTAATAATGAAGAAATTTCTAATCATCCTCTAAAAAAAATCAAATCGATAATTGATCATTTAAAAATGAAATTTTCTAATACTATTTATGCTGGAAAAAAACTTTGCATTGACGAAAGTTTAGTTTTGTGAAAAGGAAGACTAAAATTCAAACAATACTTACCATTGAAAAGAAATTGATTTGGTATGAAATTGTTCGAATTAGTTGACTGTAAGACGGAATATTTGCTAGATTTTATCATTTATACTGGTTCAGATACCGATTACGAAAAATTTGATTTAGGCGTTTCTGAAGATATTGTTGCTCATTTGATGAAACCTTACTATATTGTAGGTCATGAGTTATTGACTGATAATTGGTATACGTCGCCACAACTTACAGAATATCTTCATGATAAAGACACTGGTTTTTGTGGAACAGTAAAAAAAAATCGAAAAGGAATGCCTACTCTTGGTTCAAAGCTCAATCGTGGTGAAGTAGAAGTTGCTCATAATGATGTCTGGATGGTAATCAAATGGATGGATAAGAAGGAAGTTTACGTACTAACAAGTATTCATGAACTTGAATATTGTGCAATTATTAAAATACACTACAAAACTAACGAAGATGTTATAAAACCAAGTTGTATTTATGATTATAAAAAACATATGAGCGGAATCGATGATATTGATAGACAATTATCTATGACAGAGACAATTAGAAAATGCATGAAATGGTATAGAAA
Organism: Chalcis sispes; assembly: GCA_949987625.1. Taxonomy (NCBI): domain Eukaryota; kingdom Metazoa; phylum Arthropoda; class Insecta; order Hymenoptera; family Chalcididae; genus Chalcis; species Chalcis sispes. The sequence continues at coordinate 38,196,052 of OX465095.1, read as the reverse complement.
ATTATTTTTTCATCTAGTAGACTTGATGTTGGCAAATGCCCATAAGTTATTCAAGATGCTAACTACGGATGCTATTTCGTTTCCTGATTTTTGATTGAGCGTAGTAAGAGACATTTTGAACTTAGGTTCTCAAATAGAAATAGAATCTCTAGCGCCAGATATTCGACTAAATGGTTGTCATTTTTCCAGTAAAATGCAATCCGAAAATAGTGATAAACAGTTAGCACGTCAATCTAAATTATGCACTATTCAGAAAAAGAGAACCCGATCTATATACGAGTGTAGAGTATATGGAGAAACTCTATGTATTGTACCGTGTTTTGAAATCTATCATACCAAAAAATGGTTACCGTAATTTATGAAATTTGTTTGAATAATAGATAAAAAAACTTGAAAAAAAAAATCTTAGTATTTGCGCTTCTGAATAAAGAAAAATAAATTTACGAGGCGAAGAGGGTGGTTTTTTCCCTGTTATAGGGGTTGTTTTTAGATTTACAGTAATTTTGATGTCAGATTTGGTTTCAGCATCAAAAAATACATCAAAAACATGAATTTATAAATTGGAAAAAGGTGTATATACTATTAAATAATTTTTTTTTATATTTGAAAATTTTTTACACAGGCTGTAATACATGTTTTGCCGTAGCGGACCGCAACGCCAATATATTGGCGCACCCTCTGATCGACACTTTCCCTATGATCATTCAGTGATAGAAGATACCTTTTTTACCGGTTTTCTATGGGCGATATGCCACCTCAAATCCTGGCCGTCTAAAGGTTAAGCGTAGTAATCCAACGTTATACACTCACGATCCGTGTCGCTTCTTGGTAGCCGAAACAAGCTAAAACTAATTAAACAAAGGAAAAAAATAATTTATCGAACAAATTCTAACGTTATAACGCGCACTCAAGAATATACAGAGAGATGATGAAGAAAAGATCTTATTTTACCCTCGACTCACCAATCGAACTATCCTTCCGTACAGTTTTTTACTCTTCATTCGATATTTACCGTCGACGCTGACTCTCTTGATCTTTTTCTTCCTTGGCGATGTTCGATGAGATCTCTGCTTATGTCGATGATCCTATTTATAATAATGGTATGGTTAGCGGTGTTGCTTCCACGGTGGCTGGTATGGTTAGCGGTGTTGCTTCCACGGTGGCTTAAGATAACTGACTTCTCAATATGTCCGATTCTGTTACCAAAATTTAATTTATTCACCCTTTTAGTGCCGAGTGAAAACCGATGTCTATGCGAAGATAACCGAACGAATTTGACGAATTTACTATAGTTTCGGAAAAAGCCCATAACAAAAAGTTGAATCCAATAAATATTTTTTTCAATTGTATTGCATCGAATTTAAACCATTTTAGTGTTTTATAAAATTATTTTGATGTACATATGTCTCGTGATGCGTATAATAAGACGATGCATGCGCGACGTTATATCATTGTTGGCACTTTTCGCAAGTGTACCAAACGACGATATGTCGTCGTTCGGCACTGAAAGGATTAAGAAGAAGGAAGTAGATAGGTTGTAATTTCTTTCTTGTCAAATTTTTAGGATCTTCTATCTGTCTATCGGTGCTGATGTATCTGGTTTGATGTGAGTATTAATTGATTTTTGATCTTCGTAATCATCCAAATTTCTCTCCAAAAAGTGCTACCCCCTGTTTCGGCGGCGCGAGTTTTGTATTTCTCAACTCCGTGTATGCGCGCTCCCAAATGGCTCGATACGTCGTTTACCCGGCGTTCATACGTAGAGAAATGGCTGAGAAAAAGAGAGAGAGAGAAAGAGAGTCTGCAAGTAAAATTTGACTTGCGCGTGCCGTTGAGTATATAATATATAATGCGTACGCATTTGATGTAGAACGCGCCTAAAGTACTTGTGCGCTCTCTCTCTCTCTCTCTCTCTCTCAAAGTTTCAATAATTTATCATTTTAAATTTTGCTCAATTAATCAATACTTTGACCAACACCTTAATCGATTAATTATTCGTGAATGAATAGAACTAATTTAAGTTTAAATTAATAATTTCTTTAACGCTTTAATATTTAATTCCTATACAATTCTAAGAAGGTAGAAAAAACAAAAAAAAAATTTAATTTAACATACTCACTACGTTATGTGTTTGAGACCTCATTTGTTCCTCCTGCCCTTGACGCATTCAGCGATGACTCCCTTTTTCTCTAACGATGGCTATTATCACTTCTTCCTCCCTTGTCACAGTTGCCGTGGGTTAACTTAGTTTTTTGAGGAAACCAGCAAATCGGCGAGCACATGCATGAGCTGCCAGGTTTCGGCCATGAGTGCAATAGCCCTCTCTAACGCCGTGGGTTTCTGAGGTACGAGGGACGGTGTGTTTGCTGCCGTATAGTGTACTCAGTCAACATGTGAAATCTGTGTGGACTCAGATGCTGGAGGTGGTATCACGGGCTGCTGCCGTGCCCTTTCGATGCGCTCATGAAGGTACGGTAGCGGTTGTCGAAGACGTCGCAGTACTGAAGGAGGTTCTTGCAGTAGTAGTGATGGTGTTGTTCGCTGCGGTGGTGGTGGTAGCGATTGGGGCTGCTGTTGGAGGAGTTAAAGTTGAGGTGGTGGCTGCTTAGGTGGTGATGGTGTGGCGAGGCCTGTGCCACGTCTCAGTCTTTACCAGAGGGCTCCAGGTTTTTGAAAACTAGTGTCAGTGTTGGCGTTTTCTAGTTCTCGTCTTCGCCCCGGTTTCACGTTAGGAGGAGTTGGTCATCTACCCAATTGATGGACAGCGTACGCAGTTAGTAGGCGGCAGGTATGGGGGATTCTACCCATGGTTCCTCCTCCTGTCCCTCTGTCTGTGCACGGTGCAGCATGAGTAAAAGGTGGAGAGAGAGAATGGCGCTGGTGTACTCAGCTCCCCGAGTTGTAATCTTTAAAGCTGGGAGGCGGTTTTTTCCACTGCTATTTCCGGCCCTGCCGATACCGCATTTCACTCTGGCTGTTCCTTTAGAAGCCAAGTCTCGCCGGTGCCGGACATCCGCCTGCAGCTCCTTTTCTTCCTCTCTTCTCCCACTCTCTTCTTCCCCTACGCGGCGCAATTCTTCTTCTCCTCAATTAGTGATTTCCTCCTCAATCATTAGCCGTCTCTCCTTCTTTACCCGTTCTCCTTCCACTGTCGCTGTTCTTCTTCCCGCCGTGTTTTTTCCTCTCTTGTTGCTGTCTCTTTTCTTCCGGGTTCTCTTCCCCTTTAGATTGCGGACGGCGAAGGCGTCGCAGCGTGGCTCATTCTCTCTGTCGCTGTTTCCCCTGGCGCAGTCTCATTCGCGGCGGTGATGCGAGGCGGGTCGGGTCGCAGCTGACCAGTGTCCCAGAGCCACCAGTCGGTAGCGGCCACCATTTCCCGATTTCTCTTCTCCTCCCGCTTGTCTTCGATCTCCATTTCTTCTGCCTATGAGAAATGGAGGTAGGCTAAGATAGGTATTTGGTATCAGAGCATATCTTTGGTGGCGCAAACTCCGAGTTCGGTTGATGGGTGTACACCGGCTCGCGTGGCACTTTCCTGGACAAACTGTGGCTTAAGTTTCTTCTCTAAAAAGCTTCAACAAAAAAAAAGAAAAAAAAATTATTTCAGGTTAGCCAAGTCTACGATTTAGGACGACGAGGCGGGATATATCGTTTTAATTCGGAAGCGTGTACTTTCTGATTCTGCTTGTTCGACTCGGTTTCTAACAGATATACGTAGGTGGATAGAATATCTAATATTTTGACGGGACCGGTATATTTCCGGGCTAATTTCGCGGAAAATCATTGCGCGGCGTTCGCTTGTATGTGTTGTTTCCTCGTATAACTAAATCTCCCACATTAAACCTCACGTCGCGTATTCCACTGTTCAACTGCCGTTTGTTCTTCCTTTTTGCCTTATCGATGAATCTTGCTACTATGTCTCTCAAGGTGTCTAATCTTGGTACTCGGTCGATCCATACCTCTGGGTCCGTCTGGAGCACGAGTTTAACTTCTTCAACTTCTCATGGTAAACCTTCGATCGGGCTCGGATGGCGTTCTTAGTTCAGATATGCAGGTTAAACCTTGGTCGTAGCTTAGATGGCTGTGTTGACAACATACGTAAATTTATGTAAATGTACATATCAATTCCAATGATCATTTTGCACAAAGCTCGCTATCATAGTCTTCAATATTTGATTACTTCTGTCTACTGGATTTATTTAAGGATTGTATAATGGTGTTGTTACGTGTTTTACTCCACTTTCCTCTAATGTTGCTGCTAAATGTTTGTTGTTAAATTCGTTACCGTTATTCGTCAACAGGTATTCTGGAGTTTCCCACCGAAATAAAATGAGCTCCTAAAAGACTTTTGCCACTGCTTTTCCATCCGCCGATCTCAGGGGTTTTAGTTCGACCCAGCGGGTGAATAAATTTTGGAAGACGAGGATGTACTTAAGTTAATTGATAATCGGGGGAAACTTCATCATATCAGCTGCGACTACTACCCATGGCCTCTTGAAGATTCTCAGCCCCATTAACCCTTGCAGACGTGATAGCGTGATTTTGCAGAGTTGACATTGCAAACACTTACGGGCAAAGGTGGTACATGGTTCAACGCTTCTTTCCGGTGTATAATCTTGAAATCTTACTGTTGCATCTCCAATGTACATCTCGCTAGTCACCTAGTTGGTTCATGCAGATTTTGTAGCGATTTTAAGGCACTACGGCCGGTTATTGCTCGAAACGAGTATCCCTTAATGTATGATGGAAATCACTTAATTGCCCATAAGAGGGCTAAGCATTAATTCTCCGTCGTTGAATAGTTATGTTGTGCAGTTAATACGCGACTGATGTACACAATTGGATGTTATCCATCCTCTCTCTTTCTCTCTCCCTCTTTTGCATCTATATCAATATTAGCTATCTATATCAATCTAAGCTCGTATTTCTACATCAATAAGCTCACTGACATGCCAATCAAGGAAGTTCGCATAAATAATACTCTTGTGCCATTTGTAAAATCTGTACGCAATCTTGGTGTCCATCTCGATGCGAAGATTAACTTGCGCCGTTTACTGTCATATTTCCAGTGAGCTTGATCTCGAACTGCCGAGAGTCATCAACTCTAGTGTTCGTTATGTCTATAGTGTAACTAGGCACAAGTATATTGCTCCGTATAGGGTTTCTCTCGACTAGCTAACCTCCTCAGGCGTAAATACTTCATTATTACAAAACTTTATAAAATATTTAAAATTCATAAAACACTGTTCCTATTGGAAAATTTTTTATGAAACTAGTCGGATAGGCCCCCTTGGGGTGATGTAAGGCCGCTGGCTATACTGTCATATACTACTAAGTTCCGTGATAGATCTTTTCTTATTTCTTTGTCCCGCCTTTGTAACTGTCTACCTTCTTCTTTTTATACTAAAAACTCTATTTCTCGCTTTAAATCTACTATCTTCACCTTCCTTTTTTCCGTTGAGAGAGAGAGAGCGACAGAGAGAGCATGCTGTATCTCTACTAGCAAAACTATAATGTTAATATTGTTATGTTCTGTAATACTATAATACTGTTATTCTGTTTTACTACTTTATTCGTATTTTATATTATTGATAATTTATTTTAATTTATATACTATCTCTATTAGAGACTATATTATCAATTAGTTGATTAATTACTGTACTTTATTAATCAGTTGATAATTTATGTTTTACTGTTGAATTAGTTGTATAATATTTGTACAATAAAAATTATATCTATCTATCTCTCTATCTATCTATCTGTTTCTCCCCTGTGTCTACACAGGCTCCTATGGTGAAGTCACCTACGTCGAACTGGACGGTGAAAGATTTGTTCAAATCTAGTCTAGCTAGGACCAGCGCTACAGTAAGTGTGTATTTCAATTATTCAAAAGCATTTTTATGTTTCTCTTCCAATTACAGGTGTTATGCTCTCATAAACTCGTTATCTTTATTCTATATTCGTTTCTTCTCCCTCGCGGGGCCATAACTCTTATGGTTAGCAGTTCGCAAGCGTGTATAGTTATTATTCGATTTCATCTTTGGTTCTGCTCTATAATTTAGTTAGTTTACATAATTTTGGAGAGATAGTATGTGAAAACTACTGTTAAAAGACATGTGCTTAAAAGATACTGAAAATAAAAGAAAAGAACTTTATTTTAGTTATTCAAGAAAGTTTTTGCATGCCTATAACCAATATTACAAAGGTTTTTAGAGCAGTTTTTAAGACCGGTTGAAATTGGCATTCACAGATTTACATCTTGAAATTTTTGAAATCTTAAAAGTCTCATAACTTAGGTTTCAAAGTACCTAGAAACTTATTCCAGCGCTTAAATGAAACATTACAAATAGTACTTTGACACTCATTTATTGCGCTAAAATTGAAGCTGCCGAAAATAGTCTACGGCATTAGCAGTCAAAAGCGTAACTACGGCTGTAACAGTAGAAAAAAGTAAATTTGTGGTATCAAACTAGTAAGGTTAAACCGCTGAGGGGTGGGGCTTAGTAACATCCGAATTTTTTATGAGTCCAAGACAAGTCCTTAAAATTTCAGAACAATTAATTTTTCTTTTTAGATTTTTTAAGCAGCATAAAAATAAACAAAACAATGGTTTTTGCGATCCCGTATAAATTTTGAGGTTCGACATCTCAGTCAATTTATATGCAAATTGAACCAACAAAAAAAAGAAAAGAAAGTAACTACCAAGAGTATTTGAACAGCAAAGACACAAAATTCAAAAGTTATGAGTGAAAAATAATGCAGCCATTATAATGTTGCCCAAAAACCTAAAAAAAAGCGAACAATATTCCAAGGCTAGAAAGTTGTCCTCTACTGAATTTGATTTTCTTCAAAAAAACTCTCGTTATACAGCTTGCGATATTATCCCATAACGCTGGTTGCTGATTTATAATATATTAAATGTACCATTTATAGTAAAACTTTAAAATCAGTAAGAAACGCCTAAAAAACCGTACTTTTTGACTTACTAATAGCGATATTTAGGCGAAAAATATTTTTAGGAGGCTAAAAATTTGGCAAGGCTATTTTTGTTCAATGTACATTATTATACTTAAAAATAAAAGTAACTATAGAACATCTTGCAACAAAGATTTTAAAGTAGCGGAATTATCCACATATACAAGACATCGTTCAATAAGTCCCGAGACTAACAACGAAAACAAAATTTTTTTTCAAAAATCATTTTTATTTATCAATATAATTTCCTTTCAGAGTGATACAATCTTTCCAACGCCTTTTCAACATTTCTATGCCGTGTTTATAGAAGGATTTATCCTTTGCTTCAAAATAGGCTTCAGTTTCGGCAATGACCTCCTCATTCGAGCCAAATTTTTTTCCCTGGAACATTTTTTTGAGATCAGCAAAGAGCCAGTAGTCGATGGGGGCTTAATCTGGCAGATACGGGGGGTGGGGAAGCAAATCGAAGTCCAATTCGTTCAATTTTGCCATTGTTTTCATGGACTTGTGGCATGGTGCATGTCTTGGTGAAAAAAGATTTTTTTCTTCTTCATATGCGGTCGTTTTGCTGCGATCTCCTCCTTCAAACGTACCAACAAGTCAATATAATAATCACTGTTGATTGATTTACCTTTTTCCAGGTAGTCAATAAAAATCACGCCATGTGTATCCCAAAAAACAGACGCCATGACTTTGCCAGCACACTGCTGCGTTATTGGACGCTTTGGGCGGCTTTCGCCAGCCATGCGCCACTCAGATGATTGCCAATTCGACTCCGGAGTAAAATGATGTATCCATGTTTCATACATGGTCACGTATCGACGCAGGAAATCCTTTTTATTGCGAGTAAATAGCGATAAACAGCTCTCTGAATCGTCGACTCGTTGCTGTTTTTGTTCCACTGAAAGCAATCGCGGCACCCACTTGGAAAAAACCTTTTTCATGCTCAATTTTTCATGAAGGATTGTAAATACGCTTCCAGATGATATCTGTGTCATTTCTGCAATCTCACGGACCTTCACTTTGCGATTTTTCATTACAATTTTTAACACTTCACTCACATTTTCCTGTGTAACGGCTTCCGAGGGCCTACTCGAACGTTCCGCATCGTTTGTGTTCGTACGACCACGTTCAAACTCAGCATACCAACGACACATCGTTGGTTTGGATAGAGAGGAGTCTGGGTAATGTTTTTCAAGCCATTGCTGGGCTTCTACGGTGTTTTTACCTATTAAAAAACAATGTTTAATCAACATGCGAAACTCGCTTTTTCCATTTTTCAAACAAATTACAAAGTGACTTTACTCTAACCTCGATAACTCTGCTGTCTGTGATCCGATCGACGTGAAATTTTTACACGTTTTATGTAAAGGTTCGCACTCTATGGAAACGTGGCTAGTTTGGTACTACTAGCACCATCTCTGGATTAGTCTCGGGAATTATTAAACGATGTATTATATGTATATATAATATATACATACACATATATACGTATATACTACATAGGCTAAAGACCCGGGATTTTTAATGAAAACAAGTGTTTTTTAGGCAATGTTGTATTTATTTCTCAACATAGTTGCCTTCGAGGGCGATACACTTACAATTAGTATAGCAATTCTCCAGCATATCGATTCCTTTTCTGTAGCACGAAACGTCCAAGCCTTCAAAATACGCCTCGGTTTCCACGATGACTTGCTCATTCGATGTGAATCTCTTTCCCTGGAGCCGCCGCTTGAGGTTTGAGAACAGACAATAATCGCTGGGGGCCAAATCTGGAGAATACGGTGGGTGAGCAACCAATTCGAATCGTAATTGGTCAAATTTAGCTTTCGCCTTTAAGGACGTGTGTGACGGTGCGTTATCGTGATGGTACAGAACATTCTTTGCACAGTTTCTTCGCCACGTAGGGTTGTTTTTTCTGTATTTCGTCGTTCAGTTCATCCAATAACGCTGCATAATACTCTCCGGTAACTATTCTTGCCTTCTGCAGGTAATCGATGAAGATTATGCCATGTACATCCCAAAAAACGAAGGCCAAAACCTTCTCGGCCGAGCGTTGGTCTTTTGGCCGCTCTGGTCGACTTTCGTGGCTTTACAGCTACTCTGCAGACTGCCTGTTGGACTCAGGCGTATACTGATGGATCCATGTTCTATTCATCGTCAAAAAACGTCAAAAAAAGTCCGCTCGATTACGCTGCAACAACGCCAAACCGGCCGTTGAACCATCAACGCGCTGCTGTTTTTGGTCGACAGTCAGCAAAAGCGGCATCCATCGCGCGGATAGCTTTTTCATGTCTTAATCATCGTGCAAAATATTTCCAACCCGTTCTTTTGAGATGCCAACGGCCTTAACTATCTCGCGCAACTTCACTTTACGATCATTCAAAACGATTTGATGCACTTGCTTTACGATTTCTGCATTCGTAGCCTCTTTTGGCCGTCCAGAGCGAGGTGCGTCTTCGGTGCTTGTACGACCCATTTTAAATACAGGGTGCGTACGGTATTTGAGGACGACTCGAGAGTAAAAATAATTAGCTTGTATTTTTAATAAAATTTAATGAAATTTTAGGAATTTTTTATACAACGTTAAATTAATATATGGCTATAAAGTTATTCAATAAAATCGCCATTAGCAGCAATAACCTCTTCGATCCGGGTCCGGAAACGATTACATGCCCGAATCAAATGCTCCTTGTTTATATTGACCATAACGGCATTAATAGCAGTCTTCAACGAAAAAGTGGTGTTATGAGGACGCTTATTGGTCTCACGCACAACTACGCCCCATACGTAATAATCCAAAGGATTAAGGTCTGGGGAGCTAGGTGGCCATAGGTTCGGTGTTATGTGGTCATGAAAATTTTCGGCCATCCAATCTTGTGTCGCCATCGCTTTATGTGAAGGAGCAGAGTCTTGTTGAAAAATGTATGTTCTGCCTCCGCTTACATTGTCTATCCAGGGTTTCACTACCGTCCCCAAAACCTCGATTTATGCAGCAGAGTTCACTCGAAGTCCTTGAGTAAAAAAGTGTGGTGGCATAACATGTCCTTCGTTGCTGACAACACCTAAAACCATAACAGTGGCTGGAAATTTTGTGTGCATAACAACAAGAACCTCCGTAGGATTTGAACATAGCCATCTGTCATTTCTGCGATTGGTCTTTTGATCTTGGTCAAAATTGTTTTCGTCGGAAAAAAACCATAAAATTTTAGGCGCCTCACGGTGTTTGATTTTGTTTAAAAGACGTTTTGATCGGAGAACTCTCTGTTTCCGTGAGCGTTTCGACATGAACTGACCTCTGCGCATCACGTGAGACTTATACCGAAGGTCTTCGTGAACAACTCTACGGATAAGGCGCTCAGAAACATGAAGCTCACTCGCAAGGACCCTCATTGATTTTAAAGGGTTCTCGTCTATGATCGCTTGCACCTGCTCTAAAAATTCTGCAGATCGGACAGTGTCAGAAAGTTGTTCGTGCTTTTTGCGTTTTGCAACCGATTCTGTATCGCCTCCTGATTCTTCCAATTCACGGCAAACCTTATGCACGAATGAACGGGCGCAATCAAGAAAATTAGAGATCTCTAAATCTGTATGGTTCGCACATATGGCGACAATGACAGCATGTCTCTTCATTCCTTAAGTGATATTGTAGTCCGCCATTTCTTATTTGAAAAGGAAAAAAAATAAAAAAAAAAATTCGCGAAGTTATAGTCACATTTATGCATGTCCTCAAATACCGTACGAACCCTGTAAATTTATGATTCAAAGTATTGTCCATCGCTGACCACTACTTTCTCCCATCTTTCTTGCAGCATACGAATCGCGCGTTGAAAAAACTGGTCATCTTTTAAATCGATCCGCGAACTGATCCAATTTTTTACTTCTTCATAAGACTAGAAGTGCTGGTCAGCCAGGCCGTGTGCCATTGATCGAAACAAGTAATAGTCCGAGGGAGCAACTTCTGGAGAATACGGCGGGTGAGGTAGAACTTCCCATTTTGAAGTTTCCAAGTATGTCTTGACCACTTTCGCAACATGGGGTCGAGCATTGTCATGCTGTAAAATCACTTTATCATGTCTCTCGTTGTATTGCGGCCGTTTGTCTTTCAATGCTCGGCTCAAACGCATTAATTGCGTTCGATAACGATCGCCCGTGATTGTTTCAGTCGGTTTTAACAACTCATAATACACTACGCCGAGCTGGTCCCCCCAAATACTGAGCATGACTTCGGAACCGTGACTATTCGGTTTGGCCGTCGACGTGGAAGCATAGCCAGGATATCCCAATGATTTTCTGCGCTTGGGATAATCGAAGTGAACTCAGTTTTCGTCCCCAGTCACAATGCGATGCAGAAATCTCTTCCGTCTCTGCCTTGCAAGCAGCTGTATACAAACACACAAACGTCGTTCAACATCTCTCGGGTTCAACTCGTACGGCACCCAATTTCCTTGTTTTTGAATCATTCCCATGACTCTCAGGCGTTTTGAAATGGCTTGATGCGTCACTCCCAATGATCCTGCCAATTCTTGTTGCGTTTGACACGAGTCTTGATCAAGTAATGCCTCCAATTCTGCATCTTCGAAAACCTTCTCTCTTCAACCGCCATGCTGGTCTTCGACGTTAAAATCGCCGTTCTTCAAGCGTTGAAACCACTCTCGGCACGTTTTTTCACTAATAGCGGCCTCACCATAGGTATCTGAGAGCATTCGATGAGCCTCAGTCACAGATTCCTTCATATTAAAGCAGAAAATTAAAACCTCCCGGAAATGACGAGAATTTGGCTCGTAAGCTGACATGTTAAATCAAGAATAACTTAATGATGCAGACACAAATCAACTAATATTTCGATGGCGTTATGTTTACAAATACCTAAGCTTATTGTATGACATCTATGATCTATTTATTCCAACTACCACTTACCGCTACAGCCATCTATTGCAAAACGGCGAAAGCAAAGTTGTACACCCAATATATGTATCGATGTTACAATGTGTAAAGTTGGATTCCAAAACTAATAAAAGTGTATGTTTTGAAAATATTTATATTTTATTTAATTTACATCATAATAATACTGCATCTTTATCTAAATTTTAAAATGAAAAAATAGAACATCAAAATTTTCATTTATAGTCTTCTTTTTACTTAAGTTTGCCTTAGCTAGCTCTCTAGAATCAGATTCTTTTCTAAATGCACTTTTTTTATTACTCTTTAATTTGTCTTCTTTTACTACAGATATTTTTTCAAAGATGCATCAAACTTGAAAACTACTATTTTTCAACGTGAAACATCGTCCACTGTAACTTCTTCAATATGATTAGTTTCTTTAATATTTTATTTATCTATTTAATTAATTAGATCGTAATCACTTTCTTTGTCAGCAGACTTTACTTTTCATTAAAAAAAATAATAGTATTATTTGTTTTATCAACTTCGATTCTTGATACGATTTCTTGTTTTATTATTCAGCAACCCTTCGAATTTATACAATATAATAATCATAGAATATTTGTTATTAATTTATTTGATAATTTTATTCATATATATTTCATGTTTTTCATCAGAAAAAATAGTTAAAAAAAACTTCTCATGCTGCAGGATTTGAACGCTGTTCCTTGCGTGTACTGAAGGTAAAATACTTTCGTTACTTATGCCGTAACCAATTGAGCTAAATTTAATATTGGTTAATTGATGCAAAAAGTTATATCAAAGGTGTAACCTTTAATGAGCCTTCAAATATATAATATTTTCATGAATTTTTTAAATGTAAAAAAGATCTTTCTTTAATATTTTTAAATTAAAATTTTTATTTAAAAGGCTACATTGTTAAAATTTTTTTGCTACTGTGCTCGTATATATGTTATTACTTGCACAGCTATTTAATTTAAATTTAATTTAATTAAATTTAATTTTAATTAACTTAAATTTAATTTAAAGGGCCGGCGTTTGTTTTTACTAGAACTAATCTTATACGTAGAAATGAAGCCTGAAGTAAAATTAAACATATAGTAAATTTAAAAATTGTGTTTATAAAAATTTTAAGATTATGCAAAAGCAATATTAAGCTGTAAAAATATATTTTGTTAGTTAATTAATTATTTTGATTATTTTCAAACAAACCTTGGAAAAAGAAAATGAACTAGAAAATAGAAATAGAATTAAAAAAAAAAATAGTTATCTATGTACAAAAGAAATAAATTTTTTCAATCAACAAAATCTTATAAAGTACAAAATGAAGAAAAGTTTACGATTAAGAACAGTTCCACAGACAATATTTCTAATACATAAAAATTCATAATCTTATAACAATTAAATTAAATCCTTTTATTAACAATTCGATATAGTTAGAAAAATTGAAAATTTCATCATTAAAAAATTATATGTAATAAAATTTAACATAACATTATATTTTTTTTTATTTTCTACATTACATTTAAAATTTATTAGCTAATATATGTTTATAATAATATATTCGGTATTTTATAATTGAAATATTTATTCTTATTAACATTTCTTGTTATGGGATATAATTAATACATAAGAATTGATAGCAGTGAGGTCTGACTTATTATCTGTATTATTTTCATTTTTCAACCCCTGAAGAAAAACGAGGGGTGTTATAAGTTTCACCACTGTGTATGTTTGCGTGCGTGAGTTTAGGTGTGTGCGTATGTGTGCGCGCGCGTGTATGTATGTATATGCGTGTGCGTGAGTGTGTGTATGAGTATGGTTTTTTTTTAAATTAAAAAGTAATTTAATCGGGATGGTCCTTATCTGTATTCGATGAACATCCGTCCAGCTGCTGAAAAGTTATGAGATTTTTTCCGAATTGGCATCCGACTTTTTCCGAGGTATAGTCACTAAATCATTTCGAAAATAGAGAAGAAAAAGGAAGATTAGAATGCGGAAGCAAACGCGGAAGTAAGCTCAAGAAACAGTCCAAGGTTGCTAAACCAAATATAATTTTGTAAAATATAAAATATAAATTAAAAAATGTAAATTATAAAATGCGTTAGTAAAAATTTTAACTTATGTGAAATTTCAGGAGAATTTTCGTTAATAAAAAAAATTCATATAAACTTGTAACAGTTGATTATAAAAATTAATTTATTAGCGAAAAATTTATTTGCGAAACGCGTTCAATGAAAGATTTTGAAATATCTAATCTGTTGACAAAAAATTAAAAGGCATCGCGAGAAGATGCAAATATTTTGTTTTGGTGCACTCGAGTTGCGAGTTCTTGGAACTGCGATCGCGATGCTTATTGAATTATCTCGATTTGTTAAAAAATTCACACGATTCTGCTTTATATTGTATAATCTATATATTTAAAAATAAAAAACACTTACCAGAGTGTTCAATCCATCGATGCCATCTTTCTGTGTCAAAAGGAAAAAGAAGTAGCTTAAATCCATTACATTTTCCATTTTTACAATGGAAATATTGGCATCGGTCGTAGATCGTCTCTAATTTCTTCATTTTTGTGAATAAACGTCCAAAATAAAAAAACAGTAAATGTTCAAGATCGTGAATATAAAAACTTTTATAATTCACTAAAAGAATCGCAATTTGCAATGAATTTTGGTCACTGAAAAATCGAGTACTATGCAAACATTCGTCAGCTTGTAGCGAACAAAATAAATACAAGATCTTTGAACAGTTATAAAAACAAAAAACACGCGCGCAAATTGCAGCGCGCCGATTATAACCGCGCTTCATTTCCACGTATTAGTGTAAACAAACGCTGGCCCTTTAATAGCTGTGCAAGTAATAACATATACATACGAGGTCTGGCTATTAAATAACGAGACTGGTTACGAAAAAGGGTTTTATTATAAAAATTATTTTATATTCAAATGCTCCCCTTCAATATACTCCCCTTCCCTCGCCACACACCTTTCCATACGTTTTTTCCATTGATCGAAGCAGTGCTGGAAGTCTTCTTTGGTGAGGGCCTTTAGAAGCTCTGCCGTTTTTGCTTTACCGCTTCCATCGACTCAAATCGGGTCTCTTTCAAAGCAGATTTTATCTTCGAAAACAAAATGAAGTTGCACAGTGCCAAATCTGGCGAGTACGGCGCGTGTTCGAGCACTGGAGTGCGCTTACCGGTCAAATACTGCTTCACAGATAGCGCGTTATGGGCAGGTGCGTTGCCCTAGTGCAAAATCCACGAGTTGTTCTTCCACAACTCGGGCCGTTTCTTACGAACTCGTTCTCGCAGTGTTGCCAAAACTGACAAATAGTAAGTCTGGTTAATAGTCTGACCCTCTAGAACCCATTCAGTTATCACGATACCGTTAATGTCGAAAAAAATGATCAACATTGCCTTGAATTTTAATTTGGACATCCTTGCTTTTTTGATTCTGGGCGATTCAGGCGTCTTCTAATGCATCGATTGCCGCTTTGTTTCAACATCGTATTGAAAGATTCACGTTTCGTCGCAAGTAATAATGTTTTTCATTAGTCAGAAATCTTTTTTTAACCTTTCAAGGAAATCTGAGCAGACCTGCTGACGCAAGAGCTTTTGGTCAGGAGTCAGGTTTTTTGGCACCAACTTCGCACAGACTTTTGTCATGTGTAATTCCTCGTGTAAAATTTGTCTAACCATTTCTTTATCGGCGTTTACAGCCTCGGCAATTATCCGGATGCTTATTCGACGATCTGTACGCACAATTTGGTTGATTTTGGTCATTGTTTCCGGAGTTGAAACAGTGACAGGGTGACCTGGGCGTTGGTCATCTTCAGTGCTCACTCGGCCCTCACTGAAGCGCTTACACCACTCAAAAACACGCGCACGAGATAGGGAATTGTCCCCATAGGCCTCTTGCAACAATTTACAGCACTCAGTCGGAGTTTTTTTCAATTTAACGAGAAATTTAAGATTGATACGTTGCTCCTGTTTTTCGTCACACATGGTTTTCGGCACGAGAAAAAAACATGTTCGTTTCAAACCGCTACTGCACAAATACAATAATAGTGACGAGAACGTGTTTTAGTACGTGCATAGACAAGATATCTAGATACCCAACGCACTACTCGTTTTTTTCCCCACGCCTCTACGGCGCCCTCTAGGCGCGCAGTCTCGTTATTTAATAGCCAGACCTCGTATACTAGCACAGTAGCAAAAAAATGTTAACAATGTAGCCTTCTAAATAAAAATTTTAATTTCAAAAATATTAAAGAAAGATCTTTTTTACATTTCAAAAATTCATGAAAATATTGTATATTTAAAAGCTCACTGAAGGTTACACTTTTTATGTAACTTTTTGCATAAATTAACAAATACCGCATTTAGCTCAATTGGTTAAGTCATAAGTAACGAAAGTATTATACCTTTAGTACACGCAAGGAACAGCGTTCAAATCCTGCAGCATAAAAAGTTTTTTTAACTATTTTTCCTGATAAAAAACATGAAAAATATATATAAATAAAATCATCAAATAAATTAATAACGAATATTCTATGATTATTATATTGTATAAATTCGAAGGGTTGCTGTATAATGAAACAAGAAATCGTATCAAGAATCGAAGTTAATAAAACAAATAATAATATTATTTTTTTGAATAAAAAGTAAAGTCTGCTGACGAAGAAAGCGATTGCAATCTAATTAATCAAATAGATAACTAAAATATTAAAGAAACTAATCATATTGAAGAAGTTACAGTGGACGATGTTTTACGTTGAAAAATAGTAGTTTTCAAGTTTGATGCATCTTCGAAAAAATATCTGTAGTAAAAAAAGACAAATTAAAGAGTAATAAACAAAAGTGCATTTAGAAAAGAATCTGATTCTAGAGAGCTAGCTAAGGCAAGCTTAAGTAAAAAGAAGACTATAAATAAAAATTTTTATGTTCTATTTTTTCATTTTGAAATTTAGATAAAGATGCAGTATTATTATGATGTAAATTAAATAAAATATAAATATTTTTAAAACATACACTTTTATAAGTTTTGGAATCCAACTTTACACACTGTAACATCTATATCTATATATATTGTGTGTACAACTTTGCTTCCGCCGTTTTGCAATAGATGGCTGTAGCGGTAAGTGGTAGTTGGAATAAATAGATCATAGATGTCATACAATAAGCTTAGGTATTTGTAAACATAACGCCATCAAAATATTAGTCGATTTGTGTCTGCATCATTAAGTTATTCTTGATTAAACATGTCAGCTTACGAGCCAAATTTTCGTCATTTGCGGGAGGTTTTAATTTTCTGCTTTAATATGAAGAAATCTGCGACTGAGGCTCATCGAATGCTCTCAAATACCTATGGTGAGGCCGCTATTAGTAAAAGAACGTGCCGAGAGTTGTTTCAACGCTTTAAGAACGGCGATTTTAACGTCGAAGACCAGCATGGCGGTGGAAGAGAGAAGGTTTTCGAAGATGCAGAATTGGGGGCATTACTTGATCAAGACTCGTGTCAAACGCAACAAGAATTGGCAGGATTATTGGGAGTGACGCAGCAAGCCATTTCAAAACGCCTGAGAGTCATGGAAATGATTCAGAAACAAGGAAATTGGGTGCCGTACGAGTTGAAGCCAAAAGATGTTGAACGGCGTTTGTGTGTTTGTAAACAGCTGCTTGCAAGGCAAAGACGAAAGAAATTTCTGCATCGCATTATGACTGGGGACAAAAAATGGGTTCACTACGATAATCCCAAGCGCAGAAAATCATGGGAATATCCCGGCCATGCTTCCACGTCGACGGCCAAACCGAATATTTACGGTTCCAAGGTCATGCTTAGTATTTGGGGGGACCAGCTCGGCATAGTGTATTATGAGTTGTTAAAATTGACTGAAACAATCACAGGCGATCGTTATCGAACGCAATTAATGCGTTTGAGCCGAGCATTGAAAGACAAACGGCCGCAATACAACGAGAGACATGATAAAGTGATTTTACAGCATGACAATGATCGACCCCATGTTGCGAAAGTGGTCAAGACATACTTGGAAACTTTGAAATAGGAAGTCTTACCCCACCCGCCGTATTCTTCAGACGTTGCTCCCTCGGGCTATCACTTGTTTCGATCAATGGCACACGGCCTGGCTGACCAAAACTTCCGGTCTTATAAAGAAGTAAAAAATTGGATCGATTCGTGGATCGATTCAAAAGATGACCAGTTTTTTCAACGCGGGATTCGTATGCTGCCCGAAAGATGGGATAAAGTAGTGGCTAGCGATGGACAATACTTTGAATCATAAATGTACGCTGCTATTTTATCTTGTATTTCAATTGAACATTCAGGATATGCCAATCTGCATAATCTTTCTAAGTCACACCCAAGTGAAGGATAGTCTTTTCCGAATTTTTGTTTCCGATTAGTGAATTGCATATAGTATGTTTGTGTAGTATGGAATTTACCGAATCTTAACTCAAGAGATTTAATTTTTCCATAAGTTGTATCTATTTTTATATTATCAAAAATTACTCTTGCTTTCCCTCGTAAACTTGAAGCTAAAGCAATCAACTTATCTGTATCATCTCATCCATTTATTTTTTAAATAAATTCAAATTGTGATAAATATTTACGTAATGGAGATGTTCCATCAAAAATATTAGGTTTAACTTTATAACCTGACTTGTCATTTGTATTTATTTGTTTATTAATATTATCTTGAATTCTACCATTAACATTGTGATTCGTCAATGGTACATTCGTTATATTCCTATCTCTTATGTTAGATAACTCTAATAAATTATGATTGTGTAATGTATCTTGTGTATGTGTTTGAAAATTTGTTTGTGGATGTATTTCAAAATTATTATTATCATTATTATTATTATTATTATTGTCGTTATTATTATTATTATTATTATTATTATTATTATTATTATTATGTTTGCGACTTAGCTCGTCAATCCTTTTTGTAAGTTCATGAATTTCCATTTCTCGTTATTCAAGAAGGCGACGTTTTTAAATTAATTCGCTATCTCTATGGCGAAGTTCAGCAGCCAAATTTATTTCTTCTTGGCTTCGTCGTTAGAGTTTTGCTTTAAGTTCCTGACGATGATTTGTTTCTTTTTCTAACATTTCTTCTAGTTCCGATATTTTTGCCATAACAGTAATTAAGCACGTTTTTATTCCAGGAACGTCTTCTGGTGGTGTTCTTAGAACTTCCCACATTTTTTTATTAAATTATTTTTCACTTAATTTTTTATTTATTTTATATTCTTTTCATTTAGTTTATTATATCCTGGCTAAGCCCCCAAAAATTTTTATATTTATATAATAGAATAAACAATTTATTCAAAAATATAAGAAATTAAATTTATTAATTCAATACAACAACTTAGAAGATATGACAAACAATAATACATCTATTCACTATCAGATCTTGAGATAAACTGACTTGTTTGTTAAAAACTATGCACGTCGTCAAGCGTTGTTAATGTGCATTTCTTGTAATATCTATATGTCATGATTTTGAACATAACCGGGCAAGATGACATTTTCACAGGATATAACAATATACATATATAAAGTATTCTATCGACCACACCTCTGTTCGCTTTTTTTCTTTCAATTATGACACTCTATCATCTTATGATAAGTCAGATTCTTACTCGAAGCTGATCTTGTTGGAGCCTTTGAGCGTACAGTCGTACGCAAGGTTGCCATGATCATTCCAAATAAAACAACGGCGTGGTACCTCCCTGTTTTTAGTTGCTGCCAATAATGTTGCTTGACCAACTTTGTTGACTTTCGAGCTAAGAACATAATTTTTATTGATAATTATTTAATGCCTTTCCAGTAGTACTTACAAATATAAAATCTATACCTGGTATTTATGGTACTTTCGCTAATATACAATTTAAAAATGCATCTCGTTTATCCTCATCAGACAAAATATTATTGTTTAAGAGCTTATTGCAACTTCAAATTAATTCTTCAAAACGACAGAAAATTTTGTCGCTTGTCCTTTACACGAATCGCATTGAATTTCATATAATTAACGTTTAATCGTAGAAGTAATATTTATTTTACTAAATTTTAAATTTTTAATTGTATCTAGTAGTTCAACTGAATCTTTAATATCAATTACTTTCAAATAAAAAATAAAGTCTATACGATTCATAATTATATTACGAACTTACAATTTATGGTTTTATTTTATCGATTCATTAACAAAGTTATTCAATTCTACTGCATAATCGATTACACATAATAAGTCATTTTCCTGAAGTTCAGAATTTGAAAAGTCCAAAAAGTGTTTTAATTTAGTCTGGTTGTTATATTACCGAAGTCACTCTCAGTTTTACTTTTTTTAAAATAAATTCTTAATTCTTTTTGTATTAAATTATGAAGTTCTACTCTGTCTAATTTATCTTTATTCATAATAAATGTCAAATAATGACCATTCTCAATTGAAATACTATCCGTGACGCCGCTTCCATCACTTTTTTCAGCTTAATTATCATTACTGTCTAACTCTGAATTATTTGAACTAATCTTTCTTCTTATTTCCTCAAATTTTCTCACATTTTCCTGTCGCAATGTCTCTATCTGATATCTTTTTTCGTTTGTATCGATAGACACTACCTGTTAGAGTTCCAATCGATGATTAGTTAGTCTTTTTAATTTTCTCTGACGATCACTTAAGCTGCTTACCTTTTTATTCAATTTGTCAAATTGATGAAAGATCTCTATAATATATTTATTTATACTATCATCAGTTTTATGTATTTGTTGAGTTTATTAATTTGTAAAAATTATTAACTCAGTTTATTTAATTTAATTTTCTTTATGTTATATAAATATTTTATGAATTTGCTTACATTCTCTTTCGCTAAGTAAATCTAATTGACAGTAATAACAAAAGTTAGTTTCAATTTTTTTCTAAATTAAATTTGATATTTAAGTTATATTTTTCAAACTTCCGTTACTTATATATCTATCTTTCGAATTCTGTTAAGCTATAGGAAGTTTATATAAGTTCTCGCCGGTTTTTGTGAAAATAAATCCTTTATTTAAAAAAAATAATAGAAAAAACAATTCATTTAAAGTATTGCCCATCTCTAGAGATGACTTTTTTCCATCTTTCTGGTAGCATTTGAATTTCACGTTGAAAAAACAACACTTCTTTTGCGGCTATCCACGAATCGATAAATTTTTTCGTTTCTTTATACGAAGTGAAGTACCACTCAGCCAGGCAGTTAGTCGTCGATCGAAATAAATAGTAATCAGAAGGCGCAATGTCTGGAGAGTGCGGCGGATAAAGTAGGACATCCCATTTCAGCGTTTCCAGGTATGTTTTGACCGGTGATGCGACATGCGGCCGAGCGTTATCATGCAGCAAAATCACCTAATCGTGTCTTTGCTCATATAGCGGCCGTTTTTCTTTCAATGCTCGGCTCAAACGCTTCAATTGTCGCCGATAGAGATCTCCTGTGAAGGTTTGGTTAGATTGGAGCAGCTCGTAATACACTACCCCCAGCTGATCCCACCAAATGCACAGCCTGAGCTTGGAACCATGTATATTCCGCTTTGGCGTTTATGCTACTGCTTCGCCAGGCTTAACCCACGATTTTTTACGCTTGGGACTACTTTAGTATATCCACTTTTCATAACTAGTCACAATACGATGTAAGAAACAATTCCTTTTTTGTCGTTGAAGCAGCTGTTCACAAGTGACAAGACGCCGTTTGACGTCTCTCGGCTTCAGTTTGTACGGCACCCAAGATCAAATCTTTTGTATAGTTCCTAATGCTGTTGGACGTTTTCGAAATTGTTGTTCGATCAACTGCTAATAATATCGCAACATCGAATAGCGTCTGACATGGGTTTTCAACAAGTAATGTTTCCAATTCTTTGTCTTGAAACTTTTTTAATGCACCACTGCATTCTCTATTTTAAAAATCAAAATAACCATTTTTAAATCGGTTAAGCCAATTTCTGCATGTTCTTTCCAACAGAACATGATCATCATGAGTTTCTACAACAATGCTGTGAGCTTTAGCTGCAGATTTCTTGTAAATAAAATAGTGCAGTGAGATTCATCGCGAAAACGGTTTATTCGGCATGCAATTTGACATGTTTTACGCAACAAAGAAAAATTGCTCTTTATGGGTTAGCGGAAAGACACGCACTAAATTTAAACATGGGTTATAGAACTTCAATAGAGATGCGTCATCGTCTTGAATTATACACACAAAATTTTTATACCGCCATCTGACAGCAAAACGGCGAGAACTTATTCACAATCCCAATAAAATTAATAGTTATTATTTTCAATTCATCTCGTACTCGTAGATCGCATGTGCTTCGCGTTCCGTTACAAACTGCATGTATCGCGTTTACATAAGACAACTACCGCATCGTCTGTGCATTCTCTCTCTCTCTCTTCACTCTCTCTCTCTCTCTCTCTGTCCCTCTCTCTCTTTCTCTCTCTCTCTCTCTCTATCTCTCTGTCTCTATATCTCTGTCTCTCTCTCTCTCTACCTTTCTCGATCTCTCTCCATCTCTCTCCATCTCTCTCCATCTCTCTCCATCTCTCTCCATCTCTCTCCATCTCTCTCCATCTCTCTCCATCTCTCTCCATCTCTCTCCATCTCTCTCCATCTCTCTCCATCTCTCTCCATCTCTCTCCATCTCTCTCCATCTCTCTCCATCTCTCTCCATCTCTCTCCATCTCTCTCCATCTCTCTCCATCTCTCTCCATCTCTCTCCATCTCTCTCCATCTCTCTCCATCTCTCTCCATCTCTCTCCATCTCTCTCCATCTCTCTCCATCTCTCTCCATCTCTCTCCATCTCTCTCCATCTCTCTCCATCTCTCTCCATCTCTCTCCATCTCTCTCCATCTCTCTCCATCTCTCTCCATCTCTCTCCATCTCTCTCCATCTCTCTCCATCTCTCTCCATCTCTCTCCATCTCTCTCCATCTCTCTCCATCTCTCTCCATCTCTCTCCATCTCTCTCCATCTCTCTCCATCTCTCTCCATCTCTCTCCATCTCTCTCCATCTCTCTCCATCTCTCTCCATCTCTCTCCATCTCTCTCCATCTCTCTCCATCTCTCTCCATCTCTCTCCATCTCTCTCCATCTCTCTCCATCTCTCTCCATCTCTCTCCTCTCTCCATCTCTCTCCATCTCTCTCCATCTCTCTCCATCTCTCTCCATCTCTCTCCATCTCTCTCCATCTCTCTCCATCTCTCTCCATCTCTCTCCATCTCTCTCCATCTCTCTCCATCTCTCTCCATCTCTCTCCATCTCTCTCCATCTCTCTCCATCTCTCTCCATCTCTCTCCATCTCTCTCCATCTCTCTCCATCTCTCTCCATCTCTCTCCATCTCTCCTCCATCTCTCTCCATCTCTCTCCATCTCTCTCCATCTCTCTCCATCTCTCTCCATCTCTCTCCATCTCTCTCCATCTCTCTCCATCTCTCTCCATCTCTCTCCATCTCTCTCCATCTCTCTCCATCTCTCTCCATCTCTCTCCATCTCTCTCCATCTCTCTCCATCTCTCTCC